>CM067331.1:107787500-110187500 GCA_034376525.1 Nicotiana benthamiana
TAAGTACGAAAAAACTACTCTAATAATATATGTATCTATGTAAATATTTTGAGATACTTATAAGCAAAAGATCAACTGAAAATGCAACACCAAAGTGATTGATCATAGCACTGGTGTGCGAGGAGCACGAGGTCGCACAGGAGTCTTCGATGGGCTTACCCTGCATAGAGCATGATATAAAAATTATAGATAAAACAGGAACGTCAAGAGAGGAAGCTTTAGGAAAAGTTTTAAGGAATCAGAAAATAACCTTATGGGAAGTGATCCCAAGATTGCACCACTGCAATTCAGTGCTGCAATTGCACTCTCCGCCTGAAACATACGAAAATTTAACATGAAACCATGCATAAAATGCAGCAATGGAAAGTCGTACCAAATTCCATGAAGGAGATGAAAAGAATCAGTAAAATGGAAGAGATCAAAATTTGTTATTCTCAAATCCCGTGAATATACTAACAAAGACAATAGAAAATCTTCAAAAAGTGAGGACCAGCTGTTGAGATCACAGAAATGCCACATCATGCACTGATGCACACTAATATAAAATGAAATTCTAACAATAGGCACGACCATGTAGGTGTTGTCTGCCATGAAAATAAGCTGCAGAATCTTTAAAAAGAGAGAGAGAGAGAGAGAGAGAGAGAGACAGAGAGAGAGACAGAGAGAGAGACAAATAATAGACAAGAAGAATAGGAACAGGTTTGTGATTTCCAAACTTAGAAGTGTTATCCCCTCATACAAGTTTCACCTCCAACTAATACAAGCAAAACACAAACAGAAAGTGTGTCTCTCAAGAAAATTAGCACATACTCTACAGTTCATGACCTCACTTATGAAATAAGCATTTCCCACAAGCAAATAATATCTATTTTCTTGAATAATGAGACGAAGTATATAGCCCTTATCTCCAGCTTTCATTTAAGTGATGAATAATCACATTGTAACAGATACCTTCAAAGCAACAGCCATACATTGTAGACCGAGAGTCCCTAACTCAAGGCAAGAGATTATTAGTTGATCACTGAAGCAAAGTAAACACCAATTCTGCCAGACAATCAGAACATGTATTAAAGACCAATAGTACTGGGGACTGCCCATGGAGCATTCCGTTTCCACATTCTATAAATTCAAACTGATTCCTCACCGACAAGCCCAAACAAGTTGCTCAGGCATCAAAAACACAATGATTACAATTTTCTTTGTCCGTACTTCTCTAAATTCTAGGGCTTCTGATATCTCTAGTTGTTGCAGATGAGCTACATCAAGACTTAACATGCATAGATAGCTACTGAATATTGTCAGATGCCTCTTCAACTGATCAAATAGACAAAAAGAGAAGCAAATTTTTCCTGCTGTCATTAACCCTTTCAGCAAGGTCTTTTAGTTTCTAATTTGTTTCTACTGTTGGACTCCTTCCATAATGTGATCCATCTTGAAATATGTAAAACAAGCTCCTACTCTTTCAAATTCCTTATGGTACCGAGACCTTCCATTTCCTTATTTGCAAAGGATGCAGCTTTCTGTTCTTTTTTCCCCTCATAGGACCAACAATTTAATTTATAGGAAACCAAGCAGCATCAAAAAGTATGTACGAGATGTGGGTGAACATGACTCAACCCGAATCAACCAGTCCTTATGAATGAAACATAAAAGGAGAAACCACCAGTTTAATCTCTTCTTCTGAATGAAGCATATTAATCTCTTTCATCTCCCACGTTTTGTACAGAGAAAATAATCAACATAGTCATAATAAAACGATAAAACTTTTTGAAAAGCAAATAGCCTTAAAATTAATCTTCAAATAAGTTCTCTTGGGAGTTGGACAAAATTCTATCAGACTGCACTCCCCTCTTCAATTTCATCTGCTAGATGCAGAACTAAAGGACTTCCAAAAGTAACTCTACAAGCACTAGTAAATAGCTGAAGTAGGAAAACTAAACTGCAACTGGCATCAATAGACCTACTGTACCAGTTAACCTGCAGATGACAGATCTTAAAAGCCAAAGAAGGTTTGATTATAGAGAAACTTACCCAGTGAACACAGTAAAGCTTAGATAGATAACAGATTAGGACCAGTTAGCGATGGCAAAGAAAGACAGCAGTATATGCTTATACTGGTATTCGGGGAGAAAAGGAAAAAGATTTAAGCCAAAGTTCAGTTTATCAGAATTTATTTCAGAATTCGCGGGGTGACCATGCCATAAGCAACATCTTGAGTTAGTGCAGTATCAAAATAGGAACCAGAGCTGGTGCTTCTACACTTTTTTCACTGCAAAAGAATCACATAACACCAAAATAATGTTCAAAGACAAGCACAGAGTTCCGATTGATGGGACAAAAAGTTGAAATAGGAGGAACTTCTTGTGGGACTCAGCCATTGAAACTTGAAAGTTTCACCAGGTTTCTTCACGTTCGGATATGAGGGATTGGGTGAAAGACCTTGAAATTTTCAACAACGCACTACTAGGGAAGTGGCTATGAGCCTATGACCAAAAGTGTTTTGATGGCATCACAACTCCCACCCCAATTCTCAAGGCTAGATGTTTGGTAAATCTTTTTAGTTGATTTAACCACACTCCTCATTCAGTATCGATACTTTCCTACTTTCCTGGAATTCATCAGCTCACTAGTTCTGTGATAGTTGTTTTTGTCTTTTTGTTGAGAATTTCTCTCTTTTCTAATCTTTGCCTTCTTGATGCCTGTTAATGATATATCACTTATTTCATAAGAAAAAAGGAAGTTTCTATGAAGATTTGGGATTGAAGAGCAGGCATTATGGAAGGAAGTGATAGCAGGCACTGTGGAGGGATGTGATAGCAAGAAAATATGGAGTTGTGGAATGGAATGGAGGCTAGAAATGTAACATTACCTTAAGGATACGTCTTCTGAGAAATATCATTAAGAGTTAAGAAGATTTTGGCAGCTTTGTTACCTGGTAAGAAATGGAAGAAGAGTCAGCTTTTGGGAACAAAAGTGGTCGCTGAGAGTAGAGGCGGATCCGGGATTTAAACCCTATGAGCATTAAACCCGTTATATTTTTAAAGTTAAGGGTTCATATCTACTATTTTTGCAATTTTAATGATTTGTATACAAATTTTTACTCCGCGTCGGAAGTTATGGATTCAGTTGAACCCGCCGATGAAACACTACATCCGCCTCTAGCAGAGAGAGCAAGATGCGGACGACCTTATCTAACTTATTCCCAACTTTGTGCAAGAAAGAGATGATGGTGCAACAAACGTCCGGCATAAGAGGGGTGAGTTCACTGAGAATTGAGATTTAGAGGAACTTTACAAGATCGGAAGGTGAAAGAGTTCCAAAAGTTGACAGAAATGCTCTAAACACAGAATATGATACTCATTGGTTAGGACTCGTGAAGGTAGGGGGTACAAAGAGATGGTTCAGGTTCAGTAAATTCAGTGATCAAAGAATTTTCAGTGAACTCTACCATAGCATTTGATTAGAGAGGAATCACGTTTCTCTGATGTATCTGTTTGGATCCTTAGAACACCTAGGAAAGTGTGCTTCTTTGCTTGGTTGGCAATATAGAGGCGACTATGACAGTGGATAACATGAATAGAAGGATTACAATGCTAGCTGGTAATTTTTATTATTATTTTTTAAAACTGTTGTGTCCGGATCAGCTTGCGCAAACTCAACTAATTCCATCGGGTACTTGCTATCTCCTCCAGCATAAGTACTGCATAACTCTATCCACAAAGGCTTGCACAGATGAGAGAAAATCACCTAGTGTTTTTGCCTCTGCCGGGATTTTGAACCAGAGACTTCATAGTTCTTAACCCACTTCATAAAATATGCTAGCTGGTATTTTATATGTGGATGTTCAGGAAAAGATATGGATCACATCTCGTTACATCACCAGTGAAACATGGATCATCTCTTGTTACATTACCAGGTGATTTCACGCTTGTGGTGAAAGATACATTGATAACTATGCCGTTAGAAGAAGGAAGAGAATATGTATGGCATGGAACATTGCGGCACTAGCCACTATGAGAGTCCCGTGAAGAGAGAGAAATAGGAAAGCTTTTGAAGGATCAGAAAATGAGTTTTTGTTGCACCTATATAGCTCCATAGAAGATTGGGTTGTAAAGAACCATATAACTATGTAGGTTCTCTACTTTTTAGCATACATCTTGTATACGGGAGTTATCCAACATGAATACAATTATTTAGCCTCTCAAAACCACAAGCACAGAGTAGAAGAGATAATACAATTTGAGCAAAAATAAAATGCCAAATGCAAGCATTTGCAACACACGATCTGATTTGATAGCAACTATTGGAAGTTATGGTATCTCGGAAGATTAGTAAGAAGAAGAGATCCACAGCTCAAGGAAGTTTCAAGCAGCAATACAAGCCAAAAGCTCATGGAAGTTACCATGACAAACTCAACAAAAGCTAGACGAGTCGAGTGATGATAGTCACCAAGCAACCTCAAGCGATGAACCTATGTTAGAGAAGAAAATCCAAACATAGAGTTAGGATTTAAAGATGACCAGCACTTAAAGACTTGGTACATGAGCAGCTACAAACCTCTCCACAAAAGGATTCAAAGAACAGCTTGACATCTGCTTGAGTAACCTGCTTTCATACAAACATACAAGTCGTAAATATTTGTCTTCATTGATGTCCATCAACTAAGTGAATTATAAACCCAAAATTACCTTCTTATCAATATTTGTACAGTATACTGTTCTGGCACACATCTCTCTTTCATCTTCAGACTAACATCAGTGTAAAAGGTGAAAAATTTAGTATGAGCAGCACTAGGTATGCATTTGCCGCCCCTAGGACATTGTTACAAAAGGTAAATCACATGTAGCCACAATTCCTCACCCTTGGAAGAAAGGTTGGATTAACCGGAGCAATTGCAGTTTTAGAGGGAAGCACTCTCACGGGATAAAATCCAAGCATAGTTCCTGCAAGACTCAGAGCACTCCTTGCACCTTCTGCATAACATATTGGTGAAATTGTGATGTTCGAGAACAGGCACCCTAACCAGAATATATAAGCAAATAATCATGTTTCAACCTACCTTCATCTGTAAACTCAATAAAGGCAAAACGTAGCACAGAATTGGTGTCACCACATATACGACAGTCCACAACCTTCAGCACATCAAGGTTAGCCAGACATGGAAGCAGAACATTTCCTCGACATAATTAAAAAGGGAGAAAATAACCACAAATGAGTATGGACGCTTGACATAATGGAAAGATATCCACCTGTCCACAACTAAGAAAGAGTGCTGCGAGCTGCTCTTCAGTTACCTACACAAAAGAAGAAACATGATTATGTAAAATAAAAAAATAAAAAAAGATAAAGGTGCAATAACCTAATTAACAATACGTCGACCTCTTATACCTGATGATCAATGTCAGACACATAAACCGTCCTCCTTATAACATCTTCCCTTTGGGCCATGCCTGTTCGGGTATTCATCCTTTTCCTACCATAACCAAAGCCATTCTTCTTCTGTACGCACCATTTAAAACTCAACTATTCAGATCAGACTCAGACGTTAAATTATTACCAAAAGACACAATACAGAGAAAATTTTCTTTTTCCTAAATATAGGGTAGAGAAAGAAATAAAGAAACACCATAGCATCTACTGTAACCCTACAATGACTAACTAAACCCTTTAATTACTTTTATGCAAAATAACAACTAGACAAATAAGAAATGTCCTTGAAGTGATCATCTTACATGTAACATAAACTAAAAGGTAATTCTGAAAAGTAACAATAACAAAAACTAGAGAACCTAGCATATCCATATTTGAACTCAAACACCAACGACAATAGCAGATATGCCTCAGTATCAACCAAGTTGAGGTTGGCTATATAAATCTTCACTGACCATGTTACTCCTATATAAGCTCATCTCAGGTCAATATTGTACAGAATAGAAGTTCTTAATAAATCTCTGAAAGGCTATACAACTCCTAGAAAAGCATAGGACATAAAGTGAAAGTGTTAACTTTCGACCACACACACACATATATATATATATATATATATATAAAACAAAAACAGGATAAATCAGGAAGAAAAGGGTTATCAACTGGATACCCTTCGGTTGGAATTTCCATTGGCAACTCCCTGGTTAGACTGCATTACAAAATTATTAATAGCATCAAAGCCAAATTGCACTCCACCACCACTAGGTGGAAATGGCATAATCCTGTGGTTAGTTAGTGAAAGTGGCACAAACTCTTCAGCCATGGGATTCAATTTGGAAAACATTTCCTCCAAATCCCTCATCTCCTTCTTAAACCCTTCCTCACCATCATCTCCATTCCTTAAATCAATACCGTTCATTTTCTGATGCTCATGCTGAACCATATTATGATTAATCAATACTCCGTTGCCGTTGATGCTGTGCTGTACAGAAGTTTCTTGCTGCACCATACGGAAATTCTGATCAGTGGGAACCACCTTTGATCTCTGCACGGCGTTCTGTTTCGTTGTTACTGACTGATGATGATCGAAGGCAGCATCTTTCTGTACAATTCTGCCGGGATTCGATGAGCCAACAACGTTAATGTTGATGCCAGCATTCTCAACCACAGCCATGATTGTTTGTTTCAACAACTCTGTGACACAGACACTGTCAAAGAATGCTCCTTCTTGTTTTTTTGTCTTTTTCTTGTACCCTTTTTTCCCAATATGAGTTCTGTCAAAACCCAATAAATAAACAAATAAAGATGACACCTTTTTTCAAGAAGATCAAGTTGGGATTTTGAAGTTATTACTAAATCGGGAATAAATAATAGGGAAATGAGGAAATTCATACCTGATGGTCTAAATGGTGTCCATTGATCAGAAATTAGAGTCCCAATTCTAAAAATCGTCAGCTGAGAATGAAAAAATCAAAAAGCAGAAAAGGGTAGCAAAAACAGGACAGGAACAAAATAAAATTTCTTGGAGTGTGCAGTAGTAGGAGTATTATTTTACTGAGTCTGCAGAGAGAGAAGATATGAGGAAAGAGAAATGAAATAGTAGTAAGTCCACTAGTTTATAGGAGGAGAGAGAGGTGGGTTCTTCGGATCGTCCGTTTTGACACACTAAGGCTGTAAATTTAGCTGTTCTGAATAGGAACCGGACTGTAATCGCGGCCCTCCCGGTTCTGTCGGTTCCGACGGTCCGGTTTTGGTTCTAGCGGTTCCCATAAATCGTGGCGGGGCGGTTCTACCCGTTGGAACCGCTAGAATCGGAACCGCCGGAACCGGAACCGGAACCGGAACTGGACCGGTTCTGGCGGTTCCAAACGGTTCTGCCGGTTCTGTAACGGGCATTTTTCAAAAAAAAAAAAAATTAAAAATAATTTTCAAACGGCTCTTTTTTTTTTAAAATGCTCGGTAAAGGAAAAGCTAAAACCGGTGAAAGTAGTGGCCAAAATACTACCCCTCCCCCAGCTCCCCGACCTAGAAAAGATAAGCAAGTTCAAAGTAGTAGCCAACCTAGAAATCCTAATGAACCCTTCGGAATCCTTGATAGTGATCACCCTTGTTTTCAATTTAGCGATATTGATTTTCTACATGATGTAGCAGTTGGTGATACAATAGACGATGATATTATGAATGCTCTTTATCCTAATGCACCTATATTAGAGGGAAATGAGGATAATGATGATGATGATGAAACCCAAGCTCCAGTAGATTTAGATGATGCACCAACTAGTTCTGCTCATAACTTAGGTAATGAACCGGCACACTCACCCGTACAAACTCCCACTTTAGTAGACAACCTCCTAAACGTACAGAAACATCATTAGTTTGGCAATTTTTTATTCAACTAAGAGAACAAGATAAGGCTAAGTGTAAATCTTGTGGGAAATTACTTGTTCATAGGTATACTGGAGATCGTAGCGGCACGGGTAGTTTAGTTAAACATATAAGATTACACCCTAGCGATAAGGCTAGATATTTGCAATTGAAAGCGCAACAAGAGGGGAGGACAAGTGCTGATTCTACAGTTAACCCAAGTGCTGGTTCAAATCTAGTTCAACCAGGAATAAACACAGTCACCGGAGGTATATTATATTACGATCCAAATAAGGATCGTGAAGAATTAGCGAAAATGATTACTGTTATGTGTTTGCCTTATTCTTTTGCTTCTAATCCTGCATGGATTCATTATATTAGACGAGTATTTAATCCTACGTATAAAGGTTGGCCTCGCGCAACAGTTAAGGCCGATATTTATAATACAAGCATGAATATGAACAATACTTGCGCTATTTATTTACCCATATAACTAATCGTATGTCTATTACAACTGATATTGGTAGAAGTAATAATGATTGTGATTATCTAACCGTAACCAGTCATTGGATAGACGAAGACTGGACAATGCAAAAACGCATTAACGCTACGTATAATTCTCGGGATTGTGGTGAGGAAGATAATGACATGCTAACTACACAAGATTGGACAACGTTAAAATTCTTTTAGATTTTTTAGAACATTTTCATGTGGCTAGAAATGCTTTATCTGGCCAAGATTATCCAACTATTTATAACTGTTTAGTTTATATTGCGGCACTTGCTAATTTGTTTGTTGATTTTAGCGAGGGAGGGGACATGTATGAACTTGCAATAACTGAAATGAAAAAGAAATTTAAAAAATATTTTTTTCCAATCCCTCCTATATTTGGTGTGGCTGCTATGTTAAATCCTACTATGAAAGTAGGAGGCCCTAACTTTTGGTATTCTACTATTTATCAAGCTTTAGATCTTGAAGAAGAAGAAATGGCCACACTATCTGATGCGAAAGCATCAATTACAGTGAATGCTCAAACTGTTTATAATGCTTATAAACAGGCGTTAGAGCATGCTAGGCCTAATATTCCAACCCCTACTTCGTCTACATCACAGTCGTCTAGAAGAGCTGCTGGCTTAACAGCTCTTAAATCGTGGACGGAGTTCAGGGGTACTCAAGGTGATAATTTAGATGAAATTTCCCATCTAAATGAGCTTCAAGTTTATTTGTCGCAGGGACTAGAGAATGAGAATCCAGACGGCTCTTTCGACCTTTTGGAATGGTGGAAGACAAGGGAAAAGCATTTTCCCATTCTTACAAGGATGGCTCGGGATGTTCTGTCGATTCAAGCGTCAAATGTTGCATCGGGGAGCGCTTTTAGTCGAGCAAGACTACAAATAGGTGATCACAGAGCGTTGATGCGGGACAGCTTGGAAAAATCAGTGCTTTTTCGAGATTGGATCCGCGCAGAAAGAAGGAACTTTGGCCTAGCAGAATCACAACCAGAAATAGATGAGTGCTATGAAGAAATGATAGCAGAACTTGCTCATGAAGCAACTTCCCCTGGAAGTGGTGATGAACAAGCTTCATTTCCACCACCGTCAACACAACCACCTCCAAACCTTGAAGGTTTTATGAGAATTGTTAGAAATAATGCATAAATTATTATGTAACTTGTACATTGGCACGTCTTCTTTTAGTTTTTTTTCCTTTTAATGGTGGTATTAGTACCATGTTGTGCTCATTCCATTGGGGGAAGGAAGACTAAGAAAGATATGCCATTTTGGTCAATAAATATGCTCTTTTTCATATCCTTGAATATCTTTTGTCTCAATATTTCTTTGTCTTTACTTCTATATCAATCCTTGAATATTTATATAACATACAATATATAACATACAACACAATATACTAATGACAACATTCTTTTATCAATATATACTACTTATATATAATTTATACTAATTACTAACTACAACACAATATATACTACTTAAATACAATATATACTACTTATATACAAAATACTCTACTTATACACATTATATACTAATTACCAAACACAATATATACTATACTAATCACATAGTACACCATATAAAATATATTCTACAATATACTAATGACTACTATACAAGATATTGATTTTTAAAAAAAATAAAAAAATTCAGAACCGCCGGAACCGCCAGAACCGCCGGAACCGGAACTGCCAGAACTGGAACCGGATGGTACTCGGAACCGCCAGAACCGGAACCGTCAGAACTGCCAGAACCGAAACCGCCAGAACCGACACCGCAGACCCAAATAGACTCAGAACCGGAACCGGATACAGCCTTATGACACACTTCACTTTTTGGACTTTCTTTCACTACCTCCCAAAATATTGATAAACAATGGTGAAGAACCTACTTCTACTGTCTCACACCGCATAGTATGTACGATGGGTTTTAGACAGCAAGTAAGGCTGTATCCGGTTCCGGTTCTAGGTCTATTTGGGTCTACGGTTCCGGTTCTGGCGGTTCCGGTTCTGCGATTCTGACCGTTCCGGAGCCGGAACCGCTGCCATACGGTTCCGGAACCATCTGGTTTCGGTTCTGGCGGTTCCGGTTCCGCGGTTCTGGCGGTTCCCGGCGGTTCTGATTTTTTTTTTTAAATCAATATCTTGTATAGTAGTCATTAGTATATTGTAGAATATATTTTATATGGTGTACTATGTTATTAGTATAATATATATTGTGTTTGGTAATTAGTATATATTGTGTATAAGTAGTGTATATTTTGTATATAAGTAGTATATATTGTATTTAAGTAGTATATATTGTATATAAATAGTGTATATTGTGTTGTAGTTAGTAATTAATATAAATTGTATATAATTAGTATATATTGATAAAAGAATATTGTCATTAGTATATTGTGTTGTATGTTATATATTGTATCTTATATAAATATTCAAGGATTGATATAGAATTAAAGACAAAGAAATATTGAGACAAAAGATATTCAAGGATATTATAAAGAGCATATTTATTGACCAAAATGGCATATCTTTTTTTATCCTTCCTTCCCCCAATGGAATGAGCACAATATGGTACTAATACCACCATTAAAAGAAAAAAAAACTAAAAGAAGACATGCCAATGTACAAGTTACATCATAGTTTATGTATTATTTCTAACAAATCTCATAAAACCTTCAAGGTTTGGAGGTGGTTGTGTTGGCGGTGGTGGAAATGAAGCTTGTTCATCACCACTTCCGGGTGAAGATGTTTCCTGAGCAAGTTCCGCTAGCATTTCTTCATAGCACTCATCTATTTCTGGTTGTGATTCAGCTAGCCCAAAGTTCCTTCTTTCTGCGCGGATCCAATCTCGAAAAAGCACTGATTTTTCCAAGCTGTCCCGCATCGACGCCCTGTGATCACCTATTTGTAGTCTTGCTTGACTAAAGGCGCTCTCCGATGCAACAGTTGACGCTTGAATCGACAGAACATCCCGAGCCATCCTTGCAAGAATGGGAAAATGCTTTTCCCTTGCCTTCCACCAATCCAAAAGGTCGAAAGAGCCGTCTGGATTCTCATTCTCTAGTCCTTGAGACAAATAAACTTGAAGCTCATTTAGATGGGAAAAATCATCTACATTTTCAGCTTGAGTACCCCTGAACTCCGTCCACGATTTAAAAGCTGTTAAGCCAGCAGCTCTTTTAGGCGCCTGTGATGTGGTCGAAGTAGGGGTTGGAATATTAGGCCTAGCATGCTCTAACGCCTGTTTATAAGCATTATAAACAGTTTGAGCATTCACTGTAATTGATGCTTTCGCATCAGATAGTATGGCCATTTCTTCTTCTTCAAGATCTAAAGCTTGATAAATAGTAGAATACCAAAAGTTAGGTCCTCCTACTTTCATAGTAGGATTTAACAAAGCAGCCACACCAAATATAGGAGGGATTGGAAAAAAATATTTTTTAAACTTCTTTTTCATTTCAGTAATTGCAGTTTCATAATTTTCCCCTCCCTCGTTAAAATCAACAAATAAATTAGCAAGTGCGGCAATATAAACTAAACAGTTAGAAATAGTTGGATAATATTGGCCAGATAAAGCAGTTGTAGGCGCATGAAAATGTTCTAAAAAATCTAAAAGAATTTTAACGTTAGTCCAATCTTGATTAGTTATCATGTCATTATCTTCCTCCCCACAATCCTGAGAATTATAAGTAGCGTAAATTGGGTTTCTATATTCGTACGCCACTACTAAACTTTCGTACATGTAGTTCCACCTAGTCGGGCAAGGTTTAGGAACCTTTCTTTCTCTAAGGCCATATTCGTCATATTTTTTATAATATTCTCTAAGTCTACTTCTACGGTTAGAATAAAAAAGCCAATTAAGAGCTAATTTAACCTTTTCAATTTCTATGTTTAAAATTCTCATACCATCACCAACAATTAAATGATAAATATGACATATACATCTAACATGGAAAATATTAGTAAAAGCAGGATTAAGTGTTTTAGTTAAAATACCTATTGCACTAGTGTTGCTACTAGCGTTATCCATGGGAATTGACATTATTTTATCACTAAAACAAAAATATCTACATACATCTGAAACAGTGTTAGCAATAAACTTACCCGTGTGCCGTGAATTAATTATTCTATATGCAATAATGCGTTTTTGCATTGTCCAGTCTTCGTCTATCCAATGACTGGTTACGGTTAGATAATTACAATCATTATTACTTCCACCAATATCAGTTGTAATAGACATACGATTACTTATATGGGTAAATAACGCAAGTATTATTCATATTCATGCTTGTATTTATAAATGCCGGCCTTAACTGTGGCGCGAGGCCAACCTTTATACGTAGGATTAAATACTCTTCTAATATAATGAATCTTAGCAGGATTAGAAGCAAAAGAATAAGGCAAACATATAATAGTAATCATTTTAGCTAATTCTTCACGATCCTTATTTGGATCGTAATACAATATACCTCCGGTGACTGTGTTTATTTCTGATTGAACTAGATTTGAACCAGTACTTGGGTTAACTGTTGTATCAGGACTTTTCCTTTTCCAAACATATTTTTCAATGAAAATGCCATAATAATTATAATTAAGCAAAATAACAACACACAAAAATATTCTTAGCACGTAAGAGTTGAAACGAGTTTACCGGATTGACGAACAACTTCTTGAAAATTGAAAATCGTTGAAATTGAACACTTGAAAACTTCAATTCAACAACTTCACAATGTTTCACGAATTTGCAACAATAAATTAAGCACTTGCACTAGAAAGATTGAAAGAGAGCTTGAGAGAGATTGAGAGATATTGATGAATTGGTGAATTAAAATGAAAGAATGAGGGGGTATTTATAGTTGAGAAATGGAAAATTGTGTAATTATATAAAGTTTGGGGTTAAATTAAAGTTTGGGCAAATGACTATTTTTGAAAATTCCAAACGGCTAATTTTGAAAAAGAGCCGTTTGGAAATTTAAAGAAAAAAAATTTTATTTTTTTAAAAATCGGACCGTTGCGGAACCGTTTGGAACCAAATGGAACCGTTTGGAACCGCTTGAACCGGTCCGGTTCCGGTTCCGGTTCTGACGATTCCGGTTCCGCGGTTCCAACGGGTGGAACCGCTCCATCACGATTCCGGGGAACCGCCGATCCGGTTCCGATTCGGAAGCGCCACACTTAACAGCCTTAACACCAAGGGCATCATCAAATTTCCCCTTTGTACATGTTCTCTTTCTTTCATGGCGAAGGACTAATTAATTTTAGAATTAAATTTAAAAAGAATTTACTCATGTTTGATTTATAAAAAAAATATAATATAATTAATTTTAGAATTAATTATTCTGGGTTGTAATATTTATTTATTCTCATCAAAAAATAAAATAACTAATTTTGGTATAATTAATTTAATTATGAGATAACTTCTTTTCAACCAAACGAGAGATCGTTTGATCGGGCTTAGTCATAATAGGATTGTGAATCATGTTATTATTCCATATTAATGGTTTAGTATATTAAATTAATTATGAAATTAGTTATATTAGGATTAGTTACTACTTTATTCTGTAATAATTTATCATTTTATTTCTTTATCATCTGGCAGTGCAAATTATTCTAATACTATTTTTAATTTTAAAACAATTTATCTCATAAAATAAGAAATAAGGCAATATTAAAGTTTTATTTCATGATTATTTTTGTTTTTCGATCATAACAAACGACCCCTCAGAGTATTTTGAATCTTAAACAATCCTATAAAAGGTGCATATTTACAAATCCAATATTCTTAAAGCAAATTTAAGTGTCGCAAAACAAAATAAGTATTGATTTACGATCGTGTCTAATACTTTAAGATCAATAAAATAAGTTGTCTCATTGCGTTTTGACTGCACTATCGGTGCAATTCATAATGATAAAATATGTTATGCTATTATCTGGTTTAAGAGGAGTATCCTTACATCTTACTATACGTCTACCACTAGGGGTATACAAACCGAACTAGAAAATCGCATCAAATCGAAAAATCAAATTAAATCGATTAAAAAATTCGAAATTTAGGTTGATTTGGTATGTATTGAGTAAAAAAACCGAACCAAACCGACATATAAATATATAATTTTTATATATACTTTAAGATTATATGTATAATTTTCTTTAAAAAAGTCTAAAAATATTTAAAATTCTCTTGCACGATATAATATTTAATAGAATATAAAGTGTTCTATATTTATTAACATTAAATAATGGATTGTTTGATCACTTTCTTAACAAGTGTTAGTGAAATGCGTCAATCTCTTTGTTCTTTCATATTCATATGCTAAGACCTATTAAATTCTTATATCTTTTTTGAATGCGAGGTGATTATTATTATTATTTAGGTATCATATTGATTTTAACGTTTAATTACTAAATTCGGTTAACCTTGAAAGTGTGCGTCAACGAAAAATTATTATCAAAAGACTTAAAAAATAACCATTATGTGTTATTAAGAAAATTCTCCTATAAGAATAATTTAAATGATAATATGTTTGTCAAATATTTATATTTTTACCAAACATATATTTACTAATTAAAAATTTAACAAAGTAATTAAGTAATAAAAACCCCATAAAAGTTGAATAACCCGATAAAATCGAACCACTCCAAACTGATATAGTTGGTTTTATTTAGTTTTGATAAAAATGAATCAACCCGGTCCATGTACACCACTATCTAGGACTGAATATTGTTGTCGCAATTGTGTTAAAACATAAAATTTGAAAGACTGCTAGAGGAAAAACCGGAAAAACTGTAAACTATAAGAAATATTTTGAGTCCACAATTTGCTTTTGCATCCTTAAGGAATTTTAACCCCCTCACACGTTGCCAAGGTAATGGATTAAATCCTCCGATGATGAAACATAATAAATCTTCCTGCAACAGTGGCAATACAAACTGCAGGATACCAACGAACTCAAAGAACGAAGCAAAATCACACTTACGAATTTAGAAGAGATTTTGCGAAATAGAATGCAAGATTTTTCAGGAGGAATGAAGTTTTATAATTTTTTGATGTATGGAAAAAGAAGCCATGCCTCATAATTTATAAGCAGTTATCAGAAGAGGTGCGATGTCTGTTAAGGAAAAAGTGTCTGTTTAGGAGAAAAAATTCCGTTAAGCAACGTTCAACAAAGGCTTGGCTTAATTCCATTAAGCAAGGCGTTCATCAAAGGCTTAATTTTGTTAATGAAATAACTGGCATTTAATTAATTATTAAATAATTAATTAAATAAATTTTGTCTAAAACAAATCTTATTGATCGAACAAAGCCGAAGCCGAAGCCGAGCCGAGCGAGCGACGACGATGACGATGCGAGAGTTCATTCTCTTTAACTCCTATTAAAAGCTCTAAGAAGTGATCATATATATATATATACACACAAATGTAGTTGTCCCTCACCAATGAGGGACAAAGCTCACTTGATTCAAATTTCCCAAATTTTCATTTCCCTCCATTTTATTACCAATCAATTCTCACTTCTAGTCTTTGAAGCCCAATGGCTTACCCCAATGGCTTAAACTCCAACAATCCCCCACATGAATGGGAATGATTGTAAAAAAAAATGAACTTAGATGAAAGTTGTGTGATTTGCAAGTAAGGACTAATTGCATTTGGATAAGTAGGTTTTCCTTTGAACTTTCTTTAATGAGCATATGTCGGATATACTCGGTCAATCGGGAGATTTAATATATTTGAACCGTCGAACTTTAGTGTATATCTAGACAATCATATGTCACACAACCAATCCTTGACCGTCTTTTGGTTCTCATGTTTCAGCCATAAACACCACCTGATTTTATAAGTGCGTAGAGAATTGGCCTTACAGAATTCTCATTGAAGCGGCTTCCATTTCACACTTACATAAGTGATTCTTAAACGTGTAATCCTTTAGATTGACACTATTTGATAAATACTACATCAAACTTAGGTAATCATTAAAGAACGTGTAAAGTTCTATCTTGTTACTGAACATTGTCTTATCACGAGAAGGGATCAAAGATTTTATTTTGACAATGTTGAACCGGTCAATCAAAACTTTGTTTGAGCTCCTTGAACCTAGATCTCGGAATATCCAAAATTCTAGGTGGAGTTACCGCTATGTTGACTTGTCCTCAGCCATAGTCCCATTCCCTTAGATGATTTCTCAACTTCCTCTCTAGTTAAGCTTTTTGTAAGTGGATCCGCCACATTATCTTTTGATATTACATAATCAGTAGTATAATTCCACTAGAAAGTAGTTGCCTAACAGTGTTATGTCTTCATCTATATGATGAGATTTTTCGTTATACATAACGCTCCCTGCTCGTCTATTGCAGCCTCACTATCACAATGTATGCATATAGGAGCCAAATATTTTGGCCAGAACGGAATGCCTTCTTAGAAATTTCGAAGCCATTCAACTTCTTCACCAACTTTATCCAAAGATATAAACTCTGATTCCATAGTAGAGCGAGCGATGCACGTCTGTTTGGAAGACTTCCAAGATACTTCTCCTCCACCAATGTAAAAACATATCCACTTGTTGACTTGTTTCTATTGAGCCGCTTATCCAATTTGCATCACTATATCCTTCGATAACCGCATGATATTTATTGTAGTGCTAAGTGTAGTCTTGTGCATATTCCAAATATCCCAAAACTATTTTCATTGTCACCCAGTTATGTTTGTTGGGATTACTTGTGAATCGACTAATTTTACTTATTGCACAAGCTATATCAGGTCGTGTTCAGTTCATGATGTACATTAAGCCTCCCAACACACGAGCATACTCCAATTGAGACGTGCTTTCACCTTTATTCTTTATAAGATGATGGTTTAGGTCAATTGGAGTTCTTGCACTTCTACATTCCAAGTGTTTGAATTTTTCAAGTACCATTTTCACGTAATGTGATTGAGACAAAGCTAGAACCTGAGGTGTCCTCTAGATTTTAATTCCTAGAATTACATTGGCAACTCCGAAGTCTTTCATATCAAACTTACTATCAAGCATACGCTTAGTAGCTTGAATGTCGGCAATGTCTTTGCTCATTATTAGAATATCATCAACATATAAGCAAATAATGACTATATTATTTCGAACGTTCTTAATGTAAACACATTAATCACATTCATTAATCTTAAATCCATTTGACAATATTGTTTGGTAAAATTTCGCTTGCCATTGCTTGGGTGCTTGTTTAGCCCATAAAGAGACTTAACAAGTCGACACACATTCCTTTGTTTTTTCAGAACCACAAACCTTTCAGGTTGGTTCATGTAAATTTCTTACTCTAGGTCACCATTTAAGAAGGATGTTTTACATCCATTTGATGGATTTGAAGACCATACAAGGCGGCTAATGCTATTAGCATCCAAATGGATATAATTCTTATTACCGCGAGTATGTGTCAAAATAGTCAAGACCTTCTCGTTGTCTAAATCCTTTGACAATAAGTCTTGCCTTGTATTTGTCAATAGTACCATTGTCTTTCATTTTCTTTTTGAAAATCCATTTAGAACCCAATGTTTTGTTATCTGGAGGAAGATCAACCAATTCCCAGGTATGGTTGCTCAATATGGATTCTATTTCACTATTGACAGCTTCTTTCCAATATTGTGCTTCTGAGAAAGACATTGCTTCCTTGAAGGTACGGGGCTCATTTTCTAGCAGAAAATTCAGAAAATCTGGACCGAATGACATAGATGTTTGTTGATGTTTACTTCTTCTCGGACTTTCCTCATTAGGCATACCATCTATTATTTCCTCCCGATGTCGTTTTGACTTTTGGTAGGTCAATTCACTTTCCTTTTTATTATGGATAAATAGTTTCAAAGAATTCAACATTATCTGATTCTACTATCGTATTAACGTGAATCTTAGGATTTTCTGATTTATGAACCAGAAAATAATATGCATTGCCATTGGTTACATATCCAATAAATACACAATCAACCGTTTTGGGACATATCTTAACCCTTTTAGATTTAGGAACTTGTACTTAGCTAAACACCCCCACACTTTGAAGTATTTCAAGTTGGGCTTCCTTACTTTCCATTTTTCATAAAGAATGGATTGTGTTTTACTATGAGATACATGATTGATTATTGGGTTAGCTGTAAGTATAGCTTCCTCACCACAAGTTCTGTGGTAAACCAGAACTTATTAACAACGCATTCATCATCTCTTTCAACGTTCAATTCTTTCTCTCCGCAATTCCATTAGATTGTGGAGAGTAAGGGGTAGTTGTTTGGTGAATAATGTCATTTTCGAAACATATTTCTTCAAAAGGAGATTCATATTCCCCACCCCTATCACTTCTTATCATTTTGATCTTTTTGTTTACTTGTGTTTAACTTCACTTTTGTATTGCTTGAAAGCATCAATCTCTTCATCTTTATTAATAGGTAAGTAAACATAGCAATATCTCGTACTATCGTTAATAAAATTAATAAAATACTTTTTTCCACCGAAAGATGGTGTTGACTTCATGTCGCAAATATATGTGTAAATTAAGTCTAAAGGACTTGAATTCCTTTCAACAGACTTATAAGGATGCTTATCATACTTTGATTCCACACATATTTGACATTTGGAAGTAATGCAATCAAATTTTGGAAATACTTCTAAATTTATCATTTTTTGCAATGTTTTGGAGTTGACGTGACCTAGGTGTGCATGCCGTAAAGTGTTTGACTCAAGTAAGTTAGAAGAAACATTAACTTTATTGATAGGAGCTGCTATTACATTTAGCTTAAAAATGCCCTTATTCAGGTAACTTTTTCCTACATACATATCTTTCTTACTTAGTACAACACTATTAGAAAACAAAATACATTTGAATCCATTCTTGACAACAAGTGAGGTAGGCACAAGATTCTTGTGAATTTCTGAAACATGGAGAACTTGGTTTAGAGTCACAACCTTTCCGGATGTCATCTTCAATGCAATCTTGCCAATTCCTTCAATTTTGGCTGTAGATGAATTTCCCATAAAATTTGTCTCGCCAGGTCCTGAAGGGGCATAAGAATAAAATAACTCCTTATTAGCACAAGCATGGTGGGTGGCTCCAGAATCAATCAACCATGCTTTAGGATTTTCTACCAAGTTGCATTCAGACAATATGGCACACAAGTCCTCTATTTCGTCAATATTTTCAACTACGTTAGCTTGATTCTTCTTCTTCATATTCTTTTGTACATCATTCTTTGGTGCACGATAGTCCGCAGCCTTATGTCCATATTTTCCACAGTTGTGGCAATTACCCTTGAATGTTTTCTTGCTTGGGTAATTCTTTGGTCCAGAGGCCTTCTTTCTCTTCTTATTTTGTGTCACCTCCTCAATAATATTGGCCCTTATTATTTTTGAGTTTCCACATGACTTCGTTTCAGCATTTTTGTTGTCTTCTTCTATCCTCAACCGAACAATCAAATCTTCAAGTGTCATCTCTTTATGCTTGTGTTTTAAAAAGTTCTTGAAGTCCTTCCACAATGGAGGTAACTTCTCAATGAAAGCAACGACTTGAAAGGCCTCATTTATGACCATACCTTCAATAATAAATTCATAATTAATAACAAGATAAATCTTATTAATAAAATTATTGATTCGGGTCATACCTTCAGCAAGATGGCCATGCACAATAACTTGTAATTCTTGGACTTGAGTTATGACCGACCTAGTGTCAACAATCTTGAAATCCAAAAATTTTGCAGCCACGAACTTCTTAAGTCCGGCATCCTCTGTCTTGTACTTCTTCTCAAGCGTTCCATAACATTTTTGAAGTTTCCATGATAATATAGACATTGTACAAGCTATCTTCCAAAAAAACTCAAAGTGTAGTTTTTACACAAGAAATCAGAATGTTTCCATGATTTAGTTACAACAAAGCATTCGTAATCCGGAGTTCCTTCTGCCACGACTGGAGGATCCTCGTTGCTGAATTGCTGCAAACTCAACGTAGTAAGATAGAAAAACATCTTTATTTGCCAATATTTGAAGCCAATACTGGAAAACTTTTCGGGTTTTTCTGTTGGTACCATAGCATGAGCAGGAGTTGAACGGCTAGATGAGGCAACAACACTCCTAACAGTAGCACTCATTCCAGCAATATTTCCATTAGTTTGGTTTTCATTCGTCATATTTATGTAGAGTTGGAAACAAAACAGAACTCTATTAAATCAATGAAGTTGATATTTTCAAACTGAATACCAAACCAAACATACAACACGTTACAATGGTGAAGTTTTTATATACTTCAACCCGTACGTTTATTATTCCGGTAAAGTTTTGATATACTTTAAACCAGACAGAACAATTATTGGAGTAGAAAGCACGAAGGCTTTAGTCTCTAACCTAGTATACAAAATGTGGATAACAGTTTAATATATATTTCAACACAGAACGTTATTAAAAATTCCTTAAGCTTGTTGTCGCTACTGTGTTAAAACATAAAACTAGAAAGACTATTAGAAGAAAAACTGGAAAAACTGTAAACTATAAGAAATATTCTGAGTCCACAATTTGCTTGTACGTCCTTAAGGAATTTTAACCCCCTCACACGTTGCCAAGGTAATGAATTAAATCCTCCCAGGATGAAATGGAATAAACTTTCCTACAACAGTGGTAATACAAACTGCAGGATACCAATGAACTCAAAGAACGGAGCAAAACCATACTTACGAATTTAGAAGAGATTCTGCGAAATAGAATGCAAGATTTTTAGAAGGAATGTAGTTCTGTAATTTTTCGGCGTGTGGAAAAAAATGTCATGCTTCAAAATTTATTGGCAATTATCGGAAGAGGTATGATATCTGATCAGGAAATAGTGTTTGTTCAGGAGGAAAATTTCGTTAAGCAACGTTCAGCAAAAGCTTGGCTTAATTCCATTAAGCAATGCGTTCAACAAAGGCTTAATTCTGTTAATGAAATGATTGACATTTCATTAATTATTAAATAATTAATTAAATAAATTTTATCCAAAAAAATAATCTTATCGATCGAATAAAGCCAAAGCCGAGTGAGCGATGATGATGACGCGAGGGTTCATTCTCTTCAACTCTTTTTAAGAGCTCTAAGAAGTGATCCTATATATATACACACAAATGTAGTTGTTTCTCACCAATGAGGGACAAAGCTCACTTGATTCGAATTTCCCAAATTTTTATTTCCCTCCATTTTATTTCCTCCCAATTTACACTTCTAATCTATAAAGCCCAATGGCTTAGCCCAATAGCTTAAAGCCCAATGGAAAATATTTTTTATGAGATCCTCTAGCACAAGGGTGATTTGACGAATTTAAGAAAGTAAAATGCCCGTGTGAAATTCAAGAAGGAGAGCGCACGTCAATTAACCAACGGTTCAAGTGAAAGATTTTACATGAATTTGAGAAATTACGAGAGATATTCATGAATAGCCATTTTATTACTGCTAGCTGAAAATAGAGGAAACTACACTATATACCTCAAGAAAATAAATTATTTACCCGCTTCTATTTATCTTAAAAGTAATTACAATTTTCACTTATAGGGGCCAAATTCATTGTGCACCTACCCATCCCCTTTCCCCCTATTTGTTACCTAAATGCAAAATTCCTATATTAGTCTACTTTTATTATTTGAATGTTGTATTTATACAGAGTAAGGTGAGCATAATCACTTATCTGTATAAAGAAAGTAAAGTGTAATTTTTGTTTTGTATTTATTTCTTTTCTTTTTTTAATTGTAAGGAGTTTATTTTTACAATATGCACAATCACGACACTATAATTAGCTATACAAAATAAATTTTTAAGATAAGTATCAATTGTAACCTAATAAATTACAATAAATACAAGTCATATAACAAATTAATATTATAACAGTGTAAAATATATTTATATTATTATTAATGTATATAGCTTAAATTAATAAATTAAAAATGGATTAAACTTCAATAATGAGTCAACTATGCAAAGCTAACAGTTGATAGTACTACTGATGTATGTATGTGCTATGAAAAAAATTTATTTTGTATCTCATACAACTAATGTTAATTGCATCAGAAAATTTTTTTGTCTCATAGTTTTGTGGACTCAAATTTCCGTGGATCCAAAAGTGTAAGATTGGTGTCCACAAATTTGTGAGACAAAAAGGAGCTTCATACAACTAGTTTCAGTTGTATGAGAAACAAAAAATAAAATTTCTCATGTGCTATGCGTTGCTAGTTGAATCTTATGTTAATAGTGGCTCACTTGATTGTTTAATGTTATTTTTAGGACGAACCGGATGCCGAAAGAATAGATGTGGAGTGTGATGGTCTCATTGCACAAGAATAAAGGTGATGTCTATAATTGCACCAACTACAGGGGTATCAAACTACTGAGTCATACCATGAAAATTTGAAAGAGTAGTGGAGAGGAGGGTGAGAAGAAGTGTCTATTTTAGAGAATCAGTTCGGAAGCCATCCATCTTGTGAGGAAGTTGATGAATCAGTATAGGGCGAGGAAGAAGGACTTACATATGGTGTTTATTGACTTAGAAAAAGCCTACGATAAAGTCCTCAAGGAGGTTCTATGGAAATGTTTGGAGGTTAACGACGTTATGGCAACGTTTATTAGGGTGATTAAGGACATGTATGATGGATCTAAGACTCGGGTGAGGATCGTGGGAGGGGATTTAAATTATTTTCCAATGATGATGGGATCGCATCAGGGATCAACTCTCAGCCCATTTTTGATTTGCCTTAGAGATATGCTAACGCCTAACATACAAGGAAAAATGACATAGTGTATGTTATTTGCAGATGATATAATACTTATTGGCAAAACGCATAACGGAGTTAATGCTAAGCTGGAGGTGTGACTACAAACCCTTGAAATCTAAATATTTCAAGTTGAGTGGCACAAAAACAGAATACGCAGAGTGTAAGTTCAGTATTGGGATGCATGAAGCTTGATTCTCAAGTCATCCCCAATAGAGATAGTTTTAAATATTTTGGATCTATTATATAGAGTAACGGAGAGATTGACGAGGATGTCACACACCGTATAGGAGCGGGATAGTTGAAATAAAGGCTTTCTTCTGGTGTTTTATATGACGGGAATGTGCCATCTAGACTTAAGGGCAAGTTCTATAAAATGGTAGTTAGACCAGACATGTTGTTTGGAACCGAGTGTTGGCCAGTCAAGAATCAGATGCCCAGAAGATGAAAATAGAAAAACTAAAGGTATTGTGATGGATGTGTATCCACACCAGAAAAGATAAGATTATAAATGAATATATTAGGGGCAAAATGGGTGTGGCTCCTGTGGAAGTGAAGTTGAGGGAATCGAGGCTGAGATGGTTTGGTCATGTGAAGATGAGAGACGTCGATACCCAGGTTAGAAGGTGCCAGAGGTTGTCCGTGGCGAGTCAGATGAGGGGCAAAGGGAGGCTTAAGAAGAATGGGGGTGAAGTGATTAGGCAGGATATGTCATTGCTCCAACTAATCGATGACATGACTCTCGATAGAAAAGTGTGGAAGTCGAAAATTAGGGTGGTGGGTTGTTGTACTAGTCGGGTATCTTCCTATTCCTAGTACCTTGTTTATATATGGTATGTCAGTATTAGCAGTAGGATTGACACTATTCTTGTAGTTTTATATCCTTGGATCTCTGTCATTATTCTTTGTATTATTTGCTTACACTGTCTTATTACATTGTTGTTGCTATTGTTTCTCTATTGTTTCATTTTTTGTATGTGCTTGAGCCGAGGGTCTTTCGGGAATAGTCTCTCTACCTTCATAGGTAGGAGTAAGGTTTGCGTATATACTATCCTCCCCAAATCCTACTTGTGGAATTCCACTAAATTATTATTGTTGTTGTATATGTTTGTAAAATTTACTTAATTTATTCATTTATCACATAACCACATAGATCTCTTCCAGATCTTATATTTGTTCGGATTTTGCACTTTTTCTGGTTTGGTAAATTAAACTTTTTCTTACAAAGGTTTTTTTTTTTAAATTTTAGATCTGAATTATTTTTAAAAATCTATCATTGTTGAGTTTTGCAGCTCTTGAATCTAAAAATTTTATTTTGAAGATTTTGTTGTTTAATTTAAAGTGGGTGTTATAAAATATTTTTTATCATACCTTTGGGAAATTCATATTGAAAGTTCGCATTTAAAGCTGACCCGAGGTGATTGAGATCGGATTTTTCTGTTAAAAATTATAGAAGAAATATAGTTACCAACAATATACTATTATAGTAGACAATATACAATATAGTTTACTGCAATGTAAGATTTATTACAAGAAAAAAAAAATCCACCATTTAAGGACCTTGAAACATGCAACTCATAAATTAAGTTTTTATGATTTTGACCCAATTTCGAGTAGAGTGTGTTTGATGTGTTGATTGTAGGTTGTTGCTTAGACAATTTGTTGGAGATATTAAAGTAATGTTTTAAAATTTGGATTGGAATTGAGTTAAACTAGTAAAGAAGATGAATTTATATATACCCCAAAATAATATATTATATACCATATTGGTATAAAAAATAATAATTCAAGAGTATATAATTAATTACGAATCATACTGCAAATTTTTTTGAAGGAATGAACCAATCTTTTATGATACCCTAACAGTATATGATATACACCATATAAGTATCATAGAGAACTAATGAGTTTTAAAAAGGAATTTTTACATACCTATGCCACATCGGAAACCTTATTGCCCTCAATGTTTAAGGGTTGACTTAATTACACTTAGTATATCAAATTATTAATTATATACCATAATTGATTAAGGATATAATTAATTGTACATTTTTACTCTTTAATTAAAGGAATCTGTATGTCTCAGTATCCCCACTCATCGTACGTTTCTCTCTCCTAACCCCTCAGTCCCATCTACGTTTTACCCATACCCACGTTTTTTATACCATTTTCCATCTTCTGAAACTAAATTCTCCCTCTAAATTCACAGAAAATCGAAGAAACTCTTCAACAAAGTTGGTTCCCCATTTTACTCCAGTTGAAGTTCATCAACAAAGAACAACAAAACTTCGAAACAAAGTCCTAAAAAATCAGCAGTAGCCGATATCTCCTCATTTGATTTGGGTGTGTTATCCCCAAAATCACCCAAAAAGCAAGGCAAATATCCACATGCAATAGCATAGACTACTCATAGTTCCTCTCCCTGACAAATCAGAGCCGAGATGAGAACCAATCAAGTTTGTAAGATCCTTTACCTATAACTCCGATGACTCGATATGGTCATTCCCAATTCGGTCCCAATTTTCCCTCATTCGCGCCTCGAGTATTGAGGGTGAACTTTCGTAGAACTAAATCCCCGATTCTGAATTGTCAAAGGTTAGTCCTTCTATATAATATATTTCAATCCTTTATTTATACGCCGCTACTCGAACAAGTACAGCTTCTCGTTTTTCATCTAATAGGTCGAGGCTAGTATTCATAGCCTCGTGATTTGACTCCTTTGATGAATGTCAAAACCTGGCACTGGGTTCTCCGACCTTGACTAGGATTAAGTCCTCGGGGCCATATACTAAAGAGAATAGAGTAGCCCACGTGCTGGACTTCGATGTCGTTCGATATGCCCAAAGGACCTCGGATAGAACTTCTTTCCATTTTACTTTTGCATCATCCAACCTTTTCTTTAGGTTTTGAATGATAGTTTTGTTTGTTGACTCGGCATGTCTATTCCCGGTTGGCTGGTACGGAGTTGATAAGATACTCTTTATTTTGTGTGCTTCGAGGAACTCCGTGACCTTGTTGACGACAAATATTTTCCTTTGTCACATACAATCTTGGTAGGTATCTCAAACTGATATATGATGTGGTACCAGATGAATTCAATAACTTCCCTTTCTCTGGCCTTCTCGAACGTCTGTGCTTCCACCAATTTAGAAAAATAATCGGTTATAAACAAAATAAATTTAGCTTTACCTGGGGCCATCGGTAGAGGGCCAACTATGTCCATTCCCCATTTCATGAAAGGCCATGGGGATAGGACTGAGTATAGTTGCTCTCTGGGCTGATGAATCATTGGTGAGAATCTATGACATTTATGACACTTTTTAACAAACTCCTTAAAGTCTTTTTCCATGATATCCCAATAATACTCTGCTCTAATATTTTCGAACCAAAGACTTGGCGTCGAATTGATCCCCACAAGTGCCTTCATGTATTTCTCGTAGAACATAATCGGTGTCCCCCGACCCTAATCATACCGCTAATGGTCCATCGAAAGTCCTCCCGTACAATGTTCCATTTTTATCCAATGTGAACCTAGCAGCCTTGGTTCATAGAGCCCTTGACTTTTTATGATCCGGCAGGAGATTTCCATTTTTCAAATAGTTTATATAATTATTCCTCTAATACCAAGTCAAATTTGTAGAATTTATCTCGGTATGACCCTCTTCGACCACAAATCTCAATAATTGGACGACAGTCCTCGGAATAATATCATCTTATTCTACTTATGACCCCAAGTTAGCAAGTGCATCGGTCTCACTGTTTTGTTCTCGAGGAACATGATCTAGGGTCCATTCCTTGAAGTGATGCGGGGTTACCTATAACTTATCCAAGTATTTTTGCATCCTATCCTCTCGAACATTGAAATTTTTGTTTACTTGGTTCACTACCAATAGAGAATCACACTTGGCCTCAATGACTTTTGCCCCTAAGGTTTTAGCTAGCTCGAGACCTGCAATCATGGCCTCATACTCGGCCTCGTTATTAGTCAACCTAGAAGTTTTGATAGATTGTCTAATAATACTACATGTTGGTGGCTTCAAAACAATGCCAAGCCATGGCCCTTTCACTTTTGAGGCTCTATCCGCGAAAAAGGGTCTATAGCCTCAATGATGTACTCAATTTTAATAGAAGTTCTTTCTCTACTTCAGGTACGAGGGTCGCCATAAAATCGGCCATGAAGTCATTAAGATTTGAGACTTGATGGTCATTCGGGGTTGATATTTGATATCGTACCCGCCAAGTTCGATGGTCTATTTGGACAACCGACCCGATTGTTCAGGCTTTTGCAAAACATTTTGAAGGGTATAAGTGGTCAACACACATATGGCATGACACCGAGAATATGGATTTAACTTTCTAGATTCGCTTATTAATGCAAGTGCCAAGTTTTTCTAAGTGTGGATATGTATTTTCAACATCACCTAGAGTTCGACTTACATAATAAACATGGAATTGTGTAACTTGTTCTTCTCGAACGATTGCGCCACTTACACTATTCGGACACTACAAAATACAGGTAAAGCTTTTTGTCTACCTTCAGAGTGTGAAGTTGAGGAGGGCTCAATAAATATCAATTTAAATCCTCCAATGCTTCCTGGCAATCAAGGGCCATGCAAAATCTTTTTTTTTCTTTTTGAGCAAGGAAAAGAATCTATGGCTTCGGTTCGATGACCTCAAAATAAATCGACCCAAGGCAGCTATTCGTCATGTTAACCTTTGTATGGCTTTCACACTATCTACGAAAGTGATATCCTCGATGGCCTTGATTTTGTCAGGATTGATTTCGATCGCTCGATTTGATACCATGAATTCGAGGAACTTGCCTGAACTAACCTCGAAGGCACATTTCTTTGGGTTAAGCTTCATGTTGTACTTCCTCAAGATTTTAATGTTTCTTGCAAGTTAGTTAAATGGTCCTCTGCATGCAGGGACTTAACCAACATATCGTTAATGTAAACTTCCATTGATTTACCTATCTATTCCTCGAACATTCTGTTAACTAAGCGTTGGTATATTGCTCCAGTATTTTTAGCTCGAAGGGCATTACATTATAATAGTAAGTTCCAAACTTAGTGATAAACGAGGTCTTTTCCTGGTCCTTCGTGTTCATCTTAATTTGATTGTACCTAGAGTAGGCGTCGAGAAAGATTAGAATCTCGTAGCCGACCATGGCATCGATCATGTGATTAATGTTAGGCAATGGACAAGAGTCTTTTTGGAATGCTTTGTTTAAATCCTTATAATATACGCATACTCTAAGTTTGTTTCCCTTTTTGGGAACTAAATACATTGGATGACCATTCGAAGTATTTTACCTCCCGACTAGACCCTATTTTAAGAAGTTTGGTTACCTCGTCCTTTATGAATGCATGCTTCACCTCGGACTGGGGCCTCCTTTTTTGCTTTACCAATTTGAACCTGGGGTCGAGGCTTAGCCAATATTTTGTTATTTCTAGTGGGATCCCTATCATGTCTAAATGGGACAAAGAAAAATAATCCATATTATCAATAAGAAATTGAATGAGTTTTTTTCCTGAGTTCGGGGATTAACCCCGTACCTAGGTATACCTTTCTCTCGGGCATGTATTCAATCAGTATGACTCTTTCCAGTTCCTTGACCGTTGACTTGGTTGCATCGGACTCTTTGGAAACAACAAAAGTTCGGGGAGTAAGGAGATCCTCTTCTTCTTCTTCTTCTTTGGTTACCTACTACTTCGACTCGGTCGAGGTTGGGAACGGTGATTGCTATTTGGCAGGTGCTTATCTTTGGTGTTTGATTTTTCTGAGGTCGAAGTCGTTGGTACCGGTATCACCTCCTCGACTGGAAATATTTCCTTTGCACCGTGCTGTTCTCCGTAGACCATGTTCACACCATCCACTGTTGGGAATTTTATCATCTGATAAAGGGTTGAAGGTATTGTCCTCATGTTGTGGATCTATGGCATCCCAAGAAGTGAATTATATCTCATGTCGCTTTTGATGACGTGGATTTTTTTTTATCTTGGATGGTCCCGGCCACGTTCATTGGTAGTATTATCGCCCCCTTTGTTGTTTCGCTTGCCATGTTAAAGCCATTTAGGAGTCGAGATGTAGGTAAAATTAGGTCATGTAGTCCGAGCTGCTCTACGACCCTTGATCTGATAATGATTTCTAAGCTACTTGGATCCATTAGAACACGTTTAACTTGAATTTTATTTAACAAAACAGAAATTACCAGGGCGTTGTTGTGCGGTTGAGATATGCCTTCTGCTTCATCATCATTAAATGATAGGACGCCCTTGGGCACGTAGCTCCAGGTCCGTTTTTCTCTGGTTATCAACACCTTGGTGCGTTTGATTATAGGCCATTGTGGAACATCGACACCGCCAATGATCATATGAATTACATATTGCTGTTCTTCCTGCTCATTTTTTTTTTGTTTGCATCTCTTTACCTAAAGTGGTTCTTAGCTCTATTGTTGAGAAATTCCCAAAGATAGCCCTTGTTGAATAACCGAGATACTTCCTCCCTCAGCTGCCTGCAGTCTTTGGTTCTATGGACATGTGTGCCATGATACTTACATCAGGTTTGGATTCCTTTGAGAATGATTGGTATGCATAGGCCTGGACCACATGGTGTCTTTGACTCTTCTAATAGCTAACATGAACCTCAATGCATCTATAAAATTATACTCCCACAATCGAGGTTCTTTCACGGGGTTGGCATGTTAGTCAAAACCATTCTTGCTCATGATTCTCCGAGAGTTTTGACCTCGATCATTTCTTTGATCATTTTAAGGAGCGTTACACCCTGAACCGTTAATTCTCTGATCGACATATGGTTGCTATCGTTTCTTGTTTGATCTTGATTCCTTGTCTGTATCCCTCGGGGGCTTAGCCGCCAACCTATTAGGATGAACTGGACCCGAGGGGACTCCTAACTGGTCATCCTCGATCCTGATCTTCGATTGGTAATGATAATGTACGTCTGACCACATTACAGCTAGTACTCGATCAGATTCTGCTTTAATTGTTGTGATGTGATCGAACTCCGCTCGTTCAATCCCTGCATAAAGCTTGTATTACCCAGTCGTTTGATACAGGTGGTAATTCCATTCTCTCCATTTGGAATCAGGATATTAACTCCATTAATATCTCATCGTTCCTCTATCTTATCTTAAAAATGTCTGATTTCCTTGTCAGCGCCTTCATGGCCCCGTCATGTGCTTCACGAAGCCATTTGCTAACATAACAAATGAATTGATAGAGTTCGAGGGCAAGTTGTGATACCAAATCATGGCTCCTTTGGACAAAGCTTCCCTAAATTTTTTCAACAATATTGATTTGATCTCATCATTATTCAAGTCGTTTCCTTTAATCCCACAAGTGTATGAGGTAATATGTTCATTAGGGTCGATTGTCCCATTGCATTTAGGTATATCGGGCATGCAAAACTTTTTAGGGATGGGCTTCAGAGCTGTACTCGGAGGGAATGACTTTGTATGAACTTTTTGGCATCCAAACCTTTCAAGACCAAGGGTGCCCCCGGTATTTGATCAACAAGGGAGTTATAAGTCTCAACTTTCTTGTCATATCCTTAATTTTATTCTCCCCGGACTAGATTATCTTTGTGAGTTCTTCGAGTATTCTCATAATTGTGGGGTCAGTCCCCGATCTATTACCATTGATCTTTCCAGTATCGGCTCAATACATCTCGTTCAGCTGCACTTGGAGTTTTGTGCTGACTTTGAAGCTGAGCAATAACAACTTGTTGAGCTTGTAGCATCTCGGATATTACTTGGAGGCTAACTCCCCTATATCCTATACCATGTGTTTTTTTGTCACTAAATCAAGATTCCCTATGTACACTTCTTCCGAGGTCTGCGCCTAATTCTGCATCGAAAGCAATATGCGAACTAACACCCACTAGTTCCTCATTCAGTGCTTCCCCAGGGTTAATTCGTGGTACACTAACCCCCATGTTGTTGTTTTCCCCATGAAATCCAAGACCTTATCTCCATGTACGGGTGCGTTTTGCGAGTTAAACATGTTTTAACCTGAGAAAAAGAGTTCTTGACAAGAACAAGTGTGAAAATAACGTGTATTATCAGAACCAGTACTCAAAATAATCACTATTATCTTTAGCCTCACGGTGGGTGCCAAGCTGTTTACCTCGAAAATACGAGTAACAATTAAATTTGATTTATAGTATTAAAGATATGTGATTTAGTTCGATACCAATTAATAACCAAGAAAACTAAAGTATAAGTGCAGGAAATAAGTAAAATCAAACTAGTGTGTGAGTCGGCCTCCACCTCTAGTTAAAGTGACCTTGAGGTAGGTCAAGAACAATAAAGCTAAAGGACAATTCTGACGAGCAATGAACGAGAAAGTAAGGGAATGTATTCTTTTGCCAAAAATTAATGATGTATAAAAATGATTGGCGTCCCCTTTATATAATGGGGGAACGCTAAATAAGGTACATTTTTATTTATAGTAAAGAATACTATTAGGACAGCTGTCTAACCGCCTAGTACGAATTCGTACAAATAAATTCTGAAATTTACGCCATGATCTTGGGATGTGGCAGTAATCTTGCTCATTCTGTTACAAACTTATAACGACATCATCTCGAGGCCGGTCAATTCAGCCTTTACATTCATCGGTCACTTTGGTCTTCGAACTCTGAACTCTGCCGTCGGTCTCGAACCCACTGTACTTCGGACTTATTCTTGAAGTGGTTCCTCGAGCCCATCAAATTGAGCATAGTTGATTTCGACCATATACACATACCAAATTGTATTATGTCTTAGAACCTCTTTTACTATAATGCCTACTTAATGAGCAAATCGAGGCATGCATGTAACATAGAGAATATTTTGCTAGCTTATCTTCAATTGTAATCATAGAAAGTCTAAATTATTACTTCTAGTGGTCATACACATATACCAATTCTGGTGGTTAATAAAATTTAGTTACAATGAGATATATAAAACTTAACTACTTCTGGTGGTCGTATATTTCTTGCAAACTCTGCTAGAGTTTAAGTGGATCTAACAATGTTATCCACTTTGTAATCTTGTATTAAGTTATTTAGGATGAAAACAAATACCAAAATAGGTATTGTACACGTAGCACATAACCAAGCAAGTGATGATAACGATATTAAACTAAATATAAGCAAAATGCTCAAATTACGTTACATAAATTTGGCCACTCCATAAGCTAGTGATATCCATATCACTACTGCCAATAAGAAAATCTCACCACCTCAAGGATATAATCTGCCTTATAATACTCGGAATAAACAAGATCTAACCACGGATATAAGAGCGTCGCCTTACATTGGAGATGAACGCTGAAATAGAAATTAAATTCGAAGTAAGTGCTTAAAATAATAGAGTCTCGTGCTTATAACATGTTATAAAATAAATCTGTAAAGTAAATAAACTGAAGATAAGTATAGAGAGAGACTTATATATTATTTCAACTTCAAACTGATGTACATAATGAATTGAAATCTCTTCTATTTATAAAAGAAAGGAAGTTGATATGTAAGTTGCTACTGCAAGCTGTTGTGTAAGCTACTTGTAAGCTCCTACTGCAAGCTACTGTGTAAGCTATTTGTAAGCTGTTATTGTACCAGCTATAGATAATCTTCTACATGAGAAATATTTATCGACAACGGATTGTGGAAATGATAAGCTTTTTAGGAGGCTTATTTCTAATAAAGTATTAAATAGATAAATATATTTACGATGAAGTCCAACATAGGTAAGCTTTTTCAGGAAGCTTATTTTTAATATATTACTAAATGAACACCCACAATATAATATATTTATAGTATAGTTATGTTTGTTTATGACTTGGGAGGAAAAGACTCAAAAGATAAGTAACCGTGAGTACTTTATTGGTTGATTCTGCATTTCATTTTTTAGGACCTTTAAATTCTCATTAGGTAACATAAATGTGTTATAATAACAGCAAATCTTACGTTTTAAGTAACTCATAATCTTTGTGATTGTCAACCTATAGCAAGCAAATGACGTCTTTTATGTTAATCTCTGCTTGCGTCTACTTGCTAGACAACAAAAATTATCTTCTTCATTATCTTGCTATTGTTCAAAGAACAAGTATAAACACAAGCATGGCATTCTCCACTTCTGCAAATCAGCGTTTACGCAGGTATGGTCTTTATATTAGTGGATTAGCCTCTTCTATACACAGAGTAACAAAAAAAACTTAAAACACTAATAGGTTATATAAAAGTTAAATTAACTATTTGTGAGGAAATGGTAATAACTTGAATTTTAATATAGTGATGGCGTCAAATTCAGTTCACAAACATGTGCATACATTTTCTTTTTCTTTTTCAATTATAACTACAAATCTTTACAGAAATCTTAAAGGTAGAAACATCTACATTCATGTAGAAGCTCCTTTGTCATATTGGCGCTGTCTCAATTAACATTTGCTGTTTCTGAACATTAGTAGATCTGTAAGTATGTTACAGGTGCAAAAACATCATCAAGCAGAAAGCCTTCTCTCTTTTGACTCCAAAAGTGACCGTAATGCAAAGTAAATGTACTCTGTCACTAACTAATCACTTCTCATCAATTCCTTCTATTCTGCCATCGACGTTTCTTTCTCTAGTTCAACCTCCACAGGCTCTAACTTTGTCTTACCATCTTCCTTGGGAATAATAAGTCCATAACCCCCTGCTTTTCTTCTGTAAACAATGTTAATCTCACCTGCAGCAACCCACCAAATCATAAACCAAATGAAACAAAAAAAATGACCAATGAAGCAAAAAAAAAATTGTGTTTGAAGACTAGAGTCATTTCTCAGTACCAGTTTCCTCATTCCGAAAACCATAAAAGTCATGGTCGACGTTTTCCATCTGTTCAATTGCTTCGGTGACAGTTAAAGGTGGCATATCAAAGAGCTTCTCACGAACAATCTGAACATAAATATGAACTGAACTGTGACACTGTGCTAAAACATACATGAGTAGTATTGTAAAAACATTAGCCAAAGACCCAACAAAACCTATAACTAAAACATTATTATGGCTGTTTATACTCATTTAAGAGAATACTAAAAATCTTCACAATGAGATCATTATATTTCAAGTTATTTCTGATAGTGATTGGAGCATCAATAGTATTGAGACTGGAGACAAGCAGTTAATAGCACAAAAAAGGAAGAAGAGTCCAAAATGGTCCCTTACATTCGCATAGCATCCATAAATAATTTGCTCAATTAAAAGAGATGAAAGACCGTTTCAATACTTAGATAGATCTAAGGAGAAACCATGCTGTGAATAAGGAAGCTACCGAGACATTTAAGTCAAGCAGAGATTAAGATAGCTAGCTAAAACACAGGCTACTCGGTTTGGGTTGAATAACACCCAAGCACTTGATAGGCAGTGGGAGGATTTCAAGTTTTAAAGGGAAGCTAGAGCTCTACGGCTTAAAGGCTCATGCACTATTAAGCCATATGGAAAGTTTAAGAACAATCCTAAAAGATTCTGATAGACACAAAATTGGTTGGAAAAGTTAAGTAGAAAGGTGCAATTATCTCAAAATTAGAACAGAAGGAAGACGAAAACTTCATTAACAGAGGCAAAAGTTGTTGAAAATTGATGAGCACAATTGTTTGCTCACCACTTGAATATTATTATTATTATAAAGTATGAACCAGCTTCAGTCTTACAATATTTTACACTCGATTCTTCTTTCTCCTTCACTTACACGCTAGCACCTCTTTTTGTTTCTCTTTTGTATTTCTCTGTTGCTCTCGCACTTCTCACTTGATCGCTCACTTCTTGCTTTCTTGCTTGCTTGCTTAAGCACATACAACTCAAACGAACCACCCCTATTTGTAGGCGGTGATGGAGGATCTAGTGGGGTAGAATGTTACCAACTACCTAATTCTAGAAATACACCTTGCACTTATTTCTAGAGTTGTCCTTTCTAGAAAGCTTCTAGGCTCCTCAGTCCAGAATTTTCATTCTAGAGTTCTTCCAATTCTCTACAATTCATTGAATATTCTAGATTCTCCTTGGAATATCTTACATATTAATTAAGTTGGTGATGAATTATTTAAAAAAGTTGCTTTCAGGGTGGAAGGGTCAGTTCTAAAAAGCAGGCCACCGCGGAAGGGGAGTGTCATATTCTAGCAGATGAAATGATGAGGTCCCTCAAATACAGTTCAATTCAGTTGCCTTCGGAAGTTTGAAACTTATGAGAAACACAAGAAATGGAAGAAGATTGTGGCAGGGACTTACTATAATGCAGTTATCAGTAATTATACACAAATCATATGACGAGTCAAGGGAACAAAAGGAAGAAGTGGAGCCTTAGGGAGACAAATGGACAGGTGCATCTGATATCACACAACTTAAGGTCAGAAATCAGGATGTTTAAGGCACAAGTCTCACCTGTTGAGACTATAGACTGACATTCCTAACAAATCGGATTTAAGTGCCTCTAAACGCTTTTTTTCCTCATTTTGGAGTAACTCATTACATCATACTCTTTACCCCTAAATTAATTTGTACAACTGCATCAAAGCACATGCTTGAAGATTTATACCGCTGTAAAGGCAACCAAATCTTAATCCCTAAATGTTATTTCAAATGCTTTCTAGGTGAACCATTTTAGCATACAATTTTAAAAAGTTTTTTCTTCGTTTAACAGGAAGCATTGAAGCATGTAACCAAACTCTACTACACCTATCAGTTTGTTTCCTTCAAGAACCTTACTAAATTGAAGGCAGTGGAATTAGAATTAAACAAACTGACACATGGAATGACTTATTTATTAACATTCCTAGGGTGTGATACACAAATGTTATTCCACCGATCAGTTCTAATCCCACTCCACTGTCATGGAAGAATAATAGGACGAGAGAATGACATCTAACACGTGACACCAAAATGGAATAACACTGAGGCAATACACATCAAAGATGTTCTACTCAGACTGACAAGCATATCTCCTTGCTGCTGCTAGGAATTCAATTAACTCTAAACTAGAAAGGCCATGTCAAAGCAGCAGTAACCAATATATTGAGTGCAAGAAAAAATATTTGGCAAAACATTTAAGTCCAGAGACTACCTCAGTAACAAAGCCCTCGCTTTCTTCATCTTCCACTTCCTCCTCCTGGGGAAGTGTTCCCAAATCCTCTTGAACTGCCAGCAATTCTGGGTCCCTGACCTTCAGCCTGTCGAAGCCCTTCATGTGCCTGCCACGGTCTGAATCCTTCTCCTTAATTTTCCGCAATTTTCTCTGTATAATTGATGATACCATATCTATACTTCCATAGACCGACTCGGCATCTTCCTCTGCACGAACCACTCCATGCTTCTTGGTGAATAAAGTAACCTATAGTTCATGAATGCCGGTCAAGTAAACTGTAAACAATAATAAAAATCCAATATACTAATAAATTTTCAAGTTTTTGGTGCTTACCTCACATCTTCGAATCTTTGGGCCCTTTCCTAGCTCTCCACCTCGAACAGACAGCCTAACATCGACTTCCCTGACTAGATGGCTATGCTTTTGAACTGCCTTACCCAACTTCTCTTCCACATAGCTCCTCACAGCAGGTGTTAACTGTAATTGCGCTAAAACAATAGGTCACCATATTTCACATTCAAGAACATGTTTAAGCAAGGAAACAAAATTTCAAGTTAAACGATCAATCTGTTAAAGCTTCGAGTTTCATTGTGAAGTAACTATTGTACTTCCTAATGGGGTTCGGAATATGAGTCAAACAAGTAATTTTTTTGTAGTTCAATTTAGACATCAGATTCTTTAATTAAACTTACATACTTAAAACCTAAATAATGAGCTGTGGTTAGACCTGCGATGTTGTATGGGGCGGAGTGCTGGCCCGTGAAGAACTCTCATGTTCAGAGAATGAACATTGCGGAGATGAGGATGCTCAGGTGGATGTGGGGGCTCACCAGGTTAGATAAGATTAAGAATGAAGTTATTCGAGAGAAGGTGGGGGTGGCCCCAGTGGATGAGAAGATGCGAGAAGCGAGGCTGAGGTGGTTCGGGCATGTGCGGAGGAGAAGTCCTGATGCCCCGGTGAGAAATTGTGAGCGGCTGGCGATTGTTGGCGTTCGGCGAGGCAGAGGGAGGCCTAAGAAGTATTGGGGAGAGGTGATTAGCCATGACATGGCTAGAATGCGGGTTTCTGAGGACATGACCCTTGATAGGAAAGTCTGGAGGTCTAGTATCAGGGTTGTAGAATAGGGGCTCCTAGAGTTTTCGTACTCCTCACCCGGGGTTGGGTGAGGCTTGGCAGGGCTATCCATAGATGATTTGTGTTTTGGCTTGTGTCTCCATTATGGTTGTTATTTATGGTAGTTACTGTATGATATTATTGCAAGCTATTTTATTTATGTTTCTTATGTTTAGAAATTATTTACGCTATTTCTGCTGGAGTTACTAATGCTCTTTTGTTTTTGTTTTTCTCTGCCCGCCCTTTCGGATAGGGATAAGGCTCGTCTAGATATTACCCTCCCCAGACCCCACTTTGTGGGACTATACTAGGCAGTTGTTGTTGTTGTTGTTGTTACTTAAAACCTAAATAACGTACTCTAAGTCACACTTTCTATAATTAAAAATGAAAGGGAAATTCCCTAATAACAGTAGTGTAATATTGTTGACAGAGGAGTAGAGTGTGAAAACAACAGTATCATATTGAAGTAGTTAAGGATATAAATAAGAGAGTAAAGGGGCAGAAAGTTAAACCTCAAGGTTTTTGCCTTGGAGGATGAGTTTGACGGAAGAGAGTGGACCATCCCAGGACATTCGAATCCCAAACGATCTTGTCCCAGTTTTCTTCATAGGAGCACTAATTTCATTGTTCTTGAAAGCTGAATTTAAAAATCCTGAACTACTTGCTGACAATGTTAGCGACAAAGTTGAAGAAGAAGTGTACGAAGAGGAACCGGGTGGGTAGTTATGGGGGCAAGGAAAAGTTGTTCCAACCGTTGGTGAAATGGAAAGAGTCGCCATTCTTGTAAATTACACAAGGTAGCTGTTTGAGATTTCTGGATCAATGGTAAAATATGAAACGGGGCGATGAATTCAGTTAGTATTATCTGGGTTTTTGATTAAGCAGAAGGGAGTAGCAATTTCAATACTTAATGGTAGGTACAGTAATAGAGATATTGCTAGGACTGAAGAAGAATGCGTTATCCGATTTCAGTTGATGGTTGACACGTGACATCTGCATGATTTTTAGATATGGTCCCCAACACAATTTTATTTCTTATACCCTAGTTGACGTGTCTGGGTTTGATCACAATGCAAGAAAATGGATAATATTGATCGTTATACCCATGTTGGAGGGCCCAGCCCGTGGTTGATATCTTTTCTTTTTTGAGAGTTTTTCTCTCCTATACACTGTTATATGAACTTTATTATTAAAATTATCTCAATTTTGAAAATTATCCGACTTAAATAATGTTTGTTAATAAATTATATAAAATTTATTATTAGTATCTTAAATTAAAGGATTAAGTTACACTTCTTTTCTTTTTTCTCTCATCTTCTCTTACTATATTTTTTACCGCCTCTCTCTCTATTTACTATTTATTATTAGTGTCTTAAATTTATGAGTTTTAACTTGTGTGTATGTAGCTCATTCATATATTTTTAAGGAATTTTTAAATTTCTATACACTATGAAATTATATTCCCTACTCAAGTTTTACTGTAATTACATTTTATATATCCAATTACCATTTATGTACATTTTAAGGGAATTAATGATAATAATTAGTGTGCTAAAATTGCTCTAACGTATCTTTCACTCGCCCGTGTTTCTCTCTCCACATCACACCCTCTCCCCATGTATCTTGCACCTATCCACTATTCCACCATTGACACCATTAAAAAGCTTTGAAGCTTTTAATTTGAATTTATGTTTTCAAAAAATATTATTTGTTTGAATTGGACGTTGTTGGAAATAATTTGGAATACTCTCCATATCTATATCTATCTCTCAATCCTTAATTTCAGTAATGTAAAGCAAAGGAAAAGAGAGCAGTAATTTCACAATTGACAGCCATTAAAAAGCTTTGAAGTTTTGAATTCGAACTTGAATTTTTGAAAAATCATTATTTATTTGGATTGGGTATTGTTGAAAATAATTGAAAATATAGTTTGGAGTTTATATCTCAATTTTGAGGGTTTTGGTGAAGATTAGACTTGGTTTTGACTGAATTTCAGATTGAAACTCGAAGAAGAAGACGACATTATATATATTATATTTAAGAATTTGTAGTAAAATTGTATTATGTTGTTCACATATTTTTCTTTTATTTATTTAACTATTGTATGAAAGTTAAAACAATATCGTATAAAAATTATGTTTAAGTTGTATGATGTTGTAGTTGTATATAATTGAGTGGAAATAATATATAAAAATCGTAGATGAATTGTAGTTAAGTTGTATAATATATAATTAGTTGTATGAAATTTATTTTTATTATGTATAAATCAGATATAAAATATACAAAAAATATATTGTAGAATATTTGTATTTATGTTGTATGTTATTGTGTTGTATTTAACTAGATAGGAATAATGTGTGAAAGTTGAAGATAAGTTGTAAATAAATTGTATAATATATAATTAGTTATATAAAATTTATTAATACTATATATAAATAAGATATAAAATATTAGAAAAACATATTGTATAAATTTTGCATTTGTTGAACATACCACAACTATAAAAAACAATCTAAGAGCTTATAGGTTACCTCACATTTATTTAGGTTTAGATTTATTATTTCTTTATTTGTCACTCTAGAATATGAATTGATTGACACAAATTTAGGAATTAGAGTTTCAGAATTGTTGTGAAGTTTTGGTCTTTGGTGGTGAAATTTCGTAATTTGAGCTTTCAATTTGGTGTTAGTCATGGCGCATCTGACGATAGCACTATACACAAGTCCACCGAGTAGTGTGTATACCACGCCGTATCCATGTCAGATCAATTCATGTGAGGATCCGACCAGTCATTTCACGAGTTACCATTCCGTTTTTCCTATTTCTGCTTTTCTATATTTTATTATCCGTGTTTTATGTGGTCAAGTTGAATAGTCTGCACTTGATCTCTTTTAAGAAGGTTTAAGTTAGAAAAGTCAACCGAATATTGACTTATGTGTTAGAGGGCTCAGATGTGAGTTCTGATAGTTCGGTTAGCTTAGGAAGGTGATTTGTGACTTAGGAGCGTGATCATAATTGGTTTTGGAGGTCAGTGTAGAATTAGGCTTGAATTGACGAAGTTAGTATTTTGGCAATTTTCGGTTGGTATGTGAGAATTTGATCCGAGGGTCAGATTTTGAAATTTTGAGAGTTGATGTAGCTTCTTTATGTGATTTAGGATGTGTATGCAAAATTTCAGGTTATTTGGACGTGGTTTGGTTGGGTTTTCGATCAAAAGCGTGTTTCAAATGTTTTTGGAAGACTTAGTCTTGAATTCGATGTGATATAATGATTTTGGGAATGTTTGAGGTGTTTTGATGATTGGAACAAGTTCGAATGAGGTTTTAGGATTTGTTGGTGCTTTTGGTTAAGGTCCCAGGGGCCTCGGGGCAATTTCGGATGGCTAATGGGAAGTTGAGACTTAAGGAATTTCAGGAATTTGCAGCAGTAGTTGCAGGTGTAATTTGGCCTTCACGATCGCGAGCCTGGGGCAGCGATCGCATAGAAGGATTTGGGTAGGCCAGGTTAATGCTCTTTGCGTTCGCGTTTATTGGGTTCGCGATCGAGGCAGGTTAGTTAGTGGTGCTTCGCGTTCGTAGAGAAGAGTTTGCGATCGCGTATTAGTATTTGAGGGTCCATTAAAGTTGTTCTCCGCGTTCGCATCAGTTGGGCCGCGTTTGCATAGTTATGGGAAATCAAACATCACCTTTGCAAGGATGGCATCGCGTTTGCATACTTTATTTATGAGGTCTTGGAATATTTCCCTTCGCAATCGCGAGCCTCGGGCCGCGATCGCATAGAAGGAAGTTAGAAAGCTGGGCAGAAAGTTTATAAACATCTTATCCGCGAGTTTTAGCCATTTTTCCACTATAGTTGAGTATTTTAAGAGCTCTTTGAGGGGAATTGAAGAGAAGTTCAAGGAGAAGTGGTTGGAGGTAAGTTCTATGAACAAAAAACGTGATTATATTTTGAAATTAACCTAGAAATTTATGGAAATTTAACTAAAAATGGAAAAGCTAGGGCTTGGGATTTTGAGATTTTAAATTTGGATTTTAGGAGCCATTTGTGGTCGGATTTGAGAACTTTTGATATGTATAAACTCGTGGAAGGATAAGGAACCCGTTGATGTAATAAATTCTGATTTTCAAGAAGTGGGCCAGGGGCTCGGGTTTTGCTAAATTCGGAATTTTTGATATTTTTTGATTGTTTTCGCTTGGGTTTTATTCCCTTAGCATATTGTGACATATTCATTATGGTTTTGGTCAGATTCGGCACGCGAGGAGGCCGATTTGAAAGGTAAAGGCATAGCGAGCTAGAGCTTTAGCCGGTTCGAGGTGAGTAATAAATATAAATAATGTCCTGAGGGTTAGAAACACCGGATTTACATATCGTTGTGCTATATAGAGGTTAGACACACGCTTGAGGATGAGCATGGGGTCGTTTACTATTTGGGATTGCGACTTGATCCATCCCATTGATGATTTTACCGCATATTTGAATGTCACTTAACTGTTATCGTCATGACTTGAATTGATTGTCATATTTGGGCTCTGTGCCAACTAGTTGAACCCTCATGAGATTTTTATTACTATTTCCTCACTGTATTGACTTACTACTTGAACTCAGTCGCACCGTTTTTCCACTATTTTATAACTCAGCTATTTTTACACTATTTTAAACTAAAATGATATGTTAAATGATGTTTTGGGCTGAGAAGTACTGTTTTACTAATACCCGAGGGCACGTGATTTCTAGACTGAGTTGGCCGAGGGCCAGATGTGAAGATACTATGGGATCGGGATGCGCACCGCAACAGTGTTATACATATACTGATATGAGGCGAGGGCCTAGATTTGATGTCACGAGATGCCTTGATATTGCGCTTGGGCCGTAAGGGGTCCCTCACAAAGTCTGCACACCCACAGTGAGCGCCGTCGATGATATATGGATCGGGTTCTTTAACTGCATGTCACTTAACTGCTTACCTGTTGAAGAATTATCATATTTCGTTTTTATTGGTTTATTGCTTTCGTATTACTTGTTTTATTAGTCGCATCATAGCTTACTCTGTATTTTTCTGTAATTTCTTATTCTTAGTCATTATTTATGCTTATTATTCACTGGGTCGAAGTACTTACATTACTCCCTGCATCTAGCGTGCAGATTCAGGTATTCCAGAGGCTGAGTGAGAGTCTTTTCTTGTTGATCAACATTTGCCGGAGTTGTCGCGGTAGCTCCATGGCGTCTGCAGACCCGATTTCTCCTTCTATCTTATTATTTTTGGAATTCCTATACTATCTATGTATTAGGCTGTTTAGACCTGTATTAGAGGCTCTTGACTTGTAACATCAGATCGGCAGGCTATGTAGTGGTATTCTTTTGATTTCTACATATTTAACTTACTGTTATGGATCTTTATTATGCTAAATTGGTATTTAAATTGTGTTATTTGGTAATGAACCTTCCCTGTTTTATAAGAAGATGGGTTGTGGTTGATAGTTGGTCAGACTTGCCTAACAATGTGTTGGGCGCCATCACGGTCGGGGTTGGGGTCGTGACAAGTTGGTATCAGAGCCTAGGTTACATGGGTCTCTCAAGTCATGATCCGGTTAAGTAGAGTCTCGTAGATTAGTATAGAGACATCTGTATTTATCCTTGAGAGGCTGCAACCTTTAGGAAACTTCACCTTTTTTTGGAATTCTTGTCATGCGAGTTTGTTGATATATGGACTAAACTTCTGTTATTCTATTATCTCACAGATGGTGATGACACGCGCTACCAGACGGGGTGGACGATCACCAGTGCCACCAGCTGCGGCCACTAGAGGCCAAGGATGCGATCGTGGTCACGGTAGGGGCAGAGCAGCAGGGGCATCACCTGTAGATCCTCCAGCTGCCCCAGTCCAGGACCAGGTCCCCGTCATGGATGCGGCAGCAGTACCAGCTCAAGCACCGACTGTGCCTATTTTGATTCCAAGCCTTCACGAGGCTCTAGCGCAGATATCATCAATGTGTACCGGTTTGGCTCAGGCTGTCTCAGCTACTACAGCCGTAACTACTTCACAGACCGGGGGAGGTGTTCAGACCCTCGTTTCTCGCACACCTGATCAGGGCGTGAAACGACTTCAAACACCGGGGGCACCTCCAGCCCAGCCGGTTGCATTAGTTTAGGAGTTTGTAGTACAAGTTATTCTGAATGATGAGCAGCGTCGTCTTGAGAGGTTTGGTAGGCTCCACCCTCCGTCATTCAGTGGTGATGAGGGCGAGGATTCCCGGGGTTTTCTGGACAATTGTCAGCGGATGCTCCACACAATAGGGATTTTTGAGTCTAGTGGTGTGGCATTTACCACCTTTCAGTTCTCGGGGGATGCCTTTACTTGGTGGGAGGATTTTGAGAGGCGTAGGACTGTCGGTGCAACATCCCTTTTCTGACAGCAGTAGAGATAAGTGCGTAGGCAATTTGAGTGATTGATGTAGGGGGATATGACCGTGACCCAGTATGAGATAAGGTTTTCTTAGTTGTCTCGTCATGCCATTAGGATGATTCCATCAGATCGTGAGAGGATCAGGAGATTTGTGGATGGCCTTAACTACCATCTTCGTATTCTAATGACTAGAGACAAAGTGTTGGGTACTACGTTCGAGGAGATGATAGATATCGCTCGTGAGATGAGGGAGTTCGCCATCGGGAGTGAGAGGAGAGGGAGGCCAAGAGGCCTCGTGGATTGGGCAGTTATAGTGGTGCTCCTTCGGGGGGCCAGTTCCAGCATAGTAGAGGTTGGTCTTTCAGGCCTGGTTAGTCGGCCCATCCAGAGTATCGCAGGGCATCTCCAGGTCATGATCATCATGGGTATCTGCAGGGCCAGCCTTCACTTAGTGCCCTCCTAGCTCAGAGCGCATCCCGTGATCCATCTGTTCAGGGCTCTTCTATGCCGAGTTCATCTGCCGGTCACTCCGGTGCAGGGGTTTCCTTTCAGCTCCCATCTCTAGCACCGAGGAGTTGGTATGCATGTGGGGAGTTTGGTTACATAATGAGATAGTGTCCATGCCGTATTTCTAGTTTATCCCAACAGAGGGGCCAACTATCATCTTCAGCTCCAGTCGCTCCACCACCACCTTCCTAGCCAACTAGGGGCGGGGATTGACCAGCCAAGGTCACCCCTAGAGGGGGAGGTCGATCTAGGGGCGGTCAGGCCCATTTAAATGCTATGCCAGTCAGGTCTCATGCCATTGCTTTAGATGCTGTCATTACAGGTATTGTTTCAGTCTTCCACAGAGACGCCTCTGTACTATTTGATCCTGGTTCCACCTATTCTTATGTGTCCTCGTATTTTGCTCATCATTTGGGTACATCCTGAGAGTTTCTTGCTTTGCTCGTTCATGTATCTACCCCGGTGGGTGATACTATTGTTGTAGACTGTGTGTACCGGATATGTGTGGTGAATATTGGGGGTTTGGAGACCTGAGTAGATCTAATGCTATTGAGCATGGTGGACTTTGATGTTATTTTGGGCATGGATTGGTTATCTCCGTGTCGTGCTATTCTAGATTGTCACGCTAAGACAGTTACTTTGGCTATGCCGGGTGTACCAAGAATCGAGTGGCGTGGTGTGACCAATTATGTTCCTAGTAGGGTGATATCTTTCTTTAACGCCCAGCGTATGGTTGGGAAGGGTTGCCTTTTATATCTAGCGTTTGTGAGGGATGTGGGAGGTGAGACTCCTACTACTGATTCTGTCTTAGGTTTGAGGGATTTCTCTGATGTATTTTCTGCAGACCTGTGGGGCATGCCACCATACATGGATATTGATTTTAGTATTTACCTAGTGCCGGGCACTCAACCTATTTCTATTCTGCCATATCGTATGGCACCAGCAGAGTTGAAAGAATTGAAGGAGCAACTTCAGGAACTCCTAGATAAGGGGTTCATTCAGTCTAGTGTGTCACCTTGGGGTGCACCGATTCTATTTGTGAAGAAGAAGGATGGCACTATGAGATGTGCATCGATTATAGGCAATTGAACAAAGTAACAATTAAGAACAAGTATCCTCTGTCTCGCATTGATGATTTATTCGATCAGCTTCAGGGAGCGAGGGTGTTCTCCAAGATTGATCTTCGTTCGGGCTATCACCAGTTGAAGATCACGGATTCAGATATTCTCAAGACACCCTTCAGGACTAAACATGGTCATTATGAGTTTCTTGTTATGTCTTTTGGGCTGACCAATGCCCCGACAACGTTCATGCATTTGATGAACTGTATATTCCCGCTTTATTTGGATTCATTTGTTATTGAATTCATTGATGATATTCTGGTGTACTCGCATAGTCAGGAGGATCACGTGGAGCATTTGTGAGTTGTATTGCAGAGATTGAGGGAGGAGAAACTTTATGCAAAATTCTCCAAGTGTGAGTTTTGGCTCCGTTTAGTGGCTTTCTTGGGGTACGTGGTGTCTAGCGAGGGTATTCAGATTGATCCAAAGAAGATAGAGGCGGTTCAGAGTTGGCCTAGATCGTCCTCAGCCATAGAGGTTCGCAACTTACTTGGTTTGGTAGGCTATTATCGCCGGTTTGTTCAGGGATTCTCATCTATCGCGTCTCCCTTGACCAAGTTGACTCAGAAGGGTGCTCCATTTATATGGTCGGACGAGTGTGAGGATAGCTTTCAGAAGCTCAAGACAGCGTTGACCACAACTCCAGCGTTGGTTTTGCCATCAGCTTCAGGTTCATATACCGTGTATTATGATGCTTCGACACTTGGGATTGGTTGTGTATTGATGCAGGAGGGTGGCTTTATTGTTTATGCTTCTCGATAGTTGAAGCCCCACGAGAAGAACTACCCTATTCATGACTTAGAGTTGGCTGCTATAATTCATACATTGAAGATCTGGAGGCATTACTTGTATGGGGTGTCCTGTGAGGTATTCATTGATCACCGCAATCTTCAGCATTTGTTCAAACAAAAAGATCTTAATTTGAGGTAGCGAAGATGGTTAGAGTTGCTGAAAGATTATGACATCACTATATTGTACCACTTGGGAAAGGCCAATGTGGTGGCCGATGCTTTGAGCCGAAAGGCAGTAAGTATGGGGAGTTTGGCATATATTCCTGTTGGGAAGAGACCTCTTGCGCTTGATGTGTAGGCTTTGGCCAATCGGTTCGTGAGGTTGGATATTCTTGAGCCTAGTCGGGTATTGGCTTGCGTGGTATCTTGGTCTTCTTTATATGATCACATCAGAGAGTGCCAGTATGATGATCTGCACTTGCTTGTCCTTAGGGACAGGGTTTAGCATAATGATGCTAGAGATATGACTGTTGGTGATGATGGAGTGTTGAGGATGCAGGGCCAGATTTACGTGCCCAATATGGATGGGCTTTGGGAGTTGATTCTGGAAGAGGCCCATATCTCGCCGTATTCCATTCATCCGGGTGTCGCGAAGATGTATTAGGATCTTAGACAACATTATTGGTGGCGGAGAATGAAGAAAGATATTGTGGGGTTTGTAGCTTGGTGTCTCAATTGTTAGTAGGTGAAATATGAGCATCAGACACCGAGTGGATCGCTCCAGCAGATGGTTATCCCCGAGTGGACGTGGGAGAGGATCACTATGGATTTTGTTACCGAACTCCCATGAACTTTGAAGAAGTTCGATAATATTTGGCGATTGCAGATAGGCTGACCAAGTCCGTGCACTTCATTCCAATCTGTACTACTTATTCTTCAGAGTGGCTGGCAGAGATATATATTCGAGAGATTTTTCGGTCGCATAGTGTCCCAGTTTCTATAATATCAGATTGGGGCACTCAGTTCACTTCCTAGGTTGGAAGTCTGTTCAGCGAGATTTGGGTACCAAGTGCAGTTGAGCACTGATTTTCATCCTCATATGGACAGACAGTCCTAGCGTACCATTCAGATATTGGAGGATATGCTGCACGCTTGTGTTATTGATTTCAAAGGGTCGTGGGATCGGTTTTTTCCACTTGTAGAGTTTGCTTACAACAACAGCTACCAGTCGAGTATTTAGATGGCTCCATATGAGGCTTTGTATGAGAGGCGGTGTAGATCTCCGGTTGATTGGTTCTAGCCTGGTGAAGCTAGGATATTGGGGATAGATTTGGTTCAGGATGCTTTAGAGAAAGTGAAGGTAATTTGGAAGAGACTCCGTACGGCGTAGTCGAGGCAGAAGAGTTATGCGGACAGGAAGGTTCGAGATGTATCCTACATGGTTGATGAGAAGGTCATGTTGAAGGTTTTGCCACAGAAGGTGTTATGAGATTCAGAAAGAAAGGGAAGTTAAGTCTGCGATTCATTGGGCCTTTTGAGGTACTCTGGAGGATCGGGGATGTGGCTTATGAGCTTGCCTTGCCACCCAGCTTGTTGAGCGTGCATCCATTTTTCCATGTTTCCATGTTTTTGGTAATAAATGAGACACTTAGTCTCTTTTAAGAAGGTTTAAGTTGTAAAAGTCATCCGGTGTTGACATATATGTTAGAGGGCTCATATGTGAGTTCCAATGGTTCAGTTAGCTTCGGGAGGTGATTTGTGACTTAGGAGCGTGATCGGAATTGGTTTTGGAGGTCCGGTGTAGAATTAGGCTTGAATTGGCGAAGTTAGTATTTTGGCGATTTCCAGTTGGTAGGTGAGAATTTGATCTGAGGGTCAGAATGGAATTATGAGAGTTGCTGTAGCTTCGTTATGCGATTTTGGATGTGTGTGCAAAATTTCAGGTCATTTGGACGTGATTTGGTTGGGTTTTCGATCAAAAGCGTGTTTCGAATGTTTTTGGAAAACTTAGGCTTGAATTCGATGTGAATTAATGGTTTTGGTGCTATTTGAGGTGTTTAGATGATTGGAACAAGTTTGAATGAGGTTTTAGGATGTGTTGGTGCTTTTGGTTGAGGTCCCGGGTGCCTCAGGGCGATTTCGGACGGCTAATAGGAAGTTTTGAGATTTAAAGAATTTCAGGAATTTGCAGCAAAGTTGCAGGTGTAATTTGGTCTTCGCAATCTCGAGCCAGGGGCCCTGATCGCATAGAAGGATTTTAGCAGGCCAGGTTAATAATCTTCACATTTGTGTTATTGGGTTCGCGCTCACGGAAGGTTAGATAGTGGTGCTTCGCGTTTTCAGAGAAGAGTTAGCGATCCTGTATTAGTAATTGAGGGTCCAATAAAGTTGCACGTTCACATCAGTAGGGCCGCGTTCACATAGTTCTAGGAAATCAAACACCGCGTTCGCAGGGATTGCATCGCGTTCACATAGTTCATTTGTGAGGTCATGGAATATTTCCCTTTGCGATTGCGAGCCTGGGGCCGCGATCGCATAGAAGGAAAACAGAAAGCTGGGTAGAAAGTTTATGTTTCGTCTGCGAGTTTTAGCCATTTTTCCACCATAATTAAGTACTTTAAGGGCTCTTTGAGGGTAATTGAAGAGGAATTCAAGGAGAAGTGTTGGAGGTAAGTTCTATGATCCAATAACGTGATTATATTGAGAAGTTAACCTAGAAATTCATAGAAATTTAACTAAAAATGAAAGAGCTAGGGCTTGAGATTTTGAGATTTTAAATTGGGATTTGAGGGGCCATTTGTGGTCGGATTTGAGAACTTTTGATATGTATAACTCGTGGAATGATAAGGAACTCGTCGATGTAAAAATTTTCGAGTTTCGAGAAGTGGGCGTTGGGCTCGTGTTTTGCTAAATTCGGGATTTTTGATATTTTTCTATTGTTTCTTGCTTGGGTTTTATTCCCTTAGCATATTGTGACGTATTCGTTTTAGTTTTGATCTGATTCAGCGCGCGAGGAGGCAAATTTGAAAGGCAAAGGCATAGCGAGTTAGAGCTTTAGCCGGTTCGAGCTGAGTAATGAATGTAAATGATGTCCTGAGGGTTTGAAATTTCGGATTTGCACATCGTAGTGCTATATTGAGGTTAGACACGCGCTTGAGGATGGGTGTGGGGTCGCTTACTATTGGGGATTGCAACTTGATCCATCCCGATTGATGCATATTTGACTGTCATTTAACTGTTATCATCATGACTTGGATTGATTGTCAAATTTGGGTGTCGTGCCATCTAGTTGAACCCTCCGGGGATTTTTATCACTATGTCCTTACTGTATTGACTTACTACTTGAACTTAGTCGTACCATTTTCCACTATTTTACAACTCAACCACTTTTACTCTATTTCAAACTAAAATTATATATTAAATGATGTTTTGGCCTGAGAAGTACTATTTTACTAATGCCCGAGGGGCTTATGTGATTTTTGGATTGAGTATGGTCGAGGCTAGATGTGAGGATACTATGGGATCGGTCTACGCGCTGAAGCACTGTTAAGGCCTAGATTTTATGCCATGAGATGGCTTAATATTGATCTTGGGCCGTAAGGGGCCCCTCCCGGAGTATGCATGTCACGACCGGGATTTACCCACCATCGGGAGTCGTGATGACGCCTACTGTCGAAGCTAGGCAAGCCAAACCTTATAAACATTTCCAGAAAATTTAAATCTAAAACAAATTAAATGCTAAAATAATTAGTTAAGACATGCGGAGGACGTCTAATAACAATAACGAAAATAATATGCGGAAAACTAACAACCAATCTCTACCAAGTATCTGGTGTCTCTGCTCATGGACAACTAAAAAGTGCTAGAAATAATAGTCTGAAAGAAGTACATAGCATGTCTGTTTGATACAATGTAACAAACTGAAAGGGAAAGTTAGAGGAGACTCGGGGCCTGCGAACGCCTGTGAACTGCCTCAGAGCCTCTTGACTGAAGGATCACTCTCGGTCTAAAGCTGCGATTCGTAGACTGGGTCTTGACCTGTGCACAAAAAGGCACAAAAGCATAGAATCAGCACAACCGATCCCATGTGCTGGTAAGTCTCCGGCCTAACCTCGGCAAGGTAGTGACGAGGCTAACCGAACCTACCATAAATAACCTGTACAGATATATACGATAACAGAAAAGGAAAAAAGAATTTAAACAACAAAAAGGGAGGGGACATGCTGGGGGAAAATAGCAGTTCAATTATAACTTCTACAATTAAGAGATGGAACTGAATAGATAGCATTTAAATAAAAGAATCCAATGAAACAACAACTAATAAAGGGAAAACGGAATAAGGAACACCACTAAGGTAAGACCAATAAAACCACGTTGCACGGTACCATCCATTACTCTCGTCCTCACCCAATCAATAGCACCACTCCATCTTGTGGAGGAAATCAATATATACGACTCCATCTTGTGGAGGAAATCAATAAATACCACTCCATCTTGTGGAGGAAATCTATCTATACCACTCCATCTTGTGGAGGAAATCAATAAATACCACTACATCTTGTGTAGAAAATCGATAAATATCACTCCATCTGGCGGAGGAAATTGATAAATACCACTCCATCTTGTGGAGGAAATCAATATATACTACTCCATCTTGTGGAGGAAATAAATAAGTACACGACATCACCCATCGTGCTTTATCTCTCCTCCTCACCCAAACAATAATCACAATTAATGGGAAAAGGAGTAAACAACAAGATTAACCATCCCGACAAGGGAGAACAATGCAACAACAAGTCCCGGCAAGGGAAACAATTTAACAACAAGTCCCGGCAAGGGAAACAATTTAATAACAAGTCCCGGCAAGGGAAACAGTATAACAACAAGTCCCGGCAAGGGGAAAACACTAACAACTCATCTCTAGTTCATTTACTTCTCATCTTTTACTTCATAGCTCTTATAACAAGAATTTATCCCAATTGTTCACTTCTTTCACAATTCTAAAAACAAATGACAACACGGTCATGCTCGACTTGGGCGCATAGGTAACCGTCACCATACCTATACACTGACTCCACATAGCACATAACAATTAACAACCTAATCCTATTCCCTCAAGCCAAAGTTAGATCGAACACTTACCTCGAAGGCTTCCAACTCAATTCACGCCTCTAGAATAGCTTTACCCTTCGAATTCGCTTTAAACCGGTCAAATCTAACCACAATTTACTCAAATGTATCAACAAATGCTTGTTAAATCAATTTGGATACATATGAATGAAATTCCCAAAGTTTTACTCAAAAATTCCCAAAATGCCCCCGGGGCCACGTGGTCAAAACTCGAGATTCGAACCAAAACCGGGTTACCCATTCCCCCACGAGTTCATATATGCAATTTGTTTTGAAATGGGACCCCAAATTGAGGTCCAAATCCCCAAAGTTTATGAAAATCTAGGTTCTACCCCAAATCCCCCATATTTAACCACGAAAGCTTTGATTTAAGGGTGAAATCATGTTAGAATATGATAAAGATTGAAGAAAACTAGTAAAAATTGACTTACATTTGGTTTGGGGACGAAAGGGTTCGAGAGTAATCGCCTATGGTGGTTTTGGGTTTGGAAAGATATGAAAAATGAGGTCTGAATTCGTTTAAGTAACAGTTGCAGGGTTGCAGATGTCGCAAATGCGACATTGGTTTCACATGTGCGAACTGGGAAAAAAAAGGGGACCTCGTAATTGTGAGAAATAGTTCGCAATTGCGAGAAATAGTTCGCAATTGCGAACTAGGGAAAATTGAAAGGGAACTCGCATTTGCGAGAAAGCGTTCGCAAATGCGAACTGGGGATGGACTGGGGAAAACTCGCATTTGCGAGATGGAACTTCGCATTTGCGAAGACTGGCTAAGGAAGGGGGGAATCACATTTGCGAAGAAGCGAGCCAAGGGAAGAGCTCGCAATTGCGAGGCAGGCTTCGCAATTGTGAAACCTGCAGACACAAGATGATGAAAATGCAGCAAAATGAGCCTAACACCTATCCGTAACTCACCCGAGCCCTCGGGGCTCCAACCCAAACATGCACCCAACCTTAAAAACATACTACGGACTTACTCGTGCGATCATATTGCCAAAATAACATATAAATCAATGAAACAACCTCCAAAACTCATGATTTTCATCTCAAGTTCAAAACTTTCAACCTTTTCCTCTTTTAGTCCAAAACACGTCAAACGATGTCCGTTTTCAACCAAACATTACAGATAGCGCTTAACACCCATTTAAGACTTTTACCGGGCATCGGAACCAAAATACGAGCCCTATACCATCACTTTTGATCAATTTCCGTTTCCAATTTTCCTTAAGCATTTTCAAAAATAATTTCACAGAAAAGCTCCGTACTCGGGTTTGGGACCTCGGATTTCGATTTGGGGAATACAATCGGGTCCCAAATATGGATCCTCTAGGACCGTCACATTATGGGTCCGGGTCCGTTTACCCAAAACATTGACCAAAATCAATCATAGCAATATTAGTATAAAAATTCATAGTTTTTAACACAGAGTTCAAATATTTTCACATAAAAAGCTTTCGGATTCACGCCCGAACTGTGCACGCCAGTCGAGGCAACCAAATAAGAGGTTTTCAAGACCTCAAAAGTGCAAGAAAAGGGAGAATTACGGTGATGACCCTTTGGATCGTCACATCATCCACCTCTAAAACAATCGTTCGTCCTCGAACAGACAAAAGAAAGGAGTACCTGAGTCGGGGAATAGATGGGATAATGGCTCCGCATATCAAACTCGGACTCCCAGGTCGATGCCTTAGGAGGCTGACCTCTCCTTTGAACACACACTAGAGAAAAACTCCGCGACCTCAACCGTCAAACCTGCTGGTCTAAAATAGCCACCGACTCCTCCTCATATGATAGATCCTTATCCAATTGGATAGTGCTGAAATCTAACACGTGGATGGGATGACCGTGATATCTCCGAAGCATGGATACATGGAAAATCGAATGCACGGCTGACAAGCTAGGCGGCAAGGCAAGTCTGTAAGCCACCTCTCCCACACGGTCAAGAATCTCAAATGGGCCAATATACCTAGGGCTAAGCTTTCCCTTCTTCCCAAATCTCATCATGCCTTTCATAGGCGATACACGGAGCAATACACGCTCACCAACCATGAAGGCAACATCCCTGACCTTACGGTCTGCAACACTCTTCTGCCTGGACTGAGCTGACCGAAGTCTGTCCTGAATGATCTTGACCTTATCCAAGGCCTCATGTACCAAATCTGTACCCAATAATCGATCCTCTCCCGGCTCAAACCATCCGAATCGGGACCGACATCGCCTCACACGGGGCCATCTGAATACTAGACTGGTAGCTATTGTTGTAGGCAAACTCAACTAACAGAAAGAACTGGTCCCACGAGCCTCCAAAATCAATAACGCAGGCTCGGAGCATATCCTCAAGAATTTGAATGGTCCTATCGGACTGACTGTCCGTCTGGGGGTGAAATGCTGTACTCAAATGGACCTGGGTAACTAACTCATGTTGCACCACTCTCTAGAAATGCGAAGTAAACTGCGTACCCCGATCCGAAATAATAGATATGGTCACCCCATAAAGGCGAACGATCTCCCTGATATAAATCTCTGCATACCTTTTGGATGAATAAGTGGTGGCAACTGAGATGAAATGCGCTGACTTAGTCAGCCTATCAACAATCACCCATATAGCATTAAACTTCTTCCGAGTCATCGGAAGGCCAGTAACAAAATCCATTGTGATCCTCTCCCACTTCCACTCGGGAAGCTCAATCCTCGAAAATAACCCACCGGGCCTCTTATGCTCAGACTTAACCTGCCGACAATTTAGATAACGAGCCACATATGCAACAATGTCTTTCTTCATTCTACGCCACCAATAATGCTTTTTCAAATCCTGATACATCTTCGCGACGCCCGGATGAATAGAATACCGAGAGTTGTGGGCCTCCGCTAAGACGACTCTCGAATACCATCAACATTGGGCACACAAACTCGTCCCTGCAACCTCAATATGCCATCATCTCCCAAAGTCATCTCCTTGTCACCTCCCCTCTACACCGTGTCTCTCAGGACACATAAATGGGGATCATCAAACTACCGCTCCCGGATACGCTCCATCAATGATGGACGAGCAACCGTGCAAGATAACACTCTGCTGGGCTCAGAAATATCCAATCTCACAAATCTATTGGCCAAGGCCTGAATACCCAAGGCAAGCGGTCTCTGGCTAACCGGAATGTATGTAAGACTACCCATGCTGGCGGACTTTCTACTCAATGCATCGGCCACCACATTGTCCTTCCCTTGGTGGCATAAAATAGAAACATCATAATCTTTCAACAACTCCAACCACTTCCGCTGTCTCAAATTCAACTCTTTCTACTTGAACAAGTACTGAAGGCTCTTGTGATCCGTGTACACCTCACACCTCACACGTCACACCATACAAATAATGCCTCCAGATCTTGAAGGCATGAACAATCGCTGCCAACTCTAAGACATGAACTGGGTAATTCTTCTCGTGGATCTTCAACTGCTTCGAAGAATATGCTGACCTTGTCGTTCTACATCAAAACTACACCAAGTCCGATGCGGCAAGCATCACAATATATAGTATAAGGCCCAGATCCCGTGGGAAAAACCAATACCGGTGCCGTAGTCAGGGTTGTCTTGAGCTTCTGGAAGCTCACCTCGCACTCATCTGACCACCTGAACTGGGCACCCTTCTGAGTCAATCTAGTCATCGGGGCTGCGATGGATGAAAACCCCTCCACAAAACGTCTGTAGTAACCAACTAAACCCAAGAAGCTTCGAATCTCTGTAGCTGAAGCTGGTCGAGGCTAGTTCTTGACTGCCTATATTTTCTTTGGGTCCACCTGGATACCCTCTACTGATACGACGTGACCCAGGAATGTTACTGAACTCAACCAAAATTCGCATTGTGAAAATTTTGCGTACAACTGGCTATCCTTCAGAGTCTCAAGAACCACTCTGAGGTGCTGCTGAGTATACCAAGATATCATCAATGAATACAATCACAAATAGATCCAAGTAAGGCCTGAACACTCGGTTCATCAACTCCGTGAATGCTGCTGGGGCATTGGTCAACCCAAACGATATGACCAAAAACTCATAATGCCCATACCGAGTACGAAATGCTGTCTTAGGGACATCAGATGCCCTGATCCTCAGCTAATAATAACTAGACCTCAAATCTATCTTCGAGAACACCTTAGCAACCTAAAGCTGATCAAACAAGTCGTCATTCCTCGGCAGTGGATACTTGTTCTTTATCGTTACCTTGTTCAACTGCCAATAATCAATGCGCATCCTCATCGACCTGTCTTTCTTCTTCACAAACAACACTGGTGCACCCCAAGGTGATACAATGGGTCTAATGAAACCCTTATCAAGCAAATCGTGAAGCTGTTCTTTTAACTCTTTCAACTCTGGCGGGGCCATGCGATACGGCGGAATAGAAATAGGCTGAGTGCCAGGAGTCAAATCAATATAAAAGTTAATATCCCTGTCGGGTGGCATTCCCGGCAGGTCTGAAGGAAAAACCTCGGGGAACTCTCGATCAATAGGAACACAGTCGATAGATGGAACCTCTGCGCTAGAGTCACGAACATACGCCAAATATGCTAATCATCCCTTCTCGACCATACGTCGAGCCTTGACATACGAAATAACACTACGGGTGGCATGACCGGGGTCCCTCTCCACTAAAGTCGGGGCAAGTCTGCCAAGGTCAAAGTCACGGTCTTGGCGTGACAAACTAAGATGGCATGATACAGGGACAACCAGTCCATCCCCAATATATCATCGAAGTCCACCATGTCTAGAAGCAATAAATCGACACGGGTCTCAATACCCTCAAATACCACTACGCAAGAAAGATGCACTCGGTCGACCATTATAGAATCACCAACCGGTGTGGACACATATACTGGAATACCCAAAGCCTCACTAGGCATAAGCAAATAGGGTGCAAAATAGGATGACACATAAGAATAAATAGATCTCGGATCAAATAATACTGAAGCACCCCTATCACAGACCAGTATAGTACCTGTAATCACAACATCAGATGACTCGGCTTACGGCCTGGCTGGAAATGCATAACAGCGGGGCTGGCCCCCACCTTCCTGGACTGCGTCTCTGGGACGATCTGCTGCAGGGCTGGCCCCCACCTTCCTGGACTGCGTCTCTGGGACGATCTGCTACGGGCTGACCCCTACCTCTGGCTGTCCGGGCTCCACCTCTACGGTCTCTCCCTCCACCTCTCTGATCCCTACCTCGCCTCTAGCTGGCTGAGCGGCCTGTGGATCATCTGCTGCCTGAATCGTAGGACGAGGACCCTGCTACTGAGAACTATTCAAGGCTCGAAGGCAATACCTGACAATATGAACTGGGTCCCCACAACCATAATATGCCCTCGGCTGCTGAGACTGCTGGCCCTATCGACTTGTATGTCCTTCCCTGACGCTCTGAAGTGGCGGCTCACTGATGGGGGCTGGTGGTGAGCTGTAGAGCTGCTGGCCAGAATGCTGGTGATGACTACCACCACCTGAGGTACCATGAGAAACCTGAAGTGCCGACTGGAAAGGTTTCGGGGGATGTCCTATGTTATAGGAACCTCTACCTCCAGATGAGGTACCACTAAACCTGCCGGAATGTCTAGGCCTCTTGTCAGAACCCTGACTACCTCCTCGATCTAGTGCCATCTCCACTCGACGGGCCGCATTGGTCGCCTCCTAAAAAGTAATATCACTGCCAACGCCCACTGCCATCTGTAGGCGAATGGGCTGAATCAATCCACCAATGAACCTCCGAACCCTCTCCCGATCTGTAGGGATTACCACTACTGCATGGCGTGCCAAGTAAACAAACCTGGTCTCATACTGTGTAACTGTCATAGAACTCTGATGAAGATGCTCAAACTGTCTGCGAAGTGCCTCCCGCTGAGTGACGGGGAGAAACTTCTCCAAAAATAACTCTGCAAACTGATCCCATGTCAAAGATGGGGACCCTCCTGGTCTAGACAGACAATAATCTCTCCACCAAGTCTTGGCGGAACCCACAAGTCTGAAAGTGCAAAAATTGACCCCATTGGTCTCTATTATCCCCATAGTCCTGAGGATCTCATGACAACTGAACAGAAAATCCTGGGGATCCTCCGATGAAGCACCGCTGAAAGTGGTAGTGAAAAGCTTGGAGAACCGATCAAGTCTCCACAAAAAATATGAAGACATGGCCGACCCATCTCCGGCCTGAGCTGTAATACCTGTCTGAGCCGCCACTGCGGGCTGAACCAAGGGAACCTGAGTATGGGGAGCTACCTGCTCTAGAGTATGTGTAGCAGGAGTCTGAAGCCCTCCTCCAGCCTGAGAAGTGGCTGGTGCTACTGGCAGCAATCCCGCTCTGGCTACACTGTCTATAAAGCCTGCTATGCGGACAAGGGAATCCTTAAGATCCGAAGAAAACATCACTCCTCCTAGGACCTGAGCTGGGCCCACTGGAGCTGGTGGAGCTGGAACCTCCTCATCAAATTCTATATGAGGCTCCACCTCTGGAACTGCTGCCTGGGGCTGAGCTCTGCCCCTGCCACGGCCTCTGGCACGGCCGCGGCCGCCCCTGACCCCCATGGGAGCTGCTGTTGGGGTCTCGGGCTGCTACGCGGAAGAGGAATACGCATGTGTTCTCACCATCTGTGAAAGAACAGAGTAGAACGACAATCAATACTTGAGAAACAAAATCGCACGACAAGAATGAACAAAGTGAAACTTTCCTAACTTAGTAGCGTCTAGGGGATAAATACTGACATCTCCGTATAGATCCCTCAGACTCTGCTTGTCCGTGAGTTGTGAGACCCAAGTAACCTAGTGCTCTGATACCAACTTGTCACGATCCGGATTTACCCACCATCGGGAGTCATGATGGCGCCTACTGTCGAAGCTAGGCAAGCCAACCCTTATAAAAATTTCCAAAAAATTTAAATCTAAAACAAATTAAATGCTAAAATAATTAGTTAAAACATGCAGAAGACGTCTAATAGCAATAAAGAAAACAATATGCAGAAAACTAACAACCAATCTCTAACCAGTATCTGGTGTCACTGCTCACAGACAACTAAAGAGTGCTAAAAATAATAGTTTGAAAGAAGTACATAGCATGTCTGTTTGATACAATTTAACAAACTAAAAGGGAAAGTTAGAGGAGACTCGAGGCCTGCGAACGCCTGGAACTACCCTAGAGCCTCTGGACTGAAGGATCACTCCCGATCTAAAGCTGCGGTCCGTAGACTAGGTCCTGACCTGTGCACAAAAAGGCATAGAAGCATAGTATCAGCACAACCGACCCCATGTGCTGGTAAGTGTCCGGCCTAACCTCGGCGAGGTAGTGAAGAGTCTAGAAGGACCTACCATAAACAACATGTACAGATAGATATATACGATAACAGAAAAGGAAAACAAGAATTTAAACAACAAAAAGGGAGGGGACATGCTGGGGGAAATAGCAGTTCAATTATAACTTCTACAATTAAGAGATGGATCTGAATAGATAGAATTTAAATAAGAGAATCCAATGAAACAAAAACTAATAAAGGGCAAACAGAATAAGGAACACCAGTAATGTAAGACCAATAAAACCACGTTGCACGGCACCACCCATCGTGATTTTCTCTCGTCCTCACCTAATCAATAGCACCACTCCATCTTGTGGAGGAAATCAATATATACCACTCCATCTTGTGGAGGAAATCAATAAATACCACTCCATCTTGTGGAGGAAATCGATAAATAGTACTCCATCTGGTGGAGGAAATCGATAAATACCACTCCATTTTGTGGAGGAAATCAATATATACCACTTCATCTGGTGGAGGAAATCAATAAGTATACGACATCACCCATCGTGATTTATCGCTCCTCCTCACCCAAACAATAATCACAATTGATGGGAAAAGGAGTAAACAACAAGATTAACCATCCCGGCAAGGGGGAACAATGCAACAACAAGTCCCGGCAAGGGAAACAATTTAACAACAAGTCCCGGCAAGGGAACCAGTTTAACAACAAGTCCCGGCAAGGGAAACAGTATAACAACAAGTCCCGACAAGGGAAAAACACCAACAACTCATCTCTAGTTCATTTACTTCTCATCTTTAACTTCATAACTCTTATAACAAGAATTTATCCCAATTGTTTACTTCTTTCACAATTCTAATAATAAATAACAACACAATCATGCTCGACTCGAGCGCATAGGTAACCGTCACCATACCTATACACCGACTCCAAATAGCACATAGCAATTAACAACCTAATCCTATTCCCTCAAGCCAAAGTTAGATCGAACACTTACCTCGAAGGCTTCCAACTCAACTCACGCCTTTATAATAGCTTTACCCCTCGAAATCGCTTCAAAACCTGTCGAATCTAACCACAATTTACTCAAATGTATCAACAAATTCTAGTTAAATCAATTTGGATGCATAAGAATGAAATTCCCAAAGTTTTACTCAAAAATTCTCAAAACGGGCCCACGTGGTCAAAACTCGAGATTTGAACCAAAACCGGGTTACCCATTCCCCCACGAGTTCATATATGAAATTTTTTTTTGTAATCAGACCCAAATTGAGGTCCAAATTCCCAAATTTTATTGAAACCTAGGTTCTACCCCAAATTCCCATTTTTAACCCCGAAAGCTTTGATTTAAGGGTGAAATCATGTTAGAATATGATAAAGATTGAAGAAAACTAGTATAAACTTACTTACATTTGGTTTGGGGACGAAAAGGTTCGAGAGGAATCGCCTATGTTGGTTTTGGGTTTGGAAAGATATGAAAAATGAGGTTTGAATTCGTTTAAGTAACAGTTGCAGGGTTGCAGATGTCGCAAATGGGAAAAAAAGGGGACCTCGCAACTGTGAGAAATAGTTCGCAATTGCAAACTTGGGAAAATTGAAAGGGAACTCCCATTTGCGAGAAAACGTTCGCAAATGCGAACTGGGGTTGGACTGGGGAAAACTCGCATTTGCGAGATGGAACTTCGCATTTGCGAAGACTGGCTAAGGAAGGGGGGAATCGCATTTGCGATTTTTATTCTCGCATTTGCGAAGAAGCGAGCCAATGGAAGAGATAACAATTGTGAGGCAGGCTTCGTAATTGCAAAACATGCAGACACCAGATGATAAAAATGCAGCAAAATGAGCCTAACACCTATACGAAACTCACCCGAGCTTTCGAGGCTCCAACCCAAACATGCACCCAACCTCAAAAATATCCTACGGACTTACTCGTGCTATCAAATCGCTAAAATAACATCTAAATCAAAGAATCAACCTCCAAAACTCATGATTTTCATTTCAAGTTAAAAACTTTCAAACTTTTCCACTTTTAGTCCAAAATACGTCAAACGACGTCCGTTTTCAACCTAACATTACAGATAGCGCTTAACGCCCATTTAAGACTTTTACCGGGTGTCTGAACCAAAATACGAGCCCGATACCATCATTTTTGATCATTTTCCGTTTCCAATTTTCCTTAAGCATTTTCAAAAACAATTTCATAGAAAAGCTCCTTACTCGGGCCTGGGACCTCGGATTTCGATTCCGGGAATACAACCGGGTCCCAAATTTCATTACGCACCCTCGGGGACCGTCACATCACGGGTCCAGGTCTGTTTACCCAAAACATTGACCAAAGTCAATCATAGCAATGTTAGTATCAAAATTCATAGTTTTTAACACATAGTTCAAATATTTTCATATAAAATCTTCCGGCTTCGCGCCCGGACTGCGTATGCCAATTGAGGCAACGAAATAAGAGATTTTCAAGGCCTCAGAAGTGCAAGAAAAAGGAGAATTACGGTTATGACCCTTTGGGTCGTCACAATGCACACCCCCAGTGAGGGCCATCGACGATATATAAATCAGGCTGCACGCCATAGCGATATACGGATCGGGTTGTATGCTGCAGCGGGAACTATATGGTTCTGTTATATGTGTTAACTTTCTTTAACTGTCTGTCACTTAACTGCTTACCTGTTGTAGAATTGTCATGTTTTGCTTTTCATTGGTTTATTGCTTTCATATTACTTGCCGCATCATAGCTTACTCTGTGTTTTTCCGTGATTTCTAATTCTCACTTATTATTTATGCTTATTATTCACTGGGTCGGAGTACTCATATTACTCCATGTACCTTGCGTGCAGATTCAGGTGTTCCAAAGGCTAAGTGAGAGTCTTTTCTCGTTGATCAGCATTTACCGGAGTTGTCGAGGTAGCTGTATGGCGTCCGCAGACCTGATTTCTCCTTCTATCTTATTTTTTCGCATTCCTATACTATCTATGTGTTAGGCTGTTCAAACCTATATTAGAGGCTCTTGACTTGTGACATCGGATCGGTGGGCCATGTAGTGGTATTATCTTTTGACTTCTTCATATTTAACTTACTGTTGCAGATCTTTATTATGCAAAATTGGTATTTAAAGTGTGTTATCTGGTAATGAACCTTCCCTTTTTCTTTATAAGAAGATGGGTTGTGGTCGATAATTTGTCAGGCTTGCCTAACAATGTGTTGGGCGCCATCACGATTGGGGTTGGGGTCGTGAGAATTCACATGGTCGTATGATTTTGATTTCAGTGACAGAACATCGTCGTCGTCGTCAACATCATCTTCGTCCGGTAAATCACTTGTCGGATGGTTATCGAGTCTATTCTCTTTGCCGAGGGTAAAGGCGAATTATTCTACAGGAACAGAGGATTTGGGGTCTTTGTGGCATGATAGAGGTAACGAATTGAGCAGCTCGTTTCGTTGTTCATCCCTTAGCTCGTCCTTAAAAAGGGATCAGAGTCCAGTTTCTATATTTCAAATTTTGTATATAAATTTTAATCTTAAACGTGGAGCCAAATTTAAGTTTTCAAACAAGTAATGGTGAATAGAAAAATAAAAATAAAAAGTTAGGATAGGAAAAATAGAATAGAATCTAAGACTATAAGTGGGGAGTAAGTAACAAAAATGTGTTATTCCTTGGGCTGATCGAGTAAGGCATAAATAATGGGTTTGAGAACCTTTTAAGATGGATTGTATATATTTTATAAACAGAATTTTTTTTTGTCAAGTAATTAGTTAAACATGGACATTAAGAGTAATAAAGTTTTAAATAATGTGTATGAATGAAAAAGTCCCTATTCTAAAAAGGATTAATCAAGTGAATATACCAAAACCCATCATCTTAGATCTATAGGGTCCCGGTCGAGTGGCTCGCGCGTTCTCTGTTTATTTCTATTTGATCAGAGCTAAACAACTTGTGTTTGATTATGCTAGTCGAAGCTTTATCCTTCAAGGATATCTTTAACACTAACTTTTTCAAGACTGAAGGATGAAACATCAATGCCAGCTTCATGAGATCTGTTGGAGAAGCTTTTAAATTTTCTGTCTTTATATCTTTAGCAAGTTCCTTATTTTCAATATTGTAATGGTACATGACAAGAGAATTGGAGTAATTTGAAAATAACAACAAAGAATTATCACTCTTATATTGCCCAGAGAGCTGTTAAAGTTAGGTATACTCCGCTCATAAAAAATAGTAGTCAATGCAGAACATGACTCTTATTAGGTCATTTGAATTTAGTAAAAGCAATATAAACTAAAAATAATTTTTATACAACTAATTTATATATATATACAATACACATATAACTTTCAAATATTATTTTTACCTAATTAAATACAACTACAACATCATACAACTTATATTCGATTTCATATAAATTTTACACAATATGTCTTTTATATGTATTTTGTAAAATATTTGCATATATTTTGTATGTAGTATGTTCTTATTCCTCTTTGAAATTTCAATCAAATTTCCTCTTTCAATACAATTTTGATACATATCAACAACTTTATGTAGGAAGATAGTATTTTGAACTTAAATGTAAATTTCATACAATATCAAATCCAAACCAATAATGGATTTTGAAAACCAAATATGATATTCACAGTTTTAATTTTTTTTAATGGCAGTCAATGGTGGAGAGTTAAACACCTTCAAAATATTGATTGACAATTTTAATTTGAACATCAATTGTGCAACATGAAAGGAAATTGCTACGTTAAAACTCTATAGTAAAACGATTGAAATCCATTGATGAATTCCATTAAAAATATATACAACATGAAAGGATAAAAAGTAGAGAATATCAAGGGAAGAAAATGGAAAAAATAACAGAAAACGAGAAATACAGAGAGAGAGAGAGAGAGAGAGAGAGAGAGAGAGAGAGAGCATGCATATGAGAAAAACAAAGAGAGAGCGCATGAGAGAGAGATAGAGAGAAAATGGATGGGAAATAATTAATTCCTTATTTTATTCCTAATATTAAAAGGATACTCATTTAAAGCTAATTTGTATATAATTGGTAAATTATATATGACCATGTAATTAAGTTAAAACTTAATTATGGAGGGTAATAAAGTTTGGGATCTTTGCCTATATATACTATATTAGAAACTTATTTACCTTCACTGTTTAGGTTTTAACTTAATTGTACATTGATATACAATTTACCAATTATATATTAGGAATTGAGTAGGGAATTCCCTCTCCCCTCCCCCTCCCCCCCCCCCTCTCTCTCTTTCCCTCCATCTCCCCCTCCCCCCTCTCTCTTATATTAATAGCTTTATGTGGATTAACTTAAGAAATGATACTAATATTAAGTGAAAAAGAGAGAACATTTTTTTAATATAACTGTCGCTTTTCATTGATCTCAAAAAAAATGTACATCATAGATTTCTATGGTAGTAGTATGGACTAACTACTATACTGTTACAAGTAAACACCTCTTCTATCTTAGCTATCTATATACAAGTATCATATCATTTAGAATCTAAATACAATAGCTAAGGAAAGCAATTAAGCTGTCTCAATCCAGCCTGCCAATGTTTGCAATTCCTGCCTCGAAGGTGTAGAAGTAAGGCAATCTCTCTACATGTCAATTCCTCCACAAAACCAGCTCCTTCAAAACGAATATGGTTTCTTTCTCTCCAAATGAGTGCAGTAGTGGTAACAAATGCAGCAGCTGTAATTGCATTCTGCCACAGTCTACTTTTGGCTTTGCTACATATCCAGTGAAGCTCATTTTCCCAGCATCCAATTGTTCTGGAATGCCCCAACCAAACACATATTCTAGACCACAAACTGTTAGTAATGGAACATTCAAAGAACAGGTGCTTGAAGTCTTCAACATTCTGTTTGCAGAATACACAAGCTGCTGGAACTTGTATGCCCATGATCTGCAATCTATCGACTGTAGGAATTCTATGTTGAGCAGCGAGCCAAGCAGTAAACTTATGCCTAGGTAGTACATTAGTGATAAGCAATAAGTTCTTCCATGCAACCTTAGTGAAATTACGAAGCATAGTGAGATACAGTTTGTGGATTTGAAATTTGTTCAGGCTGCATACACTTTGCAATCTACCAGTAAGATCACCCTGTAGCTGAGTATTCTCCAGTATCATAGTTCTACTGTCCAGAACCTTTCTGATCACCCAAGAGGCTGATGTTGGTATAGTAAATGTGGCAATGTTATCCTTCTTGATGTAATAGGAATGAAAACATGAAGCCATAAGCAATATTTTTTCCTAGCCAAGTCCCACAACAATTTAGTTATGGCTGCTTTGTTCTACACAGACAAGTCTAGGATGTTAAGCCCTCCAGCAGATATAGGTTTGCACACCTTGTCCCAAGCTACCAGAGCTCTTCTGGATAGGTTAGCCTTACCTGTCCAGAGGAAAGTTCTGCATATTGCTTCTATAACTTTCAGTACTTTCTTGGGTATAATGAACACCTGTGCCCAATAAGCCTGAATGCCAAACACCACAAATTTAATCAATTGACTTCTGCCAGCATATGATAGAAGCTTAGCTGACCAACAAGTGATTTTATCTGTGATCTTCTCAATTAGAGGCATATAGTGATGGATAGCCAGCTTCTTAGAATCCAGTGGAATCCCTAAATATCTGAATGGAAGTTGACCTTCAGTGAATCCCAAGGCTTCAATAATTTCTTCTCTGATATCTTGCTGCACACCAGCCAAATAGATTGCACTTTTGCTGATATTTGCCTGAAGGCCAGATGCTTCTGAAAACTGAAGAAAGACTTTATGCAATATCTGGATAGATGTTAGATCAGCTATGCAGAACATAAGGAGATCATCAGCAAAACATACATGAGATACATTGAGTTTTCTGCACTTGGGATGGAAATTGAAGTTCCCATCTTTGTGCAGCTGTTGAAGTATTCTGTTAAGGTACTCCATAGCCAACACAAATAGGTATGGTGACATAAGGTCACCCTGTCTAATGCCTCTCTTATCAATGAATGGTTTAGTTAAGCCACCATTCATTACTAAGGAGTATGAAACAGATGTGACACAGGCCATGATCCAATGAGTAAACTTTGCTGGAAAACCCAGATCAATAAGAATCTGCTTCAGAAAATTCCATTCCAGGGTGTCATATGCCTTCCTCAAATCCACTTTGAGAACACATTTGGGAGAGACACCTTTCCTTGAGTACCCCTTAAAGATTTCATGGCTAAGCAAGATGTTATCAACAATACCTCTTCCTTCAATAAAGGCAGATTGAGCAGGCCCCACTAATTCTCCAATAACTACCTTCATCCTTCTGGTAATGACTTTAGAGATGATTTTGTAAAGTGTTGTGCAGCAAGCAATAGGTCTATAATCTTTAACTGTGGCAAGAGCTTTAACTTTAGGAACAAGTGTTATGGCAGTGGTGTTGATCATATGAGGCATTTTGCAAATAGAAAAGAAGTCTTTAGTAGCAGATAGGATGTCCCCCTTCACCACCTCCCAGTTCTTAGTAAAGAACTCCACAGGAAAGCTATCTACTCCTGGTGATTTATCCTTAGGCATTTCTTTAACAACTTCAGTGATCTCTTCCAGAGTGACCTCTCTAATGAGTGTTCTTTGCTGATCAAGAGTAAGACACCTCCCCTCCTTCATAATTCTAGAATTTGCACAGGGAAGCTCAGTAGTACACTCCCCCATTAATGATTGAAACACCTTCAAGAATTCCTGTTCCACAGATAAAGGATCAGTTAGTTTCAAACCTGTGTCTGTATAGATGGATGTGATGTTATTTTGTCTTGTTCTGATCTTTCATTGAGCATGGAAATACTTAGTATTAGCATCTCCACACTCAATCCAGCAAGCTTTGGACTTCTGCCTCAGTATTTGTTCCTCCACACAGCTCCATTTCTCAATTTCTTCCATTGCAGCTCTTTCCTCAATTATTAGTGCCTGTGATAAGGGGCTGTTTTGCAACTGAACTTAAACAATGCCAAGTCTTTCCCTTGCCTGAATAATTTTCTGTTTGTAAGAGGCCATATGGATATTTATCTCTTTTAACTGCTGTTTCATTGTCTTCAATTTCTGCCATATCTGTTGCATTGGTGAGCCTTCACAATCCTGCCTCCAAACTTGCTGTAGAATGCTATGAAACTGAGAATGTTCCATAACAGCACTGTATAGTCTGAAAGGTTTAGGGTGCAAAGGTTTTTGATCATCAAATTTAATTAGGATAGGGGAATGATCATAAACTGAAGGGTTCATGTAATCAGCTTCCAGATGCCCAAACTGTTGCAGCCACTGATAATTGCCCAGTGCCCAGTCAATTTTACTATACACTCTAGTGGATGCATCTTGCTTATTTGTCCAAGTGAAGTGCCAACCTTTGGCTCTTAGGGCAGTGAGTTGCAAATCAGAAACAGTGTCTTTGAAATCTTTAACTTCAACATCAGTAACTCGAGAGCCAATTCTGTCGTCAGAACATAAGACACAGTTGAAATCACCACTAATCAGCCAAGCATCTTGACTGGGAATATGGATTGATCTGAGGTCATTCCACAGTTGGCTCCTGAGAATTGCAATATCGTGACCATATATAACACTTAATTGGATTCTGGCATGGGTTCTTGTATTATCTAAAGAACAGTGAATAGGCTGGTCAGTAATAGAAGATATATGGATCTGAATGTGTGGCTTCCAAAGCAACCAAATTCTTCCATTTGCAGCCTTTGAGTAATTGCATTGAACCTTCCAATCCTTTGCAACCTTATCTAATATTTTCTTGGCTTTATGCTCCTTTACTCTAGTTTCTACTACTCCCATGACATCTACCTTATTTACAGCTAGGAAATTTTTCAACTCCTTCTGCTTATGGGGCTGGTTTAGGCCCCTAATGTTCCATGTGACTATAATCATAGGAAGTTAGGGGTTACTCTGTGTGAGGGTCCCTATTCAATCTGTTGAACCCTATTACCAGCCACAATCATAGTAGCCTTTCCTTTATTGCAATTTTCAACCATTTGTTCACTGTTACCATTGGTTGCATTGACTGCAATAACTGCAATATCAGGTATCACTTGATTCACAGGATCAATTTGTGTAGTCTGCTGAGGATTAGCTTGGCACTCATCCACCTTGCTAGATTCCTGCACTACCTGACTTTCCAGCACTTCAGAGATAACAGCATTCTCATGATTTACCTGTACCTCTGCAGTATCTACAGACTGTTTTACAAGCCATTCTTTTTTAGATAGTTTCCCATGCTGTTTCACTTTCCCTTTCTGCCTCCTTGGTTTATCCTGCTTCTCCAATGCCTTTCCTTCACTGTTATAAGCATAATACCAGCAATCGAATGAATCATGCCCAAATTTTAAGCAATGATTACAGAACAACGCTTCCAATCATACTCAATTGTCTGGATCTTAGGGCCATAAGGAGTTTCAATCTCTAATTGGTCAGGAAGAGAATAAGCAGCATCAACTTCAACTAGAACTCTGGAAAACGAATTTTTTTCATAATGCGCAGTAAATTTTATCAGTGTATAAAGGTTTGCCAATTGCACTGGCCATCTTGCTCAGGACCTCAGTAGACCAATAGCCCACTGGAAGGCCAGGGAAGCAAATCCATATAGTAACAGTGCTAAGAACATCACTCTGAAAATTGAAAGAGTTTCAGAACCATTGGCCTATTCCAATAGGAATAGGGCCCTGATTGCATTACCATATCCCTATCCTCAATGCTATTAAAGCGAAAAGTACTGTATCCCTCAGCATGAATCAGTACCTGAGGTTTGGCTATGAAATTCCACACATGCATGACAAAGTTATCCATATTCTTCTCACTAGGATTATCGCCAATTATGAATCCAATCAATGCAGTTTGCCAATAATCCAGTTGAGGTTTCAAATTGTCCTCACTGATCTTTACAACCTTTTTGCCATCTCGATCAGTGGGTGGAACGAATGACAGCTGCTTGCCCATCTGAGAATTACGATTTTCACGCACCACCTCCGCTGCTGTCGGACTGGATTTCTCTGATCCAGCAATACCAGTGAACTGCAATCGTCTTGCAGCAATATCAGAAGGTGCATCAGTCATCAACAATGGCAATTCACACGGATCTCCCTCTGCATGCAGCACCTCTACAGATTGAAGCTTCGGAGGCAGAAAACTTCCAAAAGTCAAAGGTTCAAGTTCCTTAATTGTGCCATTCTCGGGTGTAACTAGTTGCGCATTAGTAGGCGGAGGATTACGCCGGCGACGAGCCATAATCCGCGACAATGGCGATCTTGCTATTGTGCACCGACGAGAGCTTTAACGTGCGCCCAGAGCGTTAATTCTTCCTTAATGCCAAACCATAGAGTATTAAGAGAGAGAACATTAGTACCTAGCAAATTTCTTGCTTCTTATCCTATGAAAACAAGGATGTAAATAAGAAAGAAATTAACTATGATGAGGAGAAATCATTCTAGTTATCGTTCTTTTAGCATTTTTAATCAATAAACAAAATAGAATTAATTAGAAGCGACTAGATTGAATTGGGAACTACGTTACCATTAAAAACTCTATTGACAACCATTAAAATGCTCCTGAGTTTGAATTTGAAAGTCCAAAATTTAAAAAATTATTTTTTGTTTGGATTGGGTGTTATTGCAAATAATTGAAAATATCTGTTGGATTTTATATCTCAATTTTGAGATAATTTTCGTGAAGATTCGAGATAGTTTTGGTTGAAATTTCATATTGAAACTCGAAAAAGAAATATACAGTTGTATATATTTTGTATGTCAAGCCAAAGCTCCATCGTCGAATGAAGTTGCGGGTGACTCTATTATAGAAGACCAACTTACACCAATTACTGTTCTCAGTGGCACGTGATATCTTTTATGCCTTGCGTTATCTGATTGGACTGCAGATTCTGAGGAACCTCAACTATGTTCAAACTTAAGTGCTCATATAATCTTTATCCCTCCATTTATTTTCAAATTTTTTCTTAATTTTATTAAAAAGAGTTTCTAAAACAATAAAAATCAGTTTTTATGAACTAATTTTTCTAATGGTATTATTAGGCTACCGTTGGATCTAATGGCAGATCATCTAATCGAACTGTTGTCTTCAGGTCTATTTTCAGCCTTTTAGGCTTATAATAATGCTAAATTCAGAGATATTTTCATTTTTATTTTGGGGTTTTTGTTTTGTTTTTTGCATAGGGTTTCAAGTGGGTACTAACAAGATTCAAATTAATACATTAAATTATACAAAATTTATACATTGTAGAACAGTTTATACACTTTGGATACACAAAAGCGCTTGGGATACACTAATGATATATTATGGATACATTCCAAGATGCATGATATGCCCTATGTACAAATTTTATGCAATGTATATACTAAATAGACCGTCACTATACAAAAAAAATACTAAAATAGACTGTTACTATACAAAATATATATAAAAGCAGACTGTTATTATACAAAAAATATACAAAATAGACTGTCACTATACAGAAAATATACAAAATAGATTGTCATTTTTTATACAAGAAACATACAAAATAAACTGTCACTAGACAAAAAATATGCAGAATAGACTGTCACTATACAAAAAATATACAAAATAGATGTAACTACAAAATATATACAAAAAGACTGTCACTATACAAAAATACATGATACACTTTAAATACATAGTGTACACACATTACATATACAAAATGTGTGTATAATTTATGTACACCATGTTTACACATTAAAAAATACACATGTATATACAATTTTGATACATTGTTCAGACAGATTTATACATTTACAATACAGAATACACTTGGGGTACACAAATATATACACTTCAGATGCACAAGCACTCTCGAGCTAGGCTCAATATACACGTATATATGATTGAACTTTTCTCAACTATTTTTTTCCACTTATATGATTGAAATAGACTAAGTCGAACTTGGAAATTAACTGAAGAAAGGAGCTGAAAATCACTACTAATTATGTGTGAGAACTCCTAAGAAAGAAAACCTTTTGGAGGGAAGGTAAAAAAGGATTGGCGTGTGGTTTACTGTAAAAAGAAGCTTCTCTCCTTTGTTTGGTTATGGAAAAACACTTGATATGTTTTAAAGCTGATGAAAAAAGTCTTGATTTTTATTGTTTTCTATTGAAGCAAAAATTTAATTGTAACATAATAAGGTATTACTGTTGGAAAAGTAAAATAACTGTTAGATGATTGAAAAATCCTTATTTTTTAAATAACTTTTTATGTTCAATTAAAGATTTTTAGTTGTACTGTAAACTAGAATAAAGTGGGAAAAATATGTTAGAATTAAAAGAATTGAAGAAAAGAAGTTACAAAATATAGAAAGAGTAAAAAGTAAGTGTGATACGTAAGAAAGAAAAAACAATTTGGTATTGGGAAGAAAAATATTTAGGGAAAATAAAAAAGTAAGGAAGAGAAAATAATTTGGTGTCGGAAAGGAAAAATATCTAGAAAAGATAAAAAAGATAGCACCAAATTTATTTTGTCTATTGTCCGATTGGTTTTATCCAATAGGATACAATTTGATATTAACTTTATTAATTGGAGATTTCAGGTTATGTGCAGAACTTTGGGATAATACATTTTTTTTCAACGGCCATACCTAGTAGTTTCCTCATATGGATTTTTACCTTCCTATACCATATATGAAACCTTATTATCATCAATGTTTAAGGTTTCAATTTATTACATTTCAGCATACCAAATTACCATTTTTATACCATAATTCAAATTAGAGATATAATTAATGGTGCATTTATTTTAGGCGCTAAATTAGGACTGTATCTTCCCACGTTTAACTTAACCCTTCTCTCTCACCCCACCCCACGTTTTACCTTTACTACCTCACTTTTACCGTCTTTTTTGTTCTATACAAAACACAAGTTTGTATTTTTCTCTAGTTATTTTCACAAAATTCCAAAGTTATCATTCTCCAAAATTGAAGTTCCATCTGATTCAGGTTGAAGATAAACAATAAAAAACATACCTACAAAATCTTCCATATGTGATAGCCCCTCTTTTGATTTGGGTGTTTTAACACTAAAATCATCCAAAAAAAATTAAATATACACATGCAATGGAACCTACTACTAACATTTCATCTCGTAGAATACTCCGTACCAAGATAAAAACAAAGCTATTGCATGATGTACATGCTGCAGGGGGTGCTAAACCCGTCGCTAAACCTCTGAAACGAAAGGGGAAAGAGTTGTGTGATGATGACGATTTTGTTAAAGATGTCCAAAAAATTCCATCTGTTAAAAAACCCAAGGTGTCGCCTGCTTCATCAAAACAAAAAAAGAAGAAACCTTCAACAAAACTCCCAAAATTTGTTGAGAAAAAGAATCTGGTGAAGGTAAATATTAATTATTTTTCTTTCCATTTTTTTGGTTGCTTTTGGAGTTAAAAATCTCTTCTTTAAGTGTTTTGGTAAATTGTAGATTAATTGTCTTAATTTTGTAGATTATTTGTAAGTGTGATTTTGTACAGTTCATAATTGTAGTTATATTGTAGTCGTTTTGTAGTCATTTGGGTAAATTGTAGATAAGTTATCTTAACTGTATTTTTGGTACTTTGGACAGAATTTTAATCTTTGTATATCATCATTATAGTTAAATTGTAGTTAATTTATAGTAAATTGTAGATAAGTTATCTAAACTGTGTAGATTATTTGTAAATCTCATTATCTACAGTTCATAATTGTAGTATTTTTGTAGTCATTTTGTACTTATATTATCGTTCATTGTAGTTAAATTATAGTTAATTTGGGGTAAATTGTAGATAAGTTATCTAAACTTTGTACATTATTTCTAATTCTCATTATCTACAGTTCATAAAGAAAATTATAGTTATTTTTGTAGTCATTTTATACTTATATTGTCGTTAGCAGTTATATTTTTTAAATAGAGATGTGGTTACCTTTTTCTTTCTTCATTTTTTGAGATAATGTTTATATATGTGGATGTCCTGTAGTGTTTTGTAGTTATATTGTGGGTAATATGTTCTTTTGTAATGTATATTTGTAGTTATTGTGTAGTTATATCAAGTTTAATGCTTCTTTTTTATGCATGCTAATAATGTTAAATAATTTATTATTTTCTGCAGAATGACCATTATTTTACCCCACATAATGTGGATTAGGGGGTGCTTAGATTCTACACTTTATGTGATCCCAGCATTCTTAGCCAAATAAAAGGGTTACTCTCTCCAAATGCTTTAAATCTTTTCAAAAGCACTTGCTTTGGTTACTTATTTTCTCTCCCTTCCATTTGCATGCAAAACCAAGCAATTCATCTTCTGATGAAGTATGAGTTTTCTAAGCCTAATGAATCCTTTTCTTCAGTCCTATTGAAGGGTGAAAAGTTAAATTTTAGATTGAGAGACTTTGGTTTAGTTACTGGTCTAAATTGTGTGAATAATTTTTCTGATTACAGTTATACTTCTACTTATGCTAGCCATTTAATGAATACCAATTTTCCAAACAAACAAAGGGTTGAGAAGTGGCATTTGAAAAATGTAGTAACAAATAGAGCTTGGGAAAACAATGATGATGCAGTGAAGTTGTGCATTCTTTATCTTTTGAATTTTTTTTTGTCCTTCTGATAAAGACCATGTGTCTTTCATAGACCAGTTTGTGTTCTATTTGGTAGAGTCTGGTAATTTTGAGTTACCCGTGGGGTATTAAGTCCTTCAATTAGGTTATGAAATCTTTCCGACATCATCTAAATTCCCGTGTACATTCTTATGTCATACGTGGATGCTCATTAACCTTACAAGTGTGGCTTTATGAGTGTTGCTTGACCATCAACACTGAGCTTGATATGAGGTGTTCTGATTCAATACCTCGCATATCAAGATGGTCCGCAAATAAAGGTCAGATTTGGCTAACTGCATTTGAAGAGAAGATAATCAAGCCTGAGTGGGTTAAGGTATATTTCAGTTTTGTATGTTGCTACATTTACCTTCATAATAACTACAATTGATTTTACATTTAGTGATTACTTGAACTAACTGCTTTTTCCATCATTCAGTTCACAAGCATGACTGCAACTGGTGAAGAAAGTGGAGTGCTTACTCTGCCAAACAAGATTCATTATGAAGATGAATAAGGTGCACAATCATCACTGGTTCCAAATGCTGGTTCTCCCACATTGCAACCCAAGCACACTGATTGTCAAGAGGATAATAAATCTCTGGCTAGCAAGCTCAGTAAGCTAGAAAAGGGGATTGAACATGTAATATAAATAACTGCAATACATTGACATATTTGCTACATTTTATTTGCATTCCATAAATAATTAATGTATGTATATAGTGTAGTTAAATTGTAGTAAAATTCTATTGTCAGCCCTGTTGGTATTGCACTCATCTTACTTAAATTGTACTAAAACTGTAGCACTTTGAATAAAATTACCAACTAACTATATTCTTAACTTTTAGGTTGATGAAAAGTTAGATGATTTTAGGAAGGATGTATTTGAGCAACTCAATGACATTCGAGTGTTTATACATGTTTATGTGAAAAGTATTTTGAAATTGATAAACAGGAGATATGATGTAGATGCGGAAAAGGTAAGAATTGACATATATTGATATACCAAAATAAATTATGACATATGAAACAATATACTCAAACTAATATAAAATATTTAGTTTGCTGGTAGTCCAACCAAAAACAATTATCAACAACAAGGAGAGAACAACCAACGATTTCAGTTCAATATTGGTGATCAATTGCATGCAAGCACAAGCAATACAGGTATCTACAGAATGCCTGCAAATATATACAGTTAGTACAATTATTTATAGACCATAGTTTTACCATTCACGTTCTTATCTGCAACTTCCTACATATATCTACAACTTTCAAAGGAGCATAAACTAATTATATTTACCCTTTTTGCTATGAATTGCAGCTGCAGTTTCTCCAGAACATGTTCAAGCACATGTTGACTTCTATCCAGATTTTCAAGAAGCAGTTGATGTAGATAAAACAAGTATAATATCATACTTTCATTATAATAAGTTTACAAAGCTAAATTTTATAATTCACATTTTAACTACAAATTCCTACATGTATCTACAATATACAACATTTCAATTATTAATTCAAGCTGAAGTTTCAAAAGAACATGTGCAAGCACATGTTCAGGAAGAAAAAGAATTTCAAGAAGTAGCCGAGGTCCAACAAGCAGGTATAATACCATACTGTCATTATATTCACATTTTTATCTACAAATACCTATATATATCTACATTATGAAAGGCAACATTAGCTATTATTATTTACATTGTCCTCATTATTAATTGAACCTGATGTAGAACAAGCATGTATAGTATCATAATATCATTATGAATACATAATTGTTGCTTATACAAATTTGAACTGTAGTAAAGTAGGTTATTTTTTATGTAATAGATATTGAAGATAATAATGCACAGTCCCCAGTTCACGGTGTGACTGTAGAATCACGGGCAAAACAAGTTATTGAGAATCCGGTAAATGAAAGTGAAGATGGAGAGCATGTGAAAGGAGTTGTTCCTGAAGGTTCAGGCATTGACAAGAAGGGTGTGACATTGGATGACTTTGAATTGCCAGACAACTTAACATAATTGGTTATGTATGGTGAGCCCATACCAAATGAAGCAACCCCTATGCATCCGGGGAGAACAGGCAACCGGGGAAACATGGACGATCACCTTTCACACCTCTATTAATTTTGGAGGCAGCAACTCTATTGGACCTAAAATTTTCTACCTCAAGCACCCCTTCACAACTATTATAGATGAAAATGTAGATGCTGATTTGATAGATAGGTTCACCAAGAGGTTATACCACTCTAGTGACAAAGTATCTAAGAGGAATGAATGTTTAATTTGACACTTTCATCATTTTAAAGTTTAAATATGTAATTAATTATGTCTTTTTTTATTTGATATTTATTTGTTGTTACAGGAGGAAGGAATACTTTTTCAAAAAGACCAAATCAGCCTTGGTTAGACCTTGGTTTTGAAAAGGTGGATAAGAAGGACTGATTTTATTTCCTTGCTCATCCTAGACAAAGTCATCAATAACACCATAAGTATAAAGAATAATTTCACAATACATGTTTTGTCCTCAGTTGTTTTGTGTAGTTGTAGTTATATTATAGACATGAGGTATAGGTGACCATGCTGTTTACTATGAATTGTAGTTATAATGTAGAAATTTCATATAAATGTTGTTTCTTATTATTTATAGCATAATTGTGCTATTGTTGGACCTTATGTCTCATATTTGACGATGATTTATATGTACAAATTGTATTTTTTTTTATTTTAGACAGAAGTGGAATCTCTGCATATCATCAATGTAGTTAAATTGTAGTGAATTTGTAGTTAAATTCTTACTTATAATATTAACTGCAGTGTGAATTTGGATATTATTGAGACCTTACGTTAGTGCTGTGTTGCATTTGCTGCTCTGTATAGTAGCTTATGTGTTGAAATCTGTTAGATTATTATGAATGCTCCAATTGTAGTTTAAAGTATAGCTGTTCTATAGATAACTGTGGTTACATATTAGCTTATAGTAGATTTTATTTTATTTTGCAACACATTGATGTTATTATGTATTAACTGAGAAAAAGAGGCAAATATGGCCCCAACAACAACATTAGGTTCACAACAACAGATTGCTTGTTCAAGACCAAGATTGAACAAATCTATGACAAGTTCATAAGTTCTCCGCCAGAACAAAAGTATTCGATTGTTAAACCCGATGATGATGCTGCAGAGTATATTCTTGGGTATAGACTTCTTACTAATGTTTCCTGGGATCTAGTTGACGATGTCATCATGCCTGCGAACATTGTAGAGAATTTCCATTAGTTGTTGCTGGTTTTCTACACACCGGACATGCAATTTTATGTGTATGATTCCATGGTGTCATCACGCTATCATAATGCTGTTGAATCATTAGTTGATTAGTTTTCAATCATTATCCCTCTGTATTTGTCTTGCATTGATTTCTATGAGAAACGTAAATACATTGACTTCAAGACTGTCATACCTCATTTTTTCGCTTACACGTGGTTACCCCGAAAAATGACACGTGTATAGGAGTTTTTCCAATTAAAATGATATTATTCGAGATGGGATTAATTATTTATTTCAAGAGTCACCACTTGGGATAGGTTTTGGTTTTTGGTGTCCCAAGTCATCGATTATTTAAAATCCCCAAATCGAGAAAATTTCGACTATCCAATTGGAGTTTGGAACCAGAAAGTTCTGAGTAAGGAATTCTGTTGACCCGATGGAAGGTGTTAGGCACCCTCGGATCTCGTGATTTTAGCACGGTCGCTTAAACTCATTATAAGTGGCTAAAAGTATGATTTTCTATACATGTTAATCCTGCAATATTAGATTATTAACCGCTTTTAACATCTTTTTTAGGAAAATTTGCAATGTTATTAAAACACGTCGCGGGTCGTGTCACATAAATGCACCCGCAATTTTAGACATATTTTAGTTCCATTGAAAATAGGATAATGCACACCCGAATTTAGGAAGATATTTTATTAAACATGCACCTATAGCAACTACGTCTTCGAAATTCGTGGGAAGGCCGTGAAATTCACTAAATGACACTTTTCTATTTTTCTATGTGTTTTAATGAATTAAAGAGCCATCGCATGGTATTGGATTAGATTAACGCGGCTTAACTTTTATAAGGACATTCTAACATATACCAAGTTCTCTGTTATCGCTGGTGTTTAAATGCACTGATTATTTTATATATAGAATGTGTATTTGGGGAAAACAATACGTGCATCTTTGCCTCATTCATGGCTAATCGCACACACTGATTCAAGTTTGGGCCAGCCCAAGAGCACATATTATTTTAGCCCTGTTTGTGAATGGCTTGTGCCTTTTATTCACTCAGCCCAGAAAATATGTAAGGTTATAGTACCCCGGATGCATACTGGGCCTCTCACTTGGGACCAGTTTTTATTTGGACGAAAGAGTCGATTACGAACCATTCTCAACAACGTTTCTTTAGTCTGAAATTATTCACCAAAGTTAACTATCTACACATTCACCAAGCGGATACTAACGATCATTTTATATCAGTTTTTAGTATTAGACCTGAATTAAATAATTCACATACTCATCAGTCGGAGTATATGAATCCAGCTTTTAAAATTCAATTGTGATTCTGGTTACAACTTATAGATTTGAAACAAAGCATTGCTAATGTATTGGAACCTAAACGAATTAAAATGATACACAATGTTTGGATTTTGAATAATTATGAAACTAACACTTCCCTGAATCCCTCATTTCTAAACAAAGCAGAAAATGAACATCTAAACAAACACATCACTAGCTAATCGTACTATCAGTTATACATGCTGACATATTAATTTGAATGTCCTGATATTACATGATAAATCAGTCTTTGATTTTTCGTTATTACAGAATGAAATAGTTCAAATGTTTAATTACAACAATGTGAGTATATAATCACTAAAGGAGGGGAAGAAAAGGGTGGGGATTCAAAACAAAAATGAAAATAGAAACAGATCCTCATATATAGAATGCATTTTACTTGAGCTTCAATACATCAATGAACATTGAAGGTACCTGTAATTCAGCTGAAAGCAAAAGCCTATAAGAAATGTAATGAATCAGTTGAGCAAACAGTAGCCAATCAAATAGTGCATCAAGGACTTCAAAAGAGTTTTTTTTAGAGAATTAAGTCTTTAAAAAAATGAGTCAAACAGCACTGATGGTATCTAACAGATATAGGAAGAGCAAGTATGTACTTTTATATCTAGATTCAAAAGAAAGGTTTCGAATCCTCTCAAAAATGCTCAGGTGGTTTCCTTTATAATGGACCCTTATGGCATCAGCTTTTCTTTACTTTTTCTTTTAGTCCTTTCTTGAGATTTGTAATTATCCTAAATGGTTCTTCATTTCCTGACTTCTGCCTCAAGTTTGAGGCAGGAATTGTGTGTTAGTCCCTTACTAGAAGGTTCTGGAGGTTATTATCAGATTTTTTAAGGTTCAAATCCCTCTTATACCCCTGCTTCATTTCCTAAATTACCCACATGAAGTTTTCAACCTCAACTATTCCTTGACCCTGGTCAACTGTATTTGGGTTATGGGCCAAGGCTGAGTCTTGGACTAGCAGGTCCATTGGATCCATACAGCTAGGTGTCCTAATATGGATTGGGTTTATGAGTTATTTAACTTAGGATCGTAAAAATTCAGGTGTCTTTGTATTAAGACCAATGGATCACTGTCACCCAGAAGACCAATCAACTAATACTCATTACAAGAAAATCGTAATTAAATCACTCCAATAAAGATTGAAACATGGATTGAAAAATTAGAAAGAAACTAGAGATTCAACCGCGCAAATCAGCCTAAACTACGCCAGTACTAAAGATAAACATTAATATAAGAATCAAACACTTGGTAGCCTAAACAACTAACCAAGCTGACCAGAATATCAGGGCACAAAGCAAATAAAGATCAGGAGATGAAGGTCACAAACTGTGAGAATTATACTGATCAAGAAGCTAATATTAACAGGATGTCAAATTATACAAGAAACGAAGGGGTTTCAAACTAATAACAAACAAAGGCGTATAACTACTGAACCCATTTCATATGAGGTTGTGGACAAACTAACAATTATTCAAAATAAATCAAAACGATGGGACTTCAAACTAATAGGCATATAACTACTAAACCCATTTCATATGAAATTGTGGACAAACAAACAATTATTAAAAGGAAATCAAACATCTATAATCTAAAGAAATGAAGCAAATATACAGAATACTTAGATTTTGTTTCACACATGTGTATCCACTTGAGATTACTTCATCATTCCTTGACCTTTTTAGAGGGTTTTAAATGTCAATGGTGGTCAATGGGTGGTCAATGGGTGGTCAGGGGTGGGGTTACATCGGGGAGATGGTACAAGGAAGAAGGTGAGTTTGGTCTCTAAATGTGTATAGGTATTTGGACATATGTATACAAATTTGGGGCAGGCTTTAGGACCTTTGGATGGGGACATGATCGACGGTTGTAATGATTGGTCTCTAAACGGTATCGTTTGGGTTGGTCATATGTGGATCAGACCAGGGTCGGTGGTTTGGACTGGGGATTTTGGGTTTTTTCTTAAAAGGGGAAAAGATTTGGGCCACTCATGTCTGGCCCAATTGTGGCCAGCCTGAGTGGTTGTATATATATATATATATATATATATATATATATATATATATATAAGTGTATATTTTTTTCTCGTCTTTTCTTTTATTCCTTTCTTTTATTTTAATTAACTCATAATTTTATTTAAAAACCAAAAACTCCTATTTAACATAAATAAAATGCAACAAGTTAAAATCAAACCAAAAATAAAGTCGGAAATATTTTTTTTTGTATTTTAATTTGTAAAAACAAACTTATTTAACCATTAAATCCTAAACAATTTTAAACATGCATTTATTGAACACGCACATGTAACTAAATTCTAAAAATTAAAATCCTAAAATAAATATTTTAAAGAAAAATCCTAAACTTTGAGAGTCTCGTAAGAGCTTGTTTTAACGGGGTAAAAATCATATGTTCACGGCTTCCCCTCTTTGCGCGGGAACACGAAGAGTTTCCGTGCAAAGACAAGTGAGCAAATATGAGCGATTTCCATCCGATTGAATACTCCATGTGAAGCATTTTGAAAAATTTCTGACTGAACCCTGCTTCAAAGGTTACCTACATATCCTTTGCAAAAAAGGAATCAGGTCATTGTAGTTCTGGAAGTTTTGGTAGCTGGGACTACCGGGAGACTGTGACTGGCTGCTGTTGCTGCTGTTTCTGCATGCTAAGCTCCTTATTACACCAAATGAAAATTAAAAGCTAAGCTAGCTAAGCCTATCAACTATAAGTTACAAGATTCCTATCTATGAGTCTCTTGAAGCTTGATCTTGAGTCTTGGCTATCTTTTGCGACAGACTCTGGTCTGAATCTTGATGCTCCTTAGCTGCAATCGCTGGCTTAGACTTCAGTTTTGAAATAAAGCGGGACATGCGGAGCTTGTGACTTTGATTAATTTTTTTTGAGCAGTCCGTGTCTTTGCCTGCTTCATCACTTTGAGTTTACTTATTTTGTCTCCTTTCTTTCTTCTGTTCTGAATTGGCACTTATGCTTTCGATCATGCCGAATCTTGTGCCTTAAGGTGAAACCTGCTCAGAGAGCAACATAAGCAAATGAACGAAATTTTCTGCCCCAGTTTTCACTGGAAAATTTCGTGAGTTATTTGCCACACATCTATGCTACTCATTATTGAAAATAATAAAAATCAGAATTGTGTATCCCTTGGAAAAATCACCAGGTTATGCTGGGAAAGAGAAAGGGTTCCTGTTGGGGATAAGATAAGAATCTACGAGTTATGCCAGAATAGAAATAAGAAAGTCTTTATGGGGATGGAAAGAAAAGATCCGCGGGTTATGCCGGGATAGGAAAGTTCTTGATAAGGATGGGTTATGAAGAAATTCCTGAGTTATGCCAGGGGAATCCGCGGGTTATGCCGGGATGAATGAAAAATCCTAGGTTATGCTAGAGGAATCCATGGGTTATGCCGGGATGAATGAAAAGTCCTAGGTTATGCTAGGGAAATCCACGGGTTATGCCGGGATGAAAGGAGATCCTGAGTTATGTCAGGGGAATCCGCGGGTTATGCCGGGATGAATGAAAAATCCTAGGTTATGCTAGGGAAATCCGCGGGTTATACTGGGATTGGAAGGAGATCCTGGGTTATGCTAGGGGAATCCATGGGTTATGCCGGGATGAATGAGAAATCCTAGGTTATGCTAGGGGAATGCACGGGTTACGCCGGGATGAATGAAAAGTCCTAGGTTATGCTAGGGGAATCCACGGGTTATGTCGGGATGAAGGAAAAGTCCTAGGTTATGCTAGGGGAATCCACGGGTTATGCCGGGATTGAATGAGAAATCCTGGGTTATGCTAGGGGAATCCGGGAGTTATGCTGGGATGAATGAAAAATCCTAGGTTATGCTAGGGAGATCTGCAGGTTATGCCGGGATGAATGAAAAATCCTAGGTTATGCTAGGGGAGTCCACGAGTTATGCCGGTATAAATGAAAAGTCCTAGGTTATGCTAGGGGAATCCACGGGTTATGCTGGGATGAAAGGAGATCCTGAGTTGTGTCAGGAGAATTTACGGGTTATGCCGGGATGAATAAAAAATCCTAGGTTATGCTAGGGAGAAATTCAAGACAACGGAGGACCTCAGAGATCCATTTGACTGTGATGGGGATAAAGGAGGAAAGGAACCACCCTTAGGTTATGCTAAGGGTAGGGGAGTGTTCACTCCTAAACTATGTTGGGGAGTGGAAAGTGTAGGGAGAAAATCCTCAGGTTATGCTGGGGATGTGGAGGGAAACTTTATCAGCTAACGCTGGAGGGGGAAAAAGAGACTTTACGCTGTAGGGGGTGGAATGCAATCCTTAGGTAATGACTAGGAAATCCACAAGCTGCACAATGGGGAACTAGGGATTGGGATCTCATGCTATCATGCTCATTTACGAGTTTGTAGACAAATGAAAAGAAAACTTCCCTTTTTCATTGACGCACCACCATCTTTGGCCCTTGTGCCTATCCTTTGGTTGTTTTTGCCCTATGTTCCTTTTTGCTTTTCTAGGTTGTACCTGCATCTACTTTGTTCAGAAACAAAACAAACTGTCAGCTTGAACAATGATTGGTTTTGTGGCCTTATCACGATTGATCTCAACTTCCTTTGTGTTCAAAAGCGAACCCTTGGCTTTCAATCCTTGCTTTTTTAAATGGCCAGGGGGTCCTCATTTCGGATAGGTCTTTGTTTCTCGGGCCTTGGGTTGTGAGTTTTGCCCCGCCTTTGATTTTGGGCTTGCTTTTGGGACTTTTGATAAGAATCAACATCCTATTTGGATTAAAACCCACCCTATTTCGCTTCACCTTCGTGCCTCTTCGATTTTGAATTTCCTTTCTTTTATTTCATTATTATCATGAACAAACAGGATTGGCTAAGCGCACTTGACGATGTCGGGCATTCCCCCAATTCTTGCCAGGAGAAAACCGCGAAGTCGGCCCTGCTACCTTTTTTAAGGAATAGGGAGGAAATTAAAGTGTAAAGGAGTGAAGTATGAATTTAGAGAGGTATATACTTTGAGGGAAAAGAGGGAACTTAAATGGCGACGACATGCTTCTTGGACTGGATACCTGGCCCAAATCCATTTTTGCTTTCTGACTTCAACCTTTCCAAAAACCAAAGAAACTTACTTAGACCTCGGCAGCAATATTTCCTCTTTTCGGCCGAGGCGCCCTTTGCGAGTTTTCGCCAATCGGCCTATCTCATTTTTCTTCTCCCATCGTCCGATAGCGCTCTTTGCGAGTTTTCGCTAAACGGACTCTCTCATTTTGTTTTTCTCTGCTCACCGTCGCCTTATGGTTCCCGGAGGTTTTCACCGATAAGACTCTCTCATTTTATTTCTCTCAAAAATTTGATTGAGGCCGAACTCCGACAACAGTATTTTTCTCCCCGGGGATCTATAACTCTATAACCATCCGGACGGATTTGTAATCGAACCAATACATTTCTGCCCCAATTTTGATTTACTTGGGTAAATGGTTTTTTTTATGTGACTGAACCTCAGGGAGAGGCTGCCTACGTATCCTTTCGGAATCAAGTTAGACGTAGTTCAGGAAAGTTGGTCCTAAACTAATTTTGCTTGTATTCTCTTTTTCACTTTTTTCATTTTCTTTTTTCCCTCTTTTTTTTCCTGAAATTTCTTTTCCTTTTTCTTTTTCTTTTTGGGTTACAAAGAGGGTGGGGATAGCGGGAGAGTAAAGTCTTCATCATTCCAATCCACCGGGATAATTGCTACAGGGGATTTAAACATAATACCTTTTTACTGTGTCTGCGTTTACCGCTGCCTCGCGCTCGTCTCCTTCAATGTCGCCCAGATACAATGCTCTTCTAGGCAATATCTTTCTATTGATGTATGGGCCTTTCCAATTTGGAGAGAATTTTCCTTTGGCTTCCTGATGATGGGGAAGTATCCGTCTCAAAACCATCTGCCCGACTTCGAAATTCCTAGGGCACACTTTCTTGTTGTAGGTACGGGCCATTCTTTGTTGGTACAACTGCCCGTGGCATACCGCGACCATTCGATTTTCATCAATTAATTCCAGTTTCTCCAAACGGGTTTTGACCCATTCACTATCTTCGATTTGTGCTTCGACAATCACTCGGAGCAAAGGGATTTCCACTTCGGCAGGTATAACAGCCTCAGTCCCGTAGACCAGCAAATAGGGAGTTGTTAGATAATACGCTTAACGCTAGAGGTGGGGTGAATAGCGTTATAATAAAAATTTGCGTAAACTTGCGGAATTTAAAAATTGCAGGAAATAAATAAGTGCGATAAATAAGAAAGAACGCACCGATGTATCCTGGTTCACCACAACCCGTGGCTAGTCCAGTCCCCGAGAGACTCTCTCGAGATTTTCACTAACTTGTCAAGCTTACGGGTGCTTAACAAACCTTTACAACTTGAGGACACAAGCCTCAACACCTTTTCTCGGAGATACAACACTCCAAGACTTCAACCAAGGAAACACAAGTTCCTTTTTACAACAAGAGAATAACAATTCTCTTCAAGTGTACAAAACACTAAGTACTCAAACAAGACACTCCTTAATGAGTAGATATGAGTAAAAGAATACGCTCAAGATCACAACAACTTTCGACAAGAATTTGGCTCTCAAAAACTTATGTAATGAATATAAAATGATAAGCAATAAAGTATGCAAGCTTTAGCAATTGTATAATCAGTTCTTATATGTTGTTATTCTTAAAAGACTGAATTGAGCTGTATTTATAGTTGAAAAACCTTGTATTACCGTTGCCTAATTGCCAATTAAGAGTTGCTAAAATTACTCAGCGACAATCGATTGTCAAGTTACCACAATCGATTGTTTGCCAGTTCTTCCAAAAATTAATCCCAGATTTTACGCATAACAATCGATTATATAAGATCAATAATCGATTACTGGCAACGTTCAAAAATCCTTTCCAGATTGTACGTAAAACAATCGATTGTCAACAATCTACAATCGATTACTCAGCAACGTTCAAAAAATCCTTTCCAGATTTTAATTAAAACAATCGATTATAGGAAATCAATAATCGAATACCTGACAGTATTTGAAAATCTTTTGGCAACGGTCAGTTATACAATCGATTATACTAAGTTAACAATCGATTATATATCAGTCTTGAAAAATCAATTTAGACACTGCCTCTTGACAATCTATTGTCATAAGTTCACAATCGATTATTTGATAACTTTGAAAAAGTCTGAAAGTCACTGCCTCAACACAATCTATTGTCATAAGTTCACAATCAATTATTTTGTAACTTTGAAAAATCTGATGGACACTATCTCTTCACAATCGATTGTCATTAGCTTCACAATCGATTATTTTGAGCTTTGAAAAACTTTGATGGACACTGCCTCATCACAATCGATTGTCATAAGGTTCACAATCGATTGTCATGCAGATTTGAAAAACCTGATGCTCACTGCCTTAACACAATCGATTGTCATTAGTTCACAATCGATTGTCAAGCAGCTGACTTAAACATAATCGATTATCATAAGTACATAATCGATTATCTTAGTCCAGATTTTAGAGGCGTGTTTAAAAATCATTTTGACAAAAGTAAATATGCATTATTTAAAATCATTTAGCTATAAATTAAATATGCATGATATTGTAAAAAGTATTTTTACGAGAGGAGCCATGTCATGAGTCAAGTTGTCGGATCAAGATCACAATTAAGAACGACTCATGTAAGACTATAAAACTTGGTCTTGAGCTTGAATCTCGTTGTATATCAATTGTGCGCTTGTACTTGAACTTCGTCATATATCAATTTGCGCATCGTTTGTCAATCATCAAAACCTACACATATAAACACACGTTTAGTATAATGCCTTGAGAACGTGTTTCCAACAATTTCCCCCTTTTTGATAATGGCAAACTTTAAGCGGGATATGCAAATTAAGCAATTCATAATGACGATTCAAGACAAGTAAGATATGCAACAAGTATGCAATTAGTTCCCCCTCAATATTTAAATTCCCCCTCAATTTAAGCTAATAAATATTGAGAGTGCGTACCCGTTATCTTCCCCCTTTTGCCATTAGCAAAAAAATATAGATTAATAAAAACTTGTTTATTTATTAAAAAAACGGTTACATAAAGGGAACAATAAAACATAGAACAATGAAATAGAAAAACAAATAAAGAAATTATTTATCATCATTTCCCGCCTCATCATCCGGCACTGCTTTATAAGGAACAAGACCGGCATATGAATAATGAACATGGTTAAAATATCCATGGATCTCATGTGTCAATTGACCGACAGAGGTGGTCAATGAAGCAATTTGGTCGAAAATGGATTGAAGAGAAGGTTCTTGAGGCTGACACGATCGACGAGTTGGAGGAGGAGCAGGAGCTACATGATCGCCGTCATGGGGAAAGGAGGATTCTGAAATTTCCCACTTCTTGGTGCTCTTTTTGAGAGGACCGATGGAAGTGTTGAATCCGGAAGCTTCAAGAAAATTCATAATAAGGAGGGCATAGGGAAGAGGTCTATCATCTCCGATGGCATCACGCATGTGAATTTTGACGAACTTACACCAATTGATGTGAGCTCCGGTTATAATGGCATGCATGAGCTTAGCGTCCTCTACGGAAAGAGTGGTATGATTATGCTTCCGAGGCTTGAGGACTCGGGTGATGAAATAGAAAATCAAACGATACTCGGGGAGCATTCCCGTGATAGTAGGGCGCCGAGTAGATAGATTAGGATCATAAGATGTAAGACCTATTTGGTTTAGGAGAGTTTTCTCATCAAATAAGGCGCCAGCCTCTCAAATGTAGCGAGAAATGTTTTCGCCACGTCGAGGAAGATGGGCAATGGAATGCAAGTTTTCATTGGACAAAAGAATTTGAACACCATTAATATTTGACACAAGCTCATCATTGTCATCCTCATGAAGGTTTGAGTAAAATGCTTGAATTAATGGAGGATTAATATATGGATAGGTAAGATATAAAAAGTCAAGAAGTGGACATTCCTTAAGCATGTTTGCAGCAGGGGCATATGATTCAAGATACTTGCTTGTTGAAAAGCGAGGAGGAAGAATGTCACGCTTTTCGAATTTTGTCAAAAATCTAGTAAGCTCGGTTTCAGTATTGAATTGTAAAATAGACCCATCTTGATAAGGGAAAGTTGGAGGTGGAGGAGCAGAAGAAGATGCACCTTGTCTACCTGAACGTGAACGTTTAGAGTGTCTGCCCGACATTTTCAAAAAGTAGTAATGAACTTGTAAGAAGCTTGGGAGATTTTTGAAGGTTTGGGAGCAAAGATTGATGCTTGAGTGAATAAAATTTGAAGACTTATGATGCCTATTTATAATGGGAAGAATGGTATTTCATTTATGATGAAACTCTGCACACATTTATGAGCCAAAACAGTCAGAAACGGTAAAAGATAAATTGCACTGACCGTTAGACAATCGATTGTTGACACGAAATAATCGATTGTTTGAGCAGATTTTGACTTGAACTCAAAACTGACACAAAATCGATTGCAGGGCCCAAACGGTAACAAATATTTGAATTTCTGACAAAAAATAATCGATTGTTGAATTATGATAATCGATTGTTGTGATACAGTGAGCACGGTGATTTTCAGACTCAGAAAATAATCGATTATATTTATGAAACAATCAATTGTTTTAGAAAAGCAGTACTGAATGGCTGAGACGGTAATCGATTATACAGTTAAAAAATCGATTTTAAACACAAATGCATAATAGGCATCAAATATAAATGATCGATTAGTGATACTTGCTAATCGATTGTCCGCACAGTAAAATAATCGATTATTTGCTGTAACAATCGATTGTTCTATGCCATTTCTTTATAATTCCCCCTGCCTTTAGGGCGATACCTGCAAAAGAGAATTAGACGTCTCCGACGCTCAAGTTAGTAATTTGTAACGAAATAATGCAATGAGAACGTGATCTCTTAAGAAGTGTGTCCTAAGGTGTTTTTAAGGGAGTTTCGGGTACTTACCTTTTTTACCGACTTCGCCAATTACCTGTTCGAGAGGGTGATCTTTGATTGTCCTCCACTCGTTAGGCATTTTCATTTCTTTCTCCAATTGTGGCGTTTCCTCTGTTGATTGTTCCAATATTTCATCTTGACTTTCCTTAGGAGTTTCTTCTTGTATTTTGTCTTTCAAGCTATTTAAAATACCTGCAAGATCAAAACCGGAATCCTTTCTCGCCAAGCGAGCATTATTTTCGGAAAACACAACATGAGGGGATTCCTCCACAGTTTCGGTTCTTTTATTAAAGACCCTATATGCTTTGCTACGTGAAGAATATCCAATAAAAATTCCCTCATCGGACTTGGCATCAAATTTTCCCAATTGATCTTTTCCATTGTTATGAATAAAACATTTGCAACCGAATACTCTAAAATGGGAGATATTTGGTTTCCTTCCCTTATAGAGTTCATAGGGGGTTTTCATGAGTATTGGCCTTATGACTACTCTATTTAAAACGTAGCATGCGGTACTCACGGCATCCGCCCAAAAAAGTTTGGGAATCTTAGCCTCTTCGAGCATGGTTCTAGCCATCTCTTCGAGACACCTATTTTTCCTTTCCACCACCCCATTTTGTTGTGGTGTACGTGGATCGGAAAAGGTATGCTCGATCCCGAGTTCGTCACAAAAGTCCGCAAAGAGATTGTGATCAAACTCTTCCCCATGATCACTTCTAATTGAAGTGACGGTTGTTTCCTTTTCGTTTTGAACACGCTTAAGAAAATATTTAAAATTCTGAAAAGCATCACTTTTATGGGCAAGAAATAAAGTCCAAGTAAATCTAGAATAATCATCAACAGTAACAAAAGCATAACGATTTCTACCTAGACTTTCAATGCGAGATGGTCCAAATAAATCCATGTGAAGCAATTGCAATGGTCTAGCAGTTGAAACAATGTTTTTAGATTTGAAAGATGCTTTTGTTTGTTTCCCTTTTTGACAAGAATCACAAATAGAGTCATTTTCAAATTTCAAGTTGGGAGACCAATAACTAAGTTTTGTGAAATCAATTTGTTCAAAAGATGCATGTTGATGTGTGCTACTCTACGATGCCATAACCAAGTATCATCCTCTTTGCTCATAAGACAATCCACATATTCGGGTGAGGAATTAGCAAGATCAACCATATAAATATTATCCACTCTAAAACCACGCGGGATAATTTTAAAATCACTACGTCTAAACACTAAGCATTCATCCGAATCAAATAAGGCAAGATTTCCCTTGTCACATAATTGACTTATGCTCAAGAGATTATGCTTTAAACTTTTAACAATTAATATATGCTTAATGGAAGAAATTTCATCCTTACCAACCGATCCAATGCCGATAATCTTTCCTTTGTTGTTATCACCAAAAATAACACTTCCCCCTTCCTTGTGTTCTAGTTGAAGGAATTTGGATTCGTCTCCCGTCATGTGCTTGGAGCATCCACTATCAAGGTACCATAGTACACTTGATCCCTTCAAACATACCTACAAAACAAATTAATGAGTTTTAGGTACCCATGCCATTTTGGGTCCTTGGGGGTTAGGCATATCATAATGATGCGTTTGAGTGTTATGTCTATGTCGTGTAAAAAAGCAGGAGCAATATAACCAATTCGTCTACAATAATGACAAGTCACGTTAGGATTATGCATCCTTCTAGGTTCATAGTAATTGGACGGACGAAAATTGTTTACTCTATTTTCGACACTATAACTATTGCGCATTTCATGAACATCATTTCTCCTACTATTTGTTCTAGGATGTACAGCATTTCTAGAATAATTATTTCTAGGTTGGAAGTCATTTCTAGGTGTTCTAAAAGGTTCAAAATTCCTTCTAGTGTTTGGCCTAGAATATGCATCATTTCTAGAGTAGTTATTTCTAGGTGGTAGGTCATTTCTAGGTCTCCTAAAGTGTTCAACATTTGGTCTAGCATGCATACTGGTTCTAGAGTTGTTATTTCTAGGATGAGCATTTGTTTTATTAATCCTAGGTTGAGCCTTAGGTTGTTGGGGTTTGACTTCAACCTTTTCTTTAGGCTCATTTTTAAAACCTATGCCATGCTTGGTTGACTTCAAATTAACAAGAACCTCAGTCAAATTTTTGTGAGAAGAATTAAACTTATCTAAGGTGCCTTTAAGCCTTTCTACTTCATTTTTGAGAAGCATGAAAGAAGTACAATGTTTAATAGAACTTTCGGGCTTGTCAGCGCTTCTTTTTCCGAAAAACTTGTTTTCCTCTTTCAACTTCTCATTTTCTAAAATTAGTTTTTCCAAATCCTTTTCTTTCAAGGAAAGTTGTTTTTGAAAATCTTTTTCTTTTAAAGAAGCATTTTCTTTTATGCTTTTAACAGTTTTTGAAGCTTTAATAAATTCACTATATAACTCATCAAAAGCATTTTGCATTTCTTCAAGGGAAAAGAAATTTTTAGAAGAGATTTGACATACCTCATCTTGTTTGTCTTCTTGCGCCATAAGAAAGGTTTGCGGCTTCATCTTCTTCTCCTTCGCTTGACTCATCTCCGGAGTCGCCTCCCCAAGATATATATGCACATTGCTTCTTGAAAGGTTTCTTCTCCTTTTTGATATTTGGGCAATTTGATTTGATGTGCCCGGTTTCTCCGCATTCATAGCACTTTATTTGTTCTCCTTGCTTTTTGCCCTTTCGTTCATACTCTTTTCGCATGCACTTTTGAAATCTTTTGATAACGAGTCCAAACTCGTTGTCTCCGTCCTCATCGTTTTGAGGTTGGCTTGTGCTTGCCTTATGAGCGATTCTTTGCCTCCTTTGATCATCAACAAGAGGGTTAAGTATAGTAGATTCATAAGTCTTAAGATTACCTCTTAATGCGTCGATGGTGACATTTGAAACGCCGATGGACTCTTGAATCACGTCGGCCTTGGATCGCCATGCCGGAGTGAGACTTCGAAGAATTTTTCGGACAAGTTCCCTATCCGTGAATGTCTTCTTGAGAGCATGTAAGTCATTTACGATTATTGAGAATCGTTCAAACATCTCATCGACCTTTTCACCTTCCTTCATTTGAAACAATTCATATGCATGGGTTAGGAAATCAATTTTAGCTTCCCTTACCTGGTCCGTACCTTCGCACGTAATTTCCAGCTTGTCCCACATTTCTTTTGCCGTTGTGCAACAAGATATTTTCCTGTAATCATCAGCATTTACAGCACAATATAATAAATTAATTGCTTTAGCATTATTTTGCACCTTTCGGATATCATCCGCGTCATATTCTTCTTCGGACTTGGGAACTCATTCGTTATCAACCTTTTTGGTTGGAATTTGATTTCCCTTCATTATCACCTTCCAAAGATGAAAGCTATTTGATTGAACGAAGATTTTCATCCTCTCCTTCCAGTACGTATAGTTTGTATCGTTGAATAGTGGTGGTCGGGTGGAGCATTGTCCTTCATCTATTCCTGCAAAAGAGTCACGAGTAGAAGCCATGGATGTTTCTCTCAAACTGTTAAGTCTTCAGAGAGTTGGGCTCTGATACCAATTGTTAGATAATACGCTTAACGCTAGAGGGGGGTGAATAGCATTATAATAAAAATTTGCGTAAACTTGCGGAATTTAAAAATTGCACGCACCGATGTATCCTGGTTCACCACAACCCGTGGCTAGTCCAGTCCCCGAGAGACTCTCTCGAGATTTCCACTAACTTGTCAAGCTTACGGGTGCTTAACAAACCTTTACAACTTGAGGACACAAGCCTCAACACCTTTGCTCGGAGATACAACACTCCAAGACTTCAACCAAGGAAACACAAGTTCCTTTTTACAACAAGAGAATAACAATTCTCTTCAAGTGTACAAAACACTAAGTACTCAAACAAGACACTCCTTAATGAGTAGATATGAGTAAAAGAATACGCTCAAGATCACAACAACTTTCGACAAGAATTTGGCTCTCAAAAACTTATGTAATGAATATAAAATGATAAGCAATAAAGTATGCAAGCTTTAGCAATTGTATAATCAGTTCTTGTATGTTGTTATTCTTAAAAGACTGAATTGAAGCTGTATTTATAGTTGAAAAACCTTGTATCACCGTTGCCTAATTGCCAATTAAGAGTTGCTGAAATTACTCAGTGACAATCGATTGTCAAGTTACACAATCGATTGTTTGCCAGTTCTTCCAAAAATTAATCCCAGATTTTACGCATAACAATCGATTATATAAGATCAATAATCGATTACTGGCAACGTTCAAAAAATCCTTTCCAGATTTTACGTAAAACAATCGATTGTCAACAATCTACAATCGATTACTCAGCAACGTTCAAAAAATCCTTTCCAGATTTTAACTAAAACAATCGATTATAGGAAATCAATAATCGATTACCTGACGGTATTTGAAAATCTTTTGGCAACGGTCAGTTATACAATCGATTATACTAAGTTAACAATCGATTATATATCAGTCTTGAAAAATCAATTCAGACACTGCCTCTTGACAATCAATTGTCATAAGTACACAATCGATTATTTGATAACTTTGAAAAAGTCTGGAAGTCACTGCCTCAACACAATCGATTGTCATTAGTTCACAATCGATTATTTTGTGACTTTGAAAAATCTGATGGACACTGTCTCTTCACAATCGATTGTCATTAGCTTCACAATCGATTATTTTGAGCTTTGAAAAACTTTGATGGACACTGCCTCATCACAATCGATTGTCATAAGGTTCACAATTGATTGTCATGCAGATTTAAAAAACCTGATGCTCACTGCCTTAACACAATCGATTGTCATTAGTTCACAATCGATTGTCAAGCAGCTGACTTAAACATAATCGATTATCATAAGTACATAATCGATTATCTTTGTCCAGATTTTAGAGGCGTGTTTAAAAATCATTTTGACAAAAGTAAATATGCATTATTTAAAATCATTTAGCTATAAATTAAATATGCATGATTTTGTAAAAAGTATTTTTACGAGAGAAGCCATGTCATGAGTCAAGTTGTCGGTTCAAGATCACAATTAAGAACGACTCATGTAAGACTATAAAACTTGGTCTTGAGCTTGAATCTCGTTGTATATCAATTGTGCGCTTGTACTTGAACTTCGTCATATATCAGTTTGCGCATCGTTTGTCATTCATCAAAACCTACACATATAAACACACGTTTAGTATATGCCTTGAGAACGTGTTTCCAACAGGAGTTGCTCCTACAGATGTACGTAGTATGGTACGATATCCCATCAGTGCGAAAGGAAGCTTTTCATGCCATTTCCTCGAGCTTTGAATCTTTTTCCTGAAGATCTTCTTGATGTTCTCTTTGGCTGCTTCGGCCACACCATTAGCTTTAGGTCGGTAGGGAGTGGAGTTTCTATGTGTTATCTTGAATTGTTCACATATATCTTCCATCAGCCGACTGTTTAAATTAGCTGCATTGTCAGTAATGATGACAGTGGGAATCCCAAAGCGCCATATGATGTTGGAATGCACAAAATCCACACTTGGTAACATACTTGAGGGTGATGGCCTCAACCTATTTTGTGAAGTAATCAATGGCGACCAATATAAATCTCTGCCCATTTGAGGCTTTTGGGTCAATCGGCCCAATGACGTCCATACCCTATGAGGCAAATGGACAAGGTTCTGACATAAGATGCATTCCTTTGGTGGTGCATGAATCAGATCACCATGCACCTGGCATTGATGACATCTTCGAACAAAGCTGAAGTAGTCTTTTTCCATGTTTATCCAGTAATAGCCAGCTTGGAGTATCTCCTTCGCTAGTACATAGCCATTCATATGGGGCCCACATACGCCCCATGTACTTCGTGCGTAATTCTTCCGGCTTTTTCGGCATCCACACATCTTAACAAATTAAGATCTGGAGTCCTTTTATACAAAATGTCACCACTTGAGAAGAAATTGCTCGCATGCCGTCGGATGGTTTTCTTTTGTTCTCCGGTGGCTTGCTCAGGGTACTCCTGCGTTTTTAGGAATCTCAAGATGTCGTAATACCAAGGTTGTGGGCTAGGCTGTGCTTCAGTTGCATTGCAATACCCATGTATTTCTTTGATTTGGATTTGTAAAGGATCAACATAGGCATTCCCAGGGTATGGCAACATGGAAGCCAAAGTTGCAAGTGCATCTGCTAACTCATTGTGGCAACGGGGAATGTACCTGAACTACACCGACATGAACCGTTTGCTGAGGTCTTCGACATGCTGTCTATATGGGATGAGCTTAATGTCCCTTGTCTCTCATTCTCCTTGAGCTTGTCGGATGATTAGATCGGAATCCCCCATTATGAGAAACTCTTCAACATCTTGATTAATAGCCATGTTCATGCCGATAATACAAGCCTCATATTCAGCTGTATTATTGGTACAGAAGAACCGAAGTCTGGCTGTAGCTGGATAATGCTGGCCCGTATGTGAGATTAAGATTGCCCAAATCCCTACGCCCTTTGTGTTTGCTACTCCATCGAAGAACATCTTCCAGATGGGGGTGTCTTCGATTGCTACTTCCAATGAGTTCACTTCTTCATCAGGGAAGTAAGTGTTCAGAGGCTGATATTCGTCATCAACGGGATTCTCTGCCAGATGATCTGCCAATGTATGTGTTTTTATCGCCATACGAGTGACGTAAACAGTGTCGAACTAGGTATGTAAGATCTGTCATTTAGCCAATTGCCCTGTGGGCATTTGTTTTTGGAATATGTACCTTAATGGTTCTAGCCTAGTTACGAGGTACGTGGTATGAGATTGCAGATAATGCCTTAGCTTCTGAGCTATCCACGTAAGGTGCAACACGTTCTTTCTAACAATGTGTATTTGGACTCGTAGCTGGTAAACTTTTTGCTCAGTTAATGGATGGCTGCTCTTTCTTTCCCGTGGCATCTGATGCCTGAGAATACAACCGAAAGAGCCCTCCAAGACCATCAGATAGAGAAATAGTGGCCTTCCTGGTTCCGGCGGAACTAAACTGGTGGATTGGACAAGTATTGTTTGATTTTATCAAAAGCTCCCTGACACTCGACTGTCCACTTAACTGCCGCATCTTTCTTCAGTAGCGCGAATATGGGCTCACAGGTTGAAGTCAACTGGGCGATGAACCGGCTGATGTAATTTAATCTTCCCAATAGATTAATCACATCCTTTTTGGTCCTTGGTGGAGGCAGCTCTCGAATGGATTTGATCTTGGTTGGATCCAATTCGATGCCTCTCCGGCTGACGATGAACCCCAAAAGTTTGCTCGACGGAACTCCAAATGCGCATTTTGCCGGTTTCAATTTCAAATTATATTTGCGAAGCCTTTCGAAGAATTTCCTCAAATCCTTTACATGATCGCCCTGTGTCTTAGATTTGATAATCACGTCATCCATGTACACCTCTATTTCGCGATGCATCATATCGTGGAAGATGGTGGTCATAGCCCTCATGTATGTTGCCCCGGCTTTTTTCAATCCAAAAGGCATAACTCTATAGCAATATGTTCCCCAAGGCGTGGTGAAGGCGGTTTTCTCAGCATCTTCATCCATCAGCACTTGGTGATACCCTGCGTAGCAGTCTACAAAGTATTGAATCTCATGCTTGGCACAATTATCAACAAGGATGCGGATGTTGGGCAGAGGGAAATTATCCTTGGGACTCGCCTTGTTCAAATCTCTATAATCCACACAAAATCGAGTTTTCCTGTCCTTCTTCGGCACCGAGACCACATTGGCCAACCAACTGGTGTACAGCACTACTCGGATTACCCATGCTTCAAGCTGTTTTATAATTTCCTCTTTGATTTTATCACTGACATCAGGATTGAACTTTATTTGCTTTTGTTGTACTGGAGGGCATTTGTGGTATGTAGGCAACTTATGAACCACCAAATCCATACTCAGACAAGGCATGTCATCATAGGACCACGCAAATACGTCTTTGAATTCCAACATGAGTTGAACGAATGAATCCCGTATCTCTTTATTTACGTGGATGCTTATTTTAGTTTCTTTGATTTCATCGAGATTGCCCAGGTTAAACGGTTCAGTATCATTTAAGTTAGGCTTAGGCTTGTTTTCAAAGTGTTCCAACTCTTGAATGATTTCCCTAAAAGCCTCTTCTTTACTGTATTTTGGTTCATGGTTCATGATTTCACAGACAGGCAGTGAGTTTGGGTCGTGGCATGAAGTCCGCAAGCATGTCGTTTTATTTAAAGCCGCATTATTGGGACTAAAAGAAAGATGAAAAATAAAGAAAGACAAAAATCAAAGAAAGGCAAAGAAGTGTGAAAGACAAAATATTGATTTTATTTCTTTGAACTTGAAAGATCACAGGGTTTACAACTGAGATTTAAAGTGCTAAAAAGGAAAACAAACAACCGAGCTACACCCTGAAATAGCTCGTGATGTGGGAAGAGAGTAGCAATACAAGACTATCGGGTCTCTCGCTTGACCGGAAAGGGTGTGGCCTTCCAATTTTGAAGTTTATCATCTGGCCCATGTAAAGCACTTCAGCGGAGCTTGAACTTTCCCCTGATTAGACCATGTTAACTTCACATAGCCCCGCAGATCTCATCAATTTCTTCTACCGTGAATGTTTCTTCTTCCTCCTCTTCACTGTACTTTGGTTTTATAAAGGTTTTGTACAAGTGAGGTAGGGGTCGTGGTAAGGCCCATCCCTGGCGCTTTCTGCGATTAGCCCAGGTGATATCTTCTGAGGATGGATGAAATCCCAGTCCAAAGAACTTTTCTGTGGCAGGCAAGGCGACCAGCTCTGTTATGCCTTTTAGGGAGCTTCCGAGTCCCTTGTCTGGATTGAAACCTTGGCGCGTCATTTCCTTCGCTACCATAATTGAAGCATTTGACAGGAAAGGTTGAGGGAGCGGCTTTCCCTCTTCATGCTGATCAGCTACTACGACTTCAAAATCTTGATAGACTATGTCTTCATTCCCTTGGGGTCTCGGTAAATTGATTATTTGTCCTCTCCATGAACTACAATCTCCCAATTTTCATACTCAAATTTCAGCGTTTGATGTAGGGTCGAAGGCACTGCCCATGATGCATGAGTCCACGACCATCCTAGGAGGTTTCCATGTCCAACACCTGGAATGTTACTTCGAAGTCGACTGGACAAATAGTGAGTACCAAATCGATTTCACTTATGGTATCCCTTTTTATTACATCGAAGGCTCGGACACACACGTTGTTAGGACGGATCCTCCCAGTCCCGATCTCCATTCTCTGCAAGGTAGATAGTGGGCATATGTCTAATCCGGAACCTCTGTCAACCATCACTCTCTTGACATAATATCCCTCACACTTGACAATAAGGTGCAAAGCCTTGTTATGAGCAGCTCCCTCTGGTGGTAAGTCATTCTTACTGAACGATATCGGGTTAATAGCGAAGAATCTCTCCGCCATCTTCTCTAGTTGTTCTACAGAGGTCTCAACTGGTACATAAGCTTCGTTAAGTGTTTTGGCTATCACCTGTTGATGCTTAGGGGATTTCACCAAGAGTGACAGTAAAGAAATCTGCTCAGGGGATTTTCGGAGCTGATCCACCACTTTGTACTACGGCATTTTCATTTTTTGGAAAAAGGCTTTTGCTTCATAAGCATTCACTGGCTTCTTTGGCGGAAATCGTCGTTTGGTAGTGGCGTTCACCTCTATCATGTCTAGTTATTCTTTGTAAGACATACCTTTTGGGCTTCTCCGAGGACTTCTTTGCCCTTGTATGTAACGACGGTATCCTGATAATACCAAGGGACGACTGAAGGGTTGGTCATGGGCTTCTGTGGCACGCAACCAATAACCACAGGCTCATTTAGCACCGGTGGTTCAATCAATCCCCGTACCATATAGGCCTTCTTGGGCACATACATGGTTTTGTTCAGCTCGAACCTTTTTGGAGGGCTTAAAGTCGGCTGCTTTTCTTTGCGTCATCGTGGGATGTAGAGTATTGTTTCTTTGGTAGGGGTTGTCTCAGCTTCAACGTCAACCTTCTTTTCTGCTTCAGGGCATTTGGCTTCATTCATTTTCTTTTCTTCCATCTTCTTTGGGGTGACTTTCGGTTTTCTGTCTGCCTCGGCGATAGCTATGATGGCTTTCAGAGCGGGATCAAATTCTTTGTCCTTGCAGATCATTCCAATGACCGGCCCGTTGTTGTGAGTGGATAACAGTTTATCAGTTACATTTGGGACCTCTTCATCTCTTAGCACTATCTCCTTTTGATCAATCAAGTCCTCCACTGCTCGTTTTAAGGTCCAACAATTTTCAATATCATGTCCCTCTCCCCCAGAGTGGTAGGCACAACGCACGCCCCTTCGGTAAGATGGTGATACAGGATTCTGTCTGTTTGGGGGTACATGCTGGAGGAGACCAATGTGGACTAGCTTTGGGAACAAGCTGGCGTAGGACTCTCCTATTGGGGTGAAGTTCTATCGCCTGGGTGGCTCCCTGGGATGATCATTATTTTGTTGAGGGCGGGGATTGTAATGATTCTGAGGAAGTTGATTTCTTAGAGCTTTATTTCTATTGTTCTGCTGTTGAGGACGGGCGAAGGGCTGAGCGTTCATAACCGCGTAGGGTTGAGGGACATAGTGCATATCTCTGTAAGGACAATAATGTTGAGGTACCTTTCAGAGAATGCATGCCTGTGAGTATGTTGTTTCCTCATCCCGAAGGCTGCCATGGATGCTTCCTCTTTTCTCTTGTTCCTTGGGATTCCTCCCGCCCCTCCTTTCATGGCCTGGGAAGTGGCTCTTATGGCAGATTGACTTAGAATCCTCCCTGTTTTGAGGCCATTCTCTACCATCTCCCCAATCTTTATTGCCTCTGCGAATGGTTTGCCCATTGCGAATATCATGTTCTGAAAATAGTCTGCCTCTTGTGCCTGCAAAAAGACGATGACCATTTCTATTTTATCTATAGGAGGCTTCACTCTCGAGGATTTCTCTCGCCATTTAATAGCATACTCTCTGAAGGTTTTGGCAGGTTTCTACTTCAAGTTGGCTAAGGAATTTCTATCCGGGGCGATGTCGATGTTGTACTGGAATTGTCTTACAAAGTCCCGGGCAAGGTCATCCCATATGTGGCATCGGGTAATGTATTGATCTATGTACCATTCGAATGCCATACCCACTAAACACTCCCCAAAGTACGCCATCAGGAGTTCTTCCTTTCCGCCGGCTCCATGTAATTGATTGCAATACTTGTTCAGATGGGCGATGGGGTCGCCGTGGCCATCGTATTTCTCGAATTGATTGCAATGCTTTTTCATATTCTTCAGACTTTTCTCAAGAGTCTTCATTCTCCTTGTGATTTCATCCTGCTCAGGTGCTTTGGAAGTTTTGTCTGGCACAAGGGTAAGTTCATACGTTGGCTGAGGGTAGCTGTAGGTAGGGTACGGGGGAGGCTCATTTTGGTAGTTAGGAGTTTGGAATGTAAAGGCTGCGGGGTCAAACATGGGCCTTGGTACTGCAGTCTGAGTAGTAGTTGCGCACGGAGGGGCCGTAAAGATGTTGGAAACTGGCCCGGATGCAAACATTGGAGGGTGGGTTTCAGAAGGCTCCCCAACAAAATTGGTTGATATGGTGGGCTGCCCCAAGGGAATGCTTAGGTGACTGATAGGGATAGTAGAGGTACCCCCTGACCTTGGAAATAGCTTGGGAAATCCAAGGACGCTGGGAGATTCCTTCCCATTAGTCCATACATCCCACATTTCCATGATCCAGAGCCGCAGGATCCTGTTCTCTTCGGCCGTTGCAGATTCAGAGGCTGGCACTCCTGTGATTGGGCTGTCTTCTGGAATAGGGATGGTGGGTAGAATCATTTTAGTCGACATCTTTGTATTTTCCTTTGACCGAGTGAAGTATCTGTGTGAAGCCAGTTTACCGCAAAACCAACCACTGTTCTAAATACCTAAACTGTAATTCTGGAAAACGTAGTTAGTTCGGGGTAGATGACAAACAGGAAATCATAGGTTGAGCATGATGCACCTATGCAGATAATGGGTTTTTATATGCTTTCCATAGTCGCATGTGTGATCCCGACATTTATTTCAATTTCCTTTTGTTTCTTCCCTCTTATTCCTCTTTTTTGTTTTAGCCTTTTAAAGAATACGGTCGTATACTATAGAGATTGCCTACGTATCATGACTTTGCATGAATCAGACCAAGCGTAGTTCATGGAAATAAAAGGTGAAGTACACAGTAAAATATGTTTGGGATTTTCAATTTTGATAAAAATATAAACTTTGACTACAATGGGCGATAGAACGAAAGCAACTATCAGACTGAGACTAAATAATCTTACATACTTGAAAGGACAACAGACTGACTCTTTTTAAAAAAAACACAAATCCATGAGTACATTAACACTTCAAATGCTTTGGAGCTTGCGGGGCATCATTCGGCCCTACCGCAGGTTTGCGCGCTAGAGTTTCTCAGAGATAGTGGAGATCTTCCATTACTTGTCGGACAAATGTCATAGCAGCGGTGAAAAATATAGATTTTGTCATGTCTTCACAATGATTGCATTTAGTGGTAATATAGTCCGCAATTGCCCGCACCTTTTCTCGGATAACCCCTTTTTCTTGTAGCATGCGCCCTATTTGTTTGGCCCGTGCTTCTAATGTCCGTTCAGCCGCCTGGTTCAGCTTTTGAAACTACCTCAAATCTCTTTCCAACCCCGCTATTACCGCATAGAAACGCTCTCTCTCGGTTTTGAAATCCTTGACTATCTTGGCCATTTTGTTTTCAACTATGACAACCCTATGTTTTAGACCAGCACTTTCATTGCCGCTTCCTTCTTTTAACTGCTCCAGTATGCGGGCCCTTTCTTCTGAACTTCTAATTAATTGCTTCCAAGCTCTAGACAATTCACCCTCTGCCTTATATAGGTCAAAACCATATTCAGCTACTTTTTATCGCAGGTTCTCTATGAGCTTTTCATCTTTTGTATTCCTCGGAGGATTTTCTGCGGCTGTTTTCATTTTCTGAATCTTCGCTCGCAGAGCTTCGTTTTCTTTAACCAATACCTTCTTCTATCCCTCGCTGGCTGTGATTTGCAGACTCTTTTTGAATTGGGATTCGTGAATTTTCTTTTCCAGCCTTCCTATAGTAGCACAGTATTCATTTTCTTTTGCTAACCAATCCCACTGCTCTTGTGATGTTCCAACGAACTCTTGGAGGCGAGGCCTTTTAGGTGGTCTTTTATGCTCAATTTCTTCCTGTACCAGGCGTGGTATCCCGGTGACACTTCACCTTTGGAAGGATCCTATTCACAAGTGTCAGCTGTTAGGTATTGGCATTCATTCCAGATTTTGCGAACCATTGCTTCGAGGATCTGACTACCAGGCCCAATTTCGCCTACTCAGATTCTGAGATCTTCTTCTTTTGCCACTATCTGGCATCTTCGAGTTGTCTCAAGACCCGATGCAGGGCGTAAGGCTGGATGCTTCTAAGGCCCATTAAGAGAAAATGCGGTATTGTTGCGGGCATAGACACAACTTCGTCCACGGAGAGCCAACTGAGTATCCATTGTACTTGATTTGCTGAAATAACCCGGAGACGCGACACCCACTCTGTGACATCCTCTGGTAATATAAACCCATTCACCCTGTTCATCTATGAAACCTTTTGTTGGCAGCCACAATTCATGAACCGAGGCCTGTGACATAAATGCTCAATCATCCAGATTTGCAATAGCAAGTTACAACCTTCAAAGAAATCCCCTCCTGCTTTACAAATGGTAAGGGCTCGGAAGATATCAGACAGGATCATTGGATAAAGGGTACTTTTTGCTTGATTCATCAAAGTACTAACGACCCTGCTATCCATATGTCGATGTTCCCGTCCTTTCGTGGGAATACTAAAAGACCTCAGAAAGACACCATGAACACGAAACATCGATGCTCCTCCCATTTGAGCCGATTACCCTTGCTACAAATGAGGTTTTCAGGGTTACTTGAGCTTCAATACATCAATGAACATTGAAGGTACCTATAATTCAGCTGAAAGCAAAAGCCTATGAGTTATTGTAATGAATCAGCTGAGCAAACAGTAGCCCATCAAACAGTGCATCCGGGACTTCAGCAGAGTTTTTTTTGAGAGAATTAAGTCTTCAAAAAAATGAGTCAAACAACACTAATGGTATCTAAAGATAGGAGTGCTTATCGGGCGGATTGGGCGATTTTTTACTCTTAACGGTTTGGCTTAAAGGTTATCGGCTTTTAAATGTATTAATCCGTTAGCCACCCGATAAGATATCAGGCGGATTGGTATCGGGTTAGCTCTTATAGGGCGGTTATTGGGTGGCTTATCGGCCAAACATACATGTTTAGTAAATATCTCTTAGTCTCCTCGTCTTAGAAATAATGAATTGCCATAAAAAATAATATTTTAGAGGCAATACGATGCATTTAATTTTCTTTGCCAGAGCCACTCAATTTGATTCCCGTGATTAGGAAATTAGCTTTACCAGCTCCGGAATGTTGCCAAACAGGAGGATTACAAACAAAAATAAATTAAAAAAAGAACCAAAAAATTATTTCTTGATCCCGAGATTAAAAATGCTTAGAAGTAGAAATAAACTTTTGTTAATCATTTTCAAGGGTTTTAGTTTTTTATATTTAATATATATAAATAAAATATATATATATATATATATATATATATATATATATATATTCTTAACGGATTAACTGATTAGCCGTTAAGAAAATTGAATAATCCATCCCCAAACCGATAAGCCGTTAATAAAAAAAATTCAATCCGTTCCCCGTCCGTTAAGCCGTTACCAGTAAGCCGTTAAGCTTCGGTTTGGATCAATTTTCGGTTTCAGATCGGTTTTGAACACCCCTATATAAAGATATAGGAAGAGCTAGTATGTATTTATATCTCTAGGATTCAAAGGAAATGTTCCAAATCCTCTCAAAAATGCTCAGGTGGTTTCCTTTATAATGGAGCATTAGGTCATCAGCTTTTCTCTGCTTTTTCTTTTAGTCCTTGCTTCAGATTTGCACTTTCCTAAATGGTCCTTCATTTCCTGACTTGTGCCTCACGTTTGAGGCAGAAATTGTGTTTTACTCCCTTACTAGAATGTTCTGGAGGTTATTATCACATTTTAAAGATTCAAATCCCTCTTATACCCCTGCTTCTTTTCCTAAATTACCCACCTGAAGTTTTTAACCTCAACTACTCCTTGACCCTGGTCAATTGTATTTGGGTTATGGGCCAAGGCTTAGTCTTGGACTAGCAGGTCCATTGGATCCATACAGCTAGGTGTCCTTATATGGATTGGGTTTATCAGTTATTTAACTTAGGATCGTAAACATTTAGGTGTCTTTGTATTAAGACCAATGGATCACTGTCACTCAGAAGACCAATCAACTAATACTCATTACAAGAAAATCGTAATTAAATAACTCCAATAAAGATTGAAACAGGGATTGAAAAATTAGAAAGCAATTAGAGATTTAACCGCACAAATCAGCCTAAACTACGCCAGTACCAAAGATAAACATTACAATAAGAATCAAACGCTTGGTAGCCTAAACAAAAACAACTAACAAAGCTGATCAGAATATCAGGGCACAAAGCAAATAAAGATTAGGAGATGAAGGTCACAAACTATGAGAATTATACTGATCAAGAAGCTAATATTAATAGGATGTCAAATTATTCAAGAAACGAAGGGGTTTAAAACTAATAACAAACAAAGGCATATAACTACTGAACCCATTTCATAAGAGGTTGTGGACAAATAAACAATTATTCAAAAGAAATCAAAATGATGGGACTTCAAACTAATAGGCATATAACTACTGAAGTCATTTCATATGAAATTGTGGACAAACAAACAATTATTAAAAGGAAATCAAACATCTACAAGTTAAAGAAATGAAGCAAATATACAAAATACTTATCTTTTGTTTCACACATGCATATCCACTTGAGATTACTTCATCGTTCCTTGACCTTTTGTAGAGGTTTTTAACCTCCTAGGACAACTGATATGGTGCATAATAGGTTTAGGAATTCCGGAAGGGGCTTTTTTTATTCTGAGACCCCAGTGAGGTCTCAGATCTAATCTTCTTTAGTGACTAGTGTTGTTTGGGGGTCATGGGTAACATGGTTGGGGAAAGGGATGGCTAGGGATTGCTTGGGGCGGATTTGACCAAATTCTGGCCAGATTGAGTTTTAGGGTTAGGATTCGAATCAATATTTGAAAGGTTTCAGGCAGATTCGAAAGGCGTGACACACATGGTTGGAAAGAGGAGATCAAGCTGTTTCAGGGGTGTAGGTTTGGAGGAGTTTGGAGTTGGGTCGCCGGAGATGGGGATTCCGACGACCTTTCTGTGAAGATTTGAGGCGATGGGAGTGTGTTCGAAGGGAGTGAGATGCAGGACGGCGAAGGGGAGGTTCTAATGGCCCTATGGTGTAAAGTTGGGGAAGTTTGGAATAAATTCGTCGGAGACGGTGGTTCCGACGACCTTATTTTGAATATTCGAGACGGAGGGGACTTGTTCGACCGGAACTAATTACAGGACGGGGTAGAGGAGATTGTGGTGGTTTGGTGGTGTACCTCTGAGGAGAATTGTTTACCGGCCGCTGCCGTTAGGCGATTTCCGGTGGCAGCGTTAGGGTGGTAGGCGGGTGGTCAATGGTGGTCAATGGGTGGTCAAGGGTGGGGTTACACCAGGGAGATGGTACGAGGAAGAAGGTGAGTTTGGTCTCTGAATGTGTATAGGCATTTGGACATATGTATACAAAATTGAGGCAGGCTTTAGGACCGTTGGATGGGGACATGATCGACGGCTGTGATGATTGGTCTCTAAACGGTGTCGTTTGGGTTGGTTTTGTGTGGACCGGACCAAGGTCGGTGGTTTGGGCTGGGGCTTGTGTGTTTTTTTAAAATGGGAAAAGGTTTGGGCCACTCAGGTTTGGCCCAATTTTTATAAGTATATTTTTTTTCTTGTTTTTTCTTTTATTCCTTTCTTTTATTTTAATTAAGTCCTAATTTTATTTAAAAACAAAAAACTCCTAGTTAACACAAATAAAATGCAACAAGTTGAAATCGAACCATAAATAATGTCGAAAATATATATATATACGTTTTGTATTTTAATTTGTTAAACAAACTTACTTAACCATTAAATCCTAAATAATTTTAAACATGCATTTAATGAACACGCACATGCAATTAAATTCTAGAAATTACTAAAATAAATATTTTAAAGAAAAATCCTAAACTTTGAGAGTCTTGTATGAGCTTGTTTTAACCGGGTAAAAATCATATGCTCATAAAGACAACAAAGGAATACATTGAGAAACCACTTACAAAGCCTATCACCATACAATGGATCGTTGTGGAGATCCACAACAAAAGGAAGGATCAGTGTAAAAACTATTCTTTCTTTCTAGATATTTAATTATTTTTTTATAATCATTTGTTAAATAATTAATTTTTTTATTTTATGCAGCGATTGTGGTATATTTGTGGATGCTTTTGCGGAGTATGTTAGCCTTGGAGATTTGTCAATCCTTTCAGAAGACCTTTCAGATATCGACCAACACCGTAGATGCTATGGAGCTCTCCTATGGGACTATGCTACAAAGAAGCAAGAAAATGGGTCAATAAGTGAAAGTGAGGTAACAAGCAGAGTAGCAAGGAGGAAGGGTGCTCCTGCTAAAAATGAGAAGACTAGAGTACAGAGAAAGAAGAAATAGAGTCTTGTGTTCCTAGTTTAGTTGAAGCCATTTTGTAGTTGAAAAAGAATACACTGTAGAAAATATTCCATTTAGATTGTTTACAACGCTGTATCTTCATTATATTAGACTTGATTACTCTATTTTGTTATAATACAATTTGCCTATAATCTTCACATAATTTTTATGAAATACCTTCAAGTACTAGGTAATATCTGTATATAACGGTCGGTTGAAATAAAATTACATAACAAACAGATGAAATAAATACTCAAACCATAGAAATAAATTATCCACAATTTATCTACAAATCATCTACAAATTATAACTAAGAATACAATTTAACTACATTTACCCTACATTTTACCTACAATTTGGAGTCACTTTATATTAAGATTACTTTATTAATCAGTTTAGCTAAACTATATAATAAATACTAAAGTTTAGCTAAACAATGTAAATATTAGATAATACAAAAATTCACAGAAATACTACTTTAGATAGTAAATATTAAAGTTTAGCTAAAAAATATAAAAGACAAATTTAGATGCCTGACATAGTACATAAATCATGTCAAGTGCCAATACATAAATTGTAGTATACTTCATAATGATCTTAAACTTGAACGATTACACCAAAAATTTGCTAACTTGAACTCACCAACATTTATTTTTGAATTAGTATTCTAGCTACATGATATTAATTTCTTTTTGGGCGCATTCTTGCAAGTTCTTTTGTTATGCTCTTCACCTCCATAATTTCCGCATGACATCTTGTACTTCTTTGACTTTATTTTATCATATGTTTTATATCTTTCCTTTTGAGGTCTCCCTGACTGCCTTTTATTTTCGGCCGGTGGCTTTACTACCTCATCCAAAATATATTATGGCACATTCCATTTGCTTTCACCAGGAAGAGGATTTACTGGTATTTCATAGGTACCGCAGAAGACTCTTCCTTTTATAATACGGAGAGAAATAGTCTTCATATTTTTCATTCATGTGCCTTAATGCTGCCAACACATGCACACATGGAAGTTCTTCAAGTTGAAATATTCCACAACTACATTTCTTGTTTTCTAGACACACAATATACTACTTCACACCAACTAACACAGTATGTACATGATCACATTATGTATATGATCTGTTGAAGCCCTCACCTACAATTGCAGAGAAAACAGAAAAAATATTATATGAATCATAAAAATAGATTATCTATAACTTATCTACAAATCAGCTACAAATATTCTACTACTTACCTACAACCTACAATTTGCCACAATTTGGCTACAACTTGACTACAATTATCTACAATTTGACTATAATTTATCTACAATCTGGAAACACTATATATTAAATTTATTTTTCTGCACCAAATAGACAGATCTTACTCTAAGCTTGTAAGATAATATTCTGTTGTCATCTAATTCTTTGTTGTATTTGTACCCATGGTATGTGAAATTACACTTTGCCTTCAATAACTTCTCTTTCGTCCAACATTCAAGAAGTGTCCTCATATACTCTAATAGGTCAAATATTGGAAGCTATCTTGCCTCTTTTGTTACAGCATTTAACGACTCGGCAATGTTAGATGTCATAGTAAAAGTTCTATTCACCGTTGCATGTACTCTTGACCATATATGATAGCCAATATCATATAGGTAAGGTTCATATGCTGGTCTACCTCTTCAATCTTCGACATCCTTTCATTAAATTCATCCAGAGTGTATGACGGTGTTGTAGCAAAGTAAAATTTATGTAATTGTAGATGTCCCTTCTTGAATTTGGACCTTATATTTGTCCAAATATGCCACATGCAAGAGTAGAGTGGCATGCCAGGATAGACAATTGATGTTGCCTTCAGTATACTCTCATTCCTATCTGAAACAACATACATTGAAGGTCTTTCACCATATGCCTGGTTGAATTTCTCAAAGAACCACTGCCAAGATGCGTCATTTTTCAGAATCAACCATAGCATATGCCAATGGCAATATTGTACCTACATTATTAATTCATAAAGTTAATTGGCAGCTTTAAAAATGTATATAAAAGTATAATTAAATAACAAATACAATATATATTCAGAATATAGACAATTTATCTACATTTTATATAATAACTACAAAATAACTACAAATTTACTATAATTTAACTACATTTTATAGATTGGCTACAAAATAACTACAAAATTTTTACAATTTTTACTTGCTGCATCCATGGTGCTTGCTGTCAGCATAATCCCCCTGTAGACTTACTTTAAGAATGTCCCATCAACCACAACTACTAGCCTACAATGTTGCCAACCATTTGTTGATGTATAAAGAGCAACAAATGCGTATAAGAAGCATTCATCTGCAGCCTTCTTCAATTTAACAATAGAACCAGGATAAGTCTCCTCAAGAATATAAAAATATTTTGGGTAATTTACTGTAGGAGTCAGCAGGATTCCCTCTCAAAACCTGTAAAGCCTTTTCCTTTTGCTCTTCATGCTTGCATGTAGCTTAGGTTCAGTCCATGATCGGATAACATATCAGTTTGTATGTCTTTTGGGGTGTAAATAGTCTTAGGATCAAAATACTTTGGAACGACCATGCTACCAACTACATCTGCAGTATGTTTGGGCTGTATGAATGTTTCGTCCATTAAGGAGCATGTGTGTTGTTGGATGAAACTCCTTATCTCGAACATTGCGGAATCACTAATTGACGTTGCCTTGAAGTGCCATTTATAGTTTTCATCAACGTATACAAGCCATTAGCTACAAAAAAAAATACAATATTTAATACTTACTATAAATATAGATGCAACAAAAGGACTGTTTTCACATAAATCGTTATAAAATACAATTTAACTACAATTGCACCACATTATAACTACAATTTGTAAAGACTATATATATTCACTAAAACTCCATACCTTCTATGACTAGATCTTTTTACTCTGAACCGGAACTTATGCATCACAGAAAATTTCTTCATCGCAGCAACTATAGTTTGCTTGTCCTGATACACTTGTCCTTCATCAATATATGTTTGCGTAGATTCTGTTATTATTTCACTGTGATATTCCTCTATAGCTGTAGAGGATGAAATATCAAGTAACTGTAGGCATCCAGACGAACCTGCATCAGCATACAGTTAAAGGTAGAAACTATGTAGAAAACTTTGAAAACAACATTGCTCTATCCTCTTCAGTACATTGTTTTTGTAGTTTAATTGTATGTAAATATAGTAACATTGTAGATAACACACAAAACTCATAACTCTGCAATGTCGAATTACACAAACCTGCACTTGTGCTATCGTTGATGATTGCCAATTCCATATTGAAATCTCTCACACTTATACATAAAGGATATGAACCTAAGTTTTTATTCTCCTTTTTGGTCTCCATACACAGATGAACCCCCATATCATTCCTAATCTCCATTGGAGGACAATTATCGTTCACAATGTATTTGATTTCTATAATTTTTCTGATGTATCAATTGATAATTGCTCTGCAATTGTAGAAATAAGAATTCTGTAGCTTGCATTATCATCTGCCACAATGACATCAACTTCAAAATCTCTAAATATGCCATAGTTATCTCAATTCCCATTAAATTTTAATATGATTTGGATTTTTGACATTATTTCGTGTAGTTGATAGAAAAAAGATGAAGAACAGAGGACGGTCGACAATTTGATTACTGATAATGATGAAGAACAGTTTTGAATTCAACAAATTGTATTATGTTTGTTGAAGCTCTGCGTAATTTTTAAAGTTGTGCGTAATTTTTGAAGCTCTGCATAATTCTTTGAATTGTAGTAGAAGAGACAATTATGCAGCTTCAGATATCTACTTTCCCTTTCAAACTGCGATTTTAATGTGGAATAAATCAAGCTCAGATTTTGTGGCTGATTTTAAGCGCGATATAAATGACAAATTCTGCCTAATTAAAGATTGGTATATAAATTGCAGTTAAAATGTAGACTGGCGGGTAATATACAAATTATACACATTTTTGATAATAATATTTTATTTATACACATTTTTGATAATAATATTTTATATATGATATATTTAGGAAAAAATCGGTTGCTGAAAATCTTTCTAAACTGAAAATCGTATGGGCCCTTAAGAAGTAGTCAAATAGTGAAGTGAAGCTGGGCTAACCGGTTAAATAGGGCCCATGACAGAGGAGCCCTTGGACAAAATTTAACATATTTCCTTGTGCTAATTTCATCCTCAAAGGAAAGCTGTAGCAGAACCCTTTACAGCGCGAGCCATGCCAGGTCCCATCATCGAAGAAGTTGAGGTCGAGAAGAAGCTTCAGGTACTTTCATTTATCTTCTCGACTCTTTGTCCCCCAATAGTTTTGAGTGGCATAATTGGTTAGTTGCTCCATTTTGATGGTAACGTCGATATTGTGGGACACAGGATGAGGAGTTCATAGTGGAAGATGTGAAAGAGGAAGACGACAACGATCATGATGATGATGCGGTTGATTCGGACGACGATGATGATAAGGAAGAGGATGCCCAAGGTCTTGTTTCTCTACTCTTGTTTTTTGCCTCTGTATTCATGATTGAATTTTCTTATATTGTTTTCAAATTTTTCGCATTTCCAGTCCCTAATGAGCGGTCACGGTTGCAGTAGGTTGATCGATACCATAAAAATTACATATAATACCATGAATCGCCTAAACTTTGGGAATTAAATAGAGGATTCCATATACTTTGTGTTTGAGGCTATATTGATTGATTAATTGAGGTGCTGATTCTGATTTGGTCATTCACTGCTACCTCTAGTTTGTAAAGTTGCTATTGTGACTTCAGAATCCTTTTGTAGATCACATAGGATTTCATGCACAGAGTTTTGGATTGGCTAAGCTCTTTTGGTACTTAATTAGTAACTGAACCGTTTGGGGATAATGTAACTTTTGCAGTTTATTTTGGTTTCTGTTCGAATAGTTCAAATGCATATTATGACATTGTTCGTAGAAGGTTTTAAAAGAAATGGATGGTACAGGGTTAATTTCCTAACTGCAAATTCATCTACTTTATAGTAGTCATTGTTGTATGAACTGATTGGGCTTAGGTAATTTCTCGTAATTCAATTTGGAATGGTGACTAATTCTTGTTTGGAGGCAGGTTCTGAAATATGGACAATACTGTCCTACATTTTGGATTTGGCTGTTTGCACACTGTTCTAATTGCTAGATGCAGTCTCCTTCTTAGAGAGATAAACTAGCGGACACGTTTGTATACTTGCCAGTCATTTTTTTTATGGCAAAGTACCTAAAACCACCCCTAGGGTCAGATTATAAATATATTCCTTGAACTATATCTGGTCTTAATTATCCCTCAATTTGGCTTTTTGAGAGCCATCACCTCCTAGACGCTGATGTGGTAAAAAGTGTGGGTGCACTCACCTGTCACATGAATTTTTCTTGTCTATGTGGTATTTTTTTGAAAAATAACTTTTTTTACTTTTTTAAAAATATTACTTTTTAGATAATTTTTTTCGATTACAATTTATAATAAAGCTTGGATAGAACTACATTATTTAGGCTAAATATTTTTATTTGGCCAAAAACAATAAAACTTTACTTAATCTTTTTTTGATTTTGTCCTGAAAATAAATATTTATACAATTGAAATAAATAGTCAAAGCATCTAAAATGTTATTAAAGATGCATAGTTTGAAGTAACTATTTTTGGCTATAGTTGTTTATGTAGCTCTAAATTACTGTGCTCTAATTTTATTTTTATTTTTGCAGATTTTACCTAAAGAAAATAAATAGTCATTGCATCAAAAGAAGAAATAAAAAGAGTTGCAAGAAATTACAAGTGCAATTGCACACTCTTTTTATTTCTTCTTTTGATGTAATGACTTATTTCAACTATGTATTTTTTATAACTTTTTAGATGCCTTGACTATTTATTTCAATTGTATAAATCTTTATTTTCAGGTTAAATAAAAAGATTAATTAAAACTCTATTAGTTTTGGCCAAATAAAAATATTTAGTCTAAATAATATAGTTATATCCAAGTTTTATTATAAATTTTATTTGAAAAAAATTATCTAAAAAAGTAATATTCTTAAAAAGGTAAAAAGATATTTTATTTTTCACAACAAATTCACATAGACAGAAAAATCCACATGGCATGCGAGTGCACCACTCTTTTTGCCACATTAGCATCTAGGGGGTAATGACCGTCAAAAGGCTAAGTTAAAAAAAAAAAGTACAACCCAGTATAGTCCCACTTAGTGGGGTCTGGGGAGGGTAGTATGTATGCAGACCTTACCCCTACCGTGGGGTAGAGAGGCTGTTTCCAAATAAACCCCCGGCATCCTTCCCTCCAAAAACTACCCACCTTTGCTCTTTGGGAGACTCGAACTCACGACCTCTCGGTTGGAAGTAGGGGTTGCTTACCATCAGAGCAAGCCCCTCTTGTCTCAATTTGGCTCAGATTATTAGTATCCTTCCCGAACTATGAGCGATCTTAATTACGCCCCTCAAAAGGCTAAGTTGAGGGGCGTAATTAAGATCGCTCATAGTTTGGGAAGGATACTAATAATCTGAGCCAAATTTAGAAGTGGTTTAAGGTGTTTACCCTTTTTTATTTGTTTCTTTTTGTGAGCTAATTCTGCTTTCCTGTTTAATGCAAGTCTAATTTAGGTTTCTAATTAGTTGTTGTTGTTGATGTACATTTGCTCCATTGTGCATGTTTGGGGCCATTACCTAGTTGTATCATATATTTGATAGACATGCCAGATCAAAGGCTCAGCAAGCTGTGACATCAATGGTAATGCGTGTTCAAACTTTTTCCATCAATGGCAGGTGGTAATGAAGGTTCCAAGCAGAGCCGGAGTGAAAAAAAGAGTCGTAAAGCCATGTTGAAACTTGGCATGAAACCTCTTACAGGTGTTAGCAGGGTCACTATTAAGAGGACAAAAAATGTTAGTTTCCTCGTTATATCCTTTCATCTGGAAAATTCGGCTATTAATTGTTGCTGACTAGTTCGATAACAACTATTGCAGGTCTTATTTTGCATCTCAAAACCAGATGTCTTTAAGAGCGCACATTCGGAAACCTATGTCATATTTGGAGAGGCTAAGATTGAAGATTTGAGCTCTCAGCTGCAGACACAGGCAGCGCAACAGTTTAGGATGCCAGACATGGGACCTGTTATGTCTAAGTCAAATGTCACTCCCTCTACTGCTGCTGCAGAGGCTGATGAGGAAGCAGAAGAAGAAGACGTTGATGAAACAGGGGTTGAACCTCGAGACATTGAGTTGGTTATGACACAAGCAGGTGTGTCCAGGAGCAAGGCAGTTAAGGCATTGAAGACCAACAACGGGGACATAGTTAGTGCCATTATGGAACTGACAACATAAGCAAGTTTATATTCCCTTTCTATTGTTGCTCCATCATGATTTTTGTAGGTTCTCTTATAGTATTATTTATTGTTGTCACCTAACTGGCACACCCCGAGCAATTAGATTGTGTTTTGCTGCAATTGAACTCGATCAGTTCTATAAAAAATGCGCTTTGTTCGTTTTATGTGATTAATATGATTTGGTTTATCTAATGCCATTATTTTGTACTTGTGTACTTATCAATCCTATGAGGAAAGTAGATAAACTTGCCAAAAATTTAAAAGTAGCCTGATTTACGACTGGTCGTTCAAAAATAGTCCAATTTCAAAAGTAATCGAAATTTAATCACTTTTTATGCAAAGATACATTGCAGTGAAAATATTATTCAAATCCGGAAAATACTCCATCATATTATGTTGGAGTTCCAGTATAAGTTACTGGAACTCCAGCATATTATACTGGATTTCCAGAATAAGTATGTTGGAACTTCAGCATAATATGATGGAGTTCTAACATAAGTACACTAGAACTCTAGCATAACATACTGGAGTTCCAGCAAGTATACTGGTCCAATATAATATACTGGAGTTTGGAGCACCGGTGTTCCTGTCTCCAATGTATTATGCTGGAGCCAACAATGTATATCGGTCCAACATAATATACTGGAGTTCGGTACACTTTTGTGTGAACTCCAACATATTATTGCAGCAAAATGGTGATTATTTTTCATTGACTTGATAAATGCTGGCTATTTTTAATTGACTAGTCTGAGAACTGGCTATACCGTGCTATTTCTACAACTTACATCTGATCATCTTGAGGTTGTTATCGTACTCATTTCTCTTGAAACAATTATCTTAAACGTTTTCTATGACTATACAAACGAACCTTTGGGCATATGTTAACGTGGAATTTTTTTTTTCACTTATACTATATTACAGATGTTACAGAAATATTTAGGCAAAATATTTTAAATTATCTCTAAACTTGGCTTAGAATATTAGTATCATTCCCAATTTATGCCCTGTCTTGATTAGCCCCATCAAATTGGCCTTTTGAGAGTAATTATCCCCCGAATGTTACTTTTTAGATAAAATTTTTCAAATACAATTTATAATAAAACTTGCATATAAACTACATTATTTAGGCAACATATTTTTATTTGGTAAAAAATAATAAAGTTTCAGTTAATCTTTTTTCGAATTGACCCGAAAAAAAAAGATTTATACAATTGAAATAAATAGTTAAGACATCTAAAAAGTAATAAAAAAATACACAGTTTGAAGTTAATTATTCTGGCTGTAAATTTTTATATAGCTCTAAATTACGGTACTCTAATTTTTTTTTATAGGTTTTACCTATAAAAGTAAAAATACACAATTGAAATAAATAGTCATTGCATAAAAAAAGTGTACAATTGCAAGATTACAAGTGTAATTATACACTCTTTTTATTTCTTCTTTTGATGCAATGACTATTTATTTCAACTGTGCATTTTTATAACTTTTTTATATTCCTTGACTATTTATTTCAATTGTATAAATCTTTATTTTCAGGTCAAATTCAAAAAATAAAGATTCACTAAAACTTTATTATTTTTGACCAAATAAAAATAGTTTGTCTGAATAATATAGTTATATTCAAGTTTTATTATAAATTTTATTCAAAAAAATTATCTAAAAAAGTAATATTCCTAAAAGGAAATTTTTTTTTCAAAAAAAGGCCACATAAACAGAAAAATTCATATGGCAGGTGAGTACACCCATACTTTTTGCCATATTAGTATGTAGAGAGTAATGATCCTCGAAAGACCAAGTTGAAGGAGATAATTAAAACCGAACATAGTTTAAGGAGAATACTAATAATTTGAGATATTTTGCCAAATATTTATATAAATTCTGTCCTACGCAAAGAAGACAGACTGTTCCCTTCTAAAATTTAGCTGAAAATGAATTTGGTCCTTAAAAACAAGCACCAGATTTATCCAGGAGCTAGTCAACCAATATCTCTTCTTTAAAACCCAGTGGCAATTGTGAAGATTACTTTTGACTCCGTTCTATAAACCAAATCAAAATCTGATGTACACTGTCATGTTTCAATCAACAGACTGGGTTAAGTTGCTCGTATAGACTTGCAGAGCTACTTGTGACAAAGAAGGATTATATAGTAGATGCCTATAAGTAAAACTTGAAAACTGAGGAAGGGGGTGGAGAAACCTAAAGACTGATGAAAGAACTTATGTTATGATGCAACTACAAATTAGAGAAGTTAATGCAAAATGAGTAAAGGGTAAGAAACATAATTAGCCAGTCATATATCTTCTTAAATACCGACTGGCCATACACTTTTATCAACTCAAAATAGCCCGCGAAAATGGGAGAAATTCAAAAATAGTCAAAATTTTAAGTGGTCGTAAAAAATAGTCCAGTTTCAAAAGTAACTGAAATTTAACTACTTTTCATGTAAAATCTGAACGAAAACACCATCATAATATACTGGAGTTTGGAACACCGGTGCTCCAGTCTTGTCACGACCCCAGTTCGCCCTCCGTGAACATGTCGTGACGGCACCTAGTTCCTACGACTAGGTAAGTCTAACAATGCAAAAACAAAATAACCTGATAAATAATTCAAATTTGAACAACTAGAGGAAAAACTGTTTATAAATGCCGCTCGGTATATACAACTCAACATCACGAAAGCCTACAATATTATCCCAAAACCCGAATACTCACGAGAACACAAGCTGAAGGAAATGTAGTACAATGCTCTAACTCCAGAATGTCTAGAACAACAGTAAATAATGAAGGCTAACTGCTAAAAGATAGAATAAGATAGAGACTTCTTGGTCTGTAGACGCGACAGATATACCTCAAAATCAATGCTAGATCTCTCCGCCCCAAGGGTGATATGCCTGAGTAGGGTTACATGGATCTGCACAAGAAAAACATGCACAGTAGGAGTATGAGTAAACTACAACGGTACTCAATAAGTGCCAAGCCTAACCTCGGTCAGGTAGTGACGAGGAAGGTTAGGGCACTACAGAGGTAAAACATAATAATAAGTTTCAACAGTATAAAATAAGAAATATAAATGAGAGAGAAAATGAAATAAGATAAGTTAGACCATGCAACAACAATTATACAAATAACAGAGTAATCTCGGAAATCAGAACAACTCAATACCAACAGTAACATGAGAATCTCCCAGGACACCGTCCTGTAGTCCCTTTCATCATCTGTCCAGCGGATCTTCCGCGATACCTTCCCGTAGTCCATCATATGTATATATCCGAAGGATCTCTCGGGATACCGTCCCATAGTCCAACTATCAATGCGCGGGAATATACCGGAACCCCGGTCCGTAGTCCCAAATGTAAATATGCAATGGGATTTATCGAAAATCTAACCCGCAGTCCTAAAGTAAATGTGCAGGGTGATCTATCCGGAATATAACCTTTAGTCCCAAAATAAATATGCAGGGGGATCTATCGGAATCTAACTAGCAGTCCCAAAGTAAATGTGCATGGGGATCTATCGGAAATCAAACCCGCAATCCCAACGTAAATGTGTAGAGGGATCTATCGGGAATATAACTCGCAGCCCAAAAGTAAATATATAGGGGGATCTGTCGGGAATCTACACTCCAGTCCCAAAGTAAATGTGCAGCGGGATCTACCAAAAATCTAACCCACAGTCCCAAAGTAAACAAAATAGGGGATGGGAGGGGGAGCTATCGAAATCCCACATCCGTAGTCCCAATGTAAATACAAAGTAACAACAAGGAGATGTTTAGAAGTGAAGTTTCATACCAAGGCAACAAGTAATTCTAACCTAATATGCTTCACGTAATGAAATCGAGGCAATTTAGCAAATAGGCAATTTTAAATTAACTAAACATGCTTCTCTAACTAACATCAGACTAAAATTTACAACTATATAATAAAACAGGAAAGAAAGGAACTCCGTTTTAAATACTTAAAAGAAAAATGAAATTTTCAAAGATTAGCTCAAGTACGCGCTCGCCTCCTCACATATAAGGCATTTAATTACCAAATATCATATCCTAAGGGGAAGGTCCCCCCACAAGGTTAGACAAGCCATTACCTCGAATCAGCTCAAAATGAACTAGAATTTATGCCTTTGCCACGAGTATCCGAGTCCGACTCCAAATGGCCCAAATCTATTCAATTTAATTACATACCATAAATAACATCTCAAACAACCGGTTCTACGATTTAATTCAAAGTTAAGACACAAAATTAGGTAAAATAACTAAAATACCCCTCAGGCCAACGTCTCAGAATCAGATGGAACTTATATTTTCGAAAACCTTCACGAGTCTATACATAACAAGAACACAAAAATCGGAGTACAAATGACCCCTCAAATCCCAGATTAAAAATCCAAAATTTTAACCCCTAGTTCTTTTATTTTTGTCCAAGTTTCCATGAATTTCTAGGTTAATTTCACAATTTAAGGTTCATAAATCTTGCCTCCAATCGTTTCTCCTTGAATACCTCTTCATTATTCCTCAAAGAGATCTCAAAATAGTCAGCTATGGTGAAAAATGGCTCAAAGTTACGGATGAAATGTTTTATAAACTTCTGCCCAGTCTGGTATCCATTCAATGTGATCGCTGCCCAAGCCCCGCGATCGCGAAGAGAAAAAATTCCAAGACTCTAAAATACACTATATGAACGTGATGCCTTATTTTCCACACCTATGCGAATGCGTACCAGCTGATGCGAATGCGAAGAGCAAATTCACTGGACCCCCAAATACTTATACGCGAATACGAAATACTGCATGCGAATGCGAAGCACAAGGTCAAGGCCCTTTGCGAACATGAGACCTCAACCGGGAATGTGAAGGCCAAACTCAGGCCAAACCAAATTCCTTCTACGCGATGGACCTTACGCCATCGCGAAGGCTAAAATCATCTGCAACAGCTGTTGAAATTTCTGCAAGTTTTCAACATAGAAAATGGTCCGATTGACCACCCGAAACTCATCTGAGGCCCTCGGGACCTCAACCAAAAGAACCAACACATCCTAAAACCTTATTGAAAATTTTTCCAATCATCAAAACACCTCAAACAACACCAAATCTATCAATTCGCATCGAATTTAAGCCTAAGTTTTCTAAAAACTTCCGAAATAAGCTTTTTTTGATAAAAAACCTAAACAAACCACGTCTGAATGACCTGAAATTTTGTACACACATTCCAATTGACATAATGAAGCTACATAAATTCTCAGAATTCTATTCCGACTATCGAATAAAAATCTCACTATCAGACCGAAAACATCCAAAGTTTAAACTTCGGCATTTCAAGTCTAAATTAGCCCTCCAAAACACAATTCAAACACACTCTTAACCCCGATTGTACCTAATTAAGCTAATTGGAACCCTCAGATTTCCATTCAGAGACCGTCTTCATACTGTTACGACTATGGATAACTTTTCAACACTTAAGCTCTCATTTAGGGACTAGGTATCCCAAAACTCTCCAAAACTCAAAATCGAACATCCCCGCAAAACAAATTAGCAGAAATAAACTTAGGGAAAGAAGTTAATAGGGGATCAGAGCGTTAACTCTTAAGACGACTAGCCGGGTCGTCACATCCTCCTACACTTAAACATTCATTCGTCCTTGAACGAGCATAGAGACATACTTGAATTAGTGAGAAGATGAGGGTAACGGCTGCGCATATCCTGCTTTGTCTCCCAGGTCGCCTCTTTGGCCAGTTGACCCGCCACTGATCCATTATTGAAGCAATATCCTTTGATATCAACTTCTGGACTGCCTGTCTAATATAACAACTGGCTTCTCAATATAAGATAGATCTTTGTCCAGATGGACTGAACTAAAATCCAACACGTGCGAAAGATCACCGTGATATCTCCGGAGCATCGAAACATGAAATACCTTATGAACCCCTGCCAAGATGGAAGGTAAGGCAAGCTCATAAGCAACCTCCCTAACATGCCTCAATATCTCAAAAAGGGCCAATTAACCTCGGACTCAACTTCTCTTTCTTCCCAAATCTCATAACGCCCTTCATAGGCGAAACCCGAAGCAGAACCTGCTCTCCAACCATATAATAAACATCACGAACCTTCCGGTCCGCGTAGCTCTTCTATGTGGACTAGGCTGTACGGAGTCTATCCTGAATTACCTTAACTTTCTCCAAAGCATTCTAAACCAAATCTGTGCCCAATAGCCTGGCCTCACCCGGCTCAAACTAACCCACCGGAGATATACACCGCCTACCATACAAGACTCATACGGTGCCATCTGAATGATGGATTGATAGCTGTTATTGTAAGTAAAATCGGCCAATGGAAAGAACTGATCCCAAGACCCTTCAAACTCAATCACACACACACATAGCGTATCCTCAAGAATATGAATAATGTGCTCGGACTATCCGTTCATCTGGGGGTGAAATGCTATGCTCAACTTCATCAAAGTACCCAACTCTTGCTTAACGACCCTCTAGAACCGTGATTCAAAGTAAGTACCTCTGTCTGAAATAATAGAAACTGGAATACCATGCAGACGAACGATCTCCCGGATATAAATCTCTGCTAACCTCTCTGAAGAATAAGTAGTACACACATGAATGAAATGAATGGAATTGGTCAGCCAATCCCCGATCACCCAGATAGCATCAAACATCTTCAATGTCTGTGAGAGTCCAACTACAAAGTCCATGGTGATCCGTTCCCACTTCCACTTCGGAATCTCTATTTGCTGAAGCAACTTGCCCGGTCTCTGGTGCTCATACTTCACATGCTGACAGTTGAGGCATCTAGCTACAAATACCACTATATATTTCTTCATCTGTCTCCACCAATAGTGCTGCCTCAAGTCTTGATACATCTTCGCGACACCTAGATGGATTGAATACCGTGAACTGTGGCCCTCTTCTAGAATCAGCTTCCGTAGCCCATCAACATTGGTTACACAAATCCTACTCGCATCCTCAATACTCCATCCTTGCCAATGGTCACATCTCTGGCATCACCATGTTGAACCCTGTCCTTAAGGACAAGCAAATGAGGGTCATCATACTACCGCTCCCTAATACGACCAAATAATGAAGACCGAGCAACCATGCAAGCTAGAACCCGATTGGGCTCCGAAAGATCCAATCTCACAAACTGGCTAGCTAAGGCCTGAACATCCATTGCCTTAGGCCTATCGGGCTAAGATAGCATGTGGGATTTTATTATCGAGTGAGGAATTTCTCAAACTCAAAGTAGAATTTAGCCCTTAGGCATTATAGATAGTTTCGCGTGAGAGTTTTCTCCAACTGGGGTTAAGATAGACCTTGGACTTTTGTATTTATTTCGGATTCAGATGTATACGATCCACATTAATTTGGCTGTAGCCTCTTTAGTTCAGACCTTGCCCTTTGGGCTTATTTTCTGTTCCACATCAAGCTTGCCCGAAGTTTTAGTCCCCGAGTGGGGTGGCCATGGCCTGTAAAATCGAGGGTCTCCTCTAAGGTCTTATGGTCTCAAGATTTTAGTAGTTCAATTTTGTTTGTTTTTCGACCGGCAATTATCTAGTGTGGGGTTAGTTGGTACTTAAGATTTTTTACACAATACATCAAGAGTACAAAATAGGAAATTTCTCTAAAGGCATGAAATATCAGCAAGGAAAAATAATTCTCTCAATAGATGATTACACATGCGCACATGTATGATTTTAGGATTCCAGTAACCTATATGGGCACGGTTCATCTGACCGTTTGACCCTTACGATATTTTCCTATCGAGACCCAGTTGTCATGAAGTGATTTCCTTGCAACAAAATAGACATTCGAGGGTAATGCCCCCAGTACTCGAGGCTTATTGTAGGGAACCTCGGATAATGTTGAATTGCTCTAAGTTAGCACGAACAATGGTTGCCTCGTTAAAGATCTCGTCGGAAAAATCTATTTGGGACAAAAACTAGTCCAAAGGAAAAATAGTGCAACGTATGCTTTAAGATCCAAAGCTTCGTGTCAATCCTTGTCTATAGCCCGCAAGTGTTAGTCAAAAAAATATAAAGGATTGGTATAGGGGTCGTACCTTTATTTGGATTTTGGATATTTAACATGATCTTTCTCGGAATCAAGCCCACGTAAATTTTGACCTTGATCATTTCTCCTCTCATTTCATGCGAAGCTTTTCCTAGTCTCGTTGCCTCTATGATGTCCATTGTACGGTTGAAATCGATCTCTATTTGACCTAGGCTCTTGATCGACTTCCTTTTTGATCCTATCCATGCGCCTGCTAGGATAAACAGCTCCTGAAGTAGTCCCAGTTAATCATCCTCGATCCTAATCTTCGACTGATACCGATTATCTACGTCGGCCCAAGTGACAGCCAAGTACACGATTAAACTTAGGTTCAACTGTTGTGAAACTATGGAACTCTTAGTGTTGAGAACTTGAGTGAAAACTTGAACAACCCAGTCATCATTGACTGGAGGCAAATCCATTCTCTCTGCTTGGAACTGAGAAACAAATTCTCTGAGCATCTTGTTATCTTTTTGCCTTACCTTGAAAAGTTTTGACTTTCTCGTTGTAATTTTAATGGATCCTATGTGTTCCTTTACAAAAGAATCTTCAAGAATAGCAAACGAATTAATAGAATTAGGGAGTAAGTTATGATACCATATTAAGGCACCCTTCGATAGAGTGTCCCTGAACTTCTTCAACAATGCAGATTCGATTTTGTCATCTTCCCAGTCATTTCTTTTGATGGTGCACGTATACGAATTAATGTGATTATTTGGATCGGCCGTCCCGTTATACTTGAAAATCTCTGGCATATGAAACTTCTTGGAGATTGGCTTCGGAGCCACACTAGGGGAAGGGTCATTGCACGAACTTTTTAGAATGTAGTCCTTCCAATATTGGTGGTGCCCATGGTATTTGGTCAAGTCGGGAGTTGTATGTTTCTACCTTTTTATCATTTGCCTCGATTTTCTTTTCTCCTGATTCAATCTATTAGGTGAGCTCCTAGAGCACTGTCATAATAACAGGATCAGCCCCCAAATCATTGGCGTTTGATTTCTCCAATATCGTTTTGACCCTATGAATAGTTTCTAGTTCAGGCTCTGATATGATCCCACTTGGTGCTCGATGCTGATTTTGTAGTTGCGCTATAGCGGCTTGCTGAGCATGTAGCATTTCAAATATCAATTAGAGGCTAACTCCACCGTCTTTTCTCCCTTGCGTACACGGACCACCTGATCGAACTTCCCTACATACGCTACATTTAGGATCAACGCCTAGATTTGCATTCAGAGCGACATGTGAACTGATATCGACAGGGTTTGCGATTGGTACTCCCTCGCGGCTCGCCTACATCATATCGATCCCTAAGGAGGATACATTATTATTTTATCCATGAAGACCAAGGCCGGTATGTCTGTGAATGGGCGCTGCTTGAGAGTTTGACACGTTGATTCCTAAAATCAAAGACACTTACAAGAACAAATGTAAAGCAATGTATGTTATAAGGATTAATACTAGGCAATCACCATTATCCGTAGTCCCATGGTGGGTGTCAAACTGTTTACCCTAAAAATTGGATAATAATTAAATTTGTAATGTGGGTTTAAGGACACGTGATTTCACCTAATATCAATTGATTTGTAAATATTAGTAGTAGGAATTAGAATTTGGCCCTCGAGCTTGAATACCCTCAAGCTGATTGGTACAAAAATAGTTAAAAATATAACAAGTTGATGAATAAGAATATGAGCTAAAGAGCAAGTGGTATATTACTTGATACGTGAGAACAACGTCCCTTACAAATGATTACAACCCTCTTTATATAGTAGAGGAATCCTATCTATGGTATAATTCTAATTATGGAAGTAAATCCCATGATTAACTAAAAAAATACTCTTATTTTGATTTGTTCCTAGATTTCTGCCATGACCTTCGACCAATTATGAGTATCTCGCCTTTCTGTTCAGTCTTGCTCGATGTCTATCCTGGCCAACCACGATCATTATCGGTTTCGATCTTGCTAGGTACGTTGAATCCAAACTCGATGCCTTATCCTCGTGCCTTGATATGATCTATCACGAGATCAATCTTCGATCCTTCACAGCGATCTCGATTAATTAGTAAAGTCCGGTGAGCCCAGTGTAACCGTATACAGGTGATTATCAATGATACTGATCTAAAACCTCATTAGATCCGCTGAAAATTTAAAAGAAAGCAAATCAAAGAAAGAAAAGAACAAGATAAAATGTTAATGGTCAAATATTTGTCAAATAGTAGGAAGCCTTAATTGTTTAGGATTTGATATTGTTAGGATTTATGCCCGTCACTAGAGGGGGGGTGAATAGTACGGCACGAGAATATTGATAAACATTGCGGAATTAAAATTGCAGGAATAAAATAAATTCGGTAATTAAAATAACAAGGAAAGAACGCACCGAATTTATCCTGGTTCACCACAACTTGTGGCTAGTCTAGTCCCCGAGAGACTCTCTCGAGATTCCACTAACTCTGTTAAGCTTACGGGTGCCTAACAAACCGTTACAATTGCTCGTAGATGTACACTCTACAAGACTTCAACTTGCTCGAGGATACCGCACCTCAAGACTTCACTTTGCTCGTGGATACCGCACCACAAGACTTCAACCACTAAGACTTAGGGTACTTAGCGAACCCGACAATCAATGAGAAGATATGTTCTTCTCAAACACCTTTCTCTTCTTACAACAAGACTCTCTCAAAAGAGTAGATAAAGAGATACAAATTTAGCTCTATGAACAACACAAAGTTGTCTCTCAAATGGCTCAACAAAAGCTCTAAAAATGATGCTCAAATAATGTCAATATGTATATCAATATTGGGAGGTGTTGTGTGTTTCAAATCAGCTCAAAAGACCTCTTTTTATAGGTGAAAAAGGGTGCATGACCGTTGCTTAATTGACAATTAATTATGCAGATTTTGTGCTGAGATAATCGATTATTTATGTCACATAATCGATTATTTGTTAACGTTACAAAATCGGAATCAGATTCTGCTCACATATAATCGATTATTTCATCCATATAATCGATTATGCCTCTAACGTTCCGAAAATCAGAATCCCTGATTTTCTGCCAAATAATCGATTATTTGATAGAGATAATCGATTATGTCTCTAACGTTCCGAATATCAAAAACTGATTCTCCGCTGGATAATCGATTATCTAATTGATATAATCGATTATATTGGGACAGTGTTTCAAACACTTTGGCAACAGTAATCACATAATCGATTATGCACTTTGTATAATCGATTATTCTGTGGCAGTGTTCAAACACTTTGGCCACTGTTATAACATAATCGATTATGCTGATTTGTATAATCGATTATTTTAGTCCAGTTTTGAAAACTTACTTCAAAAACCATTTTGGTTAAAATGAAAACTTTAACATCATTTTGTTTGAAGTATTTAAAATATGTTTATGATAAATATGATTTAATAAAATAATTTTATGCATATTTATGATGACCTATCTTGAGCCAAAAGACGAGATAACTTAAACGTTGCTCTTACATTGGTTCTACCTAACGACCTACGCCTTGGGTCTTCGGTCTTGAACATTTGAGCTCGTCTTTGGCTTGTCTATGCAATTCCGTCATCAATATGCTTCTCGCCATTCAATCTCGATTGTTTGTCATAAAATATCGTTGTTTGACACTTGACTTTATTATTTGTCATCCATCAAAACCTAAACCTGAAAATCATGCTCATACAACCAAAGCGCACATATCATAGATAGAGTGATTTTCTACAGATATATGTGGTTTTATTTAATTTATATATAAATAGGATTTGTAGTAAGAATTACTTATATAGGAATAAGTTTTAATGTTTCTAGTTGGAATAGGTTCCGATACTATTATAAATAGAGATATTGACAATTTATTGTATGTGTGACAATGCATAGAAACGTGTGAAAATTTGTAAGAACTGTAAAGAGCTTTAAGAGAATTATAATAAAATATTTGCGTTAATGGTCGTATTTTTTAAATGCTGAAGCAATTAGTAGAAATTAATGCTGAAAAGGAAGCCATCTAAATCCTGGATTTATAACTATGTTCATTGCGTTCGATTTAATAATTGTTGGGTTTTAAGTATATTAATACTTAAAATAGGGTGAATGGAAAATGGAGGAAAAATAAAATATTTGAGTTTCATTTGAGATTCCCAACTTGATGAAGGGAGATTGTCCCATATTGGAAGAGGAAGAGGGTTTTAATGGGTATATAAGTAATTGCTCTTCTTGTAGCTCTTAAAGAGTTTAGAAGAAGGCAAGCCTCGCGCCGTCGTCATCGTCGCTCGCTCTGCTCGACTTCAGCTTCGGATTAGGATTTGATTTATGATTTGAATTTGGTCAAACGATTGATTGATTATTTTTTGGACCAAATTTTTTTGTTAATAGTAAATATTAATAGAAATGTTATTAAATATCCATTTTAATAACAAAATATTAATATTAAATCCAAGAATATTAATATTAAAATCTAACAGTTTCCAATTTTCCGTTTTCGATTTTTATAACAAAAAATTAACCATCCTCTTCAATTTTTTCTCTTTATTTTCCATATTTATTGTTGAGTAAATAGCCATTTATGTTATGGTATTTATGCATGGCCATTTAGCACAAACAACCATCCTGAAGAGTTGCACATCTTCAGATTTTAGCCCAGCATTGGCTATAATACAAGTCCATTCTTTCAGAATTTCCGTACGAGTTTATGAGTTTATCGTCATTCTTCTACATTAGCTTATCTTCAAAGAAAGCAACAGTAAGTGTGATTTGCTACAGAACTTTGTGTTCGCGAAAACACTGGGATTTGAAGTACCACTACACCAGTGCGTAATTCGTTCTATCATAGGAGGAAATAATCCATAACTTTGGATACTAGGATTGGATTAAATTCCTTAAGAAATTACTATGAATTGAGTGGACTCAGATTAAATTCTGTTTCTTTACATTTTCTGTTTATATGTTATTTTGTTTTCTCTAGAATTATTTTACAAATACAGTTTACTAACAAGCTTAAGGAACTTAATTTTGTATTTTCTATTTGTATTATATTCACTATTTTAGAGTTTAAAACATTTGTATTTTTTTACTCTGTTGGAGATTAAAATTTACGTGTATTTAACATTTGTTTGTATCATTCTTTTACAGAAATGACTAATGATAATGGGAAGTAGGATGTTCCAATGGTTACTGCCAATGCATCAACAAGCCAAAGACCGGCGGAGAAACCCGAAAAAATTTTCGGGTTAGATTTCAAGCGGTGGCAGCAGAAGATGTTCTTCTACTTGACTACTTTAAGTCTGCAGAAGTTCATCAAGGAAGATGTTCCTGTTCTACTCGATGAAATTCCAGAGAACAAACACTCTCTCGTGATTGGGGCATCGAAACATTCTGATTTTCAGTGCAAGAATTATGTTCTTAGAGGACCGGAGGACCATTTGTATAATATCTAGAGTGGCCTGGAGAAGTCAAAAGAAATATGGACTGCGCTTGAAAAGTAATACAAAACTGAAGAAGCCGTGTTGAAACCATTTGTTGCCGCCAAGTTTTTGGACTACAAAATGGTAGATAGAAAGTCTGTTATTACCCAAGTCCAGGAATTGCAAGTGATTATTCATGATATCCTTGCTAAATGAATACATCAAATTAATACTAATGTTGAAAGTAGTAAGTTTAGTATTTTTACTAACAAAATTTTCATTGAAGGTCTTGTCATCAATGAAGCATTCCAAGTAGCAGCGATTATTCAGAAGTTTCCTTCTTTGTGGAAGGACTTCAAAAACTACTTGAAACTCAAACGCAAGGAGATATCCCTTGAAGATCTGATTGCTCGGTTATAAGTTGAAGAGGACAACAAAGCTGCTGAAAAGAGAGGCCGTGGAAACTCAACAATAATGGGAGCAAACATTGTTGAGGATACTTCTCAAAATAAGAGAAAGAGGAAGCAGGTTTCTGGACCAAAAAGCAATCCAAGCAAGAAACGGTTCAACGGAAATTTCTACAACTGTGGTAAAGTCGGTCCCAAATCTATGGAGTACCGTTCTCCAAAGAAAGACAAGAAGAATGGTCAAGAAAACATGGTTGAAAAAACTAAAGATGTTGATGACTTGTGTGCTATGATTTCTGAATGCAACCTGGTGGGAAATCCTAAGGAGTTTTGGATTGATTCTGGAGCCACTCGCCATGTTTGTGCTTTTATGGAAGCCTTTGCAACATATGCTCCTGTTGGACCCGAAAAGATGCTTTCTATTGGAAATGCTGCAACCACCAAGATTGAATGATGTGGGAAGATCTTTCTGAATATGACTTTTGGCAAAGTGGCAACTTTGAACATCCTTCATGTTCTCGAGATTAGGAAGACTTTAGTCTCTGCTGGACTTTTTGTTAAGAATGGTATTAAATGTATTTTTGTATCCGATAAGGTTGTAATAAGTAAGAACGAATGTTTGTAGGAAAATGTTACCTTACTAAGGGTCTTTTCAAGCTGAATGTAATTGTTGTTGAGAATAATAATAAAATTTCAGCTTGTCTTACTTACTTGAGTGAAATAAATTATGGCATATACGTTTGGGTCATGTAAATTATAAAACCTGTCGAAAAATGATTAACTTGGAAATATTACCTAAATTTGAATGCGACAATCAAGATGTCAAATGTGCGTAGAATCTAAGTATGTTAAACATCCTTATAAGGTAGTTGAAAGGAATTCAAATCCTTTAGACTTAATTCACACAAATATTTGTGATATGAAGTCAATACCATCTCGAAGTGGAAAGAAGTATTTCATAACTTTTATTGATGATAGTACTTGATATATCTATGTTAGTTACTTCATAGTAAAGATGAAGCAATAGATGCATTCAAGCAATACAAAAATGAAGTTGAAACACAATTTAACAAGAAAATCAAAATGATAACAAGTGATAGGGGCGGAGAATATGAATCTCCTTTTGGAAAAATATGTTTAGAATATGGAATTATTCATCAAACAATATCCTCTTACACGCCCCAATCCAATGGGATTTCAAAAAGAAAGAATCGTTCATTAAACCAGATGATGAACGCATTGTTGATAAGTTCTGGTTTGCCATAGAACTTGTGGGGGGAAGCCGTTCTTACAACTAAACGAATACTAAATTGAGCACCCTATAATAAAACGCAATATATTCCTATGAAAAATGGAAAGGAAGAAAGCCCAACTTGAATTATTTTAAAGTGTATGTGTTTGGAAAAAGTGCAAGTGCCTAAACCCAAAAGGTTAAAAATATGACCGAAAACTATTGATTGTGTTTTCATAGGATATGCGACCAATACTAAACATATCAATTTCTAGTTCATAAATTAGAAAATCTCAACATTCATAATAATACGGTTATAGAATCAGATAGTGCTGAATTATTTGAAAATACATATCTGTATAAAAAATAATGTGAGTCGATTGGTGAAGGATCTAAATGACCACGAGAAGAAACAAAAGAAAGTACATTTAATCATGAGGATGCAAGACATAGTAAATGTCAAAGAATGTCTACTTTATTTGGACAAGATTTTATGACTTCCTTATTGGAGAATGAGCCTCAATCATTTAAAGAAGATATGCCTTCTTCAGAATTATTATTTTGGAAAGAGCCAACCAATAGTAAAATAGAATCTATATTGAACAACCATACATGGGGATTGGTTGATCTTCCTCCCGGAATAAACCATTGGGTTCTAAATGAATATTTAAGAGTAAAATAAAAGATGATGCCACTATTGATAAATATAAGGCAAGACTTGTGGTCAAAGGTGTTAGAAACTACGCTTTACGCTAGAGGGGGGGGGGGTGAATAGCGTATTAATAGAATTTAGCGTTTTCTTGCGGAATTTAAACTTTGCAGGAAGTAAAATAAATGCAGAAAAATAAACTTACACAAAGATGTATACTGGTTGGCCACCAACGTGGTTAGTCCAGTCCCCGAGAGACTCTCTCGAGATTTTTCACTATCTTGTTAAGCTTAAGGGTGCTCAACAAACCGTTACACACTTGAGGACACAAGCCTCAAACAGTTGCTCGGAGATCGCAATCTCAAAGACTTCACCCAAGGAAACGCAAGTTCCTTGAAACAAGAGAATCGCAATTCTCTTACAAGTATATCAAATACTTGGACACTCACTTAACTAAAGTACTCCTTATTGAGTAGATATGAGTAAAAGAATATGTTCAAGATCACAACAACTTTAAGCAATAATATGGCTCTCAAAAGCTTTATGAAATGAGTAGAAAATGAAGAACAATTGAATGAAAGCTTATAGCAATGTAATGATCAGTTTGTGTATGTTGTTGTATTTAAAACACTGAAATGAAGCTGTATTTATAGTTGAAAAAGTTGGTTCAACCGTTGTCTAATTGCCAATTAAGAGTTGCTGAAATTACTCAGTGATAATCGATTATTAAGACCAAACAATCGATTATCTGCCAGTCAGTTTAAAAATCAATCCCAGATTTAACGCTTCACAATCGATTATACATAATCTATAATCGATTACTGGCAATATTCAAAATCAGATAATCGATTACACTAAGTTCATAATCGATTACTTTAGCAACGTTCTAAAAATCATTTCCGGATTTTAAGCAAAACATCGATTATATAAAATCAATAATCGATTACTTCAGCAACGTTCTAAAAATCATTTCCGGATTTTAAGCAGAACATCGATTATCTAGAATCAATAATCGATTACCTTATGGTATTTGAAAATCATTTGACAACGGCCAGCTTCAACAATCGATTGTCCTTTGCAACAATCGATTACTTGTTATTTTCTGAAAATCATAAAACTTACTGTCTCAGTGATAATCGATTATCTAAAGACATAATCGATTACTTAATTAAATTTAAAATCACTGGAAGACATCAACTCAACACAATCGATCACCATTAGTTCATAATCGATTATTTTGAGTATTGAAAAGCTTTACCTCAACAACAATCGATTGTCATTTGTTCACAATCGATTATCATGCAGATTTGGAAAAACCTGATGTTCACTGTCTTACTCACAATCGATTACCATTAATTCATAATCGATTGTCATGCAGTCTTGGCTCAGAAACAATCGATTATCATAAGTACATAATCGATTATTTTAGCCCAGATTTTTGAGGCATGTTTAGAAAACATTTTGTCTAATGTAAATATGCATGATTTAAAATCTTTTTGACACAGAATTAAATATGCATGATTTTGGAAAATAGTTTTATGAGAGAGGCCATACTATGAGTCAAGTTATAGGATCGAGATTACAATTTAGAACAACTCAATAACAATTAAAAGCTATATCTTGAACTTCAATCTTATTCGCAACCATTGTGCGCTTGTACTTGAATTCAGTCATATATCAATTTTTGCTTCATTTGTCATTCATCAAAACCTACAAAAGAGTACACGTTTAGTATATTGCATTGAGAACGTGTTTCTAACAATTTCCCCCTTTTTGATAATGGCAAACATTAAGCGGGATATGCAATTTAGGCAAAAGATATTGACAATTCAAGACAAGTAACAATTATGCAATTTTGTTCTTGTTCCCCCTCAATTTTAGCTTATAAGCAATCAATGAATTCAGAGGTGGTGCATACCCGATATCCCGTTTTCTTCCCCCTTTTGCCATTAGCAAAAAAAATCGTAAGGAAAGATGCAAAAAGATGAAATAAACAAGGTTTATTTATTGGAAAAAAAGAGGGTACATCAATGGGAACCAAAGAGAACAACAGCAAAAACCACACAAAACAAAAAAAATTTATTCATTTCCGTCGTTGTCCGCCTCGTTATCCGGCGCTGCTTCAAAAGGAACGAGAGCTGCATATGGATAATTGACATGATCAAAGTATCCATGGATCTCATGAGTGAGTTGAGCAAGCTGGTCGGATATGGTTTGGAGAGTAGGCTCTTGGGACGAACGAGCATGACGGGGTGGACGACTTGAAGAAGGAGCTGGAGCATGATCACCATCATGATGGAAAGAAGACTCCGAGATTTCCCAAATTTTGGTACTCCTTTTGAGAGGACCATTTTCCGTGACAAATCCGGATGCTTCAAGGAAGTTCATAATGAGGAGGGCATAAGGAAGAGGCATGTCATCACCGATAGCATCGAGCATATGAATTTTGATGAGCCAACACCAATTTATTTTGGCTCCGGTGACAATGGCATGCAGAAGTTTGGTATCCTCCTGGGAGATGGTGGTGTGATTGTGCCGTCTAGGCTTGAGGACTCGGGTGATGAAGTAAAGAATCAACCGGTAGTTTGGATCCATTCCCGTTATGGTAGGACGACGGGTAGAGATAGATGGATCATAGGAGGTTATACCGGCTTGGTGGAGAAGGATGGTTTCATCAAAGAGAGCCCCGGCCTTATCAATATACCGGTAAAGGTCTTCACCTTCATTTGGAAGGCGGGCAATGGTGTGGAGATTCTCTTCAGAGAGAAGAATTTGAACCCCATTAATGGAGGTGACAAGTTCGCCATCTTCATCTTTATGGAGGTTTGAGTAAAAAGCTTGAACGAGAGTTGTGTTTATGTGAGGATGAGTGAGAAGCAAGAAGTCATATAGTTGACACTCCTTTAACATATTTGCGGCAGGGGTGAAAGGCTCAAGGAGTTTACTATTTGAGAACCGAGGAGGAAGAATGGTGCGTTTCTCAAATTTTGATAGGAACCTTGTGAGTTTATTTTCAGTTTCAAAGAACAAGACGGAACCGTCTTGGTATGGAAAATTTAAAGGAGGAGGGGCGGTTGAGGCTGATGCGCCATGTTTGGATCGGGAACGTTTTGAAGATCGTCCAGACATGTTAGGAGAAAGACTGCTGGAATTTGGCAAAGAAAATAGAAGAGATTTAGCTTTTGAATACTAGAGATAGTGCTTGAGTGGGTGAATGTGAGCTCTTATGATGCCTATTTATAGAGGAAAGGATTATCAAGCATTGAATGGAGACATTTGCTGAGATTTTGGTTTAGGAGCAGTCAGAAAACGGTAAGAATTAAAATTACTGACCGTTAGATAATCGATTATTGAACTGAAATAATCGATTGTATTTACTGCTTGATTGAGATTTTGAATCTGACAAATCGATTCTTGAGTCAAACGGTAAAAAATTTGAATGAAATAATCGATTGTTAAATTTTGGTAATCGATTATGGAGCATTTAAGACCTGACAAGAATCGATTGAGGAGCCAAACGGTAAAAAAAAAGTTAATATGAAGTAATCGATTGTCAATTCTTGGTAATCGATTATTTAGGGAACTATTTTGATACAGTGAACTTGGAGAATATCAGAATTTGTCAAATAATCGATTGTATGAAAAAATAATCGATTGTTGTAGAAAGCATTGCTGAATGACTGAGGCGGAAATCGATTATGCAATTTAGGAAGTAAAAAATTAAACACAGATGCATAATAGTAATAATCAGTCATAAACAATCGATTATTGATACTGATAATCGATGTACTGCACATAAAATAATCGATTAGTGGCTTGAAATAGTCGATTATTTTGTGCTAAAACTTCATAATTCCCCCTACCTTTGGGGTGGTACCTGCAAAATAGATTTAAACGTCTCCGACGCTCAAGTTAGTAATTTATAGCGAAATTAATAAATTACACTAGTGTTAACAAGTAATGCCGTGAACTCTTAAGAATTGTGTCCTAGAGTGTTCTTAAGAGAGTTTCGGGTACTTACCTTTTCTCCAACATCGCCAATTACCTGTTCGAGAGGATGATCCTTGATCGTTCTCCACTCGTTAGGCGTATTTATTCCTTTTTCTAATTGTGGCGCTTCTTCCGTTGGTTGTTCCCCAATTTCATTTTTGTTTTCCTTTGAAGGTTCTTTTTGGATTTTATCTTTCAAGCTATCCAAGATACCTGCAAGATCAAAACCGGATTCTTTTCTCGCCAAGCGAGTATTATCTTCGGAAAACACAACATGAGGGGATTCCTCCACACTTTGGGTTCTTTTGTTAAAGATCCTATATGCTTTGCTACGTGAGGAATAACCAATGAAAATACCTTCATCCGATTTAGCATCAAACTTACCCAATTGGTCCTTCCCATTATTATGAACAAAACATTTACAACCAAAAACACATAAATGAGAAATGTTGGGTTTTCTACCCTTATAAAGTTCATATGGGGTTTTCATGAGTATCGGCCGAATTGCTGCTCTATTTAAAACATAGCAAGCGGTACTCACGGCGTCCGCCCAAAAGTATTTGGGAATCTTAGCTTCGTCGAGCATGGTTCTAGCCATCTCTTCGAGACACCTATTTTTCCTTTCCACCACCCCATTTTGTTGTGGTGTCCGTGGAGCGGAAAAGGTGTGTTCGATTCCGAGTTCGTCACAAAAATCCGCAAAGAGATTGTGATCAAACTCTCCCCCATGATCACTTCTAATCGAAGTGACGGTCGATTCCTTTTCGTTTTGAACACGCTTAAGGAAATACTTGAAATTTTGAAAAGCATCACTTTTATTTGCAAGAAATAGAGTCCAAGTAAATCTAGAAAAGTCATCAACAATTACAAAAACATATTTATTTTTACCAAGACTTTCAATACGAGAGGGACCAAATAAATCCATGTGAAGTAATTGCAAAGGTCTAGACGTTGAAACAATATTCTTGGATTCAAAAGATGCTTTGGTTTGCTTCCCTTTTTGACAAGAATCGCAAATAGAATCATTTTCAAACTTTAAACTGGGAAGACCAACTACTAAGTTTTGAGAAAGAAGCTTGTTCAAAAGATGCATGTTCATGTGTGCTACTCTACGATGCCATAGCCAAGAGTTATCCTCTTTGCTTACTAAACAATCAACATATTCGGGTGAGGAGTTTGCGAGATCAACCATATAGATATTATCAATTCTAAAACCACGAAGTATGATCTTGAAATCACTACGTCTAAATACAAGACATTCATCCGAATTAAATAGAGCAAGATTTCCCTTGTCACATAATTGGCTTATGCTCAAGAGATTATGCTTCAAACCTTTCACAAGTAGTATATGTTTAATAGAGGAGTTTTCGTCCTTACCGACCGAACCAATGCCGATAATTTTTCCTTTATTGTTATCACCAAATGTGACACTTCCTCCTTCTTTGTGCTCTAGTTGAAGGAATTTGGATTCATCTCCCGTCATGTGTTTGGAGCATCCACTATCAAGGTACCATAGTACACTTGATCCCTTCAAGCACACCTACAAAACAAATTAATGTTCTTTAGGTACCCATGCCATATTGGGTCCTTGAGGGTTAGGCATGTTATAATGATGCAATTGATTTATATGTCTATGACGAGTAAAGCAAGCGGGAGCAATATGACCAATACGTCTACAATAATGACAAGTCACGTTGGGATTATGCATTTTTCTAGGTACATAGTAACTAGATGAATGAAGGTTGCTTACTCTACTTTGAACACCATGAGCTCTAGGAGGTTCACAAGTTTGTCTAAAATATGCATCATTTCTAGAATATCTATTTCTAGGTGGAGGGTCATTTCTTGGTCTTCTAAATTGTTCAAGGTTTGGCCTAAAATATGCATCATTTCTAGGTCTTCTAGCATTTTCACTATTTGGTCTAACATGCAAGTTATTTGATTGCACAAAGATATTTGATTGCACAAAGATATTTGATTGCACAAAGCTATTTGATTGCACAAAGATTTGCATCCTCTCCTTCCAGTATGAGTAGTTTGTGCCGTTGAATAGAGGAGGTCGTGTAGAGCATTGTCCTTCTTCAATTCCTGCAAAAGAGTCAAGAGTAGAAGCCATGGATGGTTCTCTCAAACGGTTAAGTTTTCAAAGAGTTGGGCTCTGATACCAATTGTTAGAAACTACGCTTTACGCTAGAGGGGGGGGGGTGAATAGCGTATTAATAGAATTTAGCGTTTTCTTGCGGAATTTAAACTTTGCAGGAAGTAAAATAAATGCAGAAAAATAAACTTACACAAAGATGTATACTGGTTGGCCACCAACGTGGTTAGTCCAGTCCCCGAGAGACTCTCTCGAGATTTTTCACTATCTTGTTAAGCTTAAGGGTGCTCAACAAACCGTTACACACTTGAGGACACAAGCCTCAAACAGTTGCTCGGAGATCGCAATCTCAAAGACTTCACCCAAGGAAACGCAAGTTCCTTGAAACAAGAGAATCGCAATTCTCTTACAAGTATATCAAATACTTGGACACTCACTTAACTAAAGTACTCCTTATTGAGTAGATATGAGTAAAAGAATATGTTCAAGATCACAACAACTTTAAGCAATAATATGGCTCTCAAAAGCTTTATGAAATGAGTAGAAAATGAAGAACAATTGAATGAAAGCTTATAGCAATGTAATGATCAGTTTGTGTATGTTGTTGTATTTAAAACACTGAAATGAAGCTGTATTTATAGTTGAAAAAGTTGGTTCAACCGTTGTCTAATTGCCAATTAAGAGTTGCTGAAATTACTCAGTGATAATCGATTATTAAGACCAAACAATCGATTATCTGCCAGTCAGTTTAAAAATCAATCCCAGATTTAACGCTTCACAATCGATTATACATAATCTATAATCGATTACTGGCAATATTCAAAATCAGATAATCGATTACACTAAGTTCATAATCGATTACTTTAGCAACGTTCTAAAAATCATTTCCGGATTTTAAGCAAAACATCGATTATATAAAATCAATAATCGATTACTTCAGCAACGTTCTAAAAATCATTTCCAGATTTTAAGCAGAACATCGATTATCTAGAATCAATAATCGATTACCTTATGGTATTTGAAAATCATTTGACAACGGCCAGCTTCAACAATCGGTTGTCCTTTGCAACAATCGATTACTTGTTATTTTCTGAAAATCATAAAACTTACTGTCTCAGTGATAATCGATTATCTAAAGACATAATCGATTACTTAATTAAATTTAAAATCACTGGAAGACATCAACTCAACACAATCGATCACCATTAGTTCATAATCGATTATTTTGAGTATTGAAAAGCTTTACCTCAACAACAATCGATTCTCATTTGTTCACAATCAATTATCATGAAGATTTAGAAAAACCTGATGTTCACTGTCTTACTCACAATCGATTACCATTAATTCATAATCGATTGTCATGCAGTCTTGGCTCAGAAACAATCGATTATCATAAGTACATAATCGATTATTTTAGCCCAGATTTTTGAGGCATGTTTAGAAAACATTTTGTCTAATGTAAATATGCATGATTTAAAATCTTTTTGACACAGAATTAAATATGCATGATTTTGGAAAATAGTTTTATGAGAGAGGCCATACTATGAGTCAAGTTATAGGATCGAGATTACAATTTAGAACAACTCAATAACAATTAAAAGCTATATCTTGAACTTCAATCTTATTCGCAACCATTGTGCGCTTGTACTTGATTTCCGTCATATATCAATTTTTGCTTCGTTTGTCATTCATCAAAACCTACAAAAGAGTACACGTTTAGTATATTGCATTGAGAACGTGTTTCTAACAAAAGGGTATAGACAATGAGAAGGTCGTGAATATTTCGATACATACTCTCTACTTACAAGAATTATGTCCATACGAACGTTAGTAATGTTGATTGCAGTTTATGGTATTAAAATTCATCAAATGGATGTTAAGACATCCTTCTTAAATGGAGAGTAGGAGGAAGAAATCTACATGGAACAACCTGAAGGGTTTGTGGTTCCAGGTAAAGAAAAGAAGGTATGTAAATTTGTTAAGTCCCTTTACAGACTAAAACAAGCACCCAAACAATGGCATGCGAAATTTGACCAAACACTATTGTCAAATAGTTTTAAAATAAATGAATGTGGTAAATGTGTGTATATTTAAAATGTTCCAAATCAGATAATCATTGTTTGCTTATATGTGGATGATATACTGATAATGAGATATGACATTGCCGACATAAATTCTACTAAGCGTGTGCTAACTAGCAAGTTTGATATGAAGGACTTGGGAGTTACTGATGTAATTCTGGGGATTAAGATCCATAAGACTCCTCAAGGTTTGACATTGTCACAATATCATTATATTAAGACATTACTTGAAAAATTCAAGCACTTATGGTTTAAAGTTTCAAAGACTCCAATTGACGTGAATCTTGCGTTAGCAAAGAACAAAGGTCAAAGCATATCACAATTGGATTATGCTCGTGTATTGGGATGCTTAATGTACATCATGAATTGTACACAACCAGATATAGCTTGTGCTATAATTAAATTGAGTTGATACATGAGAAATCCACGTCAATCTCATTGGATGGCAATGAGACGAGTTTTAGGTTATTTAGAACATATCTAGGGCTTTGCTATGCACTACAGTAAATATCCTGCAGTGATTGAGGGATACTGTGATGCAAATTGGATCACCGGTTCAACTTATTCTAAGTCCACAAGTGGATATGTATTCACTATTGCTGGAGGAACGGTATCTTGAAATTCATCCAAACAAACTTGTATTACCACCTCTACAATGGAGGCTGAATTCATAGCCTTAGATAAAGCTGGTGAAGAAGCTGAATGGCTCCAAAATTTCTTGGAAGACATTCCATTTTGGCCCAAACCATTGGCACCAATATGTAAACATTACGATAGTCAAGCTGTAATTGGAAGCGCTGGGAGCGTTATGTATAATGGTAAATCTCGTTATATACGACAAAGACATAAAAACGTTAGGCAATTATTTTCTAGAGGGATTATCACAATTGACTATGTAAAATCAAGTGATAATGTGACGGATCCACTTACAAAAGGACTAACTAGAGAGGTAGTTGAGAAATTATCAAGGGGAATGAGACTATGGCCGAGAACAAGTCATAGTGGCGGTAACTCTACCTAGAAAATTAGATATCTAAAGATCTAGGTTCAAGGAGATCAAACAAAGTCATTAATGATGGTTCAATATTGTCAACTAAAATTTTGGTCCATTCTCGTGATGAGACAACGTCAGTACCGAGGATAAAATATTAAGGCTTTTTAATGATTTCTTAATTAGATATAGGGTATATCAAATAGTATATCTACGGGATGTCACGTTTAGGAATCACCTATGTAAGTGTGAAGTGTTAGCCGCTTCAAGGAGAATATTGTAAGGCCAGTCCTCTACGCACTTATGAAACCAGATGGTGTTCATGGCTGAAACGAACACAATAATGAGAACCAAAGATGGTTAAGGGTTGGTTGTATGACTTATGGTTGTCTCGGTATATACCAAAGTTTGACTGTTCAAAGATAACAAATCTACCAATTGATCGAGTATATCCGACATACATTCACTACGGAAAGTTCAAGGAAAACCTACTTATCCAGATGCAATTAGTCCTTGCTTGCGAATCACATAGTTTTTCATGCATATTTCCATGATATAGCTATTCCCCTTTCACGTGGGGGATTGTTGGCCTTTAAGCATACGGAAAATGTCTATAGCTGTCCCTGTAACATTAGATACTAGTTATATGAATCCCTTGTTATACTATTCGACACTTTCTACTCCCACTGTTACCTATTTTTACATATTTACCCGTTAATCTAACAAACCCATTCCTCCTATACATATGGCTGCATTTTAAACAACCAACACATTTTTTTATTTGTTAAATCCCCATACTCATACCCACCCGAACTACCCGAACCAATTCACTTTAAATAGTGTACTATACATATAAGGATTTAGAGGTTCCATGGCAACCCTTCAAGATTCAAGTTACTTGAGCTCATTTTGTTCTACTTCCTCGTTGTCATCTTTCCAAAGAGGATACATTACAGCAAAGATCTCCGACAAGAGCCCACAAGCAATGAACAACACAAATAAACACCTCCTCTGGTTTGATGAGAATGGATGAGAGGAGTACATTGGAGAATTTGGAATTGTGAATTTATCTTTTATTATGTATTATGGAGTGACTGAGAATATGTGGTGATGATGAAGTGTAAAGGACATCATCGGTGGAGAAACTCTAAATTTGAATAAGCTCCGTAAACAATTTACTCCATTGTGGTTCCAAGGAATAGTGAGAAGAAAAAGAAACTTTGATTAATTTCCAATAGAGCCCAAAATATAGATACCCATGATTGTGTATATTTGTGTATCTACTGTAAGCTTTGAATTTTAATTTTCTTTTGTTTTAAAGTGAGCTGTGATTTTTTTTCAAGTGACATATGAATTGTAGAGTATGTATCGGTGAAGAAATTTTGAAAAAAATTTCAAAAAATTCCAATCAACCCGAGGTCTTGCCGGTGTCGGAATTAATGGAGGTAACCGGAAACTAGCAGGAAAATAATTAAGGGAAGGAGTTAACTCTGACAAGATTCTCGCTGGTTTTTATCTCCCAGAAATCCTGAAGCTTTACGCAATCAAGGAGGCGATAAAGCGGAGATTCATAGGAATATTGAATAACAAGAAGCCATTGGAGTAGTATGCTTTTGACATCCATTAATGGCATAACTTTGCAGTTGGTTCTCCGTAGGGGAAGAATTGGTTCGGGTTGTTCGGGTGGATATAGATATTAGGGATTAAAAAAGAGAAATATGGGTAGGGTATTAAAATGCAGTCATATGTACGGAGGAATGAGTCCGTTATATTAGAGGGTAAATATGTTAAAATAGAGGGTAAATATGTTAAAATAGAGGGTAAATACGTTAAAATTGATAACTGTAGGGGTAGAAAGTGTCGAATAGTATAACGGAGGGTTCATAACTAATATATAATAGTGCAGAGTAAATATAATGTTTAAAAGATGGTGAATGGGAAATGGAGGAAAAATGAAATATTTGAGTTTCATTTGACATTCCCTCCTTGATGAAGGGACAATTTCCCATATTGGAAGAGGAAGAGGGTTTTAATGGGTATATAAGCAATTGCTCTTCTTCTAGCCCTTAAAGAGTTACGAAGAAGGCAAGCCTCGTGCCGTCGTCGTCGCTCGCTCGCTCGGCTCAGATTCAGCTGTCATGATTGCAGTTCGCCCTCCGTGAACTATCGTGATGGCACCTAGTCTCTACGTCTAGTTAAGCCCAAAAAATTGTGAAAATAGAAATAACAGAATAAAACTAACCATAAACTACAGAAATAACATAACGAAGTGGTTAAGATGCCGCTCGACATATACAATGCAAACTATCGAAACTAAAACAAAATTTCCCAAAATCCAGAATCTCATGAAATTACAAGCTTTTGAATGTCTACAAGTATCTAATTCCAGAATGTCTAACAAAAGAAAATATAGAAGAGAAAATACTTAAAGAGAGAATATAAAGGGACTCTTTGGTCTGCCGATGCAACATATATACCTCAAAGTCTCCGGGAAAACTCGCCTTCCCTCAAGGGCAGTAGGACTGAGTCAAAGTACCTGGATCTGCACATAAAAAACATGCGCAGAAAGGGCATGAGTGCACTATAAAGGTACTCAGTAAGTGCCAAGCCTAACCTCGATCGAGTAGTGACAAGGAAAGTAAGGGCCCTACTAAGATATTACCGTATAGAATAAAATAGTATAATTAACTGTAAGAAGTAACATAGGATAGAAAGAACAACAACAACTATAACAAAGACAAAATAATCATGGAAAGGAATACAATTCAACGCAGAGATAACGACCGGGGATCCCCAGGATACCGTCTTGTAATCCCCAAATATAAATATCCAATGCATCTATCGGCTGCAGTCCTGTAGTCCAACTCATAATGCTCGCGGATCTACTGGAGATCCAATTAATAGTCCCAAATGTAAATATCCAGTACATGGGGAATCTATCCTGTGCAGTCCCGTAGTTCCAATGTAAATGTGCAGGGGGATCTATCGGAATACCAATCGTTAGTCCAAAAGTAAACATGCAGGGAGAGCTCCCGGATACCATCTCGTAGTCCCAAAGTAAACGCACAACAACAACGCGAAGAATACATAATTCAACTCAAATTCAATACCAAGGTAAAATAGGTATTTCTAGCCTAGCATGCTGCATATAATCCAAATAAGGCAGTTTGAGCAAGTAAAGCAATTAAGTCAAATAGACATGTTTCCCTATACTAACAACATGCTTAAATTGCAAGTAGAATAAACAGGAAAGGGAACACAATTATAGTTAATTAATGAAAATATGTTTTTCAACAATTAGCACAAGTACGCACTCGTCACCTTACGTACAAGGCATTTCAAATATCAACAATACCAAATCCTATTTAAGGGGAGCTTCCCCAACACAAGGTTAGGCAAGCCACTTACCTCGAACTGCCTCAAAATTAACACAAACCAAGCTCTTACCACGAGTACTCGACTTCGAATGGCCCAAATCTATTCAATTCAATTGCATAATGTAAATATAACTTCAAGTAACTGATTCCATTAATTAATTCTAAGCTAATATGCGAAATTAAGAAAAATAACCAAAACACCACTCGGGCCAACGTCTCGGAATTGAGTAAAATTTACAAATTCAGAATTCTCATACTTTCACTAGTTCATTTATACAAAAGTATCCCAATCCGACATCAAAATCTAGATCAAAACTCCAAAAATGCCTAGGAACCTTTTCAAAATTTCTCCAAGTTTTCACCCCAAATTCGAATTCAAAGGATGAATTTAAGCATAGATTCATGAAAATTATTCAAAATCAAGTAAAAATTACTTACCCAAAATACCCAGGTGAAAATCCCTCTCAAAATTGCCAATTTGAGTTTCCAAATCAAATTTTCAAAGTTTTGAAACTAAACCCTCGTTTCTGCTCTTTTCTGTCTAGTAAAACCACATTTGAATCTTTCGGACTGCACCTGTGGTCCCTCTTCTGTATAGACCAAGTCACTATTGTGACTTTTCATTTAATAGAGACTTTCCGCTTCAGTGACTATCTTTCCGCACCTGAAGTCATATAGGTGCGGCCAAACTCCCACATCTGCTGTTCCAGCCTTTCTTCCTCCTGGCCTCATCCACGGCTTCCCTTTTGATTCTACGGGCTCGCACATGCAGTCCCCAAGCCTCAGGTGCAGTTATGACAGCAGACTCAACAGCTTCAGCTGCAAATTCCCAACTTCAAACTTCTTGTTAACCTTCCGAAATCATTCCGAGGCCCCCAGTGCTTCAACCAAAAGCACGAACAGGTTATATACCAACATCCAAACTTATACAAATCTTCCAAACGCCACAAACAACATCGAATCAACCAATTAACATCGGTTTCAAGCCTAAACTCCAAAAACTCTCAAATTACGATTTTGATCAAAAAGTCTATCAATCCTCGTCTGATTGACATGAAATTTTGCACACACGTCACGTTCATATCTACGGAGCTACTCCAACTTTTTGAATCCCATTCCGGCCCTTAGATCAAAATCTCCATATAGAACGAAAACTTCAAAAAAATTAAACTTTCGGCATTTCAAACCTAAATTAGCTACAAACCTCCAAAACACAATCCATTCACGCTTCTAATCCTAAAATCACCCAACGGAGCTAAGAGAACCGTCAAAATTCCATTTTGTGGTCTTCTTCACACTGCTCTGACTACGGCCAAAATTTTACAACTTATGCTCTCATTTAGGGACTAAGTGTCCCACAACTCATCGAAACTCCAAATAAATCATCTTGGCAACTCATAATAGCAGAAACAAACACGGGGAATGCAGTTAATAGGGTATCGGGGGGGGGGCATTAATTCTTACAACGATCGGCCGGATCGTTACATCCTCCTACACTTAAACATTCATTCATTTTCAAATGAGCATAGAGACATACCTGAAGTGGTGGAGAGATGAGGGTAACGGCTACGCATATCCTGCTCGGTCTCCCAAGTCACCTCCTCGACCGATTAACCCCGCCATTGAATCTTTACTGATGTATTGTTTTTGACCTCAGCTTTTAAACCTACCTGTCCAATTTCGCCACTGGCTCCCCAACATAAAATAGATCCTTGTCCAACTGGAATCCAGCACGTGTGATGGATCACCATGATACCTACGGAGCATAGAAACATGAAATGCCGAATGAACTCCTGCCGAGCTGGGAGGTAAGGCAAGCTCATAAGCAACCTCCTTAATACACCGTAATATCTCAAAAGGGTCAATAAACTTCGAACTCAACTTCGCTTTCTTCCCGAATCTCATAACGCCATTCATAGGTGAAACCCAAAGCAGAAACCACTTTCCAACCATATAGGAAACATTACCAACCTTCCGGTCCATGTAAATCTTCTGTCTGGACTGGGCTGTACAGAGTCTATCCTGAATCACCTTAACCTTCTCTTAAGCATCATGAACTAAGTCTGTTCCCAATAATCTAGCCTCACTTGGCTCAAAACAACCCACCGGGGATCTACAACGCCTACTATATAAAGGTTCTTATAGTGCTATATTAATGCTGGACTGATAGCTGTTGTTGTAGGCAAACACCGCCAATGGCAAGAACTGACCCCAAGATCCTCCAAACTCAATCACACATGCACAGATCATATCCTCAAGAATATGAATAGTGCGCTCGGACTGTCCGTTTTTCTGAGGATGAAATGTTGTACTCAACTCCACTCGAGTACCTAAATCATGCTGTACGATACTCCAAAACCGTGATTGAATCGAGTACCTCTATCTGAAATGATAGAAACTGGAATACCATGCATACGAACAATCTCCCAGATATAATTCTTCGCTAATCGCTCCGAAGACTAGGTAGTGCACATAGGAACGAAATGTGCTTACTTAGTCAACCGATCAACAATCACCCAAATGGCATCGAACTTCCTCAAAGCCTGTGGCAGTCCAACTACGATGTCCATGGTGATCCTCTCCCACTTCTACTATGGAATCTCTATTTGCTGAAGCAAAGTCTCTAGTGCTCATATTTCACTTGCTGACAATTGAGGCACTGAGCTACAAACCCAACTATATATTTCTTCATTCGCCTCCACCAGTAGAACTACCTCAAATCCTGGTACATCTTTGTAGAAGCTGGATGAATGGAATATTGTGAACTGCGGGCGTCCTATAGAATCAACTTTGGAAGTCCATAAGCATTGGATACACATACCCGACTTTGCATTGCCCTATCATCACCAATAGTCACATCTCTGACATCACCGTGCTGAACCTTATCCTTGAGGAAAAGCAAATGAGTGTTATCAAATTGACGCTCCCTGATATGGTCAAATAAGGAAGACTAAGAAGCCATGTAAACTAGAACCCGACTAGGCTCCAAAATATACAATCTCACAAACTAGTTGGCTAAGGCATGAACATCCATCGCCATAGGCCTTTCCGTTGCTGGTAAGTAAGCCAAACTTCCCAAACTCTTTTCTCGGTGGCTCAAAGCACCGACCACCATATTGACCTTGATCGGTTGATACAAAATAGTGATATTATAGTCCTTCAGCAGCTCTAACTACCTCTTCTGACTTAAATTAAGACCCTTCTGCTTGTATAGATACTGTAAACTCCGGTGATCAATATATATATCATAAGGCACACCGTACCCATAATGATGCTACATTTTCAAAGTGTGAACAATAGCAGCTAACTCGAGATTATGGATAGGATAATTCTTCTACTGTCCTGTATCAATACCAAGGCCAATCCTCGAGGCATCATAATAGACACTATAAGACCCCGAACCTGTAGGCAATATCAAAACTGGGTATGTAATCAAAGCTGTCTTGAGCTTCTGAAAGATTGCCTCACACTCTTCCGTCCACTAGAATGGAGCATCATTCAGGGTCAGCTTGGTCATAGGGGCTGCGATCGATGAAAAATCCTCAAAATAATGATGATAGTAACCTACCAAGCCAAGAAAATTCTGGATATCTATAGCTGGGAATGGTCTGGGACAACTTTGCACTGCTTCCACTTTCTTCGGATCAGCCTGAATACCCTCACTCGATTCCACAAAGCCTAAGAATGCCATGGAATCCAACCAAAACTCACATTTCGAGAACTTTGCATATAACTTCGTTTCCCTTAAAGTCTAAATCACTGTCCTCAGGTGCTGCTCATGATCTTCTCGACTCCGGGAATATACCAGAATATCATTAATAAAGACAATGATAGATGAGTCAAGATATAGCAGAAACACATTGTGCATCAAATTCATGAAGACTGGCGGGGCATTTGTCAGCCCAAATAACATAAAAAGGAACTTGTAATGACCATACCGAGTCTTGAAAGTAGTTTTGATATCTGGCTCTCGAATCCCTGACTGATGGTAATCTGAACGCAGATCAATCTTAGAGAACTCTCGTGCACCCTGAAGCTGGTCAAACAAACCATCAATATGAGGCAAAAGATACTGGTTCTTCACTGTAACTTTGTTCAACTGGCGATAATAAATGCACATACACATATAACCATCCTTTTTCTTCACAAACAAAACAAGAGCACCCCAAGGTGATACATTGGGCCGAATGAAACCCTTATCAACCAATTCCTACAATTGATCCTTCAACTTAGGAGGGGCCATACTATATAAAGAAATAGAAATGGGCTGAGTGCCCAGCAACATATCAATGCCAAAATCAATATGTCTGTCGGGCAGCATGCCCGAAAGATCAGCTGGAAACACATCAGGAAAATCTTGGACTACTGGGCCTTAATAAACTATTGGGATATCAACACTGATATCCCTCATAAGCTAGATATGTGTCACACCCCTTCTCAACTATACTCTGAGCCTTAAGGAATGAAATAACTCTACTGGAAGTATGATCTAAGGTACCCTTCCATTCTACCCGCGATACACCTGGCATAGCTAGCCTCATGGTTTTGGCGTGACAATCAAGAATAGCATATTGGGGCGACAACCAGTCCATGCCCAATAACATCAAAATAAACCATGATGAGCAAGAACAAATAGGCTCTAGTCACAAAACCACTAAGAGCAACCACACACGATCGATAAACGCGATCCATAACAAGAAAATCCTCACAAGAGTAGAAACATAAATAGGGGAACTCAAAGAATCCGAGATACACTCAAATGCGGAGAAAAATAAGAAGACATATAAGAATAGGTGGAGCCTAGATTGAATAAAACTGATGCATCTCTATGACAAACTAGGATAATACCCGTGATAATAGAATCAGAGGTGACAACCTCGGTACGGGTAGGAAGGGCATAATATATGGCCTAGCCTCTCCTTCTAGGGAAACCTATAGCTCTCCGGCGTCCACATATAGCTAGATGAGCATATGGGGTAGCAAGTGGAGTTCTAACCACAACCTGAGAACTCTGCGGGGCATGCTGTGGCTGAGAAGTCTGTGGAGGTGCCCCCTTCCTAGGTCTGGGGCGATACATCACCATGTGGAATCTGTCACCATGCTCAAAACAAGCTCTGGGAGGACGTGGTAACTATGATTGGCACATGCCAGGTTTGCTGGACTGAGCACTGAAAGCACCCTGCATATGAGGCGCACTAGATACTAGCATAATAAGGCTCCGGAGGCCTAGGAGGAGCTGGAATACCACTGGTTGCTGGAAGAGCTGAATGAATGGGGCGACTCATATTACCCCTACCATGATGAACTGCAGCTGGAGATGGGCGCCATAATAATTGCCCGACTCTTGAGACCTCTTGGCCTCCTTCTCCTCTCTATCCCTAGCATGCATACCTTCTATCCTCCTAGCAATGCTCACAACACGCTGGTAAGAAATATCTATCTCCAACTCATGATCTGTGCTAGACCTGATGCTGGGAATAAGCCCCTCAATAAATCAACGAACCCTCTCGTGAATAGTAGAAACCAAGGTTGGGCATGCCTAGTCAAGCTAGTATAACAGACAAGAGTCTCCTGGAGCGCTGAAGTAGTAGTAGCAGTAGGCATATCAGGTGCTTGGTCTGGCTAGAACTGCTGGTGGCACCTCGATGGTAGCCTGCGTTAGGGCCCTGGCTGCACCACGTGCGCATCCTCGGCCTCTACCCGATCCCGACCTCTGATAGCTCCAGTAAGGGGCTTGGGCACGTGATCATCTTTGGTAGGACGTGTCCTCACTATCTGTGAGAGAATAAGAAGATAGAAGTTTAGAATTGTGATATCAAAATCTCGCATGATAGGGAAATCAAATGAAGTGAATTTTCCTAACACTTACATAGCCTCTCGTAGATAAGTACAAACATTTGTACTGATTCGTGAAACTATAATAAACTGGCTTTTGATTCATGGTTCCTATGAACCTAGAGCTCTGATACCAACTTGTCATGATCCCAGGTCGCCCTCTGTCAACTATTGTGATGGAACCTTGCCTCTACAACTAGGTAAGCCAAACAAATTACGAAAATAGAAATAATAGAATAATACTAACCATAAACTACAGAAATAACATAACAAAGCGCTTAAGATGCCGCTCGGCATATACAATAAAAACTCTTGAAACTGAAACAATATTTCCCAAAATCCAGAATCTCATAACATCACAAGCGTTTGAATGTTTACAAGTATCTAACTCCAAAATGTCTAACAAAAGAAAATACAGAAGGGCTAATACTTAAAGAGAGAATAGAAAGGGACTCATCGGTCTGCGGATGCGGTAGGTATACCTCGAAGTCTCTGGGAAAACATGCTTCACCTCAAGGGCGGTAGGACCGAGTCGAAGTACCTCAATCTGCACATGAAAAACATGCGCAAAAAGAGCATCATTACACCACAATGGTACTCAGTAAGTGCCAAGCCTAATGATCAGGACCAACCCTGCACTACTATTGGGTTGCGAGAGAGGTCGAAGAAGCTTTTACTCGATTAAAGTCGGGATAATTTCAGCAGGGAGCTAGATATTGGAGTTGGTTGTCTATCTAAAATGGAGTTGCGTATTGTCTCCAAATTGCACTTCTGCACATTTTTAGTTTTGATTATGGTTCTAATTTTATCAAACTACAATGCTCAATTAAATTAAAATAAGCTAAGATTAAACTATTGCGAATTGTTCAAATGATTAAAAGGCACTAGAGTAGTGACTTTCGCCTAGGTGGTCTACTGACAGATAATTGAGTCTAAGGCATGACTGTCACATTTGGGGATTATGATATAACAATTGTATGATTCTACTCACTCTACACCTCTCGGTAGTTTGAGTGATTTTGCCCGAATTGACTTTCTCAAGACTAATTGGGTATGCAAATTTGCACAGGCAATTAAGATTCAAGTCGGGTATTACTATCTCTAGGTTTAACCCTTTAATTGGGGCTATCAATCTCTTGAGTACGCTCTAATTCCTTGTTGGACCAATTTCAGACTTAGGATCTCTTTCTCAAGAAGAGCCAAAGTCAGTCAAAAACAAACTAGTGTTTGCAACTACTAATTTAGCAATTAAATATGAAATTAGTCCAAATATCTAACACCCATACTCAATCAAGCCCTAAACACAAGAACCATCAATTACCCACACTAGGTTTGAGCCACAACCATAGCTTATGGGTCTAGCTACTCATAATTATAGAATAAAACAAAGAAATAGATGAAGTAAAACTGATATTAATTCACTAAATTAAACTTGAAGATTCAATGTTGAAATGAAGCAAAAATTACTAAAAACAACTAAAATAAATAAAGTCAAAGAGTGCAACCTTCAATACAAACTCTCTACTTATCTAAAATGGGAAAAGAATCTATTTATACTAGGATAAAAATCTTGGACAAAAATACCCCCGTGGGGCTAGTGCGGACCACACAAAATACAGTGCGGCCGCACTAAGGATCTTGACTTGAATATCTGGCTCTCTGAACTTGGGCAATATGGGCCGCACGAAATTACAAAGAAGTGTAAAATGCATCATAATTCCTAGTTATCAACTCCCCCAACTTAAGCTTTTGCTTGTCCTCAAGCAAACAAAATAAGACCCACGCCTTAAAGAGAAAATCAAAGAAAATTCAGCTGTCCTTAAGTGACCTTATCTAGCATCAATAGGGACTAACAATTGCCCTCAATACAAATTAATCATTAACACCATTTACTCTTTTAAACACCATTGATTAATTGTGACACAAAAGCATCAAAAGTTGACTCAACACAACAAAGAACTCTTTCTATTACTTTGGTCATTTTGGAACCCAAATCATACATTCTCAGCTCTCCCTAAGCAACCCCCACCTTTAGAATAGTTGCACTCAAAATAGGTTAATGAAAATTCACTCATCTCTCTCAAAGCAAAGTCACAAGTTCGGCTCTAAGTACCATATGCTTGACCCTTATGTGAGTCACCACTAATGTAAGCTTCAATAAACTCAAAATCATATTGGGCTTTTGTGGAGACATAGTGAAGGCTTTTGGTTTAAGGTAGGTAATGTTTGGTCTGGTCTATATAGGTTCCATTTTGGCACAAATTCGCTTGACATCATTTCACCTCTTTCGAAGGGGTTAGAGAGAAACACTATCACTCTTTCTTATACATTTCAAATCTTTTCTCCTTTCTCAATCTTTTTCACAACTTTCATTCTTTGCTTTTCTTGTATCCCTATTATTCATTTCTTTTTTCATTGCCTTTTCTTTTCTTCATTTTGTACCTTTTTACAACTTTTTTGCCATCCTCATCTCTCCTCCCAAACTTATACTTTTCCCATGTGCTAAAGAAAGATCGAGTGCCAAGAGAGGGTATATTTTAGAACGGGTAAAGACTTGTATCATGGTTCTTGAAGGACAAAGATTATGGCTCAAAAGGGTTGACTAGAGATTTTATCATTGTTAGGCCATGGAGGTGTTCAAATTATCATATGGATCACAGAGAACCTATAACATTCAGGGCAAGTTCTAGACCAATAGCTAGGGACTTGAACTTGTTATGCAATTTCTCACGACACCAGCTATGCGATCACTAAAGACATAGAGTCGGGAACCCACAACAAACTTAGATACGATTTGAGCACACAATGGTTCTGAAAAACCACTTGATGATTATCGGTCAACACAAGAGTCTCAAGGTCACGACTTTCACCATGCTAAACACAACAATTTGTTTTTGACCATGAGATCAAAGAAAAATGTGCTGGGCCCAAGTTAAGCTTTGCTTGGGGCATCCTTACCACTAATTACTAAAAAGCAAAAAAAAAAAATAGACTCAAACTCTTAAGAAAGTTATCACGCCATCCATCATTGGGAAGAGCCACCCGGTTCACACAAACTCCACCTTTGGAAAGAACATTGGCATTAAGAAAACCAAAGAATTATTGCAAATGTTTAAAACAAGAAGCCACGAACATAAATAAGAAGCTACAGAAAAGAAAAGTGTGCAAATATGTAATGAAGTACTAAAATTATATGCATAAACCAAAGATAAAAAGAAATAAATCATAATATATACATTGATCCAAATCAATAAAAGTAGGGCCTATCCCCTTAAATGAAAGTTGGCATTGTCCTCAATGCCAACTAAGCAAAATAACACAAAAATAAAGGGAAAAGGGATATAGAAACTCCCTATGTCCTTCCTGCCTGCATGGGATCCTGAGTGGTACATGGTTCCTTAATATACTTGGGAACCTCAGACTGGTTTCCTATGACCTGCTGCTCTGCTGCGGGAACCTGGGCCTGGACAGGCTCTTGGGTTGCGTCCCGTTGGTTGGCTGGAGGAGGTCTCCCGTGGGTCTGCCAACTGGATGACTGCATCATCTGCACTTGGAATCATTATATTCCTCTTGGGAGGCCTCTGGGACTGCTCTGGCTGGGGATAAACTGTTGGCATAGGGTCCTGATAATAAATCCAAAGGTAAATGATCTGCTTTTAACTTGTTGACCTCCACCTGTAGCTCCTTCACGGACTCCTTGGACGCCCTAGTCTTCCTCATCTTCTTAGACTCCTTAGCAATCTCCTTGAGAGCTTTTCTATGAGACTTCACAACGTCCGTAAGAACATTCTGAGTGTCAAGGATTTTCTTCTAGTTTTCCCAGATCTCCTTGAGGGCGTCCCCAGTAGACTTTGTGACTTGTGGAGGTGAAGATGCCGACTGAGCTGCTACTGTAGTAGTAAGGGCAGACAGCTTAGAGGAAGCTGTTTGCATCCAGTTGTTGATGCTAAGAACATCCTAGCTCAAACATTATGCAGTCACCGGGTGAGCGGGGGGTAGAGGGTATGTCTTAAATTTCTGAAGTGGATGGACCGGGGGCATGTTCGTTGAAGTGGAAGCATGCCGAGAAGGAGCCAATACCATTAATGGCTTTTCAAAATGGCTAGTTGGAGCAGTGGCTATTCTATTGTAGTTTTTTATTTTTGGGTTTTCATCACCCTGCATATATTACTATGAGAACGAGGCCTTTGCTTTGACTTTGACATTAAATGGCCGCTTTTCAACTTTGAGGTCCCTGAAGTACATGGTCAAGAAACTGGGGAAGGAATATTTTCTGTCACCTTCACTAACAACCTGTGTAATCACCTGAGACATCACATTCCCGACGTTAACCAGGTACCCCGACATGATTGATGCTACCAGTACTGCCAGGGTGAAGAGGGAGGGAGTTTTCATTAGTAGTGGGGTCCAATATACTACACATGATCGTTTCCCACCCCTTGGCCTCGAAATTCAAACTTCTCCTCAAAATCTTTACTCCCTCATCCAACCACTCGGGGGTGGTACCTGGGATTTCCAGATACTATGCCAACTAAGGACAGACCTTCTCACCTAATTCCATATTTTCCAAGTACAACAACTCATCCTCCTCATCGAAGTCCAAGTAGTCATTTATTGATTTTCCATCAAGTAACACTTTCAAGTTATACACATTGGTCACTTGACCTTTTGATGTGGACAACACTGGTTCCTTGACCAGGTGCTCGTTTGCATCCACACAGTTGCCCAAGAAGTAATCCCAGCCGACTCGCTCTCTAAACTTTCTCCTCGCATTGGGATTGTAAGGCAAGAGGTCTTTATCAACAAAACTTCTCTTTGGGATCAATTTCCTCACATGCCACCATTACCTTAATTTATGGTAGGCCACCTCGCTCACAAAGTTGTCTTTCTGCACCTCCGATTTTCTAGTTCTAGCAACACCTCTCACCTGAGGTTCACCCCCTTCTCCTACTACCTCTTCTTCTCCTGATGCCTCATCTTCTCCTGCTGCACCCTTTCCAGATGATGAACCTATGGAAGAGGTGGAGTATTCATCCCCATTGCCTTTAGCTGAGCGCTCAGACGACCTAGAAGATACATTTAGTGAAGCTTGGGAAATGGGGAAAGTGAAGGAGTGTCCCTTTGTCTATTTCTCTCCAGCCAGTCAGGGATGTACTTTGGCATGGACTCTGAAGATATATCCTTGGAGAGCTCGTACTCATTCCCCGAGTGATCAATAGCCTTTTCAGCAACTTTGATGATCTTCCTTGTGTTTTTAATGTTTTGCCGGGCTTGGGGAGTCAATCTTAACATCTTCTGTTTCCCTCCCTGGGAGGATTCTCCTCTACTTGCTTGTTTAGCACCCTTGCCTCTTTGTCTCACTATTGTCTGCAAACAACAACCATTAAGCTTGCTAGTATCCAAAAGAGCATTATGAAGTGTAGTTGCAGAAAGAATTATTGCAGACAGTTAAATATGTGGCAGAGTTCGGACTGCAAAAAATGTAGTGTGGCCGTACAGAGGCCAATGGGGACCGCACAATATTCATTACGGTCTGCACAGAAGTGGGGTTCAAATTACCCACTCTCTGAATCCATGCACTGCGGACCATAAAAAATTAGTGCGGTCACACAAAGTCCAATACGTGCCGCACAAAATCTATTGGGGTCCGCACAGAGGTGGGGTTCAGACTACCCACTCTTTGAATCCATGCGCTGCATGCCACACAAAACGTAGTACGGCCGCACAAAGACCAATGCAGTATGCACAAATTGATAATGCGGCCCGCCCGAGGTACCGCGGACCGCACAAATTGTACTGCGGCCATGGTTCTCAAGGATCAAGTTTCAGAAATTGTAGCTATGCGGCCCGCACAAAATTCCATTGCAGACCATACAAGGGCACTGCGGACCGCACAATTTCCATCTTGGTCCGTACTGAGTACCACAAAGTAGCACCAACCTAAGTGTTGATCAATTTTAATCCATTTCATTACTTAAAGACGAGTCCCTAGATGTTGCTTCAATGTTCTAACTATCTAAAACTAACTTTATATACAAATTAACTACCCTATTCTTGCCAAATCGACAGAAATACAGGAAGAATTAGAAGAAAATCTAAGCAAACAAATATTTAATGAAAGTAATAAATTAATAATGGACCGCACAGAGGCTAATGCGGACCGCAAAAAATGGAATACGGTCCGCACCATACAACATTTATACAAGTTTGAGAAGGCAACCTACTGCGGTCCGCACAAAATGCTTTGCGGTCGCAGTTGTCCACCGTGGACCGCACAAAATGTAATGCGGCCGCGGTGGCAAACTTAAGAGAGTTGGTATTTTCAGCCATCATCAGTGCAGTCTGCACTACATTCCTGCCCATGCACTAGGTTCTTTGCGGCCGTATAAAATGTAGTGCGGTCCGCATTGCAAACTTCAGAGACCTCAACTAGTTTTCCACAATGTCCAACATTGCATCAACACAATCTTGTATCATCTCATAACTAGTCAATCCAAAAATAAATCCTATACTACAACGAAAATCAAAGAAAAACAAGAAGAAAAACACATGGGTTTCCTCCCAAGAAGTGCATGATTTAACATCGCGGCACGATAGAGATTACCAACAAATCATTTGAAATGAAGAAGTGCCACCACGTGGCTGTCATCAATTTTCCCAAGTAGTGTTTGAACCTATGCCTATTCACTCTAAAAACTTCCCCATTTTTGTTCAATAAATCAATAGCACCAAACGAGGTCTCAAAAACCACTTCAAACAGTCCACCCATTTGGACTTCAGCTTTCCCGGAAACAAACATAACCGGGAGTCAAATAAGAGCACCAAATCTCCAACCTTGAACTCCTTGCCACGAGTATATCTGTAGTGAAGGTACTTCATCTTATCCTAGTACAATGATGAACTGGAGTAGGCATGGAATCAGAATTCATCAAGTTCATTGAGCTGCTCCACCTGAAGATTTGTAGCTACATCCTAATCAGGGTTCAATTTTCTTAAAGCCCACATGGCCTTGTGCGCTAACTCAATTGATAAATGGTAAGCTGCTTTGAACACCAACTGATATGGAGACATACCAAGTCTTATAAGCAGTCCTATATGCCCATAGAGCATCATCTAATTTCTTAGACCAATCAATCCTATTTGCATTGACCATTTTAGACAGAATATTCTTGATTTTCCTGTTTGAGACTTCAACTTGGCCCTCGGCTGAGGATGATAGGGAGTAGACACTTTGTGGTTGATACCATACTTTGCAAGCAAGGTGTCAAAAGCTATATTGCAAAAATGCAACCCCCTATCACATAAAATTGCACGCGGAGTGCTAAACCTTGTTAAAATGTGATTTTTTAGAAATGCAACCACACTCCTAGCTTCATTGTTAGGCAACGACACAGCTTCGACCCATTTTGAAACATACTCAACAGCCACTAGAATGTGGGTGTTCCCGCACGAGCTTACAAATGGACCCATAAAATCAATTCCCCATACATCAAAAATATCAACCTCAAGAATTGTATTGAGAGGTATCTCATCTTTTTTCAAAATTCCACCCGCTCTTTGACATTTGTTTGCACCTCTTCACAAGTTCATTCGAATCTTTGTATAAAGTTATCCAATAGAACCCTTAACTAAGAACTTTGGAAGATTTTCTTTCCCTTCCATGACGGACACTATAGGAAGAGGAATGACAAGCCCCCAAGATACTCAAATTTCTCCTCCTCCGGCACACACCTGCGGATCACACCATCTGTGTAAATTTTGAACAAGTAAGGCTCATCCTATTAGAAATCCAAACTATCCCATTTGAGCTTCTTCCTTTGATTAGAAGAGAGCTCACATGGGATAATGCCAATCACAAGGTAATTAGCAACATCCAAAAACCATGGCATATCACTCATTGATACTGAAAGTAGCTTCTCATGGGGAAATGCAGCATTGATCTCTAGGCCATCACACGACCTTCCTTCCTCATCCAAGCGGGACAAGTGGCCCACTACTTGGTTTTCACTATCTTTTCGGTTCACAATTTCTAAATCAAACTCTTGAAGTAACAAGACCCATCGCATCAGCCTAGCTTTGGTGTCTTTCTTCATCATAAAGTACCTAAAGGCCGCATGATCAATGTGCACTATAACCTTGGATCCCTGAGATATGGCCGAAAATTTCCCATTACGAACACAATAGCCAACAACTCTTTCTCAGTCACCGTGTAGCTTTGAGCCTCATTCATTGTCTTGCTCGCGTATTACACCGGATGAAACATTTTTTTCACTTTTTGACCAAAAGCTGCCCCAACCGCAACATCATTCGCGTCGCACATGAGCTCGAAAGGCCAGCTCCAATTGGGTGCAGTAATTATAGGGGTAGTGGTCAAATAATGTTTGAGAAGTTCAAATGCTTGCATACATCCCTCATCAAACACAAAATCGGCATCCTTTTCTAGTAGCTTCCGCAAAGGATTCACTACCTTTGAAAAATCCTTTATAAATCACCAGTAGAACCTCGCGTGCCAAAGAAAACTCCTAACTCCATTGACATAAGTGGGGGGGGGGGGCCTTGAAATCACCTCTATTTTGGCCTTATTGACTTCTACACCATGCTTTCAAATTTTATGATCCAACACTATGCTCTCCTCAACCATGAAGTGGCATTTTTCCCAATTGAGCACAAAATTGGTGTCTTCACAACGGGTCAACACTCTATCTAGATTTTTCAAAAATTTGTCAAATGAATCACTCACCTCACTAAAATCGTCCATGAACACCTCCAAAATGTCTTCCACCATATCGGTGAAAATAACTATCATACACCGTTGGAATGTCGTCGGTGCATTACACAACCCAACATGCATCCGAGAAAAAGCAAAAGTGCCATATGGACAAGTAAATGTGGTCTTTTCCTGATATTCTGGAGCAATCAAGATTTGGTTGTACCCAGAATATCCATCTAGGAAACAATAGAGGGCACCAGCAAGACGATCAAGCATTTGGTCAAGGACCGACAATGGGAAGTGATCCTTGCGGGTCACCTTTTTCAACATGCAGTAATCCATGCACACTCTCCATCCAGAAACTGTCTGGGTAGGAATTAGTTCATTATTATTATTGGTCACCATGGTCATACCATCCTCTTTCGGCATACACTGCACCGGCCAAGTCCACGAGCTCTCTGAGATATGATACACAACCCTAGCATCTAACCACTTGGTCACCTCCTTTTTTAAAACTTCTTGCATTACCTCCTTCAACCAACTTTAATGTTCCAAGGAGAGTTTTGCATCATCTTCAAGAATAATCTTGTGCATACAGAATACATATCTTATTCACTGAATATCAGCTAAAGTCCATCCAATTGCCTTCTTCCGCTTTTTGAGCACCGCCAATGTGGCGTCTACATGTATGTTAGTAAGATAAGAGGAAAGAATAATTGGTAAAGTTGAACTAGGGCCTAAAAATTCATACCTGAGGTGCGGAGGTAATGGCTTCAACTCAAACACCGGAGGTTCCTCAATTGAAGGCTTTGTCGGAGGATTCTTTCTATTTTCAATATCCAAAGAGAGTTTCCTAGGTTCATAAGAATAAGAGCCCATTCCATGTAAAGAATTCACACACTTCACTCAGCCCTCATAATTATTGATATCAAGATTTAACAGTACGACCGCTAGAAGGTATTCAACATTGATCATTGCACTAGTATAATCAATTATCAGAGCTGTGGTCCACAAATGAGCACACTTTGGTACAATTGGACTGCTTTATTAACTTGCGCACATGAAAGATTACCTTTTTATCACCCACCCGAAAAGTGAGTTCCCCTGCTTCCACATCAATTAGAGCCTTCCTCGTAGCAAGGAAAGGTCTCCCAAATATTTATAATTTATCTCGCAATCCAAGATCACAAAATCAACTGGCAAAATAAATTTGTCCAATCACACAAGCACATCATCAACAATTCCCAATGGTCGCTTCATTGATCTATCTTCCATTTTCAATCTCATGGAAGTCGGCCTTAGTAACATAATACCCAAAGTCTTAAAAGTTGAGTAAGGCATCCAGTTGATGCTTGCCCCTAAATCACATAAAGCTTTAGCAAAGTTTGCACTTCCAATAGTGCAAGGGACAGTAAAAGCACCAGGATCCTTCAACTTTGGAGCCATTGAATGTACTATGGCACTAACATGGTGGATCATCTTGATAGTTTCATAGTCCATGGATACTTTATTTTTCACCAAATCTTTCATGAATTTAGCATAGCTAGGCATTTGCTCCAAAACCACCACCAAAGGTACATTGATGGATAAGCTCATCATGTCAATAAACTTTCTGAACTGATTCTCATTTTTCTGCTTGGCTAGCCATTGAAGATAAGGTGGGGGTAGCCTAGGCAAGGGTGCCTTAGCTTTTGGAACAACCGCCTCCGACAAGTCTATTACGTTTTCCCTAGACGGGTTCACATCATTTTGCATTTCCACCTCGGCATCTTGAATATCAACCCTCACTTCTTCGTTTACATTTTCATCAAACACATTCTCAACCACCAAAGGAACTTAATCTTATTGCAACTCAACTTCATCAACCAAAACTTACTTTTGTTTGGAGGCATTCACATCACCGCTTCGTCCACTCCTAGTAGTTACCGCCATAACATGATTGTTCCTTCCCTTTGGATTAACTAACGTATCACTCGGTAGAGCCCCCTTAGGGTAAGTATTAAAAGAGTGTGAAATTTGGCCTAGATGAACCTCCAATTTCCTAATTGAAGTGTTGCGATAAGCCAATTGTGCATTAGAGTCAACATTCTTTTTCATCATTTGTTCAAATATCATTTCAATTCTCCCTATTTTATTGTTAGAAGAACTAGGATTGTGGGATAGAAAAGGTGGTGGATTTCTTGATTGTTGGTACATTGGGGGCCTTTGAAATCTTTGCCTCTGATTTTACTAGTCATTGTTCCATCCACCCTGGTTGTAGTTGTTGCCCCAGTTTCCTTGATTGCTCCGATTGTAGTTTTGATTTTCCCAATTTGGATTTTGATTATTGTTTCCCAGATTGTTGTTCCCTTGTTGATTGTTCCAATTGTTGGTGCCTTGTTGTTGATTTCTCGAGTTGCCTTGGGATCTCCATTGTTACTGTTGGTTGGAAGAATTTCCTCTTTGGCTTTGATAATTATTCAAAAATTGTACCTCTTCATTCTTCCCATCATAACTATCATCTTGGAATCCACCACAATCATTGTCAAATTGATCCGAACTTCCTTGGTTCTGTAGACCTCTTTTCCTACTTTGGTTCACTAGCATGTTAATATCCTCCATGGCATTTACTTGGCGAGGATTTTGAACTTGTTGTACCTGTGCTTTTGCTAGTTGGTTCATGGTTGTTCTTAACTCAGCTATCGCCTGCCCATGATCATGCAATTTTTTTGTGCAAATGAGTGACTGTAGGGTCACCCTGGGGTACATTGGCTCTACTTTGCCAAGAAGACAACGTGTCAGCCATCTCATCAAGAATATCACAAGCTTCATCATAGTATAGCTTCATGATGTTGCCCCATCAAGTTGGTTTACTAGGCACTAGTTTGCTGTTTTAGTGCCCCGGTAGAAAGTCTGTTGGATCATCTCTTCAGTCATATCATTGTTGGGGCATGCCTTCACCATGGTTCTATATCTCTCCCAAATCTCATGCAATGGTTCGTCGGGCTCCTCATTGAAAGCTAAGATCTCATCCCGCAATGCTGCCATATGCCCTAGTGAGAAGAACTTTACAATGAACTTGTCCGCCAACTCATCCTAAGTAGTGATGGAATAGTTGCGAAGTTGCTCAAGCCAATCCAGTGCCTTCCCTCTAAGTGAGAATGGGATGAGTCTCAATCGAAGTGCATCCTCGGATACATTAGTTTGCTTGCTCCCCTAACAGGTGTCTACGAACCCCTTGAGATGTTTGTAAGCATTTTGATTGGCAGCGCCCGTGAAATACCAATGCTGCTCCAGCAATGTCAACATAACGTTGGTAATGTGGAAATTGCCCGCCCGGATCCGGGGTGGGACAATTGCACTTGTATAGCCTTGGTTTGGAAATATCCTTTGAGCCATTCTTTAAGGTGGAGGAGAAGGGTCTGGAACTTTTCCAGTAGCATTGTCCTGGTGGCCTCTCCGTTGTCCTTGAGGTACAAGAGGTACCTTATCCTCTCCATTATCATCTATGTCCCCCCTGCAATCACATTTCCAATAGGGTCATTAGCATTTAATGCCATTTTGTACCTAAAGTTGTGAGACATACAAATTAGTAATAGAGAAGGAAATAAGAACAATACACAAAATTATTTAGATAGATAGCCAAAACCGTTAACGCCCTGGAAACGATGCCAAAAAGTAATCGGGGCCAACCCTGCGCTACTATTGGGTAGCGAGAGAGGTCAGAGCAGCTTTTACCCGATTTAGGTCGGGATCGATTTCCACATGGAACTTGATATTGGAGTTGGGTGTCTATCTAAAGTGGATGCATATTTGCTCCAAATTTCTCTTCTATACATTTTTGGTTTTGATTATGATTCTAATTTTATCAAACTACAATGCTCAATTAAACTAAGTAAAGCTAGGATTAAACTATTGTGAGTAGTTCAAATGATAAAAAGGCAATAGGGTAGTGACTTTCGCTTAGGTGGTCAATTGACAGATACATGAGTCTAAGGCATGACTTTCATATTTAGGGATTATGATATAACCATTGCACGATTCTACTCACTCTAGACCTCTCGGTAGTTTGAGTGATTTTTCCCGAATTGACTTTCTCAAGACCTACTAGGTATGAAAAATTGCACAAGAAATTAAGATTCAAGTCGGGTATTACTATCTCTGGATTTAACCCTTTAATTGGGGCTATCAATCTCTTGAGTACGCCCTAATTCCTTGTTGGACCAATTTTAGAGACTTAGGCTCTCGTTCTCAAGAAGAGCCAAAGTAAGCTAAACAAATATTAGTATTTGCAACCACTAGTCCCCAATTAAACATGAAATTAGTCCAAATATCAAACACCCATAGTCGATCAAGCCCTAAAATACAAGACCCATCACTTACCCACACTAGGCTTGAGCCACAACCCTAACTTATGGGTCTAGTTACTCATAATTAGAGAAGAAAACAAATAAATAGATGAAGCAAAACTCATATTAATTAATCACTAAATTAAATTTGAAGATTTAATGTTGAAATAAAGCTAAAATTACTAAAAACAACTAAACTAAACGAAGTCACGAGCGCAACCTTCAGTACAAACTATCTTCTTACCTAAAAATAGGAAAAGAATCTATTTATACTAGGCTAAAAATCTTGGACAAAAATACCCCTGTCGGGCTAGTGTGGATCGCACAAAATGCAGTGCGGCGGCACTAAGGCCTTTGACTTGGATATCCAGCTCTCTAAACATGGGAAATGTTGACCGCATGAAATCGAGTGCGGACGCGGTAGCTTCTGGTGCGGTCTGCATGAAATGGAGCGCGGACTGCATTGGGCTTCCATCTTCAATCTGGAAACTCTTTCAATCTTGGCTCTGCAGACCGTACAAAATTGTGTGCAGTTTCAATGAATCCAATGCGGACTGCACTAAATCGAGTGCAGTCGCAGTGACTCCAATGCAAACCACACTAAATCGAGTGCCGCCACAGTGACCTTTTTGCCTGAGTTGCATACTCTCTGACTTCACTTGTGTGGACCGCACAGAATGGTGTGCGGCCGCACTGACCCTGTTTGACTGAGCTTTTCCTTGTTTTATTGCTTGTGCAAGTTTCACTCTTTTTTGAGATGTTTTTTTGACATCTTGTCACCTTGTTGATCACATCTACAATCAAGCACAACTTGTTAGTTTTTGAGACTATTTTGTACATATTTGTAATAAAAACTCAAGCACGAAGAAGTGTAAAATGCATCATATTTTCTAGTTATCACCTAACCTCGGTGGGTTAGTGACGAGGAAATTCAGGGCCCTACTAAGATTAAATGAAATATAAGGTATAACAATATATAATAAGACAATAATTAAGTGCAATAGTAAGAAGTAACACAAGATAGAAAGAACAACAACAACTATGATAGAGACAGAATAATAACGGAAAGCAATACAACTCAACGCAGAGTTAACAAACCGGGGATCTACCAGGATACCTGGTCACACCCAACTATGCCTAATAAAAAGGACTAAGCGGTCTCTGCAAATATAATCCGGTTTACAAGTCCGAAGTTGAATCCTGGAGAGAACTAAGGCTTAGCTATAGTTTTTCAATATCCCTAAGAAATAGAAGTCCAACCCATTTTCTAATTACAAAGATTATAATATTTATTTTTATCTAAAGAAATAATAAATATAGAAAGCCGTAAAACTATCAATAAATAAGGATAAGGATTGGATTAAATATTAAGGAGGTCTAGAGTTGTGATTTCTCCAATTGTCGAAATCCTTCCCGCTATGTTTTCTATAAATTCGCCTAAGTATTCTCTACCGATCATGAGCGCTCTGAATCTCGCTCTCTCCCGAGTAATTACCACTATTTAATAGACACACTCTCCTGAATTACGCTATCTGGCTTTTTTTACATCTCACTTAGATCACATCCAAGGTTCCGTTATCCCTAATCCCACCTTTAAACCCTTGGTTATTGATTCCTCACATACGTCGGGAGTAATGTTGTTCAAAAGCTACCTAAATATGCACTCTCTCCTGAGTAATACATACTAAATAAGCACAACTAATTGAGGGCCCTTCAATCAACCACAAGAAGAATATAATTGAACAAAAAGAGAAAATACTACGGCTCAATTATATAAAAACATAACAAGAATTTATCCCACAAAAGGTTCCATCAAAACCCTAGATAACAAATTAGCTATTCATAATAGCATGTAAAATTACAATACTAAAAGTCATAACCAATAATGAAAAATAGGAATGAAAAATAGGAAGAGGAAGGAAAAACTCGTAGAAGAATTCCCCGCCTTGCTCCTATTATGTCTCTGCTTCCTTAGGTCAAATCTCTGGTCTCCTTATCCTTCATAGGTCTAAATTACTTCAAAAGTATCTTCAACCCTTAAAAAAATATCATTTTCCATGTATATATATAAATTAGGGTCGGGCCCAAATAATTAAACCTTTTACTTCACTAAAAAGGACAAGTTTTCAGGCCTATTTGGCCGCGGCCACGGTGGAACCGTGGTATATGGCAGGTATATCAGCCCGCCTCAGGTCTGTGGTCTCGGTTTTGACTACGTTTTTCACATGTTCCTTTTGGAATTTGGAAAAATGTAAAACATAAAAGTTGTAGCCCTTTGAGTTATCTTTCCAACCATATATTGTGGAGTCCAAATGGAGTTCTGAGAAAAATGTTATATACTTTTACTAGACAATGTGCAATATGCATACTCGATTCTTTGTTTTGTTGCTCTATCATCTGTTGATCCCCGAGTACGATCCCGACTTAATTACTTGGGGTTTTACTCAGACTTCAAATCTCTAACTCACTTGAATTCAATCCACAATATCTATATAGCTCAGAATCACTCCTACAAGGCATAAAACACACTGTTAGTGCAAGACACGAACGACTACAACACAAACTCATCTAAAGTGCAGTAAATTTGAGTGTAATAATCGACTAATATATGTAATTATGGCCTATCATCAACACCCCACACTTAAGCATTACTCATCCTCGAGCAATCAAACTACATTTTCTTATAGACACGACCTTTTAAACAATTCTCCTAACTCATCACACCAAGAATATTTAATATAGACTAAGCACAAACATCTTCACCTCAATATTTGACTCATAAGTACCACGTATTATTCATAACTCACCCGCTTACTCTAATAGATGTCAATGACATTACCTTTCCTTCATGAATCAAGTGCCCTCACACAACAAAAGAGAGTAGTTCCACACAATAAAATTAAAACACTTAGGAACCCAAGATAGAAAAAATTCACTCACTCCTAGAAATAATATTCATATGCCACAAAAGATGCACCATAAGCTTCCCTGTAGTGTATTACTCCACTAATCGAGCTCATACAATCTAGGATCAATTAGGACTTTATTTGGTGATAATGTAAGCTACGGGGCGGGTAGGATATATTTAGATATAAGAGGGACTACACCTCCCTAAGTACTTTAATACATATACTTTAACATTTAAACCCAATACTTACGTTAAACTAACACTCCACCTTCACATCAATGTATATTACGCCATTCTTCTTTAAGCATACTTACATCAAGAGTCACCACTTATCAAGATAATTATTTTTTCACAACAAATTAACTTTTTATTTTTTCAATTCAAGTAGCTCTTACTTTTTCAAAACAGTGCACCTTTATGCTTATTTAATTAGTTCAACTCAAAAGCCAAAATGACCACCCCACACTTTAACCTTTACAAGTTCATAAATAATTCAAGTGGTCATGAGAGGTTAGAAGGTTCAAATAGATGATTAATTCAAACAAATGGGAAGAGCTTGTAATATGGTTGCCAAAGAAACAAGATTACATGCTCAAAGGGTTTAACTACGATACATAACAATTAGTTGGATAAAATATACATATCTAGCTCAACAAAGAAACGCCTATATCACTTCCAATACTGAACAAAACTACTATTTTGCTTTGCATACACACGGGGCAAGTTCTAGACATTAAATGCGCGCAAATAATAACAAAAAACCTTATATACACATGGCACATAACTCATTCAGGATGGGTTTCATCAAGATACTCTAGTCAAAGCAGTTAAGCAAAGTTAAGATCATACAATTTAAGGTACTTATACAAGATTCAAAAACTAAACCTAAGCGTGAAAAACCAAAGTACTCACAGCTCTAAAGGCATAACAAAGTCAAGAGATATTTCTTCAATCCAAAACATAACACAATAGCTCCTACTCCCAAAAACAAAAGCTAACTACACCCCGTTCAAAAAAAACCCTTGGAAAAGAACCGTGGTTTAAAGAAAAATCAAGGGGTAATTGCTACAATACCTAATAAAATAATTGTTTTAAGACTTAAATCCCTCATGAAAATTGTCTAATAGATCCAACGTAGGAAAAAGTCCAATCTTTAACAAAAAAAAATTATTTAATTAAACTAACACAACTAAAGTAACATATAAAGTCACCCAGACAATTTCATCACCCCACATTTAAAATTGTGCATTGTCCTCAATGCACACCATACTAATAAGAATATAAAAGAAACTCCCTGGTAGGCCAATGGCCGAAGCATTAGCAGCTCATGTGGTACTCAGACTTCTCCCCGGCCTAGTCCTTCGTGCGGGTACCTCACACTTAGTTCCCACCATACCATCTGGCTTGATGTTGCATCCTTCCAATGGTTTTGCCTTCCATGCTCCTAAAAATAAAATATCGACACTATAAGCATAATACAATAAAAAAACTAAATTCAAAGTAAAAAAATAACATTTGGTTGCCTCCTAAAAAGTGCTTGATTTAACGTCGCGACATGACGTGAATCACTTTCTGCCTCCACTTTGAACTTATGAATCAGACCCCAAGTTTTGATTCTGCTCTCTAATCATGTTCCTGGGGTGGTGGAACGAATCTGACTGGCCCAATAAAATAATGTAGTATTCTGCACTTTTTGGCCTTTAGATGAGGTGTGTAATCCCAACTTCCTGGCAAGAATAATTCCAGAATGTAAGCACTTTGTTCCTCATTCCTTAACTCCTCAAATGGCTCGGACGACTCTATTCCCATATCATCATCTAAACACAATGTGGAAAAATGCTTGGAGTGAGGACCAATGCGCTGAATTACATGAACATTGGGACTGTCTACATTTTAAACACTAATGACAATAGAGTCAACTAAATATATATCCTCAATATCCTTGGTTGAATCTAGTATCTCTTTTACAACATTGACATCCTCAAAATCTAGTGCGATGGATTGTTGGTGTTCTACTCTAGCTTCCTCCTCTAGCTCATCCTCGTATTTTTTAAAATCCTCCAGCATAATGGCAATTTCTATAGCCATTTCATGCTCATATTGGCTACTATCCACAATGTCAACTTGTTATGCTTTACAAGGTTCAATCAATTTATTCGCTTGAGCCTCCAAGTTATGAATAGTTGCCCCTTTCCATTGTACCCGCAGTTGTATCTCATCGTATTGTTTCGTAAGGCACTTTAGCATATCCTCAATCTCTTTCAGGTCCTCGTACCTAAGTTCTTTGTTCCTAGTAACTTCACAAGAAAAAAGAAGAACCATCAAAGTAAGGGGTTGGGGGAAGATAAGAACTATAAGCACAACTATGAAAGTGACCATCTTGATCACCACACATATCACACACATTCCACACATAAGATTGAGTTGGTGCACAAAACTTCTTCTCGAAAATATTTTGATAATTTTGCCCTGGGTGGTTTCTTTCACAATATACATAAGGAGGATTAACAGTAAAATTACCAAAATAAAAATTCTAATTATTCCATGATGCCATGTTTCTCAAATAAACAAATAAAATTAAAATAAAAAAAATTAAATAATGAAATAAAAGTTCAAAATTGAAACCAAGCAATATGTACAACTATAACTACACCGATAGTTCCCCGACAACGACGCCAAAATTTGATCACGCCCAACTATGCCTTATAAAAAGGACGAAGCGGTCACTGCAAATATAATCTGGTTTACAAGTCCAGAGTCGAATCCCACAGAGAACTAAGGTTTAGCTATAGTTGTTCAATATCAATAAGAAACACAATTCCAAACAATTTTCTAATTAGAAATATTATATTATTTATTTTTATCTAATTAACTAATAAATTTAGAAAGCCGTAAAACTATCAATTAAGAAGGATAAGGATTGGAGTCAATATTAAGGATGTCTGGAATTATGATTTTCCCAATTGTCGGAATCCTTCCCGCTACGTTTCCTATAAATTCGCCTAAGTATTCTCTACCGATCATGAGCGCTCTGACTATCGTAACTCTCTCCCGAGTAATTATCACAATTTACTAGACGCACTCTCCTGAGTTACGTTAGCTGGCTTTTGTGATATATCACTTAGATCTCACCCAAAGATTCGTTATCCCTTATCCCACCTTTAAACCCTTGGTTATTGATTCTTCACATACGTCGGGAGTGATGTTGTTCAACAAATGCCTAAATATGCACTCTCTCCAGAGTAATACATACTAAATAGGCACATCTAATTAAGGGCCCTTCAATCAACCACAAGAATATTATAGTTGCAAAAATAGAGAAAATACTACGGCCCAATTATATAAAAATATAACAAGAATTTATCCTACAAAAGGTTCCATCAAAACCCTAGATAATAAATTAGCTATTCATAATACCATGTAAAACTACAATACTAAAAGTCATAACCAACAATAAAAAAAAAGAGGAAGGAAAAACTCATAGAAGAATTCCCTGCCTTGCTCCTATTGTGTCCCTGCCTCCTTAGGTCGAATCTCCGGTCGCCTTAGCCTCCTCGGGTTTAAATTATGTCAAAAGTATGTTCAACCCCTAAAAATACCATTTTCCATGTATATATACAAATTAGGGTCGGACCCAAATAATCATACCTTCTCCTACGCAAAGGACAAGTGTTCAGGACTGGATGGCCGCGGCCGCGCTGGGACTGCGATAGATGGCAGGTATACTGCCTCAGCCTGCCTCGGGTCCATGGTCTCGATTTTGGCCACTTTTGTTTACCCTATTTTCTTTGGAATTTGGAAATACGTAAAATATAAAAGTTATAGCTCTATGAGTTATCTTTCCAACTATATATTATGGAGTCCAAATGGAGTTCTAAGCAAAAAGTTATGTATATTTTACAAGAAATAGCATAATATGCCTACTCGATTCTTTGTTTTATTGCTCTATCATCCGTTGATCCCCGAATACGATCCTGGCTTAATTCCTTGGCTTTTTACTCAGATTTCAAAGCTCTAAATCACTTAAATTTATTCCATAACATCTATATAGCTTGGAATCACTCCTACAAGTCGTAAAACACACTATTAATGCAAAACACTAATGATTACAATGCAAACTCAACAAAAGTGCAGTAAATTTGAGTGTAATAATCGATTAACACGTATAGCCTATCATCATATACTGTAGTCCCCAAATATAAATATCCAGTAATCTCCCGGGTGCAGTCCCGTAGTTCTAATGTAAATGTGCAGGGGGATCTACCAGAATACCAATCCATTGTCCCAAAGTAAACATGCAAAGGAGCTCCCGGGATACCGTCCCGTAGTCCCAAAGTAAACAAACAACAACAACACGAAGAATACTTAATTCAACTCAAATTCTATACCAAGGTAAAACAAGTAGTTCTAGCCTAGCATGCTGCACATAATTCAAATAAGTCAGTTTGAGCAAGTAAAACAATTAAGTCAAATAGACATGTTTTCCTAAGCTAACATCAGGCTCAAATTGCAAGTAGAATAAACTGGAAAGGAAATACAATTGTAGTTAATTAATGAAAACATGTTTTTCAACAATTAGCACAAGTACACACTCGTCACCTTACGTATAAAGCATTTCAAATATCAACAATACCAAATCGTAAGGGGAGTTTCCCCCACACAAGGTTAGGCAAGTCCCTTACCTCGAACCGACTCAAAATCAACCCGAAACCACACTCTTGCCGCAAGTACTCAACTCCAAATGACCCAAATCTATTCAATTCAATTGCATAATGTAAATATAACTTCAAGTAACTGATTCCACTAATTAATTCTAAGTTGATACTCGAAATTAAGAAAAATGACCAAAACACCCTTCAGGCCCACGTCTCGCAATCGGGTAAAATTTACAAATTCAGAATCCTCATACTCTCGCGAGTTCATTTACACCAAAATTATCTCAATCCGACATCAAAATCTAGATCAAAATTCCAAATATTAAGCTTAAGAACTTTTTAAAAATTTCTCCAAGTTTTCACCCCAAATTCGAATTCAAAGGATGAATTTAAGTATAGATTCGTGGAAATTAATAAAAATCGAGTAAGAATTACTTACCCAAAATACCCAGGTGAAAATCTCTCAAAATCGCTAATCCAGAGCTCCCAGATTAGTTTTTCTAAGTTTTGAAATAAAACCCTCTTTTTCTGCTCTTTTTTGACTAATAAAATTGCATTTGTGGCTCTGAGACTGCGCCTACGGTACCACTTCTACGTAGACCAAGTTGCAGTTGTGACTTTTCATTAAACGTAGACTATTGTCACGCAAGTGCAGCAAAACTTCCGCATATGCGGTTCCAGCCTTTCTTCCTCTTGGCCACATCTGCGGCTTCTCTTTCACTTCTGCGGGCTCGCACGTACGCTCCCCAAGCCGCTGGTGCAGTTATGATAGAAGACTTAGCAGCTTAAGCTGCAAATTCCTAACTTCAAACTTCCCGTTAACTATTCAAAATCATCCTGAGGCCTTCGTGGCCTCAATCAAAAGCACGAACAAGTCATATACTAATATCCAAACTTATACAAATCTTCCAAACACCACAAATAACATCGAATTAACCAATTAACATCAGATTCAAGCCTAAGAACTCCAAAAACTCTCAAACTACGCTTTCGATCAATAAGTCTATCAACCCCCGTCTAAATTACCTGAAATTTTACACACGCATCACATTCACAGTACAGAGCTACTCCAACTTCCGAAATCCCATTCCGAACCTTAGATCACTATCTCACTATCGAACCGGAAACCTTAAAAAATTAATCTTTCGGTATTTCAAGACTAAATTAGCTACGAACCTCCAAAACACAATCCAATCACGCCCCTATCCCTGAAATCACCCAACAGAGCTTACAGAACCATCGAAATTCCATTCCGAGGTCGTCTTTACACTGATCCCACTACGACCCAAAATCTACTATACTATCATTTAGGGACTAAGTGTCCCACAACTCACCGAAACTCCAAATAAATCCTCCCAATAACTCACAATAGCAGAAACAAACATGAATAATGCAGTTAACATGTGATCGAGGCGTTAATTCTTATAACAATCGGTTAGGTCATTACATCGGCTTTGACTTTGGATTCTAGTAAATATTAACATAAATATTATTAAATATCCATTTTAATAACAAAATATTAATATTAAATCCAAGAATATTAATATGAAAATCCAACCATTTTCAATTTCTCATTTTCTATTTTTGTAACAGAAAATTAACTATCATTTTCAATTTTCCCCTTTTATTTTTCCTCTTTATATATTGTTAGTAAATAGCCATTTATGTTATAACATTTATGCATGGCCGTTTTGCATAAACAACAATTCTTAAGAGTTTCATCTCTTCAGATTTCAGCCAACATTGTCTACAAATACAAGTCCATTCTCTCAGAATTTCCATACAAATTTCTGAGTTTCTCTTCCTTCTTCTGCATTGTTTTAACTTCAAAGAAAGCAACAGTAAGTGTAATTTTCTACCGAACTTTGTATTCGCTGAAACACTGGGGTTTGCAGTACCACTACACCAGTGTGTAATCCGTTTTATCCTGGAAGGAAATAATCCATAACCTTTGGTACTTTGAGGGGACTAAATTCCTTAAGGAAACACTGAATTCAGTAGGCCCAGATTAAGTTTTGTTCCTTTATATTTTCTGTCTATATGTTACTTTATTTTTTTCAAAATTATTTTACAAATACAATTTACTAACAATAATGTCTTTGCATTGGCATGCAGTTCTTACAGGTTAGGATAAACAAAATTAAAGTTGAAAGCTGCGTTGTGCATAGTAGTAATTATACATAGTGTATTTTTGGAGATTTGCAGAGTGGCATTCAGATTAAGATGAATTAGTCATTCAAGATAGGTTTAGCACAGTGGCTACATTAAAATCTCCAAATCAAATGATGAATTAGGTTGATAAATAGTTAACTCAGAGCTAGGACCCTAACTGTTACGTAATGCAACATGCATTAGGGTTTTCATCGGAGAAAAGCTGCGGTGGTGGGATTCTTTCAATGACATAAAGTGGCTGGTCCTGTTGGGATGATCATTTCTTCTCCTTTTTTCACTTCTTCCTCTTCTGGTTTAGCTATTTCATCATCTTCTGGTAATTTGGCCGCCTCTTCAGGCTTGGGTTCATGATCAGGTTGAGGGACAATTTTGGCCTGCTTTTTGGCTAGTCTGTAGACATAGTCAACGAGCTTGTTGGCATCCATGTTTCCTGTTACTATTACTTTCCCTAAGCTCACATCTGTTTCCGCTATTATCACCCCTATAATAATCATGAACAAGATTATTACTGTTTTTGTCCATATAATGTATCAATTGGTTTAAATTATATGCATAGACAAGTGTAATGATTTACGTAATATGCATAGAAAAGTGTAATTATCTCATAAATGACTGATTATGTAAATACTTTTTACACCGCCAATTAATGCATAGAGCTTACGCTAGCTGGATTAACTTTTAGTATGAGTTTCGTGATTTGAGGAAGAATATGGGTAATATGTTAGGGACGGCCGTTAACTAAATTATTATTAACATGTAAACAAATTGTACAATAGCATTTGCTGAATTAGAGGTGATTAAGTCTTATACTACTTACAATTGTTAAAATTAGTTCGTTAAATTGAACTCCTTGGCCAAGCTTATAAGTGTTAAGAGTATACGGTGCAAAGCTGAGATTTTTCCCCCAAAATAAGTTTTGTAGTGACGAGGCTGAAGTTGCTTGGAGACTTTGCATTGTGAAATTCGACTTAGCTTCAACCAAATACCTCTTATCCCCCGTATATTCAAGAAACTAACTTTGAATAGAAAGTTGCAGGTGGCGGCGTAGCAGAGTGAGTGAAGAGGTTGGTATCGAGTAAAGAAGGTACTTGCAGCTGAGGTGGTGGTGTAACACCTTTAGCTTTTGGGGTTGAGTTAGGCCCAATGTCCATTCTTATTATGGTATCAGAGCCAGACCCATCCCAATTATTGTTATTGATGTTGGGCCCCCATTTATGTTGTCCACGCTCCAGAGATCTGGGCGTGAGGGGGATGTTGAGTTGTCCCACATCGGAGGGATTTGAGGTCCTTGGTCTCCTTATATGACTTGAGCAATCCTCACCTCATAAGCTAGCTTTTGGGGTAGAGTTAGGCCCAAGGTCCATTCTTATCAATAAGTATTCCAGGAGAAATTTCTAATCAACTAAACACTTTCAAAAGCAACCGTTTTATTGCCATTAGGGGTGTTCAAAACCGATCCGAAACCGAAAACCGATCCAAACCGAAGCTTAACGGCTTACTGGTAACGGCTTAACGGATTAATTTTTTTTTATTAACGGCTTATTGGTTTGGGGATGAATTATTCAATTTTCTTAACGGCTAATCCGTTAACCCGTTAAGAATATAAATATATTATATATATATATATATTAAAATTTATTTTTATTTATATATATTAAATATAAAAAAACTAAAACCCTTGAAAATGATTAACAAAAGTTTATTTCTACTTCTAAGCATTTTTATTCTCGGGATCTAGAAATTTTTTGGTTCTATTTTTAATTTATTTTTGGTTGTAATTCTCCTGTTTGGCAACATGCTGGAGATGGTAAAGCTAATTTTCTAATCACGAAAATGAAATTGAGTGGCTCTGACAAAGAAAATTGAATGCATCATATTGCCTCTAAAATATTATTTTTTATGGCAATTCATTATTTCTAAGACGAGGAGAATAAGAGATATTTAGTGAACATATATGTTAGGCCGATAAACCGCCCATTAAAAGCTAACCCGATACCAATCCGCCCGATATCTTATCGGGTGGCTAACGAATTAATACATTTAAAAGCCGATAACCGTTAAGCCAACCCGTTAAAAGTAAAAAATCGCCCAATCCGCCCGATGAACACCCCTAATTGCGATCATCATTAATCTTCGTCTCCATTCATAATGATAGTCATATTTAGTTTCCCAATATTAAGTTTCATGCATTATAGTTGGAATAAGTATTTACACATCATTTAAAAAGTAATTACAGCTAATTATATTTAATAATATTGATTGATAACCTGGAATAAATGATAAGTAATACTCCATCCGTATGATAGTTTGACTCTGCTTGGAATTTAAGAAGAAAAAAAAGGACTTTTGAAACTTGTAGTCTTAAAAGCTTGCCATATTATTTATGTGGTTATAAAAAACTTCTCATTAATGGTAAAATATGTAAAATAAAAAGTTTAAAGTTGAATTATTTTCACTTGTAAAAATATATCATTCTTTTTGGAATGGACTATTAAGGAAAATTTATCATTTAAATTGAAATAGAGGAAGTATGATAAATTACACTTATAGTGTAATTTGTTTTTTTACATTATTAGTTCATAACTTAAATCCTTTTCACAATAATATGCTGAAATAGGAAATCAAGAGAAATATATAACCCACCAGCAACACAATTTGGATATTTGCGAGTTGTGCATGCTTAGTAACTTAACATGGTTTCTAACAATTATTTAGAGGAGCTGAAGTGTAAAATCTTCTACACCAAGTTCGTCCTCAATTCACAAAATAATACTTCTTCTGTTTTATTTTATGTAACAATATACTTTTTTTTTAGTTTGATTAAAAAAAAAGTAACAATATATAGAAACAATCAAACTTCAAAATTATTATTTACCTTTTGATGTCATGATTTTATAGCCACAAAAAATCATGGTTTACTTACACCACGTATTTCAAATTAAAATTGATAGAGAAATGAAACGGAGACGACACCATTTTTGATCTACTTACTTATATTTGGGAGGGTAATATTAATAAAGAATTCGTTGATATACCTCCCACTTTTAGAATCTTTCTTTTAAGCTGCTGGGTGCACGCCTCACAATGCATGTTGATACTGAGCTCAACAGTCGTCAACTCACTAACCTGAAAAGGTATTAAAACAAGGATGAAACGTTTATGTTGAGTTGTCCCACATCGGAGGGATTTGATGTCTTTGGTCTCCTTATATGGCTTGGGCAATTCTCACCTCATAAGCTAGCTTTTGTGGTTGAGTTAGGCCCAAGGTCTATTATTTTCATGGTATCAGAGCCAGGCCCATCTCAATTATTGTTACCGATGTTGGGCCCCCATTTATGTTGTCCACGCTCCAGAGATCTGGGTGTGATGGGGGGTGTTGATTTGTCCCACATCGGAGTGATTTGAGGTCCTTGATCTCCTTATATGGCTTGGGCAATCCTCACCTCATAAGCTAGCTTTTGGGGTTGAGTTAGGTCCAAGGTCCGTTCTTTTCAGTGTTTATGTATATTCTTCGGTCATTTCACAAACCTTTTCGAACCAGTACTAGTATAAAAGAGCACCTGTGATGCAACAACTTCAGGAATAGGTTGACCCTCATCTGCTGGCAGGGGTGACAATACTTTTGCAACTCTCTTTGTCTTATTCATAATCCTGGCACAAACTTGTTGTGGTTCTATCACACCAATTATTGTCACTTGATTTTGTGCCATATCTATCATCACTCTTTCTACCCCTGCGGCCTGCTCCATTTGAATATAGATTTAATCCTTTTATATAATCACAAAAGAAACACGGTGGAAAAGTCAAGGTACGTCGCAAACTGACTAAAGATATCACTGTTTTTAAAAATAAAAAGAAGTCACGCAGAAAAGGGGGAAGGTGGTTTTGGTTCTTTCTTCTCCTCTGTCTTCTCTACCTTCTTTTCCTCTATTTCCAGTTCTTCCTGTAAACATAAGTATCCAACTATATTTTCTCGGTCTATTAATTCACCAAATGAAAGAAATTCAAGAAAGGCAAAACAAGAGTAACCTGTTTAGCTTCATTGTCCCTGCTTATGAGTAACCTGAACAAGTTGATATTAGTATTTGAAACTTGTTGGGATGGTTCGGGTTGAGACTTAAGGGGTTTGGACGAGTTTTTGAACAAGAAAGAATAGGTTATGAGTAGTGAGGAGAAAACACACATATATATATACTACTTAAAACGAGGAGAATCAAACTACATTCATAGGACAGTATGAGCTTGCAAAATTTTATTACCCAAAAAGCTAACTTTGTGCGATGGCAGAGCACATGAAGGGGAACTAACTGCGCAAAGGGTACCTGTGGTTAGTAAATGAGCATAAATAGAAATGTAAATGAAATAATAAAAAAATCAATTTAAGCCTATTGAATTAATAATATTTTCTTAAGAAATTTAACTATTTCCTATAGTGGCGGATCCAGGATCTTGTAGTCGTGGAAGCTCCGCCTCTTTGTTTTGCGGTCACAACATATTAGTGCACAACTATGTCTTACAAGGATAATAAATTTTTTTAACAAATATACTAAATTAATATTATAGTTAAATAACTTAATTTATTCACTGTTATCCTTCACAATTTTTATTTTCTAATTTTTTACTTATTTTACGTTTATTTTCAGAATCGACATTCATTGCAAAATTATTAGCTTTAGATTGAACATAAATTGAACATTTTTAATTAATAAAAAAAAAATTTAAACCATCTTACGAATTTCCTTCTACAATAGCAAAAGATAGAGTTTCGTCCGCTTAGATTTGATGGGGTTTGGGGAAAAGAAATTTAAAAAATCAAAGAAAACAACAAAAAAATGAAAAAGAACATTCATTTTTGAAGAAGAATGGGTCAGGCTATTGGGGAAGAAAATAGAAAGAGAACGGAAAAAAAATTAAATGAAGCAAATAAAATTAAAAGAGAAGAACAAAAGTACTTAGGGGATTATTAGTATCAAAATGATAAAGATATTTTCAGGATTCGATTATGCGATTTTTTCATCTAGACATCTCTTTGGTGCACTTTCTAACCAAAGCACCCACCTCCTTATTTTGTTTGTGGGTGCTAACTCAAATTATTTATTAGGTTAATACCAATTGTATACATAAAACAATAGTTCACATTAAAAGCAATGGGTGCTAGAGCACCCATATGGCTCCCTGTGCATCCGTCTATACCTTCCTAGTATCCAAGGTTACGGATTATTTCCTTTCAGGATAGAACGAATTACACAATGGTATAGTGGCACTTCAAACCTCAATGTTTCGGCGAACATAAAGTTCAGTAGCAAATCACACTTAGTGTTACTTTCTTTGAAGTTAAAATATGCAAAAAAAGGAGTTGAACTAAGAGAATTTATATGAAAATTCTAAGCAGAATAGTGTTGTATTTATACCCAAAGTTGGGCTGAAATCTGAAGAGGTGCAGCTCTTTAGAATTCCTGTTTATGCAAAACATCCATAACATAAATGCCATAATATAGATGACTATTTACTCAATAATAAAGAGGAAAAAATGAAGAGGGTAGTTAATTTTCTGTTACCAAAACAAAAAATGGATTGGATTTAATATTAATATTTATTTTAATATTACTATTCTGTTATTAAAATAAATACTTAATAAAATTTTTGTTAATATTTTATTATTAACAAGTAAATTTTGTCCAAAAAATTAATCGATCATTTGACCAAATCCAAATTCGAATCTGAAGCTGAAGGCGAAGCCAAGCCGAATGAGTGATGACGACGACGGCGAGAGGCTTGCCTTCTTCTCAACTAGGGGTGTTTATCGGGCGGATTGGGAGGCTTTTACTCTTAACGGTTTGGCGGCTAACGGTTATCGGCTTTTAAATGTATTCATCCGTTAGCCACCCGATAAGATATCGGGCGGATTGGTATCGGGTTAGCTCTTATCGGACGGTTACCGGGCGGTTTATCGGTTTAATACCTAAGGGCTCAAATGAAACTTACAATGATGATCTCATCTGCTTCTATTACATTATTCGGTCCATAAAGTGCTTTATCTGTACCCTTCTCTTGATAATTGAAAGCAGAAGTTGATTAATATCGCACAAGGAAAAGTAACAGCTTCCTTTCTAAAATGTATCAAATTTTCCTTCAGAGAATGAATGGTGATGAAGCAGCAAAGCTAACTGGAAGCTTGAAAATACTCTAAACTTGACATCACAAAATGTAATGTTCAGAAGCGTCTGAACAAAGGATACACTAAATTCATTCAAAAGAGTCCCAAACAGAAAATAAGGGAACATCTATGGAAATTCTGATGAATATTACCGCGAAACAATTCTAAGTGGCATACATATTAGCATGAAAAACAATCCCCATCTTGCTGCAAGATCCTATACTGTTAATTTCGTCCAACGCCTCAAATATCTTCTCTATTTGTTTAACTAAAAGGGAGTCAAAGCTAAAGAGTTTGCTCATTGAAAAACCTTTTATCTTTCCAAGACTAATTTACCTTAAGAAAGGGAAGCATGCATTGCATTTAATTAAGCAGTTATGGCACATTAGGGGTAATGGCCTAATGGGTATAGACAGAACAAACGGGGGGGGGGGGGGGGGAGGGGAGTGTTTTGCTTTTCTAATTTATTTTTGTTATACACTTATACTTATTCATTTTTAAGGTTTTTAATTTTTATATTTAATATATATAATTATGTAAGTAAAAATAAATTTTATATATATATATATATATATATATATTCTTAACGGGTTAACGGATTATCCGTTAAGAAAATTGAATAATCCACCCCCAAACTGATAAGCCGTTAATAAAAACAATTCAATCCATTCTCCGTCCGTTAAGCTGTTAAGCCATTACCATTAAGCCATTAAGCTTCGGTTCGGTTCGGTTTTCGGTTTCGGATCGGTTTTGAACACCCCTATTCTCAACTGTTTAAGAGCTAGAAGAAAAAAAATTGCTTATATACCCATAAAAAGCCTCTTCCTCTTTCAATATGGTATAATGTCCCTTTGCCAAGTGGGAAAATTTAAAATTTCACTCAAAAAATTTCATTTTTCTTTCATTTTCCACTCACCATCTTTTAAGCCTCATTAATGTTTAAAAAACGCAACAATCCCCTACATGAATGGGGAATTGCTATATCACGGAAATATGTATGAAAAACAGTATGATTTGCAAGCAAGGATTGATTGCATCTAGATAAGTAGGTTTCCCTTTGAACTTTTTGTAGTGAACTTATGTCGGATATACTCGATCAATCGGTATATTTGATATCTTTGAACCATCGAACTTTACTATATACCTCGACAATCACAAGTCATACAACCAACCCTTAACTATCTTTGGTTCTCATTGTTATGTTCGTTTCAACCATGAACACCGCCTAGTTTCATAAGTGCATAGAGAACTGACCTTGCAAAGTTCTCCTTGAAGCGGCTAACACTTCACACTTACATAGGTGATTCATTAACGTGTCATCCCATAGATACACTATTTAATATAACTTGTATTAAATTTAGAAATCATTCAAAAGCCTTAATGTATTATTCTTGGTATTGAACATTATCTCATCACGAGAATGGTCCAAAAGTTTATTTGACAATGTTGAACCGTCATTAATGACTTTGTTTGATCTCCTTGAACCTAGATCTTGAGATCTCTAATATTCTAAGTAGAGTTACCGCTACTATGACTTGTTCTCGGCCACAGTCCCATTTCTTTTGATGATTTCTCAACTACCTCTCTAGTTATACCTTTTGTAAGTGGATATGACACATTATCACTTGAATTTAGATAGTCAATTGTGATAATTCCTCAAGAGAGTAATTGTCTAATGGTTTTATGTCTTCATCGTATATGACAAGATTTACCATTACACATAATGCTCTCAGACTTTTCAATTGCCGATTGACTATCTCAATGTATGCATATTGGTGCCAACGGTTTGGGCCAAAATGAAATATTTTCTAAGAAATTTCAGAACCATTCAGCTTCTTCACCGGCTTTATCAAAGGCAATGAATGCAACCTCCATTGTAAAGCGGGCAATACAAGTTTGTTTGGACGACTTCCAAGATACCGCTTCTCCACCAATGATGAATACATATCCACTTGTGGACTTGGAATCAGTTGATCCGGGATTCCAATTTGCATCACAGTATCCCTCAATGACCGCTTAATATTTACTGTAGTGCAAAGCAAATCCTAGATATGTACTAAATACCCCAAAACTCGTTTCACGACCATCCAATGAGATTGACCTGGATTGCTCGTATATCGACTCAATTTACTTACAGTACAAGCTATATCTGTCCGTGTACAATTCATGATATATATTAAGCAACCCAACACACGAGCATAATCCAATTGTGATATGCTTTAGCCTTTGTTGTTAGCTAATGCAAGATTCAAATCAATTGGAGTCTTTGCAACTTAAAGCTCAAGTGCTTGAATTTTTCAAGTATTGTGTTAACATAATGAAATTGTGACGATGCCAGACCTTGAGAAGTCATATGGATCTTAATTCCCAAAATTAAATCAGCAACTCTCAAGTCTTTCATATCAAACTTGCCAGTTAGCATGCGCTTAGTTGCATTTATGTTGGCAATGTCATTACTCATTATCAACATATCATCCACATATAAGCAAACAATGACTATGTGATTTGGAACATTTTTAATGTATACACATTTATCACATTCATTTATTTTAAAACCATTTGACAACATTGTTTGGTCTAATTTCGCATGCCATAGTTTGGGTGCTTATTTTAGTCCGTGAATGGACTCAACAACTCTACATACCTTCTTTTCTTCACCTGGAACCACAAACCCTTCAGGTTGTTCCATGTAAATTCTTTCCTCCAAATCTCCATATAAGAAGGTTCTCTTAACATCCATTTGATGAATTTCAAGACCATAACCTACAACAAACGCTGCTAACATTTGTATGGACGTAATTTTTATAACTGGAAAGTATATATCAAAATAGTCAAGGCTTTCTCATTCTCTATACCCTTTGACTAAAAGTCTTGCCTTAAATTTTTCAATAGTGCCATCATCTTTCATTTTCTTCTTAATGATCCATTTAGAACTTAACGGTTTATTTTAAGGAGGAAGATCAACTAATTCCATATATGGTTGTTCAGTATGGATTCTATTTCGCTATTGACTTCCTCTTTCCATAACAGAGATAGCTTCTTTAAATGTTTGAGGCTCATTTTTCAATAGTAAAGTCACAAAATCTGGTCCAAATAAAGTAGATGTTCTTTGACGTTTACTATGTCTTGGATCCTCCTGATTAAGTGTACTTTTTTTGTTTCTTCCCAAGGTCGTTTATATCCTTCATCAATAGACTCACATCCCTTTTTATACGAATATATATTTTCAAAGAACTCAACATTATCTGATTCTATAATCGTATTATTATAAATTTCGGGATTTTCTGATTTATGAACCAGAAATCAATATACTTTACTATTAGTCGCATATCCTATGAAAATACAATCAATGATTTTCGGTCCTATTTTTATACTTTTGGGTTTAGGAATTTGCACTTTTGCCAAAAACCCCTAAACTTTAAAATAATTCAAGTTGGACTTCCTTCTTTTTTAATTTTCATATAGAATGAATTATGTTTTGCTATATGGGTACTCGATTTAGTATTCGGCTATCCGTAAGAACGACTTTCCCTCATAAGTTCTGTGATAAATCAGAACTTATCAATAATGCATTCATTACCTCTTTTAATGAACGATTCTTTCTTTCTGCAATCGTATTGGATTAGGACGTGTAAGATGACATTATTTGAATAATAATTACATATTTTCTAAATATACTTGTTCAAAAGGAGATTCATAGTCACCACCCCTATCACTTCTTATTATTTTTGATTTTCTTGTTAAGTTGCGTTACAACTTCACTTTTGTATTGCTTGAATGCGTCCATTGCTTCATCTTTACTATTAAGTAAGTAAACGTAGCAATATCGAGTACTATTGTCAATAAAAGTTATGAAATAGTTCTTTCCACCGCGAGTTGGTATTGACTTCATGTCACAAATATCTGTGTGAATTAAGTTTAAATGATTTGAACTCCTTTCAAAAAACTTATAAGGATGCTTAACATATTTAGATTCCACACATACTTGACATTTTGATTTATCACATTCAAACTTAGGCAATACTTCCAAATTAATCATTTTTCGTAAAAATTTATAATTTACATGACCTAAACATATATGCCATAACCTATTTGACTCAAATAAGAAAGATAAAGCTAAAATTTTATTATTATTTTCAAAATCCATTATATTCAGCTTGAAAGGGCCGTCGGTGAAGTAACCTTTTCCTACAAATATCTTGTTCTTACTTATTACAACTTTATCAGATACAAATAGACATTTAAAATCATTCTTAACTAGAAGTCCAGTAGAGACCAAATTCTTCCTAATCTCGGGAACATGAAGGACGTTGTTCAAAGTCACCACTTTGCCGGATGTCTTTTTGAGAATTATCTTCCCACACCTTTCAATCTTAGCCTTTGCAGCATTTCCCATAAAAATCATCTCATCGGGTCCAACATGAGCATAAATAGCAAAAGCGTCTATAACAACACAAACATGGCGAAGGGCTCCAGAATCAATCTACCACTTTTTAGGATTGCCCACCAAGTTGCATTCCGAAAGCATGGCACGCAAATCATCGATATCATCATGCTTTTCAACCATGTTTGCTTGATCTTTCTACTTGTCTTTCTTTGGAGCACGATATTTCGTAGATTTGTGTCCGGCTTTTCCATACTTTTAGCAATTTTCACTTAACCGCTTCTTGCTTGGGTTGTATTTCGGTCCAGAAGCCTTCTTTCTCTTTTTGTTTTCTTCAACAATATTTGCTACAATTATTGTCGAGTTTCCACGACCTCTCTTTTCGGCAGCTTTTTGTTGTCCTCTTTGACTCTCAACTGAACAGTGAGATCTTCAAGGGACATATCCTTGCATTTTGTGTTTCAAATAGTTTTTGAAGTCCTTGAAACTCCTCAATCATCACTGCTACTTGGAATGCTTCATTAATGACAAGACCTTGAGCAACAATATCATGAACAATCATTTGTAATTCCTGGAATTGGGTAATAATAGACTTGCTATCTACCATTTTTTAGTCCAAAAACTTTGCAGCAACAAACTTCTTCAACCCGGGATCTTCGATTTTGTATTTCTTTATAAGCTCAGTCCACAGTTCTTTTGACGTTTCCAAGCCAATATAGACGTTATACAAAGCATCATCCAGCCTGCTTAGAATATAATTCTTGCCCAAAAAAATATAAATGCTTCCACGCCTCAATCGCGAGAAAGCGTTCAGTTTCTGGAGTTTCATCGTACAACACAAGATTATCTTCCTTGATGAAATTCTGGAGACTTAGAGTAGTCAAGTAGAATAACATCTATTGCTGCCATCGGTTGAAATAAATCCCGATAATTTTTGTGGGTTTCTTTGCCGGTGCCAATGCTGCTAGTGTTGTTCAGCTCGTTGAGGCATTGACAGTCACCATTGGAACAACTTGGTTAACATTATCATTACTGATTTCTATAAAAGAATGACACAAACGTTAAAATCACGTAGATTTTGAACTTTAACAGAGTACAAAAACCACAAAGATTTTACTCTCCAGAAATAGTGAACACAAATACAAAAAAGACATTAAATTCCTTAAGCTTGTTAGTAAACTGTATTTGTAAAATAATTCTTGAAATTATAAATGAACATAAACAGAAATGTAAACGAAATATCAAAAAATCAATTTGAGCCCACTGAAATCACAATGTTTCCTTAAGGAATTTAATCCCCATAGTACCTAAGGTTATGGATTATTTGATCCTAGAATAGAACGAATTACACATAGGCGTAGTGGTACTTCAAACCAAAGTTTTTCAGTGAAACACAAATTTCGGTAGCAAATCACACTTACTGTTGCTTTCTTTGAAGTTAAAATATGCAGAAGAAAGGAGAAGAACTCAGAAAATTCATATGAAAATTCTGAGCAGAATAGTGTTGTGTTTATAGCCAAAGTTCGGCTGAAACCTGAAGAGGTGCAACTCTTCAGAATGGCTATTTATGCTAAATGACCTCAAACATAAATGCCATAATATAAATGACTATTTACCTAAAAATAAAGAGAAAAAATTAAAGAAGGTAGTTAACTTTTTTTTTTACCAAAATAGAAAAAAACAGATTGGATTTAATATCAATATTTATTTTAATATTAATATTTTTTTATTAAAATAAATATCTAATAATATTTCTATTAATATTCTACTATTAACAAATAAATTTTATCCAAAAAATTCAATCAATTATTTGACCAAATATGAAGTCGAGCCGAGCGAGCGACGATGACGACGACGACGCGATGCTTGCCTTCTTATCAACTCTTTAAGATCTAGAAAAAGAACATTTGCTTATATACTTACAAAAGCCTCTTCCTCTTTCAATATGGGACAATATCCCTTTGCCAAGGAGGAAAACTTAAAATTTTACTCAAAATATTTTATTTTTCCTCCATTTTCCATTCATCATCTTTTAAGCCTCATTAATGTTAAAAACCCCAACACCTACTTGAATCATATTTATCCTCCTTTTTGTACTCCCTTCGGACTAAGTAATTTTTTGGCCTTTTTCTTATGGTCCAAAATAAGTGATTTTTTCAGATTTTAAGAATGAACTAATTATTTTCTTCCTACATTGTTCTCGGAGTAAATAGTGTTAGGATATGTGTTAGGAGTATTTATGTGAAATTCTAAAGGTTAATATGATTAATTCCATTGCTAATTAATTCTAAAAGATGAATTTATTAATCTATGTAAAAACATCTAAAAAATTATTTATTTTAGATAGAAGGAAATATATATTACTTGAACTGTATTCTGGGAGGAGGAGCAGAATAAGGGAATTCCAAAAAGCAGGGGATACCTATGTTTATGGACATAATTAAGGAATATTAATAGGAGAGAGAGATATCGAGAGAGAGAATAATCCTATAATTATGCTCCCTAAGTTTCAAGAACCACTAGTTTGGGAAAAAGAGGAGGAAACATAATTTTAACCTCATGAATTTTGAATTTTAAAATAACTATTTCAAGTGCTGATAATTGAGTTTTAAATTAATATTTTCTTTGGTTCACTTTAGTGATTTTTTGAATTTTTTTTGCTATTCACAATATTTAATTTTTCAGATATCAAAAAAGAATTAACTTTTATTTTCCAAAATTACCTTTGAAATAAAGAGCCTAGCAATAATTTGTTATATTTTCAATAATCAAATTAAGGTTAATGTCTTTAATTTTATTATTAACTACTGACAAAATATGAAAATTTTAATATGTCTGAAAAGAACTAAAAAATCACTTAAAGTACACGTGAGAAAGTATTTTTTTCTTTTTACATATTTAATGAACTTTTTATTAAAAAAAAAAAACACTTAAAGGTGACCCTTGAATTCAGTCATAACTTTAATTTCGATGGTATCTTTTCATATGATTTGAAGGAACTTATGCGGATGCATCAGCAAGGAAAAGGCATCTACGCCGTACTGTTTGTTGCAATACAACTAATTCGTAAACTGAACAACTAATTGGGGGATGCTATCTGGGGGAAAGACGAAGAAGAGAATACATACAGCAATACAAAAGAAAAGAATAGAGAGGCAAACAATTGCCACTACTTATTAGTAATAACTTGCGTTGCAATGCACCATAGATTTGATTAGCTCTCAACACCACCCAAAGTGGTGGTGTGCATGCCTGGATTGATAACAAGATGTGACATTTCACCGCACTTACCTTACCAAATGAAATATACACAGAATTTTGCATAAACGATTCAAGACTATTGTCCTATTAATTCATTTTCTAAAGGAGCTTGGTTCTCAGACTTACTGTTGTTAATATTTACTTTGTATCATTTGCCAGCAGAACGGATCCTCCATTTTCAATTATAAAGTTGTGAGTTCGAGTCTCTCCAAGAGCAAGATGAGAAGTTCTTGGAGGGAAGGATGCCAAGGGTCTATTTGGAAACAGCCTCTCTATCCCATAGTAGGAGTAAGGTCTGCGTACTCACTATCCTCCCCAGACCCCACTAAGTGAAATTATACTAGGTTGTTATTATTGTATCTCACGTTGTGTATGCATTACTTTTTTTAAATTTTAAAACCAACTCTCTTATATTTAGTATATTTGTAATTTTAATAGTTTAATTTTATCCATGGTGTTATTCTCTTATAGGAATAAAATAATATATGTTTATAACTATATTGATGGAAAAAAATAGCATGACACGTGGACCATTGGCTAGGTGGTTATAATGACCCGGCTGATCGTATTATGAATTTCAGCCCCGTTTCTCCCATTTCTGCTTTTTATATCTTGTTCAGCCGTATTATGTGGTATTATGTTGGTTGGTTCAGGTTCAAAGAGGTTTGGAGATGTATGAGACACTTATTCTCTTTTAAGTAAGCTTAAGTTGGAAAAGTTAACCGGATGTTGACTTATGTGTAGGAGGTCTCAGATTTGGATTTTTATGACCTGGTTACCTCTATTAGATAATTTTGGGCTTGGGAGCACGTCCATAATGAATTTTGGGGGGTCCGTGAAAGATATAAGCTTGAATTGACGTAGTTGAAAATTTGACGTTTTTCCGGTCGGTAATAAAAATTTTGATATCGGGACTTGAATGGAATTCCGAAAGTAGTAATAGGTTTATTGTGTCAATTGTGACGTATGTGCAAAATTTCAGGTCATTCAGATGATGTTTGGTAGATTTTTTGATCGAATGCAAAATTTGGATGTTTGAAATCCTTAGGCTTGAATCCAAGGATGTTCTGATGATTCGATGTTATTTTGAGTGTTCCAGAGATTGACATAAGTTTGAATAATAGTATATGACTTGGGGCCTCAGGAAGGTTTCAGATAGTTATCAGGAAGTTTGGAAGTTAGAGTTTACAGCTGAAGCTGCTGAGTTTCTATCATAGCCGCACCTGCGGATTAGGGACCGTACGTGCGATCCATAGAAGCGAAATTTTGATCGCAGGAGCGAAGACCAGTTGGTAGGGCATGAATCGCAGATACGAATGTTATGCCCCACCTGCGAGCCAAAAGAAGCGGTGGCTTGATTGCTGGTGCAAATGATGAGTTTAAGTGAAATTACTCAAAGGCGAACCTTTTTATCGCATGGGGGGGGGGGGGGGGGGAGCAGGTACAGTATTGGAACCCAGATGCGTAACCCTTGGAAAGAACATATAAATTCTTGCCTTCGCGATTTTCAGTCAATTCTTCATCATTTTGTGCGATTCGAGAGCTCCAAACAGTGATTTCAAGAGGGAATCAAGGGATTTCTGTGAGGTAAGCTACTTGGGACTTATTTATTGTATTTGTGATGATTTTCTTCCACTACCTAATCATAAAATTATTGGGGAATTTGGGGGGTGAAGCTAGAGGATTGGCTTGAGTTTTGGAGAGCTTTGATTGGGGATTTGAAGGGCCATTTGAGGTCCGATTTTGATGTTCTTGATATGTGTAGACTTGTGGGAGGATAATGATTCTATTTATGTGATTTTTATTGGATTCCGAGGTATGGGTTCGGGGGTCGGGTTTGACCAATTTGGGATTCTTGATGTAATTTGATTATTTTTGCGTGGGCTTTGTTCCCTTAGCATATATTGACGTTATGGTTCTGATTTGGTTAGAGATGAAGCAATTGCTCATGAGCCTTAGACAGTATAGTCTTATGCTTGAGTCTCGTGTGGTGAGTCTATATTGAGGATTGCGGTATTATGGCAAGGGAAAATATCAATTTGAAGGAAATTTAGAAGTAAGCTGGATAGATATGACAGCTTGCTAGTAGGCTGGATCGGCATGGTAAGGGATATAATTTGTTCTTTTGGTGTTTATGAGGTAATGAGTTTCTATAGGTGTTTTGTGGCAATGCTCTTTGATGACTCGCGTAGCTTGATTGAGTTTGAAGAATTCAATCTTGATGGTTTGATATTGTGCAAATGAAATTCGGAGAGTTCGTGATGGTTTCTACCACGGTTAGAGATAAATATTTTTTTTACTGATGTGAGGAGCATACGATGAATAGTGATTTTCTTCTAGATGGGATCAAATAGAACGTTCTCGGCTAACTTCAGGAAACAATCTTTTATATTCACTTAGCATTACCCTTGAGCAAAAGAAAGAACTCCAAGTAGGCATATAAAATTATTACATAAACTAATAGTGAATATGACTTTTTAATTTGGTGCAGAAAGTATGATAGCTTATTTTTCAAGTAACTATTCCACTATATAATTACTCAGATCACCTTTAGAACAACCCGATAGTATATAGAAATTAAACTAGCATACTTCAGGCCTTGTAGCACCAGGTATGGTGATTGTTGTGGCCGGTGGCATGAGTTTCCTTATCAATCATACCCTCAACGTAGCGAAACTCTTCGACATGACAATGGATATTGATAGGACCATCATGATGAAGTTCACACTCTTCTAATTCGGTTCCTTTCAACAACTGTGTGAAGAGTGGATGGTTGATGTATATCACTGGGATTATGAACTTCTTTTGTTCCTCTCCGTCATGACCTACAAATACTGGAAGACACCCTTTTGGGATGCCCAGTTCATTAATTCCATGGTCATGGTGACCATGATGGTGATGATGGTGAAAATGGATTTGAGGTAGATGCACTTGAACATGGAAATTCAAATGATGATGGTAGTGTTTATAGTCTCCACTACCCATATCGTTATACAATTATAATACGCCCTAGTAAATTAAAAGTAGGAAGAATTTTCTAAGATATGCTAGAACATATCTAACGATATATCTATCTGCCTATTGAAGGATTAAATTTGAGATGAGGTTTGAGCTTTGAGCTTTGAGGATGTTGAATGGCTGGAGATTGGTGTTTATATAGGCGAGGAAATATAAGGATGGCCCGCTTCTAATAGGTAAAGGGCTTTGTAATGCGATAAAAAGTAAACTAAAGGTCCTCTAGAAGTGTGTGACAATTGAACCAAAGAATTTAAGCTATACCATAAGTACATGAAACATTTCCTTTATTATAGGAGATAGTGAGACTAAAATTTAAGGACTTTGTCTCTTTGATGTCATATATGCTAATTAAATTATGTGATTATTTCATAACAAGTTTAAATTGTCAGAAAAAATAATTTTTATTTATTTTATCATGGTTTCAACAAATCTAAATTTATAGAGTTCAACTTCTGCATAATAATATTGTATATAACTTTAAATTCATTGTTAAACATAGCTCATCTCATGTCATAGTGTCGGCCTTGAAGACAACTGAATTATGACATTTACATAAAATAGTTGGGCCTGAACACAAAAAGGTGAACTCTTACTCACGGAATAGCCTCCTGTAGCTAAAGGAAATAACATGTGACAAGATAAGTACTTTGGCAATAAGGCATTCAGTGATCGGTTGTAGCAAGGCAGTGGCTAGGGACGGAGACATTAATCCCATTATTCAACATTTCAACTGCCTGTTTCTAAGGTGTTCTTTTAGAACGTATCACGGGTGATGAATCTTTTTGAGGTTCATGATTTACATGTAATATGTTAGTAGGATAAAAAAAATTAGGTGTCATGTAAAAGATAATAACGTAAAATTTGAACGACGATAAATTAAATAATAAAAGAGAAATTTATTATAAGAGAAAAATATATAACGTGTTCGGTCAACTGGTCTATGTCCACAATGGCGATAAATAATTCACTATAAAAAAGAGAGAACAATATATCGAGAGAATAACCCCACGAAGAGGCAAACACAAGTGACACACTAACACTTATTCCGTAAAGTTCCCCCCCTAAATACGACTCTCAAACCCCATATGGCTACATTGTAGATGCTGCTGAATGAGAAGGAAACATCCTCAATTTATAGAAGTCAAAACATTTTCCTATAAGAAAAAGAACTTACCAAATATAAGAGATTTGTAGTTTTCTTCTTTAAGAAGAAAAATCCAATTAAAATAAATATGTTCTCCTTTTCTTCAATAAATAAGAAAATTAAATATGATAAAAAATTATGACAAATACATAATATATATATAGTGAGTAAAGGTAATTAATTCGAGAGAAAACTCACATGGTCTATATTTTCCCAATTTGAGCCTGTAGTACGAGGGGATTGGAACACATCATTTGCCTGGTAACCTTTATATGTTCTTGCAAAGAGGATAGGAATTCTTATTCATTTACGTACTTTTTTTTATTTATAAAAGCCAATCATGAACATTTAGTCATTTAGTCACGGACTATGGCCGAATTCGAGGTTTAACGAAAATATATCCATCTGTATGTTAATTTAGTACTAAGTATTATTTTTGTTTATCTACTTAAATAATGTATTATTTAGTTTAAAAAATTTATTATTTGAATAGTATTTAGTTGGATAGAATAGGGGTGTCAGGTGCGTATAGTTGTATATAGCTGATATTTAGCTTAACGTATATATAACTATATGTATATTGCCTCATATTTTATCCATATTTCATAAATTTAGGATGTAAATTATTTTGATTTATGTTAATTCGTGATATTTTTATGTGTAGTAATCATTCAAGGGCAAAAGGCACGAGATTAGAGGCAAAACGGAAAAAAAATGGAAACTCTTCTTTCCAACACCATAGACAACACCGTATGCCACATGTGGTGCAGTTTATAGAAAGTTCAAAGGGCCAGCGCCAGCGCTAGCAGCCAATGCTGCCCTGGGCGCTGGTGACGGGAATGTCTCCAACTTTTCATGGGATAGGATATTTCTTCCCAAGACCTCCAACCCGTATAAATGAAAGTCTAAACCTATTTTGAGAGAGATGAAACCACTTTGAAGGAAAAATACACACGAGGTTATCTCAGTTTTATTCATCTTTTCTTAGTATTTTTAACTATCCAACACTTGTGAAAGATCATGAGTGGCTAAAACCCATAGTTCTGGGATTGTGATTTAGCCATGAATATTGTTGTTTAACGCGGACTTATCCTTAATTACAATTCGCCAATATATGGTTATTTCTTCAATTATGTGATTAGTTACTAAATGGTCCAGCTAACAGTTTTGTTTTATTTACTATCTATGGTATGCTTGGGAAAGCTATGTTTAGATTAGAGAAGAATTAAAGAGAGCATGATCTTATGTGACGACCCAAAATGGTCATCACTTATTTTCTTACCTATTTTGTACTTCTGAGTTTGAAAACCTTATATAGGATTGCCTCGATTTACATTTGCAGTCCGGCACGTAGCCAGAAAGCTTAGATATGGATTTTCTGAGAAAAATGCTAAATTTTGATATTACATTGAATAAATTTGACTTCGGTTAATATTTTGGATAAACAGACCCGGACCCCTAATTTGATAATCCCGGAGGATCCGCAGGAAAATATGGGACTTGAGCGTATGCTCGTAATCGAATTTCGAGGTCCCAAACCCGAGAAATAAATTTTTGTGTGAAATTATTTTTTGGAAATAACTAAGGAAATTAAAAAATTTGGTTAAAAGATTATGTTATCGGGCCCGTATTTTAGTTTCGATATCCGGTACAAGTTTTATATATGATTTATGTGCTTTCTGTAAAGTTTGGTTGAAAACGGATGTCGTTTGACGTGTTTCGGACTTAAAATGGGAATTTGATGTTTTATGAAAATTTGGAGGAAATCATGAGTTTTGAGGCTCGATTTGATGTATATGATGTTATTTTGACGATTTGATCGCGTGGATAAGTCCGTAGAATGTTTTTGAGGTTGTGTGTACATTTGGTTTGGAGTCCCCAGGGCTCGGATGAATTTTTGATAGGTGTCGGATTGCATTTTTGAACTTGTAAAAATCTAGTATTTTTCCTTCTGTGATCTTCGCATTTGCGAAGATGAGACTTGCAATCGCGAGCTCTGCATCGCAATTGCGAAGCCTTGGACCTGGCAAATGATAGCAAATGCGACCCAACTCCTCGCAAATGCGAACGAGGGATTTCTGGGCAATGATCGCAAATGCGATTACTGTGCTCGCAAATGCGAAATCAGGTTGACCGCAAATGCGGTCATTATGCTCGCAAATGTGAAACTTGGCAAAAAGCTATTTGCGAACCCATCTTCGCAATTATAATATTTGGTCGGGGTTCGCAATTGCGACATCAGAGACTCAGCAAATTTATACTTAGTCAAATTTTCACAATTTTCGCCATTCTTTCAAGACCCAAACCCCATAGGCGATATTCAAGGACAAAACTTCTTCCAAATCATTTGTAAGTCGATTTTTACTTAATTGCTTTAATCATTTAACATGTTCTCCACTTAAAAACAAAGAATTTCATGGGTGAAATTGAGGGTTTGGGAGGGGGGGGGGGGGAGGGGTAGAACTTAGGTTTTTCTAAAATTGGGGATTTGAACCTCAATTTGACGCCCGACTTCAAAATATATCATATGTTTGAGTTCGTGGGGGGGAATGGGTAACCGGATTTTAGTTTGAACCTTGGGATTGGACAGTGTTGGCCTGCGGGTGTTTTGGTCATTTTACCTAATTTCGCATCTTAGCTTTGAATTAAATAGTAAAATCAGTTGCTTGAGATGTTATTTACAATGTGTGATTGAAATGAATAGATTTGGGCCATTTAGAGTCGGATACTCGTGGCAAAGGTGTGGTTTCAAATTGAATATGGGGCCGATTTGAGGTAAGTGGCTTGTCTAACCTTGTGTGGGGGAACTTTCCCCTTAGGATATGATACATTGTAATTGAATGCCTTATACGTGAGGTGATGAGCGCGTACTCGAGCTAATTGTTGAAAATCCGGTTTTTACTATATATATTGATAGTGGGTTCCTTCGAATTTGCTTATTCCTACTTGCGATTTTAACCCGTGTTAGATTAAAAAAGCATGTTTGGTTGAGTTAAATTGCCTATTTGCTTAAGTTGCCTTAACTGTACTACTTGAAGCATATTAGGCTAGCACTACCTGTTGTTTGTACCTTCTTACTTCGTTTATGATTATCTTTTGGTGGTGGTTGCGCATTTAAATTGGGCCTACGGATGTAGGATTTTGGTAGCTCCCCCCTTTTTGTTTACTTTGGGACTACGAGTTAGATTTTCGGTAGATCTCCGTGTATATTTACTTTGAGACTATAGGTTACATTACCGCTAGATCCCCATGCATATTTTCTTTGGGACTACGGGTTAGATTCCCGATAGATCCCCTTGCATATATATTTTGGGACTATTGGTTAGATTCCCGGTAGATCCCATGCATATTTACTTTGGGACTAATGATTAGATTCTCGGTAGATCCCCCTGCGCATTAATAGTTGGACTACGTGACATTATCCTGGGAGATCCTTCGGATATACTCATATAATGGACTACATGACGGCATTCAGGGAGCTCCTCGGACAGATTGATGAAAAGAACTACATGATGGTGTCTTGGGAGATCCTCGTTATTGGTACTGATATTGAGTTGTTTTATTTTGTGTTATCTTATCCTCTGTGTGTTAATTGTTGTTTGTGTAACCTGACTTACTTCACAGTTGTATTCCATTATTTCTGCTTATTTCATACTGTTGTCAGCCTTATTATTATTATATTTTATCTCAGTAGGGTCCTGACCAAGTAGTCTCTTTCTTTAGTATTTAGCCTTCTTCCGTACTTTTGCTTTAGATATTCTAGAGTTAGAGCAATGTATTACTTTTTCTAAGCTTGTGTTCCCGTAAGTTTTCGGATTTTGGGACGATATTGTAGACTTTCATATTTTTGAGTTGTATATGCCGAGCGGCATTTATATGCAGTTTTCTTTTAGTTGTTCATTTTTACTAAATTATTCCGCATGATATGTTATTTTTCCGCATTGTTAGGCTTACCTAGTTATAAGAACTAGGTGCCATCATGACATGTCCACGGAGGGCAAACTGGGGTCGTGACATCTTTAACTTTAAGGGGACGAATTTTTGGTTATAATAGGAATATACTTAGTCACTATGCTTAAATAAATATCGTAATTTTAATGTATTTAAATAAATTGATTTCATAGGAATATATGCATTATTTTATTGTTAAGAGGCGAACAGTACTTTGGGAGAAGGTTACAAAAACAATTGTTCAATTAATTCGCGATCATAGGTAAATTGTATGAAAAATAAAGTTAACGAGAGCACAATAAAATTGGTGATCAATCACATCCATAAAATACTTTGGGAATAAGGCATTTAATGATTGGTCGTAGCAAGCCAGTGGCTAGGGATGGAGAGATTAATCCCATTATTCAACATTTCAACTACTTGTTTCCATGGTCTTCTTTTAGAAAGTATCACGGGTGATGAATCTGTTTTGAGGTTCATGATTTTACATGTAATATATAGCGAGTAAGAGGTAATTAATTCGAGAGAAAACTCATATGGTCTATATTTTCCCAATTTGAGCCTGTAGTACGAGGGGATTGGAACACATCATTTGCTTGGTAACCTTTTTTATCTTCTTGCAAAGAGGATAGGAATTCTTATTCTTTTACATACTTTTTTTTATTTATAGAAATGAATTATGAACATCTAGTAGTTTAGTCCAGGACAATGACTGAATTCGATGCTTAACTGAAAATATATGTAAATTATATGGGTATCCTGTTTGGTCGTCCCTATTTAATTTATATTTATTTATTTTTAAATTTTTTTTAGTTAGTGCCTTCTTTTTAAATAACTTCACCCCTTTCTCCTGCTCCTCTCCCCTCCTCTTTCTTCTTCTTCTTCTTCTTCTTCTTCTTCTTCTTCTTCTTCTTTCTTTTGCTGTTGTTGGTGCTGCTAAATAACTTCAGTTCATGAGATAATTGCTATAAATATATTTATCAGATTATTTAGAAACAAACAATAGATAAATACATAAGTTAGTAGATAATAATTTGTAAATATTTCCACGTACGTAAGTTAGTAGACAATGATAATTCTGTTCTTTTCACGTTTGTTACTTCCAAATTTTATTATTTAGTTACCTTTGGCAAACTGATGTTGATCTAGTATGTTAGAAAGCTTTTTAATAAACTTCAGGTTATATAGTGCTGAAGTTTATAAATGAACTAAACAACTTCAGCATCTTTTGATGAAGTTTTTGAAAAAGCTTTATGACAAAACAAAAGAATCAATGACATTTTTTTTTTACAAATGAACAAAATAACTTCAGCAAAAAACTTTTACAAATGAACTAAATAACTTCAACATCTTTTGCTGATGTTTTTGAAAAAACTTATCCCGGATAAAAAACTTTAGCGATAAATTAGCTGAAGTTTTCTAAATGAACTAAATAATTTCAGTATCTTCTGCTGAAGTTTTTGAAAAAGCTTAATGAAGAAACTAATAAATCCAGGACAAAAAACTTCAGCTTATTTAGTGCAAATACAAACCAAAACTCATGCAAATAGAGAAGAAACCTTCAGCTACTATGCTTAAGTTCAACAATTACATAAAAATATTTCAGCAAATAGAGAATAAAATTTTAGCTACTATGCTTAAGTTCAAGAATTACAAACAAAAACATCAGCACACTTGGTTCAACATACTTTCTACTTCAGGCTCATCTACTAGAATGCTGAACTTTTGCATTATTGCCTTTGCTACTTCAATCCTTGCTAAAGTTATGCGAAAAAGCGAGTACGCTTGTATTTTTTTGCAAAGTGAACACACGTTAAAACGTGACATAAAAGTGGGTGTAGATGCCCCAAAATATATCCCCTCTGTATGTTTATTTAGTACTATATATTTTTTGGTTAATTTACTTAAATAATGTATCATTTAGTTTAAAAAATCAATTATTTTAATACTATTGGGTTGGATAGAATAGGGGTGTTAGGTGTGCATAGTTATATGCGACTAATAATTATTTTTTATTTATATGCATATCGCCTCATGTTTTACTCACATTTCATGAATTTCGGATGTAATATAAATTTATTTATGTTAATTCATGGTGTTTATATGTAGGAATCATCCAGGGGCGAGATGTACGAGTTTATAGCTAAAGCGAAGGAAAAACGAAAAATGTGATTTCCAGCGCCACAAGCAGCGTCGCATGCCATATGTGGCACAGTTTATAGAAAGTTCAAAGGGCCAACGCCCTACGCTATCCTAGGGGTTGGTGATGGGAATTTCTCCAAATTTTTCTGCAATAGGTTATTTTGGCCCAAGACCTACCCAATTAGTATAAATAAAATACTAAGCCTATTTTGAGAGGAATGACACCACTTTGAAGGAAAGATACACATGAGAAACATCGGAGAGCAAGATATCTCAATTTTCTTCAGCTTTTCTTAGTATTTTAAATGATCCAACACTTGGGAAATTGTTGATATTATCATGAGTGGCTAAAACCCATAGTTCGGGGGTTGTGATATAGCCTCGATTATTATTGTTTGACGTTTACTTAACTTTAATTATGATTCACCAATATATGGTTGTTTCTTCAGAGATGTAATTAATTGCTTACTTATTTGGCCAAAAATTAGGTTCTATTTACTATCTATATTATGCTAGGGAAAATTATCTTTAGATTAGATAAGAATTAAAAAAAGCATGATCTTAGCTCGGAACGAGCAAATTTGTGGTTAGGATAGGAATATACCTAGTCATCGTGCTTAATTAAATTTTAATCTTAATGCATTTTAAATAGATTAATCCCATAGGAATATATGCGTTAATTTATTTTGAGTAGGCGAGTAGTACTTCAAGAGAAGGCTACGAGGGTAATTTTTCAATTAATTTGCAACCGTGAGCGAATTGTATGAAAAGGGCGAGTTAGAGAAAGAACCACCGTGATCGATCAGAAACCTAGAATATTTGTCTCTACTTAATACACAACAATAACTTTGTTGCTTGATAATTTTGTTACTAGTTGGAATTATTGTTTAGTATAATCACACTTTTGAACTCAAATTCACTCGGCTGAATAACAATCTTGGTGAATTTAGTAGGTAGGTACTACAAGTCTTTTTGGGTTTGAAACTCAACTTATCATTTTATTAATTGTCCACATGTATTTGCCTGTGTATTTGGGAGCAACAAGTTATTAACGGTGTTTCCAAAGAATTATAGTGACTACTTTCTAGTTTTTGCATTAATTATTTATTTGGTCAAGTCCAGCGTTTCTTAATTGTTGCTTTGCTCCCAGGAACTTTGATTGAATGCGAAGAGTTAGGAGCCATTATAGACTTCAAGGCTTTGACCCGGAACTGGAGAGAACATTTTACATAAGGTTGAGGGAAGAAAGGGACATAATAATCTTCAAGAACTTATTCAATTTCTTGTGGACATGGTAGATGAGAAACATATGGTTGTTCAGGAGGTGGCGATACCCATCAATAATAATGTCACCTCCAGCATTGTGTAGCCTTGAATAGCTGAGCACTTTGAGCTGAAACAAAGGATGATCCAGCTACTATATGAGAATGGGTGGTTTATGAGTCTTCCACACGAGGATCCACAATAACACAACCTAAACTTCTTTGAGATTAGTGATATTTATATCATTGACGGAGTTATTCCAAACTATGTGAGGCTTAGATTGTTCTCATTCTCTCTGTTGGGAGAAGCAAAGCTATGGTTGAAGGCAAAACTAGCTAATTTTATTATATCGTGGAATGATCTGGCAAGGAAATTTTTTGCTAGGTTCTTTCCTTCTAGCAAAACTGCAAATATCAAAAGTGAGACAGTGGCCTTTAATCAGAAATTGGGGGAGTCTTTATACTTATATTGGGAAAGTATTAAGCGGCTGCTCAAGTGTCCTCATCACAATCAGGCAAATAAAATGTTAGCGTACACTTTCATAGAAGGGCTACATTCCGAAACAAAGATTGTGGTAGATGTTGTAGCAGATGGTCAAGGGTTGGAGAAAAACTTTGATACAATATATGAATTAGTGAACAAATTATCCAAAAGCAATCCTGATTGAGAAGGAGGGATGGACAAACACACAGTGCAAAAATCTGTAGGGGTTCTCAATTAGATGGAGTGTCTGCATTCTCAGCATTAATTGCCACATTGACTAAACAACGCAACATATTTGAATATTTTTTGAAGTATGAGGAGATGGTCATACGAGCGACGTATGCCAGTTAATCCATATTCTTTCTGTTTTCTAGGTATTAGAAATAGGGGCTAGACAAACTAGTATGGGAACACTTACTATCCCAACTAGGGTAACCACCCAAACCTCTTTTGGGGTGAAAACCAAGGTTCTTAGAATTAGTACTGGCCACAAGCACTTTAACAGAAATATAGGACACCTAACAACCTACAAACTCGATGATTCACCTTAAGGAGATGATGAAGAAATTGATGGCTAACCAGTAGGTCCAACCAGCAGCGATGAGAAATTTGGAGTGACAAATGGAGAAACTTTTCTGTGACCAAAATACTCGACCATTTGAAGCTTTTCAACGCGACACTGAGGCTAATCATAAGACATTTATTAATGTTGTGTCATTAAGAAATAAGAGATAATTAGAAGAAGTATAGCCGAGAAAGAGAAAACAAGTAACCTTTCATGAGAAACAGGACAACATAGAAGCATAATCAGAAAAATCAAAGGAGATGGAGAAGCCAACTGAAAAGCAATGGCTAAGCAACCCCCACCATTAGTTTCAATGCCACCACCTCCGTTTCCTCAAAGATTACAGAATGTGAAGGATAATGGTACTTATAAAGAGTATCTAGATATTCAGAAGTAGGTGCAAATCAATATTCCTCTGGTAGATATACTGCAAGAAGTGCCCAAATATGCTAAATATATCAAGTAGATATATTCAATGTGTATAAAGCACTAAGATTTTCAGCCCACTATGAAGAGCTATCCATAATTTATTTGGGTGAAAGTGATGTTACGTTATTGGTGTTGTATGTGAGCCCCTTAGATCCACTTGAACGGGCCTTGATTGGGGATAGAGAATATAGTGATGATGATACGATTTGAGGAATCGAGCAAGTACTTGGCATGTATTGCAGTTATGTCTATGGATATGAGAAGTTGGTTGCCACTCTGACCCTTCCAAAGCTATCTATTGAAGAAGCTCCAAAGCTAGAACTTAACCCCTTTACACTGCATCTACGCTATGCTTATTTGGGAAAATCGTATATATTGCCAGTGATTATCTCATCCAGCTTGACCGATGTGCAAGAAGAAAAATTGCTCAGAGTACTATACGAGCATAGAAAGGCTATTGGATGGACAATTGTTGACATCAAATGAAATAGTCCATCATTTGCATGCATAAAATCTTACTGGAAGTTGGACACCGCCTAAGGGTTGAGAAACAAAAGAATTAAATCTCATTATGATGTAGGTAGAAAAGAAGGAATTGATTAAGTGACTCGATGCAGGTATCATCTTCCCTATCCTTGACAATAACTAGATATCATCTTGTAAAGAAATTTTGGATATTGGAATTTTGTTATAAAGGTGGTTAGCAAAGGTTGTATAAAGGATCATGTGACGACCCAAAGGGTCATCACCTATTTTTAGTAAAATTCCATGTCTTCAAGGCCTTGAAAGCTTCATTTAGGGTTGCCTTGATTTGCGTGCGCAATCCGAGCGCTTAGCTGGAAAGCTTATATGTGAAATTCTACGAAAAATACTAAATTTTGATATTAAGATTAATAGATTTTACTTTGGTCAACATTTTTGGTAAATAGACTCGAACATGTGGTTTGACGGTCCCGAAGGGTCCGTAGGAAAATAAGGGACTTGGGCGTATGCCCGGAAATGAATTCCGAGGTCCCAAGCCTGAGATATGAATTTTTAAGTAAAATTGTTTTTTTAAATATTTAAAGAGAATTGAAGTAAAATCTAATTTGAAAGTAATGGTATCGGGCTCGTATTTTTGGTTCCGGCACCCGTACAAGTCTCATATATATTTTGAATCATTCCTGTAAAGTTTGGTTAAAAACGGACCTCGTTTGATGAGATCCGAACCCTAATTGGGAAATTTATACTTAAAAGGGAGTTTTGAGAAATTTCATTGATCTTGAGGATCAATTCGATGTTCATGATGTTATATCGGTGATTTTATCCCGCAAATATGTTCGTAAGATGTTTTTGAGATTGTGTGTATACTTGGATTAGAGTTTTGAGGGCTCGAGTGAGCTTTGAGTAGGTTCCGAGAGGCCTTATTCTTAAAAGGATAAGATGTTGCAGGTTTAGGAAATTAAACAGATCTTTGAGGCCTCTTGTGCGGCTTGCGAGAAATCACGTGCAACAGCAGAGGGGCCAGTGTGGCCGTGGTCGCCTTTGTGCTGCCACGGTGGGTGTTGTGCGGCCGTGGTTGGCTTGGTGCGGTCCGCATTGGGCAATGATCTTCACGCCTTCAACAAGCTTGTGCGGCCGCAGTCCTTTATTGCGGTTCACACAGGAACTTCAGAGTGGTATAAATATACGTGAATTTCAGTTATTTTACACTTTTCAAAACCCCAAAACGTAAGAGGCGATTTTCCAAACAACTCTTCTTCTCCAAAATGATTAGTAAGTGATTTCTAACTTATTTTCTTCACTCGTTAACATCTCTTAACATGATTTCAACTTCAAATCAAAGATTTTTAAGGGGATGTTTTGGGTAGAACCTAGGTTTTATAAAAATTGGGGAGTTGGAACCTCAATTTGAGGTCTGATTTCAAAACAAATCATATATTTGTAATTGTGGGGAAATAGATAATCGGGTTTTGGTCCAAACCTCTAGTTTTGACCACATGGGCTCGGGGGGCAATTTTGATCTTTTGGGGTAAAACTTTGTAAAACCTTTTTTCATGCATCGGGGTTAATTCATTTAGCATTTGTTAATGAGATCAAGTAACTTAGGACTAGATTTGAGCGGATTGATGGTGGAACCAAGGGTTAAAGCTATAATTGAGGCTTGAGTTGAATTCAAGGCGTTGAGGTAAGTGTTTGCTCTAACCTTAGCTTGAGAGAATAGGTGTTGAGACTTATTTGCTACTTTCTAATTGTCGCGTATGATGAATAGGTATGGTGATGGGTATCTATACATGCGTGTCTAGCATGACTGTGAGTCGTTATATAGCGAATATTTCGATCTTTGTTGTAACTTCCATGCTAAATTGATGATTTCTATACGTTTTAATGAGCATGTGAGAGGAGTTGTGATATTTAAACTTCGAGGAGCATTAGCTCGAGCTGAAATACATGTTGTGAAGGTTGATGAGATAATTAAATCCTTGGAGCATTGTCTCATGTGGTAATGTGAACTATGAGGTGAAAATGAGAGAAAGATAAAAAGATATTGGTTTATTCCCTTGCTGGGATTTTTGTTTTTATTCTGTTTACTTCCTTGCCCCTGTGAGCATGTGATTTTTCCCTATACTAATTACTGCCATAAATTCAAAACAAAATAATTTCGTTTGTTTATTTGCAATTTTCATTTTTTGTGGCATTATTCTGTTAATTGTTTGCATTTCTGTGCATTTTTAAATAACAAAAATACACAAATACATGAGGCATGTGCACTTACGAGTAATGTTACATTTTAAAGAAATTGATTAGTAATTGGGAATGGAAATTCAAAAATAGCTTAATGTGCACTTAAGATTGATTTTAGGTAATTTTGTTTTCCCTTTTAATCTTTTATGTGATAATAATTTTTATATGGATAATTAGATTTTTTTAGATTAATTAGGAATTTTTTAGGTTTTATATAATTTTGGAATTAAAAAAGAAAATAAAAGAGAAGGTGAAACTTAAAAATTCAAATATATACTCATCTGAGCCATTTTAATGTAAAACCCAGGCCCAAATGCCCAGTCCACCCGTCCATCAACCCGGTCCAACCTACCCCTATCCAAATGAACGTTCAGAGTCTTTATCCTAAATCAAATCTCAGCCCTTCATTTAAATCATCCAACGCCCCTAAAACTATCTCCCAAATCAAATAAAATGGTCGGAAGGCTGTGTAATAGCCTTAAAGACAAAATAGTTCATCCTTGTACAGTCCAAACATCAGTGTATCGCCGCCATTGAGCCAACCTAACACCACCGTCTCCCGCCCTAAAACCGCCGCCAGAGATCGCCTCGCGGCGGCAGCGGCTGACCACCAAACAACTCCAACTTTACACTATGAAAACCTCTCACGTTCCTCATTCCAAATATGTGATTTACAGCCGTCGAATCTTACCATAGCGTGTCGAATCTTCAGTTTTTTGGATGCCGCCTCCGCCTCCTACGGCGGTGCCACCTCCAAATAACCTCAGTTTTACACCCCTGCACCCCCTTAACCCCCATCCCGTTCCTACAATCGTCCAGGTTTGAATCATACAGCAACTCTTCAAATTTCAATTTAAACCGGCCAGCCAAAATTCAACTTTGCCCAAAATCCACCAAATTGGTGTCATGCACTCTCCTCACATCCCTCACCTCGAATCCACAAACCTTCACCCTCGAATATTTCGTGTTTAGCTCGAATTTCAAATCAAAATTTGATCCGGAGCCCTAATTGACAGAGTTTAGAGTACTTTTTGTTTTTGGGTTTTAATAACCTTTAGTCTTGTGTTTTCTGGTAGAAAAGACATTACTAAAGACGATTGGACCCCAAATGATGCGATGAAGTTCGTTAGTCGGATTCAGAATTTGAGGTATTTTGTTCTTCTCTATACATCTGTTTTTATTTGTGATTTCATTCTCTTTTATTGTAAAATCTCTGTGACTAGTTTAGAACTACAATCTTCTATTTCTTTTCTTAACATATAGTTTAGGTTCATTAGGCATGAAAATAAATTTATTTGATTCCTTGATGATTTGTATTTTCTATGATTTGTGCATAATAAATTTCAATTATCCTCCTCGTTGCTTGTTTTGTTTAAATTATTTAAGTTCTTGGGCTCAGCTCTTTTCCTCCTCTGTTGTTATTCTTCTTCTGAGCCTCAGTATGTTGATTATTGGTATGGAGTTTGTAAGGTTGGGCTAGAGTATGCACGCCCAGGGGTTTAGGTTGGGGTTTTTTGTGTCAAATTGACCCAATTGATTTTTAGAGGCCTTGTTAGGTTCATGCGTAAATAATAGGGTTATTGAGGGCAACTTAGGTAGTAATGGAATAGAAATATCTAGAATTTTCTAGTGGGAGGGTTCAAATGGGGTTTTCAGATTTTTGGGTAGTAAAACTTGGTCTACAAGTTAAAAAAAAAAGGACCTAACTGCAAAAATAGGCATAAGGGTTGCCCTACTTACTTTAACTAAAAAAAGACTTATTCTTGTCTTTGAAAGAGGGCTGGTTTGCCAGAATTAAGTATATATACAGTTAATCAAATTTCTACTATTTCATTGGTTTTTTTACTGATTACTGGGATGTTCAAGTTATGAAATAATTTCTGGTTCATTTGAGACTTAATGTGCTTTGATATTGGGTTTTTTGGAAGTTTTTTGGGGTCCAAGCTGGTTGCATATTACAATTTTTGGGTTTTTAGCTAAGTTCCTTGTTTTAATTTGCTGAATCTGGGTTCATCTTGGCTATTTCTTTGCTGATTCCTGCTGCATTGGTTGATTGCTTACCCCTTTTTATCGTTAAATTTTCCAGGTACTTTCCTAACTATGGTTGAGGTGTGATTGTTGAGCATGTAATAAGAGGGAAAGTCCACTGAAATGAAAGCTGCATATTAAGTTGATTTCCTTGTTCTCTTTATTATTTCCATGTTTTGTAACTAAACTTAGATGTAGATGCTAATTGGTTTTGTTAAATTTTTTTACTTTCGAACTTGTGTGAGTGATCTGCAAGTAGTACTTAGCATTGGTATCGATTATGGACTGTTATAATTTGGGACTGCTAGGGGCTCAAACAATATGTCCCAACATATCACTTCAATATGGTTTTAAGCTGTAAGATAGGTACCTTTCTCATTGAGATTCTGTAATTGAACAGTCGTTGTTAATGACTATATGGTCTGGCACGTTTAGAAATGCTATGATATATATATTGTTAATTGCAATATAGTTTTTTAGGTAATCATGAATACATGGCAATCATGTGTTGATTTGTTTGTCAATTTTTAGTTTCCATACGAATAAGCGTCTTTGAATCGTTCCATGTTTAAGTGTTCATATTCAGGGATTAAACTTGTTGAATCACAGATTAGCATGGTCATTAAGCTAAATTCATGTAGGCTCAGCTACCAATTCTCCTCTCCCCTCGTCAGATCTGGGTCCTATAATTTTGACCGAATGCTATTTCAATGTGCTTGCCAAGCCTGGATAGTATTTGGGTTCTAGGCAAATCGGGTGGTGCACGTGCCAATTGGACCTTTAGATTAGTTGAGTTTCTCGCGTAGCCCATTTGCTCATTTCACTGTTGTTTATTGGTTTTCAAGACTGATTTAATTAAGTTAATTCCTTTAAATTAGAATTAGGTGTGTTGAGCTGCATTAAATGATCACATGGCCCTTGTGTAGTAAACTTTGTTCGATCCTTAGAAATCGAGGCGTGCCACTTAGCAAATTTCCATGGTCCTCACAAAGTTGTGAACGCGTAAATTCTTTAGGCGCATTAGTTTAATAATTTACCTTTCCTAAATTCGGGTGTACATTTATGTGACCCAAATCCAATCCCAACAAAATTAGAATGTGCTAAAACAACGGCTGTATTTATGTGACGTGGTTCGAGATATGTTTCAATGACGTTGTAATTCTCTTTAAAAACAACAATAAAAGTGGTTTAAAAGATTAAAAATGCACTTAGGTTCAAAATTGTATAAATACATTAATGTAAACCAAATATAATAGTTGAGCGTTCGTGCTAGAACCACGGAACTCGGGAATGCCTAACACATTCTCCCGGGTTAACATAATTCCTTACTCGGATTTATGGTTCGCAGACTGTTAAACCGAGTCATTCTTTCCTCGATTCGAGATTCTAACCGGTGACTTGGGACATCATTAATTGTCCCAAGTGGCGACTCATAAAATCTCTTAAATAATTGGATCCCATTTCGATTGTCCTTAAATTGGAAAAATTCCCTTATCCACGCCCTCCGCTGAGTTGCGGATAGGCAAAAGGAGGTGTGACAGTCCCTTATTGTGATTGTTGTTTGGGTGAGGAAGAGTGATAAAGCACGAAGGGTGATGCCGTGTATTGTTTGATATTGTGATGAAAGAGTGTTAAAGCATGAAGGGTGATGTCTTGCAACATGATGTACCATTCCATGTCGATTCTATTGATTATATGTGAGGAAAGAGAGTAAAAGCACAAAGGGTGATGCCATGCCCGCTTTATTATGCCATTTCTTGGTGAGGATGTGAGTAAAAACACAAAGAGTGATGTCGTGCACTTTTCCTTGACTTCCCTGATTCTTGGTGATAATTGAGTTATGCTGTTCTTTATATTTATTTTATTGATTTTCTATTGTTGACTTTATGGTGATGTCATTAATTCCCTTTCCCTAATTACTTTGTAATTGTTGCTTGGGTGAGGAGGAGTGATTAAGTACGAAGGGTGATGCCATGCATTGTTTGCTAGTGTGAGGAAAGAGTGTTAAAGCACGAAGTGTGATGTCGTGTCGCACGATATACCATTTCGTGCCGCATCTATGGATTATATGTGAGGAAAGAGAGTAAAAGCACGAAGGGTGATTCCGTGTACGTTTTATTATACCATTTTTTGATGAGGATGAGAGTAAAAGTACGAAGGGTCACGCCGTGCAGTTGTCCTTGATTTCCTTGATTCTTATTGTTAATTGAGTTATATTTTTCTTTACGTTTATTTTACTAATTTTCTGTTGTTACTTGACTTTATGGTGATATCATTGATTCCCTTGCCCTAATTGCTTTGTAATTGTTGCTTGGGTGAGGAAGAGTTTAAAGCACGAAAGGTGATGCCGTATATTGTTTTGGTGAGAGAGTGTTAAAGCACGAAGGGTGATGCTATTCACTTATTGATGTTTGTTATGATTCCTTGTTATCAGTTTGAGTGCATTAATTGTCTTATTCCACAATTTCTATGATTCTTTATGTTTGAATTTTCTTTTATCGTGTCACTAGTTATTATTGAATTCATGCTAAAATTACTACATGTTTATGTGACATAATTGTTACTTGCCATTTAGCATACTAAATATTAATTGTCCATTTGCTCCTTAAAGTCCATAATTAATTGCTACTTGTCATTATTTGTTTCCCTCAGTGAATCGTAGTTATTGTGTACTTTGTTGTCTTACAATTTTTCATTAATTGTTTCAGTTGGTGGAATAATTCCATTTGCAAGAACTATTAATTAATGAAAATGGGAGCGGGTTGTACACCTACCACGAGATATGAGGAAAAATGGGAGCAGGTGGTACGCCTACCACGAGATATGAGAAATGGAATCGGGTTGCACGCCTGCAACAAGATGAAATTGAAAGTGAAAGTTGCCTTTATTTCTCTTTATCTGCGTTAGAAGTTAAATTTACAATTTCCTTATTGTTCTTTGATAATCAGATTATCTACCACCCCCGCAACATGTTCCCCTTCCCCAGCTCTAATTGCTTATTACCTGTTTACTTTTCTGCCATATATATAACTACCCAATTTTATCTGGAGTCTGGTCGTAGACCTGTCACTACTTCGCCAAGGTTAGGCTAGATATTTACCAGCACATGGGGTCGGTTGTGCTGATACTACACTCTATACTCTTTTATGCAAACCCTAGTGTTGTAGATTCCGGACCGTAGTGAGATTGCTGGATCTTGTTCATCAGGCGACCCGAGGTAGCCCTTCAGGCGTTCACATGCCCAAACGTCTCCTTCTATCTACTTTCCTATTTCTTACATATATTTTCAGAGACAGCGTTATATTTAATTCTCTTGGACCTTTATTTGTAGAATTCTTAGACCTTCTTGAAACTGTGACACCAGGTCTGGGTAGTTGATACTCAAACAATTGTTTTGGGTGTTTATGTTCAGACAATTATTGTTCTTCCGCTTATGCTAAATTCTGCTGTTTAAATGTTATATCTTCATAATTGTTAAAGAATATAAAATAGGTGAAAAGTTAAAATTTTCAAAAAATTGGCTTGCCTAGCTCACATTAGTAGGCACCATCACGACTCCCAAGGTGGGAAATTCGGATCGTGTCAAGTTGGTATCAGAGCTCTAGGTTTCATAGGTCTGACAACTCACGAACAAACTTGGTAGAGTCTGAGGGATCGATACGGAGAAATCTGTATTTATCCCCAGAGGAACAGAGTTAGGAAAATTTCACATTTTGTTCTTTCTTGACGTGCGGATTGGTTTCTCAATGCAAATCGGATTTTGACTTTGTTATTTCGCGAATAGCAATGTCATGCGCCGCTTGCTCAGCCGAGCAGCAGCATAGATCGTCCCACGCCTTCGGGGGCTTGGGGAGGTTGGATAGGTGCCACCATGCTCCTTAGTACTACTTCTTGCGGTACATCATTTGAGGATCCTCAAGAGTTTCTAGATGACTGTCATGAGGTTCTTAAGGATATGGGGTTTGTGGAGACCAATGGGGTCGATTTAGCTACATTTCACTCGTCTAGATCCACAATACTTGGTGGAGGGATTATTGCATAGCTAGACCAACCGAATCGCTAGCTTTGACTAGAGAATAGTTCACACAGCTATTTCTGGAGAAGTTTTCTCCCATCACTCAGAGAGAGGTCTATCGGAGGCAGTTTGAGCGTCCCTAGCAGGGTTCTATGAACATTACTCAGTACGAGATCAAATCATTGACTTGGCTCGTCATTCTCTTATCATACTTCCCACTGTGAGAGAGAGTGAAGAGGTTTATTGAGGGATATGTCCAGCCCGCTCAGTCAACTAGAGGTAGAGGTAGAGGTATTAGAGGTGGAGGTAGAGATGCTAGAGGTGGAGGTAAATGTATTAGAGGTGGATTTGTAGGTAATGTTCTTGGTTATGGTAGAGAAGTTTCAGTTTTATGTTCCGCCATATCTGGTCATGCCTAGTCATTCTTTGAGTGTCCTTGTTTTTGTATCTACGCTGGTGGGTGATTCTATTATGGTGGATTGTGTTTATTAATCATGTATAGTAGTGATTAGAGGTCTTGAGACTTGTGTAGATTTTCTTCTTCTAGATATGGTTGATTTCGACATCATATTAGGGATGGACTAGTTAACATCTTACCACTTTATCTTGGACTGTTATGCCAAGACTGTGACCTTAGCTTTACCGAATATGCCGCTTTTACAGTTGAGAGGGACTTCTAGTCTTTCTACCCTTAGTGTAATCTCGTATATTAAGGCTCGACGTATGGTCAAGAAGGGGTGCTGGGCCTAATTGGCGTAGTTCTTGATTCTAGTGCTGAGGTTCCTTCTACTAAGTATGTGCCCATTCCTTGTGAGTTCCCTGAGGGATAGTCAATTATATGCTAATTTTCGAAGTGTGAGTTTTGGCTGAGTTTAGTTGCATTCCTGGGTCATGTCGTATCAGCAGAGGGTATCCAGGTTGATCCGAAGAAGATTGATGTAGTAACGAACTGGTCTAGACTAGCATCAACTATAGAGATACATAGTTTCTTGGGACTGGCAGGTTACTATCATCAGTTCGTGGAGGGGTTCACATCCATCGCATCCCCGATGACCAGATTGATCCAGAAGGGTGCCCAGTTCAGATGGTCAGACGAGTGTGAGGCAAGCTTTTAGAGGCTCAAGACAGCTCTGACTACGGCACCGGTGTTGGTTTTGCCCACAGGTTCAGGGCCTTATGCAGTTTATTGGATGTTTCCTGTGTTGGGCTTGGTGGAATGTTGATATAGGATGACAAGGTTATTGCTTATTCTTTGAGTCAATTGAAGATTCATGAGAAGAATTATCCGGTTCATGACTTAGAGCTGGCATCCATCATTCATGCAATGAAGATTTAGAGGCATTATCTGTATGGTGTGACATGTGAGTGTTCACTGATCACAGGATTCTCCATTACTTGTTCAAGCAAAAGGAGTTGAATTTGAGGCGGACAAGGTGGTTAGAGTTGGTAAAAGATTATGATATCATTGTCTTATATCACCCGGGAAAGTCCAATATGGTAGCTGATGCTTTGAGTAGGAAATTAGCTAGTATGGGCAGTCTTGCTTACATTCTGCTCCATGAGAGGTCACTTGCTTTAGATGTTCAGGTTTTGGCCAACCAGTTCGTCAGGATGGATATTTTTGAGCTCAGTCGTGTGTTGGCTTGCACGGTTTCCTGTTCTTCATTATTGGAGCGTATCTACGATCGGCAGTATGATGATCACCATTTCTGTGTCCTTAGAGACACGGTGCAGCGCGGAGGTGCCAGGGATGTTACCTTAGATTGTGATTGAGTTTTCAGTTTTGCAGGGCCGAGTATGTGTGCCTAATATGGATGGGCTCCGAGAGTTGATATTGGAAGAGGCCCATAGCTCCTAGTACTCTATTCATCCGGGCGCCGTAAAGATGTATCAAGATTTGCGACAACATTATTGGTGGCGTAGAATGAAGAAGGACAGTACTGCATATGTGCAAACGGTGTTTGGATTGTTAGTAGGTTAAGTATGAGCATCAGAGGCCTGGTGGTTTATTCCAGAGCTTCCCAAGTGGAAGTGGGAGCGGATCACTATGGACTATGTTACTAGATTTTCGCAGACTCAGAAGAAGTTTGACGCAGCATGGGTCATTATTGATAGGCTGACTAAGTTAGTACATTTCATTCCTGTGGCAGTTTCCCATTCTTCTAAGAGGTTAGCTGAGATATATATTCGGGAGATTGTTCACCTTTATGGTATGCCCGTATCTATCATTTTGGACCTGGGTACGCAGTTTACCTCGCGCTTCTGGAGAGCAATTCAGCGAGAGTTAGGCACACGGGTTGAGTTGAGCACAATATTTCATCCCCAAATGGACGGTTAGTCTGAGAGGATTGTTCAGATCTTAGAGGATATGCTATGATCTTGTGTTATTTACTTTGGAGGTTTGTGGGATTAGTTTTTGCCTTTGGTAGAGTTTGCCTACAACAACAACTACAGGTCGAATATCCAGATGGCTCTTTATGAGGCTTTATATGGTAGGCGATGTCTGTCTCCGGTTGGATGGTTTGAGCCGGGAGAGGCTCGGTTGTTGTGTACGGATTTGGTTAAGGAGGCCTTGGACAAGGTCAGGTTCATTTAGGATAGGCTTCGTACAGCTCAGTCCAAGCAAAAGAGCTATGTAGATCGTAAGGTTCGAGATGTGGCTTTCATGGTTGGTGAGCGAGTATTGGTCCTAGTGTCGTCTATGAAGGGTGTGATGAGATTCGGGAAGAAGGGAAAGATTAACCATAGGTTCATTGGCCCGTTTGAGATTCTTGACCGAGGGGGAGAGGTGGCTTATAGATTGGCATTGACGCCTAGCTTATCATCCGTATATCTAGTTTTTTATTTGTCCATGCTTCGGAGGTATCACGGCGATCCAGCCCACGTGTTAGATTTCAGAACTGTCTGGTTGGATAAGAACTTGTCATATGAGGAAGAACTGTTAGCTATTCTAGACCGGCTGGTTCATCAATTAAGATCAATGAGTTTCCCTTATGTTCTTGTTCGGTGGAGAGGCCAGCCTCCTGAGGCATCAACTTAGGAGTCCGAGTCCGATATACGGGACCGTTATCCCCATCCTTTCCCCGACTCAGGTACTTCCTTCTTCTGCAGAGGTGGAGAATGTGACGACCCAAGGGTCATCACTTATTTTTAATTTAATTTTGTGTCTTCGAGGCCTTGAAAACCTCATTTAGAATTTTCTCGATTTGCTTACACAGTGCAAGCGCGTAGCCGAAAAGCTTATATGTCAAATTATGTGAAAAAATGCTAAGTTTTGATATTAAAATGATTAGATTTGACTTTGATCAATATTTTGGGTAAACGGACCTGGACCCATAATTGAACGGTCCCGGAGGGTCCATAGGAAATTATGGGCCATAGGCGTATGCCCAAAATCGAATTACAAGGTGCTTATTCTAGATTTGATAATGACATCATCCATGTACACCTCTATTTCATTGTATATCATGCCGGGGAAACCGATTATGATGGCTCTCATGTAAGTGGCTTTAAACCGAACGATGTTATTTTATAGCTGTACATCTATCGTGGCATGATAAAAGCTGTCTTTTCGGCATCTTCTTCATCCATCCAAATTTGATGATACATCATGGAGAAATCCACAAAAGATTGGAGTTCATGCTTGGGACAGTTGTGGATCAGTATGTGTATATTGGGCCACGGGAAATCGTATTTGGTACGCACTCTGTTTAAATCCAGATAATCGACACATGCTCTGACCTTCCCATATTTCTTTAGAACCGGCACAATGTTGGCCAACCAAGTCGAGTATTCAAACACTTTGAGAACCTTGGCATTTATTTTCTTAGTGACCTTCTCTTTTATTTTCAAACTCATATCTAGCTTGACTTTTTGAGCTCCTTTTTTACCGAGCTTCTTTTTTACCGGTGGACACATGGGATCGGTAGGTAGCTTGTGAGACATATGTGCTCAAATCGGTCATATAATCATAGGACTATGCAATAATATCATCATACTCTTTCAAGAATCGGACATGCTCTTCCTTCTTTGATGGTGATAGGTGAATTCTTATACATGTTTCCTTGACTTTTTTGGAATCCCATAAGTTAACTGTCTCGACTTAGGCTTGTATTCAAAATTTTCCACTCTCTGACAATGTCCTCAGGCATTATATCATCTTCTAGTTCCTCTAAATCACTATTCTTATACTACATTGTCTTATTACATGTCACGGTCATAGGTTTATCAGGATAGTAATAATAATGTTGTGGAGAGAAAATATGAAGAATAATAATAAATACTAATAATATCAGTGCATTAAACAAATCTTGGAAACATTAAACAAGAACGACTCATTGACTCGAGCAATTATTTCAGAACAAAATAATGAAAATGTCTTAGATTCTCAAAAATTGATTTAAAACTAATTGATGCTAATTGCGAGGCTACCTAGGAACTCGACGGGTCGGAGATGGTGCTATAGTCTAGTTCTTGAGAGCAACTCCTTTCTCCACAATTTGAATAAAGAGGTCTTCTTCCTTCTCTTGCTCAACTATCACACTGTAGTCCACGTATTAATCATCAAGTAATACCTTTCTCATTCTATCTAAGACTTCATCCTTCTCAGACCCTCACATATATCAGCTTGATGAAATGTCAGGTGCAAATGTGGTATTAATTGTTCTAGCGAATAAGGACCTTGCTATGGCGGCGACCAATTCTTGTATTCATGCCAAGTATATTCATACCCAAGCTCAAAAGTTATACCATGACACTTTGGTTGCATTAGTTTGGTGATACCTTTAAGGTTCGTACCGAGACCCTTGCCCGGTTCATACCTTATCCACAGCAGTATGCTTTTATCTTGTTGCTCAGTTTGTCCTTTTCAATTGCGTTGACGTGCTCAATGCGATGCATATATCTCTACCTAACTTCTTCCTATTCTTGCTAACTGGTATAAATAGGAGTACTCCATCTCCATGGATGATAACCTCTTAATAGTTCTATTCAAACTTCATAGCCACATGTAAGGTAGAAGATATGGCCCCAACGACATATACCTAGGGTTGTCCCAATAATAGGTTATAGGTAACAGATATATCTAGCACTTGAAACTCAACATCAAACCAGGTTGGACCAATATGTAGGTGTTGTTAATTTCTCTAACTGTGACATATGTTGACACTTGAACCCCCATCTATGAGGACCCTATCAATGAGTTTGTCTTCAAATTGCACTGTGATATCTAGCTCCCGATTGTGACTTAGTCCTTCTGGTGGTAGCTCATCTTCATGAAAAGTGATTTTATGGCTCTCTAGTACTTTTTCGACCATGTTGGCCATTTCCCCACTAGTGACGCGTGTGGGTGTCGATGCCCCCTCTTTCTTTTTGCAAAATCGGGTTTATGACATTTGGGAGGACAACTCGTTCCCTTATGGGAATTGGGTTTTGAATTTTAAGATTCGCTACCTAATGATTAAGTGCATCAGGACACTAAGAAGGGTTTTGAGTTAAAGAACCAGATTTTGGGTAAGGGCTAGAAATTATATATGGGGAAATGTGTTAGGCACCCCCAAGATCCACTATTATGGTTCCCGACCATGTTATAATTGTGACTTCACGTAGCAAGAAAGAAAATAAGGGATCAAGTAGAAGGAGTTTTCACATAATATTGCAAGTAAATTGAAATTGAGGAAAAGAAAAGAGGGTAAAAATTTTATGAAAAGATTTTAACAATTCCAAAAAAATAAACAAGTATAGGGAGGGGGGGTCCTAGGTTTATGATTAATATGGATCACATCAATGCCATACCCAGTAATCACTCCTCAAATGAGGGGCTACATGAGGTATTAGCGCACCGATCATCATATCCATATCTACCCTTCCACCCCGTTAAGGTATTAAAGCGCGGATTAGTATCGTTACTTATTATATGCTATTATCCGTCCCCATCCTATCAGTCCCAGATGTATTAGGAATAATAATATTAAAGGGGAGGGAGTTGGGGTTTATCTGAGATTAAAAGGATAAAAGTCTAAGACGACAAACAAGAACAAATTGGAAGGTAGCAAAAAAACAAATAGCGGTTAAGGCTCCAACATGCCTCCTCACTTGAGGAGCAGAATAGCATGACTTCAAATACTAGTTATGGTCTCAATTAACTTTAAAGCGTTAGGACAGGCTGATTTATCACATATTTCTCAGATGAGTAGTCCGAATTAGGCTTGGTTTGGTTGTTGTTTGTTAAGAACTGACACAGTTGATTAATCACCTAATGTATTGCTTAGGTGAGACCTATAGGCATCTATCTAACAGTGCAGAAGGTGTACTGGTTTTAAAGAAAGGATTACTAGTTTTATAAAAAAAGGTTTTGTAGATTTTAAACGACATTATTTACCGATTTTAGACTCGTAGAGGGAATTGATGAAGCTGAGTCAACTAAATACTCATGTAGGCATGATTTCAAAGCGTTGTTGATTTTAACGATTACATAAGTGCAGGAGTCCTATAGGCATGGTATTTAGAATGAAGTTGAGTATAATTAAACCTATGATTGTTTGTCTAATACATGTATATGCCGAAGTGCAGAAAAACCTATGATCGTAGTTTGTATATGCACAAATGCAAAAACTTAGAGATAGGATTTCTATATGTAGAAATGCAGAACTTATAGGCATGATTTCTATGATGAGAATGCAGAAGTTCAAGAATTTCTACAAACAAGTTATTTACATGAATGCAAGAATTTATAAGTATACTATAGGCATGTTGTCTATGTGAATGCAAGAATCAGAAAATCCTATAGGCATGTTATCTACCCTTTTCCTGCAGTAACCCCCATCCCTTTTCACTAGCCATCCCAATATTTATTACAGCATATTACAGACCAAAATGAACCAGAAAAAGTAAAAATGACATAAGAAATTCAAGCTACACCCGAACAGCCTAATTAAGACTCAAAGTCTAACAATATGAGATAAACCAACTTCCAGGATCAGATTTCCAAAAGCTTTTCTCTTATTTGGGATGTGTCGAAGTTCCCAGGAGTCTCAAAAGGCTCCAGGTAGTGTTTACACCCCAAATACATTGCAGAATCAGATCAAAATGCAGTGTGGTAGGGGCCAACCCTCAAATGTTCAAGTTCAGAGAGAATTCAAGGTGCCAATGCATGGCTCATACGAGGAGGCAGAACATAGGGTATACGAGTAAGTGCAAGTATATAATGAGGGAATTAGGGAAAGCCATGGCAGGCTAGTGGTCATGCCCAACAATTGGGAGTGCTGGCACACCCCTGACCAACCTGTTAGCCCAATCTTAGGAGTTAGGATCCATTGTGGATCACGTTATGACCTGGGCAGTAATTTAGATACTGCCAGGCCAAGAACATTAACTCAAACACATTGGAGGGAATATGTGGTAGGTATTCACTGTAGAAACAGATGAAAGGAAAGGACATAAATAGTCTAATCACTGAACAACAATAACAAAGTAAACAAGAATGCTGAAACTATGAAGTAAACACACAGGGGTGAAGCAGAAAATTAAAGTAGGACATACCAATTTCAGGGAAAAACAAGTAAAAATAGGAGTCTTAAAAGAGGCCAAGTTGCAAGCAAAACATCTCCGAAGGTGTGTTCAGAGTGCAGAAGGGTAGTCCCTTTTTATAGTGCAGAAAACAAGTAAGAAAGGAAAGGAAATATTATTGAAATCAATCTCCCTTTAGTTAAGGAATTCTAACTTCAACGGGTAAAAATCAATTAAGGAAAGAAGTTTTGATTAAAACCATTCAAAGTAGCACAAAAGGGTAAATACATATAAGTCATTTAAGGAAAACATTAAATGGTACACAGTTTGTGACAAATATGGAAAGAGAATCAATAAATTAGCTAGTGAAACCAAAATTACAAGTTCAATTGGAATGAACCAAGTCAAGAAAATGTAAAGGAGGTTCAATAAAACAAAATCAGTGACAATCCATTAGCCTTATTAAAAGGATTTCAGAATCAATCAATTAGTTGGTAAAAACCTTTTGAGAGAGGATTTTCAGCTATATTAAGCACACAAATAAGTGAATCAATAAAAAGGGACTGTCAAGTTATTTAGAAGACATTTTAATCAAAGAGAGATTCAGAATCAGAAGAAAAAGTGGTATAAGTCTAGTTTGCAGACTCGGACGAGTCTAAGGGCATAGGGGTCCCAAAGTGGAACACTAACTCGCACACAAAAAATCAAAATTGCCAAAAATCCCCAAATCCTAGGGTTTCAAATTGAGTCACATAATAGAGATGAGAAGGCAAGCCATTTGAGAGAGGCTTAGAATTCTTTTCCAAAGACTTATGAAAAACAAACATACATGATAGAAAGAAAACTAATTCAAGATCATGAGAACATATTTGAAAAGACTCAGAATTCAAACAAGTAGATGAAATATGCTAAACAAGATTTTCAAAAACATAAATGGAGTTCAGTTAAAGTAAAAAAAATCAAAGATCTCAACAGTAAACACATATAGCAAAGAATAAGGAAAACGTCACGGATTAACATGTGCGTGCAGGAATAACATGTAGAGTAAAAAAGGAAAATAGAAGAACAGTACATGCGTAGTAAAAGAAGTCAAACAAACACATGTAAAGAAGGAACAAATAAATCAAGAAAGATGCTTTTGAAAAACCTTTTAGAAACCCTAAAGCGAAATTAAATGATTTTGAAAAGAGAGTTTGGGGGAACCTTTAAAAAGTTTTGATAGAACACAGATAGATCTATAATATAAGAAAGTAAAGAATCTCGGACAGCTTCGGACTGTAGAGAAAATCCTAGAAATGAGAAAGTTCTTGAGGAAAGTCAGATCCTGAGTTGAAATGAATCATATTTCTCGAATATGCCGGAGTAATGGCCGAAGAAGCCATATATATATATATATATATATATATATATATATATATATATATATATATATATATAGATCTGAGAAGATCTTGGAGAGAACCATCGAAGTCAGGTCTCTAAGCTTCAAAAAACCATGGTTTACTGGTGAAGGGGAGTGAGTACCAAGCATCCATGGCCTGGGAAGCCATGGATTCCGGTAGAGTGGGGGTTGAAGCGGGTAGAAGGAGGCTAGGGTCTCTGAGAGTTTGAGAGACGAGAGGTTTTCAAAGGCGGCTGAGAGATGGAAAATGAGGGATTAGGGTAGTCGTTTGGAATTAATTATAGAAGGGTGAGTTTTGGCCGTTGATCTTGAGTGATCAACGGTCCAGATTTAAGTGAGTAGCTGGGGAACAAGTTGGGTCGTTTGGAATTGGGTCGTGGGTTGGGTCCAAATTGGAACTTGTCCGATTTGAGATCTGAAATTGGGGTTTAGTGAGGGGTCAATTTGGGCTAAAATTTAAATGAAATAGGGCAAACTTTCAAATAACCACTTTTTCCCATTTTATTTTTGTAAAAATAGTAAAGCTAACTTTAAAAACAAATTAAAAATAGTGAAATAATTAATTGTTTATAAATATTAAGTTAAAAATAATGGACCTACTTTTACAATTATAAAATACTATTAATCTTAAAGTAGGCTGTAATTGCAATTATATGCAACATAGGTTTAAAAAAACCAAATAAATTTATAAAAATATACAAAAATATCTTAATTATATTTTGCATAAATATGAGAATAAAAAAAAACTATTCAATTAAAGGATAATATTGGAAATAATTATTGGAGATTGTATTGCTTCAAAGACAATAAATTGATTTTAAAATCTTTAAAATTTAGGAAAAATATCAAAACTCTGGGGCATGCTCATATATGTATCGACATGCTATTTTGAAAGTATTTTGTATATAAAAGTATATAGAGAAAAATTGAGTATCAACAGCTATCCCTCTTTACCCAGGAAAGATGAAAGAGTTGTCTCGTAAAGATATGATGGCCAATTTTGATCAAACAAAACGATTTGAAGAATTTTGACCGAGATCTGGTTCCTGAGAGACCTTTATATCCTAGGTCTTACTCTAATCAGGTCGTATGTAGTTCAGAATCCATCGGCGGAGTGTGCCGATGGAGATCATTCAAGAATGGATGCGATCATTCGATTGGGAGGGATGGTTATAGTCCTGTAAGGCTGCAGGACCCGGAGCGGGATCACTCCTGCTGAGATGGTCGTTGCTAGCCTATTTACCTGCAAATGAGAAATACGAACGTATATCGTGCATAAATTTAAATGTGATGGAAGTTCCCGTCGGACCATAAATGATGTATTTAGACGATTAGGATGACGTCCTAGGACCATGATTCCTGGGCTATGAAGAATGTAATACAGGATTCACAAGCCATGAAATGATGTCTTGGGTTATTAGAATGATGCCTCCGAACTATGATGCCATTGAATAATGATATGCAAATGATAAAATGGGGTCCTCGGCCATGGCATGGTGTTCTCGGGCTATGAAGATGGTGCCTCCGAACAATGATGCCTTCGAACAATTCAGTGATATTTTAGCCCATGAAATGAAAAAAGTTGCAATCTTTCAGCCCATAAGAGCATAAATAAAAATGGCGATCTTTCAGCCGATGCAGGATTTAAATGAAGTGATGATGTTTCAACCATGAAAAACGTAAATAAAATGGTGATCTTTCAGCCGATGCATAATTTAAATGAAGTGGAGGTACTTCAATCGTGCAAGGAATGTAAATAATGTGGCGATCTTTCAGTCGATGCAAGATGTAAATAATAGGTGGTGGTATTTCAGTCGATACATGATGTTAATGAAGTGGCAATCTTTCAACCGTGTAAGAAATATACATAAAATGACGATCTTTCAGCTGATACAGAATTCAAATGAACTGGTGATCTTTCTACCATGCAATAGAGGTAGGGCTTAACCTCGGAAGGCGGAAAGGTAGCCTTATGCAATGTAGAAAAATGCAGATGGAGGTAGGGCTTAACCTCGGAAGGCAGAATAATAGCCTTATGCAATGCAAAAAAATGCACATGGAGGTAGGGCTTAACCTCGGAAGGCAGAATAATAGCCTTATGCAATGCAAAAATGTAGATGGAGGTGGAGCTTAACCTCGGAAGGCAAAAAGGTTGCCTTATGCAATGCAAAAAAAATATAAATGGAGACAGATCATAGTCTCGGAAGGTAGAATAGTAGCCTTATGCAATGCAAAAATATAGATGGAGATAGAGCTTAGTCTAGGAAGGTAGAATAGTAGCATTATGCAATAGAAAATGCAAATGGAGACAGAGCTTAGTCTCATAAGGCAGAATGGTAGCCCTATGCAATACAAAAAATGCAGATGGGGGTCGAGTTCTTAGTTGATGGCTTAATAGCTGATAACATATTTCGATATTGTGGCTGCTAGGGATGTCGCGTGCGGATAGAAAATGTGTGTAGGTGATGGTTCCGAGGGTCGTATTCCCAAGAAGTATGGGTGTATAAACATATTTGGTGATTTGCAACTTGGGTGTCTGCATCTAAAGAAAAATCATTAGTTTTGTAGAGGGAAAAGGTTTGTTCGTATCCTCGTGAAGTTTCCTGTCCTGCTTGGTTCTGTTTTTCAGTGATGTTATCTACCATTGGGGTAGCGTTTCTATACAAAGAAATCTCGATAATAGGCAGACATAATTTAGTAAAACGTGACATAAATACATTAAAAATAGTTTTCTTTAGATTAACCAGCGACTGTGATGCGGTTCGAAATATTGCAACCTCTCTTGCTTTAGAATTTTGAGGGTCCTCCTCAAGTTCTTCCTCAGTTTAGTAGGTTGATACTTCTAGCGGCTGCTTGCGATGATCCGCTTAAGTTACATTAGAATTTTGAGGTTCCTCCTCAAAATTGTTCCTAGTTTCCAATCACGGGTGGGGGGGGGGGGAGTGGGGAGTGGGGATGAAAATTTTATTGAATTGTGACTGAACCCATAGGGATGCCTACGTATCCCCTCTTAAACGAGAATCAGGTCAGGAATAGTTCAAACATCATGTAGGAAAGCATAAAGGTTACATATAGTATTGCTTTACTGCATCTAAATTGATTGGTTTTGGCCAAACTTCTTCATCCATTTCTCAAGTATCAGGGCTTTTCCGGTTAGAACCCTATGAACCATGTACGGACCCTGCCAGTTGGGAGAGAATTTCCCTTTGGCTTTATCTTGATGTGGAAATATTTTCTTCAATACTAGTTGTCCTGGTATGAATTATCATGGCTTGAATCTTTTGTTGAAGGTTCTGTTATGATAAAGTTGATCATGATAGACTGCGTTCATTTTTTTCCATCTATGAGGGCTAACTATTCTTAATGACTCTTTACCCATTATGTGTTGTCGATTTCTGCTTCGTGTATGATACTTAGGGAGAGAATTTCTACCTCGGCGGGAATGGCCGCTTCTGTACCATAAACTAACATATATGGAGTTGCACCAATTGATGTGTGGAATGTGGTGCGGTACCCCCAATAAAGCAAATAATAGTTTCTCATGCCACTACTTATGCTTCTTTATCATTTTCCTGTGTATCTTCTTGATATTATTATTGGCGGCTTTTACAGCTCCGTTCATTTGAGGCCTGTAAGCTGTAGAATTCTTGTGATTGATCCTGAAGATTTCACACATATCCTTCATCAAGTAACTGTTGATATTGGAACCATTATCAGTGATGATTGACTCCGGAATTCCGAACCGACAAACAATACGGTTGTGGACAAAGTCTTCCACGACTTTCTTGGTCACTGCTCTATAAGATGCTACTTCAACCTATTTGGTGAAATAATCAATTACCACTAGAATGAACTTGTGTCCATTTGATGCGGCAGGCTCGATAAGTCTGATGACATCTATTCCCCAAGCGACGAATAGCCATGGAGAGCTTGTTGCTGTAAGCTCGTTTGGAGGCACCTTTATCATGTCTGTATGTATGTGACAGCAATGGCACTTTCGGACATACTGGACGCAGTCCATTTCCATAGTCATCCAAAAATAACCTGCCCGTAGTATCTTCTTGGCTAAGACAAGACCGTTCATATGTGGACCGTAGGTCCCGTCATGGATTTTTTATAACAGTTTAGATGCTTCCTTTGCGTTGACACACTTTAGCAATACCAAATCAGAGGTTCTCCTATACAGGATGCCTATGCTATGAAAGAAATTGTTAGATAACCTCCGGAGTGTGCGCTTCTGTGTAGGATTTTCAAGTTATGGGTAATCCCCCTTTGTCATATATTCCTTGTGTTAGAATATACGCTTAACGCTAGAGGGGGGGTGAACAGCGATATAATAAAAAACAGCGTAAACTTGCGGAATTTAAAAAATTGCAGGAATGAAATAAGTGCGATAAGTAAATAATAAGGAACGAACGCACCGATGTTATCCTGGTTCACCACAACCCGTGGCTAGTCCAGTCCCCGAGAGACTCTCTCGAGATTTCCACTAACTTCGTTAAGCTTACGGGTGCTTAACAAACCGTTACAAACTGAGAACTTGAGTCACACAAGCCTCAACAACCTTTGCTCGAAGATACAACACTTCAAGACTTCAACCAAAGGAATCACAACGTTCCTTCTTATAATACAAGGGATTAACACTTCCCTTCAAGTGTATAAAAACACTTTGCACTCAAAACAAGACTCTCCTTAAGAGTAGATATGAGTAAAATAAATACGCTCAAGAACGCAACAACTTTCGTCAAGAATTTGGCTCTCAAAAACTTATGTAATGAATAGAAAATGATGAATAAGAGAGTATGCAAGCTTTAGCAATAATATGATCAGTTGTTTTTTTTAGAAGACTGATTTGAAGATGTATTTATAGTGTCAAAAAACATGCATAACCGTTGCCTAATTGCCAATTAAGAATTGCTGATTTTGTGCTACGACAATCGATTGTCTAATTGGCACAATCGATTGTTTTCCAATCGTTCCAAAAATCATTCCCAGATTTTACGCAGCATAATCGATTATCTAAGACGTATAATCGATTACTGGCAACGTTCAAAAAATCGTTTCCAGATTTTACTTAAAACAATCGATTATCAGAAATATACAATCGATTACTTGGCAACGTTCAAAAAATCTTTTTCAGATTTTACTTCAAACAATCGATTATCAGAAATATACAATCGATTAATTGGCAACGTTCAAAAAATCTTTTTCAGATTTTACTTCAAACAATCGATTATTAAAATCCTATAATCGATTATCTGACGGAGTTTGAAAATGTTTTGGCAACGGTCATTTACATAATCGATTATGCTATATGGACAATCGATTATTTTTCAGACTTGAAAAATCTAATAGACACTGCCTCAACACAATCGATTGTCATAAGGTTCACAATCGATTATTTTGTATCTTTGAAAAATCTGATAGACACTGCCTCAACACAATCGATTGTCATAAGGTTCACAATCAATTTTTTTGTAGCTTTGAAAAACCTGATGGACATTGTCTCAACACAATCGACTGTCATAAGGTACACAATCGATTGTCATGCAGATTTCAAACATCTGATGGACACTGCCTCAACACAATCGATTGTCATAAGATACACAGTCGATTGTCTTGCAGCTGCCTTATCATAATCGATTATCATAAGTACATAATCGATTATCTTTGTCCAGATTTTAGAGGCATGTTTATAAATCATTTTGCTAAGATAAATATGCATGATTTAAAATCATTTTGCCCTAAATTAAATATGCATGATTTGATAAAAATGTTTTTACGAGAGAAGCCAAGTCTTGAGTTAAATTGTCGGATCAAGATCACAATTAAAGAACGACTCATGTATAACTTTGTTTAATCTTGATCTTTGTTTGTCTTGTGCTTGAACTTCGCTACGTGACATTTGTGCGCTTGTTCTTGGACCTCGTCATATGTCAATTGCGCATCGTTTGTCATTTATCAAAACCTACAAATATGAACACACGTTTAGTTTAGTGCCTTGAGAACGTGTTTCAACAATTATCCCCTTTTTGATAATGGCAAACCTTAATCGGGATATGCATATTAGGTAATTCATAATGACGATCCAAGACAAGTTTATATATATGCAATTAGTTCCCCCTCAACATATGAATTCCCCCTCAATTTGTGCCAATAAGTATTAAGTGTATAGCCCTTATTCTTCCCCCTTTTGACATTAGCAAAAAATTGGTAAATAACTTGTTTATTGATTAATCAAAAATTTCAAATTCATAAAAGGGATAATAAAGCAAATAATGTCAACATAATCGATTATTGATACTTGATAATCGATTATATACTAAAGAGAAATCGATTATTCTAAAGAGGAATCGATTATTCTGCACCAGTCTTTATAATTCCCCCTGCTTTTAGGGCGATACCTGCAAAAATATGTTAGACCCCTCCGACGCTCAAGTTAGTAATCATGTGAAAGGGAAAATGCAATGCATGACTTAGATCAATGTGGAGTCAAGAATCCCGAGTTCACTATGAATTCGGAAGAAGGACTCTTTCTCTAAAGGTTTTGTGAAGATGTCGGCCAATTGATCTTTGGTTTCAACAAATACAATTTCGACATCACCTTTGAGAACGTGATCTCTTATAAAATGATGCCTAATTTCAATGTGTTTTGTTCTTGAGTGAAGAACGGGGTTCTTCGTCAAGCATATGGCGCTAGTATTATCACATCTAAGAGGGATATGATCGATACTTAGGCCATAGTCCAAGAGTTGCTGTTTCATCCAAAGAATTTGAGCGCAACAACTCCCCGCGGCTACATATTCAGCCTCGGTTGTGGACAACGCAACACTTACTTGTTTCTTGCTAAACCAAGAAACTAGAGAGCTACCGAGCAAATGGAAAGTGCCACTAGTGCTCTTGCGGTCCAATTTGCATCCAGCGAAATCGGAATCGGAATAGCCAACAAGTTGGCATGAAGAACCTTTGGGGTACCATAGAACCACATTTACAGTACCAACAAGATACTTCAATATCCGTTTCACCGCAGTTAGGTGAGACTCCTTAGGACATGATTGATAACGAGCGCATAAGCACACGCTAAACATGATGTCCGGTCTACTAGCAGTAAGATAAAGGAGAGATCCAATCATACCTCGATACTTCTTGGTGTCGACTTCCTTACCTTTCTCGTCTTTGTCTAGATGGTCGGATGTGCTCATGGGAGTGGCCATTGCTTTTGCGTTGCTCATTTCAAATCGTTTTAGCAATTCTTTGCAATATTTAGCTTGACAAATGAAGGTTCCTTCTTTCATTTGCTTTACTTGCAGCCCCAAAAAGAAGGTTAGCTCACCCATCATAGACATTTCAAATTCGCTTGTCATTAAATCAGAAAATTCCTTGCACAAAGCATTGTTAGTAGCACCAAAAATAATATCATCCACATAGATTTGAACTAATAAAATATCATTGTTTTTATGCTTAGCAAATAGAGTGGTGTCTCCCCCTAATGAATTCATTTTCCAAAAGAAATTTGCTCAATCGTTCATACCAAGCTCGGGGAGCTTGTTTGAGACCATAAAGCGCCTTTTTAAGTTTGAAAACATGATTGGGAGATTTAAAATCTTCAAAGCCCGGGGGTTGTTCTACATGAACTTCTTTTTGAATAACACCATTTAGAAAAGCACTTTTTACATCCATTTGATATAAATTGAAATTCATAGAAGAGGCAAAAGCAAGCAGTAAACGAATAGCTTCTAACCTTGCTACGGGTGCATATGTTTCTTCATAGTCAATTCCCTCTTCTTGATTATAGCCTTTTGCTACAAGCCTAGCTTTGTTTCTAGTGATTACGCCATTTTCATCTAGTTTGTTTCGGAAAACCCATTTCGTACCAATTATGGTATGATTTTCGGGTCTTGGCACCAAATCGCAAACGTCATTTCGTTTGAATTGGTTAAGCTCCTCTTGCATTGCCAAGGTCCAAAATTCATCCCCAATCGCTTCGGAGATGGTTGAAGGTTCAATTGAGAAACGAAAGCAGTATTTCCTAAGGTGTTCTTAAGAGTGTTTCGAGTACTTACCTATTGTTCAATGTCGCCAATTACCTTTTCGAGAGGATGGTCTTTGATTGTCCTCCACGCGTTAGGCAGTTTCGTTTCTTTTTCCAGTTGTGGCGCTTCCTCCGATAATTGTTCCAAGATTTCATCTTGAATTTCCTTAGGAGTTTCCTCTTGTACTTTGTCTTGAGGACTCATTGAGTTTAAACTACCTGCAAGTTCAAAACCAGAATCCTTTCTCGCCAAGCGAGCATTATTTTCGGAAAACACAATATGAAGGGATTCCTCCACAATTTCGGTTCTATTATTGAATACTCTATATGCTTTGCTACGTGAAGAATAACCAATAAAAATTCCTTCATCGGATTTTGCATCAAATTTTCCCAAATTGTCTTTTCCATTGTTATGAATAAAACATTTACAACCGAATACTCTAAGATGGGAGATATTTGGTTTCCTTCCCTTGTAGAGTTCATAGGGAGTTTTCATGAGTATTGGCCTTATGACTACTCTGTTTAAAACGTAGTATGCGGTACTCACGGCATCCGCCCAAAAATATTTGGGAATCTTAGCCTCATCGAGCATGGTTCTAGCCATCTCTTCGAGACACCTATTTTTCCTTTCCACCACTCCATTTTGTTGTGGTGTGCGTAGATCAGAGAAGGTGTGCTCGATACCGAGTTCGTCACAAAAATCCGCAAAGAGATTGTGATCGAACTCTCCCCCATGATCACTTCTTATTGAAGTGACGGTTGTGTCCTTTTCATTTTGAACACGTTTAAGAAAACATTTAAAATTATGAAAAGCTTCACTTTTATGAGCAAGAAATAGTGTCCATGTAAATCTAGAATAATCATCTAACAAAAGCATAACGATTTCTACCAAGACTTTCAATGCGAGATGGTCCAAAAAGGTCCATATGGAGAAGTTGCAATGGTCTAGTAGTTGAAACAATATTTTTCGATTTAAAAGATGCTTTTGTTTGCTTCCCTTTTTGACAAGAATCGCAAATGGAGTCTTTTTCAAATTTCAAATTTGGAAGACCAATAACTAAATTTTATGAAACCAATTTGTTTAAAAGATGCATGTTGATGTGAGCTACTCTACGATGCCATAACCACATATTATCTTCTTTGCTCATAAGACAATTCACATACTCAGATGAAGAATTTTCGAGATAAACCATATAGATGTTATCCATTCTAAAACCACGAAGGATAATTTTAAAATCGCTACGGCGAAAAACTAAGCATTCATCCGAATCAAATAAAACAAGATTTCCCTTGTCACATAATTGATTTATGCTCAAGAGATTGTGTTTTAGACCTTTAACTAGCAATATTTGCTTAATGGAAGAAGGTTCATCCTTACCGACCGATCCAATGCCGATAATTTTTTCCTTGTTGTTATCTCCAAAAATAACGCTTCCTCCTTCCTTGTGTTCTAGTTGAAGGAACTTGGATTCGTCTCCGGTCATGTTTTTGGAGCATCCACTATCAAGGTACCAAAGTACACTTGATCCCTTCAAACATACCTACAAGACAAATTAATGAGTCTTTGGTACCCAAGCTGTTTTGGGTCCTTGAGAGTTAGGTGTAACATGCTGTTGTGCTTGACATGCAGTTAAGTGTCTATGTCTAGTGAAGCAAGAAGGAGCAATATGTCCAATTCGATTGCAATAATGACAAATGACATTAGGATTATGCATTCGTCTAGGTTGATAGTAGTTGGACGGACGAAATTTGTTTACTCTATTTTCGACAATATGACTATTGCGCATTTCATTAAAATCATTTCTCTTACTATTTGTTCTAGGATATGCAGCATTTCTAGAATAGTTATTTCTAGGTTGAAAGCCATTTCTAGGTGTCCTAAAATGTTCAACGTTTCTTCTAGTGTTTGGTCTAGGATATGCATCATTTCTAGAATAGTTATTCTAGGTTGAAGGCCATTTCTAGGTGTCCTAAAATGTTCAAAGTTTCTTCTAGTGTTTGGTCTAGCATTCATGTTGATTCTAGGATTGTTATCTCTAGGATGAACATTTGTTTTATTTGTCCTAGGCTGAGCCTTAGGTGATTGGGGTTTGGCTTCAACTTTTTCTTTAGGCTCGTTTTTAAAACCTATCCCATGTTTGGCGATTTCAAATTAACAAGAACTTCATTCAAATTTTTATGAGAAGAATTGAACTTATCTAAGATGCCCTTATGTCTTTCTACCTCATCTTTTAGATGCATGCAAGAAGTACAATTTTTACTAGAACTCTCGGGTTTGTCGGCGCTTCTTTTTCCGAAAAATTGTTTTCTTCTTTCAACTTCTCATTTTCCAAAATCAGTTTTTCCAAATCCTTTTCTTTCAAAGAGAGTTGTTTTTCAAAATCTTTTTCTTTCAAAGAAGCATTTTCCTTAATGTTCTGAACAATTTTGGAAGCTTTAATGAATTCACTATACAGCTCATCAAAGGCATTTTGCATTTCCTCAAGAGAATAGAAGTTTTTGGAAGAAATTTGACATACCTCTTCTTGATTGTTTTCGTGAGCCATGAGACAAAGATTTGCGGTTTCGTCTTCTTCTTCCTCACTCGACTCGTCTCCGGAGTCGCCTCCCCAAGATATGTATGCTCGTTGTTTCTTGAAGGATTTCTTCTCCTTTTTGACATATGGGCAATTTGATTTAATGTGCCCGATTTCTCCGCACCCATAGCACTTTACTTGATCTCCTTGTTGTTTGCCTTTTCGTTCATACTCTTTTCGCATGAACTTTTTAGATCTCTTAATAACGAGTCCGAACTCGTTATCTCCGTCCTCGTTATTTTGAGGTTGGCTTGTGCTTGCCTTGAGGGCGATTTTTTGTTTCCTTTGATCATTAACAAGAGGGTTAAGTATCGTAGATTCATAAGTTTTAAGATTACCTCTTAATCCGTCGATGGTGACATTTGAAATGCCAATAAACTCTTGAATCGCGTCGGCCTTGGAGCGCCATTCCGGAGTGAGACTTCGGAGAACTTTTCGGACAAGTTCCTTATTCGTGAAGGTCTTCTTAAGAGCATGTAAGTCATTTACGATATTTGAAAATCGTTCGAACATGTCATCGACCCTTTCGCCTTCCTTCATGTGAAACAGTTCATATGCATGGGTTAGAAAATCAACTTTAGCCTCTCTTACCTGGTCCGTACCTTCGTACGTGATTTCCAGCTTATCCCACATTTGCTTCGCCGTTGTGCAACATGATATTTTTCTGTAATCATCATCGTTTACAGCACAATATAATAAGTTGATGGCTTTAGCATTGTTCTGCACTTTTCGGATATCATCCGCATCACATTCATCTTCGGATTTTAGAACCCATTCATTTTCAACCTTTTTGGTTGGAATTTGTTCTCCCTTCATTATAACCTTCCACAGATGAAAATTATTCGATTGAATGAATATTCTCATCCTCTCCTTCCAGTACGTATAGTTTGTGCCATCGAATAGTGGTGGTCGGGTGGAGCATTGTCCTTCACCTATTCCTGCAAAAGAATCACGAGTAGAAGCCATGGATTGTTTCTCTCAAACGGTTAAGTTTTTCAGAGAGTTGGGCTCTGATACCAATTGTTAGAATATACGCTTAACGCTAGAGGGGGGGGGGGGGTGAATAGCGTTATAATAAAAAATACCGTAAACTTGCGGAATTTAAAAAATTACAGGAATGAAATAAGTGCGATAAGTAAATAATAAGGAACGAACGCACCGATGTTATCCTGGTTCACCACAACCCGTGGCTAGTCCAGTCCCCGAGAGACTCTCTCAAGATTTCCACTAACTTCGTTAAGCTTACGGGTGCTTAACAAACCGTTACAAACTGAGAACTTGAGTCACACAAGCCTCAACAACCTTTGCTCGAAGATACAACACTTCAAGACTTCAACCAAAGGAATCACAACGTTCCTTCTTACAATACAAGGGATTAACACTTCTCTTCAAGTGTATAAAAACACTTTGCACTCAAAACAAGACTCTCCTTAAGAGTAGATATGAGTAAAATAAATACACTCAAGAACGCAACAACTTTCGTCAAGAATTTGGCTCTAAAAAACTTATGTAATGAATAGAAATGATGAATAAGAGAGTATGCAAGCTTTAGCAATAATATGATCAGTTGTTTTTTTTAGAAGACTGATGTGAAGATGTATTTATAGTGTCAAAAAACATGCATAACCGTTGCCTAATTGCCAATTAAGAATTGCCGATTTTGTGCTACGACAATCGATTGTCTAATTGGCACAATCGATTGTTTTCCAATCATTCCAAAAATCATTCCCAGATTTTACGCAGCATAATCGATTATCTAAGACGTATAATCGATTACTGGCAACGTTCAAAAAATCATTTCCAGATTTTACTTAAAGCAATCGACTATCAGAAATATACAATCGATTACTAGCAACGTTCAAAAAATCTTTTTCACATTTTACTTCAAACAATCGATTATCAGAAATATACAATCGATTACTTGGCAACGTTCAAAAAATCTTTTTCATATTTTACTTCAAACAATCGATTATTAAAATCCTATAATCGATTATCTGATGGAGTTTGAATATATTTTGGCAACGGTTATTTACATAATCGATTATGCTATATGGACAATCGATTATTTTTCAGTCTTGAAAAATCTAATAGACACTGCCTCAACACAATCGATTGTCATAAGGTTCACAATCGATTTTTTTGTGGCTTTGAAAAATCTGATGGACACTGTCTCAACACAATCGATTGTCATAAGGTACACAATCGATTGTCATGCAGATTTCAAACATCTGATGGACACTGCCTCAACACAATCGATTGTCATAAGGTACACAATCGATTGTCTTGCAGCTACCTTAACATAATCGATTATCATAAGTACATAATCGATTATCTTTGTCCAGATTTTAGAGGCATGTTTAAAAATCATTTTGCTAAAATAAATATGCATGATTTAAAATCATTTTGCTCTAAATTAAATATGCATGATTTGATAAAAATATTTTTACGAGAGAAGCCAAGTCTTGAGTTAAATTGTCGGATCAAGATCACAATTAAAGAACGACTCATGTATAACTTTGTTTAATCTTGATCTTTGTTTGTCTTGTGCTTGAACTTCGTTACGTGACATTTGCGCGCTTGTGCTTGGACCTCGTCATATCTCAATTGCGCATCGTTTTTCATTTATCAAAACCTACAAATATGAACACACGTTTAGTTTATTGCCTTGAGAACGTGTTTCAACACCTTGATATCATGAAACCAGGGTTTTCCGTCCGCTTCTTACTCGACATGAGCTAATAAGCTGGCTGATTGTGAATCTTCACCAGAATAGGGTCTATAAAGTTCTTATCTGGATGCTGAATCATACATGATAGAGTTTCCAATGCATCTGCAAACTCATTCTGGACCATGGGAACATGCCGGAACTCCGTGTTTGTGAATCTCTTCCTCAACTCTTGTACATGATGCAGATATGGGAGTATCTTGGAGTTCTTAGTTGACCATTCCTCTGGAACCTGATGTTTTAGCAAATACGAGTCTCCAATCACTAGTAACTCTTGTTTATTCATGTTAATAGCCATTTTGAGCCCTATGATGCAGGCTTCGTACTCTACCATATTGTTGGTGCAAAGGAACCTGAGCTTGGAAGATACAGGATAATGCTGGACGGTTTCTAATTCTAGGACTGCTCCTACGCCAACTCCTTTGAAGTTTGCTGCTCCGTCGAAAAACATCCTTCAACCATCATAGGATTCTGCAATGTTTTCTCCGATGAAGGATACCTCTTCATTAGGAAAATATGTCTTTAGGGGCTCGTATTCTCCATCCATAGGGTTTTCAGCAAGTGAGCACGTGATTTTTTCCTCGCATGATATCATCCTACATGATTCTTAAAATTAGTTTTTTTACCTTTAATTATTTGATTTTTAAGAATTAATTGCATAATTCTTATATTTGTTTGCATTTTGTATGGATGTTTAGTCCATATAATTCATAAAAAAACACAAATAGTGCATTTTCATTTAGGACCTAATTTTCTATTTTTTTAATATAATTAGTTATTTAATATTACAAAAATAAAAAGAAATAATTAAAATAGCTCTTTTTGCACTTTTACTTTTAATTTTTCGAGTTTATTATATTTTTTGCTTTAATTTTGAGACTTAACTAATTTTTGTAAACACTATGAATTTTGATTAATCTAATTGTTTAGTAATTTAGTTTTGAGGATGTAAGTTTCGTTTTGTTATAATTTGAAAAAGAAAAAAAAGAAAATTAAAAGAAATTGGGTTTTAAATAAACACCCAAATTTTGGGCTGACCCAAATAAAAAACTCACCCTAAACCTGTCCAAAAACACCCGACCCAGCAAAATACCGACGTCTAAACCTGGTACAGGCCCCCCAGTCGTCAAAACGGCGTCGTTTGGGCTTCATTAGATCAGGACCGTCGAGATTTCCTGATCGGACGATCCTGAAGCTACGATCACTTAGTATATATATGTCATAACAGCGCTTCCTACCCCCTCACCTCTCTTCTCCATCAAACCCTCAGAGACCAGCCCTGTTACGCCGCCCTAAAAGGCCATCTGCCGCTGCTAGAAATCACCTATGGTAGTGATGGGTCTCCGATGACCACCAAATTTACACCATATACTCCTTTCCCTTTCCTCTTTCCTAATATCCAACTAGTTTTCTTCGAATCCCAGCCAACTCTTGAATATTGAATCAAAGAGAGGCGGCTAGAACCCTAACGCCTCTGTTCAATCCCAAATTAACAATAAACCATCTCCACAACCCCCTCTTCCTTAAACTCCACTTAGTCCCCTTCGAATATTACCTAATTACCTCGAATTTTAGACCGTAGATGGACCCCTATAATCCTCGAAGTCCCAAGTCAAGGATCCCATAAAGATTCTGGGGCGAAATCGATCTTATTCGCGTACTTTTGATAAAAATCACATGAGTAATTTAGATTTGGGCCAAAAATCAAAATCGAAGGCTCAGGGGTATTCTTAAGATTTTTGCCAAATTTAGGTACTGATTTTTATTGTCCTTGTATTTTTCTTATTGTTTGTTCGTTTTAATCTATTTTTTTAATTTTTTTTCTTTGTTCTGTCTCACATGTTTCTTATTATTTGTTCATTTTTTATTCTTCTGTTTTCATGACAAACGTAGACTTAGGCCCCTTATTGAATAAATTCAATTAGCTTTAGGTGTTAATTGATTTCCCCTTAGTTTAATTTTAGTTCCCTTCTTTTGTTTTGGATTTTGGTCAGCTCTTCAAATTGCGGAAATAGATTTGTTTGAATCAATTCCTGAAATCAGTAGGCCTAGTAATGAACTCACTTGGGTCTATTCAGACCCATTAAGTTGGTTCATTTGGTCCGGAGCCTTATTTGGTAGCTTAGGTAATTCTCAGGGTCTTTATGGGTAGTAAAGGTAGTCTAACTTAGGTAATCTTAGTGTAACTGCCTAGGAAGCTTCTGGGGGGGGGGGTTCTTTGTGAATTTCAGGTATAACGTGGGTAGAAAGTCAAAATTTTAGGGATTCCTAATCTAAAACAAGAATTAAAAGGACCTAAGGGGTAAAAAATAAATTTGCAGGTTTGTCCTAAATTGATTGCCTATAAAGGCAAGCCATTCTTGCATTGCAAGAGAGATTTTTAGATATCAGATTGGAAGAGCTAATAGTAGAAAAAGTAGGCAACTGAAAACTTCAAAAAAGAAAAAAAGAATTTCACTGTTCTATTAGAAAAAATACCTAAAATTCTTAAGATGTTCATTTTAAAATACTTCATGAGCAAGTGAAGGTTTAAAATGAGTTAAATATGCTTGGTATTCAACTGTTTAGGTCATTTTGGATTGATTGTTTAATTGTTGGATTTTATTGAATGTTGTAGCTAGTTCCAATATGTTCCAAAGTTGATCATTCCTTATCTACTCCTAGGCTAATACATGTGTTGTGCTGTTGTTTCTTTGTATTGAGCTGAACTCGCTGATCCTTAGCTTTCTTTATCTCTATTCTTTTCAAGATGTTCATCTTACCTTCAATGTATGCAAATAGATGAAAGTGAAAATCAGTTCATTTGAATAGAGATTTATGCCCAAGTAGTTGTTATTCAATGTTTCTGCACCCTTAATGTTGTTTTGATTAGCTTGATCTTTTTATACTTCTTTATACTTGTTCTGAATATGGACTGCTATGGTGGTATTAATCTAGTTATTCAAGCATTGATTGGAAGTTGTTCATATCCATGAGATTGGATTATTAGTCTGCTTGACAATCAGTATATAGGTCAGCTGTCTGATTCATGTTGTTGAAAGGAATATGCCCAAAGTTAATATCCATGTGATTATGTAGTTAGGTGTCTTAGTAGTTTATTTTAGTTTTAATATGTCGATGAGCACCATAAAAATGTGTTAGATTAAGATTAGGACGGAGTTGAACTATTTGTTTGGAAGTGAAAGTTCAGAAAACGAGTGTGTTGCATTTAGTCTTCACAACAGCAAATTAACTTGTTCATCGACACACGTTTGGTTTGAATATAAGTGTGAGTTTGGACTTCTTATTTAGACTTGAGCATTTTGCAAAATTGTTAAGTTCAAGTAGAATTTTATTTTGTACTTTGCATGAATGAAGGTTTGAATTTCGAGTTAATCGCTTTAGTAATATGCTAGCTTGGCATTGCCCTATTTCCGTCTGAGTTTTTGAATGCTGGAAAATTGTGAATCAAATTGATATAAAAAAAAGAGTTCAGTGTTTTTTTTTGCACTCATTTTCCCAAGGAATTGTGTGAATGTCTTGATTTCATATATTATGTGTGTGAATGGGGATTCGAACTTGAGCAGATTCAGCTTTTAGCTCTCAACGTTTTTGGGCCATCTTATGGGCCCTGGACTACAAGTCTATGTGAATAGAAATTGACTGGCTATATAGGATGTTGAGGCTTCATGTCTAGCCCAATTTGTCATTTTTTTCCCGCTTTGTCCATCCTTTAAAATTAACAGGTTTTATTTTCTCAAATGATCAACAACCTTTTAAGGTGAACCATCTTAGATAAGAATAGTTATGGCTTTCTTGAATTATAGTTAGAATATCCTTTAAAAAATGGGTCGAATGGCGCCACGCCAAATACAGTCACAAAATGCGTGGCCCTTTTTAATTATTACCCTTAAAATACTTAGAACTCGGGACCAGCCATTTAGCAAATTTTCATGGCCTCACGCAAAATTAACAACACGTTAGTTGTTTTAGGGACGTTATTTAATAATATTATTTTCCTAAACTCGTGTCTGCATTTCATGTGACCCAAATCCAAATCATAAAATGTTGAATTAAAATGTGTTTCTAATTGCGGGTGCATTTCATTTGACGCAATCCAAAGCACATTTTAAATAAGGTTCAATCATTCATAAAATTAATTAAAAGTGGTAAATAATTTAAAATTGTACCATAGGTTTAAACATGTATTAAAATCAGATACGTGGTGTACGCACAGAAATGGTGCCTTAACTTCTTAGCTACCCAAGTTAGAGCACAACAAGTGCGTTCCAATGAAGAATATCGAGCTTCGTACGGGGTGAACTTCTTGCTGAGATAATAGAAGGTCTGCTCTTTTCTCCTCGTTTCATTATGCTACCACTGAACAAAACCAAACACTCCATCCAATACTGCAAGGTAGAGTAGTTGGGGCCTACCTGGCTCGGGCAGGACAAAAACTGGCCGCGTTGACAGGTACTCCTTGAGTTTGTTAAGGCTTTTTGGCAGTCATATATCCATTTGGTAGCGGCGTCCTTCTTCAGCATCATAAAGATTCGCTCACCAAACATAGTAGACTGTGCTATGAACCGGCTGATGTAGTTAAGTCTCCCAAGAAACTCATTACTTCTCCCTTATTCTTTGGAGGTGGAAATTCTTGAATAGCTTCGACCTTTGATGGATCCAATTCTATCCCTCGACGACTCACAATGAACCTACGCAATTTCCCAGCTGGAACCCCGAATGCACATTTTGCAGGATTCAGTTTTAGGTTGTATCTTCTTAGTCTATTGAAGAATTTCCTTAAAATGTCCATGTGGTTAGAGGCTTTCTTGGACTTAATGATGACATAGTCTACATACACCTCAATTTCCTTGTGTATCATGTCATGGAAGTGGTATTCATGGCCCTCATGTAGGTGTCCCTTGCATTCTTTAATGCGAATGTCATCATCCTGTAGTAATACATCCCCCATGGTTTAATGAAGATCGTTTTCTCGGCATCTTCTTCATCCATCTATATCAAGTGGTATCCCACAAAACAATCAATGAACAACTGCAGCTCATGCTTGACGAAGTTATCAATCAAGATGTGTATGTTCAGCAAGGGAAAGTCATCTTTTGGATTGGCCCAGTTGAGGTCTCGATAGTCGACACAGACTCTAACTTTCCCGTCCTTCTTTGGTACTAGCACAATATTTGCTAACCATGTCAGATACACTACCACCCCGAGAACTTTAGCTTTGACATGCTTAGTGACTTCTTCCTTGATTTTTAGACTCATATCTGGCTTGAACTTTCTCAGCTTCTGCTTCACTAGCGAACATGCTGGATTGGTCAGTAATTTGTGAGCCACAATGGATGTACTCAGACCAGTTATGTCGTCATATGACAAGGCAATTATGTCTTCATACTCTCTTAGGAACTCTGTATATTCTTTCTTTTCTAGCGGTGACAAATAGATGATGATTCGTGTTTCTTGATGTTTTTTGCATCTCCCAGGTTGACAATCTCAGTGTTTTCCAAGTTGGACTTAGGCCTATTTTTGAAATTCTCAACTTCCTTAATAATCTCTTGTGGTATATCATCTTCCTCTGAATCTATGTCTATTTGTTTCGTCGTTTTTTTGTATGTCACAGTCACCGGTTCATCAAGTAAAGTAATGGTAATGCCCGAGGCCCGCCGGTCTTTGGTAGTTCCGATGGACCAATAGTTGAGGTTCTCTCCTCGGCTCACGGCTTGTATGGAAGGGCCTTCTTCCCCCTCCTCCTAAAAAATGACGCAACAGTCTATGTTATCATCTTCCAAAAATAAACTCCTCATTACTGCTAGTGCTTCCTCTTTTTCTGACCCATAGATAACTTCAACTAGTTTGAAATTTTGCTCCAGACGGGGTATTTGCCACTCCGACGGATAGTAAGGGCCGTGCCAGAGTGGCGACCAGTCGTTGAATTCTTCCCACGTATACTCACACCCAAAACAAAAAGTGGTATTGTGTTTCTTTAGTTTGATAAACTTAACGATTCCTTGGATATTCTTTCCAAGTCCTTTGCCCAGTTTATACCTGCACCAGTTCAGTATGCATTCGATTTTATTGTCCCACCATTTATCCTAGTCTATATTGTTGACTCATTCAATTTGATGGTAGGATTCTCTGCCTATTTTCCCTTTTCCTCTGATTGCTGGGATGGTCTGGCGGCTATATATAGGGTTGCTACCGTCCTATGAATGATCACCTTCTGGTGACTCCACTCAAATTTCACTGCCTGATGTAGTGTTGATGCCACGGCCCCAGTGGCATAAATCCACGGTCGTCCTAATAATAGATTTTAAGATGCCATCACGTCTATTACTTGAAAATTGAGATCGAACCGGGTGGGCTCCATCTTCAAACGTAGGCAAATCTCCCCAAGAGTGGACCTTTAAGATTCAAAAGCGTTGACGTTGATGGACCCGTCCTTGATTTCATGCAGCTATTCTCCCAATGTTTTGAGTGTTAGTAGAGGACAAATATTCAGACTGGACCCTCCATCAACCAGGATCCGGGTGATAAAATAATCTTCGCACTACACAGTGATGTATATGCCTTGTTATGACTCAGTTCTTCCGGTGGTAGCTCATCCTCGTGGAAGGTGATTTTTTGTTTTTCCAATACTTGACCCACCATGTTTGCCATTTCTCCTCCAGTGATGTTGATGGGAACATATCCCTCACTCAACTCCTTTACCAAGGCATTCTTTTGTGCATCCGAACTTTGTAGCAAAGCCATGATGGAGATATGTGTTTGTGTTTTGCTCAGCTGGTCAATGACCAAGTACTCCTTGGCTTGTATCTTCCACCAAAGATCATCGGGTCCAGTCTCAATAATGGCTTGTCGATCAGAGGTCTGCTTACTTGACTCAGCCAAGTGTTCTGGGGTATATACCCTGCCAGTTCTTGTCATGCCCTGTGCTGCACCCGTTTCCCGAACTTGGCTTTTCTCTTCCTTCTTGCCTCGGCTGTGTAGTCCCATGGTATGGTTTTTGTGTGGAATGGTGTTACGACTGTCATTGACACTGGAATAGCCACCCTTAATTAGAAAGGTAATAGAGTGACTTCAAAGGGCTCATGCACCTTTAGGTATCCAAACTCGACCTTGATCGGCGTTGGCGTCTTTGCGTAGGCTGGTACTTCAAACTCAAGCGGTATGGACATGTTTACCTCAGCATCTTAAGAAGGCTGAATTTTGACTACAATCAGATTGAGAGTGACTGTTGGTTTCTTTGGATTGTCTCCTTCTGCTATTAACTCGATCGATCACTCGGTTTGAAGGCTCCTTTGCCACGATGATCTTGTTGTTTATCAAAGCCTGCATTTTATCATTTTGGGAGAGGCATTCGTCAATAGTATACCTCTTCATGTCGGAAAGGTATGCACAAGTTTTATTTGGGTTTGCCCATTGGGAGGGGTACTCAGGGTTTGTCGCAGAGATAGGGGTAACATAACCAGCAACTTTGAGATTTTCATAAAGCTAGTCGATAAGTTCGGTAATGGCAGTGTATTGTTTGGGAGGTTTGCGGTCGAACTTTGGTTGGGGTCTAGGGAAATTTTGGCGAGGGAGAGTTGACTGATAGTGGGACAGTTGAGTGTTGTACGCTTGGTATACGTGTGTAGTTTGGGAGTATTTGTGTGAAGTAGGATGATATGCGGGTGGCGGAGATGACTTGTAAGTGGATGGTGCAGCTTGGTAAGAAGGACAAAGTGCTTGGTAATTTGGAGTGGATTGATATTTTAGTGGAGATATCGGGTAGTCTTGGTATTTGACTGGTTATTTGGTTCTCTGTGCAACCATTATTGCACCTACATCCCTCTTTTTGTATGTACCACCGGGCTGTAAATCCTTGTTTGTGGCTTGTAAAGCTATAGAGTTAGTGACTATACCATTGTTGATACCTTCTTCAATCCATTCCCCTAGTTTGATGATGTCGAAAAATTTCTGGCCTTATATCAACATCAATCTTTTGTAGTACTGTGGGTCTTGAGCTTGGACGAAAAACCTGTTCATTTGTTCTTCCGCTAAAGCTAGTCTGAGCATAGCAACTTTTGATCACCAACGAGTAGCATACTTGCGGAATGTCTCCATAGGTTTCTCCTTCATGTTCTTGATGTAGAACACATCTGGCACATTTTCCGTGTTTAATCTATACATGTCCATAAAATTGGATACCATACTTACCCAATTTGACCACTTATTAGGGTCTTGGCTAATGTACGAAGACAGAGCATCCCCTTTTAGACTTCTCATAAAGAGCTTCATAAAAATATTTTCATCTTTTCCTACTCCGACCATCTTGCCGTAGTATGTTCTCAGGTGAACCCTGGGATCTACTGTACTATCAAATATTTTGAACTTCAGAGGTTTGTACCCCTCGGGCAGTTCGACATCGGGCTGTATGCATAAATCATCATTACTTAGCCCTTCAATTCCTTTACTAACTTCAATGCGTTGGATCCTGTTGATGAACTTCATATGCTCTTCGGCCAAATTCCTGATGAATGAATCTTTATCATCGGACTCAAGTATGCTTGAGAAAGGATTAGTAGGGTGCGGCACAGTTTCAACATAGATGGGGGTGTTGTTCTGGCAATGGTCATTAGTGGTGTTCAATGGTTCCGAGATCAGCAACGGAGTGTTTTTGGGAGTGTGGCATGTATTGCAGTGGTGGTGATGAGCGAGATGGTTTGGGACATTTTGTGGAGGTGTGGTATTCTGAGTGACTTATGGAGCAGCAAGGGAAAATGACAGACTTGTCAAATTTTGGATTTGGTTAAGCTCTTCTTGGAACTTTAGTAACTTTTGTTCTATCTGAGAGACATTCTCCTTGGAAACTTGAATACCTTGAGTAACCTCTACCCGTTCAATTGAAATTTCCTTTCTGATGTTGCTCAAATCTTTCATCTTTGCCTTGTTCCTTCTTCTGATAGGACTAGGAGATGGAGTAGGTGGAGGGACCATGGATCTTGTGGAGCACAATAATGATGCCAGAGTTCATGAACTGACTTTTGGGGAGGGGAATAAAACAAAAAGGTAGCAAGTTAGAATTGATCATAGGAAAAGTTGTTCCAATATTTAAACACGTAGTGTAGGGAATATAAAACGTGTCCGAATCTTGGGGGACCTTGTTGTGCCCAACGTAGGCCTAGCGATAAATAAATTTGGAGAACTTAGAATGATAAATGTGTCATTTTATTGACAAGAAAATAAGATGAATCCCAAAAAAACACTAAATAACGTGAAATAAAATGTGAGTAATGGCCGTAGACCTTATTACATTTCCAAAGGAAGAGAAGACTCCTATTTATTTAGTCCCAGAAGGACCTTCCCCAGATTCGGCAACGTTGGATTCTTCATACAGCTCTCCTAGCTATCACAATCCTAGCAGCAAGTAGGCCCTGGCCAGATGTCCGCCTTCATTACCTTAAGCAACTCGGCATGCTTCGACCCTATTTAGAAACTTCTATTCCAGCTCCACCCTGCCTCGCTCGAAATAGGTCAGTTGTTTGTTGGTGCTGACAACGATATCCTTCCTTTATTTAATTAACTTTTGATTGTCTTCTTGTATTTCACGGTGCTCATTTTTGCATTCTCGCATCCTCTTGTACTTTACCTGTGCTTCAGCCTTTTCATCAATGATCTGGTGCCCTCAAACAAACCCTGGTTGTCCTCACGCATTATGATAGTCCTCCAACTAACTTGGATAGCATGAATTATAACCAATATGGTACTTTTATGGTTCTATGGAATCTTTTCCAAGGATGATTTTGCAGTGCCACATATCCCGAGCTTGGCACTTGTATGGACTATCATCGTCTTGAAAGTCGACCCTGAAGTGACTCATTTTGTCGACCCTTGGTATAACTAGCTTTTTTCCTACCTGCCCCATGACTCTGAGAGGGACGCAAGGACAAAGTTCCTCTCAGACCAATGAGTATAAGAAACGGTGTATCCCGAGATCGGATATTGAACTCTTCAGTAGCGAACCATTCAAACATTCATTTCACTTGGTCCTCTTTCAGATTTTCGAACAACTCTACCCATCCTTTAACATCTTTCGATTGTGCAAACATGCTAGGCATATAGTTCATTTGCCTTGTCTGATGGAAGGCGATATGGTCATCCCAGTCCCTACTTAGGATCTCTTGTTGATATTCACCCTTTTGGAGATGCTCCATGACCCAGAGTTAGAGTAGTAAGTTATAATCCTCAAAGTGTTTTGCCCCTCATTATAAGTTCTCCGGAGCTTGGTATATTTCCGCAATAATCATGGGTACTACACCAAAAGGGCTGCCTACCAATTCCTTCCATTAAGGTTTTGGTGGCTAGTCTGGTGTGGATCCTAGCCTTTTTCACAGGAAATACTATCATTCCCAAAAAGAAGAACATAAAGACGAAGACACTTCTGTGGATATTCCCCAACGATGTAAGGGTGAATTCATCTGGGTAAGCGCGGTAATGCTTACAATGGCCATATCTCTTGTACAGATAGTCGAAAGGAATCTAGGAATCCTTTAAGCAGGTCAAGTCTGTGTTCTTCTTTAGTCCCATCATTTTGAGAAAACCCCTACCCTTTCAATTTTCCGGCATAACCGAATCAGGAGTCTCCAAGGGGATACCAGCTAGTCCTCCTATTTCCTCGAGAAGAGGTGTTATTTAAAGGTCCCTGAAATGGAATATAGGCCTATCGCCATACCAGAATAAAGTTTCAGCCGCTATGATTTTGTTGTCGGGTTGGATTTCTAGAAGAGAAGGCAAATTTTCCAACTATTTGCGGATAAGGATCTGATCACTAGAGTGAAGGTCTTCCCACCAACTTAGAAACCTTGGGTGGATATTTGTTATCATGCCGAATCTGAGGACTTTGTGCCTCATTTTCTGCCACAAAAGTGTTAGACCCGTACGCCTGCTGGACTCGACTATTAAGTATCAGCAATTTTCATAGAAAGCATTTATTTCTACAAATAAATGCACAAACGTGATAGTGTCCGTTTGGGTTCCAAGGAAACCTAGTGGACTTTGGACAAGGCTATCTTGAAGAGCCACTATACGGACAACATAACTGACTCGGCTAGGTTTGACCAGATGCATGCACAATTTAACAGAGTAAGGTTTCTATGGGGCGCTAGACCGCTACCGTTAAGCGGGCAACTCAAAAGGGAAAGTCACGGAGTCGTCGACTACATCATTGATCGACTAGTTTTACCACGAATATGCCTTTGCCAAATTTAGGGGGTGATATTATCGGAAGGGTGCAACCATTCATTATATGCATTGCTATGGTATTTTGTTTGGCGCGGGTGGAATACGATATTGAATATGCAATTACAAGAATGAAACAAATTGTCACGTTCATAAAGTAATGATTACGATAGTTGCTCATCATTACAACAGTATTGCGGGAAAGCGGTAAAAGAAGGCGTTAAAGAATATAAACAAAGAGCCAAGTTAGTCTTTCAGTAGAAGGGAGATAAGACATTAAATAAGGGCAAATAAGAAGCATTAAAGTCACAAGTAAAATGAAATGGTAGAAGCCTAAAGGAAATATCCCCAGCGGAGTCGCCATCCTATCGATACCCTATCTTTCTTTTGGCAAAATCGGGTTTATGACATTTAGGAGGAAATCTCGTTCCCTTATGGGAATTGGGTTTTGAATTTGAAGAGTTCCCACCTAATGATTAAATGCATTAGGACACTAAGAACGGTTTTGAATTGAAGAACCAGAGTTTGGGTAAGGGCTAGAAATTATCTCAGGGGAAAGGTGCTAGGCCCCCCCAAGATCCACTAGTGTGGTTCCCGGCCATGTTATGATTGTGACTTCACGTAGAAGGAGTTTTCATATAATATTGTAAGTAAATGAAATTTGAGGAAAAGTAAAGAGGGAAAAATTTTTAAGAAAAGAATTAAAAAATCTAAAAAGAAATAAAAAAGTAAAGGGAAAAGGGGTCCTAGGTTTATGATTAATATGGATCACATCAATGTAATACACAGTGATCACTCCTCAAAAGAGGGGATACATGAGGTACTAGCGCACCAGTCATCATTTCCATATCTACCCTTCCTATCCCGTAAGTTATTAAAGTACGGAATAGTATTGTTACTTATTGCATGCCATTACCTGTCCCAATCCTATTCGTCCCAGAGGAATTAGGACTACTAATCCTTAAGGGAGGGAGTTGGGGCTTTTCAGAGCTTAAAAGGATAAAAGTCTAAGGCGACAAACAAGAACACATAGGCAGTTAGGGGGAAAACAAATAGCAGTTAAGTCTCAAACATGCCTCCTCACTTAAGGAGCAGAATAGAATGACTTCAAATACTAGTTATGGTCTGAATTAACTTTAAAGCGTTAGGACGGGCTGATTTATCACATATTTCTCAGATGAGAAGTCCAAATTAGGCTTGGTTCGGTGATAATTTGTTAAGAACTGACACAATTGATTAATCACTTAATGGCTTGCCTAGGTGAGACCTATAGGCATGATATCTGATAGTGCAAAAGGTGTACTGGTTTTAAAGAAAGGATTACTGGTTTTATAAACAAAAGTTCTACAGATTTTAAATGACATTATTTACTGATTTGAGACTCGTAGAGGAAATTGATGAAGCTGATTCAACTGATTACTCCTATAGGAATGATTTCTAAGTGTTGTTGATTTTAACGATAACATAAGTGCAACAGTCCTGTAGGCATGGTATCTAGAATGAAGTTGGTTATTATTAAATCTATGATTGTTTGCCTAATGACATGTATATGCAGAAGTGCAGAAAAACCTATGATCATGGTTCTATATGCAAAAATGCAGAAACTTAGAGACAGGATTTCTATATGCAGAAATGCAGAACTCATAGGAAGGATTTCTAAGATTATAATGCAGAAATTCAAGAATTTATATGAACAAATTATCTACATCAATGCACGAATTTATAAGGAAACTATAGGCATGATGTCTTTGTGAATGCAATAATCAAAAAATCCTATAGGCAAGTTATCTACCTTTTGCGTACAATCATCCCTTTCTTTTTCCACTAGCCATCCCAATAGTTACTATAAATTATTATAGACTAAAAGGAAGCAGAAAAAGTAAAAAATATATCAGAAATTCAAGCTACACCCAAACAACCTAATTCATACTCAAGGTCTAACAATATGAGATAAACCAAATTCGAGGATCAGACTTCCGAAAGCCTTTCTCTTGTTTGGGAAGTGTCAAAGTTCCTAGGAGTCTCAAAGGGCTCCAGGCAATGCATACACCTCAAATACACTGCAGAATTAGATCATAGTGCAGTATGGAAGGGTCAAGCCCTCAAATGTCCAAGTTCAGAGGGAACTCAAGGTCTTAAAAGCAAGGCTCATTACAAGGGGCAGGACTTAAGGTCTAAGAGTAAGTGCAAGTGCATAAAGATGGAATTAGGGAAATCCATGGTAGGCTAGTGGTCATGCCCAACAATTGGGAGTGTTGGCACACCCATGACCAGTCTGTTAGTCCAATCTTAGCAGTTAGGATCCATTGTGGATTAAGTTATGAGTTGGTCAGTAATTTGGATACTGCCAGGCCAAGAACCTTATCTCAAACACATATAAGGGAATAGGCGTAGAATTCACGGTAGAAACTGATGCATGAAAATGACATACATAGTCTAATCATTGAACAACAATAGCAAAGTAACAAGAATGCTGAAACTATGAAGTAAACACACAATGGTGAAGCAGAAAATTAAATCAGGACGTACCAGTTTCAGGGAAAAAAAAGTAAAAATAAGAGTCTTAAAAAATGCCAAGTTTCAAGCAAAACAGCTCCGAAGGATCTCAAGAAAAATCATAATGTTGAAAGTGTATTGAACTTGAAGCAGTAAGTGTGTGAGAGTGTTGAATTGGGGGTTAGGGATGATCGTCTTAAGGTGTGTTCAGAGTGTAGAAGGGAAGTCCCTTTATATAGTGCAGAAAACAAGTAAGAAAGGTAAGGAAATATCATTGAAATCAATCTCCCTTTAGTTAAAGGATTCTAACTTTAATGGGTGAAAACTAATTAAGGAAATAAGTTTTGATTAAAACCTTTTCAAAGTAGCACCAAAAGGGTAAATACAAAGAAGTCATTTAAGGAAAACATTAAATGGTACACGGTTTGTGACAAATATGGAAAGGTAATCAATCAAACAGCCAGTAAAACCAAAATTACAGGTTCAATTCGAATGAACCAAGTCAAGAAAAGGTAAAGGAGGTTCAATCAAAGAAAATTAGTGACAATCCATCAGCCTTAGTAAATGGATTTCAGAATCAATAAATTAGTTGGTAAAAACCTTTTAATAGAGGGGTTTATTCTATATAAAGCACACAAATAAGTGAATCAAGAAGGGATTGTCAAGTCATTTAGAAGAGAGTTTAATCAAAGAAAGATTCAAAATCATAATAAAAAGTGGTACAAGTCCAGTTTGCAGACACAAAGGAGTTTTAGAATCCAGGGTCCAATGGTGGAACCCTAACTCACACACAAGAAATCATAAGTGCCAAAAATCCACAAATCCTAGGGTTTCAAATTGAGTTAGACAACAGAGATGAGAAGGCAAGCCACTTGATAGAAGAAGACCGAACAAGGTCATGAGAAGATATATGAGAAGACGTAGAATTTAAACAAGGTCAGAAGAAAGAGATGATATGAGCTTAACAAAAGTAGATGAAATATGTTTAGCAAGAACACAAACAGAGTTCAGTTAAAGTAAACAAAAAATCAAAGAACTTAATAGTAAACACATATAGCAAAGAATAAGGAAAACATCAGGATTAACATGTGCATACATGAATAACATGTAGAGTAAAAAAAGAAAATAGTAGAACAGTACGTGTGTAGTAAAAGAAGACAGATAAACTAATGTAAAGAAGGAACTAAAGAATCAGAAAGATGCTTTTTGAAAAAACTTTCAGAAAACCTAAATCAAAATTAAATGATTTTGAAAAGAGAGTTTGGGAAAAATATTTAAAAAGTTTGATATGACACTGATATTTTGCATATCAAAGAAACTAAGCAATTAAAGAACCTCGGATAGCTTAGAATTGCAGAGAAAACCTTAGAAATGAAAATGTATTGAGGAAAGTCATATCATGAGTCGAAAAGACTCATATTCCTCGAATATGCTGGAGTAATGGCCGGAGAAGCCTTAGATCAATAGATCTGAGAAAGTCTTGGAGAGAACCATCGAAGTCAGGTCTTGAAGCTTCGAACAACCATGGTTTACTAGTGAAGGGGAGTGAGTACCAAGCATACATGGACTGGGAAGCCATGGATTCCGGTGGAATGGTGGTTGAAGCAAGTAGAAGGAGGCTAGGGTCTTGGAGAGTTTAAGAGACGAGAGGTTTTCAAAGGAAACTGAGAGATGGGAAATGAAAGTAAGGGTAGTCATTTGGAATTAATTATGGAAGGGTCAGTTTTGGCCATTAACTTGAGTGATCAACGATCCAAATTTAAGTGGGTAGGTGGGAAACAGGTTGGGTCGTGGGTTGGGTCCAAATTGGAACTGGCCCGGTTTGAGATCTGAAATTGGGGTTTAGTGAGTGGTCAATTTGGGCTAAAAATTAAATGAAATAGGGCTAACTTTTAAATAACCACTTTTTTCCTTTTTATTTTTGTAAAAATAATAAAGCTAATTTTAAAAGCAAATTAAAAATATCGAAACAATTAATAGTGTATACATATTAATTTAAAAATACTAGACACAATTTTACAATTATAAAATGCTATTAATCTTAAAGTAGGCTATAATTGTAATGATATGCAATTTAGCTTTAAAAATACCAAATAAATTTGTAAAAATATAAATAAATTACCTTAATTATATTTTGGTGTAAATATGAGAATAATAATAAATTATTCACCAAAATGATAATCTTCAGAGTAATTATTGGACTTTGTACTGCTAAAATAGATAATAAATTGATTTTAACTTGTACATGCTATTTTGAAAGTATTTTGTATATAAAAGTATATAGGGAAAAATTAGATATCTATAATGGGTACATAGGCTTCACTCATCACCTTCATCAGGGCATTCCCGTATGTCTCGGAGTTTTGTGATAGGGATAAAATGGATATATGAGCGGGAGTTTTGTTCAAATGGTTGAACATAGAGTATTCTCTCACTTGCACATTTCTCCAAAGGTTGTCAGGTCCATCTTAGTAACATGCGGCTTAGATGCAACTTCTTTCTTATTCCTCCCAAGTTCTTGGGTGTATAAAACCTATAGGTTCTAGTCATGCCTTGTGTTGCAGCTATTTCTTCCATTTTTGATTTTCTTTTTCTCCTTGCTTCCACAACATAATCCCGTGTTATAGCTTTAGATTTGAAAGATGTGGTGGGTGCCACCATCACAGTAAAGGGTATGGTTACCTCAACTTCAAAAGTGGTGGTATGGTTACCTCGACTTCAAGCGGTGCCCGTGTTTGTACAACAATTGGCATGAGGGTGACTAGAGATGTATTAGGATTATCCCTTTCCCGTCCGAGTCCAATTGACCTTTCTAGATCCAATACTTTATCAGTCTGTAATATGGGAGAGGATTGTTATGAACATTGGGAACAACCTCTTCCACTTGTTGTTAGAATATAAGCTTAACGCTAGAGGGGGGTGAATAGCGTTTTAATAAAAATCAATGCAAATTTTGCGGAATTAAAATTGCAGGAATAACGTAAGTGCAGTAATGAAAATAGTAAGGAGAGAACACACCAATTTTATCCTGGTTCACCACAACGTGTGGTTAGTCCAGTCCCCGAGAGACTCTCTCGAGTTTTACACTAACTTCGTTAAGCTTACGGGTGCCTAACAAACCGTTACACTTGCTCGTAGATATACACTTTACAAGACTTCAACCTGCTCGAGGATACCGCACCTCAAGACTTCAAACCAAGGAACTACCTTTCCTTCTTACAACAAGGGATTAGACTATCCCTTCAAGTGTGTGCAAACACTTAGCACTCAAGACAAGACTCTCTTTATAGAGTAGATATGAGTAAAAACAATACGCTCAAGAACACAATAATTTATTCAAGAATTTGGCTCTCAAAAATAATGAAATATATATGAAATGATGAGAGAAGAGTATGTAAACTTTATGCAAGAATTATAATTAGTTGTTGTGTTTAAAAACGTGAATTAGAGGTGTATTTATAGTGCTCAAAGTCACCAAGACCGTTGCTTAATTGCCAATCACTGATTGCTGATTTTGTGCTTGCATAATCGATTATATGATCTGCATAATCGATTATCTGCAGATCGTTCAAAAATCATATGCGGATTTTAAGCAGAATAATCGATTATTCAAGTTGCATAATCGATTATCTGTTAACGTTAAAAAATCGAATTCAGATTCTGTGCAAGCATAATCGATTATTGCCTTGTGTATAATCGATTATATTTCAGCGTTTTAAAAATACTTTGGCAACGGTCAGTGAATAATCGATTATGCTATCTCGTACAATCGATTATTTTGTTGCTTTGAAAATCCGGGTATACACTGTCTTAACATAATCGATTATAAGTAAGACATAATCGATTATATTGCTATCTTGAAAATTTTCGGTTAACACTGCCTTAACATAATCGATTATACGTAAGACATAATCGATTATATTGCTGTCTTGAAAATTTCGGTTAACACTTCCATAACATAATCGATTATAAGTAAGACATAATCGATTATATTGTTGTCTTCACAATTTCGGTTAACACTGTCTTAACATAATCGATTATAAGAAGTACATAATCGATTATTTATGTCCAGATTTGAAAAACCATTTTTGCTAAAATGAAAATGTTTGAAAATCATTTTGGTTTAACTCAACGATGCATGAAAATGATTTTACGAGAGAAGCCAAGACTTGAATAAGTTGTCGGATCAAGATCACACTATAAAGTGACTCATTTATAACTTTGTTGTTATTCTTGATCTTGCTCTTTGTTTCTCATGTTCTTGGACTTTGGCATATGTCAATGTTCCATGCGCGTCGGTTTGTCATTTATCAAAACCTACAGAAATGAACACACGTTTAGTTTTAGCGACTTGAGAACGTGTTTCAACAATTTCCCCCTTTTTGATAATGGCAAACCAATATCGGGATATGCATAAGATAAGTATAAGTTCCCCCATAAGTATAAGTTCCCCCTTAATTTATGAGTTCCCCCTCAATTTATGCCAATATGTATTAGTGTGCATAGCCCTTATTCTTCCCCCTTTTGACATTAGCAAAAATAATGAACTTTCATTAAAAATATTAAACATACATGAGAAAAATAGACAAAATATAATTCAAACGATACATAAAAAATTTATTATTCATTTTCATCATTAACATCCGGCTCGGCATCTGGCACTTCATCCGGAAGAACAATTTGGGCATATGGATAGTTGACATGATCAAAGTACCCATGAAGCTCATATGTCAAAAGAGTGACATTTTGATCAATACGAGTCACTGAGGTTGACAAAGAAGCAAGTTGATCCGAAATGGTTTGAAGAGTAGGAGCTTGAGGACGACGTATTTGAGTAGGAGGAGGAGGAGGATGTTCAATAATATTGGGAAATGAAGATTCTTGAATTTCCCAATGCTTTGTTGCCTTTTTGTGAGGACCGACAGAGGTGTCGATACCGGAGGCTTCAAAAATAGCCATTATGAGAAAAGCATATGGGAGTGGCTTATCGTCCCCAATTGCATCATACATGTGTGTCATGACGAACTGGCACCAATTGATGCGAGTCCCGGTGATAATTGCATGCAAGAGTTTTGAATCCTCATGAGAGAGGGTGGTATAATTGAATTTTCGGGGTTTGAGAACTCGGGTGATGAATTAAAATATTAGACCATATTCCGAGAGCATGTGCGTAATGGTTGGGCGACGATTTTCCGGACAGTCGCCAATACCAATTTGGTGGAAAAGAAGTTGTTCATCAAATAAAGCGCCTTGTTCTCTAGTGTAGAGAGAGATGTATTCACCATTTCATGGAAGGTTAGTGAGGAGTTGCAAGTTTTCCTCATTTACATTAATTGGGACTCCATTGATGTTAGAGACAAGGTCACCATCTTCGTCCTTCTGTAGATTTGAATAGAAGGCACGGATTAGAGCAGGGTGAATGTAAGGAGTTTGAAGATATAGAAAGTCAATGAGTTGGCTTTGTATAAGAATATTTTCTGTTGATGGGGGTGCGCTATTTCGAAGATATCGAGTAGTTGAGAAACGAGGCGGAAGGATTTCTCGATTCTCAAATTTTTCAATGAATCGAAGAAGTTCGGGTTGAGTATCAAAATGCAAATAAGAGCCGTCTTTGTAGTGGAAAAAGGGTGGAGGAGCGGCGGAAGAGGAGGCAATTTGTTTGCTAGAACGAGCGCGTTTGGAATTCTTGCGCGTCATTTTTATGGAGGAAGCAAAGGTGTTACAGAAAGTTTGAGGGCTTTTGAAGATTGTTTGAAGCTAAGAGTGAAGCTTGAAGTGAGAAATTTGAAGGATGAACACACCTATTTATAGGATTGAAGAAGTGAGGCATTTATGGAGCAAAAAAGCTGCAGATTTCATAAGCCAAACTGTCAAAAACGGACAAATTTTAAACACGAACCATTGCTAATCGATTATGGAGGCTGAATAATCGATTATTGCCAATATTTTGAATTGTAGTCAGAGAAGAAATCGATTATGCGATAGGAGATAATCGATTATTTGAAGACAGAAAGTATTGTGAGGATCCGGACTCGAGGAATAATCGATTTTGGTTAATATGATAATCGATTATTTTACTCCAGTGATATGACGAAAAGCCGAGACGGTAAAAGGTAATCGATTATGCAGCACTAAATAATCGATTATTATAAATCCTGTAACACTGAATCTCAACTTAATCGATTAGTAATATATGATAATCGATTATTGCCAAATTCCTGCAAACCGAGATGTTAGAAATAATCGATTGTTCTTAGTCAATAATCGATTATTTGGTACCAGTTCCCAAAAGTTCCCCCTGTCTTTGGGGCGACACCTGCAAAAAGGACTTAGGCGCCTCCGACGCTCAAGTCAGTAATTATTTAAAAAAATGCAATGCATGAATTAGATCATCGTGGAGTCAAGAATTCCGAGTTCACTACGAATGCGGAAAAAGGACTCTTTCTCTAAAGGCTTTGTGAAGATGTCGGCCAATTGATTTTTGGTTTCAACAAATTCAATTTCGACATCGCCCTTGAGAACGTGATCTCTTATAAAGTGATGTCTAATTTCTATGTGTTTTGTTCTTGAGTGAAGAATAGGATTCTTCGTCAAGCTTATGGCGCTAGTATTGTCACATCGAAGAGGAACATGATCAATACTAAGACCATAATCCGAGAGTTGTTGCTTCATCCAAAGGATTTGTGCACAACAACTCCCCGCGGCTATATATTCAGCCTCGGTTGTGGATAACGCAACACTAACTTGTTTCTTGCTAAACCAAGAAACTAAGGAGCTACCGAGCAAATGGCAAGTGCCACTAGTGCTCTTGCGGTCCAATTTGCAACCCGCAAAATCGGAATCGGAATAGCCAACAAGTTGGCATGAAGAACCTTTGGGATACCATAGTCCCACATTTATTGTTCCAACAAGATACTTCATAATCCGTTTTACCGCAGTTAAGTGTGACTCCTTCGGACATGATTGATATCGAGCGCATAAACACAAGCTAAACATGATGTCCAGTCTACTAGCAGTAAGACAGAGAAGGGATCCGATCATACCTCGATACTTCTTGGTGTCTACTTCTTTACCATTCTCATCCTTGTCAAGATGGTCGGATGTGCTCATTGGAGTGGCCATTGCTTTGGCGTTGCTCATTTCAAAACGATTTAGCAATCCTTGCAATACTTAGATTGACAAATGAAAGTTCCTTCTTTCATTTGTTTCACTTGCAACCCAAGAAGAAGTTTAGCTGACCCATCATTGACGTTTCGAATTCGCTAGTCATTAACTTAGAGAATTCCTCGCATAAAAAATCATTAGTAGCACCTAAAATAATATAATCGACATAATTTTGAACTAATAGAATGTCATTGTTTTTATTTTAGATAAACAGTGTAGTGTCAACTTTCCCCCTTTCGAACTCATTGTCCAAAAGAAATTTGCTTAAGCGCTCGTACCAAGCTCGAGCAGCTTGTTTAAGTCCATATAGCACTTTCTTATGCTTGAAGACATGATCGGGAGATTTAAATCTTCAAAGCCCGGGGGTTGTTCAACGTACACTTCCTCTTGAATAAACCTATTGAGGAAGGCACTTTTGACATCCATTTGAAATAATTTGAAATTCATAGAAGATGAAAAAGCAAGTAATAAACGAATGGCTTCTAGGCGTGCAACGGGTGCATAGGTTTCTTCATAATCAATGCCTTCTTCTTGATTATATCCCTTAGCAACTAGCCTAGCTTTGTTTCTAGTGATTATACCATTTTCATCTAATTTATTCCGAAAAACTCATTTCGTACCAATTATGGTGTGATTATCGGGTCTTGGCACCAATTCCCAAACATCATTACGTTTGAATTGGTTAAGCTCCTGTTGCATTTCCAAGGTCATCCCCAATTGCTTCGGAAATGGTTTTAGGTTCTATTTGAGAAACAAAAGCCATATGCCCTACGGTGTCTTTAAGAAGATTTCATGTACTTACCCCTTTCTCGATGTTGCCAATTACCTTGTCAAGAGGATGGTCTTTTGAGGTCCTCCAAGACTTAGGCATCATCGATTCTTCTTCTTGTGGTGGTACTTCTTCCGAAGGTTGTTCCATGACTTCATCTTGAACTTCCTATGGATCCTCCTTTTGCACCTCGTCTTGAAGATTGATTTTCTTTAAAGCATCTGTAAGATCAACACAGGAATCCTTTCTCGCCAAGCGAGCATCATTTTCACAAAATACTACATGAGGAGATTCCTCAACAGTTTTGGTTCGATTATTGAAAACTCTATATGCTTTGCTACGCGATGAGTAACCAAGAAAAATTCCTTCATCTGATTTCGCGTCAAATTTTCCCAAGTTATCTTTTCCGTTGTTGTGAATAAAAAATTTACAACCGAAGACTCTAAGATGGGAAAGATTTGGTTTCCTTCCCTTATAGAGTTCATAGGGAATTTTTATGAGTATCGGTCTTATGACAGCTCTGTTTAAAACATAGCTTGCGGTACTCACGGCATCCGCCCAAAACTTTTTGGAAATGTTAGCCTCATCGAGCATGGTTCTAGCCATCTCTTCGAGACATCGATTTTTACGTTCCACCACTCCATTTTGTTGTGGTGTACGTGGAGCCGAAAAGGTATGTTCAATACCGAGTTCGTCACAAAAAATCCACGAAGAGATTGTGATCGAACTCTCCCCCATGATCACTTCTTATGGAAGTGATGGTTGTGTTCTTTTCATTTTGAACATGTTTAAGAAAACTTTTAAAAGCATGAAAGGCATCACTTTTATGAGCAAGAAATAACGTCCATGTGAATCTAGAGTAGTCATCAACAATTACAAAAGCATAAAGATTTCCACCAAGACTTTCAACACGAGATGGTCCAAAAAGATCCATATGAAGAAGTTGTAAAGGTCTAGTGGTTGAAACAACATTTTTGGATTTAAAAGAGGCTTTTGTTTGTTTCCCTTTTTGACATGAATCACAAGTACAATCTTTTTCAAATTTCATGTTTGGAAGACCAATTCCTAAATCTTGTGAAACTAGTTTGCTTAAGAGATTCATATTTACATGAGCTACTCTACGATGTCATAACCATATGTCGTCTTCTTTACTCAAAAGGCAATTTACAAAACTTGATGAAGAATTTTCAAGATCAACCATATAGATATTATCCATTCTAATACCACGAAGAATAATTTTATAATTACTACGACGGATAACTAAGCATTCTTCAGAGTCAAACAATACAAGATTTCCCTTGTCACATAATTGACTTATGCTCAAGAGATTATGTTTAAGACCTTTAACTAGCAAAATATGCTTAATGGAGGAGGATTCATCCTTACCGGCCGATCCAATGACGATAATCTTTCCTTTGTTATTGTCTCCAAAAATAACATTTCCTCCTTCCGTGGGTTTTAGTTGAAGGAATTTTGATGCATCTCCGGTCATATGTTTGGAGCATCCACTATCAAGGTACCAAAGTACACTTGATCCCTTCAAACACACCTACAAAACAAATTAATGAGATTTTGGTACCCAAGCCATTTTGGGTCCTTGTGTGTTAGGTGCAAAATGGTGGTGTGAATTACCTGCAGTGAAATGTCTATGTCTAGTGAAGCATGCGGGAGCAATATGTCCAATTTTACTGCAATAATGACAAATGACATTTGGATTGTGCATTCTTATAGGATGATAATAATTTGGGGGTCTAAATTTATTCACCCTATTTTTAGGAGGATAGTTTTGATGTGGTTTTCGAAAATCTTGTCTAGGTGATCTATACATGCCAATATTCACTCTATTTTTAGGAATATAGTTTTGATGTAGTTTTCGAAAATCTTGTCTAGGTGGTCTATACATGCCAATATTTATTCTAGCATTTGTTCTAGCATGAGTTGCAATTCTAGGATTAAAATTTCTAGGTTGAGTGTTGACATTTATTTTATTTTGCCTAAGTTGAGTCTTAGGTGGTTTAGGAATGGACTCAACTTTTTCTTTTGGCTCGTGTTTAAAGCCTATACCGTGCTTAATCGGGTTTATCGGCGCTTTTTTTGCCATAAAACTTGTTTTCCACTTTTAATTTCTCATTTTCAAGAGTTAGTTTTTCAAAATCCTTTTCTTTTGAAGAAATTTGTTTTCTTAAATCCTTTATAGATTTAGAAGCGCTAATATATGCAACTCATCAAATGCATCTTGCATTTCTTCTAAAGTGAAATAGTTCTTAGAAGTGGTACATACCTCATTTTGAGTTTCTTCGTGTGCCATAAAACACAAGTTTGCGGTCTCGTTTCCTTCTCCATCACTTGATTCGGCTCCGGAGTCGCCTCCCCAAGAGATGTATGCGCTTTGTTTCTTGACGGGTTTCTTCTCCTTTTTGGTATTTGGACAATTTGATTTGATATGCCCGATTTCTCCGCATCCATAGCACTTTAATTGGTCTCCTTGTTGCTTACCTTTTCGTTCATACTTCTTTTGCATGAACTTGTGAAATTTCTTATTAACGAGTCCGAACTCGCTATCTTCGTCGCTTGAATCCTCATCATTTTGAGGTTGGGCCGTGCTTGATTTAAGGGCGATTCTTCGTTTCCTTTGATCATCCAAAGGAGGGTTAAGAATAGTAGATTCATAGGTTTTGAGATTACCTCTAAGCCCGTCGATTGTGACATTTGTAATGCCGATTGACTCTTGAATAGCGTCGGCTTTGGAGCGCCATTCCGGAGTGAGACTTCGAAGAATTTTAGCGAGATGGTGATTGTGATTGGTAATACGCAGGTTGGGTGTTATAAATGTGGTAGGTGGCAGCATATTTGTTGGTATCTAGGTGGTGAAGGTTGATATTCGGGTGGAGATGTTTGGTATATATGAGGAGACATTGGACCTCGGGCTAATATTATTGCACCCAATTCTTTCTTCTTATAGATACCTCCCGATTGCAAAGCTATATTTGTATCCTGGAGTTTTTCGAAATTTTTCACCTTTCCGTTCTTGATGCTTTCTTCTATTCTTTCTCCCAATTTGATGATGTTAGAGAACTGGGAGAACTTATTCTCATGAAGGTTTCCACATGAGAATAAGTTATGGGGTATGGGGTATGGGGTAAGGTTTCCACATGTATGGGATTGCTTTGATGGAAACCATGAATATGGGAATAATGGAGGTCATTGGTTGAGTTTTGGGGATCAGGAGTAGGCTGCGGTGCATTCTAAGGAGTGTGGTGAGTGGTGGTTTGTGGATATTGAGTTTGATTATAATGGTGTTATTGATGAGTAGGTACCAGTGTAGGCTTATGATTTTGAGGAGGAGTGGTGCATTAATGTGGCGCTGGAGGGTTTGGCACTGGACTTTTGTTCTGTGTGTTTTGGGGTGGTGCCGAGTTTTGGGCATTTGGGTTTTGTTGGTTGACATCAGTGATGTTTAAGGTGAGGAAAAGGTTTGCTAAGTTCCATACCTACTCAAGTTCTACTTGTAGCTCAGTCTTTTCTGTTACAAGTTTAGGCCTAATTGGTTATGTGCTAGAGTACTTCGACCATTTGAAGTTTCAATGTTTTCTACATTCTCCTTTCAGATACCACTTAAATCATCCATCTTTCCTTTCCCTTTGCTTATGCCTTTAGGATCACTTGTTAGAGGGGTAGGTGGAGGACCTGTGGATCTAGTGTGATATGCAGATGATGCCAGTATATACGAACCAACCTTGGGGAATGTGAATAATCCAAAAAAAGAAAAACAAAAGTAAGTAAGTCAATAGGGGATATTGAAAGAATGCTTGCAATATTGAACATGCTTTGCAAAATCATGTAATAAACTTGCGTCCTAATTTAGGGTACCTCGTTGTGCTTGAGGTAGGCATAAGAAACACATAGACTTGGGTAAAATTTGATGACAATAATTGTGTCTTCATTAATGTGGAAAGGAATTAAATCCTTACTAAAACAACAATAATAAGAAAGCTACTAATGACATTTGCCTTATTACAATCGAAATCGAAGACTAAGCTAGAAAGTGCTAAAATATCATTTCCCTAATCTACTTGGTCCCTCAAAGACCCTCCCCATACTTGGAGTTTTTTACTCTATCGATAGATTCCCCAGGCCATACATATCCAACAGTAGGTAAGCCTTTGCTAGGTGTCTCCTTTTTTGCCATCCGTGTTTTGACAGGCTAAAATCCTTTTTCTCAATATCCCATTTATGTTTCATAAATTCATGTTATAGATACTCCAATCTCTCTATTGATTTAGTGGCAATTTCCCTCCATTCATTGATTGCTTCCATATCTACTTTGTGTCATTCTAGATGCCTAACTGCAGAATCGAAGACCCTCTTGCGTAAACTCTTGTACTTGACCTATGCTTTAGTAGAGTCATCTATGATCTTGCTGTTTAGATTAATTCCTTTCTTGACATCTCCTTCTATATCATCCACTAGCCATGATAGGTAGAAGTACATTTGACCGGCATGATACGTGCCTTCTCAATCACATCCTTTCCACAATGACCTTCTGATTTAACATATGCTATGCCTCGAACTTAAAAGGAATAACATCCCCTTTAAAATCTGCTTTGTACTGGACTATATTAGAAACCCGAGGTATAACATGTCTTCTTCCTGCTTGTCTCATTATCCTTACGGAAGCATAATTATAGAGGCTACTTAACCTGATCAGTACCATATGAGTAGTCTCTCTTGACCAGATAATGAACTCACTGCTAGAAAACCATTCAAATATGAAATGTACCAACCCATTTGTCAGATTGCTGAGAGGGAACTTAAGGGAGCCCTATAGATGTTGCCTCAAATAATGGCTTTTAATGCCTTGAGATCTAATGTTGCACCTACATCTTCCACTCAGTCAGGGGAGTCTTCTAGTTTAATGGTGAATAAGTTTCTTCAGTTAGATAGTCCAGTGATCACGGTTATACCGAGGAGGAACCCCAAGACTTTATTGATGAGATGCACAAGAATATTCGACTTATGCGTGCTACGGAGACGAAAGTAGTGGAGTTAGATTTCTAGCGCCTAAAAGAGGTGGCATATTGTTTGTTCATGCTTTGAGAGGTGTATCATCAAGAGGGGACCCCTTCGACGAGATGTAATAAGTTCATTAATGCCTTTATTGATACCTTCTTGCCTGCTGAGACTAAGGTAGCCCGCGTTGCTGAGCTTGAGAGCTTAAGGCAACGTAGTCTTAGTGTTTGGGAGACCATATGAGATTCACACGCCTGTCAAATTATGCTGTATATATGTTGCCTACTTTGGAGGTTAGAGTGCATCTATTTGTACAAGCCTTAGCCCCTTGGTTATATATGAGGCCACTACAACTACCTTGAATTCTGATATGAATGATGGGATAATTGTGGAATTTTCTCAACCTATAGAGAACTGTAAGTTGAAGAATAGAATGGAACGAGTAGGTAGTAGCAAGGCCCAGTCTACGGGCAACTCTAGTGGTTTATTTGGTGGCAGTGGCGGTAGGCCGACATTCATGGGAGGTTCATAAGAGCAATTCCAGTCTTTTGCTTAGTCTTTAGTCAGTGTACCACCAAAATTTCCCAATTAGCAGGAGTGGAGACAATTTAGGCCAAGTCAGAATAATACGGGATCCTACCATCATGGTAGGCATTTTGGGAGATTCCAGCAGCAGAAGAGGCCCCTATGCCCTATATGTTTGAAGATACACTTGGGAATCGGTTACATGGACCTACCTATATGCTACGGGTATGGATTAATGGGTCATATTCATAGGGATTGGAAGTTATAACATGTTTAAGAATAATGGTGAATTAAATTATTGGTAGTTGGATAAACTAATTCTATAACTATGAGATGTAGAGATTTATGCCTACTAGGTGTTTGATGAAGTCTCTAAATGGCCTAAACTATGAAATTTATTACTAATGATGGTCCCCTTGGAAGTTGATATTGTAGATTGAAGTTTCTTAGCGTAGTGGATCGTTGTAGTATCAATAAGGGATAACTTTCAAGTATGTTAGCTAAACTCTTCTCTTAGAATTGAACCCTATAATTTCTTTGTAAGTCCCGAATTATTCATTATAATTGATTGTTCAAAATAAGCTGATGTAAGATATATACTCAATATGTGTTTAAAATGTTCGTATCAAGTTGTGCTAGTATTTGAGAATGTTTTCAAAGCATGGATTGCATATCTAAATGATATAGTCTCAAGTCGTGTTTCCAATGATAGCGATTATGCCAAACGAGTAAGAAATCCCTTATTGTTTATGATCCATGTTGATGTTTGAAAGTTAATGGAGGCGAACATGAAATAAAAAATGTGACCCACTTGAAAAGAACTATAATATAATTGGGTTAAGTAATTCCAATGAAATTTAGAGATGTGTAAAACATATTGAAATGAGTTGACTGTCCTATAAGTAAATCAAAAGTTTGGGAGTAACTTTAGTCACCGAGGAAAGGTAGGTTGAAATAACTTTACCCATAAACTATACGTGCTAATGTAGGAGAGAATTGTGACTATTCCCTTTTATCGAGATGAAATGATTGTTATAAAAGAGTGGCGTTGATCCACACGTCATTATGGTGACACGACCTAGCCGATTGGGTCGTGATCAGACGCCATGCCACACACATGGTGGTGATTGTGCTTGAAAATGTCATTAAGATAATGATTGAGATTGAGATAATAATAGTGATTGTGGTTAATCTCTTGGCTAAGACAACCTAGCTGACTGGGCTGTGATCAGACTCCGTGCAAAATATACAGTGGTAGATCTATGTCGGTGCTAAGATCTCCCAACATAGAATACAGAAATTACTTGAAAACTTATCTTGTGATGTTTTGGGTATTGTTTGAGACTCTTTTTTTATGATTGTTCATTCTTGTGTTATCATTCAATATTTTGAGAGGGTGTTCATTCATTCACACTAGTACTGTTCAATATTTACTAACGTCCTCTTTGCTGGGAGTGCTGCATCTTTAATGGATGCATGTGGTTCCACAATAGGCGGTGTCGACCCTCCCCTTTTTTTGACATATATATATATATATATATATATATATATATATATATATATATATATATATATATATATATATATATATATATATATATATATATATATATAGGGCTAGTGATAGTGATATTTGGGAGGACAACTCATTCCCTTTTGGGTTTTTGGATTTTAAGAGTCACCGCCTAATGATTAAGTGCATTAGGTCACTAAGAAGGGTTTGAGTTGAAGAAGCCAGAGTTTGGGTAAGGTATAGAAATTATCTCGAGGTGAAGGTGTTACGCACCCCTCAAGATCCACTAGTGTGGTTCCCGCCCATGTTATAATTGTGACTTCATGTAATCAAAGAATCAATTAATACTCAAATAAAGGGACTTGCACACAACATTGCAAATAAATTGAAATTTTGAGAGAAATAAAGGAGGCAGACTTTTGTGGAAAAATTTGAGCCTTTATGAAGAAAAAAAATAAAGAGCAAGTAAAGGGAGGGGGTCCTTGGTTTTTAGTTTATATGGATCACGTAAATGCAATATCCAGTAATCACTCATCGTAAGAGGGACTACATTAGATATTAACGAATCGGTCATCATCTCCATATCTACCCTTCCACCCATTAGGTAATAAAACGTGAAATGGTATCGTTGCTTATTGCATGCTATTACCCGTCCCAATCCTATTAGTCTCGGAGGCATCAAGACTACTAATCTTAAAAGGAAAGGAAGGGAATAGGGGCCTTTTAGAGTTTTCAAAAGGATAAAAATCTAAGCGACAAACAATAACAAGTAGCACCTAAAAGAGGAAACAAATAACAGTTAGGGCTCAGATAAGCCTCCTCAGATGAGGAGTCTGAATTATCATAGTTTAGATGTAGTTGTCAAGGACTGACACAATTGATTATTTACTTGACTATTTGCCTATGTGAGGCCTGTAGGCATGACATCTAATAGAGCAATAATGATTTTAGAAAAAAGATCTACTGATTATAGCGAAGGAGTCTGTAGGTTTTAACACTGATTAATGAGGTCGATTATGTTAATAGTCCAATAGACAAGGTCTCTAAGTGTTATTGATTTTAATAATTGCAAGAGTCCTGTAGACAGGATTTTTAAACGAATTGATTATTATTAGACGTAAAGTAGTTTGTCTAGTGGTGTATATACGCAAAAGTACCGAAAGACTTATAAGCATGCTTTCTAGATGCTGAATGTAGAATATTAAAGGTCCTATAGGCATGTTTTCTAAGTGTAGAAAATGCAGAATTATGAAAAATCCTATAGGCATGTTTTCTAAGTACAGAAACTGTAGTAAAGTAAACAAGAAACGTCAAGCTTTAAAGTAAACACATAGGGGTAAGGAAGAATATTTAAACAAATGACATACCAGTTTCAAAGAAAATATGTAAGCAAAAGTAGCCTTGAAAGAGCCAAGTTGGAGTTCCAAAAGATCTCAAGTAAAGCAATGTTTTGAAAACAATATTGCGAGAAAGTGTGTTATTAGAAGAGTTTTTGTTTGTATGTCTTTTAGTGTCCTTGTAAGGAGGGAAGACAAGTCTTTATATATTTTTGAAAATAAGCATTACATAGGCAAAGATTGCACAAACATATAAAGAGAAATCAATTGGTTTCAATTAAGATAACCAGACTCCTTTAATTAAGGAGTCTAGTTCAAACGGTTAGTCAAGGCAAAGTAAGGAAAAGAAATCAGTTCAGTAAGGCTGATTAGGGCAAAGAAACCACATAGTACATAATCAAGGCCAAATACATAGTGGGAAATTAAGAAAATTTGAAGTAACAGTGTATTTATAAAGTAAAATAGGACATCAGTTCGAAAATCAAGTTAGAGGATCCTAGATCCAACTGTAATCACAGGGAATCCAAAGTGATTAAGGAAAGAGTCCATAAATATAGAAATAACTCAAGAACTGGTACAAAATTGCAGAAGGAATACACGAGATCATGTATTTATGGAAAACATCACAAGAGTGAGATTTTGATAAAAAATGATCAAGTAAACAACTAGTAGGGTAAAAGAGGTCATATAGAATAACAAATCAGTGACAAATTCTTAGCCTTATTATAGAGATTTCAGAATCAATAACTTGGTTGGTGAAAAACCTTTTTTTGAAAGAGGGATTTTCTCATTTATAAAGCACACAGATTAAAAAATAAGAGTCATTTACAATAGAAAAAGAGTTTAACATTGAAAGCCTCAGATTCAGAAGCAAAAAGGATTCAAGTTCAATTATAGACTCATAGTGAGTATAAAAGCCTAGGGTCCCAAAGTGGAACCCTAGTACCACTTGTCAAAGCAACCCCAAAAACCTAGGGTTTCAAATAGAGTCAGAAAAAAAAGGTGAGAAACAGGTCATCGAAAGAGGCTCAGAGGTCTCTTTCAAAGACTGATGTGAGACAAACATACACGATGGCAAGAATACTGATTCAAAGTCATGCTTGAGAAAACTTGATAAAAAAGTTTTAGAAGAAAGAGTTGATACGAGTTTTACACTAAAGTAGATAAAACATTCTTAGTAGGAACACAAATACAGTTAAGTAAAGCAAACAAAAATCATAGAGTTCAACCATAAAACATATAGCAAAGAGTAGGGAAAACAACACAAATTAACTCGTGATCATGAGAGTAACAACAAAGAGTAGAAAAGTCTTGCATAATAGGAAAGAAACAAGAGAGCAAACTCAAGCATAGCAGAAAAGAAAGCAACGAGCCTAACATAGGTAAACACATATGAAGAGAGAATAGAAAGAATCAAGAAAGAAACAAATATTTGAAGAACTTTTCAAGAAACCCTAAAAATCGGAAATGAATAATTTGGGGAAAACCTTTAAAACATCAAGTAAAGACCAGGCATGTCATAGATCGAAAAGAAATAAGCAAGTACCGAACCTTAGACGGCTTAGAGTTGCAGAAAAAACCCTAGAATGAGAAATGTCTTGAGGAAAGTAGGATCCTGAGTATAAAAGACTCATTTTGCTTGAACATTCCAGAAAATGGCCGGAGAATCCATATATCTACAGATCTTAGGAAGACCTGAAGAGAAACATCAGTGTCGGGCTTCAAATCATTGAACAACTTGGTTTTGTTGGTGAGGAGGGCGAGCATAAGTCATCCATGGCATGGAACGCCATGGATTTTGGTGGAATCGTGATAGAATGAGGTAGGAGAGGAATAGGGTTTCAGAGAGCTTGGGAGTGTTTTGAGAGACGAAGGGTTTCTATTTGATGGGTCAGGTGAGAATGAGGGAGATTAGGGTAGTCGTTCAGAAATTAAAAATGGTAAGGGTGGGTTTCGGCCGTTCATCTTGAGTGATCAACTGTCTAGATTTTAGTGGGTAGGTGGGTAATGGGTTGGGTCATCCAAAATCGGGTTGTGGGTTGGGTTTAATTTGGGCGGAAATTGGGTCAATTTAAGGGTTATAATTGAAAGGAAATGCGGCTGTAATTGCAATAGAAGTAGTCTAAATTTAAAATAGCAAATTTTCCTCTTTTTATTTTATAAAAATAGTAATAATGATTAAAAACAAATTAAAAGCACTGAACAAATTGATAATACATAAATATTAATCCGAAAATACTGGAAATAATTTTATTATTGTAAAACGCTATTAATCGTAATATGGTCTACAATTGCAGTTTTGTGCAATTTAGCTTTCCAGCCCCTGCAATGCAAAAGGTGGCGATCTTTCAGCCGATGCAGAATGTAAAATGAAGTGGCGATATCTCACTAATGCAAAATAAGGTGGCGATCTTTCAGCCGATGCAGAATGTATAATGAAGTAGCGATATTTCAGCCATGCAAAATAAGGTGGCGATATTTCAGCCGTACAGGATGGAGACACTGCTTAGTTTTAGAAGGTAGAAATGTAGCCTTATGTAATGCGAGAAATGCAGATGTACGTGGAGATTAACCTCAGAAGGAAGAAAGGTAGCCTTATGCAATGAGAAAAATGCATATGAAGGTAGAAAGGTAGCCTAATGCAATGCAAAAAATGTAGATGGAGGTAGAGCTTAACCTCAGATGGCAAAAAAGCAGCCTTATGCAATGCAGAAGAATGCCGATGGAGATAGAGCTTAACTTCAGAAGGTAGAAAAGTAGCCTTATGCAATGAAGAAATGCAGATGGAGGTAGAGCTTAACCCCGGAAGGCAGAAAAGTAGCCTTATGCAATGCAAAAAAGCAGATGGAGGTAGAGCTTAACCTCAAAAGGTAGAAAAGTAGCCTTATGCAATGCAAAAGAATGCTGATGGAGACAATGCTTAGTCTCGGAAGGAAGAAAAGTAGCCTTATGCAATGTAGAAATGCAGATGGAGATAGAGCTTAACCTCGGAAGGCAGAAATGTAGCCTTATGTAGTGTAACAGAATGCAGATGGAGACAGTGCTTAGTCTCGGAAGTCATAAAAGTAGCCTTATAAAATGCATGAAAAATGTAGATGGAGGTCGAGCTTAACCTCGGAAGGCAAGAAATGTAGCCTCATGTAATGCAGAAGATAGAAAGTGAATAGCAATGTAATCTCTTAGCTGATACATGACGGTCGATAACTGATTGTGTGGTTTTGGCTGCTAGGAATGTCGGGTGCGTGTAGCACTTGCAAAAAGTTTAGTTCATCTTCCCAAGGACCTAGCTTGACCTTCTTGGTTTTGTTCTCGTTGGGGTAGCATCGCTACACAAAGAAATTTTGATAGTAGTCATGCATAATTTATTATAATTGAAAAAGGTTTTCTTTAGATGAACCAACGACTACAACATGGTTCAAGACATCGCAACCTCTCTCGCTCTAGAATTTTGGGGGTCCTCCTCAAAATTCTGCCCCAGTTGTTGGGCTGGTGCTTTTGACGGTTGCTTGCGATAATTGGCTGAAGTTACTTCAGAATTTTGAGAGTCCTCCTCAAAAATTCTGCCCCAGTTTCCAATCGTGGGGGGTGGGGGGATGAACATTTTATTGAATTGTGATTGAACCCATAAGGTTGCCTAATTTTCCTCTCTTAAACGGGAATTAGGTTAGACATAGTTCAAAATACATTATAAAGTGAATCAAAGGTGGTTACATATAATATCGTTTGACTGCATCTTAATTGATCGGCTTTGGCCAAACTTTTCTGTCCATTTCTATGGTTATGAGGGCTCCTCCAGTTCGAACCCGATGAACTATGTACGGACCTTGCCAATCGAGAGAGAATTTCCTTTGGCTTTATCTTGATGCGGAAGTATTCTTTTCAACACCAGATGCTCTGGTGTAAACTTTATCGACTTGACTCTTTAGTTAAAGGCTCTGGACATTCTGTTCTTGTACAATTTACCGTGGCAAAATTCATTAATTCTCTTCCTATCTATTAGAGCTAGTTGCTCAAAGCGGCTTTTTAACCATTCTGCGTCGACTAGTTCTGCTTCATGTATGATCCTCAAAGAGGGAATCTCCATCTTGGCGGAAATGACCACTTCTGTACCATAAACCAACATATAGGGTTTATGTGCAAACTTCTGTACAATATCCCAATAGAGCGAATGCTAGCTTCTCATGCCACTGCGTATGCGTTTCTATCCTTTTCCGTAGTATCTTCTTGATATTCTTATTGGCCGCTTCTACAGCTCAATTCATCTGAGGTTTGTAAGCTGTAGAGTTCGTATGTTTAATCTTGAATGCTTCACACATTTCTTTCAGCATGTCACTATTGAGATTGGAACCATTGCCAGTAATGATTGATTCGAGGATTTCGAATCGACAAAAAATACTATTGTAGACAAAAATCTTCCATAACTTTCATTGTCAGTGCGCTGTACGATGCTGTTTCAACCTATTTGGTGAAATAATCAATTGCCACTAGAATGAACCTATGCTAGTTTGATGGGGAAGGATCGATAGGTCTAATGATATCCATTCCCCAAGCTACGAACGTCCATCGCGAGCTTGTTGCCGTAAGATCGTTAGGAGGCACCTTTCTCATATGTGCATGTATCTGACAACGATGGAACTTTTGGACACACTGGATGCAGTCTGTTTCCATAGTAATCCAATAATAACCTACCTGGAGTATTTTCTTGGCTAAGAAAAAACCATTCATATGTGGACCGCAGGTCCCTGCATGAAATTCTTCTAATAACCTGGATGCTTCCTTTGCTTCGACACAGCTTAGTAATCCCTAATCGGGGGTCCTCCTCAATAGTATTCCTCCACTATGAAAGAAGTTGCTAGATAACCTCCGAAGTGTGCTCTTCTGAGTAGCACTTGCGTGTTCTGGATATTCTCCTGTTATCAGATACTCCTTGATGTCGTAGAACCATAGTTTTCCATATGCTTTTTCCTCCACGTGATTGCAATAAGCTGGTTGGTCTTGAACCTTTACCGGAATAGGATCAGTGAATTTTTTATCTAGATGAGGAGTCATAGATGATAGGGTATCCAATGCATCGGTAAACTCATTCTGAACTCAGGGGACATGATGAAATTCTATCTTCTTGAATCTCTTCCTCAACTCTTATACCTGATGCAGGTAAGGGAGTATCTTGGAGTTATTGGTTTCCCGTTCTTCTTGAACTTGATATATGAGCAAATCCGAGTTCCAGATCACTAGTAAATCTTGAATGTTCATATTAATGGGCAGCTTGAGCCCTAAGATGCAGGCTTTTTATTTGGCCATATTGTTGGTGCATGGGAATCTGAGCTTCGTATATACCGGGTAATGTTGGCCAACTTCTGATACTAGAACTGCTCCTATGTCAAGTCCTTTGAAGTTTGCTGCTCCGTCGGAAAACACACTCTAACCATCACAGGATTCTGCAATGTCTTCTTCAATGAAAAATACCTCTTCATCAGGAAAATACGCCTTTAGAGGCTCGTATTCTCTGTCCTAAGGATTATTGCCGAGATGATCTGCCAATGCTTGTCCTTTGATTGCCTTCTGAGATACATGGAGAATGTCGAATTCGGTCAGCAGGATCTGCCACTTGGCTAGCTTGCCCGTGGGCATGGGTTTCTGAAAGATATCTTTAAGTGGATCCATTCTTGATATGAGGCAAGTGCAATAGGCACAGAAACAATGCATGAACTCCTTAGTTACCCAAGTTAGGGCACAAAAAGTGCATTCTAACAATTAATACCGAGCCTCGTATGGAGTGAATTTCTTCTTGAGATAGTAGATGGCCTGCTATTTTCTCCCCATTTCCTCATATTGTCCCAAAACATAATCGAATGCCTCATCCAATACTGCAAGTTAGAGTAATAAAGGTCTACCTAGCTTGGGCGGAACTAGGACTAGGGCGTTGAAAGGTATTCTTTGATTCTGTCAAAGGCTTTCTGACAATCATCAGTGCATTTGGTAACAACATCCTTTTTCAACATTTTAAAGATCACTTTACAAATGATAGTAGACTGAGCTATGAACCGGCTGATATAGTTGAGTCTCCCCAGGAAACTCATCAGGTCCTTCTTGTTCCTTGGCGGTGGCAATTCTCGAATGGCCTTAACCTTTGACAGATCTAGTTTTATTCCTTGATGACTCACAATGAACCCAAGCAGTTTTCCAGCAGGAACTCCGAATGCACATTTGGCGGGATTCAATTTCAGATTGTACCTTCTCCATCTATTGAAGAAATTCCTCAGATCTTTCATGTGGTTAGTGGATTTCTTGGATTTGATGATGATATCGTCTACATATACCTTGATCTTTTTGTGTATCATCTGGTAAAAAATAGTAATCATGGCCCTCATGTAGGTGGCCCCAACATTATTTTGTACAAATGACATCATCTTATATCAATACATCCCCCATGGCATAATGAAAGTTGTTTTCTCCGAGTCTTCTTCATCCACCCATATCTGATGGTATCCAGCAAAACAATCAACAAACGACTGCAGCTCATGCTTGGCGCAGTTGTCACTTAGTATGTGTATGTTTGCCAAGGGGAAGTCCTCTTTTGGACTTGCCCGGTTGAGATGTCGGTAGTCGACCCAAACTCTAACCTTCCTATTCTTCTTCGGCACTGGCACAACATTGGCTAACCATGTTCTATTCTCCACTACCCTGAGAACCTTGGCTTTGACCTGCTTGGTAATTTCTTTCTTGATTTTCAAACTCATGTCAGGTTTGAACTTTCTGAGCCTGTGTTTTATCGGCGGACATGTTGGATTTGTTGGCAGTTTGTGAGCTACAACAGATGTACCGAGGCCAGTCATATCATCATACGACCAGGCGAATATTTCTTCATATTCCCTTAGAAATTCCATGTACTTTTCCTTTTCCGTCGGTGACAAATGAATACTGATGCGCGTTTCCTTGACATTCTCTGTATCCCACAAGTTGACAATCTCAGTTTCGTCCATATTGGCCTTAGATCTAATATGAAAATCCTCAATTTCTTCAACAATCTCTTCCGGTATATCATCTTCTTCTGAATATATATCTGTTTGTTGCGTTATCTCGTTGCAAGTCGCAATCGTCGGTTCATCAAGATAAGTATAGTAATACTGTGTAAAGAAAGTAAACAATAGAAAAATAATAAGAGCAAGATTTATATGAAACTGAAATGCTTTGATAAGTTTCATAATTATTTTGAACATCGGAGCTCTTTTCAAATTTACAAGAAATACGGAAAGAAAATCAACTAGCGAAAAAGTAAAAGGTAATGCATGTGCTTTGTTCAGCCTTGCTACCCTAAAGTTTTCCTAGCCTTGGTGGTTTTGATGGATGAATAATTTAGGCGCGCTCCTCGATTCACAGCTTGTATAGAAAGGCATTCCTCTCCCTCCTCCTAAAAAATAACACATCAATCCATATTCTCATCTTCCAAAAATAAGTTCCTCATTGCCGCCAACTCTTCCTCTTCTTCTGACACATAGATGATATCAGTTGGCTGGAAAGTCTGCTCCAACCGAGGTATCTAATATTGCAATGGGTAGTAGAGACTGCACCATGGTGGCGACCGGTGGTTGAACGCCTCCTAAGTGTATTCATATCCCAATCCAAAAGTGGTACTATGTTTCTTCAGCTTGATGGGTTTGGCGATTCCATGGAGGTTTTTGCGGAGTCCCTTGATAGGCTCGTATCCACACCAATTCAATATGCTTTCAATCTTATTATGCCACCGTTTATCCTTGTCCATAGCATTGACCCGCTCGATGTGGTTGTAGGTTTCTCCGCCTATTCTCCTTCTCCCTCTTATTACCGGTATGATCTGGTGACTGTATATTGGATAGCTACCATCGCCATGGGATAATCACCTCTCGGTGATTCAATTCAAATTTCACTGCTTGTGTAAGGTTGATTCTATGGCTCTAGCATTATGAATCCAGGGTCATCCTAGCAGCAAATATTAAGACGTTGGGACGTCTATTACTTGAAAGTCGACGTCAAACCAAGTCGGTCCCATTTGCTGACTTGGGAACCATCGAAAGCTTTGACATTGATGGCTCCATCCTTGATATCATGCAAGCTCTTTCCTAATGTTCTAAGAGTCACTAAAGGAAAAATATTGAGGTTGGATCCTCTATTAACCAGAATTCTTGTGATGAAATAATCTTCGCATTGCACCATGATGTGCAATGCCTTGTTATGGCTTAGCCCTTGTGGTGGTAGCTCATCTCTGTGGAAAGTGACTTTACGACTCTCCAACACATGTCCTACCATGTTTTCCGTTTCTCCTCCAGTTATGCTGCTGGGCACATATGTCTCGCTCAACACTTTCAATAAGGCATTTTTATGTGCGTCAGAGCTCTGTAGCAGGCTAAGATGAAGATCTGGGCTGGCGTATTATTGAACTGATCGATGATTGAATACTCTTTGGCTTTTATTTTCCTCCAGAGATTATTAGGCCCAGTCGTCTAGAGGCTTGCTTACTGGACTAACCTAGATGCTCCGGGGTATAAACCCTACTGATTCGGGTAATACCCTGTGCTACAATTGCTACTCAAGATTCGACTTACCCTTTGCTTCTTGCCTCGACAATGTAATCCACAGGAATGGCCTTCGTATGGATGGTGCTATGGCTGAAATAGATACTGGAATGGGTACTCTTGTCTTGGAAAGTAACACAGCCACTTCAAATGGCATAGGTGCCTTTGGGGATCCAAAATTGACCTCAATTGATCCTGACGCCTTTGCAGAAAAAGGTGCTTAGAACTCAAGTGGGATAGACATGTTTTCTTCGTCATCCCCGGAAGGTTGGATTTGGACAACAATCGAGTTAAATGTGACCGTTAGTTTCTTTGGCTCGTCACCCTTAGTAATCAATCCAATCGATCCTTAGGGTCCCAATTGTCCTCTATCTTGATCATGTAAACGCCTTAACACTTGTGGTTAGGTAGAGGGTTGTTAAAAACATTAGGAGAAGGCTTCTTTGCCACGATAATTTTATTTTCAATTAAATCCTGGATCTTATCCTTTAGCAAGCGGCACTCGTCAATGGTATGCCCCTTCATGCCAGAATGGTATGCACACGTTTTGTTCAAGTTGATCCATTGGGAAGGGTTTTCTAAAATTATGGAAGGGATAGGGGTGACATAATGAGAAACTTTGAGTCTTTCATACAGCTGGTCGATCGGCTTAGCAATGACGGTATATTGTTTGGGAGGCCTGTTGTCGAAGTTCGGTCGAGGTCTGGGAAATTTTTGACGAGCGAGAGGTGATTGATAATGAGAGGTTTAGGAGTTTTAGACTTGATAGACATGTGTAGGTCAGGAATATCTCAGTAAGATAGGTTGATATGTGGGAGGTAGAGATGATTGGTAAGTAGGTGGTGAATCTTGGTAAGAAGGCGATGCTGCTTGGTATTTACGGTAGGTTGATATGTGAGAGGAGATATTGGGTAGGTTTGGTATTTTTTTGGGGATTTTATTTTCTGTGCAACCATCACGGCACTCACATCCCTTTTCTTAGATGCTCCACCAGATTCTAGAGCCTTGTTGGTGGCCTGCAATTCTTCAAAGTTAGTGACCATACCACTTTTAATGCCTTCCTCGATCCTCTCCCCTAGATTGATGATGTCAGAAAATTTCTGGCCTTTAATTGACATCAGCCTCTCTTAATAATGCAGGTCTTGAGCCCGGACGAAAAATCTATTCATTTGTTCTTCTTCTAAAGCTGGCCTGACTTTAGCATCCTCTGATCTCCAGCGAGTAGCATACTTGCAGAATGTCTTTGTGGGTTTCTTCTTTAAGTTATGGATGCAGAATATATCTGGTGCATTCTTCGTGTTGAATTTGAAATTGTCTATAAAATCGGACGCCACACTTACCCAACTCGTCCTCTTCTTTGGGTCTTGGCTAATGTATCAAGATAGAGCATCTCCTTTCATACTTCTCATAAAGAGCTTCATGAGAATCTTCTCATCCTTTCCTACCCTAACCAGTTTGTCGCAGTAAGTCTTCAAATGAACTCTGGGATCCCTTGTGCCATCAAATATCTCGAATTTGGAGGTTTGTACCCCTCGCGTAGTTCAATATTTGGCTGAGCACAAAGGTCCTCGTAATTCAGCCTCTCAATACCTTTGTTTCCTTAAACACACTGGACTCGGCTATTCAACTTCTTGTGTTCTGCAGGCAGGTTCTTAGTAAGAGAGTCTTTGTCATCAAACTTTGAAGTGCTTGAAATAGGTTGAGCACAGTGTGGTATGGTTTCCACATGGGCGGGGGTGTTGTGGGAATGATCATTTGTGGAGTTTAGTCTTTCAGGAATGAGTAGCAGGGTGTTGTTTGAGGTTTGACATGTGTTGCAGTGCTGATGGGGAGTGGGTTGTTTCTGTGGTTTCGGGATGTTTTGTGGAGGTGTGGGTTTTTGAGCATTGGGAAAGTTGACATCTAGGGCAGTGAAGGAAAGTGACAAGTTTTCCAAGTTGTGAACTTGGTCCAGCTCTTCCTGAAAATTCAATATCTTCTGTTCGAGCTGGGCGGCGCTTTCTTTGGAAACTGAATACCTTGAGGAACCTCTACCCTTTTGGCCTAGTTGTTTGAATCCTCCATTTTTCTTCTGTTCTTGTTTATGATAGGATGAGGAGTAGGAGGTGGTGGTTGAGGGCCCTTGGATCTTGTGAAGTAGGATGATAATGCCAGAGTGCATGAACAAATCTTTTGGAAGAACTTCCTTTCCATTTCTACAAAACCCCGCTCCAAATACCCTAATTGCTTATTGGCGCTGACGGCCATATCTTTCCATTCTTCAATCAACTTTGATGTGCTTCTTTAATTTCCATATGTTCACTTTCGCACTCTCGAATCCTCTTGCGCAATTGTTTGTACTTAACCCGTACTTCAGCCTTTTCGTCGATGATCCTATGACCTGGACGGACCCAGGTTTTCCCACCTACCATGATCGTCTTCCACCCAACTAGGATATCATGGGGTATAACCAGCATGGTATCTGTCTGGTTCTATGAAATCCTTTCCCACGAGAATTTTGTAGTGCCACATGTGTTGGGCCTGACACTTGTGAGTGCTATCGTCGTTCTGAAAGTCGGCCCTGAAATGACTCATCTTGTCGACCAATTGTATAACACGCTTTCTCCATTACTGCCTAATGATTTGGAGAGGGAGATAAGGTTAAGTTCCTCTCAGACCAATGAGTATAAGAAATGGTGTGCCCCGAGATCGGACAATGAACTCTCCAGTAGTGTTTTCTAGTTGAGAAAACATGTTAGGCATATAGTTCATTCGCCTTGACTGATGGAAGGTGATATGACCATCCCAGCCTCTGTGCAAAATCTCTTGCTGATATTCACCCTTTTGGAGGTGCTCCATGAGCTAAAGTTGGAGTAGCAAGTTACAACCCTCAAAGTGATAGGCACCTTGTTGACTGTTTTTTAGGGCTCGATATATCTCTGCGACAATCATTGGTACAATACTGAAAGGCTGCCTTCCAATACCTTCCATTATAATCTTGGTGACCATGGCTAGTATGGTATGGATCCTAGCTTTTATTGATAGGAAGCACTATCATCCCCAAAAAGCAGAACATAAAGAAAAAGACTCTTCTGTGGATATACCCCAGTGAGGTGAGGGAAAATTCATTTGGGTAGGTGTGGTTAGACTTGCTATGGCTATAGCTCTCGTACAGATAGGATCGAAATGAATGTAATAGTCCTTAAAATAGGTCAAATATGGGTTTTTCTTTAGTCCCATCATCTTTAGAAAACCCCTACCCTTGCAATTTTTTGGCATAAGCAAAATCAGAGTCTCCAAAGGGATATCAGCTAACCCTCCTATTTCTTTGAGCAGACGTGTCACTTCAAGGTCCCAAAAATGAAACACAGACCTGTCACTATCCCAGAATACTGTTACAGCTTCAATGATTTTGTTATCAGGTTGGATTTCCAAATGAGAAGGCAAATTTCTCAAATATTTGCAGACGAGAGTCTGATCGCTGGAGTGAAGGTCTTCCCACCAGTTTAGTAACCTTGGGTGAATGTTGGTTACCATGCCGAATCTGGGGACTTTGTGCCTCATTTTCTGCAAAACAAAGTGTTAGACACTTACCCCCACCGGACTCGACTACTTAAACAATTAATTATAAACCAAATAATTAGCACAAACAACATTTAGTTCTCCGAATAAATTCATAGAACATGGTGGTGTTCTTTTGGGTTTTCCAGGAAACCTAGTGGACTTTGGATAAGGCTATCTTAAAGAGTCATTATATGGACAACATAACTGACTCGGCTAGGTTTGACCATGATGCATGCATTGTTAAAAAGAGTAAGGTTTATATGGGGTATTAGACCAGTACCCTTGAGCGGATAACTCAAGAGAGAAAGGTGCGGAACCATCGACTGCACCGCTGATCGACTTGTTTTACCGCAAATACGCCTTTGCCGAATTTAGGGGGTGATAATATCGGAAGGGCGCAACCACTCATAATAAGCGTTGCTATGGTATTTTAATTGGAACGAGTGGAATATGATGTTGAAGAACAAATACAAAGAATGAAACAAGTAGCCATGTATTTGTACATTCATAAAGTAAGGATTAAAATGATTGCTCACAATCACAGCAGTATTGAAGGAAAGTGATAAAAGAAAACATAAAAGAAAAAGAAACAAAAGCCAAGTCAGTTTCGTAGAAGAAAAGATAAAGACATTTAATAAAGGTAATAAAAGCAATGAAGTCACAAATAACACGAAATGGTAAAAGCCTAAAATTCCGCAGCAGAGTCGCCATGTTGACGACGTCCCCTTTCTCTACATACATACATACATACATATACATACATATATACATACATACATACATATACATACATATATAGATATATACATACATACATATATATATATATATATATATATATATATATATATATATATATATATATATATATATATATATATATATATATATATATATATATATATATATATATATATATATATATATATATATATATATATATATATATATATATATATATATCGAAATCAAGCTTGTGATATTTGGGAGGACAACTCGCTCCCTTTTAGGAATTTAGTTTTCTGATTTCGAGAGTTGCCACCTAATGATTAAGTGCGTTAGGACACTAAGAATGGATAGAGTTGAGGAAACCAGATTTGGGTAAGGGCTAGAAATTATCTCGAGGGGAAGGTGTTAGGCACCCCTTAAGATCAACTAGTGTGGTTCCCGGCCATGTTATAATTGTGACTTCATGTAATCAGAGAATCAATTAATACTCAAATAAAGGGACTTGCACACACCACTGCAAAAAAAGATGAAATTTTGGGAAAAATAAATGAGGCAACCTTTTGTGGAAAAGATTTGAGACTTTATGAAGAAAACAAATAAAGAGAAAGTAAAGGGGGGGGGGGGTGTCCTAGGTTTATGATTTATATGGATCACGTCAATGTAATATCCAGTAACCATTCCTCGGAAGAGGGGCTACATGAGATATTAGCGCATCGGTCATCATCTCCATATCTACCCTTACCAGTTGTTAGGTATTAAAACGTAAAATGGTATCGTTGCTTATTGCATGATATTACCCGTCCCAATCCTATCATTCTCTGAGGCATTGAGACTACTAATCTTGAAGGGAAGGGATTGTGGCCTTTCAGAGTTTTCAAAAGGATGAAAATCTAAGCGATAAACAATAACAAGTAGCACCTAAGGGGAAACAAATAACAATTAGAGCTCAAATAAGCCTCCTCGCTCAAAGCAGCAAATCAATTAGCATGCCTTACAGGTACTGGTTTGGTCTGAACCAAATTAAGGCGTATGATAGGTTGATTCATCACATATTTCCCAGATGATGTGTCCGAATTAGCCTAGTTTAGATGTAATTGTTAAGTACTGACACAGTTGATTAATTACCTAACAGTTTGCCTATGTGAGTCCTGTAGGCATAACATCTAACTAAGTTGTACTGATTTTTGAAAAAAAGAGTTACTGATTATAGAGAAAGAATCTGCAGGTTTTAAGACTTATTTTAGGTTCCAAACGAGGTTGATTCAGTTAGTTGTCCTTCAGGCATAGTCTCGAAGTGTTATTGATTTTAATAGTTGCAACAGTCCTATAAATAGGATTTCTAAATGAATTGATTATTATTAGACCTAAAGTCATTTTCCTAGTGTTTATATACGCAGAAGTACCGAAAAACTTATAGGCATGCTTTCTAGATGCTGAATGCATAATTATATAGGTTATAGGCATGTTTTCTAAGTGCAGAAAATGCACAATTATGAAAAACCCCATAGGTATGTTTTCTAAGTGCGGGAAATGCAGAATTATGAAAAACCCCATAGGCATGTTTTCTAAGTGCATAAAATGCATAATTATGAAAAACTCTATGGGCATGTTTTCTGCCCCTTCACATGCATTCATCCCCCATCCCTTTCCACTATCCACCCCAATAGTTATTACAAAATTATTATAGACCGAAAGAACTAGAAAGAAAATTAAAAATTACTTAAAAAGCTCTAGCTACATCCAAACATCCTAATTCAGACTCAAGTCCAACAATATGAGATAAACCAACTTCCAGGATCAGACTTCTAAATAACCTTCTCATATTTGGGGGTGGGTCAAAGTTCCCAAAAGTCTCAAAGGGCACTGGGCGGTGCTTATACCCAAAAATATTTTCAGAACCAAGAACATAGTGTAGTGTAGAAAGGACAGATCTCAGATGTCCAAGTTTAGAGGGAACCAAAGGTCCCAAAGCAAGGCTCAAAAGAGAAGGGCAGAACATAAGATTATAGGAATAGGTGTAAGTGCACAAACGGGAAGGGAATCAGGGAGAGACAAGGCAGGCTGGTAATCATGCCTAGTGTGAGCATGTGGTTTTTGCCTCGCGTGAATCACTCTTACAAAATTTTTTGATTTAATTTTCCTTTTAATTATTTGATTTTTAGGATTAATTGCATAATTTTTGTGTTTGTTTGTATTTTTGTGTTCATTTTTAATTTAGATAATTCATAATTATACAAAAATATTGCATTTGGATTTAGGATTTTATTTTACATATTTTCTTAAAATTAAGTGGTAATTAGGATTTTACAAAAAATAAAAAAATAAAAAATTTTGATTTATTTTTTGCTTTATTTAATTTAGATTTTTGTTAGTTTCTTTTAAGTTGATGTTTAATTAATTGTGTTAATTATTAATTAGAGCTTAATATAATTAGGTAAGTTAATTTAATTTTAGGAGTTAATTTTGCTTTAGTTTCAATTATTATTTTAATTTTAATTTATGAAAAAGAAAAGAAAATGAAATTAAAAGGAAATTATGTCTAATAGAAATGCCTAAATTTGGGCTAAATTCGTCCAAGTCCAAACCAACCCCCCAAACCCAGTCCAAATTCCCCCTAATCTGACCTAAAACTCATGCCCCCACCCGGTCTCTCATTGACACAGTCAAACGACGTTGTTTCTTAGCCAAATGATCTGAGCCGTCGAGGTCTCATGATCTAACGGCCAAGAAATCAAGGCCACTAAGTATAAATGTCCAAATGGACCCTACCCCTATCAGAACCCCCTACCCCTCATCTCTCCTCTCTCACACGAACCTTAGAGAGTAGCCCTGAACTCCGCCGCCCCCCGCCGTCCACCGCCGGCAAGAAATCGCACACGGCGGCGGAGGGCCTCTGATGGCCACCAAATTAATACCCTAGATTCCTCTCCTTATCCTCTTTACAAATATCCAAAGCCTGTCCCTCGAATCCTACCTGAGCTTCTCGAATATTGCTCAGAAACTCTGACCCTCCACCATGACAGGCGACGCCACCACCCAAACACCACTATATTAACACCCAAAAAATCCCCATGGCCTCCTCTTCCTTAATCTCACTCTCCCAACCCTTGAATCCTACCCAAACTCCTAAAATTTGAAATAGAAATTTGAAACCCTAAAATTTGAAAAAAAGGCCTCAATCGGTAGAGTTCTGAATTTCTGAGTTCGGAATCGAGTTTAGCTGTGTGTTCTCATCTGAGAACACACGATTGAAGTTTATTCCGACCTCAAATTCACGGGTTCGTCGTGGGTCAAATTTCAAAGAAGGTGCCTGTTTGTTTAAAAAGAGGCATGACTGGTCTTGTTTTTCTTTTCTTTGTTATTTTTCCTTTTGTTTCTTCTTTTCTTCTCTTCCTTTTGTTCCATAGAAAAACACTTTGCATACATTATCTGGTTTAGACTCTTTTTTCTTTAGTTTTAGTTAGTTAAATATGCAGAGAACTCATTGCAAAATTCATAGTGTTATGGTCAATTATTTGTGTACATGATTAATTTTTAGTAACCCTAGTCCATTAATTAGGTCCATTATATTAGGTCTGTTAATAGGTCGAATAGTTTGTGATTCAAATTGTGAAAAATATTGCATTCCGGTTAAGTTGGCCTAGAATCTTAATTGGGCTGGTGGATTGTATGAGTCCTGAAATCTTTGTTGACCCATTTAGGAAAAGAAAGGTTGGCCAAATAGTGTAAAAAACCCAGGGCTGATATGCCTTGGGTCAATTAGACCCAGGTTGGTCCATCATAATAGTTTTCAGAAGTTTAAAGGGTACTTAGAGCAATGCACTTAGGGAATATCTAGTGTAACTGATTTGGAAGATTCTAGTGAGGGCTCTTAGTGAAATTTCAGATTTGTAGTTATTAAACTTGAGTAGCAAGTCAGTAAGTCAGGGACCCTTTTAGCAAAAACATGAATTAAAAGGACTAAAAAGCTAAAATAAAATCTAGAACTTACCCTAATCCATTGCCTATAAGGCATGCCATTCTTTCCTTGCAAAAAAAGGGTTTAGAGAGATCATTTTGCGCACAGATTTTCTAAAAAATTATAAAGGGTTTTAGAGAGTCTGCAGATTTTTCACAATTTTTTTGAGAACCTGAAATTTGACAGCCTAGATTAGAGAGAAATTATGTTCAAAAAATGCTATTCCATTGATCATTACTGTTTATTTCTGAAGTTAAAACAACATTTAGGTAGCTGATAGTTGAAACAAATTGAATAAGGTCTATTTTGTTTTTCTGGTACATAACTGATTCAAAGTTGTGAACTACTGCTCTTTTAGCTGCTGATTCTGCATACTAGTGCTGCACAAACTAACCTCATGTTTCTTTTACTTTTTTTCTTCTACATCCAGATATTAATCACAGCTCCTCTATGGTGTAGCTCTCAATTTGGAATGAAATAAAGACCATACTAATTTGCTTTTGTTTTGCGTAGTTCAATTCGATTTAGTTAAATCTTTGTATTGTAATTAACTTTGGACTGTTGAACTATACTAAGTTCTATTTTAGCTCTAGTAAGGAAGATTAATTTTGCAACTCATGTCATCTTGAGTGTAGAAATGATCCTGGAGTTTATCAGGCTCTATCAATGTCTATTGTGTTTAAATTATTGGGTGAAATTGTTCCTTGATTTAGTATAGTTCCCATGAGCTAATGACTGTTATATGTGTGCCCAATTAATTGTTGAACCTCATTTTTCTTCTTAGCTATCATGTGTGCTAAATCTTCATCACTGCTATATCTCTTGGCTAGATGCGAGTCCGTGCTAGGGATAATAGTTCAGATTTTAAAAGGGATTGTTTAATTAGTTCAATGAAGGGTCAACTAAAGTCTAGAAATACAACTTTATTCATGAGCATGTTAGGTAAATCTAATGCTAATTCGTCCATGTAGAAATCCTAAAGGTTCAGCTTGGCTATCATATGCATAAAATTAATGTACAAGCGTTTTTGGACTTCATTTGAAAGCCCAGTTTGAAAACAACGCTGGTTTAGAAACAATAACAATCCAAATACTTTTGGCACTTGATAGATAGAAATTTTTAAATGATCAAGGAGGACCATAATTAGATAACAAGTAGTCCATGGCCCTCCAAAATTTAGTTCGAATATCATTAAAAAGAAAATTGAGGTGCACCACACCGAATGAAATCACAAATGCATGCCCCTCATTTAAATTAGTTTCTTAAAACACTTAGAATTCGGGAAATGCCATTTAGCGAATTTTGATTCACACAAAGTTAACAATACGTTAGTCTCTTTAGATGCGTTGTTTAATAACCTTACATTCCTAAACTCGGTGTGCATTTCGTGAGACCCAAATCCAAATCCCAAAATATTGGATAAGACGTGTTCCAGATGGTGGGTGCGTTTCATGTAACGCGATCGAAAGACATGTCTTATACGACGTTTAATTTCCTTAAAAATTAATAAAAGAAATAAATAATTTAAAATTGCACCATAGGTTTGAGACATGTATTAAAATCAGATAATATACCAATTATGGTAGTTTGAGCAAATGTGCTAGAACCACAAAATCCGAGGGTGCCTAACACCTTCCCTTGGGTTAACAGAATTCCTTATTCAGAATTTCTGGTTCGTAGACTACACAAGGAAAGCTGAATTTTCATCGATTTGGGATTTAAAATAAACCGGTGAGTTGGGACACCAGAAACGAACATATCTCAAGTGGCGACTCTGAAATAAAAATAAATAAATTATCCCATTTCGACTAATGTCACTTAAATTGAAAATCTCCCTTATATACTACCTTTCGGGGTGGTATGAAAATGGAGGTGTGACACCCAGCAATTGGGATGCTGCCATACCCCTGACCAGTCTGCAAGACAAACATTGAGAGTTATGATGTATTGTAGATCAGGTTATGGACTGTCAATAATTAGGATACTGCCAAGCGAAAACCTTAACTCAAGAACATAGAAGGGGATAAGGGTAGAGGATTCATAACAAAAACAAAAGCAAAGAAAGGAGATATGAAGCACAAGATAAAGCAGCTAAGCAATAACAAGAAACCTGAAGCTGTAAAGTAAACACATAGGGGTGAGGCAGAATACTTAAACAAAGGACATACCAGTTTCAAAAAAAATAAGGAAGGAAAAGTAGCCATGAAATAGCCAAGTTGTAGTTCCAAAAGATCTGAAGCAAAGCAAAGTCTTGAAAACATTACTGCGAGGAAGTATGTAATTAGAAGAGTGTGTGCTTGTGTGTCTTTCAGTGTCCTCGTAAAGAGGGAAGACATGTCTTTATATAGTTTTGAAAACAAGCAGTACATAGGCAAAGAGTGCAAAAACATGGAAATAGCAATCGATTAGTGTGAATTAAGACAATTAGATTCCTTTAATTAAGGAGTCTAGTTCAAACAATTAGTCAAGGTAGAATATGGAAAAGAAATCAGTTCAGTAAGGCTTATTAGGGCAAAGAAACCACATAGTGCATATACAAGGGCAAATATATAGTGGGTAATTAAGGAAAGTTGAAGTAACAATGTATTTATAAAGTAAAAATAGGGCATCAGTTCAAAAATCAACCAAGAGTATTCCAGATCCAATTGTAATAAGAGGGAATCCAAAGTAATTAAGGAAAGAATCACATAAATATAGAAATAACTCAAGAATTGGTACAAAAGTACAGAAGGAATACACGAGATCATGTTTTTAAGGGAAACATCACAAGCGTGGGATTTTTACACAAAAGGATCAAGTAAACAACCAGTAGCGTAAGGAGGTTCAATCGAAGAAAAAGTTAGTGAAAAATCATTAGCCTTGTGAAAGGGATTTCAGAATCAATTAGTTGGTTGGTGAAAACCTTTTTTTCAAAAGAGGGATTTTCTCATATATAAAGCACACATATCAAACAAAAAGAGTCGTTTTCTATAGAAAAATAATTTAACGCAGAAACCCTCAGAGTCAAAAGAAAAGAGGATTCAAGTTCAATTATAGACTCACAATGAGTCTGCAAGCCTTGGGCCCCAAAGTGGAAACCTAGTACCACTTGTCAAAGAAACCCCCAAAACCTAGGGTTTCAAATAGAGTTAGACAAAGAGGTGAGAAACAGGTCATCTAAAGAGGCTCAGAAGTCTCTTTCAAAGACTGATGTGAGACAAACATACACGATGGCAAGAATATTGATTCAAAGTCATGCTTGAGAAAACTTGATAAACAAGTTTTAGAAGAAAGAGATGATTCAAGTTTTACACAAAAGTAGATAAAATATGCTTAGAAGGAAAATAAATGAGTTTAGTAAAGCGAAAAAAAATCACAAAGTTCAACCACAACACATATATCAAAGAGTAAGGAAAAAACACAAATTAACACGTGATCACGAGAGTAACAGTGAAGAGTAGAAAAGTCTTGCATAATAGTAAAGAAATAAGAGAACAAACTCAAGCATAGCAGAAAAGAAAAAATACAAGCCTAACATAGGTAAGCACATATGAAGAGAGAATAGAAAGAATCAAGAAAGAAACAAATATTTGAATAACTTTTCCAGAAACCCTAAAAAAGGAATTGAACAATTTCAAAAAAGGAAATTTTGGGGAGAACCTTTAAACATCAAGAAATGATCGGGGATGCCACATATCTAAAAGAAATAAGCAAGTACATAACCTTAGATAACTTAGAGGTGCAGAGAAAACCGTAGAATGAGAAAGGTCTTGAGGAAATTCGGATCTTTAATCGAAAAGACTCATATTGCTTGGACATACCAAAAAATGGTCAGAGAAGCCAAAGATTTACAAATCTAAGGAAGATTTGAAGAGAACCATTAGAGTCAGGCTTCAAATCATTTCACAACTTGGGTTTGATGGTGAGAGAGGGCGAGCATAAGTCATCCATGGCCTGAAACATCGTGGATTCTGGTGGAATCGTGATAGAATGAGGTAGGAGATAGCTAGGATTTTAGAGAGCTACGGAGTGTTTTGAGACAGAGGGTTTCAAGGCGGTGGGTCAGTTGAGAATAAGAGAGATTAGGGTAGTCGTTCAGGAGTTAAAAAGGGTAAGGGTGGGTTTTGGTCGTTGATCTTGAGTGATCAACAGTCTAGATTTTAAGTGGGTATGTGAGTAACGAGTTGGGTCGTCCAAAATTGGGCCGTGGGTTGGGTTTAATTTGGCAGATATTGTGTCAATTTAAGGGTTATAATTGAAAGGAACTATAGCTGTAATTGAAATAAAAGTAGGCTAAATTTATAATAGCCAATTATAATTTTTTATTTTATAAAAATAGTAATAATGATTAAAAATAAATTAAAGCACTGAACTAATTAATAATACATAAATATTCATCCAAAAATACTAGAAAGAGTTTTATAATTGTAAAACACTAGTAATTGTAATATGGGCTATAATTGCAATTTTATGCAATTTAGCTTAGAAATATCAAATAAATTTTCTTTCAAAATATGAAAAATTACCTTAATTATATTTTTATGTAAATACGAGGATGGAAATAAATTATTCAACAAAATAATAATTTTGGAAATAATTATTGGATTTTGTACTGTTAAAATTGACAATAAATTGATTTTAAAAATCTTAAAAATTGGGTAAAAAAACCAAACCTCTTAGGCATGCTGGCATATGCATACACATTCCATTTTAAGGTATTTTTAAGTATAAAAATATATAGAAAAAATTGGGTTCCCACGGGCATATATGATCATTTTATAGCAATACAACCTCTTCCCACTTGACTTGGTGAGCCCTACTACAGTTCGAGGTCATTTTTATTTTGTTCTTACGTATTATGTATTGAGGTATAGTCAGGGCCTTGTTGTAGTCCTACTCTTTGTTTCTATTAGTGGCTACGTAGATATAGTGTATGTTGTATATTGGTGCTGGAAAAGTCAAACTAGTTATGTTGAGTTTGAATCACTTATTCCATTTCAACTATGAAAGTGTGTGTATTTTGAGACTTTAAAATGAAGTAGCTAATGGTAATGAATTGGTGTTGTATATATGATCTCCACATTGTCAAATTAAGGAAAATACATCTTCTCATTATTCATGGGTCAGTTTGGGTAGAAGGAAATCTAGTAGGCTTTCTTAGCCATGTCATCTCGACTGAGTGTCGGTCGTGCTCTACGGGTCGGGGTTGACAATCGGGTGGTCCGGAAATATTTTGGCTCTTATTATGAAAGGTTGGTATTTTTAAAGGTTAAGGAATTTCATAAGTTTGGTTGGTAATGGATGTCGATATTATCGAGGTCTTTTCATGGTTCTGAGCATTGGGATATGTTTGTATCATTATTTATGACTTGTACCTAAGGTTCGGTGCTATTCCAGAATGTTTATGTGTAATTTGGACTTGTTAGGCGGAGTTTGAATGTTTGAAAGCTTAAAGAAATGTTCTGATCATCAATTCATAATTTTAATGTTTTTGACATGGTTTGAGGCATAAATTAAGTTCAAGTCAATATTTGGGATGTATTGGTACATTTGGTTGAGGCATTAGGGGCCTTTGGTAGATTTTGGGTGATCAACAGATCGAGTGTTGACTTGGAAAAAGTGCTGAGGCAGCTGATGTTCGGTGCGAATGCACCTACATGGAAAGGGCTGAAGGTGTGGGCCAACAGACAAGAAGAATGCTTTATTGAAGCAGAATGTGAGCTGGGAATAGGGGATGCACATGTGTGAGGTTTTGGCTGCACCTTCGAGACTGCAGCGGTCATGTGGCTGCAAGAGCGATGGTCGGGGGTGGGTTCCTATATAATCGGGGGTTTGCCAAATTTTCACTTTATTTCTTCCATGTGGAGCCGACATTGGAGCAATGTTTGAGTGATATATTCATCATCTATTATGGGTAAGTGATTTCTTCTCATTGTGAGTGAAATACATGAATTATACATGGATTGGAACATGGAAATTGGTGGAGATTGTCGGATTTTCAAAAAAACTTGAAATTGATGTTTTTCGACTTTGATCACGATTTTGAAAATGGTATTAGGAATAAATCATATATTTGAGTTTGTGATGGCTTGAATAAATTTTATGTTCTAAAATGTTTTGAATTCGGGCGCGTGGGACCCAGGGTTGATTTTGTTGACTCTTTAGAGGTTGAGGCATATTTTTATTGGTTTTCATGATTGGTTCGCCAGTTTTGGATCAGTGACATTTGGTTTGAGGTGCTATAGAGGCATTGGAGGAAGTTGTGGAACTTTGGAACGAGGTAAGTCATATGTATAACCTTATGAGGGGGAATTTACTATGTAGGTGTTATTCTTCTTATATGCTACATGTTGTGGGAGCTGCACACACATGAGATGATGAGTCCATGGCGCATGATAGAACATCATAGTATGTCCGGGTGGATTAGGACTCACCCCATGCTTTATTTTTATATGTTAAGTTATTATTACCTGCTTAGTTACTCGACTTTACCTACAGTATAAAAGATACATCTATGGTTTGTGTCATTCAACCCTTGGCAATGTGCACATTATGATGGAATTAGGTCATTCACCTTGTGGGGATTATGTACCATACTCTCATTGGAAAAAGTGTTCGCTTCGGTAGTATAATAGATATATCTATGGTTTGTGTCATTCGACCCTCCACATGGCACACATTTTGACGGGATAGGGTCGTACGCCTCGACATTTCAATAAAATATTTCTATATAATCATGCGTAATATTTGACAAGAAGCCAGTGTATCTGTAAGTTTTCATGATTTGAATTATGATGACCTATGCCTTGAGGTCATATAGATATATATATATATATGTATATATATATATGTGTGTGTGTGTGTGTGTGTGTGTGTGCGCGCGCGCACACACATTATTTGTTAAGAGGAGGATTGTATCATGTATTTATACTTGCTTATTTCATTCATTTACTCTACATCACATTTGTTTACTTTCTATTTTATTAGATTTTTATCGGAATACTAGTAATTGTCGATGTTGATCCCTTAGCACTACTCCTTTCAGATTAGGCTAGATACTAACTGGGCACGCATTGATCTACAAAATGATGATGCACTTGTTGCACTTTTGTGTAGGTGCACTTATATCATGTGGCACTTATATTGTGTAGGTTCACTTATATAGAAAGTCTCCATTAGCGTTATTTATATTTTCCTGTCTTATATTTAATTATATGTCCCAATTGTTGCTTATGTAATTGTGATATCGGTTTTGGGGGTTCCTACATGATGTTTAGTATGGTAGTTCAAAAATTTCTTATTATTTCACCCGGTAAATTCTATTACATACTATTTAATTAATGGAAATTATGATTTCAAAGTAATAAATGGAGTAACTAAGTTGCGTAATCACTGTTGGCTTGCCTAATAGCTGGTTAGGCACCATCACGATCCATAGTGGATTTTTTGTTGTGAGAGCTTTATATTAAAGTGTTATATTAACTTATGTCTCACCAGTCACGAGAAAGTCTAGTAAAGTCTTGAAGAACGGTACAAAAACATGTGTACTTATCTTTGAGAGGCAATAGGGCTATTAGGAGCACTTACCTTCTTGTTTCCTGATCGTGCGATTTGATTCAGCTGAGGCTTATGCTTTTGTTTCCTCTCTATTAATAATTGTAGAATATGGAGTACTAGCTGCCAATTGAGCGTCTAAGAGTTCTGCACACATGGTGAATGATATTTTTCCTTACTCATTCGGGCAGGATATCATCATCTCCTTATGGAAGGATATTCTGTCATTTTGCTCAGTATCTGTATTTTCTATGGTTGGAGGTTATCCATAGATTTTTGCTATGTTCAAGCGTTTTTATCTTTCAATTTGGTGTTATGATAGAGTGGTTGTTTATATATTGAGGCAGTGAATGACTTGGAAGGAGGATTCCGCAGTGCATGTGTCACGACCCAAACCGATGAGCTGCGATGGGTGCCTGAGTCCTACTTATCAAACACCTTTAAGCATGTGTCTATGTTGTAAACCTGATAACATCTACTGAATAACGAGAAGAATATATATGAAGAAAACCTACCCAAAAGGCATATGTACATATACATGCAACATACGTAGGCAAGCTGACAAGGCTGCTATAGACAGTTATATACCTCAAAATTTGAAGTCGGAAAGATCATATACTATCCAACTAGACAAAATTTCTACAGAGCTCTAATTACTTAGCCACATCATACCCTATATATATATATATATATATTTTTATATATAAATATATACATATATATAATAATCTATATATATATATATATATATTACTAATACCAAAAGCAACTCTGATTCAACTACAGCGTGCCAACTCTCGCTGATCAAGGATCCTGAGAAAGGAGACTGTCAGCTTGCCTACATGTACCTGCAAGAATTAAATGCATGCCCCGTGAAAAGGGTGTCAGTATCATAAATGTACCGAGTATGTAAGGCATGAAAATCAGTACATAAAAGACATAGATGAAACCTGGAATAAAGAAATCCATCTGTCAATCTGAATAACTTCATAAATTATGAATCATTTATAATATCATGCACATGAATATAAATGTTGCATCATGCATAGGTATAGGTGTACATAGTATCATCAAGCCTATGAGGCCATCCCATCATATTGTCTCAGCCATTGTGGGCAACATCATCAACATTTACCAACTGATCAAGTGGTGGGGCATATATAATGTCGTAATATTTTTATCATATTCCATATATATATATATATATATATATATAACACATATAAATAAGCATATATAACTCTATCTGGTCGTAGGTCAATGCACATGTATAAATGAATGAAATACATGAAAAATATGTAATAAAATTCCTTTCGGATAAACTTTTATAATTGCATGGTATTCTATGACCATGAACATAAGATATAATTATATGTCACATGGGTAATTTGAGGCCCCTAGTATCTCCATGAATAGAGTCGTTATGAAAACTTATGTGTTTGCTTGTTTCTGCTGTACAATTTGGATCATGCAAAAAAGAAATAAGGGATGGCCTTAACATACCGGGAGTGGAAAACTTTTATGATGTTCTTGAAAAGGGTTTCACCGTACTCCGTTAGAACCACAAAATTTCATGTTCTAACAATTTTCGTTGGATTTCGTTTAGTTTAAGAAAGTATTGTTATTAATATCTTTGTAGGACTTTGAATGGTAAGAATTTCTAAGCTTATGTTATGAAGGAACTTTTGTCGATGCCCATTCTTTCTCGCAAAAATTGGGTTTATGACATTCGGGAGGACCACTCGTTCCCTTTTGGGGATTGGGTTTGAATTGAAGAGTCGCCACCTAATGATTAAGTGCATTAGGACACTAAGAAGAACTTTTATTTGGAAAATCAAAGATTGGGTAAGGGCTCAAAATTACCCAGAGGGGAAGGTGTTAGGCACCCCTCGAGATCCACTAGTGTGGTTCCCGACCAAACTATAATTTTGAATTTAAGTGTGAACAACAAGTAATTGCAATTAAAGGAAGTTAAAGAACTAAAAATTGAAAACAAAAGGCAGTCTGAAATTCTGAATAAAATGAATAAGTAAAGGGGAAAGGGGGTCCTAGGTATATAAACAATATGGATCACCCACACAACACCGGGTAAACATTTATACATATGGTGTTATCGCATGGTCATCATATCCATATCTACCATTTCCCAACCCGTTAAGGTATTAAATGCGGAATGATCTCATTTTACTTTTTTCATGCTATTACCTGCCCCAATCCTTTCAACCCAGGAGGTATTTGGGACTACTAATCCTAAAGAGAAGGGGTATAAGGTTTTAGAGTTTCAAAGGACAAAATTCTAAGGTGTCAATCAAACTTATATGTGACAGATATGGGGGGACACATAATAAATAGAAAGGCTCAGAAAAACCTCCTTAAAAACAAAAAGGGAACATATAGCTTAGCATGTCTTACACGTACTGATTAGGGTATGATTAAACTTAAGAGTTGTCATAGATTGATCTATTACATATTTCCTATGAGAAACCCGAGTCAGGCTGCCTGCTGGTTGCGGTTGATAAAGTCTGACTCCATTTATAAGTTACCTTATAGTTTGCTTAAGTGTTAAATGAAAACTTATAGGCATGACATCTATCAGTTTCAGAAAAGAAGTATGCTAATTTAGGAAGAAAAAGTTTTGAATTGATCAAGGGTGGAGAGAGAGAATAAATTCTATAGACGTTAAGCATTATTGTTACAGATGTTAGCCCTATAAGCAAATGAACGATTCAGGTTTGATTGATGGTTCCTATAGCCATGCTTTCGAGGCGTTATTGTCTTTAAACACTTTTTACAAGCGTAGTAAAAGTGCAGAAATTCTATCGGCATGATATCTAAATGTTGTTTACTTTTAAATCCTAAAAACATGTTTGCCTAGTGTGCAATGCATATGCAGGATCTGGATTTCTTATAGACATAGTGATAATGTAGAATTTCTTATAGACATGGTATCTATATATGATAATGTGGAATTCCTTAAAGACATGGTATCTATATGTGATGCAAAATACCTTATTGAAATGGTATCCATGTGATATAAAACCCCTTATAAATATGGTATCTACATATGATAATGCAAAATTCCTAATAGACATGGTATTGTCAAGACCCAGATTTCCCATCATTGGGAGTGGTGATGGCACCTACTAATGAGAGCTAGGTAAGCCAATCCTTAGCTACTTACTTCAATAACACGTTGCTTCTCTTTTAACAAATACAAGTCAAAAACATGAAAACAATGAAAATTTGAATAATTAAGCGGAAGATAACATTTTTTTTCTGAACATGAATTTCTAATAAAAGCATTTGAATTTCGACTGCCCATAACTGATGTCACAGTTTCACAGACGGTCTAAGAATACAACACATAAAGGTCTGAAAGAAATAAACTCAATATTGTCTCCAGAAATACATGAAAGAAACAGGAATATAGATGAAAGGTGCGCCAGGGCCTGTGAATGCCTGCAGGGGTACCTCGGGTTGCCTGATGAATAAGATCATGCAATCTCACTGCGGTTTGAATTCTACAATGCCGGGCTTTGCACAAAAGAGTGCAGAGTGTAGTATCAGCACAAACGACCCTATGTGCTGGTAAGTGCCTAGCCTAACCCCGAAAAAGTAGTGACGAGGCTACATCAGACTACCATATAAACCTATGCAGTAATATATACATATCTACAGCGGGAAAATCACAAGAATAACAATTTTAAGTGGGAAGTGAACATGCTTCTGGAATAACAGATAATACACAAATTCAAGAGAATAATAAGGAACATCAATAAATTATCTCTAACTTAAATAATGAAAATAAAAGCAGACTTCACTGTCTGTACACATCTCGTTGCAAGCGTGCAACCCAATCCCATTTCTCAATGTTTTCGTGGTAGGTGTACCACCCCCTCCCATTTTATCAAACCTCGTGGTAGGCGTACCAACCGCTCCCATTACATTATATCAACAGCTCTTCCATATGAAATTTACTCTAATAATGCAACAATTAAATACGAATTCATAAGACAACAAGTACACAATCATTATGATTCAGTATGGAAAACAAATAATGACAAGTAGCAATTAATTATGGGCTTTAAGGAGAAATTAAGAAATTTTGTATTTAATGTGTTGAATGTTGTAATTAAGTCACATAATCATGTAGCAATTATGGCATAAATTCAAGACATGTCGTTGTGCAAGGATACCTTGATTCAATAATAACAAGTAACACAATAAAGTGAGATGTCCATACAAAGAATCACAGTCATAGTGGAATAAGACAATTAAATGAACTTGAACTGATAACAATGAGAAATTATAACAAACGGCAATAGGTGCACGACATCACCTTTCAAGCTTTTACTCCCATCCTCACCGAGTAATGATATAATAAAATGTTCACGGTATCACCCTTTGTGCTTTTACTCTCTTCCCTCACATATAATCAATAGAATCGGTGCGGAAAGGTACATCGCGCTGCATGACATCACCCTTCGTGCTTTACTCTCTTTCCTCACATATAATAAATAGAATCGGCACAGAATGGTAGATCATGCGGCATGACATCAACCTTCCTGCTTTACTCTCTTTCCTCACAATAGTCAAAAAATAGAATCGACACGAAATGGTACATCGTGCGGCACGACATCTCCCTTCGTGCCTTAATCTCTTTCCTCACATATAATCAATAGAATCGGCACTGAATGGTACATTGTGCGGTGCGACATCACCCTTCGTGCTTTACTCTCTTTCCTCACAATAGTCAAACAATGCACGGCATCACCCTTTGTGCTTTAACACTCTTCCTCACCCAATCAACAATCATAAACAAGGGCAAGGGAATAATAAAACAATAATTGAAATCCGACAAGGGAACACGAACAAACAATTAAACCGTGCAAGGGTACAACTTCAATAATCTCAACGTCCCGGCAATGGAAAAATATTCAATAATCAACAACGTCCCAGCAGCAGAATAGATCAATCACTCCTTCTCTTTCTTTCTCTTTCATCTCATAGTTCACATTATCACTCGAGCCAATACTCCAAAAATATACTTATCTTATATACCTTCACCATTTGCATTTCAACTCGAGCCAACGCTCCACGGAGTTTAAATATCACAATTCCTTTCACATACTCTTTATAACACATAGAAGTCATCAATTAAGCTTGGAAGGTATATCAAAATCCGAACAATTCGCAAAATAAGGACTCGCGATTATGCTAGACACCAAGGTATAGATACTCGTCACCATGCCTATATATCATACTCGACAACTAGCAAGTAACAAATAAGACTCAACTCCTATTCCCTCAAGCTAGGGTTAAACCAAACACTTACTTCGATGCCTGGAATTTAGCTCAAGCCTCAATTATGGCTTTACCCCTCAGTTCCACCACAAAATTGCTCGAATTTAGCCACAAATTGCTTAAATACATCATCAAATGCTAAATCAATCAATTTGAATGCATAAAAGTTAAGTTCCCAAAGTTTTACCTAAAAAGTCCAAAATGCCGCTGAGCTCACATGGTCAAAACTCGAATTTCGATCCAAAACTCGGTTACCCAATTCCCCACGAACTCAAATATGTAATTCATTTTTAAATCGGACCTCAAATTGAGGTCCAAATCCCCAATTTTTTGAAAATCCTAGGTTCTACCCAAAACCTCCACTTTTACCCATGAGAATCATTAAATTTAAGTGAAAAACATGTTAAATGATTTATATGATTGAAGGAATTAAGTAAAAATCGACATACAAGTGATTTGGAGAAAGTTTTGTCCTTGAAAAATCACCTATAGGGTTTTGGGTCTTGAAAGAATGATGAAATATGGTGGAAAAACGACCAAGCATAAAAATTGTTGGGCTTCGTATATGGGATTTGCGAAACATGGTTCACAATTGAAAACTCAGCATCCATGGGAATTGCGACATTCTTGTTCGCATTTGCAAACTTAGGCCTATCAAGAGAAATTCGCATTTGTAACTAAAGTCACGCATTTGCGAGCCATTTGACCTTCGAATTTGCGAATGCTGGCTTTGCATTTGCAAACAAAGACAGGCCTGGGCTGGTTTCATATTTGCAAACCAAACTTCGTGTTTTCTAGAGCTGGACCTTCACATTTGCGAACACTGGCTTCACTATTTTCAAAGCCTGGAGATAAGTGATACCAGATTTTCCAAAAAAAGCAGAAATGCAATCGACACCTATCCAAAACTCACCTGAGCCCTCGGGGCTCCAAACCAAACATACACACAACCTCAAAAATTTCCTAAGGACTTACTTGTGCAACCAAATCGCCAAAATAACATTATATACATCGAATCAAGCCTCAAAACTCATGTTTCTTCCAAATTTTCATAAAACATCAAATTTCCATTTTAAGTCAGAAAATCATCGAACGACGTCCGTTTTCAACCAAACTTTTCTGAAAGTGCTTAAACCACATATAAGTCCTATACCGAGCACCTGAATAAAAATATGGGCCAGATACCAATACCTTCTACTCAAATTTCATTTCTTATATCCTTAAATATTTTCAAAAACAATTTCACACAAATATTAATTACTCCGGCTTGGGACCTCGGAATTTGATTATGGGCATACGCTCAAGTCTCATATTTTCCTACAGACCCTCTAGAGCCTTCAAATCATGGATCCAGGTGTGTTTACCTACAATGTTGACGAAATTTAAATTTATTCAATTTAATATCAAACTTTAGCAATTTCTCATAGAATTCACAATTGAGCTTTTTCGGCTACGCACCTGGATTGTGCACGCAAATTGAGGCAACCCTAAATGGGATTTTCAAGGCCTCGGAAGTACATAATTGTAAGTAAACAATCCCCAGGGGTCGTCATATCCTCCACCTCTAAAACAACCGTTCGTCCTCGAACGGACAAAACAAAGAAGTACTTGAGTCGGGCAAAAGATGAGGATAACGACTCCGCATGTCAGACTCGAACTCCCAGGTTGATGCTTTAGGAGGCTGACCTCTCCACTGGACATGAATAGAAGGAAAAATCTTGGATCTCAATTGACGAACTTGCAAGTATAGAATAGTTACAGGCTCCTCCTAATAAGATAAGTCCTTGTCCAAATGGATAGTACTAAAGTCTCACACGTGGGCTGAATCTCAAACGAACCAATGAATCTAGGGCTAAGCTTGCACTTCTTCCCAAACCTCATCATGCCCTTCATAGGTGACACTCGGAGCAATACCCGTTCACCAACCATAAATGCCACATCTCGAACCTTGCGGTCTGGATAACTCTTTTGCCTAGACTCAGCTGAATGAAGCCTATCATGAATGATCGTGACCTTGTCCAAGGCCTCTTGAACCAAATCTGTACCCAACAACTGAGCCTCTCCTGGCTCAAACTATCTAACTAGAGACCGACACCACCTACCATATAAGTCCTCATAAGGAGTCATCTGAATACTCGACTAGTAACTATTGTTGTAGGCCAACTCCACTAAGAGTAAAAACTGATCCCAGGAACCTCCTAAATCAATGACACAGGCTCGGATCATATCATCTAAAATCGTAATCGTTCTCTCCAACTGACCCTCTGTCTGCGGACGAAATGTTGTGCTCACCTCCACCTGAGTGCCCAACTCTCGCTGAACTACCTTCCAGAAATGGGAGGTAAACTACGTACCCCTGTCCGTAATGATAGATACCGGCACACCATGAAGGCAAACAATCTCTTGGATGTAAATCTCGGCTAATCTATTGGATGAATAGGAGACTACCACACTAATGAAATGCGCTGACTTGGTCAGCCTATCAACAATCACCCAAATTGCGTTGAACCTGTCCTAGGTCAACGGAAGTCAAGTAACAAAATCCATGGTAATCCTCTCCTACTTCCACTCCGAAAGTTCAATACTCTGAAACAATCCTCCAGGCCTCTGATGCTCATACTTAAACTACTGAAAATTTAAACACTGCGCCACATACGCAATAATAACCATTTTCATTCTCCTCCATCAATAATGTTACTGCAAATCCTGATAAAATCAACTCTTGAGTCCCATCAACATTAGGCACACAAACCCGCCCTGATCTCAAAATATCATCATCACCTAAAGTCACTTGCTTGGCACCTCCACTCTGCACCGTGTCTCTAAGGACACATAAATTGGGAACATCAAACTGCTGATCACGGATACGCTCCAATAATAAAGAACGAGTGACTATGCAAGCAAACACTCGGCTAGACTCAAAAATATCCAACCTCACAAGTCGACTGGCCATGGCTTGAACGTTAAAGCAAGTGGTCTCTAGCTGACCGGAATATAAGCAGAACTGCCCATACTAGCCAACTTCCTACTCAACGTATCAGCCATCACATTGGCCTCTCCTGGGTGAGACAATATAGTAACATCATAATACTTCAACAACTCCAACCACCTTCTCTGGCTCAAATTCAATTCCTTTTTCTCGAACAAGTACTGAAGGCCCTTGTGATCGGTGAACACCTCACATGCCACGCGTACAGATAAGGCCTCCCAATCTTCAGCGCGTGAAAAATAGCTGCCAAATCCAAATCATGCACTGGATAGTTCTTCTCAGGAATCTTTAACTCCCTCGAAGCATAGGCAATAACCTTGTCGTCCTGCACTGACACTACACTAAGCCCCATACGGGAAGCATTGAAATAGACTGTGTAAGGCCCTGATCCTGTGGGCAAAACCAACACCGGATCCGTAGTCAGAGCTGTATTGAGCTTCTGAAAGCTCGCCTCACACTCGTTTGACCACCTGAACTGCGCACCCTTCTAGGTCAATCTGGTCATCGGGGCTGCAACAGATGAAAACCCCTCCACGAACCGATGATAGTAGCCTTCCAACCCCAAGAAACTCCGAATCTCTATAGCTGATACTGGTCTAAGCCAATTCTTGACTACCATTATCATCTTCGGGTCCACCTGAATACCCTCTACTGATATAACGTGACCCAGAAATGCTACTGAACTCAGCCAGAACTCACACTTGGAGAACTTGGCAGATAACTAACTATCCCTCAAAGTCTGAAGAACCGCTCTAAGCTATTGCTCGTGTTTCTCCTGGCTGCGGGAGTATACCAGAATATCATCAACAAAGACTATCCTGAATATGTCCAAATAAGGCCTGAATACTCTGTTCATCGACTCCATGACATTAGTCAACCCAAATAACATAACCAAGAATTCATATTTCCCATACCGAGTGAGGAAAGCCATCTTAGGGACATCGGATGCCCTAATCCTGAACTGATGGTAGCCAGATCGCAAGTCAATCTTGGAAAATACCTTGGCACCCTAATGTTGATCGAAAAAATCATCAATCCTCGGCAGTGGATACTTATTCTTGATCGTTACCTTGTTCAACTGTCAATAATCAATACATATTCTTATTGACCCACCGTTCTTCTTAACGAACAACAACAGCGTACCCTAAGGCGATACACTAGGCCTGATGAAGCCCTTCTCCAACAAGTCATGAAACTGATCTTTTAACATTTTCAATTCTGGCGGGTCCATACGATATGACGGAATAGAAATGGGCTGAATGCCCGGAACCAGATATGGCACAGAATAAAATCGAAGCTTCTCTACTACATACTAGAACAATACTTGCCCCTCCACCTCTAATACCTTTACCTCTACCTCAAGCATCTCTACCTCCACCTTTAATACCTTTACCTCCTCGAGGCCTCTGAAGATGAAGTTGATCTATAACTGGTCTGTGCTTCTGCTGAGCTAAATAAGTGGCACATGACCTCGCCATTTGCGAAAGGACAAGAGTAGAATTTTAATTTAGCATTGAGAAACCAAACAACAGGACAAAAAAGAACAAATGTGAAACTTTTCCTAACTCTGTAGCCTCTGGGATAAATACAGACGTCTCTACACTGATCCCTCAGATCCCACTAAGCTTGTCTGTGAACTGTGAGACCCATGTAACCTATAGATTTGATACCAACTTGTCACGACTCAGATTTCCCACCATCGAGAGTCATGATGGCGCCTACTAATGAGAGCTAGGCAAGCCAATACTTAGCTACTTACTTCGATAACACGTTGCTTCTCTTTTAACAAATTCAAGTCAAAAACAAGAAAACAACGAAACTGTGAATAATTAAGCGGAAGGTAATAGCATTTTTTTCTGAACATGAATTTCTAATAAAACCATTTGAATTTTGACTACCCAGAACTGGTGTCATAGTTTCACAAATGGTCTAAGAATACAACACATAAAGGTCTGAAAGAAATAAACTCAATGTTGTCTCCAGAAATACATGAAAGAAAAAGGAATGTAGATGAAAGGTGCGCCAGGGCCTGCGAACGCCTGTAGGGGTACCTCGGGTCGCCTGATGAATAAGATCCAGCAAACTCATTGCGGTTCTAATTCTACGACGCTGGGGTCCACACAAAAGAGTGCAGAGTGTAGTATCAGCACAACTGACTCCATGTGCTGGTAAGTGCCTAGCCTAACCCCGGCAAAGTAGTCACGAGGCTAGATCAGACTACCATATAAACCTATGCAGTAATATATACATATCAACAGCGTGAAAATCACAAGAATAACCATTTTAAACGGGAAGTGAACATGCTTCCGGAATAACAGATAATACACAAATTCAAGAGAATAATAAGGAACATCAATAAATTATCTCTAACACAAATGAGGAAAATAAAAGCAGACTTTACTGTCTGCACATCACATTAAAGGCGTGCAACCAGATCCCATTTCTCAATGTTTCCATGATAGGCGTACCACCCGCTCCCATTTCATCAAACCTCGTGGTAGGCGTACCACCCGCTCCCATTATATTATATCAACAGTTCTTCCAAATGAAATTTACTCTAATAATGTAACAATTAAATACAAATTAATAAGACAACAAGTACACAATCATTATGATTCACTAGGGAAAATAAATAATGACAAGTAGCAATTAATTATGGGCTTTAGGGAGCAACTAAGAAATTTTGTATTTAATGTTTCGAATGTCAAGTAGAAATTAAGTCACATAATCAAGTAGCAATTACGACATGAATTCAATACATTTCGTTGCGCAAGGATACCTTGATTCAATAATAACAAGTAACACAATAAAGTGAAATGTCCATACAAAGAATCACAGTCATAGTGGAATAAGACAATTAAATGTACTTGAACTGATAACAATAAGAAATCATAACAAACGGCAATAGGTGCATGGCATCATCCTTCATGCTTTTACTCTCATCCTCACCAAGTAATGATACAATAAAATATTCATGGCATCACCCTTTGTGCTTTTACTCTCTTCCCACACATACAATCAATAGAATTGGCAGGGAATGGTACATCGTGCGACAAGACATCACCCTTCGTTCTTTACTCTCATTCCTCACATATATTAAATAGAATCGGCACAAATTGGTACATCGTACGGCACGACATCACCCTTCGTGCCTTACTCTCTTTCCTCACAATAGTCAAATAATAGAATCGGCACGAAATGGTACATTGTGCGGCACGACATCACCATTCTTGCTTTATTATCTTTCTTCATTTATAGTCAATAGAATCGACACTGAATGGTACATCGCACGGTGCGACATCACCCATCGTGCTTTACTCTCTTTCCTCACAATAGTTAAACAATGCACGGCATCACCCTTCGTGCTTTAACACTCTCCCTCACCCAATCAACAATCATAAACAAAGGCATGGGAATAATAAAACAATAATGGAAATTCCGGCTAGGGAACACAAACAAACAATTAAACCCCGCAAGGGTACAACATCAATAATCTCAACGTCCCAGCAATGGAAAAATATTCAATAATCAACAACGTCCTAGCAGCGGAATAGATCAATAACTCTTTCTCATTCTTTATCTTTCATCTCATGGTTCACATTATCACTCGAGCCAATGCTCCAAAAATTTACTTATCTTATATAACTTCACAATTTGTATTTCAACTCGAGCTAATGCTCCACGTAGTTTAAAGATCACAATTCCTTTCACATACTCTTTATAACACATAGAAGTCATCAATTAAGCTTGGAAGGTATAACGAAATCCAAACTATTCGCAAAATAAGGACTCACGGTCATGCTAGACACTAATGAATAGATACTCGTCACCTTGCCAATACATCATACTCGACAATTAGCATGTAGCAAATAAGACTCAACTCCTATTCCCTCAAGCTAAGGTTAAACCAAACACTTACATCGATGCCTTGAATTCAGCTCAATCCTCAACTATGGCTTTACCCCTCGGTTCCACCACAAAATCGCTCAAATCTAGTCACAAATTACGTAAATACATCAGCAATGCTTAATCAACCAATTTGAATACACAAAAATGAATTTCCCAAAGTATTACCCAAAAAGTCCAAAAATGCTTCCAGGCCCACATGGTCAAAACTCGAAGTTCGAACAAAAACCCAGTTACCCATTCCCCCACAAACTCAAATATGTAATTTATTTTTAAATCGGATCTCAAATTGAGGTCCAAACCCCAATTTTTTGAAAAACATAGGTTCTACCCAAAACCCCTAATTTTACCCATGAAAATCATTGAATTTAAGTAGAAAACATGTTAAATGATGTAAATTATTGAAGGAATTAAGTAAAAACTGACAATGATTGGAAGAAGTTTTGTCCTTGAAAAATTGCCTATAGGGTTTTGGGTCTTGAAAGAATGGTCAATATGGTGGAAAAATGACTAAGTATAAAAATTGTTGGGCAGCGAATATGGGATTTGCGAAACAGGGTTCGAGATTGCGAACCCTCCAAGCATGGGAATTGTGACATTATTATTTGCATTTGCAAACTCAGGCCTACCAGGGGACTTTCGCATTTGCGACTAAAGTCCTGTATTTGCGATCCCTTGACCTTCGCATTTGCGAATGCTGGCTTCACATTTGCGAACATGGACAAGCCTAGGCTAGTTTCACATTTGCAAACTAGCCTTCGCATTTTTCAGAGCTGGACCTTTGCATTTGCTAATGCTGGTTTCACAATTGCGAAGCCTGCAGATTAGTGATACTAGATTTTCCAAAAATGTAGAAATGCTATCCGAAACATATCCAAAACTCCCCTAAGCCCTCGGGACTCCAAAACAAACATACACACGACCTCAAAAATGTCCTATAGACTTACTCGTACAATCAAATCGCCTAAATAACATCATATACATCAAATCAAGCCTTAAAACTCATGATTTCTTCCAAATTTTCATAAAATATCAAATTTCCATTTTCAGTCCGAAACACGTAGAACGACGTCCGTTTTCAACAAAACTTTACATAAAGTGCTTAAACTACATGTAAGACCTGTACCGGGTATTAGAATCAAACTACGTGCTTGATACCAATACGTTCTACTCGAATTTCGTTACCAATTTCCTTAAATATTTTCAAAAAACAATTTCATACAAAAATTCATTTCTCGGGCTTGGGACCTCGAAATTTGATTTCGGGTATATGCACAAGTCTCATATTTTCCTACAGACCCTTCGAGGCTGTCAAATCACGGGTCTCAGTTTGTTTACCAAAATGTTGACCGAAGTCAAATTTATTCAATTTAATATCAAACTTTAGCAATTTCTCATAGAATTCACATTTGAGCTTTTTCTGCTACATGCACAGACTGTGCACGCAAATTGAGGCAAAACTAAATGGGGTTTTCAAGGCCTCAGAAGTATAAAATGGTAAGAAAACATGTGATGACCCCTGGGGGTCGTCACAGGTATCTACTTGGATGCAGAAATGCAGAAAATCCTATGTACAAGATATCTATGTGAATGCAGACATGCAAAGCTGTAAGCAGGATACATGAATACATGAGTGCAGTAATTCTCTATGAGCATGATATCTACCCTTTGCATGCTTGGTTACCTTTCCCTTTTTTACTAATCACCCCAGAAGTTTATTACAAAGTTATTATAGTGCCAAAAATAAAATAAAGAAACTACATCAGAAACAAATTAAGTTGCAACCAAGGAGAGCTTGATACAGATTTCCTGCCTGAAGCATGAATAGACCAACTCTTAAGATCCAAATCTAAAGCCTTTCTTATTTGTGGGGTGTTTCGAAGTTCCCTAAGAGCCTCGAATGGACTCTGGGCAGTGTTCACACTTAAGTACATTGTAGGATTGAGACATAATGCGGTATGGAAGGGCCAGCTCTCAAGTGTCCAAGTTCTGAGGGAACTCAAGGTCCCAAGACATGGTTCAAAAGAGAGGGGTAGAACTTAGAAGCTAGGAATGAGTGTAAGTGCATAGAAGGAATTTTGAAAAAAGGGGAAAAAAGGAGTGGAAAAGACAGGCTACTGGTCCTACCCAACAATATGAAATGCTGGCAAACTCCACCAACCTGTTAGAAAACATTGTTTTGGGGATTAGGATCCCCTAAGGGATCAAGTCCAAACATGAACAATTTGCCATGTTCTGAACTATAACTCAAAGCACAGGGGGCAAATAGGGGTGCCGAATTCACAATAGAAACAAATGAAAGGAAATTAGCATGCTAACACTCCATATAAACAGTAAATAAACATGGATGTAAAAGCTGTAAGTAAACACATTGGAATGATGCTTAAACAAAAACTAGAACATACCAGTCTCAGGGAAACAAGCAAAAGAAAGTAGTAGTCTTGTGAAGCCAAAGTGCAAACAAGTAGTCAGAATGCCATGAGTTTAGAAGAAAACTTGATATTATAAGGTCCTCAAGTGTGTAATGTGTGTTCATAAAGTGCAGAAGGGTCATGCCCTTTTAAAGTGTAGAAAGTAAGCATGAATAGGTAAGAAAATAGTTTGGAAATCAATTACACAAGATTTCCATTTAATTGAAGGATTTTGATTTCAAACTAGCGAACTAATTAAGGAAGTAGATTAATCAAACACTTCTAGAGGGGTAAATATATATAGGTATATTTAAGGAAAAAGTCTTGACACTACACGGTTTGTGCAAATAAGGCAAGGGAATCAATTAACAGTTAGTAAATCAGAAATTTTGTAGAATGAACCAGGTCAGAAATATGGGAAAGATTTTGACTTAAGGAAAATTAGTACAAATCGATTAGACTTATTAAAATTGTTTTTGAATCAATCACAAGTTGGAAAACCCTATTTGAAGATAAATTCCTCATATATAAAAGCATACATACACGTTAAACATGAAGAGATTTGTCATGCTATTCAATAGAAGGGTCTAGTGTAGGAGAATCATGATTGTGTGCAAACAAGAGAAATTCACACTTAGCTCAGAGACTTAGAGATAAGCCTAAAAGAGTCTAGGGTTCTCAAAAATAGACTTGATCCGTTCATATGACCAAAGTCAGAGGAACCCCAAATTCTAGGGTTTCCTCCTCGAGTCAAATATAGAGATGCGGAGGTAACATGCTCAAAGATTTCTTTTCAGAATGTCATGAGAAGACAAGAAAATACAAATAAAATTCAAATCAAACAAAGTGAAGGAGCATGATGACAGAAAAGTCAGGATAGCAGAAGAAACACATTAAAGAAAATTCTTTTAGAAAGGACTTAAACAAGGTTTAATAAAAGAGAAAGCAATAACACTCAAAAACATAATAGAAGATATAGCAGAAGAAAGTACTTTTCATATGGAACTTAGCCAAAGATCAGAAGAGAAAAAGATAGTGTAATACTTAAGAAAACAGTAGTGGAAATACATTTCAAGAGGTCCTTTAGAAGAACTCAAAACAAAGTACAGTAAAAGGCAAACAAAACTTAAGAAAATCAGTAGGAACTACACACAGTAGAAGAACACAAAACATCGAAAATTATAGCAAAAGAACATATAAGAAAATATAGCAAGATAAGCATGCGATCATGGTATAGAAACACAGTAGAAAATGAAACATAGAAGAACATGTATAGTAGAAAGAAAGCATAAGAAAGCAGTTTAAGCACATGCATGGCAAACATACCAAAGAAAGGAAAGGAAAAGTCGGACAAACATTTTAAAACTTTCAGAAAACCCTAAATCGAATAGAAGTGATTTTAAAAGAAAATATTTTGAAAGAAAAGTTTGGGAAATTGTTTAAAACCCATAAAGCACATATATGTAACAGATTTAAGAAAAATCTGAGAAAACCTCGGATAGTTAGGGTTTCAGAAGAACCGTAGAATAAGAAAAGCTTTGGAAAAAGGTCTGATCTGAGTCGGATAAGGTCAAAACCAAACTCAAACATAATAGTGTGTTGGAGCTGGGCTGGAGATGGCCATAGAACCTTAAATCACCAAAGATCTAAACAGGCACCATCGAAGTCAGACTTGAACCTTCGGATACCAAGTGTTTAAGAGCATAGAGAGATGAGTTTCAGCTATCCATGGCTTAAGAGTCCATGGATTCCAGTGGGATTGAGGTTGAAGGAAGTGACAGTGGCTAGGGTTTCGAGAGAGTTCGAGAAATTTTGAGAGACGAAGGGGTTTCAAGGTGGCGTCTTTAAAGGAAAATAAGGTCGGGTTATAGGGTTTGGGGGATTAAAAAAAGGTATGGGTCAATCGTGGTCGTTGATCAAAATGATCGACGACCTGGATTAGAAGAGAACCGGGCGAGTTAAATTGGTTGGGTCGGAGGCGTGTTGGATGGGAATCGGGTCGGTCTATTAAGAGTTTGAAATTGGGTCAATTTAGGTGGTGGATTGTGGCTATAATTGAGATACAAATGAGGAGTTATCAGTTAAATAGTCACTTTTTTCTTTTTAATTTATAAAAATAGTAAAATAATTTTTGAAACAAATTGAAGGCACTAAATTAATTAATAATATATAATCACTAAATAAAAATTCTGGAATAAATTTTATGATTATAAACGCTATTTTAATATTAAAATAGGCTAGAATTGCAATTTATGCAAATTTAGCTTAAAAATACCAAATCAATTAATAAATATGTGTAAACATTATCTTAGCTATATATTGGCGTAATCATAGGAATAAATAAATTAATCACCAAAATAATAATTTTAAGAATACCTATTTGCTTTTGTATTGCTAAAATAGGGCAATAAATCGGTTCAAAAATCTTTTTAAAAAATTAGAAAAAATAATAAAATATTTAGATATACTTATGTATGCATATATATATACTATTATTAAAATAGTTGCATATAACATATAAAGGAAAAATTGGGTATAAATAACTTTGTAGGATTTTTCCGAATAATTTTCGCTAAGGTGCAAAGCTCACTTACAAATTGCTAGCTGAATATTTATGATGGGTTGAGTTCAATATAAGAACCATTCCGACATCGGTAATATTGCCTATTTCCAACAACAACAAAAAAACCATTCCGAGATGGAGTCTCTTATTTAAAGAGCACTTAGTGTCACACCTCTTTTTTCCACATAACCTTATTACAAGATTGAGTTAGAAGAGTTTCCAATTGAAATAACATTTTGAAAAGATATTATTTATTATTTAGAGTCGCAACTTGAAATTGAGTTTTGGTGTTCTAAGTCACCTTTTATTGAATCCCTTACCAAAAAGAAGGTTTGACTCCTAATTTAAGGTCTACGGAAACAGAAGACTGAGTAAAGAATTTGATCGAGGAGAAGGTGTAAGGCACCCTTCGAGACTCGTGGTTCTACCATGATCGCTTTAATTGGCTAATGTTCGGCTTAAATTAATTCTTGACTATCCTTGTATTTTTTTTGTTACATCTTGTCTATTAACACTTAACTTAATTTATCATATTTAGATTAATTATTTGGACTCAGGTGCAATACACATACAAGGTATTTCTTTGAAGTCAGATGTTAAACCAAGGTACGGGATAAACATATGATTAAAACATAATTATTTTAAATCTAAAGACATCGAGGTACGGAATGCAGACATGATCATTCATTACTTAAAAATATCATTTCAAGGTTAGGATATTAACACCCGAACTAACATTTAAATTTTGTCTAAAGCTTTTCTAGTCTATTTGTTGTATTTCATTCCTAAGCTAGAGATTATTGTGAAAGTCTCATAATCATAAAAATTATTATGGAGAAGAGTACAATTTATTACTAATATATTTAAAGCACGCTATCAATATAATTCTTCTTTCCTAATTTTGGAATCAATATAAAGTTTATTGGCCAAGGTAAAAGAGCCTAATTCATTATTATGGGATCAGTAGGGAAGGCGTAAGAATTGGGTTTAGCTAACATGAGTTATTGCAAACGAACCAATATTAAATGACATAGCACTCCAAAGAGAAAAGATGCGAAAATATTAAAAAGAAATATTTATTAAATAGAGAGAAAATAAATAACAAACATTGAGAAATGAACCTAAATACTGAAATGATCAAACTACAATCTAACCAACGACACATATAATATTAAAAATAAATAAAATATGTAATCAAAGGAATGAATACATAAAGAAAAGATACATGCTAACAGAGATGTCAAGAATTAAGCTAAAACATTCACTAACATAATAAAGATACGGAGTAAACTGAAGGTGAGAACATGACCTTTCTGCTTTGGATTAATGAAGAAAACTCGGGAAGATTACATTAAAGAAGAGAGTATTGATCAAACACTAACAAAACCATCAACCAAATGGAAACGTCGAACCGGGAACCTCATCGACCTTGAGGGATTGAGTTTAAATGGCTTCAGAATTGATTTTAGAAGTGGAATGAAGAAGCCACAGCTGTTGCGTTTTGCCAAATCTGCTGCTGCATTTTCTGTAGTGTTTGAAGAGCTTTTCGGAGATAATTTGCTGCGTTTTGGAGCTATTTTTTATGGCTAAATTTCATGGGGGAAGACTGTTGGTTTCATGACTATTTTTTGATTTTGATGATAGCTTGGTTTATGGAGTTTTTCAATGGCTAGAATTTTCTGAATTTCTTCCAATGAAACTTGAAGAACAGTAGAAGAGCATTTGTTTTCTTGCTTCAGTTTTGTATTTCCTTGCTTCAGATGCCTTTCTTTCTCAATAGTTTCTTTCTCCCTTCATTGTTTTTTTTTGTTCTTCGTCAGTCCTCTTCTGAATTCTCCCTCTTTCTTTGCTCTTTTCTTTTTTCTGTTCCTCCTTCTTTTCCGTTCGTTAGTCCCCTCCCCTTTTTATATTGTGATTTTCTTTAATATGTAGTGTGTGTATGTGTGAAGATTATGGAGGAGAAAAGTGGGAACATGGGTTTTAAAGTTGGGGGTTTGACATGAGGGATTGTGGTGAGAGACGTGCGGAGTGGAGGGTTTTGGGAGGTTAGAGTTTTCTTTTTTAACTTTTCCTAACCCTTTTTTAAAATTAAATAAAAGAAAATAAAACACACAAAACTTACTTTAAATTTAAAGAAACTATATAAATTAAAAAAATCACTATTTACACTAGAGATTAAATTATAACAAAAAAATACTATTATAACTTACATTTAAATTAGAAGAAACATTATATATATATATATATATATATATATATATATATATATATATATATATATATATATATATATATACATATGTTTCTTCTATATAAATATAGGAATAAATCTTATATTCTAAGAATGCGAATATTTCTTTTTTTAGTTTTTAATTTTCTTAAATAAAACCTATTAAGAGTAAGATAAAAATTTAAAATATTAAGATTAGATCTAAAAGAAAATTATTTACATTACAACAGTATACAATTTGGGTGTGGTAAAAAATTTAAATGTTCATAGCATGACCCTCTTTGCTTGGAAACATGAAGAGTTTTCAAGCAAAGAAAATGAACAAGGTGACTAATTTTTGACCTCACCCTTATTTAAAAAGGAAAATAAGATAATAGGAAAAGATGTGACCGAGCCTTAGTTTTAGACAGCCTACAGATCTCGGGTTATAAGGAAATCAGGACAACTGTAGTTCAAGTAGAAAGAAGAGTGGTGGAGTATACTTAGATGGAGAGTCTACTGAGGTTTCGTCGAGGTTCCAATCCGCAGTTCCTACTATTATATCAACATGAAAAGAAAATTACATACTCTTGAAATCGAAGAGTTACAAAATTCCTATCTAAATGTCATCTAGAGTCTTGTCTTGATTCTTGACTTTATTATCCCAATGATATTGAATTGAAACTTGATGCTCTCGGTGCAACAGACTATGAAATATTCTTTCATGCTTGCTTCTTCTTTAGATGATGGAAAGAAGGATCTTGACCATATGTCTCCGCATGCATTGCGTCAAAGCTTGTTGCGTCTAGTTGTGGATCAAATGTTTTACTTCTCTAGAAAGAACTGGAATCTTATTTTTGCACATCCAATCTGTACTTTGCATAAAACAAAAACTACAAGCCATCACAAACAAACAAAAGGGACAAAAATTTTCTGCCCCAATTTGCACTAGGAAATTTTTGTGAGTAATCGAAAACACATTAAATTATCTTTACTATTGCATAACAAAAAATTGAAAAGACATTTTTTATATAAATAATATGGGATGTTGTACCCTATGTTAACAAGAAGGAAGGAAACCAGAGAATGTAGTACATTGTGTCGACGATAAAATAAGGTTCGTGGCACTCTGAGATTCTACTAGGGGATGTCATACTCTACAAGGTAGAAATTAATGCGACCAATGGATAGAGTACCATGTGTCAGCAATAAGATGAGGCTCGTGGCACTCTGAGAAGCTACTAGGGAATGTTGTACCCTATGTTTGCAATAAGAAGTACAACAAGGGGTTGTAGTATCCTATGTTGGCAATAAGATGAGGCTCGTGGCACTCTAACATGCTACTAGGGAATGTCAAGATGAGGCTCATGATACACTAAGATGCTACTAGAGAATGTCGTACCTTATGTCTCAATAAAACGAGGCTCATAACACTCTGAGATTCTACTAGGAAATGTTGTATCCTATGTAGGTAGAAAGTAATACAACCAAGGGATGTAGTACCATGTGTGAGCAATAGGATGAGGCCCGTAGCACTCTAAGATGCTACTAGGGAATGTTTTACCCTATGTATGCAATATAATGAGGCTTGGGGCGCTCTAAGATGCGACTAGGGAATGTTGTACCATAAGTTGTCAATAATACGAGGGTCATGGCACTCTGGGATGCTTCTAGGGGAATTAGCACCCTATGTTGGAAGAAAATAATGCAACCAGGGGATGTAGTACCCTGTGTTGACAATAAGACAAGGCTCGTGGCACTCTGGGATGCTACTAAGGAATGTCGTACCCTATGTTGGCAGAAAATAATGCAGTCAGCGGATGTAGTATCCAATGTTGGCAATAAGATGAGGCTCATGGCACTCTCGGATGCTACTAGGGAATATTGTACCCAAAGTTGCAACAAGAAGTCCAACTAGGGAATATAGTACCCTATGTTGGCAATAAGATAAGTCTCATGGCACTCTAAAATACTACTAGGGGATGTCCTACCCTATGTAAAAAATAATGCATCCAGGGGATGTAGTGCCCTATGCTGGCAATAAGACGAGGCCGGTGCACTCTAGAATACAACTAGGGGATGTCGTATCCTATGTTGGTAGCAAATAGTGCAGCCAGGGGATATAGTACCATGTGTTGGTAATAAGACGAGGCTCGTGGCACTTTGGGATGCTACTAGGGGATGTCGTACCCTATGTTGGCAGAAAATAATGCAGCCAATGGATGTAGTACCCTATGTTGGCAATAAGACGAGGCTCGTGGCACTCTGGGATGCTACTAGGGAATGTCGTACCCTATGTTAGCAAAACTTGATGCATCCAGGGGAAGTAATACGCTGTGTTGGCAATAAGATGAGATGAGGCTCGTGGCACTCATAGGATGCTACTATGGAATGTCATACCCTATGTTTGTAACAAAAAAAGCAACCAGGGGATGTAGTACCCCGTGTTGGCAATAAAATGAGACTGGTGGCTCTCTAAAATTCTATTAGAGAATGTCGCACACTATGTAGGCAGAAAATAATGAGATCAGGGGATATAGTACCCTGTGTTAGCAATAAAATGAGGCTCATGGCGCTTTGAGATGCTACTAGGGGATGTCGTACCCTATGTTGGCAATAAAATGAGGCTCTTGGCTATCTAAGATTCTGCTAGGGAATGTCGTACCAGAGGTAGGTAGAAAGTAATGTAGACAGGGGATGTAGTACCCCGTGTTGAAGATAGGGCATTGGTTACCTATAATGAAACTAAAAATAAAATAATTACATGTATTTTGAAAAATAAAAATCAAGGATTCGAGAACTTTACTGGGTGGTGTTCGTCTTTTCACGAGCAATTTCCTAAAATTGTTCTATTCCTGTTCAGAACAAAGAAAGATTCGTTAGTTTTAAAATAGTGGCCGGTTTGTGACCTTGATTATTTCAGTCTCTTGATCTTGCCTCATCTTTTTTAATAATAATAACTTCTGCTGGTTATTTCTTGAATGCCAATTTCATTTCGGACCCCGGAGGACCTTTGGATTTCGCAAATTTTACCATGGCGGTACTTAACCTTTTTCAACTTTATGTTGCCTTTGTGAGGCTTTTGACTTACTTCAAAGTTTTCAATTTCAAAGCACTAGCCAATCATGTCTAGTTGGTGTCGACTTGATGCCATTGTCAAGACTGGGTGCCTTTTGAATATATCATCTCGTTTTAAGTAGGAACCATGTAAATCGGTCTTACTGTCTTTCTTTTTTTTGCCTTATTTTTTGAACAAAGTTTAACCGAAAGGGATTCAAAGGAAAAAAATTAAACAATGGAATAGGGAATGAATTTAAAACAATATGTGTCCCTTTTCGAGAACAGAAATACGAACTTATCTGGGAGTATATGCAGACTTCAATAAATATGACATGCCTGTTGGACTGGATGCTTGATCTGTATAAACCGTCCGATTCTCAGAAGCTCATCATAATTTTTTGACTTGAAAGCGGGAAACCTTACTCATGATTGTGTTGATACCATGGTTATGTGGATCCTCTTTTCGATCAACAGTGCCCTTTGCGGGTTTTCACTAGATGATTTCTCTCATTTCTCTTCTCGCTATCGTCTTAGAGTGACCTTTACGGGTTTTCACTAATAATGCTCTTTCATTTTTATTTTCTCTACTCAGCATCGCCCTACAGTGCTCGTGAGGGGATTTATCAATATGACTCTCTTACTTTATTTCCCTCATTTGGTTGTATCTGATCCAAGTAACATATCCCCGAATTCTTTAACAATCTTGCTGATTGATTAGAAGGACTTGAAAGGATTTGAGTAAAAAGAATTTGGATAGAATTACAACTTTGGACCCTTTCAGGCAAAACCATTGCCAAACCATTATAATATCTGTCCCAGTTTCACATTTTGGGAAATCCGGATTTTTATTCTGGTGTGACTGAACCTCAGAGAGAGGCTGCCTACGTATCCTTTCAGAATCAAGTCGATAGCTCATGAAACTTTATTTTTGATTTTATTTTATTTTTCTATTTTGTTTTGTTGTCATTTTTGTTTTTTTCTCCTTTTTTTGGTTTTCTTTTTTTTGTTTTTTTCTTTTCTTTGTCATTTTTAATAATAACTTCGAGTTTCCAAAGAGGGTAGTCAAAGACAGGAAACCGGCTCAAAGGGTTTACAAAAAAAGTTAATGGTGTTTGGGTAGTCAGAGAGAATGCCTTCATCATCCCAAACAAAGAATGCTAGCACCAGGTAATGAGTCAAACATAGTACCTTATGACTGCATCTGATTTGAGTGTTGTCTCGGGGACACTTCCTTCGATGTCTCTCAAATAAAATGTTCTATTTGGCAATACTCTTGTTACAATGTTTGGACCTTTGAAATTTGGAGAAAACTTTTCCTTAGCTCTTCATGATAGTAGAATATGTCTCAGGACAAGTTGCCCCACTTCAAATTTCTCGGGCCGTACTTTCTTGTTGTAAGCATGGTCATTCTTTGTTGTTCAACTGCCCATGGCAGACTCTGGCTAATCACTTTCCATCAATCAAATATAATGTTTAAATCGGGTCTTGACTTAATTTTCATCCCCGATCTCGGCTTCAATAATGATCCAAAGGGAATGAATTTAAACTTCTGATGCTATCACGACTTTAGGGCCATAAACTAATCAAGTAAGGGCAGTTTCATTTAAATTTGATTTAGGCTTGATGTTCCAATTCTTTATTTATTTTCTTACACTCCTTATCTTCAACACATTATGCTTCTTGGTTCATTATTTCAGAATCTGACAACATTTTAGGATCTGGGCATGAAGTCCGTAAACATGTCATATTATTAAAATTTGATATACAAAACTAAAAAGAGAATAAGAAATGTGACAAGATTAAGAAAAGAGACATTCATGGATGATGAAGCATGTAGTTCATTTATTTGAATTTTTTTTTAAAAAAAAGAGAAAAAAAAATATAGAAAGGTTTACATCAGAATGTCAGACGGTAAAGTAAAAACATTCGGATGACATACTGAAATAACTCAAGAGGCAGAAAACATAGCAAGACCGACTACTGAAGTACCCATTTCATAGGAAAAGTTTCTCGGTTGGTGCCTATTTTTTGTATCTCTTGTGTCGTGGCAATGGCTGCTGTGGCTTTCAATACTCGATCAAATTCTCCATCATCAAATCTTCCCGAGTAGGCAATGCCATATTGCTACTATCTGGTAAGGTCAACTTCACATTTGCCTTCAATTTTTATTTTTCACCATCAATTTTGCCTACTTTCCTTTTCGTGACCTTGGATCAACAACAGTGGTGCTTCTTCCATTTGTTGAGAAAATGCTATTACTTCGAAGGGATCTTGTTTTGTTTGCATGACTCGCCATTGCAAACCAATAAACCGACTACCTTTAACTAGATTTTATTTCAAAATAACAAGCATGTTAGAATAAACACTCTTTCTTCTTATTTATTTTTTTCTTTTTTACTACTTTATTCTCTCTTTTTTTCTTTTATTTTTCAAAATAATTCGACCGAACCTGATGTAGGTTTCTTACGTATCATGTGGAGACATGCTTCAGATCTTGTGTAGTTCGTGAAGATAATGAATAAAGCAAATAAACTAACACTTATTTTTGTATGGATATTTTCTAAAGAAAAACTTCTAAAGAATAAAGAATATAATTTTTTGTTTTTAAATTTTTTTATTGGAACTTTTTAAAATAAAAACTCTTGAAGAAGAATGAAAATAATTTTGGATTTTGAGAAGAATTTAAAAGAAATTGTTATTAGATTTTTTAATGGGTGGGGATCGGACCCGATTAAGGTTGCCTACGTGTCTTACATTATCTGAGAATCAGACCCACATCGTTCGTATAAAATAACTAAGAAAAAAAAACTATCTTGAAAATTATAATTTCAAAAATCCTTCAAAATTTTATGTATAAAAATGCATACTTTATGAAAACTTGGGAAAAATTTTCTTTTTTTGTCTCCTCTATTATATCAATCAATCCTAAAGCAAGTCAATCTTTGAGTGAAGCCTACTAAATAATATTACATATAGCACATAAAGATAAATATAATGGTCCAAAAAATTGGTACATGTCCTAGACGGGCCTGGCCCCTGTGCCGAGCACTGCTGAGTCCAATGCACATGATGCAAATAAAGCGTAGTCTATTAGAAATATTCATTGCTTGTGATTTTTTCTTCTAAGTTTTCAAATCCTAAAGAAGATTGTATCTAGACCTGGCTTACCCTGGTGGACAACCGAGCCGAGGAGCGTCAAGCGCCACCAGTAGTAGAACAACACTGGCTAGCTAATAGCTCTCCCGCCTAAACATGCGTGACTAAATCCTTCACCAGAAGCTGGTAGGCTAACTGGTTTTATCTCAAGACATAAGTTTTGTGATGCTGGTAGGAAAACACAACATAACTACTTATTAGAAGACTCAGAGAGGTACAAGAGAGGATACAGTTTATATCACAATTCAAATAAATATAAAAGTGATAAGTAAATAGAAAATAGCACATTAGGATTTCTAATACAATAATATCCAAAACATGATAAAAACCAAACATGAGCCAATATACAAAGCTCGAATTCTTATTAGTTATTCACAAACAGAGTCGCCAGAGTTGTACACCTCTTTTTTCCCACATAACCCTATTATAAGGTTGAGTTAAAAGAGTTTTTCCAATTGAAGTGATGTTCTGAAAAGAGATTATTTATTATTTAAAGTCGTCACTTGGGTTTGAGATTTGGTGTTCCAAGTCACCTTTTATTGAATCCCTTATTAAAAGGAAGGTATGACTCCTAATTTTTGGTCTATGAAAACAGAAGACTGAGTAAGGAATTCTGTTGACCGAGGAGAAGGTGTAAGGCACCCTTCGAGTCCCGTAGTTCTACCATGATCGCTTTAATTGACTAATGTCGGCTTAAATCAATTCTTGACTATCCTTGTATTTTTTGGATTAGATCTTGTCTATTAACACTTCAATTAATTTATTATATTTAGATTAATTATTTGGACCGAGATGCAATAAACACACAAGGTATTTCTTTGAAGTTAGATGTTAAACCAAGGTACGGGATATACATATTTTTAAAACATAATTATTTTAAATCTAAAGACATCGAGGTACGGAATGCATACATGATCATTCATTACTTAAAAATATCAATTCAAGATTGAGTATGAACACCTCAACTAATATTTAAATTGTGTCTAAAGCTTTTCTAGTCTATTTGCTGTATTTCATTCCTAAGCTAGAGATTATTGTGAAAGTCTCATAATCATAAAAAAAATATTGTGGAGAACAGTATGATTTATTACTAATATATCTAAAGCATGCTATCAATATAATTCTTCTTTCATAGTTTGGAATCGGTGTAAAGTTTATTGGCCAAGGTAAAAAAGCCTAATTCATTATTATGGGATCAGTAGGGAAGGCGGAAGAATTGGGTTTAGCTGATATGAGTTATTGCAAATGGACCAATATTAAGTGACATAGCACTCTTAACACAGAGGAAATGCGAAAATATTATAAAGAAATATTTATTAAATAGCGATAAAATAAATAACAAATATTGAGTAATGAACCTAAATACTCAAATGATCAAAATGACAACCTAACCAACGACACATATAATATTAAAAATAAAATATGTAATCAAAGGAATGAATGCATAAAGAAAAGTTAAGCTAAAACATTAACTAACATAATAAAGATACGGAGTAAATTGAAGGTGAAAACATGACCTTTCTGCTTTGGATTAATGAACAAAACTCAGAAAGATTGCATTGAAGCAGAGAGTATCGGTATAAATCGATCAAACGCAAACAAAACCATCAACTAAACGGAAACCTCGAACTGGGAACCTCATCGACCTTGACGGATTGAGTTCAAATGGCTTCAGAATTGATTTTAGGAGTGGAATGGAGAAGTCACAGTTGTTGCGTTTTGTCAAATCTGCTGCTGTATTTTCTATCGTGTTTGAAGAGCTTTTTGGAGGTAATTTTGCTGCATTTTGGAGCTATTTTTTACAGCTAATCTTCATGGAGGAAGACAATTAATTTCATGGCGGTTTTCTGATTTTGACGATAGCTTGGTTTATGGAGTTTTTCAATGGCTAGAATTTTCTGAATTTCTTCTACTGAAACTTGAAGAACAGTAGAAGAGAATTTTTTTTCTTGCTTGAGTTTTGTATTTCCTTGCTTCAGATGCCTTTCTTTGTCAATAGTTTCCCTATCGCTCTTTTTTTTTTTTTTTTTGGTTCTTCGTCAGTCCTCTTCTGATTTCTCCCTGTTTCTTTGCTCTTTTCTTTTTTCTGTTCCTCCTTCTTTTCCGTTCGTTAGTCCCCTCCCCTTTTATATTGTGATTTTCTTTAATATGTAGTGTGTGTATGTGTGAAAATTATGGAGGAGAAGAGTGGAAACATGGGTTTTAAATTTGGGGGTTTGACATAAGGGATTGGGGTGAGAGATGTGAGGAGTGGAGGGTTTTGGGAGGTTAGATTTTTTTTAAAAACTTTCCCGAACCCCTTTATTTAAAATTAAATAAAAGAAGATAAAACACACACAACTAACTGTTAAATTTAAAGAAACTGTTAAGAATAGAATTCTAATTAGAGTGAATGTCTATCTTGTAGAGAGTTTTACTTTGAGGCTAAGTTATTTTTTCTCCTATAAATAGAGGGGTCTTACCCCATTGTAAACCACCCCAAAATTCAATAAGAATTTTCTCTCTCTTTCTCTGCAATATTGCTCTTGTTCTTTTATTGTTTTATAACACGTTATCAGCACGAAGCTCTACTATCTCAAGAATCTCTTTGAGAAAATTAAGGTATTTTTTCTCCTCCTAATTTTGTTTTAATTATGTCTGACATTATGAAAAGAAAGTTCGTTGCCCTTGAAATTTCGGGCAAGAACTACATGACATGGGTGTTGGATGCTGAAATCCATTTGGATGCAATGGGTCTTGAAGATGCCATTAAAGACAGAAATAATGCATCCACCCAAGACTGTGCTAAGGCCTTGATTTTCTTGCGCCATCACCTTGATGAAGGTTTTAAAATTGAATATCTCACAGTCAAAGATCCACTTATCTTGTGGAATGGCTTAAAGGAGAGATATGACAACTTAAAGTTGGTCACTCTGCCACAAGCACGATATGAATGGGCTCATCTGAGGCTCCAAGACTTTAAGTCTGTTTCTGAATATAATTCTGCAATGTTTAGAATTACTTCTAAATTGAAACTCTGTGGAGATACTATAACTGATTATGATATGCTTGAAAAAACGTTTACAACGTTTCATGCCTCCAATATGGTTCTGCAACAATAGTACAGAGAGAAAGGTTTCAAAAAGTAATCTGAGCTGATTTCTCTTCTCCTTGTGGCTGAGCGAAACAATGACCTGCTCATGAGAAATCACGAAAATCGACCCACTGGGTCTACACCATTGCCTGAAGTAGATAAGGTGTATTACCATTATGCTAAGCGTGGAAAAGGCTATGGCTTTAATCATGGTCGTGGTCGTGGTCGGGGTCATGGCCGTGGACGTGGACAAGGAAGAAATTTTCCTGGTGTTAGTCACCCCCCAAAGAGATATAACCACCAAAAGCGAAAATGGAATTATGAGAATCCAAAAGCAAATAGTTCAGAAACTATATGTTATCGTTGCGGTGGAAAAGGGCACTGGCAAAAATTTGCCGTGTACCAAGACATTTGGTTGAGCTTTATCAAGCATCTCTAAAGAGTAAAGGCCCTGAAACCAATTTTGTCTCTCACAATAATTTTGACATCACCCACTTGGATGTGGCAGACTTCTTTGAGCACTCTGAGGGGAAAATAGATCACTTGATCGGTGATGGATCCATGGTTAAAGAAGATTGAGCAGTTTGATATTTTTATTTTTACTTATTCGTAGTAGTTAACGAATAAACACTTATCATACTTTGCATAAGTTATCTATTATTGTGATATGGTTCAAATTTTATATAACTTTAGATTATACATTCATCTTATGCTTCATTTGTAATGATTTTTCAGTAAGTTAATCGATTAACATAACAGATAATCGATTAACCAATATATTCTATTAAACTGGACCTTTTCCGCAAGGCATGTTAGTCGACTATCCGATTTAGTTAATCGACTAACCTAATAACCGTTACCTAAGTTAATCGATTATCACTTTAGTTAATCGATTAACCTTATGTCCGTTGCCTGTTCATCGACTAGTTTTTTAAACGTTGAAACAGGTTAGTCGATTATCTATTTGGTTAATCAACTAACCTCAGCAGATTTTGAAAATATTGTTTAATTATTAAGCAACGGATACAAGAGTATTAAAAGGAGAATAACTATGATAAAAAAAATACTAATATTTTTCGTATATTTCTTTTGTATGTCAAACCATGGGAAGCAAATATGGATATCTCACAAAGCAAACTTGGATCAACGTCCAATTGTAAAAATATTTGTTTAATTGATTCATGTACCACACATACGATATTCAAAGAGAAGAATATTTCTCTCATTTAAGGATGTGTAAGGCAGATGTTACTACAATTTCTGGTAGTAGTAAATTGGTTGAAGGCTCCGGAAGAGCAACTATAACTCTGCCTAAAGGAACAATATTTATCATAGAGAATGCAATGTTCTCTTCCAAGTCCAAGAGGAACTTGTTGAGTTTTAAAGATATCCGTCAAAATGGATATCATATTGAGACAATAGATGAGAATAATCTTGAATACCTCACCATTACAAAGAATGTCTCTGGCCAAAAGAGGGTTATTGAGAAGTTCCCATCTTTATCTTGCGGCCTGTATTGGACAAAAATTAGTGCAATTGAGGCACATTCCACAGTAAACCAAAATATTACTGATTCCAATACTTTTGTACTTTGGCATGATCGATTGGGACATCCTGGATCAATTATGATGAGACGGATTATAGAAAACTCATATGGGCATCCATTAATTAATTTAAAGATTCTTTTAAATAATGAATTTTCTTGCACTTCTTGTTATCAAGGCAAGTTAATTATTAGACCATCACCAACAAAGGTTGGAACTGAGTCACCTACGTTTTTGGAACGTATACAAGGGGATATTTGTGGACCTATTCACCCACCTAGTGGGTCCTTTAGATATTTTATGGTCTTAATAGACGCATCCTCTAGATGGTCTCATGTGTGCCTATTGTCATCACGCAACCTTGCATTTGCAAAATTAATGGCACAAATAATTCGATTACGAGCACAATTTACTGATAATCCAATTAAGTCTATTAGACTAGATAATGCTGCTGAGTTTTTATCCCAAGCATTTAATGATTATTGCTTATCAATTGGGATAAAAGTGGAACATCCTGTAGCTCATGTTCACACTCAAAATGGTATTGCAGAATCTTTAATTAAACGTCTGTAGTTGATTGCAAGACCATTACTCATGAAAACGAGGCTGCCCACTTCGGTTTGGGGTCACGCCATTTTGCATGCAGCAATGCTAGTTCGTCTTAGACCGACGAATTATCACAAATATTCCCCGTTGCAATTAGTTTTGGGTCATGAACCTAATATATCCCATTTAAGAATTTTTGGATGCGCAATATATGTGCCTGTAGCACCGCCATACCGCACCAAAATGGGTCCGCAAAGAAGGTTAGGAATATATGTTGGGTTTGAATCGCCCTTCATTATTCGCTACCTCGAAACATTGACAGGGGATTTGTTCACTGCACGATTTGCAGACTGTCGATTCGATGAGACACTTTTCCCAAAATTAGGGGGAGAAGTTGGTTAAACCAAACGGGAAATTTTGTGGAAAAATCCATCATTATCTCATCTTGATCCACATACCTCTATTTGTGGAAAAGAGGTGCAAAATATTATCCATTTGCAAAGAATAGCAAATCAAATGCCTGACGCATTCACGGACTTGAAAAGGATAACAAAATCTCACATCCCCGCAGAGAATGTTCCAATCCGTATTGATGTCCTATTGGACAATCTTCTAGTGTCATATCTAATGAGTCGAAAGCACGCCTAAAACGTGGCAGGCCATTAGGTTCCAAAGATCGAAATCCTAGAAAAAGGAAAGCAAATGATCAAAATGACACTATGAAAGAATCTCATGAGGAAATTCACGATTTAATAAATTCTGAGATTCATGAAGAATCCATTGAGCCCGAGACTCGGGAAAATAAGGAACAATCAATAAAATCCAATCGATATTGAGACAAATTTTAATCGAGTAGATATAGTGGTGGATTATGTCTTTGCATATAATGTTGCATCTAGCATTATGCAAGAAAGTGAGGATCTTGAACCTCAATCTGTTGGAGAATGTCGACAAAGACTTGATTGGCCAAAATGGCAAGAAGCAATCCAATCAGAATTGAATTCACTTGCAAAACGTGAAGTTTTTGGGCCTATAGTTGAAACACCTAATGGTGTTAAGCCTGTTGGCTATAGATGGGTCTTTGTACGCAAGAGAAATGAGAAAAACAAGGTACAAAGATATAAGGCACGCCTTGTTGCACAAGGATTTTCTCAAAGTTCCTGGTGTCGATTATGAAGAGACATATTCACCCGTAATGGATGCTATAACTTTCCGTTATCTCATTAGTTTTGATGTCCTTAAAAAGCTTGACATGCATTTAATGGATGTGGTTACTGCCTATCTTTATGGCTCACTTGATAATGAGATATACATGAAAATTCCCGATGGATTCAAAATGCCAAACACTCATAATTCAAAGTCCCGGGAAATGTTTTCAATCAAATTGCAAAGATCTTTGTATGGTCTAAAGCAATCAGGACGAATGTGGTATAATCGTCTTAGTGAGTATTTATTAATGGAAGGCTATATAAATGATGCCATTTGCCCATGTGTTTTTATAAAGAAAACAACATCGAAATTTGTTCTACTTGCTGTATATGTCGATGACATAAACCTTATTGGAACTCCCATAGAACTCCAAAAGGCAATTGATTATTTAAAGAAGGAATTCGAGATGAAAGATCTCGGAAAGAAAAAATTATGTCATGGTTTGCAAATTGAATATTTGGCAAACGGAATTTTGTTCATCAATCTGCCTATATAGAAAAGGTATTGAAACGGTTTTACATGGATGGAGCATATCCTTTTAAGTACTCCGATGGTTGTTCGATCACTTGATGTGAATAAGGATCCATTCCGACCGCAAGAAAAGAATGATGAGCTACTTGGTCCTGAAGTACCATATCTTAGTGCAATTGACGCACTAATGTATCTTCCAAATACTACAAGGCCTGACATAACTTTTTCAGTTAATGTCTTAGCAAGATATAGCTCTGCTCCCACAAGGAGACATTGGAATGGAATCAAACATATATTGCGGTATCTAAAAGGGACTACCGATATGGGCTTATTTTACAGCAATAATTGCAGTCCTGATCTTGTTGGTTATGCTGATGCTGGATATTTATCTGACCCACACAAGGCTCAATCTCAAACAGCTTATGTGTTTATCTATGGAGGCACTGCCATATCTTGGCGATCGACTAAGCAATCAATTGTGGCTACTTCATCTAATCATGCTGAGATAATCGCTATTCATGAAGCAAGTCGAGAGTGTGTGTGGTTGAGGTCTATAATACATCATATTCAAGACAAATGTGGTTTGAAATGTGACAAACTACCCACGATTTTGTATGAAGACAATGCAGCATGCATAGCCCAATTGAAGGGAGGATTCATAAAAGGAGACAGAACAAAACATATTTCACCAAAGTTATTTTTCACACATGATCTTCAAAAGAATGGTGATATCAATGTGCAACAGATTCGTTCAAGTGATAATATGGCTGATTTGTTCACAAAATCTCTACCAACGTCAACCTTCAAGAAGCTGGTACACAAGATTGGAATGCGAAAGCTCAAGGATGTGAACTAATGCTCTTTTCAGGGGGAGTTAATGCGCGTTGCACTCTTTTTCCCTTACAAGGTTTTGTCCCACTGGGTTTTCCTTGCAAGGTTTTTAACGAGGCAACCAATAGGCGCATTACTAAATATGTGTACTCTTTTTCCTTTTCTAGAATTTTTTTTTTCCCATTGGATTTTATTTTAGTTATGGTTTTTAATGAGGCACATTACTTATTGAGTAAACATTCAAGGGGGAGTGTTAAGAATAGAATACTAATTAGAGTGAATGTCTATCTTGTAGAGAGTTTTACTTTGAGGCTAAGTTATTTTTCCTCCTATAAATATAGGGGTCTTACCCCATTGTAAACCACCCCAAAATTCAATAAAAAATTTCTCTCTCTTTCTCTGCAATATTGCTCTTGTTCTTTTATTGTTTTATAACAGAATCTATATAAACAAAAAAATTACTATTTACACTTAAGTTCTTATCTCGTTTTTATATATACACTAAGAATGTGTATATTTTTTTGTAGTTTTTAATTTTCTTAAATAAAATCTATTAAAAGTAAGATAAAAATTTAAAATATTAAGATTAGACCTGGTAATTAATCAGTTACCCGTATAATTTAAAAATTATCTCAAATTACTTAAAATTCTACTTATTTTTAATATACTTTATATATCATATACAGTGGTCATATGGTACCTTCTATAATACTAGTCCGTAAATATCGGGTATTATTGCTCGACCCGTATTTTATCCTAAATAAGCCACCTTTAACAAAACTAATTTCTTTTAATTCGTGTACTCTTTATCCTTCACAACACTTACTTATCGCTTTCTCTAAATAGCATAAATATGTTAAACTCAAAAGAATCTCATCCCCGAGTCTATGTCGATTAACTGAAGACAAAACTTTAACGTACGAAAACGCTAGATGCAACACCCTTCCCCTCATAGAATCATTCATCCTCGAATGTTTAACTCTCCGGGATCTATATAACCTTGGCAGAGTCGCCCTTGGTAACAATACTACTGCTAACTCTTCTTGTAGAAACTTAATAATTCAATGCCACACATGACCACAACTATCAATTACGACAACGGCCTCACAAGACCAATGGCAATATTTAACACCAGAATCCATACACGTACCTTAAGGTTATGACTTCTCAGTGAGACCCTTCTCTGGAGGAGGAAATTGTTGAAACACGTTCTCAAACTAAACGTGTGTTGATTTATGTAGGTTTTGATAAATGACAAACCAACAATGACAAACCAACGAGGATGGATCGATAACAGTCAAAGTACAAGAGAAACAGTGCAAGATCAAGAATCGCAACGAAGTTATTGTTGAGTTTATTGTTGAGTCATTTTATTTTGTGATCTTGATTCAACGACGTATTCAAGTATCGGCCTCTCTCATAAAATCATTTTCATTAAACCATGCATCTTTAAGTTAAAACAAATGAGTTGCATTTTAGCCAAAATGATTTTTAAACATGTCTTTTGAATCTGGACAACAACAATCGATTGTCTAAGACCAACAATCGATTGTTGTAAAGACCGCCATAACTGGACTTTCAAAAATGAGTAAACAATCCATTGTCATGAGACAGTGACCAAATGAATTTTTCAAATAAGTTAAACTATTGATTGTTGACATGGAACAATAGATTGTCGTGAGACAGTGTCTAAATAAATTTTTCAAAGAAGCAGCATAATCGATTGTGCTATGTAAACAATCGATTGTCATGAGACAGTGTGTTATTGAAATTTTTCATAAATCACAACAGTCGATTGTCATGGTCTAACAATTGATTGTTGTCATACTATTGTCGGATGTTTTGAAACCTTAAACAACAATCGATTGTTGTACGTTGACAATCGATTGTTGAGACTACAAAATCCCAAACAGATTTTTCACAATAAAGTTTCTTCTTAAAGTCAAGATCTGTTGGTTGAAAATGAATTACACAATCTGTTATATTCAAACCTTTGTCAGAAATATTTTGAATATTTGAACCACAATCGATTGTACACATCTGACAATCGATTGTTGAATTACCGAATCCAACAAAGATCTCTTACAATAAATTTTCTTCTTAAAGTCAAGATTTGTCTTTTGAAAAATTAGTCACACAATCGATTGTTGAGTCTTGACAATCGATTGTCGCAGCACAAATTCAGGGATTTTGTTTGACAATTAGGCAACGGTCTGATACTCTTTGAATGCTATAAATACCCCTCTGAAATACGTTTTTCAAAACAACAACAGAGCATAAATTTTACATATTATCATTGCTATCATTCTATCTTAAATTCATTATTTTTGAGAGCCAATCTTTGATTAAGTTGTTGTTCTTGAGCTGATTATTTTGTACTCATATCCACTCTTTTGAGAGAGCTATTGTTAGTGAGTATTGAGTGTTCATACACTTGTTGCAAGAGGAAATATTGTATTTCTTCTTGAGAAGTCTTGGGGTGAGGTATCCTCGAGCAAGATTGTTTGAGACTTGTGTAATTCAAGTTCTCAAGTTGTAACGGTTTGTTAGGCACCCGTAAAGCTTAACAGTGAAGTCTTGAAGTGCGGTATCTTCAAGCAACTTTTGTTGAGGCTTGTGTGATTCAAGCTCTCAGGTTGTAACGGTTTGTTGAGCACCCGTAAGCTTAACGAAGTTAGTAGAAATCTCGAGACAGTCTCTCGGGGACTGGACTAACCACAGGTTGTGGTGAACCAGTATACATCGGTGTGTTCTTTCCCTTACCTATTTATTTTCTGCACTTATTTCATTCCTGCAGTTTTTAATTCTGCAACTTGATTTTATTTCTGCATAATTTTTATAAACGCTATTCACCCCCCCCTCTAGCGTTAAGCACTCGTTCTAACAATTGGTATCAGAGCCTAACTCTCTGTACGACTTAACAGTTTGAGAGAATCTTTCTATGGCTTCTACTCGTAGTGTTTATGCAGGAATAGGTCAAGGATCTTGCACTACAAGGCCACCACTTTTTGATGGAACCAACTACACCTATTGGATGGAAAGAATGAGGATATTCATCCAGGCAAATAATTTTCTAATCTGGAAAATTATTAAAAATGGTGAACAAATTCCCACCAAAGTAGATAGTGATAAAGTCGTCCCAAAGCTGGAAGAAGAATATACTGCGGACGACATTAGAAAAGTGGAGAATAATGCCAAGGCTATCAACATGTTGTTCTGTGCAGTAAATCCCGATGACTATCGGAAAATATCGTGTTGCACAACCGTAAAGCAAATGTGGGATAAGCTCAAAATTACATACGAAGGCACAGACCAGGTACGTGAAGCAAAAATTGATTTCTTAACTCACGAGTATGAATTATTTCACATGAAGGAAGGCGAGAAAATAGACGACATGTTTGAACGATTTTCAAAAATCGTCAATGATCTTCACGCCCTCAAAAAGACATTTACGGATCGGGAACTTGTCCGTAAAATTCTCCGAAGCCTTAATCCAGAATGGCATTCAAAGGCCGATGCTATCCAAGAATCAATCGGCGTAACAAACGTCACAATCGACGGACTAAGAGGTAACCTTAAAACATATGAGTCTACCATTCTTAACCCTCCTGTAGATGATCAAAGGCAAAGAAAAATTGCCTTAAAAGCAAGAATGGCTCAACCTCAAATTGGTGAGGACTCAAGCAACGATGACAATGAGCTCGGACTTGTCATCAAGAGATTCCACAAGTTCATGCGAAAGGAGTATGAACGAAAAGGTAAGAAACAAGAAGGTGAATTAAGATGCTATGGATGCGGAGAAATCGGGCATATCAAACCAAATTGCCCAAATACCAAAACAGAGAAGAAGGCTGCCAAAAAGCAAAGGGCCTACATCTCTTGGGGAGGTCACTCCGGTGACGAATCTAGCGACGGAGAAGAAGAGGAGAACGCAAACTTGTGTCTCATGGCAAACGAAGAAACACAAAATGAGGTATGTACCACTTCCAAAAATAAATTTACTTTTGGAGAATTGCAAGATGCCTTTGATGAGCTTTATGATGAGTTTATTAATGCTTCAAAAACAATAAATGATTTAAGAAAACAAATTTCTTTAAAAGAAAAGAAAGTTGAAAAATTAAATTTTGATAATGAAAAATTAAAAGAAGAAAACCGTTTTTATGGCAAAAGAAGCATGGATAAACCCGAAGGCTCAAACAAAGGTTGTTCTTCTTGCAAATCTTTAAAAGAGGAAGTAGATAGTCTTAAGAGCACTTTACACAAATTCAATTCTTCGCACAAAAATTTGAATGATGTATTTGTCAATTTGAAATCCACTAAGCACGGAATAGGGTTTAAAAATGAAGAAAAAGTTGAGTCCATTCATAAATCACCTAAGACTCAACCTAGGAAAGGTAAAATTAATCCACCTAGAAAAACTTATCATAGAGTGGATAATTCTTCTAAAATAAATTATAGAAGAAATATTAGCATGTTTAGACCACCTAGACATGAATCTCGAAAATTACATGAAAACAATTTTCAGAAAAGTTGGATGAATAAATTTAGATCCTCTAATTACTATCATCCTAGGAAAATGCATAATCCAAACGTGATTTGTCACTATTGCAATCGGATTGGTCATATTGCTCCCGTTTGCAAGACATAGGCATAATAGCCAATCACAACATTACGTTATGCCTAACCCCCAAGGACCCAAAATGGTTTGGGTACTAAAAACCTATGTTTAGGTTCTTTTGCAGGTGTGCTTGAAGGCTACAATATTGTAGTAGATGCACCAAGCATGACACCTTATTGCATCAAGGGGGAATTTCGGTTAGCTATTCTTTTTGATAAAAACCGAATTGTTAATATGTGCCAACAATAAATATTGACATATTTGTTGTTAATTTGGTTCTCATTGTTGATGTGCTTAATCGTAATAGTTGATATGTGTTAACAATTAAGTTGTCTTTGTTAACAATTGATATCAATTATTCTTGTTGATTCATGTGCTGAAAATTTGTCAAATGATTGATCCATATTTGAATAATCATTGTTGGTATCAATTATTGATATATGTTTTGATAAATGCCTTTTAAATAACAATTAGTATCTTTCGACAACTTTTGAAATGTTTGTTCTTTTAACAGTTAACTGCTAGCATGCTCATAGTAAAGACATTTCATTTTTTGTCTTAAGGAACGTTGTTTGTATTTTTAAATAACTGTTGATATTTTTTAAATCTTTCTAATTAGCATATTTTTGTCTAAAAACATTTCACTTATGTTTTCGACGAATGCTATTTTTGGCTTGAAAAACAATTGATATATTTTGTTTAAAACTATTGGTATGCCTTGAAAAATATTCTCAATCATCATCATGCATATTCCTCAATGTCTCTCCTATTTTATTTTGACATTCGGAGAATTATCGAAAAAGGAAAATAGTCGTAATACTCTCTCTTTGTGGCAAAAGAAGAAGTGTTTAGGCGACATGCTTCAAATAAGGGAGAATGCTTTCTTTTAGTATGCCTTATTTGAGGGGGAATTTTCATTAAGGAGGAAAATTGCATGAACTTTTATTGATGATATTATTCTTGTATTTCAACATGAATTTATATTTTGATAATACTATGTTGATATTTCAAAATGAAATCAGTATTGATAATATTATTTTATTATTGCTGTATCTCAAAATGAATCTCATTGATGATGTTATTTTTTGTCCTTCAAAAATAAATTTATGTTGATATTTTTGGAGCTACTAATGTGTTTATATGCAAGGAGTTTATATAACTCATAATTGGCAAAATTGTGATGTCAATGATGGATGAGCTAAACTCTATCTCGGTGCTGCAAGTTAAGCAAATGAAAAAGGAAACCTTCATTTGTCAAACTGAATTTTGCAAGGAATTGCTAAACCAATTGAAATAAGCAACGCCAAAGCAAAAGAGCACCTCAATGAATATATTTGACCATCTTGACAAATATGGAAAGGGTAAGGAGGTTGACACCGAGATATACCGGGTATGATCATTCCCTGCTTTACCTTACTACTAGTAGACTTGATACTATATTTAACATTTATTGATGTGTTAGATATAAATCATGTCCAAAGGAGTCGCTTAATTGTGTTTTTGCAGAGATATCCTCAAAGACAAGGGGAATTTAATTCTGGTGTTACACAATCGATTGTTTGTCTTCTGACCATAATTCAAAACCTTCAACAATCGATTGTTCAGGTTCCACAATCGATTGTCAAACGATCAGTATTCAAAAATTTTACCGTTCTGGCATCTGAAATATTCCACAATCGATTATCTTTTTGTCAGTTCCGAGTAACGTTCAAAATATTCTCTCACAATCGATTGTTAGAGGTCAACAATCGATTGTGCAACGGCAGAAATTCAAAATCACAACGTTTCAGCCTTTATTTCTGCCAAGAATCTTCCTTAAATGCTATCTCCCTTACCACTCTATAAATTGAAGCTACTCTCTTCATTTTCCTCACTCCAAATCAATTTAAAGCTTCTAAAATCTCTCAATTTCTCTCAAAATTTTCTAAATCAGCTCTCAAGTATTCTATCAAAATGTCAAGCAGACACCAAAAACGATCCCGCCATGGCAAGAATATTGCCTCTTCATCTACTGTTCCTACTCCCGTCTTCCCTTATCAAGACGGTTCCTATCTAAAATTCGAGTCTGAAGCAGAACATACCAGATTCATAACCAAATTCGAAAATCGAGAAATTCTACCTCCTCGTTTTCTACTATTCAGTATCTTGAATCAAGCGCGCCCGCAGCAACTGCGAATATGCTTCGGGAAAGCAATCTTATTGACTTTTTATTTCTTAACTATCCACATATTCATCCTCCATTTATTCGTGCCTTCTATTCCAATCTTAAGGAGGACGATGATGGCGATCTTGTCACAAACATAAATGGTGTTCAAATTCTTTTATCCAAACAAAACATTCAAATGGTTTCTCGACTTTCTCGAAATGGGGAAGACATCTCTATGTACACACGAGAAGACGGCGTATTATTTGATGAACAACTCCTCCTAAATCAAATCGGGCTTGGATCATTTGATCCTAATCTTACCACTCGTCGTCCTACAATCACGGGGATGCTCCCTGAGTATCGCTTGATTTTTTACTTCATAACTCGTGTGCTCAAACCCCGTAAGCATAGCCACACCACTATATCACAAGAGGACGCAAAATTACTTCACGCCATTATCACCGGAGCTCGCATCAATTGGTGCAAGTTCGTCAAGCTTCACATGCTCGATGCCGTTGGGGACGATAAACCCCTTCCTTATGCACTTTTTATAATGAATATTCTTGAAGCACCGGTGTTAACACCTCTAATGGTCCGATCAAAAGAGGGACTAAACATTGGGAAATTTCAGCATCTTCCCTTCCCATTTTTGGCGAACACGCTGCTCCTCCTCCTCCTCGTCCTCAACCACGTCGCACTCAAAATCCCACTCTTCAATCTATTTCCGACCAGCTTTCTACACTAACCACTTCCGTCAATCAATTGACACATGAACTCCATGGATATTTCGATTATGTTAATTATCCATATGCTGGTTTTGTCCCATATGAAACAGTGCCGGACAACGTCGATGACGAAGAGAATGATGATTAAATTTTTTTTTGTATGATGTAATTTATTTTATTCTCTGCCCAGTTTTTAATTTATTATTTGTGTAGTATTTCTTGATCTTTTAATGAAATGTTTCCTCTTGCACTTTTTGTTAATGTCAAAAGGGGGAAGAAAACGGGCTATACATACTACAATATATTTGCATAAATTAAAGGGGAATCACGAATTGAGGGGGAATACTTGTCTTGAACTGTTACTAATATGCATATCCCGATATAGGTTTGCCATTATCAAAAAGGGGAAAATTGTTGAAACACGTTCTCAAACTAAACGTGTGTTGATTTATGTAGGTTTTGATAAATGACAAACCAACAATGACAAACCAACGAGGATGGATCGATAACAGTCAAGGTACAAGAGAAACAGTGCAAGATCAAGAATCGCAATGAAGTTATTGTTGAGTTTATTGTTGAGTCGTTTTATTTTGTGATCTTGATTCAACGACGTATTCAAGTATTGGCCTCTCTCATAAAATCATTTTCATTAAACCATGCATCTTTAAGTTAAAACAAATGAGTTGCATTTTAGCCAAAATGATTTTTAAACATGTCTTTTGAATCTGGACAACAACAATCGATTGTCTAAGACCAACAATCGATTGTTGTAAAGACCGCCAAAACTGGACTTTCAAAAATGAGTAAACAATCGATTGTCATGAGACAGTGACCAAATGAATTTTTCAAATAAGTTAAACAATCGATTGTTGACATGGAACAATAGATTGTCGTGAGACAGTTTCTAAATATATTTTTCAAAGAAGCAGCACAATCGATTGTGCTATGTAAACAATCGATTGTCATGAGACAGTGTGTTATTGAAATTTTTCATAAATCACAACAATCGATTGTCATGGTCTAACAATTGATTGTTGTCATACCGTTGTCGGAAATGTTTTGAAACCTTAAACAACAATCGATTGCTGTATGTTGGCAATCGATTGTTGAGACTACAAAATCCCAAACAGATATTTCACAATAAATTTTCTTCTTAAAGTCAAGATCTGTTGGTTGAAAATGAATTACACAGTCTGTTATATTCAAACCTTTGTCAGAAATATTTTGAATATTTGAACCACAATCGATTGTACACATCTGACAATCGATTGTTGAATTACCGAATCCAACAAAGATCTCTTACAATAAATTTTCTTCTTAAAGTCAAGATTTGTCTTTTGAAAAATTAGTCACACAATCGATTATTGAGTCTTGACAATCGATTGTCGCAGCACAAATTCAGGGATTTTGTTTGACAATTAGGCAACGGTCTGATACTCTTTGAATGCTATAAATACCCCTCTGAAATACGTTTTTCATAACAACAACAGCGCATAAATTTTACATATTATCATTGCAATCATTCTATCTTAAATTCATTATTTTTGAGAGCCAATCTTTGATTAAGTTGTTGTTCTTGAGCTGATTATTTTGTACTCATATCCACTCTTTTGAGAGAGCTATTGTTAGTGAGTATTGAGTGTTCATACAGTTGTTGCAAGAGGAAATATTGTATTTCTTCTTGAGAAGTCATGGGGTGAGGTATCCTCGAGCAAGATTGTTTGAGACTTGTGTGATTCAAGTTCTCAAGTTGTAACGGTTTGTTAGGCACCCGTAAAGCTTAACAGTGAAGTCTTGAAGTGCGGTATCTTCAAGCAGCTTTTGTTGAGGCTTGTGTGATTCAAGCTCTCAGGTTGTAACGGTTTGTTGAGCACCCGTAAGCTTAACGAAGTTAGTAGAAATCTCGAGAGAGTCTCTCGGGGACTGGACTAACCACAGGTTGTGGTGAACCAGTATACATTGGTGTGTTCTTTCCCTTACCTATTTATTTTCTGCACTTATTTCATTCCTGCAGTTTTTAATTCTGCAACTTGATTTTATTTCTGCATAAGTTTTATAAACGCTATTCACCCCCCCCCCCTCTAGCGTTAAGCACTCGTTCTAACAGAAATAAGTAGGGATATCTAGACTTCATGACTTCCTCGCATCCCAAGCCACTTCTTCCACATTGTTGTTTCTCCAAAGTACTTTCATCGAAGCTATGTCTTTAGTTCTCATTTCCCAAACCTGTCTGTCTAGTATAGCAATGGGTGTTTCTTCATATGATAGCTACTCTGTGACTTGAACGTCGTCAACTGACACGATTCTAGAATGATCCCCCATTCATTTACGGAGGATAGACATATGAAAGACTGGATGTACAAACTCTAAGTCCAAAGGCAAGTCTTACTCATATGCTACCTGGCCTACCTTGCATATGATACTACAGTTCTAATGTACCGATGTATGAGTTTTCCTTTATTTCTAGATCTCATGCCAGCTTTCACCGGTGATACCATTGGAATACCCAATCGTCAACCTAAAATTCCATGTTTTTCTGTCGATTATCTACATAAGACTTCTAACGGCTTTGAGTTACTAATGGTATTTCCTTTATAAGCTTAATTTCTTCGATTGCCTGTTCTACCAATTATGGTCTTACTAATGTAGTTTTCCTAACATCGGACCACCCTATAGGTGATCTACACTTCTATCCGTAAAAAGCATCGTAATAGAGCCATCTTAATACTTGAACGATAGCTATTATTATATGCGAACTCAATAAAAGACAGGTAATAATCCCAACTACCTTCGAAGTCTATCACTCAAGCTCGTAACATATCCTCAAGTGTCTAAATAGTACGCTCAGCATGTCCGTCTGTCTGGGGATAAAATGTCGTACTAAGACTTACCTGAGTTCCAAATACTTTTTGGAAGGACCTCCAGAAGTTAGCTGTAAATTAAGCTCCTCTACCCGAGATAATAGATATAGGGACACCATGCAGTCGTACTATCTCCTTAATATGAGAACTAGCGTAATCCTCTACAGAATCTGTAACCTAACGAGTAGAAATAGGATGACTTTGTAAGTCTATCAACAATCATCAATATTGAATCAAACTTATGCTGGGTATGAGGTAAGCCTACGATGAAATCCATATTAGTTACTTCCTATTTTAAAGTCAGAATCTCTATAGCCTGCAATAATTTTACCAGGCTTTTGATGCTCAATCTTAACCTGCTGACAATTAGGACATTGGGAAACAAACTCTGGTATATTCTTTTTTATTCTGGCCACCAATATACTTCCCTGATATTGTGATACAACTTTGTCTCTCCTTAATGGATAGAATAACGAGAATAGTGAGTTTCTCCCATAACCTGCTATTATAGCTCTGCAACATTAGGAATAAATAATCGTCCTCGATATCTGAGGACCCTATCATCTATAACTTAAATGGTGTCTTCTCCTTATGAGGGGTGTTATCCCTAAAATGAACTAACACATGATCCTCATACTAGAAATACTTTACTTCAGTTACCAATGAGGATGTTGTCGTATCCTGAATAGTAATTCCAATATCACCTAAGTCTAGTAACCAAACTCCAAGACTAGTTAGTTGATGGACCTCATAGGCTATTCTCCTCTTTTTTGGCTTTAAATATGACAGGCTAACCATAGATCTACTGTTGAGGGCGTCGACTACTACGTTCGCTTTCCTTGGATGTCATAAAATATTAATTCATAATCTTTAAGTAGTTCCAACTATCTTTTTGAGGTAGTTTCAATTCATTTTGCTTGAAGATATACTGGAGTCTCTTATGATCTGCATAGATATAAACAATAGTTAATGCCTCCACATCTTTAGTGCATGTCATTGTAGCTAACTCTAAATCGTAGGTTAGGTAGTTTTTCTCTTGCTTTCTTAGTTGTCTAGAAGCATAAGCTACAACCTTACCATGCTGCATCAGCACACAACCTAATACAATGCTTGAAGCGTCACAATAGATCACATAACAAACAGTCCCTTCTGGGAGCGTTAGAACCAATGCTGAAGTTAATCAATCCTTTAATGCCTGGAAACTCGGTTCGTAAGCATCGATCTATTGAAACATAGCTCCCTTCTGGGTTAACTTACATAGGTATTCTATTCTTTTACAATTCATGAAATTCCCCTCTTCTAAGGCCCAAACTTCATCCTTTATTCATCACAATTATGCCCTTATTCCACTAACAGGGCAACATTTCATCTATTCTAAATGCTAATAGTCTTAAAATCCTTTGAGTTCATTCAGACTATACTAAGCCTTCTGTAACTTAGAGAAACCATTAGCTCTTATGAGCTTAACCCCAAGGACTTATCCATTCTCACGACCATTTCACTCACATTTTCTTATCATTCCTCCTCTCTTCCTAAAACTTTATCGCTCCACCATACTGTTTACCATGAAAATGGTAACAATAATTAAATTTAACTATGAGACTTTAAAAATATGTGATCTATTTTTGTAATAGTTTTAAGAAGTTGATGATATGTATATGAGACTTAGAGATGAAATAAGAGTTAAAGATAAGGTGATAATCAAACTGATAGGTTATGATTTGGGGCCTCGAGCTGGTCGATTCGGGGGCCTCAGAGTCGATTCCGGAGCTCGCCTGTGAGATATCGAGGGTGATCAGAGTATGACTAACACTTATAATAAAATCAACGAAGGCTCTTTATGGATAATTGTAACCTATAAATGATGAATAAATATGAAGATAGTGAATAGAAACAATAATATCAATGGAATATATTAGAGAATAGAGAGAATGTTCTTGTTTTTTTTTTTGTGTGGAGCAACTTCTGAAGCAAAAGGGTTTACAAAGTGAAAAGGATCCCCTTTATATATGAGGGGAATTCCATCATAGTACGACATGCATTAATTACAGAGATATGGATATGGGACAACTAGGTGACACGAGGCTCTGTCAGTACTAGTTGTGTGTCCTTGGGAACTCCCCATTTCTACTATCACCGTAATCATTACTACTTTGAGGTCGATTTTTGATGACCCTCTAGCGAGGATAATCGGCCACGACCCCGAACCTTCGAGGTGATCTCCCGAGGCATCTCACTGACAAGAAATTGGACCCTCTGGTATCACCGTATACAGATAGTCCCCATATTTCTTAGAGAGAAGTGATAAGAAACAATATTGACACCCGATTCTTCAGACTTCTCGTGACGACGTCACAGTGATGATATCATGATTATGATCTAAGCCTTCACAATAACTGGTTCATCTCATGGCCTTGTCTTTTTAGCATCATTCAATACGCTGCTAATTCCAATTCTTCAAACTGACATTATCGCCGTCAGTTTATCTTACGATAACACGTTGATTGTTTGTGTCGATCCATCTTTAAAAGGCATTGATGGCATTGTTGTAAGGCCCCATGAAAATTTTTGTCAAAACTCGAGATCTCGTAGTGCCAAGTTAGGAATATATATTAGAAATTCGTAAAATTCTTGCTCACCGTGGTCTCGACCCTTTGGGTTGATCTATGTATTAAAAAGTTAAGGAAAAATGATTTCCAGAAAAGTATGTGTTTGCGGTCCATTATGCGGTCGGATAATAGCTATGTGAACTGCATAGTCGTCGTAGAATGAAGCAGTGTGTTGGTGAAGTTTGAAGTAAACTATGCGGCCACTTATGCACTCACATAATCAATATGGAGGCCGCATAGTCATCGCATAATCTCTTTGAAATATTGCGAGGAGCAGTTCTGCGGTGCATTATGCGATTGGAGAACATGTATGCAGACCGCATTCTTGTCACATTCCCGGGTAGTTTGTTTAAATTTTTGGAGCCATTTTGCGGTCCTTTTTTCAGACAGTATGTCAATTATTCGATTGCAAATGCGATCGCAGATCTGTTCCGGATCTCCAAATTTTTTATTTTCTTACCCAATCCCATGTCAATATATTACATGCTACCCTTCATTTTAGGCCTATTTTCTAATGCATTTCGAGAGAGAAAGAGGGTCCTAGAGGGAGAAGGAGTTAACATTTCTCCTAAGGTCTTGTTTAAACCTTTAAAATTTGTCAAGAAAAGCACCTAGGTCTTCTTTCTAAGAGGTAAGGTTCTATAACCCAAGATCTTAATTACTAAGTATAACTAGGGTAAACCATTAGTAGGGCAATCCAAGAGGATGGGTGTAGATATCTTGAATGCATGAGTTCTTAAAGTATTTGGTGAGGTCTTGAGTTAAGGATGGGATAAGGGATGGTAGGATCTTTCACAAAATAGTTATAAAAGCATTATGTACACTTAGTGTTTGAGAATATGCTTAAACGAGCTAGAACTATGATCACCTCTCTAATTTGTGGTTCGATTTGTCATGTTCCTAAGAGATTGACATTGCTAAGAGTCTCGGAGTATAGTAGGACTTAAGGAAAGCTCAATCGAGGTATGTAGGCTAAACATTCTCTCTCGGAAGTGAATTCCATATTGTTTTGTGAGCTTAAGTGTTGTTTGTATAACAAAATTGTATAGCCTTGAGTAATATTTTAAATGAAGGTTAGTATACTCATTGGGTGAGAAGAATTCAAACTATTTAATGCTCCTAGGGTCTTTTATGATTACTAAATGCCTTGACTGAATGTGTCTACTTGTTGATAAAATGTAAAGATGTTTGGAAATGAATCGAACGAGAAGATGTGAAGCAAGTTATGTAGTAAGCCTCGACCCATCGTTATGAGCTAACTTCAAATAGAACAACATAAAGGTCTTGTACCCGAATTATGCCCATAAGTAGCTATTTTAGATAATGCTGTCTCATAAATACATTCAATGTAATGTGAGTTCTTACATATTCCGATGCTGAAATTGTGTCGTTGTCATGTTGTAAAAAGGGGTAAGTCAATGGTAGTTGAGGTGATTGTTTGCTTATAACTTCAATATATATTTCAATTGTTGATTGACAAGTCCCTCATTGGGAAGAATCACTTGTGTTTGATGATTCTATTACTATTGAACTCGAATATATATGATTTCTGAAATATTTGGTATACTAATATTGGTTGGGAGATCCTTGGAAATAAAGGAGATGAAAATGTGGAAAACCATATACGGCCTTTGTGCCATGAGAAATATGAACCTTGTGAAAGCCCCAAAAGGCCAAAGAGATATTGTTATCGAGAGAGATTGAGAACACTAATAAAAATAATAAAATGTGAAACGTATTGAGGTAAACATGGTTGCATTTATGCTATATTTTTTGTATACTTGTATTTATTCTACAATTCTGTGAAATATTAAATCGTATCAAAAATATTTTTGGGAGTATCATTAGCAATACCGAGGAATGGTGGGTCATAAGTCCTACACCTAAAACTACACGTGTCGATGTAGGAGTGGAGTGTGACTTGGGATGAACTTGAAATACTAGTGAAATAGTCACTATTCTCCTAAAGTGGGATGAAACTAATACATGTGAATTGGCAAAGCAAAAGCCAACCCACACTGTTTATGTGCGAAGGCAGCCTAGCTAATCGGGTGGAGATTAGACTCCATGTTGCACACATGGTGGTGATATTCTTGTGACAACTTTCTTTTGCATCATAATGTCACAAACCACATTGTTCCCTGAGGAGATGTCCTAGCCGATCGGGTGTGATCAGACTCTGTACTAATAAAGAAGGCGGTAATATCGGTGCTAGTGATCTCTAAACCATATATATATATATATATATATATATATATATATATATATATATATATATATATATATATATATATATATATATATTATTTTCTTACTTAAATATCATTATGTTTCAATTAGTTATTTGGATATTGTTGAGTGTGACTTGCTATTTCTAAGTGTTGTTTCCGCTTATATGGACATTCTATTTTGACAATGGAATGTTAGCCTTGCATATTAGTGCTATCCGATGGCATTAACGTCCTTTTTGTCGGGGCGCTGTATTATTTTATGATACATATGGTTCCTTAGCAAGCGTTATCGGCCAGTGATAGCAGTATTCTCTTCCCAACAGACTTGGTGAGACCCACTCAATCTCAGGGTCATATCATGTATCTTTGTTTAATTTCTCATAACGTTTTGAGGTATAGTTGGAGCCTTGTTGCCGGTATTTCCCTCTTTCTCTTCTATTATACTTAGTAGCTCCATAGACTGTTTGTGAGTGGTGTTTGATGTTGGGCTTTAGGACTAAAAATATTAGTACTTGACAAGCAAGCTTTTCATTAAATGTGGCATAGCCTACCAATTCTACAGCTACTTCATCTATAGTGCCTTTAGGACGTGGAGAAGTCGGGGGTGGTTTAGAGCTTGGAATGACCCAACATGTTCTATGTTATGAGGAAGCGTCAAGGGTTGGAAGCTTTTTCAGATATGGCTATAGGTGTGTTGACTTTTCAATCTCATGATGAGTATACCCTTATTGTCTATGTCTCCGCTTTGTCATATGTCAATCCTTATATTGCTTTGTAATTTGGGATAGAGTCCGGGCAACCTCATGGTCTATTCTGTGTATCTACTCTTTGAACGAGATGCATTATTCATGAAGCCTCTTCATTATGATTATCTTACTTGCAACATCCTGAGAAATTAAGTCTTGTGATGATTTCCTTAATGGAGTCAGAATCCGTGGGTAACTCTTTCCAATTGCTTTCCTAGAACCTCAGTAAGGAACTATATCGGATTAATTTCTTACAGGTCATTTTATTCATATTAAGTTGAAGGACAAGTTTTCATATCATTAGTACTCTCGTATAGGATCAACTATCGGGAAGGGTTGAGCGGATTGAATTATAGTAATCTCACAAATGCTTAACTTCTATTTCATTCTCATAGGCTTTTGGAACAAATTTTTTGTGACAATTAATATTAACATTTTTATTCAACTTCATTCTTTGAAACCCCTATCTCATTTGAGGTGCTAGAATATTCCCATTCTTGATAAATTGACCTTCCCTGCACTCTAGGAGACGACCAATGGCATTTACCTGAATATTCTTCCATAAATGATTTCTATTACTTATATGTTGTCTATACTCAGTTCGTTATTGTCTCAAACCAATGATTTCATCATAATTATTAATCACGTCAGCATAATCCATAGTAAGTTTTATGTTTCCTAAAATAAAATACAACCTCATGAAATACCTTGCTCTATGCATCTATGTTGATAGATTCTTGAAATACTTCCAATCCGATCTCGAACCTCGTTGTTCCTATTTATGGTAAATCTATTTAAGTGTATGGGTTCAAACATATCAAAAGGAGTGTCATTCTATGGTCAATCATATTGGGTAGGAACTCTATGGTCATTTTAATTCTAGCCCCTCATCGAATAATAGTTAAAAGTCGCTAAGTGTTCAACTCAGGTGTCTAGCATAACGATTTAGAGTTAAAGAAAGTAAGTAAGCTGTTCTGAAGGTTTCCTCTATGAAAATGCTATGTCAATTGTTCTTAAGGGTTAAGTATGTGTAGTGTACTTCAGATATTATGGAATCTTGAAAAGGTGAGCCAAGTTATGAATATGATGTCTCGGTATTCCGTGTATCTATGTTAAGGGGGGGATAATTGAGAATCTTTGGTATGACATTGTTGTGAAATTTTTTTATGGTGGAATTAATGGATAGTCGGCTTATAAGGAGTAGCTAATCATATTCCGGGATAATACCAGGTTGAGAGTCATGGAAGGGAAAATATTTATCCTCTTAATTATGTATCATATGGTCGTGATTTGAGAGGTGCTTTCTGTGTGTTACGACTTAAATATGTGAAACTCTTGTGCGGATATTGTCTTAGATAATTACATGCTGGATGTGTAGAAAATCTATGTTGTTGGTATATTGTACTAGTTGCTTAGTTATAGATGTATTGTTAAATTGTATTTATGAGGTTCTCTGACAGTGGATAGGCCTAGTTACAAAGGAAACTCTGGAAAAAATTTCAAAAATATAGAAAAGTAGTCAAATTTGAAATTTCTGGGGTGTTAATGAAGAGTCAAATCCAATATAAAGGGGAACCACCAAGGTAGGGAGCCACTAGTTGTTGTTGATGTTGTTAGTAGAAAGAAGAGTAGTGTTGAGGCTATGGCAATGATTGTGATGCTGGTGCATCGAATAACTTTGTGGTAGCGGGTTATAAATCTTGTGTGGAAGATAAATGGGACGATAATGTATTAGACTTTTCTCAAAGGGCGGCTTCTTCTACTCTTTGGCTTCTAGATTCAGTTCTGCTGTGGCAATTGATGATGTCTAGTGCTTATTATGGATCGAGGTTTAAGAAGAGCACGATAGTTCTTAGTTCTTAGTAGAGTACTTTAAGTAGTTAAATGTACTAGTTATGGAAGAGCAGGAGAATAACTTGATAAGTATATCGCCATGCATAATTGAGTGGCATGTGAAATTTGGGAGCTTGAGGTATGTGAGGAAGGAAATAAGTCCTATTGGGTTGTTTGGGGCAATTCATGACCCTCGTTCGAGGACGAATGATCTTAAGTAGGGGAGGGTGCAAGGCCCTACAAAACATTTTGCTGAAAACCCGAGATCTCGTAATGCCAAGTTAGGAATATGTGTTAGATATTCGTAAGCTTGCCGCGGTCCGGACCCTTTTGGTTGGTCTATGTATTAAAAAGTTAAGGAAAAATATTTTTTAAAAGATCGCATTTATGCGGTCCATTATGCGATCGCATAATAGCTATACGGAGTGCATAGTCGCTGCAGAGTGAAGTGGTATGTTAGTCAACTATGCGGCCACCTATGCGATCACATAATCAATTTGCGAGCCGCATAATCGTCACATAATCTCCTTGAAATTTTGTAAGGGGTAGTTCTGTAGTGCATTATGCGACTGCAAAACAAGTATGCAGTCCGTGTTCTTGTCGCATACCTGGGTAGTTTGTATATGTTTTGGGAGCCATTTTATGGTCCCTTTTACGGACCGCATGTCAAGTATGCGATCGCAAATGCGATCACAGATCTATTCTGGAGCTCCAAATTTCTAATTTTCGTACCAGACCCCATGCAATATATTATATGTTACCCTTCATTTTAGGTCTATTTTCTGATGAATTTAGAGAGGGATAGAGAAAGGGTCCTAGATGGAGAAGGGGTTCTTCATCAACATTTTTCCTAAGACCTTGTTTAAACCATAAAGATTTGTCAAGAAAGGCACCTACGTCATCTTCCTAAGAGGTAAGGTTCCATAATCCAAGCTCTTAATTAGAAAGTGTAACTAGGGTAGATCATTAGAAGGATAATCCATGAAGATGGGTGTTGATATCTTGCATGCATAAGTTCTTAAAGTATTTAGTGAAGTCTGAGCTAAGGATGGGATGATGGATGGTAGGATCTTTCACAAAATGGTTTTAAATGCATTATGCACACTTAGTGTCTGAGAATATGCTCAAACGAGCTAGAACTATGATCAGCTCTCAAATTTGTGGTTGATTTGTCATGTTCCTAAAAGATTGATGTCGCTAAAAGTCTTGGAGTATAGTAGGACTTAAGGAATTCTCAAGCAAAGTATGTAGGCTAAACATTCTCTCTCGAAAGTGAATTCTATATTGATTTGTGAGTTTAAGTGTGGTTTGTCTACCAAAATGGTATAGCCTTGAGTAATATTTTAAATGAAGGTTAGTATACTCATTGGATGAGAATAATTCGAACTATTTAATGCTCCTAGGGTCTTTTATGTGTACTAAATTCCTTGATTGAATGGGTCTACTTGTTGATAAACTGTAAAGATGTTTGGAAATAAATTGAACAAAAAGATGTAAAAAAGCTATGTAGTAAACCTTGACTCAACGTTATGAGCTAACTTCAACCAAATAGAACAACCTAAAGGTCTTCTACCCGAATTATTCCCATAAGTGGCTATTTTAGATAATGCTTTTCCTTATAAATATATTCTATGTAATGCGAGTTCTTACACATTCCAATGCTGAAATTGTGTTGTTGTCATGTTGGAAAAAGGGGTAAGTCAAGGGTAGCTGAGGTGATTGTTCACCTATAACTTCAATGTGTATTTCAATTATTGATTGACAAGTCTTTCTTTGGGAAGAACCCATGGTGTTTGATGATTCTATTGCCATTGAAGTAGAATATATATGATTTCCGGAATATTTGGTCCATTGATATTGGTTGGTGATCCTTGGAAAAAGAGGATATGAAAATATGGAAAATCATATGCGGCATTAATTCCCAACCTGTCTACCTTAATGGAAGAGATACAAGAACGAAGTCTGCGTATATAACATAAGAAAATGGGTGAACCATAAACTGCTGAGCTTGATATTTTCAGTCTCAATTCAAAGTTGTCCGCTACTACGTCAGACTCTATATATGACAACCTCTTTGAAAGTCCCTCTTGTTGTCTCGTACTCTCCTTTCCATATGTTGCCGTGAGGCAAGCATCATCATGAGTAGCCTCGCTTCCTATGATAGGTAGATAAGTACTTATGCTTTCAGCTCGGTGAAAGATGATGATACTGGTCAGGGAATAGTATATCGAAGGCTAAGCAAAAGAGTAGAATTCTTTTTCTGCTCATCCCCCTCTCCACATTGGGAAAGCCATAATAAGTGGTTTCATTCCATAAGAAAGATGAACCTTGTGAAAGGCCCAAAAAGATACTATTTTCAAAAGTGATTGAGATCATTAATAAAAACTATAAAATGTGAAAGGTATTGAGGTAAGCATGGTTGCATTTATGATTTTTTTGTATACTTATATTTATACTACAATTGTGTGCTATATTAAATCGAATCAAAAATATTTTATGGAGTATCATTAGCAATACTGAGGAATGGTGGGTCATAAGTCACACACCAGAAACCACACATGTCGGTGTAGGAGTGTAGTGTGACTTGGGATGTAAATGAAATACTGGTGAAATTATGACTATTCCCCCAACATGGGATGAGACTAATACCTGTGAATTGGAAAAGAAAAAGCCAACCCACACGCCAAATGTGGGAAGGCGGCCTAGGTGATCGGCTGGAGATTAGACTCCATGGTGGTACTATTAATGTGACAACTTTCTTTCGCATCATAATGTCAAACCACATTGTTCCGTGGGGAGATGGACTAGACAATTGGGCGTGATCAGACTCCGTGCTAACAAAGACGGTGGTAATATCAGTACTAGTGATCTCCCAACAAAAAATATATATACTATTTTCTTACTTGAAAATCGTCTATTTCAATTAGTTATTTGGACATTGCTAATTGTGACTTGTTCTTTCTAAGTGTTGTTTCTGGTTATATGGACATTCTAACTTGAATGAGGACTTTTAGCCTTACATACTAGTGCTATCCGACGGCAGTAACGTCCCTTTTATCGGGGGTGCTGTATTGTTTTATGATACATGTGGTTCTACAGCGAGCAGTATTGGCGTGATGGTAGTATTCTCTTCATAGCATACTTGGTGATCCCCACTCCATCCCGGGATCATGTCATGAATATTCGTACATTTTCTCATCATGTTTTAAGGTATAGCCGGAGCCTTGTTTCTGGCATTTCCCTATTTTTCTTTAATTTTACATAGAGGCTCCGTAGACTGTTTGTGGGTGATGGTTGATGTTGGGTTTTAGGACTAGGAATGTTTTTGAAGAGCATGCTTTTCATTAAACTTGTAACTTGTAATATTTTGAAAACTATGAATGAAGTCATTAACGGAAGTGAAATGAAAGTTGCTATTAGATGATTACTTAGTTTTTTGGTTAAAATGGATAACATTCCCTCTTTATTCATGAACTAGTTTGGATAGAATGAAATTTAGCAGGCTTGCTCAGTCGGGTTTACTCGGTTGATTGACGGTCACGTTCCACGGTTTTTAGGGCGTGACAACTGTCTGCCATACTATCTCCCCTATAAATGGGGGCCATTCGGTACTATCTTTTTATCTAAGTGCCTTTCAACATCTATCCTTTCTACTCTTCTCACTATCCTCTTACACTATTACCTACCATGTTTGGGGTCTATGGCCTTAAGGTTGCATGGTGGAATTCTCATCAGCCGCGCTATGGCCTTCTGTATGCACTTTCCCTTGCTAAGCGAGACTACAATGTCTTGTCTATGTTGTTGTTGTTTTTACTGTTATAATAATTTGTTCGGTATAGGGGGTCGACTTCTTCCGACTTAGAAGGTCATTTGGACAATACACCGCTTCTCGAGAGAGTGTTCGGACTATACACCACTGCTCACTCTCCTACCTAGCCTGGTGTGGCACTTCATCTCTTGGTTTTTCCCAAGCGGTATAATGGCACAACCGGCCGTTAAACATGCACGACACAATGTCCTAGAATATAGACTCAGAGAGGCCGTGCAAGTAGGGTGGATAACCACCTAATCTCCAACCTCTAGCTTCGGCGAGCCATGTCTTTTTGAATTGCCTCTTCTGCATCACTTATCTCTTCTTCATCTTCCAACTTTCCTCTTTTTCATCTTCGCCCTAGGAGATATTATTCGAGAGAGCCAAGAAGACACTCTAGAGGAGGTGGCGGTCGATGATATTGCCGCCAAGGATGCATATCTAAAAGAAGAGCGCTCGAAGGTGCTACCACGGAGGTTGAACCCTCGAGAAGAGATTAGACTCTAAGCCTTTATTATATATGTACCTTTATTTGTTTTTTCGTTTCTGTGTAAGGACCTTTGGCTTTTTTAATCATATGTAAGGACCTACTGAGGGCTTTTGTAATCGAATGCTTTTGAATGAAAAATCTTCATTTAATTTTTCTCTGATGCGTACTATTTTCCCTTTAGTTATACTTGCCTAGAATCTAAGTGCAAGATCCCATTGATTGGTGTAAATGTCAAGCCTGGGTTGGACTGATAAACTCGAGTTGTCGGTACCCCGATATCAAGTCAAATAAGAGTAGGGCTTCAAACCCCTAAATCAAGACTTAGCCTTTAGACCCTGCGATAATTTTTGAGGGGGAATTCGCTCAAAAGCTCGATGATGGAGATTTCCATTAAGCTTTCGAGAGCAGTCCCTCAGTGAGGGTTAACTCTGGGCGTCTAAAAGCTTGTCTTTAACTTAATGTATATAACCTTAAGGTGTTGTAGATAGGTTCTGGATGATGGACTGCCCGGGTTTAGATGATATCCTGAGGTCAAACCCTTATAGACGGAGTTTGAAGTGCTTATTTTCCTCCTTGAGATGAGCCTTCGAAACTGGGTACCATCTTGAATCTTCTAATGACGTGGATGGCCCCTTGGAGATATCTCGAAGATTGAGTACAATCTCGGATCTAGTGATGATACTAAAGGATTCCTGCAGCCTAGCTTCCCTTTGACGGAGATCCTCGAGGCCGGGTATCACCTCGGGACTTCCGATGATGTCTTTGGCTTCTTAAAACATAACCTCTTTTTGGCTGAGGTCCTCGAGGTCGCATAACACTTCCAGACTAGAGATGATGTCGTTGGCTTCATAAAGCCTAACTTATTTTTTGGTGGAGGTCCTCGAGGTCGGTTTCCATCTCAGGACAAAAGATGAATCTGTTGGCTTCTTAAATCCTAACTTCTTTTTGGTGTAGGTTCTTGAGGTCAGGTACACCTCGAGGCATGAGATGTTTTCATTGGCTTCTTAAAGCCTAACTTCTTTTCGATAGAGGTCCTCGAGGTTGGATACCGCCTCGTGATTAGAGACGATCCATATATAGGGGCATTTCTTCTCCTTTGGAGACCCCATCTTTTTAAGTGTTGTCGTATTTGCAAAACTTCCTACTCTAGCTCTCTTATTTTTCCATAGCTATGACTATCGCACCGGGATATATTCGGCACAGAGGGGAGTGCTCTGCCCCAAAAAGACCATCTCAAGCTAGTAAGAAAAAGCTACGTATAGGGGAAGGGGTGTTGGAGTAGTGCTACATATACCTTCACCAGATGAGGGCATCATAGATCATGTCGATGGATTCCTGAATGTGTATACGTATCCTTTCACACTGGGTCCCCGTAATACGATTGTGGTCGACTTCTTTTTAAGGTATCGGGTTACCTTGGCATAGTTCCATCCTTCATTTTGGAAAATAGTGTTGATGATGCGATTTTTTTATGGAGAAATAAAGCCTTGAATTCATGCTCAACTATTTTATTAGGTTGTATCTCCCCTTTCACCATCGAGGTCTGTTAACCCTACGATGCCAGTCAACCGCGCCTGTTGCTGTTTACGATGAGAAAGATGGAGATCGAGAGTGGATGAGTCTATTCATCTGAGACCAGACTGCTGAGATTATCCCTGTGGAGCTCATGCCATTCCATGAGGGATGGAACTATACACCTAAGTGGTACACTTCGTGCCTTCTCAATTTTGTTCATAGCGAAGGTTGAATTCGTACCATGCGTTCTCCTCTTTTTCTGCAGCGATAGCATGGGCGCCAAGCGACATTCCCAATCTGCCATATTGGGTTTGGCAACTGGCACCCACTCGACTTGTGATGAAAACAAGTGGCGAGCTTTGACCTATAGCGGATGGGAAGCAAAACATCATGGCATGTGTTTTGCTATTTTTTCCTATCCTTTCATTCATTTAGAGAGGCATTTTCCCTTTTTGTGCATTAATCATTGTTGGTGTAGGCATCGTAGAGCCTTCTTAGGCGAGGCCATGCTCTTCCAGATAGGGGGAAGGGTTTCTAGCTTCGAGGCTAAAGAACGACGACAATAAGTGGGATTTGCCTTAGCAGCGTGATGGCACATAATATAAGGCGAAACGGGGCCGGGGCATCAAGACGGAAGTATCATCTGAGCCTACCACACCCATGGTTCTTGATTCTGGAAAGGTGGTTTTTCCGTTTTCATCGCCTTCTTTTTCCAACAACAGTACTCTGAGGGATACTAGAGACCCGGTGTCACATACTCCGAGCGATTGTGCCTCGACCAAAGTCATTTCTTTTATTACTATTGACCCTACAAAGTAATATCTACCTACACAAACTTGATCAGGAGACAGGAGGGACCCGACAAATGTACAAAATTTCTATTACACTTGGATTGTTGTGGAGGAAGTAGAAGTCAATTATCATGCACCTCTAAGATGAACAAAGGCACAACATCAAGATGACTTGAGAAGAAAATGTCAATAAAAACGGTTCTACTTTCTTAATATTGTTCACTCTTTAAATTTTTTTTCCTTTTAATGATTTATGATATCTTGTTTCTGCAAATGTCATGTGTTTTCGTAATATCAGGATCTCCCATTTGGAAATCTTGGAATTTAGAGACCACAAAAACTTATCATCATTTTCATTTATAAGTAGCATACAAAAGAGAGAGTTCCGGGCGTCTTTGTATTAGATTTGGAACTCTGTCTAGTATCGGTGATAATTAACATTTTCTTTTGAGAGAGAGAAGAACCCTTACTTAAGAGCAGTGAGTGGCCGAGCAATTGGAGGTAAACTTCTGCTATTATATTCCTTTTATCAAATAAATCAGTTTTGGTATAGATAGGTATTAAGGTACCTTTAATGAAAAAATGTGCAGAATGTTTCCAAGGTTGTAATGAATGAATTTTCACATAAAATCTTGCAAATTATCTTGAGGTCAATACGATAACAATATATTACATGTCACTTTGGATCAAGAAAGGTACAAACTTATATTTATTCGATTTAGTAAGGAACAAACTTTTGATAGTATGTTTAGGGGTCAACACATTAGTTGAAATCCATTGGAAAAGATAGTCAAAATCATGGTATACTTTTGATTGTTCATCTTAACAGCTTTAGATAATATCTAATTATCTCGACCTCAATGAACAAGTCACGCTACCATTATTCACATAAATTATTCATAAGAACTTTTACTTTTATTTTTTCATGTCGAATTATTTACTCAAAGTTCTATCTTAATAATATGATATAATTTTATTATATCGTTTTATTACATGAACAATATACACGTGCAATGTATGTTTTGAGATACTATGTGTGTGTGCATATGTGTGTATATATATAGAAACCTGATAAGGGACAGATTAATATGGTATATTCCTTCGCTGGAACTTTTCTCCATATTGAGACCAAATTGGTTCGCCGTTTAACACTACCAGATATTTTTCTCCAAAACTATGGACATTTGCTAAGTATCAGGAAAAAAAATATGATTTGTACAATTGGAAAAGATGGCAGAAATGCTGAATATCAAACCTTATGCTGTACACATTTTCCTTCGAGGAGTAATAAATATATCGAGTGTAACTTACTAAATAATCCCCTCTAAGCTTTGGTGAACCAAAGCATTTACACACTGAAATCGTCAAAAATGCCCCCACTCATCTCTCTTGAAAAACAATGACTGAAAGAGACCACGAATTAGCGGCGAATCTAGAAAATCAAGTTTGTGGGTGCTGAATTTTTTTTTTGTACATAAAATTAATGGGTGTTTTTATAAATTTTTATACATTTTCTCAAATTTTTTATATAACTATACATACTCTGCATCGAGGTTAATGGGTGCTCGAGCACCCAAATTTAATGTGTATATCCGCCCTGACCACGATGCCCTTCACCTGTCACCATGGCCATTCCTCGTCGCTATAGATTTTGATCATACACCCTCTTCCCGTCATCGTTAGGACGTGCTGACCTGCAAGGAGCAAATTCAAAATTCAGAATCGGTGAGGTTCTACGTATTATTTTAAATGTACTTCATTCAAATTAATGTGATTATGGTTTGACTAGTATAAAGAAATTAGTAATATTTTTGTATAATTTATTGTCTTAAATATGTTAGAACTTTTGTGTGATTATATATGGTTTTAAAAACATATAACTAAAACATAATAAAACATTTGTGTATGTATAAAACTGCTAAAATGGAAGGTCTAAAGTTACTCTCTCTCCGTTTCACATTGTTTGAGCTAGTTTGACTCGGCACAAAGTTTAAGAAAAAAAAAAGACTTTTGAAATTATGATCTTAAAAAATTAAGGGGTAAAAGATTTGTGGGGCCTTACCATTTGTGTTGCTATAAAAGCTTCTCATTAGGGACAAAAAGGGTAAAATTAAGAGTTTAAAGTTGAATACATTTCAAATTTAAAAATATTTCATTTATTTTGGAATAGAGTAAAAAAAAGTGGCTCTTTAGTATGAAACCGAGGAATAATGTGACGACCCAAAGGGTCATCACCGTAGTTCTTCCTTTCCTTGCACTTCTGAGGCCTTGGAAATCTCTTATTTCGTAGCCTCGATTGGCGCGCGCACTCCGGGCGCGAAGCCGGAAGATTTTTATGTGAAATTATTTGAACTTTGTTTTTAAAACTATAAATTTTGATACAAATATTTCTATGGTTGACTTTGGTTAATGTTTTGGGTAAACGGACCCGAACCTGTGATGTGACGGTCGTGGAGGGTCCGTAATAAAATTTGGGACCCGGTCGTATTCCCGGAAACGAAATCCGAGGCCCCAGGCCCGAGTACGGAGCTTTTTTGTGAAATTGTTTTTGAAAATTCATATGGAAAATCTGAAATGAAAATTAATCAAAAGTGATGATATCAGGCTCGTAATTTGGATGTGACGCCCGGTACAAGTCTTAAATGGGTGTTAAGCTCTATCTGTAAAGTTTGGTTGAAAACGGACGCCGTTTGACGTGTTTTAGACTAAAAGTGGAAAAGTTTGAAAGTTTTGAACCTGAAATGAAAATCATGAGTTTTGGAGGTTGATTCTTTGATTTAGACTTTATTTTGGCGATTTGATCGCACGAGTAAGTCCGTAGGATATTTTTGAGGTTGGGTGCATGTTTGGGTTGGAACCCCGGGGGCTTGGGTGAGTTTCGGATAGGTGTTAGGCTCATTTTGCTACATTTTTATCATCTGGTGTCTGCAGGTTTCGCAATTGCGAAGCCTGCCTCGCAATTGCGAGCTCTTCCCTTGCTTCTTCGCAAATGCGAAGTTCTATCTCGCAAATGCGAGTTTTCCCCAATCCAACCCCAGTTCGCATTTGCGAACGTTTTCTCGCAAATGCGAGTTCCCTTTCAATTTTCCCCAGTTCGCAGTTGCGAACTATTTCATGCAATTGCGAGGTTCCCTTTTATTTTGCCCAGTTCGCATTTGCAAACGTTTTCTCGCAAATGCGAGTTCGCTTTAAATTTTCCCCAGTTCGTAATTGCGAACTATTTCTCGCAATTGCGAGGTCCCCTTTTATTTTTCCCAGTTCGCAAATGCGAAATCAATGTCGCATTTGCGACATCTGCAACCCTGCAACTGTTACTTAAACGAATCCATACCTCATTTTTCATATCTTTCCAAACCCAAAACTACCATAGGCGATTCCTCTCGAACCCTTTCGTCCCCAAACCAAATGTAAGTCAATTTTTACTAGTTTTCTTCAATATTTATCATATTCTAGCATGACTTCATCCTTAAATCAAAGCTTTCATGGTTAAAAATGGAGAATTTGGGGTAGAACCTAGGTTTTCATAAAATCGGGGATTTGGACCTCAATTTGGGGTCCGATTTCCAAACAAATTGTATATATGAACTCGTGGGGGTGGGTAACCCGATTTTGGTTCGAATCTCGAGTTTTGACCACGTGGGCCTGGGGGCATTTTGGGAATTTTTGAGTAAAACTTTGGAAATTTTATTCTTATGCATTCAAATTGATTTAACTAGCATTTGTTGATACATTTGAGTAAAGTTTGGTTAGATTCGACCGGTTTTGAAGCGAATTCGAGGGGTAAAACTATTCTAGAGGTGTGAGTTAAGTTGGAAGCCTTCGAGGTAAGTGTTCGATCTAACTTTGGCTTGATGGAATAGGATTAGGTTGTTAATTGCTATGTGCTATGTGGAGTCGGTGTATAGATATGGTGATGGTTACCTATGCGCCCGAGTCGAGCATGACCGTGTTGTCATTTGTTATTAGAATTGTGAAAGAAGTGAACAATTGGGATAAATTCTTGTTAGAAGAGCTATGAAGTGAAAGATGAGAAGTAAATGAACTAGAGATGAGTTGTTGGTATTTTTCCCTTGCCGGGACTAGTTGTTAAACTGTTTTCCTTGCCGGAACTTATTGTTAAATTGTTTCCCTTGCCGGGACTTGTTGTTGCATTGTTCTCCCTTGCCGGGATGGTTAATTCTTGTTGTTTACTCCTTTTCCCATTAATTGTGATTATTGTTTGGGTGAGGAGGAGAGATAAAGCACGAAGGGTGATGTCGTGTACTTATTAATTTCCTTCACAAGATGGAGTGGTATATATTGATTTCCTCCACAAGATGGAGTGGTATTTATCGATATCCTCCATAAGATGGAGTGCTATTTATTGATTTCCTCCACAAGATGGAGTGGTATATATATCGATTTCCTCCACAAGATGGAGTGGTATTTATTGATTTTCTCCACAAGATGGAGTGGTATATATTTATTTCCTCCACAAGATGGAGTGGTGCCATATATTGGGTGAGGACGAGAGTAAAAACACGATGGGTGGTTCCATGCAACGTGGTTTTACTGGTCTTACCTTACTGGAGTTCCTTATTCCGTTTTCCCTTTATTAGTTGTTGTTTTATTGGATTCTCTTATTTAAATGCTATCTATTCAGTTCCATCTCTTAATTGTAGAAGTTATAATTGAACTGCTATTTCCCCCAGCATGTCCTCTCCCTTTTTGGTTGTTTAAGTTCTTGTTTTCCTTTTCTGTTATCGTATATATCTGTACAGGTTGTTTATGGTAGGTCCGGTTAGCCTCGTCACTACCTCGCCGAGGTTAAGCCGGAAACTTACCAGCACATGGGGTCGGTTGTGCTGATACTATGCTTCTGTGCCTTTTGTGCATAGGTGAGGACCCAGTCTACGGACCGCAACTTTAGACCAGGAGTGATCCTTCAGTCCAAAGGCTCTGAGGTAGTTCGCAGGCGTTTGCGGGCCCCAAGTCTCCTATAACTTTCCCTTTCAGTTTGTTAAATTGTATCAAACAAACATGCTATGTACTTCTTTTAGACTATTATTTTTAGCACTCTTTAGTTGTCTGTGAGCAGTGACACTAGGAACTGAGTAGAGATTGGTTGTTAGTTTTCCGCATATTGTTTTTGTTATTGTTATTAGACGTCTTCTGCATGTTTTAGCTAATTATTTTAGCATTTAAGTTATTTTAGATTTAAATTTTCTGGGAATGTTTATAAGGGTTGGCTTGCCTAGCTTCGACAGTAGGCACCATTCACAACTCCCGATAATTCGAATCGTGACAAATAATAAGTTAGTTTCCAAATACACATGCATGTCATTCTATTTCAAATGACACTAATAAAGAAATAGTGACATACAACCCATTTTGATTTTCATCCATACATATAATCCGAACTAACATAATCCAAATTAACTGGAGGGGATAATGTCTAAATTTCCATCGACCGTATTAAAAATCTCTTAATTTTACCTTCTTATATATATTTTATTTGTTATATATATATATATATATATATATATATATATATATATATATATATATATATATATATATGTTAATAACTATGGAATGGATTATATAGAGAAGGTGGATCAAGGAAGCAAACATCTCTCAACTACATCATGTAGAGGAAATATGTAACTATATACCATTGATTTATTTATTTTTTTGTTCTGCAACACGTTATGAATATATATATATATATATAATAACTAAGGAATGAATTATATAGAGAAGATGGATCAAGGAAGCAAACATCTGTCAACTACATCATGTAGAGGAAATATGTAACTATATACCATTGATTTATTTATTTTCTTGTTCTGCAACACGAGATGCAGTGGGACCTACATGGATAATACATTTGAGGTTCCCATCAGGCCGTTGTGTATCATATTAGTTCATAGGATTTTATCTTACCAATTGTTAGTCTTAATAAGTCTCTCAAATCTTGTCTTATATATCTAATATACTTTTGTTCATAAATTGGTCTTTGGTAAATATCTTAATCCAACTTGTCCTTAAAATTAAAGGATCTATGTGTGGACTATATGTCAAGTTACTTTGGGATAGAGGTCCAAATTTACACTTCTATATTTTACTATGGACTAAAGTTACCTTTCATTATAGGCAAATACCTTAAAATTTCCTTAAACTTGACAAGAATTATTAATTACAGCCTTAAATTATTCGTAATCTTAATTACTCCATTCAACTTGGACATTAACCCCTGGACGCTGATGTGACAAAGAGTGTGGGTGCACTCGTCTGCCACTTGAATTTTTCCTATATATGTGCTATTTTTAAAAAAAATAAAATATAAATTTACCTTTTAAGTATGTTATTTTTTTAGATAATTTTTTCCGAATACAACTTATAATAAACTTGGCATTATTTATTCTACTTTTTTTATTTAGCTAAAAATAATAAAATTTTAGTTAATATTTTTTTAAAATTTGACCTGGAAATAAAGATATATGCAATTGAAATAAATTATCAAGGCATCTAAAAGTTATAAAAAATACATAATTTAAAATTAATTATTTTGTCTAAAAAATTTTACATAGCTCTAAATCATTTATTTTTTTACAATTTTACTTGAAAAAATAAAAATACCTAGTTAAAAAAAATAGTTATTGCATAAAATTAAAGAAATAACATTCCATGTACGAATAAAGTGCGAAAGGGGGAGTCTCTGTAGAGAAGTCCGTATTTTTCCAATCAGTAAAAAAAGTACACTTTTTTATAGTTGAAGAAATAAAAATACACAGTTGAAGAAATTGTACAGTCTTTTAATTTCTTCTTTTGATGCAATGACTTTTTATTTTAACTATGTATTCTTACTTTTTCAAGTAAAATCTGTAGAAAATATATTTTTAGAGCATCATAATTTAGAGCTATATGAAAAATTATAGCCAAAATAATTAATTTCAAACTATATATTTTATATAAATTTTTAGATACCTTGACTATTTATTTCAATTGTATTAATATTTATTTTCAGGTCAAATTCAAAAAAATAATTAAGTAAAACATTATTATTTTTAGTCAAATAAAAAGATGTAGCTTAAGTGATGTAGTTTTATCCAAGCTTATTATAAATTGTATTCGGAAAAAATTATCTAAAGAAGTAACATACTTAAAAAAGTAAAAATATATTTTATTTTTCAAAAAGAATGCCACATATACAGGAAAGATCTACGTGGCAGACGAGTGCGCCTACACTCTTTGCTACATCAACGTTCAGGGAGATAATGACTCTCAAAATGCCAAGTTGAGAGGGTAATTAATACCACGAATAGTTTAAGAATGACTAATAATCTGTGTCAAATTTAAGGGGATTTTAAGGTATTTTGCCTTCATTATATTTCAAGTTGTAGCTTTGTTGAAATAAAAATAAATACTCTTTCCGTTCACTTTTACCATGTTGTAGCTTTTCACGCCCTTTAAGATATAAGAAATAAAGTACATAATTTACCATGAAACCCATATTAATTAGTATATGGTCTTAATGAATTTGAAAAAAAAAATGATTTAGAATGAGTATTTACTGTTAAGGGCAAACCAAGAAAAATAAAATATTTTTCTCTTGATATATAAAAATGGACAATTAAAAATAAAATCTATTTTTAAAATAGTAAACAAATAAAAATAAACGGAGGAAGTACAATATAACTTACTAATGGCAAGGATATAAATGAAATCAAAGTATACATGTCTAGATAATTTTTTAATCCTTTGAGGTCGACTGGGCATGCTGCGCCTACTCTAAATCCACAACTGACCTGTTTCTGGGACTCCAGGGGCAACATGCTCCACCGGCAGCTAATGCGTCCACAATTGGCTTGATTACCAAAATCACCTCCCCAATCACCACGCACCACGCTACCGCAAGGTCCATTGCCAGGACAGTATATCCATGTGTAGGATCCTCCGGTGGCCACAACGGCGACAATCCTAAGCAGAGTATCTGCACTGGCAACAATATCATAAACGATGTGGCAAGCATGTTCAACCGGACACGAATTTTCTTGTTGATCACAAACGCCACAACCCTCCAACATGACAACAAAAATGCTAACGAATAAGCAATGCTGAATGCTCCAAACACAATGCAACTGAACAAAGGGTAGGTACAAAGCACTGACTTGTTCCCTAAAAGATCGGTCGAAAGGTAAGAACTTGCATGCATAAATGTGGGCAATTGTGCTTCGAATGGCGAGAAGAACACGAAGAATGATTGTAGCAGAAGAATGGGAGAACAGGCTAAGCAAACAACAGCAACACCCCACGTTCGAAAAGGATTTTGTGTCTTGATCGATTCGTTGACCAAAAAAAGAAGGGTTATAAGAAAACCAGGCTCGAAGATTCCCAAAGAGAGAACCACGTGAACCTTACAAAGATCAGCCTGTTGATGAAGGGACAAAGATGGTAAAAAAGGGTAAAGATACCTCCGTCTAATAAAGGGTAAACGAAGCACTTCGTTTACACTCCAAAGAGAAGCGAAAAGGACGAGAAGCAATCTCACGGCCCAAAGAGAATTGAAATTCTGAAGATGAGGTAATTGACGTGATCGAATCCGAAGGTGGAAGATAAAAGCGAATGAAAACAGAGAAAGGAGAAGAATACCGAGAACAAAAATAATGGTGGAAAAATCAGAAGCTCCGTCTGCGATTGGAATAGCGGGAATGAGGACAGAGGGTTTTGAAGTTGGATCTGTTAATAATAATTCAAATTGGGAAGGGGAAGGAGCAGGGGATGAAAAGGGCGAAGCTGAAATTAAGTGTGAGAAAGAGAAGGAGGAGGATGGCCCCAAGCCATTGGCATCAAACGGAGGGGACAAGAGAAGGAGCTTTCTCATCGGTGGATGATGGCGGAGGACGTTGAAGTCCCGGCCGCCGTGCCGGTGACGGAGGTGATGATGGAAATGGGATTATTTGGTTAATGAACAAGGAGGCTCGGAATAATTGCATAGTTTTTGGGGGGAGAAAGGAGAGAGGGAAGGAAAAGGTTGTGAATTTCCTCCCTCTTCTTGTTCTCCCAACCGACGGTAAAACAGGGTGTTTCGCAAATTAGAAGAGATTGCGTTTAAGAGAGAGAGAAAAACAGATGAAAGAGACAGAAATTTGGTGGGTGGATTTTGGGATATGGCTCCGATTAGTCCGTTGTTGTGCGGTTGTCCTGATAATGTATCTATATAAAATAAATTACTTTTCTAACAAACTTTTTTTTAATTTTGAATTAATTGGTTACACTAATTGAATTAATAAATATAAATATCTTATAATTATCGATAAGAATGAAAACACAAAATAATATTTTACTCATTCAAATTGGGTAAGATTAGTTTCAAGTTGAACTTTGTTAAAATTATTTTAAAATGAAAAGAAAAAAATAGCTATAAAAAATAAAAAAGAGAAGAAAAACTAATCATTCAGATTGCGAAATAGTTCAAGTTGGAGTTTTAAAATAATTTACAGAATTAAAAAAAATAAATTACCAATTCAAAATTGGGAGTAGTTTTAAATTGGAGTATTAAAAATTATTTTAAAATAAGAAATAATAAATTATCGATTCAAATTTGGAAGTAGTTTCAAATTGGATTTTTAAAAATTATTTTAAAAAAACGAAAATAAAGAAATTAAAAAAACTTTCTAAGTAAAATATTAAATATTGTAATATTCTAATAAATATTTTTTCTAAAAATTTAATAATATTAAATATAGATGTTGTAATAAGGAAAAATACATAACGAAAAATTTATTCAATGCACTCCCTATATAACTCCCGACAGTTTACCAAAGATTTTATTCATTAAAATTTAGGTAATAATATTAAGAAAATAGAATAAATTTTAAAAAAAATTATTTTATCAATAATAAATTATATATCTTCTTATATATTACAAAAAAAACGAACACTAAACATCTATTAATATAGAATAGGAGAGGCAAAGTACTATTATGATGACAAGTGACATAATATTAAATTGACACATGTAAAAAATTTGGACAATCGTCCAACTTTCTTAGAGTTTCAAAATTTAATTCAAATTTATTTAAAAATAGATGTGAAAGACGATTTTTTTTTCCTTCAAATTTCAGAAATTACTAATAAAACCACCAATTACACTCACTTTCTCCACTCTCATTCCTTTTAAAAACTAACTGAAATACACGTTTTTTTTTCAAAATTCAAGCAATAAAAAACACCAATAAAACCCACCAACTACTCCCACTTTCCTCCACTCCAATAAAAACCACCAACTACTTTCACTTCCTCCACTCCCCTTCCTTTTAAAAACTAACCGAATTACACGGGTTTTTTCGAAATTCAAGCAGAATAAAAACCACCAACTATTCAACTTCCCTCCACTCCCCTTCCTTTTAAAAAGTAACTGAATTTATCCTCTTGCATATATTGGATTAGAAAAAATTTATAGTTGAATTGAATTGACAATCCACTTCCATTTGTATCTCATTTGTCAAAATCAGGTTAGTTTTTTACACATCTTATGTCAATGTATAATTTAATTCAGACTAGCTTCAGTTTATAATAAGAATTAACTTTTCATAAGATTAATTTTTTTGAAGTTGTTGACTGCAGATTAGAAAATTAAATTCATATCAATGTGCTCTTTTTCTTTGTTTAGGACAAAATCTAATAAGACTTAGGATAAAGTCTAATAATATTTAGAATAAAATATAATAGAAATTAGCACAAAATTTACTAAGAATTTTTAATAAATATTTTGAATGGAGCAGTTTGAGATTATACCAAGTGGCAAGCTAATAAAAAGCCACTTAATAATATTAAGATAATATATGTTAGACTATGTTAAATTAAAATTGTATTCAAAGATAAATTTTTGAATCAATAGATAAGAATTTTAGATTAGATTGAATTTATATTTTATTGTTATTATTTTATTTTTTATTGGATTGAAATATTAAAAAATGAAATAATGGCAATAATGGTGAAATTGAATTGAAATATAAAAAAAATTATTTTGAATTATAATAATGGGAAAGATAAAAATGTTTATGAAAAACATATATAATAATGGCAAAGCACATTATTTTAAACAAAGGATTTCAATTAATGAATGTAATGTTCTTCTAAAACTATGAATGAAGTATTACGATAACTTATAAGATGTTTAAGAATCTTATAAAGCAATTAACAAAATTTATTTGATTTCTCCAATAATAACATAATCATTTTTTTACCAAAAAATTATATTAGTATCAAAGTAACAAAATTTTATATATATATATATATATATATATATATATATATATATATATACACATATATACACACACACACATAAAAGTAAGAATATAACATCATTGATGTAATGACCTGACCCGTCATTTCTTGTATTTCAGTCCCGACATCCCTGTATTATGCTTCCCTCATATGTTGATATATGTGTTTGGTGAGTTTGAGATGTGTTGGATTGAATTTGGTTAGAAATGAGACCAATAGTCTCTTTAAGGAAAGCTTAAGTTGGAAAAGTCAACCGGACGTTGACTTGTGAGTTAGAGGGTTCGGAATGGATTTCTGAAGATTCTACTAGTTTTGAATGGTGAATATGACTTGGGAGAGAAATCAAAATTTAATTTGGGGGTCCGGTGAAGAATTAGGCTTGAATTGGCGAAAGTTGAATTTCGGCGAATTCCGGTTGATAGGTGAGATTTTGATCCGAGGGACGGAATGGAATTCCGAGAGTGGCGGTAGCTTCGGTACGTGATTTTGGATATGTTTGTCAATTTTCAGGTCATTCGGACGTCGTTTGGTTGAGGTTTGGATCGAATGCAAATTTAGAAAGTTATAGTTTATCTTAGAAGGAAATTCAATGATTTTGGTGACTTTTGATGTTAAAGGTAGCGTTTTTATTGCTCGAGAAAGTTTGAATGAAGTATTGGGGCATGTTTTTGCTTTTGGTTGGGGTCCCGAGGGCCTCGGAGTGATTTCGTATAGTTAACGAATTGGTTTTTGGTTTTGGAATGCTGCAGAAATGCTTTTAGCTGTTGCAGAGGGTTTAACGCTATGCGATCGCGGAGGTCCTATGCAATCAGATATATGGATGGATGGGGGTGTGCCAGTTGTGCTATGCGAACGTGGGGAGGACCTGCGTTCGCATTGAAGGAATTTGGGAGGCTTGGCAGTAATGCTATACGAACGCATGTGGGCTCTGCGAACGCATAGAAGGAGTAGGAGGGCCTGTGCAGTTGCTCTATGCAAACGCACAGGAGGTGTACGAACGCATAGAGTATTTTGGATGCTGGGGAGTTTTGTTCTATGCAAACGCACTGAAGGAGTGCAAACGCATAGAAGAATGTGTCTGGGCAGAGAGGTGTTTAATTAACATTTCATCTGCGAGCTCTTCACTTTTTCCTCCTTTTTTACAATATCTTGAGAGCTCATTGACGGTTTTTGAAGGGGATTTCAACGAGAAGTGATTTGAGGTAAGTTTCGTGGTCTTGTTACATCATTTTATTGAAGAATCAACCATAAATTCTCTGTAATTGGGTGAAATGTTAAAGAACTAGGGCTTGGAAAATTGAATGTAAATTGGGGATTTGGAGGAGCATTTGGACTCCGATTTTGATCAATTTAATAAGTACGGACTCGTAGAGAGACGAGGATTCTGAAAATGTGAATTTCATAATTTTTCAAGAAGTGGGCCCGGGGCTCGGGATTTGCCAACTTCGTATTTTTGGGCGTATTTCGAGTTATTTCGATTGGGTTGCATTCCATTAGCCTATTTTGACGTATTCCTATTGATTTTGATTAGATTGGGCATCCACGGAGGTGGATTCTCGAGGGGAAGGCATTTCGAGCTAGTTTACGGCCGGCTAGAGGTGAGTAATGCAAGTAAATGCTGTTCTGAGGGTTTGAAACCCCAGACTTTCACATCGTAATTCGATGTTGAGGCGTGACACGCACTCCGTGATAAGTGTGGGGTCGGATATTGTTGGGGGATTGTGACTTGGTCCATCCCGAGTGAGATTCATACTATATTGGCGTATGATACACACACTGTGATGACCATTATTGGGCTTTATGCCGTGTTTGGGGCCTAGTGACGATCTGTGCTATCCTTTTGGGGTTGGTATAACTGTTGTAGCATGATTGCATATTATTTATTATCACTCCATGGTTTCAAAACATTGTTTTCAAAACTCAGTCGTGTTTTAAATGTTCATAACTCATATGCTATCTTTTAAATGTATTTCGGACGATGATTATTGTTTATAACTGCCCAAGGGGCTTATGATATATTTTCTGGACTGATTTTGAGTGGCTCGGGCTGGGCTCCGCAGTGGTGATTAGAAATAGTGGTAACATGGACACTGTGTGATATGAGCTTCTAGGTAACATGGATTAGCCTGGTTATTGATTTTCGCCACTAGATGGTTGGTTTGATTATTCGCCACGAGATGGCTGGTAATTGCGCTAGGGATGTAGGATCCCCTCCGGAGTCTGTACACACCCCCAGTGAGTGCCATCGACAATAAATAATATGGGTGTCTTGGGTTGCACACCGCAGTGGGTATTGGATTGTACCATCATATGCATTGCATCGCATCCTTGCATTTGCATCACACACACATTATATATATATATACTGTTGTACACTGTCTTAGCTTACTTTGTGTAATTATTGGGTTTTCTTGCTTTCGGAGCTTTATTTACTATTATTACTCACTGGATCGGAGTACTCACATTACTCTTTGCACCTCGCATGCAGATCCAGGGCAGTCTCAGGCACAGTAGATCCAGCGGTGGTCAGCTTTCAGCTATTCGGAGTGTTGAGGTAGTTGCACAGCGTTCGTAGCCATTGACTCTCTTTCCCCTATCTTTATTTTCCTGTCTTTCCTTTGTACTCCCAGTTACAAACAGACTTGTATCAGATTGGGTTTTACATGTTAGAGGCTCTGACTTGTGACACCTGTTCCTAGGTGGTTTATTATTGGTTTCAGTATATTCCGCTCTATTTTGGGTATTAATCTTTTTAGTTTAAGAGTTTATCATTTCTTTATTGTCTTTCATGTGGGATTATTGATATTGAGGTCGGGTTTGTCTAGCCTTACGGCCGATCGTCACCACGACCGGGTTCTGGTCGTGACAAGTTGGTATTAGAGCCTAGGTTATTTGGTCTCGCGAGTCATGCGCTGGTTTAGTAGAGTCTCGCGGATGGGTACGTAGACGTCCGTACTTATCCTCGGGAGGATACGGAACCATTAGGAAACACTTCATATCCTTGAACTCTTATCGTGCGGCAATGTTGATTTGGTAACTGAAACTTCATATTCTATTCTCTCGCAGATGGCGAGAACCCGCGCTACTGGACGTGGCGGACGACCCCCATTGCCACCAGCTAGAGGCCGTGGACGCGGTCGTGGCCAAGGCCGTGGGAGAGCAGCAGGGATAGTACCTGTTTACCCACCTGTTGCTTCTGTTCAGGATCATCCCCCGGTTGTTGAGGCTCCAGCAGCACCTGCTCAGGCACCAGCTTTGCTATTATGATTTCGGGTCTTCAGGAGGACCTAGCCACGATTCTATTGGTTTGCACTGGCCTAGCTAAGGCGGTATCACCTTCTACTGCTGCAGCCACATCTCATACAGGGGGCAGACATCAGACCCCTGCAGCTCACACTCCAGAGCAGGTTGTTCAGGGCTTGCAGACCCCAGAGGCAGCCCCTATTGTCCCAGTTGCTCTAGCAGCACCAGTTGCCCCAGTTGCGCCAGTTCCACAGGTTGCTCCATTTCACCCGGTTGCTCCGGCTCAGAAGGTTATGGTTCATGCTATGTCTGACGACAAGCAGCATCGTCTTGAGAGGTTCGGCAGGTTGTTAGCTCATACATTCAGTGGTGCTCAAGGCGAGGATGCCCAGGGATTTCTGGACAAGTGTAGACGTATGCTTCGGACCGCAGGGATCTTGGAGTCCTGTGGTGTTTCTTTTACTACATTTCTGTTCTCGGGTGCAGCCTTCCGTTGGTGGGATGAGTATGAGCAGCGTAGGCCAGTGGGTGCAGCGCCCTTATCATGGCAAGATGTTCTCCACTCTCTTTCTGGAGAAGTGGGTACCGCAGTCCTAGAGGGAGGAGATGCGGAGGCAGTTTGAGTACCTTCGTTAGGGTGATATGACAGTGACGCAGTATGAGATGAATTTCTCAGAGTTAGCTCATTATGCTCCATGGATGGTCTTGACTGATCGGGACAGGATTCGGAGATTTGTGGATGGACTCATTTATCTCATCCGTATTCTGATGTCGCGAGAGAGGGTTCTGAGCCATACTTTTGAGGATGTTGTTGACATTGCTAGAGATATTCAGGCAGATCGCCGACAGGAGAGAGAAGAGATTGAGGCCAAGATTTCTAGTGGATCAGGTAGTTTCAGTAGTGCTCCATCTAGGGGCCAGGTTTAGCAGAGCAGAGGCCGCTCTTTCAGGCATCAACAGCCAGCCCGTCTCGAGTATCGTGCGGTGCCTCCAAGAAGTGGTCATCAGGGTTCGCAGCTGGGTCAGTCTTCACTGAGTTCACTCCCAGCACAGGGTTCATCATATGCTCCTTGTGCTCAGGGTTTTTTGACGCCGAGTGGATCGACTAGTCATTCTGGTGTGGGGGGTTCCTTTAGTCCCCTTCTCTAGCTTCAGACAGTTGTTTTGAGTGCGGAGAGTTTTGTCATATTAAGAGGTATTGTCCTAGACTTCGTGGTGGTAGGTCTTAGTAGAGGGATCAACCCACATCTGCTTCTCCATCTGTTTCAGCACCACCCCAGTCTAGTAGGGGTGGGGGTAAATCATCTAGAGGCCACCCCAGGAGGGATGGGCGGTCGAGCGGTGGTTAGGCTCGCTTCTATGCTCTCCCAGATAGGAGAGATGTCGTTGCTTCAGATGCAGTGATCACAAGTATTATCTCAGTTTGCCACAGGGATTCTTCTGTTTTGTTTGATCCCGGGTACATATTCTTATGTGTCTTCTTACTTTGCCCATCATTTGGGGAATACTCGAGGGTGTCTCGCGTTGTCTGTGCATGTATCCACCCCGGTGGGTGATACTATTATAGTGGACCACGTGTATCGGTCTTGTCTTGTTACTATTAAGGGTCTGGAGACCCAAGCTAACTTGCTGCTTTTGATCAGGTTGATTTTGATGGTATTCAGGGCATGGATTGGCAATCACCATGCCATGCTATCTTAGACTGTCACGCCAAGACAGTCACGTTGGCTATGCTGGGTATTCCGAGAGTTGTGTGGCGTGCTACGACTGATTATGTACCCAGCAGGGTAATCTCTTTTCTAAAGGCCCAGCGGATGGTTGGGAAGGGATTTTTTGCATATCTAGCATTTGTGAGAGATTTTGGAGCTCAGACTCCAAGTCTTGATTCGGTCACCGTAGTGTGGGAGTTTCCTGATGTATTTCCAGCAGACCTGTCGGGCATGCCGTCGGACAAGGATATTGACTTTGGTATTGATTTGGTGCCGGGCACTCAGTCCATTTCTATCCCTCCCTATTGTATGGCACCAGCAGAGTTAAAGGAGTTGAAAAAGCAGCTACAGGAACTCTTAGATAAGGGGTTCATTCATCCGAGTGTGTCGTCGTGGGGCGCACCGGTGTTATTTGTTAAGAAGAAGGATGGCATAATGAGAATGTACATTACTTACAGACAGTTGAACAAAGTGACAGTGAAGAATAAGTATCCATTGCCTCGTATCGAGGATGTTTTTAACCAGCTTCAGAGGTATTCTCGAAGATTGATCTCCGATCAGGCTATCACTAGCTGAAGATTAGAGATTCTTATATCATGAAGACAACTTTCTGGACAAGATATGGGCATTATGAGTTTCTAGTTATGTCATTTGGGCTGACTAATTCCCCAACAGCATTCATGCACTTGATGAACAGTGTATTTCGGCAGTATCTGGATTCTTTTGTGATCGTGTTTATTGATGATATTCTTGTTTACTCGCGTATCCAGGAGGAGCACGCACAACATTTAAGGGTGGTATTGCAAAGGTTGAGTGAGGAGAAGTTGTATGCAAAGTTCTCCAAATGTGATTTCTGGCTTAGTTTCGTGGCTTTTCTGGGACACGTGGTGTCCGGTGATGGTATCCAGGTTGACCCAAAGAATATTGAGGCGGTGCAGAGTTGGCCTAGACCGCCCTCAGCTTCGGAGATTCGGAGTTTCCTTTTTTTGGCGGGTTATTATTACAGGTTCGTTCAGGGTTTTTCATCTATTGCTTCGCATTTGGCGAAGTTCACGCAGAAAAGTGCACCATTCGTGTGGTCTGATGAGTGCAAGGAGAGCTTTCAAAAGCTCAAGTCATTGTTGACGACGGCTCCAATGTTAGTATTGCCAGCAGCTTCAAGTTCTTATACAATATATTGCGATGCTTCGAAGATTGGTATTGGTTGTGTTCTGATGCAGGAGGGTTGAGTGATTGCATATGCTTCTCGGCAGTTGAAGCCCCATGAGAAGAACTACCCTGTTCATGATTTAGAGTTGGCCGCTATTGTTCATGCCTTGAAGATTTGGAGGCACTATCTCTACGGTGTATCTTGTGAGGTGTATATGGATCATCGTAGCCTCCAGCACTTGTTCAAACAGAAAGATCTGAATCTAAGACAGTGGAGATGGTTTGAGTTGCTCAAGGATTATGATATTACCGTATTGTATCATCTAGGGAAGGCCAATGTAGTGGCCGATGCTTTGAGCCGGAAGGCGGTGAGTATGGGTAGCTTGGCGTACATTCCAGTTGGGGAGACTCCCCTTAAAGTTGATGTCAAGGCCTTGGCTAATCGTATGGTGGAGATTGGATATTTCAGAGCCCAGTCAGTTGTTGGCTTGTGTGGTTTCTCGGTCTTCTTTGTATGAGCGTATAAGGGAGCGTCAGTATGATGACCCGCATTTGCTTGTCTTGAAGGACAGGGTCCAGCATGATGATGCCAGAGATGTGACTATTGGTAGTGATGGTGTGTTGCGGATGCAGGGCCGGATTTGCTTGCCCAATGTGGATGGGCTACGGGAGATGATATTAGAGGAGGCCCACAGCTCACAGTATTCTATTCATCCGGGTGCCGCGAAGATGTACCAGGACTTGAGGCAGCATTATTGGTGGAGGAGAATGAAAAAGGACATTGTGAGTTATGTGGCGAGGTGTCTAAATTGTCAACAGGTCAAATATGAGCATCAGAGACCCGGTGGTTTGCTTCAGCAGATGGATATTCCTGAGTGGAAATGGGAAAGGATCACAATGGATTTTGTGACCGGTCTCCCTCAGACAACAAGGAAGTTTGATTCTATATGGGTGATTGTGGATCGGCTGACCAAGTCCGCACACTTCATTCCAGTTTGTACTACCTATTCTTCAGAGCGGTTGGCAGTGATTTTTATTCGTGAGATTGTCCGATTTCATGGTGTCCCGATTTCTATTGTATCGGATAGAGGTGCTTAGTTCACTTCCTAGATTTGGAGAGCTTTTCATCGAGAGATGGTTACTTAGGTTGAGTTGAGTTCAGCATTTCATCCTTATACGGACAGACAGTCAGAGCGCACGATTCAGATATTGCAGGATATGTTGATTTCTTGTGTGATTGATTTCGGTGGTTCTTGGGATGAGTTCTTGCCCCTTGCAGAGTTTTCTAACAATAGCGGCTACCAATCTAGTATTCAGATGGCGCCACATGAGACCTTATATGGGAGGCGGTGTAGATCTCTGGTCGGTTGGTTTGAGCCCACAGAGGCTAGATTATTGGGTACAGATGTTGTTCAGGATGCCTTAGAGAAGGTGAAGGTGATTCAGGAGCGACTTCGTACAACTTAGTCGCGTTAGAAGTGTTATGCGGATCGGAGAGTTCGAGATTTATCTATCATGGTTAATGAGAAGGTTTTGCTGAAGGTATCGCCTATGAAGGGCGCTATGAGGTTCGGGAAGAAAGAGAAGTTGAGTCCACGGTTCATAGGTCCTTTTGAGATACTTGGTAAGATTGGGAAGGTGGCCTACCATCTTGCTTTGCCACCCAGACTATCGGGATTTCATCCGGTGTTTCATGCTTCTATGCTTCGAAAGTATGTGGAGGACCCGTCCTATGTGTTGGACTTCAGTTTGAATCAACTATATGATGATTTGACTTATGAGGTGGAGCGAGTAGCCTTTTTGGGTCGTCAGGTTCGCAAGTTGAGATCTAAGGATACAGCATCGGTGAAGGTTCAGTGGAGGGGTCGCCCCTTGGAGGAGGCTACCTGGGAGACCGAGCAGAAGATGCGGAGCAGATATCCCCACTTGTTTACTGCTTCAGGTATGATTCTTAACCCACTCGAGGACGAGCGTTTGTTTTAGTTTGGGAGAATGTAATGACCAGACCCGTCATTTCTTGTATTTGAGCCCCAAAATCCCCATATTATGCTTCCCCCGTATGTTGATATATGTGTTTGGTGAGTTTGAGATGTGTTGGAATGAATTTGGTTAGAAATGAGACCAATAGTCTCTTTAAGGAAAGCATAAGTTGGAAACATCAATCGGACGTTGACTTGTGAATTAGAGGGCTCTGAATGGATTTCCGACGATTCAACTAGTTTCAAATGGTGATTTATGACTTGGGAGCAAAGTCAGAATTTAATTTGGGGATCCGGTGAAGAATTAGGCGTGAATTGGCTAAAGTTGAATTTCGGCAAATTCCGGTTGATAGGCGAGATTTTGATCCGAGGGGGCAGTAGATTAGCAATGTGATTTTGGATATGTCTGTAAATTTTCAGGTCATTCGGACGTCGTTTGGTTGGAGTTTGGATCGAATGCGAATTTAGAAAGTTATAATTTATCTTAGAAGGAAATTCAATGATTTTGGTGATTTTTGATGTTAAACGTAGCTTTTTTATTGCTCGAGAAAGTTTTAATGAAGTATTGGGGAATATTATGCTTTTGGTTGGGACCCCGAGGGCCTCGGGGTGATTTCGTTAACGGATTGGTTTTTTGTTTTGGAATACTGCGGAAATGCTTTCAGCTGTTGCAGAGGGTTTAACTCTATGTGATCGCGGAGGTCCTATGCGATCGCATAGAAGGATGGATGGGGGTGTTCCAGTTTTGCTATGCGAACACGGGGAGGACCTAGGGCTTGGAATTTTGAATGTAAATTGGGGATTTGGAGGAGCATTTGGACTCTGATTTTGATAAATATTATATGTACGGACTCGTAGCGAGACGAGGATTAGGAAAATGTGAATTTCATAATTTTTCAAGAAGTAGGCCCGAGGCTCGGGTTTTGCCAACTTCGTATTTTTGGGTGTATTTCGAGTTATTCCGATTGGGTTGCGTTCCATTAGCCTATTTTGACGTATACCTATTGGTTTTGATCAGATTTGGAATCCGCGGAGGTGGATTCTCGGGGGAAAGGCATTTCAAGCTAGTCAACGGCCGGCTAGATGTGAGTAATGCAAGTAAATGCTGTTATGAGGGTTTGAAACCCAGACTTTCACATCGTAATGCTATGTTGAGGCGTGACACGCACTCCATGATAAGTGCGGGGTCGGATACTATTGGGGTATTTTGACTTGGTCCATCCTGAGTGAGATTCATACTATATTGGCGTATGATACGCACATTGTGCTGGCCATTATTGGGCTTTATGCCGTGTTTGGGGCCTAGTGCCGACCTGTGTTATCCTTCGGGAGTTGTTATTACTGTTGTAGCATGATTGCATATCATTTATTATCAGTCCATGGTTTCAAAACATTGTTTTCAAAACACAGTTGTGTTCCAAATGTTCAGAACTCATATGCTATCTTTTAGATGTATTTCAGCTGAGGATTATCATTTATAACTGCCCAAGGGGTTTATGATATATTTTCTGGACTGATTTTTGGTGGCTTGGGCATTGCGCCGCAGCACTGATTAGAAACAGTGGTAACATGGACACTGTGTGATATGAGCGGTCAGGTAACATGGACTGTCCTGGTTATTGATTCTTGCCACTAGATGGCTGGTTTGATTATTCGCCACGAGATGACTGGTTTGATTAATCGCCACGAGATGGCTGGTTATTTTGCTTGGGCTGTAGGAGCCCCTCCGGAGTCTGTACACACCCCCAGTGAGCGCCGTTGACGATAAATGATATGGGTGGCTTGGGCTGCACGCCGCAGTAGGTACTGGATTGTACCATCATATGCATTGCATCGCATCCCTGGATTTGCATCACACACACACACACACACACACACACACACACACACACACACACACACACATATATATATATATATATATATATATATATATATATATATATTGTTGTTGTTGTTCATTTGTTCAGTTGCAGGTACTGTTATACAGTGTCTTAGCTTACTTTATGTAATTATTTGGTTTTCTTGCTTACGGATATTTATTTACTGGGCCGGAGTACTCACATTACTTCATGCACCTCGCGTGCAGATCTTAGGCAGTCTCATTCAGAGTAGATCCAGCGGTGGTAAGCTTTCAACTGTTCGGAGTGTTGAGATAGTTGCACAGCGTTCGCAGCCATTGACTCTCTTTCCCCTATCTTTATTTTCTTGTCTTTCCTTTGTACTCCCAGTTACAAACAAACTTGTATCAGATTGGGTTTTACATGTTAGAGGGTCTGACTTGTGACACTTGTTCCTAGGTGGTTTATTGTTGGATTCAGTATATTCCGCTCTGTTTTGGGTCTTAAATCTCTTTCGTTTCTGAGTTTATCATTTCTTTGTTGTCTTCCATGTAGGATTATTGATATTGAGGTCGGGCTTGCCTAGCCTTACGGCCGGGCGCCACCACGGTCGGGTTTGGGTCGTGACAGTTATTTACAATCCACATATCTAATTGAGAGCTATAGGATTTTATGAAATAACTAAATAAGTAAGACCAATAATCGAGTTACTGAATTAAGAATCTACCATAAAACAAGTTGAAAATATCTTTTAATTCAATCGAAGATAATTTTCACATTATTTTTTAGTTATTAAAAGACATAACATTATTTTTTTCATATGAGACTATTCTAAAGATACATCTCTTTACAAAAGAATAACTTTATGGTCTTCATTACGAGGACAAAATTAAAGGTTCTAACGATGATACAATGACAATGATGATCAAATAACAAATAAAGTTATAAAAATAAAAAAAATCAAGCATTTTTTAGATTCATTAAATTATTATATATTCTAATCTGTGTAGAATCGTGTTATATTTTTAGATTGCGTGGAGCACAAACTATATAATTATTTCATCTGTTTTAATTATGCGGCACTTTTTTCCTTTTTTGTCAGTCTAAAAAAGAATGTCACCTTTCCTTACTTAGAAATAATAATGTTAGTAAAATGTATACTTTACCCTTTAATGAATTGATTTGTAGGCATACAAATATTTATGATTTATTTTAGGCCACAAATTTTAAAAGTCTTTCTTTATTTTTTACTAACTCGAATACTGCCAGATAAATTGAGAAGAAAGGAGTACGATATTTTAGATATGATTTATTTAATTTAGTTACATATATTTTTATTATAAGGGTACTTACATTGAAATAAGACGATAATTACAATTTTATTAAAATATATACAAACAAATCATATCATAAATGTTTGATATGATTAATATTTTTTAATAAAGTCCGTGCATCGCACGGGTAATAATACTAGTTAATACAAAATAGAACTCCATCTACGTATTACATACATAGTACATAACACTAATTAGCTGGAGTTTCCCAGAATTGATATGATCAAGAATTGGTCTTTAATTGGGAATTTTTCAAAATAGGAGTGGTTGTTAGTTTTGTTTGTGTGGGGGTAGGGAGGGGGGATGATATTTTTATTTTGATATTTACCTGAGCTGTTTTAGAAATTGTTGACTTGGTTGCCTGGTTTTCTTTTCCATTAACATATTCACCATTAAGCAAATACAAAAGAAGGTGATGATTTAATTATTCCAAATGAATTGTCCAAGTGGACGACTGCTCCTCCAGTCACTTATTAGCTTTTCTATGTAACAAAAAAATGCAAGTGATCACCTGTCATGAACGTAAGACATGATTGAATGGTTAGTTAAAAAATAAATGTTCCAGAGAAATAGAGTAATTTTTCAATTTAGTATATATTATTTCTTTAATAATTAGTTCCAAAAAGAAGAACATCTTTTATATTTGAATAATTGAACTTTAATTTTTATTTATTTAATCTTTGATTATATGTTTCATAGCAATAAGTTCTTCAATCTCTCTTTCTTTATTTTTTTTTAATTTTTGTTTCTCACTCAGTGTTCGGTATTTACAGTGGGGCGCGACTAAATCCGATTCGTCCCAGAAAGTCTTATATTTGGGCTAAAGTACTCCCTAACAAAGGCAACTTCATATCCAGGATGAAAGAATATTTATCACTCCACCACAATCCTTGATGGTTTCTCTGTTTCTTTGTTATAATTTATTCAATCGAAACGACATATAAATTCAAATAAAGAAGTAATCTCCTTGAGAAAAAATATTTGTTGCCCTAAATTGCACACGCAAGTGTACATGCAATCATGTACTCCATCTATTTCAAATCAGATGAGCTATTTTTCTTTTTAGTATGTTCCTAGATAAATGACACTTTTATTAATTTAAAAAATTTAAACTTTAAACTCTTCATTTTACCCATTTTACCCTTAATGAGAAGCTTTTACAATCACACAAATGTCATGATCCCAAAAAGCTTTTAACATCACAAGTTAAAAATTTTCTTTTTTTTTTCTTAAATTCCCTGCCGAGTCAAACTATCTCATCCTGAAACAGATGGGGTAATAAAGAGTGAGTAGAATATCATTCTCACGAGGACTTATAATCAATTATTAATCAAATAAAGAAAATTCTAATTTGTCGAGTCAAGAACAAGTTCAAGGTGACTTTATTTATTTAATTCTACTTACTAAGTTGCTATTAAAAGATGAACTAATCATGGCACACTTAGCATGAAAATTTTAATTCAACGAAATAATATTTCAGGGTCATGGTTATGTGACAATCTTGTTGAATTCTTCAGTCGACTCGACTTACTAATTTATTTGGGTTATTAAATTGCAAGCACAATAATATTTGTAGAAATTTGATAACTTCTACTAATTTATTAAATTTATTATTTTAAACCCTATATTTATATTATTTTAAACCCTATATTTACTCACAATTAAATTCCCCAATGATTATGTTTGAGATCGTGCTTTATTAATGAAGATCTATATATAGTATTTCACTGTTAGCTAGACAGAAAAATAATTTTGCTCAGGATATGAATAAATAACTCAGTATGATAAATTAAATCGTCAAATCAATCTCTGAATGTCAACACTCATGTAAAATAATAACACCAGAATAAACAAATTTAGCTACACATAGTCATGGCAGCAATCTCAAGTAATTCCCAAGAATACATAAAAATCATAAAAGTAGAAAAAAAACTCAATATGAAGTTTACAGCTTCCGAACTCTGTGGGCTTTTCAATACTTCCAAGTGTGTTAGATGACCCAAAAGGTGTGTTTTTTCTTTATATATTGCGTACAAAAGTCGTGGGCCAAAGTTTTTTTTTCCCCTTTTCAAGTCAGTTTTGGAGATTGATGCTAAGATGGATATCTCGTGTCCACTTCAGCTTGAAATTCCCAGCAGCGGATGCTAGGGTGGATCACATCCAAGCCTTGTTCCTTCAACCCTGGAACGCTAGGTGTGCATGTTAAGCTGGAGTTTTTTTTTAGACTTTACAGCAAAGAATGCTGGCTCTCCAATTCATATGCTAAGTTATAAGCGAAGCTTGCCCACTATGTTCATATTACTGAAGCATATTGTTATTATATTTTTATACCTAAAAGTTCTAAAGCTGTAACGACCCAATCAATCGCTTTGAGTATTTTTGCATTTTTTTCCTATTTATTGGATATTCTAAGTTATATTAAGATTATTCGACTTGTCAGGATAGTTTGTTTGGTTTCTGGTATGTTTTGGAGTAAAATGGTACACTTAGTCTTAAAGTTAAAAGTTTAAGCTCTTACTCTGGCCCTTATCATGCTCACGATCGGCCATCTACTTCTGCTTACTCATTTGCACCCTGAGGGTAGGCCAAGATACGAGAATATCCATGCATGGCTGAAATGAGACCGACATACAGTCATTAAGCAGGTGTAGCTCCAACCCTATCACGAACCGATGAACCCTGATGCTATTTTAGCTACAATAATTTAAGCATACCTAACCAAAGAACCAAACTTAAGGTTGTACTCCTGAACACTCATATTACCTTACCGAAGGATCACGAACATATCAACTCTCGCTCGTCTAAGCTCTGGTGGTAAATAAAGACGAGGAAAAACCTTTGTAAACCATTACAATACTGTAGGAAGGGCATCATCACCTGTGGTTGACTCCCAAGACACGTACCAATTAACTGCAACATACTGAAGTCTATAGGAAGCTAGCTCAACTGACTCAGTCGCAGTGTCCTTCAATACCCTTAATTTCTATACATTATATAATTGAGGTTCCTCGTTTGTATCTTCTTCAGTAAATACCAATAGGATCCAAATTAATGAAATCACAAACCCTCACACTGATGGTCCTATCTGCATGACCAATACCTACTTCCTGGCGTCAAACATGTGCATCTGACTTAAGAACATGTCTCATTTCCTAAACCGGTACATTTGTTTGAGGAGCTAGTGGTATTGGGGCAGGCGCTGGAGCTAGTGCTCTTCAAATCTCTTCTTGAGAGGTTCGGGTATGTGAGGTCTGAGATAGAGTCTCGCTCTTGACTCACCCCGAGCCCTAGTAACTCGTGGCGCTCGACTCGTAGTCTCATCAGCCACAGACTTGCCTTTGTAGGTGGCTTTTGTCTTCTTAGGAATCATTGAAAACATAACATATCATTAGAAAAATGAATCTTTGTATCGCACAATATGAGATAAGCATGGAGGATAACATCATATATATCCTGCAGCCTTCTGTTTATAGGTGGTGCATACACTAGGATGTAACGTAGCCTCCCAATCAATAGCTTCACCAATACAAATAATGAAGCAAGTATGTAAGGCATACAATCAGTCTATAAAAGACATGAAGAAACATAGAGTAAAAGGTTCAACTTGTAAGTTTGAATAGCTTCGTGAGTCATGAAAAATTTATAATGTTACGTATGTGTATATAAATGTCATATCATTCATAGGTATATATGTATATAACATCATCAAGCCTCTAAGGGTATCCCATTCAAGATATTTAATACAAAACAAATCACAAATATACGATAACATACCCCATCAACAAATTATCGGTTAGCCTGAAATTGCTACGAGGAGAGACCAGCCCACTACCCTAAGACATGTGGTGTTTCTCAATGCCGTTTTTCCTTCCAAACTACATAAATTATCACCACAAGAGGTCAACACAAGTAGACTACAAAAAAGTCAACTACAAGTGGTGAAAATCGAATGCACGGCTTCTAATTGCCGTTCCATAAATTCTAACTATTAGAAAATACATTTATCCAACTTACTTGACATTTAAAAAACATAAATACAGCAAGTATGTATTATCTTAACCATTAAGTACCTTATAAAACTGAAGCGACAAAGAAAAATAAAGGAGGTATAATGATACTTGCGTCGCATAGATCGTTCTAATATTATCATTTCTTGATTTCGTACTTGAGATGTTAATATTTTTGAAACCCTTGTAGAAACCGTAAGGGTATTATATTTTTTTGGTCAATGGAAAATGATGAAAAGAATACATAAGGCACATATATATCCACTTTTAAATAGTTAAAGAGGTGCTAGATTGGCACCCTAGCAATGACCCATCTTCAAATGCTTATATCTTTTTATCTTGACATTGTATGAATTATGAGCTTTGAAAACTAAATTTCAAGACCTTCAATGTGGTACATAACATGTCCCAAAAAGACCTCATATAACATATAAATGTATTGATTAAAGAGCTTCGCTATAAGGTAAATCCTTAATAAGTTTATTCGCAACTTAAATCCGTTATTTCCTAAATCTTATATTTTATATTCAAACATCATATATAGTCATACTATGACTTTATACTTATTTATATCATTATTATCAATTTTCATATTCATTATATGTCACTTACGAACGCACAAGGTCTAGTAGAAATGCGATCAATCAAACACAAATAAAAAAAGAGAAAAACATGCAAAGTCGATTTACAATCAATTTAGGAGAAAAATCAAGCAAACCCTATTCAGTACAGAGAAAAAAGCAATAGCTAAATATCTCAGTAAATCGTACCATATAGTCTGATAGTGAATGTATCAAGTCAAGAACATGGTAGCTATCATGACTCTGAGCCAAACAAAGCTACCAAATACCGTTCTTAAATTACTAAGTACCAAATGAATAATGTCAAGAAAAAAGGAAAGAAAACCTGTGAGTACAGAAAAGGAAAGGAAATATTGAAGATCTCCATATTTTTTTGGGTACAGACTACGATTCTGGGAGAGGTGGCTTAGCTTTGGTGTGAAAGTGGAGGAGACAGTTTGGGGGTGGTGCTCTACAAGAAATGGTAGGGTATCGGGAGGGTTCGGATAATTTAAAATATGGATGGCTTGTGGGTCGTTGATCATCTAAGATCAACAACCAAGATTAAAAGAGGGTGCGATGGGTCATTGAAATGGGTTGCAACCGGGTTTGATAAAGGGGTCATTTGGTTTTGGGATGTTAAAGGGTCAAATGGGATGGGCTAATGTCACACCCCAAAAATCGAGGAGCGACCGGTGCTCAATAGAATAAACCCGACTGAGCAAGCCTATTAAATTTCATTTTACCCAAACTAATTCATGAATAAAGAAGAGATGAACTTCGTTAATCATACTTTGTAAGTATTTCAATAACAACTTCCATTCTATTTCCATAAGCAGCTGCGTTCAAATTTCAAAATATTACAAGTTTTATACATCTTTGTCAAATATAAATTTTGTCTAACTCAATTACATATTATCAAACACCACTCACAATCTATCTACAGAGCCTCTAACTACAACTTAAGAGTAATATGGAAATGCCGGAAACAACGGTCCGGCTATACCTCAAAATACAGAGTACATAGTAAACAATGATACAAGACCCAGAAATGAAATGAGGCTCACCAAGTCAGCTGAAAGGAAGGTGCGTCACTAGCTGCGACCAAAACTGCCTGTTATAGAACCACCTACATCCATTTAAGGTGTAGCGCCCCCAGCAAAAAGGACGTTAGTGCCATCAAATTGCACTAGTATTTATAACTAAAAACCATCTCATTAGAAAGAACAACCATACAAGAACAAAGAAATCATAAGGATTCAACAAAAACTTCAAACAATCACCACATCATCAAATAAAAGGAATCACATAATTTCCATAGGTTTAGGTTGGAACATTTCATACTTTTGCACCACCATTCACAATACCACCACCTTCTTGTGCGTAGTCCAATCACAACTCGATCGACTAGGTTGCCTCATTTGAGATATGTACCTCAATCACCATTTCATTCTCACTTTTTGATTTCAATATCAGCACAATACCACCATGTGTGCAACACGGCGTCCGATCGATTAGGCTGTCTTACCAAGACATTTTCCCCTTTTCCATCATTCATCTTATTTTAAGTTTACTTCATACATATCAATTAATTGTCACTTGAGGCTACAATTATAACATCCTACTTAGCAATATGCCACATTTCATAATTCGAGCTCTTTTCCCCACATTTCACATCAATATTAATTTCAACAACAACCTATTAAATCTAAAATGTCAAGTACACATGAGAGGAATGATGAATCAAGGGCACATATAATATTTTTGAAATCATACACCTCAAGTGTAGCGATCCGACCGGTTGTTTTGAGCTCTAGCATGTCGTTCAGCAGTTTGAGGCCATGATCATCTCCATTTCAGTTACAATGACTTGTACGCGTGGTCGGAGTTGATTTGGAAAGAGAAATCTCATTTTGGAAGCTTTAAGTTGAAAGAATTAACCAGGATTGGATTTTTGGGTAAATGACCTCAGAATCGAGATCTAAAGGTCCCAGTAGGTTTGTATGATAATTTTGGACTTGGACGTATGCCCCGGATCAGGTTTTGGAAGACCCTGGAGTGTTCTGGCGCCCATTGTTGAAGTTTGCACTTTGGAAAAATTTCATAAGATTGGGTTAAAGTGAATTTCAGTTTTGTCGATGTCCCTTTAGGATTTCGAGTCGGTGAGTAGCTCTGTATGGTGATTCTGGTGTTGAGAGCACGATCGAAAGTGAATTCGGAGGTCCGTAGGTCATTTGGCTAAAGATAAAAATTTGAAGGTTTTTGAGAAGTTTGACCGGATGTGGACTTTTTTATATTGAGATCGGATTCCTATTTCGGAAGTTGGCATAGGTCTGTAATGTTGAATATTACTTGTGTGCAAAATTTGAGGTCTATCGGGCCTGATTTGATAGGCTTAAATATCGAAAGTAGAAGTTTGAAATTCTAAAGTTCATAAAGATTTATTAGAGGTCGATTTATGGTTTTAGCGTTGTATGATTTGATTCGCGACTCGAGCAAGCCCGTAATATGTTTTGGAACTGGTTGGCATGATTGGTTGGGGTCCTAGGGGGACTCGGGTGGATTCCGAGTTGTTAACGGATCCAATTTAGAGGTTAAAGCGGAGCTGAAGCTGCTGGTTGCTGGTGTAACTGCACCTGTGAGGCTAGGGTTGCGAAGCCGCAGAAGCGGCCCTGTGGTTGCAGATACTAGCAGGGGTGAGCTGGGATGGAAGATGCGGTCACCTTGCAGCAGAAGCAAGACTGCACCTGCGGGTGTTGAGGAGCAGAAGCGGAAAGGGTGTCCTGGAGAGAAACCACATATGTGGTTGTGTGACTCCAGGTGCGTGAGTGCTGGAGGCAGAAAGTTCTATTAAAAATCAGGGGTTGGTCATTTTTCCCCTAGTTTTCATTGGGTGTGGGTGATTTTAGAGAGCTTCAAGTGGGGTATTTCATCATCAAAAACAAGATAACCCCACATATCTTGAGTTAAATATATCGATTATGTATATATTTTAGCATGTAAATTGGTAGAAATATGGGGGTTTGAGGAAAAAATAGAAAATGATATTCTTGGGACCACGATGTTAGGTATTAAATTAAGAGTAAATTATATAATTGAGTTCGTCAGGTTATGGGTAAACTTAATCTTCAAAAATTTTTGGAATCCGGGCACGTAGGATTGAGGGCATTTTTATCAACTTTTCGATCAAGGTTAGGAATTGCTATAAATTCGATTGTAATGAGTAATTGAGCATATATTAATGGATTTGTATAATTATTGGCTAGCATATCGAGTCCTCGGAAGGGTGTGGAATACTGATTATGGATCTTCGGAGTAAGGTGAGTCTCCTTTCTAACCTTGTAAGCGGAAATTATCCCCATAGGTGAAATATTTAATATGTGCCCCAAGTTGTGGGGGCTACGTATGCACGAAATGACGAGAGTCTGTGCATAGCTACTACTATGTGTAAGTTTGATAGTCTAGGACCCAAAAGCATGCTATACCTGGATTATTTGCAATCGTATTGACAATTTGAATTGCTTAAATCACATCGAGTTAGTAAATGAATTTCTAAAAAGACTTAAACTTCATATTCTTAAATTGTTATAGGAGAATTGGTTTTCGTTGGATAATTATTTTCTCATGACTTCTTGATTGAGTGTCTGTGTGTGCTTAAATTCTGGAACGGATCGAACGCCTCCGTAGATTTAATATATGCATCTATGGTTCGCGTCATTCGACCCTCTGGCAATGCATAGTTTAAATATTGTTGGATCAGGCCATACGACCTCAGCATAATTTGTGCGTGCTTGTATTGCTTGCCTTGAAACTTATTTAAGTTGTTAGTGCCTCTTACCACCTTGAGAATATTTGTATAATTGATAAAAAGAAAATTTGAGAATTTCCTATAAAGAAAGAACTGTCTACTTGCTTCAATCGATTAAATTACAATCATGTCTATTAACATCTATTCAATTCAATCTATTGAATTGTCTACTCGCTTCAATCTATTATAAGAATTTAATATATTATTGATATAACATTGTTGGACCACTAGTAAGTTTTGAAGTCGACCTCTTGTCTCTATTCTTCAAGATTAGGCGGGATACTCATTGGGTACACGTTATTTCCGTACTCATACTATACTTCTGTGCATTTTTGTTGCACAGGCACATGTGTCTCTAGTGGCCTGCAAGTCTCCTTCAAATTACTATATTTATTTTTTGTCCAATATTGTACTTCGGACGGTTGATGTATTTAATTATTTCTTAGAAATTACTCGTGTACTTATGACACCGGGTTCAGGGATAGTTATGGGGTATTTTTTATTGACTTCTTGCCAAGCATATTTAAATTGAACTAAGTATCTTTCATTACTAAAAATTGAATAAAAATCAGTATTTTCAAAATGGTTTAAAGGAGAATTTAATTATGTATTTTTATTGGCTTGCATGACAACAGTGTCCGGTGCCATCACGACCTTAGTGGATTTTGGATCGTAACAACATGGTATCAGAGCAATAGGTTTCCTTTGTACTTATGAGTCATGAACAAGTCTAGTAGAGTCTCGTGGATCTATATGGAGGCGTCTGTACCTATCTTTGGGAGGCTACAGGGCTATTAAGAGTACTTTCCTTCCTGATTCCTCATCGTGTGATTTGATTCCTTGAGGCTTATGCCTTTGTTTCCGTTCTACTAAATCTTATGCGACACAAACCACTGGTTATAAATCGAGAATTAAAGGATTGTAATGGTAATATGAATGTGGTGCGGGGTGTTTCTTCCTACGATGTTGTTGGAGCTATTACCATCGCCTTGTGGAAGGATATTTTGTCGTTTCAGCTCAGTAGCGGTACTTCTGAGAGCTCTGAGTCTAGGCACAAGTTGATATGATACTTATAAATGATTGTTCCGTAGTATTGATATGATGGTAGGATGTTTACCTACGTTTCGGGGCAACGAATGACTTGAAGGGAGGTTTACTCAGTGCATGACCTTGAGATTCGGTATTTTATTCCTGGTAGAGGAAAGGCAATCAGGCTAAGAATGTTCTAATTTGGGTTGATAGGGTAACGAGGCTTGGTATTTGTAAGAATGGTGGAATTTTCATCTTTGTTGAGGTGTCATCGTACCTGTTGAATGCACTAAGTTTGACAGTTTTATGATCTTCTACAATTCTCCTTTGAAGTAGGATATTGTGAGACAATATTGAAGAAGCGATTGTCAGAGATTGCGGGGTAGGGTGGTTCAGGATTGAATCGGTAATTCTAATTTCAACGGTGGGAAAGATGATCCTCAAAAAGGTGTAAAGTTAACAGTGATCTGTTGGTTCAGGTGCTATCGAGATGGGTTTTGATCTAAGGCATCAACGGGGCAGGAAAGAATGAGGAAAGACATGTGTGAAGTGTCGCACGATGGTTAAAATTCTAGAAGTCTAGGTATAAGAAGCAAAGGTCGAGTTGTCGACTAAAAGGGTAAATTTCTTAAAAGTGGGAGTTGAAGAGTTGTATATGGGCTTGTGGTAGAATGACCACGCACCTTAAGCAAAGTTTGGAGTGATTTGGGAATTTTAATGATTGGTGATGCGCCTACAGATTAATTTGAAGTGTGGACTATTATGCGGCAAGAGATTTGATATAACAGAAAATAGCTGCTTGAGATGAAGAAGGTACAACCTAATTTTAAATTGGAAGAATGTTGTTGCACATTAAATTGATGCCAAAAGGAATGAATGTACTGCTGCAGCTAGTGTGTGAGCTCAAACTCAGGGTGATTCAGTCATGTCGTAGTGATTGTACCCCTTGTAGAGGCATTGGAAGATGTCAGAGTGTGATTTCCACCGGGAGTTGTTCCCCGTGAGCAGGTTGACGATCACATGGTTGGCAAAGCTTTTGCGAAGAATTTTACTAGCCATATGGTATGGTGATCAGCCATGTGAATATGGTTGAAGATTCATAATATAAAGGGGGCGGGCTATAGAAAGAGTCCGAAAAATTTTTAAGGTTGATTGCGCATGGTTATGTCAATAAAAGATAAGAATCCTGGTGAATTTCATAATTGTGTAATAGTGGATTTAGGCTAAGTGGGAGAGCTCCACCGCCTATGGTTGGGTTTCATGGATAACTACTTGCGAGGTTTCTGGTTATTAGTATATTGATGGGATAATTCAGCAACGGAAAAAGAACACTAGTGATAATTTGAGGAAGAGAATTGTCTAAGGTGTGTTATGGTTGGCCTTATTGGCTCATGCTCAGACTTTGGGAAGGATTCAATATTTATGCCTTGTATAAGTGCAGGTTTCAAGGGAAGTGATTTTGCCGGGTGCTTCGTCGAGGGGGTATACGTGTGCAAGAAGAATTGGCAAGATGATTATATTCGGGGCCAAGTTAGAGCGGGTGGCTCTCAACAACAATCCTAGTGAATTCAAAGGGGTAAAGTGTGGTGCCTAATGATTTAGAGCCTATAGGTGCAGTTAAGAATCATGCTTTTGTAGCAGTTTATGAGAAGAGGCCTAAAATGTTCTATGATATTTTGACCTGTAGTAGCACTTAGGAGGAATTAAATGGTTCATGGGCTTTGAGACGGCATGATCTCATGATTTACGGTCAATCGGGATGAGGGCGTATGGAGTGTGTTATGTGTTGAATGAAGTCATTACTTCTAGGGAAATCAAGGAAATCGGAAGAAGATAGAATGGTTAGCGATAGTTGAATCTGGCACATGAGTTGTAGTAATCAGTTCCTTTAGCAAATTATGCAAGTGATTTGTGGTGGTGTGTGAGAGGTCTGTCGGCTGCTATAATTAATGTTATTCAGGAGTATTCTAGTGTTATAGCCTGCTATGTATAAACAGATCACGGAAGGGCTATGGTGGCTTAGACCACTACTTAGAGAGTTTCATATCCCACAGTTATGAGAATTTACCAGTGTGCTGCCATAGTTCTCCTGAAGTGAGTTAAGTGAAAGGTTTTTTATGCGATGAAGCATTAATTTATAATGGTTTCAGAGTTATCATGGGGATCGTGTTCTATCGAATATTGGCATGTTGGGTGCAGTGAGTGGTGTGGGATTTGAAGTAGGGATCAAGGTTGCATTTCGATGTTAACAAGGATATCACGAGCTCGGATGAGCAAGAAAATAGTTTCGATATCTGAAGTAAGTTGGCATTGTCTTCAGTGTCACCTAAGATCGATGTTTTGTGAAAGAGGCTTTGCATCCTGGTTAAGGATTTGTTATCTCTTTTTAGAGTTAGTGCAGCTGGTGGTTTGGATGTACAGACTTGATATCTATCATGGGAAGGTTGTATAAGTGTGGCATATAGTCACTTGACTTGTTGAAGAGTTAAACCATGTATGAAGATTGTGGTGATATCGTTGATTTGGGAATTGATGCCTGGATGGCACTTAATTTATTAGGTTGTGGACTATGGAGGATTACTCTGGTTATGATTGTTTTTCTTATGTGTTATGAGAAAAAGGGGAGTTATTGTGGATTATTAAAAGGTTATTAGCTTAGTTTAATGCGATCAACTTAGCTTGAGGTCTGTGGATGTATAAAATTGTGAATCTGGGATCTACATTAGGCAATATATGTCCATTTCAGTAATGCGCTCCTTATGGAAGAGTAGTCAGGGTGTTATGTTATCATCAATTATTTCATGTAATGATATGTTGCCCTGTACGAGTTGTGAGACGGCTTGGTAAATTGTTTGTGTGTTGAGATTTCATGTAGAGATGATGTTATATAAGTAAAATGGCACTTGAGATTCTAGTTGTATATCACACCTCAATTTTGCTTGAGTTTTGTAGCTTATAGTGCTATATGTCCCCTTAGGGATGGTATTATGCACTTAGCATTCTTGTGAACGATATTCGACATTTTGCTGTAATGAGCAATTTATCTCGATATCTCCTTAGATGAATTTTATGTGTGGATCGGGTGGCACGTCGCCATGGGTATGTTATTTGGATCGAGTTGCGTGCCGCAACAGTATGATGTTGAATACAGTTATCATACTTTATCTTATGTGTGTCTTGTTTCCTATTTTCTGAGAAAAGTTCAAATTAGCTGCGTGAGTTGAGTAGTTCCTTCTAGAGCCTGTTTTCCTTTTGTATCGCGCATGAATTAGTAGCCTCTGGCACATTGTGGTATTATATGAGACTTTGATCATATTCGGGGTGGCTTATTTCCTTAGCAGTTCGTACTAGTGAGATGAGATCATTGGATTTAGGATTAGTGCAATCTGACTATATTATGTATATTAAGGAGCAAATACCATTATTTGGTTCAGAATGAGGTAAGGGTTCTTATTAGAAGTATAGACCCAATGATTTGTTGAGTTGGCAGTCGGTTATAAATTTATACACATCTCTTCCATTGTGGCGGTATTATAAGAGTTAGAACAAGACTTATATATATCATGAGGTGCATTGAGAGCATCAGATTTGTGGAATTTTGTATAATTTGATCAGAGGATATTATTGTGGTCATGCGAAACAAAGTAGTGCAAGGTGTGAATTCAGCTAAGGTATGCAGTCATGTTTTGGTGCTGCGTATAGTGATTGATACGGTAAGCGTATGTTGAAACAGGTCTTGCAGAGAATTCCAGATGTTGAAATATGGGCTATAAGGCTTACTTACTTAATTGAAAAAGGGATACCTTCAAACTGATTGAGCTAGGGTGCCCAGTTGAGTTGTGGTAGCACGGGTAGGTGCTCGAGGTAGTAAACAGTGATTTCAGACCACTCCAGCACAATTCTTAGCACGTTTGAGGATGAACGTATGTCTAAGTGGGAGAGAATATAATGAACCGACCGGTCATTTTGAGCTCTAGCGCGCTGTTCAGCAGTTTAAGGCCATTAACAACTCCATTTAAGCTATTATGACTTGTACGCGTTTTCAGAATTGAGTTTCGCAAAGTCTGGAGTTAATTTGAAAAGAGAAATCTCATTTTGGAAGCATTAAGTTGAGAACCTGGATTGGATTTTTGAGTAACAACCACCGAATCGGGAGCTGAAGGTTCCAGTAGGTACGTACGATGATTTCGGACTTGGGTGTATGCCCGGATCGGGTTTTGGATGACCCGAGAGAGTTCTGGCGCCTATTGTGGAAGTTAGCACTTTGGAAGAAATATCTTAAGTTTGGGTTAAAATGCATTTCAGTGTTATTGATGTCTGTATGGGATTCCGAGTCGGGGAGTGGATCCGTATGGTAGTTTTGGTGTTGGGAGTGCAATAAGAAGTGAATCGGAGGTTTGTAGGTCATTTTGGAGTCATTTGGCTAAAGATAGAAATTTGAAGGTTTTTGAGAAGTTTGACCGGAAGTGGACTTTTTGATATCGGGGTCAGAATCCGATTCCGAAAGTTGGCGTAGGTCTATAATGTTGAATATGACTTGTTTAAAAAATTACATGTCAATCTGACGTGATTTGATAGGTTTAAACATCGAAAGTAGAAGTTTGAAATTCTAAAGTTCATAAAGCATGTATTGGAGGTTGATTCATGATTTTAGCATTGTTTGATGTGATTTGAGGCCTCGAGCAAGACCGTAATGTGTTTTGGGATTTGTTAGCATGATTGGTTGGGTTCTTGGGGGGCCTCGGGTGGATCCGGGTGGTTAACGGATCGAATTTTGAGATTAAAGAGGAGTTGAAGTTGCTAGTTGTTGGTGTAACTGCACCTGTGAGGCTAGGGTCGCAGGTGTGGAGCCCCAGAAGCGGCCACGTGGTCGCAGATGCGGTACTAGCGGGAGTGAGCTGGGATCGAAGATGATGTCATATCACCGCAGAAGTGAGACCGCACCTGCGGGTGTTGAGGTGTAGAAGTGGCGAGGGCAGGCTGGACAGAAACTGCAGGAGTGGTAGAGGCGCCGCACCTGCGGAAATGCAGAAGCAGTCATGTGGCCACAGGTGCGGGAGTGCTGGAGGTAGAAAGTTCTATTAAAAATTGGTGGTTGGTCATTTTCCCCCCATTTTTCATTAGGTGTGGGCGATTTTGGAGAGCATCAAGTGGGATTTTTCATCATCAACGACAAGGTAAGCTAACCCCACCAACCTTGAGCTAAATATATCGATTATGTATGGATTTTAGCGTGTAAATTGGTAGAAATTTGGGGGTTTGAGAAAAACCTAGAAAATTGATATTCTTGGAATTTAACCACGATTTTGGGTATGAAATTGAGAGTAAATTATATAATTGAGTTCGTGGGGTTAGAGGTATGCTTAATATTTGAAAATTTTCAGAATATGAGCACGTATGCTCGAGGACGTTTTTGTTAACTTTCGATTGGGGTTAGGAATTGTTATAAATTGGATTGTAATGAGTAATTGAGCATATATTAATATATTTGCATAAGTATTCGCTAGTTATGGAGAATATAACATCGATTCGAGTCTTCAAAAGGGCGTTGAATGCCAATTATGGATCGTCGAAGCGAGGTTAGTCTCTTTTCTAACCTTGTAAGAGGGAATTGTCCCCATAGTTAAAATAATTAAATATGTGCTGTAAATTGTGGGAGATACATATGCACGAGGTGACGAAAGTCCATATGTAGCTGCTAATATGTGTAAGTCCGGGTAGTGTAGGACCCAAAAGCATGCTATACTTGGATTATTTGCAATCATATTGACAATATGAATTGCTTAAATCACACCGAGCTAGTAAATGAATTTTTAAAAAGAATTAAACTTCATATTCTTAAATTGTTAAATGAGAATTGGTTTTCGTTGGATAATTATTTCCTGATAACTTCTTGATCGACTGTCTGTGTGTTTAAATTTTGGAATGCGCCAAACACCTCGGTAGATTAAATAGATGCATCTATGGTTTGCGCCATTCGACCCTCTAACAGTGTACAGTTTAAATATTGTTGGATCTGGCCATACGACCTCGGCATGATTTGCGCGTGCTTGTATTGCTTGCCTTGAAACTTATTAAAGTTGTTAGTACCTCTTCCTAGCTTGGGAATAGTTGTATAATTGATAAAAAGAAATTTTGGGAATTTCATATAAAAGAAAGAATTATTTACTTTCTTCAATCTGTTGAATTACAATCATGTCTATAAACATCCACGACTTAATATATTATTGATATAACATCGTTGGGCCGCTAGAAAGTGTGGAAGTTGATCTCTCGTCTCTACTTCTTCGAGATTTGGTGGGATACTCAATGGGTACACGTTATTTTTGTACTCATAATACACTTCTGTAGATATTTATTGCACAGGCACATGCATCTCTAGTTGCCTAATGGACGTAGCAGCATGGTTGATATGGAGACTTAGGTGAGTTGGACTTCCCGAGACGACCTGTAGCCAGCAAGTCTCCTTCAGATTACTGTATTTATCTTCTATCCAATATTGTATTTTGAATGGTTGTTGTAACAAATTATTTCTTATAAATTGCTCATGCATTTGTGACACCGGGTTCTAGGATAATTATGGGGTATTTTGTAGTGACATATTTAAATTGAACTGAGTATCTTTCATTAGTAAAAATTGAATAAAAACTAGAGTTTTTTTAAATTGTTTAAAGGAGAATTTAATTAAGTATTTTTCTTGGCTTGCCTGACAGCGGTGTTCGGCGCCATCACGACCCTTAGTGGATTTTTCGCCATGACATCAAGTACATTAGCAATGGAACTTTAAACATAAAGGATTCTTTCAAAAAGGAGGGGACATACCAAACCACAAAAGAAATACACATCAAAGTCATAAACAAGCAATTATACAAATTATTTCTGAATTACTCTTTTCCAATCATGAAAATATACAATTTTAACATGGGAGCATGTAACAACTCATATCATATTGGATGTACTTACACGGCAAAACATTATCTATAAAAGCCACTTATGGGCATAAATTGTGTACAAAACCTTTAGGACACTTTATTATCAAAGTCATTTATGGAAAGTAGAGCCAATTCTTATTTCATAATCTGTTTCATATTTCCTCATGTCATAAGCATCACAAGGCACAACTATAACTCAAGTTCTCGGCACGTTGTCCACATTCTATTTCCCAAATTTATTTAATTTATTTCAAACATCTTTATACATAAAGGATTTCATATAGTTTGGCATAACAATCTCAATTTCAACTTTAATTGAAATTTAGGCATTTTAGCACATAGTTCACATTCTTCACATATCCTCAATTTACCAAGAATAGTATATTGAACATATTGAGATACACCTTTCACATATATTTTTGCAACACCAATTACTTTAAAATAACAAGTACTACATCAATCAAATTTCGGACTTACAATATTTGCATGGACACCATGGGAGCTCAATTTCTAAGATTAGGGGATTTTAGCCATACATACCTTGTTAAAGCTTTCCTTAAGTTACTACAATGTTTTCCAATCTTTTAGATGAAGATCTTGTAATTGGTTTCTTTGATTCTTTAAGATTGACGAAAGATTGAATGGTTAGAATGTTAGGCTCCCTCCTTCTCCCTCTAAAATTCTCTTTAACTCTCTCTAAAATCATCATAATATCGCCCTAAATGAAACCTCAAAGTATATATATTAAAATTTGGTCGGATTATAAAAATAGAAAGATTAACCCTCCGAATTTGGGTCTGCGATCGCATAATGGACCGCAGAATGTTTATGTGTGCTGCAGACGCATCGCAAAACCTGGTGCCCAGAACTGGGCTACACTGGTCCATTTTGCGACCATTTTTGCAGACTTAGATGATTTATATGCGCCACATAGTGATGTTTTTTGTCCGAAATTAGCCCTATGTTGGGGTATAAATTAAATAGACAAAATTCATTAAAAATAATAAATTATTAAAATGTTATCTAAGACAATACACAATTAAATAAAATAACTTAGAGTTATAAAATACTATTTTGACAGGAATAATATAATAAATTTAACTATTATGCAAATATAGGCCATTATTGTAACTAGTATAGATAAAATAGAAAAAAATACAAATGTAATTATGTAAAAATGAGATAACATATTATAAGATGCATGTAGCTATAAAATAAAAATTTGGAGGATTAAATCACCCTAAAAATAATTCGAAGGAATAATCGATAAATATTTGAACAAATTAAATGCAAGAAAATAAATTCTAAAGCTTTAAAATTATAGAAAATACTTATATAACCCCTATAAATTGGGTAATAGTATAAAATTATATTTTAAAAATATATAAAATATTTTATAAAATATGAGAACAAAATCGGATATTAATACCATAAATTGTACGTTTGCATAAAGTAGCTAGATCATGCTCTATTTAGCTCGAAATGCTTAATAATCCCAAACATAATGATAGTAGATGTGACATTAGCAGTGTTAGACGTAGCCATATCTTGTATAAACAATGCGGTGTGCATATGCCATTTCAACATGGAGTTGAATGAGTGCTTGTAGATTATTTTCTTCTTGTGCTTCTCTCAACCTTATGTGAAATGCTCTCTCAGGTTCTGGGTAAAAATCTTTGAATTTATCTTGGATTCTAACCCGTCACATTCAAGGAGAGTATCGAAGATCAAACACACAACTAAAAAGAAAATTAAAAACACATTTGATAAGTAATAAAAGCTTAAGCTATTAAAATAATTAGTTTCTGCGTCACCAGGAACAACGCTAAAAGCTTAGCCCTAAATCGCATATGCAAGTATACGCAATCAATCAAGTAATAAAGAGTGAGTAGAGTATCATTCCCACAAGGATTTCTGATCAATTATCAACTAAATCAAGAAAATTCCAATTTATCTTGTCAAGAACAAGTTCAAGGTAATTTTTGTTTAATTAATTTTACTAAATATAGTTGTGATTAAAAGAAGATCTAATTAACGAGCACACTTAGCATGAAAATTTTAATTCAATAACAAAATAATGTTCCTTGGTCATGGTTATGTGATAGTCCTGTTGAATTCTACAATCGACTTAACTATTAATTTATCTGGGTTATTTAATTTTAAGATCAACAATATTCGTAGAAATTTAATAAGTTCTACTCGTCTATTTAATTTATTCTAAACCATATATTTTTATGAGATTAGAAATAAAATGAATTCATTAGCAATTTCTTGAACAATTGGATAAGTACGACAAACAGATATATTTCTATCCATATTCTCAAATCACCCGATGACTAGGTTCAAGCACTTTGTTCAATCCTATTGCAATCAGGAATTACCTCTTTTAAGTTCAACTCAAAATTCATATATAATATTTTATTGTTAGCTAAAATGGTAAAATAATTAAGTTCAAGATATAAATAAACAAACCAATATGATAAATTAAATTATCAAATCAATCTTTAAATATCAACATTCACGTAAAATTACAACCCCAGAATAAACGAGTTTAGCGACGCACAGTCATAGTAGTAATCTCAAGTAATTCTCAAAAATATATAAAGCTCAATAAAAGTAGGAAAAAAGAAGAACTCAACATGAACTTCATGAATTCCGAACTCTGTGATGGCTTTTATCCACTACTAAGTGTGTTATTTAACCAAAATGTTGTGTTTTTCTTTATATATAACTGATAAATGTTGATTTTAGTCAATTATTAGTACCTTGTTGCTTTAATTTTAGTCCGAAAGTGTTGATTTTTATTCCCAAAACTAATGAAATTGTGCAATTTGCAAGCATGTTGGATGATTGGAACTTAATGAAGTAATCTAACTCAAAAAGGAGTAATCCAACTCATAAAAGAAAAGAAGGAGTAAAGCAAGCCAAAGTGCGATAGCTATATATTTGAGTGTGGTCTCGAAATATATTCTTCCTTTTCGTGTTACTAATTTGTTGAAGAAATCGTATGTACAATATGAAAAATAATGAGCTCGAAACTATGACGTTGGATGAGTTGGTGGCAAGGAGGAACAACTAGGTGATGTAACTCAAGTGTCACAACTGAATCGTCAAGGTCGTGGTCAATAAGACAACGTGTCCCACATCCCCTGCCTCCACCACTACAGCCACAAGTGGCATAATGCCAGATTTCTCCCAATGAAGATTATGCTCGTGCAATAACTCCCCTCGCATTAGGGCGATAACTTTCAAATTACCAATGTGATGGTCACTTTGTTAGAGAAAGCGTCCCTCCTCTCTCCGAAACTAAAGTTTTTACTTGTCCTCAAGCAAATAGGTTAGTTCCCACCTCCTCAAAGCGAAAGGTCATTTCAAAGAGTCAATTGTAAGCTATTCATACTCAGTTGGGACCAATGATTACTCACACTACTCATGCAATATCAACAAGGTGACAAGTCAAATATACATACACATATAGTTATAATGTAGCACTTAAGCTTCAAGAAATGACTTAACTCATCAAAGACTCTTGTTCGATCATGTGAATCATAGTGGACTCCAAATTCATCCTCCTATACCTTTCATTTGCTATGCTCACTTCAAGAATTAACACTTATTGACTTATCCACTCTTCTCTCACAAAGGAATGTCACAAGTAAGGCTCCAAGTAACATAGGTTTTCCCCTCATGTGGATCTCTACTAATTTAAGCTCACTTAGTTCAAAATTAAGTAGGACTTATTTCGGGTTGTACTGAAGGCTTTTGGACTAGGGTAGCATACCATATGAGACAAGTGATTAAACCCTAAGAACTCCACATTTTCATTTCTTGGCTCAATATTTACCAACTCTTAGAGGCATTTCTTTTTCTTGGAGGCTAGAGAGACTTGGTGATAGAGGCATTTCTTTTTCTTGGAGGCTAGACTTGGTAAGCAAACCTAGAATTCTGCCTTGAAATACATTCGAGGCACCTCTCATGCAACTAGACCGTAAAAGATGATAGAGTCTAAAGCCTGCAACAATCGAAGTGTCAAGTTAAAGATCATTATTATCTAATCCACTACTCAATGATTACCAACGTCAATTCAAGAATCTCAAAGTCACTACTAAAGCTATTTTCTTCCAGAAACCTTGTTTCAAACTATAAGCATACAGTTAACTGTGTTAATGCCAAATGATGTATGAATAACTCTTTTTACAGAAACACTTGATTAGGGATTTTATTCATTATTACTACTATTATTATTACCTAAACACAACAATAAACTCATTCCCTTAAGAAAATTATCACACCATCCATCCTCGGGAAAACCACTGGTTCACACAAAAGATCACATTTGGAAAAAACTGTGACATCAATAAAACTAAATGCCTATTATCCGCACTACAAAGGAAAGACATAAAAGCTACTAACATACAAAGAAATTACTAATACAAACAAAATCAAAGAAAACATATAAAGAAGCCAATGAAAATAGCAACTATTAACGATAGATAAAAGGCAAATCACCTGCTTGTACGTTGCTAATCAAATATCACCTTAAAGTTTGCACATTTTGGTTACCTTTGTCCCTTTGCAAATGTGTGAAGTGTTAGGCATAAAACTCACAGATAAAGTGATCCTTGACATCCACTAACGTTTCCGTAAATAGCATCCATCCCTTTCTCTTTTTGTAGCGTTACAGAACTGCAGGTCAAGTTCCTTCAATATAAACTGCTGCTCATGAGTTAAAGACCTCAACGGTCACCACATTCAAAAATCAGAGAAAACCTAACGGCTCACAAATATTTCCTCGCAAGCCTCATTCTTCTTTGTCCGAGCTAAATCGGCAGATGTACCTTCTCCCCCTCTCCCATCATCAAGAGCCTGCACCAATTGCCTCAGACTCCAGGAAGTACTATGAGGGTATTTGGCTAAGCTTATAAGCTAGTCAAACTGACTTATAAGTATTTTTTGGCTTATCTACGCGTTTGGTAAAAATAAAAGTGCTTATAAGTTAAGTACTTATAAGTAAAAAAAATAAGCCAAAAGCCACAAGTAGGTCTCCCCTAGCTTATCAAATTTCAGCTTATAAGCGCTTTAGGTTTGACCAAAATATTTACTATTCTATCCCTAAAATACTTCTTTTTAAAACAAACTTTTCGTATACTCAATTCTTCAGCTGCTTATTACTAATTTCAGCAATTTTATCCAAATACGTAACTGCTTATTTTTTAAATCAGGTTCAGCACTTAAAAGTGCTTTTCAGCACCTAATGCTTATCAGCTACTCTAAATTAGCTAAGCCAAACGGGCTCTATATACTATTAAGAGATGTTTACCTAAATATGCAATATAGCAAACCTTATTATCATTATTGTGCCTTGTTTGGTTATTACATGCATATTCCATGTTTTTGTTACCAAAAATGTACCAAACCATATCTGGCTGATTTAATAGCCTAAACTAGCGCCAGATTTTAAGCATCCCAATTAATGTTTGATTCTGTCTTAATTAAATGATCTATTTAAAACCATAAAAGATCTAATCCCAACGCAAATCTCTCTGCGTGAATCTCTCATACGTAGCCATCAGTTTCAAAAATCTCTCATTCTTCTACATCCAATACCGAAAATCAGAATTTACAGTGTGATAGTCAATCAAATTGTAGTTCTTCCAGATTTTAGTTTCGAAAATCTCTCATTCTTCAACATCAAATACCGAAAATCAGAATTTACAGCGTGATAGTCAATCAAATTGTAGTTCTTCCAGATTCCAGATTATTGAAGCTAGGTTTGTTTATACAAATTGTAGTTAAATTGTAGTCAGTTTGTAGTTAATTGTAGTCCGTTTGTAGTTACTTGTAGTCAGTTTGTATTTAATTGTAGTCAGTTTGTAGTTACTTGTAGTCAGTTTGTAGTTAATTGTTTGTAGTTAACTGTAGTCCGTTTGTAGTTACTTGTTGTCAGTTTTGATTTAATTGTAGTCAGTTTGTAGTTACTTTTAGTCAGTTTGTAGTTAATTGTAGTCAGTTTGTAGTTAATTGTAGTCAATTTGTAGTTAATTGTAGTGTTTAATAAATATGTCTGAAAATTGGAAATTTTTGTAGCTACTGGCTTGTATGTGTAGCTGAGAACTGCAAATGGCATTTCAAGGCAAAGTCAAATCATGATTCTTCATTGTTCAAGATAAGAAGTTTTAGTCGACAACACACATGTTGTCGAATGGACGAAACATTCATACAGCGCAAATGTACTGCAACAGTAGTTGGTAGCATTGTCGTTTCAAAGTATTGTGATCTTAGACTGTTTACACGCCAAAGGACATACAAACTGACATGTTATCTGACTTCAAAAGAGAGAGAGAGAGAAATCGGTTTTGTAGAGGGTTTCTGGCTTTGATACAATTTTATGGACTGAAAGTATGGTGGATTGAGAAGAACTTCTCGATCTGAAACTGTTCAAGCTTCGACAATGGCGGATGAAATTCAAGCAGAGAGAGAGAGAAATCGGTTTTGGTAAAAAAAAACGTGGGGGAGGGTAATTAAAAAAAGGGAGAAAATCGTGGGTTTTGTTTGTAAGAGAGAGAAGAAACGTGTACAATAAAATCTGAAAAGATTTTCAGTTCCACAAATCAAGCCTATAATTAATAAGTTGATAATTAAACCTTAAATAGAATTTTGGTACATAAATTGAAAGGTGGTATACTTAAATGTAATAAACACAAACCTTAAACATGGGTGGTAATAGAATTTTCCGTTCCTTCTTCCTGTGTTCTTTTTTTTTTGGGGGGTTAGAAAAATGAACTGCACTTTTCTTCAGTTATTTTGCTTGTCCAAGGTTGTTTGACCCTTCGATAATTTAAAGTTATATAGTAATACTCCCAAAAGTGAAATTCTATTTCCTTATAAATTAATAGGGTAAAAATAGAAGTAACAGCAGACTTTCTTAGCTTTTCATTATTTGTATAGATCTCTAAAGTATTAATAAACAATGTTTCTGTCGAAAATTTATCGGAAACAATTTCTCTATTTGTCCAGAGTAGGGGTTGTGATCATGTAATGTGTCTCTGCCGAGAGTTTATCGGAAAATATTTCTCTGTCCGATCATAATAGGGGTTGTGATCATGTAATTTTTATCCTACAGAAATATTCCTACAAAATTAATAAATAAGTAGTCCTATTTATTTTTAGATTTTTATTTTCTATTTTCGGTGTTTATTTGAAATTATTTACATTTTTAGTCGTATTTTTAATTTTTACAGTTATGAAAGCTAACCAAAGAAATATTTAAACCTTCGTCATCTTGCATTATTAGGCTTTTAATTTAATTTAATGCCTTACTACATAGTTTAATTACTTCATAAGATCACAAAAAAATATTTGTTTGTGACATTTTTTTATTAGTGTTAGTATTAAATTAAGTAATTTTTCCTTTCTAAATTTAAGATTGACTAATTATGTAAATATTAAAAATAGATAATAGTTAAATTTTATAAATTAAGATAATTTAATACTTAATCTAAGAGTTATTTAAATTAACTAACTTTTAAAATTAAAGAATCGGTGGTCTTGGCCGAATTGAAACCAATTGAAAGCCAAGCTGAATCCCAAACTTAACCCAAAAAACCACCCAGCCCAAATCCCATCCGGTTGGCCCCACCTTCCCTCCATTTGATCTTGGTCGCTTATCTCTAATAAATCTTGCAGTTCAGAACTCTCTCTCTCTTTTCATACACACACATACACACACACATATATATATATATATATATATATATATATATATATATATATATATATATATATATATATATATATAACATCTTCCTACCCTCCTCATTTCGAACTCCCCCACTCTCTCACATCTCTCCCTAGCCGCCCCAACTACTAGCACGGCCCTAACACCCCAAACCCTAGCCACCTTATCTTCCTCCACCTGAAAACACCTCAAACCCTAGCCGCCCTAAAATCATTTTCCCACGAGGCCGCCGGAAATCGCCTTAGGCGGCGGCCGTGGCTAACCACCTAAAATAGCCCCAAACCTACACCAATCAACTCCTCTTCTCCTCCTCTAGCTTACTCCAAAAACCTAATCCGCAAAAAAAAAAAAACTTACAAATATAAACCTAAAATAGGGTTGAAACCCTAGTGCCACTCTAATCCTGCCGCGGGAAATCACCTAAATTGGCAGTGGAGCTCCAAAATCCCTCAAACTCACACCATACACTCTCCTCACCCCCTTGAACCTCATTTTACCAACCAAATCCCCAAAAACCCAACCAAAATCCCTAAATCTTAGATCTAAAAATCTTGAAACCCTATATCCGCCCCCTTTTCAATTTTTTTTTAATTCGTGTAAAGATCCTTATGCCAATATCTCCCACCAAGGATCTCAAATCCAAAACGGGTGTATTGGCATGAGGATTTTTAGCGGTTCGATTTAATCTTTTTTTCAAAAATAAAATAAAGAAGAAGAGAAACTTAATCTAGCTTGTATAATAATCTTCACGACAAGATCTTTCACTCGGGATCTTAGATTCCGTGAGAGAATCATGGTGTGAGGGTTTTTAGCAATTAGATCTTTAGTTTCTTTTCCTATTTTTTAATTTTATTTTGTCTTTCCTTTATCTTTATTTTGTTATTGTTATTATTGTTTATATCCAATATTATAATTTTATTTATTTACTGTTATGTATTTATTTATTTTATTTACTATTTACTACTTTTTTTATTATAAGTTATATTATGTTCAAATTAATTAATTAATTGAAATGAACTTAACGAATGAGTAAAATCAGTGCTCGGATGTATTCTGTTAATTTTTACATCATTATATATATTATTTATTTTTTTTCCATTAGTTAACTAATTAAAACGGATTTAATTAAGATAAAGAAAAAATAGTGTTAAAGTGAATTTATTTTTCCCTTTCTGTTTACTGTTATTGTTTTTTATTTTTTTGTTGTTTATTTACTATTTTCTCTTATTTATTTTTATTAATTGATTGGGCTTGGGTAAATAGACGGGCCCATAAATTTGTTTAAAAAAAATTAAGAGCCCAAGCTCTTCAGGTCAAGAGTCACCTGACTCAGGTCCATCTGGTTCTGAGATAATTTCAAGACCCTTAAGAGTTAATTTTGGAAACCTAATTTTGAACATCATTCAAAAATACTAGAACTTTTTAGAATAGGGACAATTGTCCCAATGCTGAATAGAAAAATAGGGATAAGATAAAAAAAAATGTCAAGAAATGCGACACTTGTCCATTTTCCGAGATAATGAAGGTACTAAAAATTGGACAGTTGTTCATTTCTATCAAGAAAGATGCCTTTCCTTGATTTTAGGAAATTCTATCAAATTCTTTTGTACCTTAATTTTTATCCCCTTTTTACTCCTTCACTTTTTAAATACACTCCTTCTTTTTATTATACACAGAGCTAGATATGCATTTTCAGACATGAAAATACATTTTGAAATAGACCTGAATACGCTAAAATAGCTACACACATTGAAAAACACAGAAAAATCTTAGAATCATACTAATTTGGCACTATTTTTGGAGTCTCTTTCTTTCACGTTTAGCAAAGAACTCCTATTGGTTTTCATACTATTTTTTTAGGATTTCTGGGTTTTAACCTGAAGATTTGGTTTTCCTGTTTGGGTTTTCTTACTGCTGCTCTTACTCAAGTTTTACGAGGCATATTTTCTTTATATATTTTTGTGATGACCCGAAAGATCATTTCGTGTTTTATTGCCCAATTCGAGGTTTCGATGCCTTTAAAACCTTATTTTTTTCTCGATTTGTGTGCATAGTCCGAGCGCATTTCTGAAAAATCATTATGTGAAAATTTAAGAAAATATTAAGTTTTGCCTTTAAAAGTTCAATTTTAATTGACTTCTATTGACATTTGAGTAAACGAACCCAGAACCGCATTTTCACGGTTCCGAAAGGGTTCGTAATAAAATATGGGACTTGAGTCTATGTCCGGAATCGAATTCCGATGTCCCTAGTCTGAGAAATGAAATTTTGATAAAAATTGTTAAACTTGAAATATAAAGGTTTTAAGAATTTGTTTAATAATTTATTTTATTGATACCGGGTCTGTATTGTAATTTCGGAGCTCGTTCAAGATCCGTTATGATATTCATACCTTGTTTGTGAAATTTGGTGAGAATCCGGACCGATTTGGCGTAATTCGAACATTTGTTTGAGATAGAACATTTAAGCTTTCTTGAAATTTTCATGCAATTTGATGCTAAATTCGTAGTTCTAGGTGTTATCTTGGCAATTTGATCACATTAGCAAGTACGTATGATGTTTTTAGACTTGTGACATATTTATTTGGATCCCCGAGGGCTTGGGTGAGTTTCGGATAGGCTACAAGATGTTTTAAACTTAGAAAATCTATTTATTTTATTGTAGCAGTTGTTCAGATATGCCCTTCTTCGTGTTCGTATATGTAGTCTCGTTAACAAGGAAGGTAAAATGGGGGCAGATATATTTTCTTCTTCGCGAATGCGAAGGAATGGTCATGAATGCGGAGCATTGGGGACATTACCCTTGGTGAACGCCATCATACCCTCGCGAACGAGTATGTATGGGACCAGGGGGAGGGAAAGTGACCTATACTCTTCACAAACATGGCAAGTGGCTCGTGAACGCGTTGGCTGGTGGGAATAAGCCTTCGCAAACACGTCGACTAGTTGATTCGTTGCTTCACATTCACGGCAGGCCCTTCACAAATGCGAAGAAGGTCTAACGCCAGTGATTTGAAACAGACCAGAATCAGGATTTTATCAAAAGTTTACATCTTTTTCATAAAACCTTGACCTAGGAGCAATTTCGAAGAGGGATTTCAAAACCAATTCATAACTTTGTATTATTCAACTCATTTCCTTCAATTTCCATCAACACCCAACAGAGTTTTAGTCCTAAATCTTGTTCTTTTATGGTAGAATTAGGGATACTAGGAAGAATTGGTGGTTTTACAAATTTGGTAATTTTGGAACTTGATTTGGGGTCGGATTCTGAAACTAATTACATATTTGGGATTGGGAGTGAATGTGTGAGTGGGTTTTGGTCCATACAGCGAGTTTTGACCAAGCGAGCATGGGGTCGATTTTTGACTTTTTGAGAAATTATTGGGAAACTTGTAATTATGTATTGGAATTGATTTCTTTAGAGATAATTGATATTGTTAAGTTAATTATGATTAGATACACGTGGTTCAGAGGTGGGAGCTAATGGAAAAGTGTTGATTGAGGCTTGAGTTCAGCCGTGGAATCGAGGTAAGTGTTGTGGCTAACCTTACTTGAGGGATTACGCATTGTTGCCTTATTTGATATGTGATCAGTTGTTGAGTATGACGTATGGGTGAAGTGACGAGTATCTATACGTTGTAGATGGGTGTCATTGCATGCTAGCTAATATTACACTTGTGACTCTTGTATTTCTCTATACATATTGTTTATGCTTAAAATGGTTATCTTTGTATTAAAAAAGTCTTATTATGTTTTCCTAATATTAGTTATTAATTGAGTATCGACTCAAGCTGAGATTTATAGTGTGAAGTTAAATGCTTAAACAAGGTTGGTTATTGATAATTCCTTTGATGGGTTGTTATTCTTATGTTTGTTTTGATGAGGAAGAGTGTAAATCACGATGAGTGATGCAATGAAATGATGTGTGAGTAAGTGATAAAGTACGAAGGGTGATGGCATGCCATATTCTGTGAGTGTTAATGCATGAAGGCTGATGCATTGTCATATTTTGAGAGTGATAATGCACGAAGGGTGATGTTGTGCCATGTTATATAGAGAGTTAATATACGAAGGTGATGCCGTGCCATTCCTGTTGTTTCTTATAGTAAGGACAAGAGTAAAAGCATGAAGGGAGATGTCGTGCATTGGTTTGTCATGTTATTACTTTCGTTGGTGTAAAAGTATGTTATTTACTATGTCTCGTTATGGTTCTATTTCACGATTTGATGTTTCCGCTCACCATGTTTTCCCCTTCACATTATTATCTGTTTAGCTTCCCATTGTTGTTATTTTCTCATATGTGACTTAACTGCACAGTTTCATGCTATTGTCATTTCCTATCCTCGTCACTACTTCACCAAGGTTAGGCTCGGCACTTACCGGCACATGGGGTTGGTAGTACTGATACTACACTATGCACTTCTTGTGCAGATTCTAGTACTGGACCGTGCTGATCCAAGTTGGTTTGCTGCCTTCAGTCCACGGGAGACCCAAGGTAGATTTGTCCGCAGACCCTGGAGTCCCTTTCTAGTTATCCTAGTTTCCTTGTTTACTTTTATTTGGAGAATAGATATATTTCCTTTAAACTAGTAGTTGCAGTCACTCTTAGAAGTTTGTGGATTGTCACACCAGATCTTTGGGTAGTCATGTATTAGTGTTTAGATTGTTATAAAAAATTTGGACTTCTTATCTTGATTTAGTTTAAATTATTGTTAATTACTGTTTTGGTTAGTGAATAGAATTTTAGACCATTATCTGTTGGATTGCCTAGCATTCTAAAGGTTAGGTGCCATCACAATTTCAACGGTGGGAAAATTCGGGTCGTGACAAGTTTTTATCAGAGAACCATGTTTTCTAGGTCTCACAATTCACGAACAATCTATGTAAAGTCTAAGGGATCGGTGCAGAGATATTTGTGCATGTCCCTAGAGGATACAGAGTTTAGGAATAACTTCACTTCTAGTCTTCTTTATCGTGCGATTTGATTTCTCAATGCTAATTGGACTTTCTACTCTTATTCTTTAGTAGATGGAAAGAATATGTACTGCTTTATCAGCCAATCAACAGCTCGAGCCCCTAGTGACAACTCCTATGAGAGGCCAAGGCCGTGCTAGAAGCCAAGGTAGGGGCAGGGCTTAGCCTAGAGTTCGAGCAGCAACACCAATAGTGGAGCCTTAGGTGGAGTTTGATGATGAGGTTCCAGCCCAGACCGTTCTGGCAAGGCCAGCTTAGGTTACGAAGGGGTTCATCACTACCTCGGTACTCCAAGATGCCTTGGTCCATCTAGTGAGACTTATGGAGAATGTAACTCAAATTGGAACATTTTCGGTAGCACCAGCCATCTCTTTAGCTGGGAGGAGCCCAGACTCTATCTACCCACACTCACAAGCAGATGGCTCCTCAGTTTCAGACTCCAGCAGCTCAGCCAGTAGGAGTAGCTCAGCCAGTTATTGCGGCTTAGACTGGTGATGGGTAAGCTATGTCTTCTGATGGTTTGTTAAGGTTGGACAAGTTCATCAAACGTTTTTCGATTCATTTTAGTGGTGCAGCTTATGAAGACCCCCAATATTATCTTGACTGCTGCTATAAGGTGTTGCGGAACATGGGGATAGTGGAGACCAATGGGGTTGACTTTGTGTATTCCAGATGATAAGGTCCGCCAAGAGATGGTGGAATGATTTTGTTTTGACTAGACCAGCTGGGTCTCCTGCCTTGACTCAGGACCAGTTCTCTCAACAACTTTTCAAGAAGTTCATTCCTATAACTCAGGGAGAGAGGACTATCACAGGCGGTTTGAGCATCTTCAACAGAGTTCTATGACAGTCACTCAGTAAGAGACTAGGTTTGTTGATTTGGCGTGTGATGCTTTTCTTATACTCCCCATCGAGAGAGAGAGAGAGAGAGAGAGAGAGAGAGAGAGAGAGAGAGAGAGAGAAGAAGTTTATTGAGGGACTCGCTCAGCCTATCGTACTGCAGATGGATAAGGAGACAGGGAGTGAGATTTCTTTTCAGGATGCGACCAATGTGTGATGGCGAGTTGAGATGGTTTTAGCTCAGGGGAGTGGTCAGGGGCCTGACAAGAGGCCTCGTCATATTGGTAGGTTTAGTGGTGCCTCGTCTAGAGGTAGAGACTCTTTTGGTAGAGGCTTGATAACTATGGATTTTAGCATATCTTATGCTCTCTTTTGCTTAGGTTTTAGATCAAAATGTGTAAAAGTACTTCAGAAAACCGGCTTAATGTGCTTGTCTGTATGGCTTAGTCAAAATGAGGCAAGAAAGCATAATCAACTCATGAAGGAGTTAAAATTGCACAAGTTCAAAGCAGGGGCTGAAGCACTTACCACTATGGAAAAGTGCGGCCGCGTAAGGTCCACCACTAAAGTGGCCATAATTATTCCGTCCGCGAAATTGAGATTCAAAAAAGATGTTTTGGAGACAACAGTGATCGCTGCCCATGATGAAAAAGCGCGGCCACAGAATACCTGACGCGGTCATGATGGCATTTCTGTTGAGAACCTTGATCCAAGCTCTGAGACCCTGCAAGTTGATCTTGACTAAGAAGCACAGTTTGCATCCAAATTCCGCGTCCATGGTTGATGCTAACGCAGAGGCAGTAAATTTTACACTGCCGGCGAAATCAAGTCCAAATCAAGCACAAAATTGATGAAACACGGTGCGCGCTTATATTTGCGCGGCCGCGAGAGTCCATATACTGAGGCGCTGAGTATTTCGTTACAGCGGAACCTTTGTAGGGGTATTTTTTTCCACTAAATCCATCTGGGTATAAGATAGATCTTTTTCACATTGTTAGCTTATCTTTGGCATCAGTGAGCTCGTGGACAACCATACTTTACCATTTAGATTAATGTTAAAGTAGCTTTAGCTTATATTCTTAAATTTTGTTCTTGCAATCAACTTTTATGCCTTATATTTTATCCCAATCTTTAATTTCTACCTTGATTATGAGCAGCTAAACCCATTAGCTAGAGTTGTGACCCAACCCTAGTGTGGGTATTTAATGAGTCTTCAATTTCAGAGCTTATTTGTTTTTGGGCTAGTGATATTTAGCTTAACTCATGCTTTAATTGTAGAATTTATGGTTGCAAACACTGTTTCATGCCTTGATGACTTAGACTCTTCTTGAGAAATAGAGACTAATTCTAGGAAAATTAGGCTAACAAGGAATTGGGGTTCATTCAAGATATTGATAACCTCAATTAAAGGGTTAAACCTTGAGATAGTAATACCCGACATGAGCCAACATAATTTGTTATGCATGAACACCCATTTGGACTTGAGAAAGTCAAATTGGGCAAAGGCACTCAAACTACCGAGAAGTATAGCGTGAGTACTTAAGTGTGATGGTTATATCACGAACCCAATCATATCAAGCTTGTCCTAAATCATAGACCCCATTTGATACTTACCTAGGAGTAAGTCACTTCCCTTGTGCTTTTAATCACTTGAGAAAACTCCTATAAAAATATTATACTTAGATTACTTTCAGTAATCAATAGCATTAAACGTAGAATAGAAACAAATCCAAGCATGGATAAAAGCTCAAATCCAAACATAGCTAGATTAGATAGAAACAAATCCAAACATAGTTAGATTAGATAGAAACTCAACTCCCAATCAATATTAACTCCATGTGGATATCGATCCCGAACTTTTGGATAAAATCTGCATCGACCACTCCTCGTCATAATATAGTGGTGCAGGGTTGGAGCTTATCACTTTTTTGGTGCCGTTACCGAGGCATTAAACTGTTTTAGCTATCTATCTGACTAGTTGTGTCGTGTTTTTATTTCCTTATATTTTACTAACTTGTGTGATAATTGATTCGGGTACAAGATGGAAAATAATGATCCTCTTGGAAATGTTCTCCCGTGGGAGGAAGTAGATATAATGCGGAAGATGAGGAATAACAATAGCAAGGAAACAACAACCAAGAGTGTTGGAGTAACGGATGTTTATCGTGAAAATTACAATTAAAATTATTGATGTGATTCTAAGATTAATTTTTATGCTAGTTATTTGAGCAACAAATGCTAAGAAAAATATTATAAGGAAAGAGTATAGCTTAATATTATGTGACAGTCGAACCAAATTGCTGGAGATCGAGGGTCTCGAGTTGTTGATTACAAGACCTGAGGGTCGAGCTGGATGTCCGATTTAGGGTAGTCGAGGAAAATAACACTTATGAGAGCTATGATGATGGCTCTTTTATGATCAATGATAGGAAATAAATAAAGAACAATATATAGAACACAATGAATATAAACAATAGATGAAGTAATGGACTCAAGAGAATATATTAGAGAGTAGAGAGAATGTTCGTGTGTTTCTTAGTATTGAGCAACAAATCGTTACAAAATGACAAAGATCCTATTTATATATGAGGGGAAATCCTAACATAGTACAAATACATTCATTACAAAGATATGGAGATGTGACAACTAGTTGATGTCATAATTTGGGTCTGTATTCAGCTCCTTAGACTTTGTCAGCTCTAGTTATGCGCCTTCGTAATTCCTCACATTTCTGTCATAGCCTTTCGTCTGCATCGCTCCGAGGTCGAGCATCGATAGCCTTCGAGGATGAATATCGACCCTAGTCTCGAAACTGTGAATATGCTTACGAGCCATCGCAATGACAGAAAATTGGACCCTCCAATTTTACCGTATGCAGATAGTCCCCCCATTTCTTAGATTGAAAGAGATAAGAAATGACGTTGAATTCCTACCCCTCTAGTAATTCAGTCACGACGATAGTCATAAGGTGCCAAAAGACGGCGTAAACACAGCCTTTGAAAGCCTTCTCATTGATTACGGTGGTTGGCTATCCTTTAGCCTCATTCAACATGCGTGTGGGGCCTATATAAATACTTGACTTCTTGTTCTTTACAACTCACTACATTACCAAGCCTCCAAAAAGGTTCCTTCTAAATTTACTTTTTTCCTTTATTCAAAATGCAACTTCCCTTTCTCTTCTGATTTTTTTTAGGAACGGCAAAGACTTCCGCCTCTGTTTCTCAGGAGAATGTGACCTCTTCCTCTTCGCTCCCATCTAAAGTCAAAGTGGCTATGCCTCCTCGTGCTGAGGAATGCATTCTAGGATTTTTTTAAACGGCTTCCGATTTCAAAGTCTAGAGACCATCTTCGAAATTGGGGCATCGTGAGCCTGTGTTTCAATATATTGGCTGAATAACAGACGTCGAAAGGGTAAGGGCTGATAGCCGCTAGAGGGACGCGGTGCTTGTGAAGATCCCTACTCCGGAGAAGGATATAATGACATACAAAGTCGGTTTTCTAAGTGTGTATACAAACCCATTTACCCTTGGGCCATTGGGGCCATCCTTGCCTCTGATTGATCCCATGATTCTCGACTTCTGCCAATTGTATCAAATGACCTTCGGCAAAATTCACCCTTCATTCTGGCGTATTATCTACATGATCAGGTACTATGTGAACATGATTGAGGGTATTCCCTTCACCCTCGATCACCTAATTAGGATGTATATCTCCCGTCTCTTCTATTGGGGTCTTGTTTCATAGTGGATGAGCCGCTTTGTCCGAGTTAGGACTTAAGATCTGATCATGTTGGAGAGGATGTTGTTCCTAGAGAAGTGGGGCATCGAATGTAAGCAGATAATATATCTAGAATTTCCTTGCTTCTTTATAGGTACATCTTTCCACGCACTTAATTTCATCTGCTGGAGCAGCAGTAGCAATTTACCCTGGTGCTATGACGGACCAGTCAGGAAGGGTCGGCCGGCTAGACTCGATTTACCCATACACTGAGTGAGTGTTGTGTGATCTTTCTCAAGCTCATTGGGATGCCAAGGACCATGGTGAGCCTTTACTTCTACGGCAGTCATTCTTTTTAATTAGAATCATTATTAATAGCATCCTTACTCCTTGTGCTTGCCTCTTGCATTTGTGTAGGTCTAGAGGAGATCCCTTTAATAAAAGGGGCATTCTCTTGGTGAAGAGGGTACCTCGGGACCCGATGAAGGGAAGAAAGGACAAAGGGAACCACTGAATGAAACCTCAGAATCCAAGAACGCCAAGGTGGAAGAAACTAAGGCTGACCTGACAGCCTTAATTCTAGAGGCAACAGGAAGTCCCCAAGTCGAAGGCAAATGGGAAAATGATTTCTTGAGAGCATCTAAAAGAGGGGAAAACCTAATCGACCCTCATGCCATAGAGATGGTGGCTCCCACACCGGAGCTTGATTTCTTCGCAGTCCAACTTTGGGCTGGAGAGGCTATAGAATGGGTGTCGGGTGATGTTCCCAATTTGGTTGATGGAGAAAATATCCCTCGAGTCTAGATGCATTTGGTAGGCGGTCCAAAGGAAACTGGTTTTGGAGCTCTGAAGGGAGAAAATGAGACTCTGATTAGCCCTGTTGGTGTTATTGTGGTGAGTGAATCTCCTCAGGGAATGATCTTACCTCCTAGGGAAAAACAAGATGCCCAGAATGAAGAACCTTCTAAGCGGGGGTGCCCATTGGAAGAAGAGAGGCGCTTGAAAAGCCTTTAGCCGCTTCCGAGGGAATTTCGAAGCTTGAAGCTTCGCCCGTCTTCAGTGAGAAGAACATGCTTTCTGAGCAGGTATTTCTTGTAAATCCCATCTGTCATCCTGATCTTTATCTTTCTAACTTGTACTTTTCATGCTTCAGGCCAGGGCACTTTATAATCATACTTTCGCGCAGCTTCATGCTGAGGCGACCGATCATGACCATGAGAAGACTCACCATGTTGAGCAGGTTCCTAGTTTTCATTTACTATTTCCTGACAGTTTTCCAAATCCCAACATTTTGACATTTTTTATTTGGTTTGTATAGTTTGATTAGGAAAGTGCCCCAATGAGGGAGGAGCTCCGAGCCAAAGACTCAGAAGTTCTCGAACTTAAGCAACGCATGAAAGAGATAACTTCTAAGGGGGATACCCTCCAAGAAAAGATAGAGTTAGTCTAGCATCAGCTTCATGACGCAAGGGCGAATAGTGACAAGTATAGAGTTCTCCATTCTAAGTTAGTATATGTACTATCCGGGATCAAAGTAGAAGTTGAGCTGCTTATATCAGTGCGTAGAGAAGATATTGTTGCAGTAAATTCTCAAACTGGGAGAGCACTTGAGGAGGCCGAGCTGAAATTGACTGGAGTTGTGTAGCATGCTTAGTTATAATCTTAAAGGTAGACTCTTGAAGATATACAAGCGGGGGGAGGGGGTATCAATTTGCCTGTCGAGCTCGAGAGGATGAAGAACCTAGAAGAGGAGGGTGCTACCTTGATTTCTTATGGAGGTGCGTCGGGTAGCGGCTTAGGAGATGATGAGAATGAAGGTGGAGCCCTCGGAGGGGAAGAGTCCATTAAAGGACCCGAAGTTGGAGCCAAAACCGTACGGGCGAAACCCCCGGCGAAGCCATCAAAAATGTAGGCTCATTTATTTTCCCCTTTGAGGGCTTATGAGTTTAGAGCTCCAACCCGGAGGTCATTCAAGTTTGAATCGCTGATGCCAGTCCCCGAGTGTTTGGGTGTTTTTTGCAGATGAGCTATTTTTTTACAAAAATACCGGGCTTCTTTGAAATGCAAAATGCTCTTGGGAAGTGCTCTTTGATTTCTTGGTATAAGCATACATTACTTCATTGTCAGGGGCTAAGTGATTCTATACAGATACGGTTCGTTTGACCGTTTGGCCCAGTATATTATTTTCCTATCCAAACCCCGCTTGACACATCATGGATTCTCCGAGGAGGTGAGTTTCCGGGGGGATGCCCCACGGTATTCGAGTTTCATTACAAAATAAGCTTTAAATATTTGTTAAGTTATCCTAAGGTAGCATATGGGTTGTTACCTCGTTAAAAACCTTTCCGAAAAAACCTTCTCTGGGATAAAAGTTCGGTCGAAGGAAAAGAGTGCAATGTGTGCTTTGAAACCTTAAGTCCTTCTAGTTGGATGGTGTTTCAGAATCTTACATCGAACATCTTAATATTAGTATCGTTTCAACATTTATATGTTCCAATTTCTTGGAAGTTGTTCGCTGTCCATGGTACCGAGCTTCTAGGACCCTTTGCCTATTACTCCGAGGATGTGATACGGTCCTTTCCAATTTGGCCTAGCTTTCCTTCATTAGGGTTTTGGGTGTTGAGGGCTACTATCCTTAGGACCAAGTCCCCTACTCCGAGATGTCAAAGGTTTGTTCTTCTATTGTAATACCTTTCGATCCTTTGCTTTTAGGCGGCCATTCAGACCTGCAAGGCTTCTCACTTTTCATCCAATAGTTTGAGGGCCATAGTCATGGAATCATTATTCAGCTTTGAGTGGTGTGTCAGAATTTGGCGCTTGGCTCCCCGACCTCTATTGATATCAAAGCCTCGCCACCATACACCAGGTAGAAGGTGTTTCCCCTGTGCTTGATTTTAGAGTTGTTCGATATGCCCAAGCACTTCGGGCAATATTTCTCTTCATATTCCCTCAGTGTTTTCTAGTTTCTTTTTTAAGTTTTTGAAGATTGTTTTGTTTGTTGACTCAGCCTGGCTGTTTGCACATAGGTGGTAGGGTGTCAACAGGATTCTTTTGATTTTATGATCCTCGAGGAACTGTGTTACTTTTCTTTCGATGAACTGCGTCCCATTATCGCATGTTATCTTGGAAGGGGTCCTGAATCAGAACATAATGTGGTCCCAGATGAAATCGATGACTTCCTTTTCTCTTATTTTTTTGAAGGCCTGCGCTTCCACCCATTTTGAGAAATAGTAAGTCATAAATAAATTAAAGTATAGCTTTACCTGGTGCCATTGGTAGAGATCCAACATGTCCATTTCCCATTTCATAAACGGTAGCTATAAACCAACGAAACAGAGACCGAAAAATCAGAAGGGGGAAATAGCTAGGGTTCAAGGAAATTGAGGGTAGGGTAGTGGTGAGTCGAGATTGAGGATCATATGGTATGAATTTGGAAATTTTTGGGAGATTTTAGGGTTTTGACTTTGAATCTCGGATTTGATATTCGAAGCGTTTGAGGATGATTTGAAGGGATTGGTTTGGAGATTTGTAAAAAGGATGCAAAGGGGGGTCTAGGGTGTTGATTTAGGGCCATTTGGAACACCAGAACCGCCGTGTGGCGATTTTCGGCGGGTGGTTAGTGGCAGAGGTCGCGGAGAATATGAGCGCAGCTAGGGTACATTTTTGAGAGAGAGATGAGACTGAATGAGGTATCTTTTGGGGTGTAGGGGTCTCGTTCCGACAATAATATAGTTAATGCTAGATCAGTTCCCAGCCGTTAGATCTAAGATGATGAACGACTGGATTTTAAAGAGGGGATACATGGGTCGTTTTAGGAGAGTGGGAATTGGACCGAGTGCGTTTGCTTTTGGTTTTGGGTTGTGGGTAATTGGGAACAGATTTTGGGGCTTGAGTTTGGACAGATTTGGCCCAGTTGCCTAAATTAAAACACCATTTCAGTTAAACCCTTATTTTCCTTTTCTTTTCTTTTCCTTCTTTTTTTAATTAAAAAATAAAATCCTAGATTATCTAAATTGTAAAACTAAACCAACTATCTAAATATAAAAATTATAAACATCACTTAATTCTAAATCAACAAACTAAAAATTAAAAGATAAAAGATGTAAAATGAGCTATTTTGGGGATTTTCAAATTTCTATAAAACAAATAAATACTTATTAACCCCAAAAAAATGTAGGAAAAAATCATAAACGCATGGTATTTTTGTTATTTTTCATGATTTAAATAAAATTTAAACATGCAAAAATATGCAAACAATTAAATAAAATTCTACAAAAAATTTTAAAGCAAATAATTAATAAAGAATCTATTTTCTTGGAATTTTATAAGATTATTCTTGTAGGGAAAAAAATCACAAGCTCACAATCAATACCTACTTCAAAATCTATATAAACTTATGCAAAAGTATAGTATGAGTATAAAATCATGGTACTTAATAAGTATCAAATTTAGCCTCGGACAAGTAGCGACGAGGGATCAACAGTAACACCTATTAACAATCCAATAAACAAGTGAAAGTGTAAAAAATAATAAATAAGGCATGACATCATCAAATAGATACAAAGGTAAAGGCATAGTAACTCTTAAATTTAGACATGTTTTTCGGACAAACAAGAAACAATATGATGTCAAATAAAAATTCTTCTTTGGCCTGTTCAACTCAGCTTTACCCAAATTTAAAAAATTTACTGCAAAATATCCCCCAAATTTACGTAAGGTTTAGCAACAACCTTCAATTAGCATTTCAAACAAACCTAGGCAAATAGGATCAAAATAACTATAAACTCAACAAACCTCAACATATGAGTTTCAAGGTCCTTCAAATATATATATCATATACTGTTGCAATATCATAGAGCTCTGGTTCATTCCTTTCGAAAATATACTCAGTCTTCTATGTACTTACGTAGTATATATTATATATTATTAGCGAATCATAGAGGCACGATTTATTCTTTCCAGAAAAATACTATAATCATCTGTGAAACTAACATTCTATATGATAAGGCTGCACAGTGGTCCAGGCCTGGCCCAGGACTGCGGTCCTAGCGGGCTTAGCAGGCCCAATGGGCCGATTTTGGTGGGTCTGGGCTCAAACTGTGCAAAAGCCCGTGATGGCCGGTTCAACAGGTCAGGACCGTAAGCCAGGGACCGCATGCGGGCCTGGGCCGGTCCTACTAGGCCAAACGGGCATAAACAGGCTCCAACGATCAAATTTAAAAAAAAATCTTTAAAAAATGGCCAATGGTCAGATTTTAAAATCTAGCCATTGGCTTTTAAAATTTATCCGTTGGCCACTTTAAAAAATAGTCATTTAGCCCTCAAACTTTATATAATTACACTTTTTCCCAATTCTCAACTATAAATACCCCCTCATTCTTTCATTTTTACTCATCAATTCATCAATTCTCAAGCTCTCTCAAACTATATTTAATTTCTCTTCTATTACTTACTTTATTATTGCGATTTCGTGAAAATTGTGAAGTTGGTGAATTGAAGTATTCAAGTCTTCAACGATTTGCAATATTCAAGAATTTGTTCGGCAATTCGGTAAACTCGTTCCAACTCTTAAGTATTAAGAATATATTTTGTGTGTTTTAGTTTGCATAATTATAATTAATATGGTATTTTCTTTGAAAAAAAATTTTGGCGGTAAGGGAAAAGCTAAAATTAGTGAAAGTAGTGGCCAACCTACTACCCTCCCCCCGGCTCCCCGACCTTCTTCATTTACCCGTCCTGCTGCTCCTATTATTCTTGATAGTGATAACCCTTGTTTTCAATTTTCCGATAGTCAATTTTGCCATAATGTTGCACCGGGTGAACAATTAAATGAAAAAATTATGAATGCTCTTTACCCTAATCAAACTATCTTAGAAAATGATGAGGAAAATGAGGATGTAGATGAAACCCAACCTGATTTAGATGATACATCTACTAGTCCTGTTAATAAGCCAACTGATGCCCTGTCTGACCCACATGTAGAAACCCCTACATTTAATAGACGACCTTCTAAACGCCCCGAAGCATCAATTGTTTGGCATTTTTTTACTCGAGTAAGAGAACAAAGTAAGGCTAAGTATAAAACTTGTGGGAAATTGCTAGTGCATAAATATACTGGAGACCGTAGCGGTACGGATAGTTTGGCTAGGCACATAAAAACACACTCTAGAGATAAAGCTCAATATTTACAAATGAAAGTGCAATAAGAGGGGACGATTGTAGATTCTGCGGGTAACCCTAGTACTGGTTCAAATCTAGTTCAACCAGGAATTAACACTGTGACCGGGTTGTATTTTATATTACGATCCTAACAGAGATCGTGAAAAATTATCAAAGATGGTTACCTTTATGTGCTTACCCTTTAGTATTCCATCAAACCCTCATTTTAGAAGAATTGTTAACCCTACTTACAAAGGTTGGCCTCCCGCAACAGTTAAGAGGGATATTTATAAATATAAATACGAATATGAACAATATCTGCGTTATTTGTTTACTCATATAACTAATCGGATTTCTATTACGACTGATATTGGTAGAAGTAATAATGACTGTGATTATCTAACCATTACTAAGTCATTGGATAAATGAGGAGCGGATAATGCAAAAATGCATTATTGCTTATAGAATAATAAATTCATGGCACACAGGTAAGTTTATTGTCAATACTGTTACTGATATTTGTAGATATTTTTGCATTAGAGATAAAATAATGGCAATTTCTATGGATAATGCTTCTAGTAACACTAGTGCTATAGGCATACTTACAACAACACTGAATCCTGTATTTAGTAATTGTTTCCATATGAGATGTATTTGTCATATTTACCATTTAATTGTTGGTAATGGAATGAGAATTTTAAATTTAGAAATAGAAAAGGTTAGAATGACTCTTAATTGGCTTTTTTATTCAAACCTTTGAAGTAGAGTTAAAGAGTATTTTAAAAAATGTGATGAATATGGCCTTAGAGAAAGAAATGTCCCTAAACCTTGTCCAACTAGATGGAAATATATGTACGAAAGTTTAGTCGTTGCATATGAGTATAGAAACCGAATTAATGCAATCTTTAATTCTCGTGTCGGTGGTTAGGATGATGATGAAATCCTTACAAATCATGATTGGACGAATGTTAAAATTCTTACAGATTTTTTAGAACATTTTCAAATTGCTACTAATGCATTTTCTGGGCTATATTATTCAACTATTTCAAACTGTTTAGTTTATATTGCAGCACTATGTGATTTGTTTGTTGAATTTTGGAGGGTGGGGAAATTTATCAACTTGCTATAAATACAATGAAAGAAAAGTTTAAAAACTACTTTTTCCCTATTCCCCCTATTTATGGTGTTGCTGCAATGAAATTAGGAGGTCCTCACTTTTGGTACTCAAATATTTATAAGAGTTCTAGATCTTTCACATGAGAAATTTGCTACACTAGGAGATGCAAAAGCATCAATTAAAATAAATTCTCAAACAATCTATAATGCTTATCAACTAGCCTTAGATTATGCTAGGCCAAATTTTCCAACCCCTTCTTCGTCCAGTACACAATCGTCTAAAAGGGTTGCGGGCCTAAAAATACTTAAATCTTGGACGGAGTTCAGCGGTTCTCAAGGTGATAATTTTGATGACACTTCACATCTAAATGAGCTTCAAGTTTATTTGTCGCAGGGACTTGAAAAGGAGAATCTAGACGGCAGCTTTGATCTTTTGGAATGGTGGATGGAAACAGAAAAATATTTTCCTGTTCTTGCAAGGATGCTCGGGATATTTCATCTATTCAAGCTTCAACAGTTGCATCAGAGAGCGCTTTCAGTAAAGCAAGATTTCAAATAGGTGATCATAGAGCATCTATGAGGGAGAGCTTGGAATAATCAGTACTACTCAGAGATTGGATCTGCGCCGAAAGAAGAAACTTTGGACTTGCATAACACAACCAGAGATAGACGACACTTATGAAGAAATTATAGCGGAACTTGCGGAGGATACAGCTTTGCCCGTAAGCGGTGATGAACAAGCTTCTTTTCCGCCACCACCAATGGAACCTCCTTCGAACTTTCAAAGATTTATGAGATTTGTTAGAGATACAATGCAGATTATGGCGTAACTTGTACTTTGGCACATCTTGTTTAGTTTTTTTCCTTTTAATGGTGGTTTTAGCACCTTGTTGTGCTCATTCCATTGGGGGGAAGAAGACTAAGAAAGATATGTCATTTTTTGGTAATAAAATTTATATGACATTCCCTTGAATATCTCTTTGCAATATTTTTTTGGTCTTTAACTTGCAATTCTTTATAAGCTATAATATATACACATAACATACTATATATACTATATATAATACATATATATATAGCATACTATATATATATATATATATATATATACATATATATATATATATATATATATATATATATATTAAAATGGGGACAGGATCCTTCCGAATAAGGTACTGGAAGAATTACAAGAAATGTATTCGAGACAGACCAACCTTTAGGTAAATCTTAAACCACGATGCTTATCAATACTCTTCAACACTGCCACCTTCCTAAATGAGTTTCGAGCACCACCGGTTAGGATATCCTAACCAAGATTTACTGTCAAGGTTAGTAATTGCCTGGTCTATATAGTTCTTAACCTAACACTCTATCGGGGTGATGCAGTTCCTTTAGCGCAACAAAGCATACTGTGTAAATAACCTTTGAATACAAAGCTTAACATTTACCTGTTTAGCCTATCATTTAGGCTAACATTACTACAAATATTGTAAATAAAGAGAGAGAGTAGAACAATACCAGAGACTGACTGTTGGTGGCCAAGTGACCCTTTTGATTTTTATTTCTGAATTCAAAATACTATCAAATTACAAAGAAATTTTTACAAGGATAGAGAAGGCTAGAGAGATGTTCCGAGCTTTGGCTAATGCCTGCCTTCTCCTAAACAATGAGGATCCTTTTATAATGGATCGATTTACTACGAAACAAATAAAATTGGCCGACAAAATAATTTACAATAGTGTCCTATAAAGAAAATTATTTCAAACTGACAATCTACTTTATAAAAGTAGATTCCTTATAATGGAGGGGTCTGTATCTTTATTAAAGTCTTTTAGCTTATTACCCCTATGATTATCCGATGGGGCTTTCAATAATTTAAGCTTTGCCCTTTCCCTTCTTGTCTTTTTTCTCCGAAGATTCTGGCATTTTCCTTCAATTTTGCAAGGAAATCTTCCATCTCTTCAATATTAACTTCTGTTCCGGAGGTGCTTTGAGCTTCCCCTGCTACACATGCTTGTTTATCTGAAGTGTTTCCTGTAGAGTCCATTGAAATATCATCACTGACTTCTGTTCCGAAATTTTTTGCCAAATCTTTCTTTATTTCCTCAAAATATGAAGCGAGGATTTCTTTCTTGGATATGGCTCCTTTCTTCATTTGAAGACTTTTAGTAATTACCTCAAATGGGCTTATTTTGTCCTTTGCAGTATGTGCGTTGTCTAACTTTACATATGTGTCTATCTTGGTTTGAATCCGTTGAATTAATTCATCACCAAATAGCTTGCCTTGGGTGTTTTTGGAGTAACTTTGTCCAAAATTTGTTATAAAAAATTCTATAAAGGCAGGGTATTCCTTCATTGGTATAACCAGTTTGAACATCCCATTTCATTATCTATGTAATTTAAAATTCTATAAAAAATTATATTGATACAATACCATCATAAAAGATATTATCTTTTTGAAATGAAATAATTTTGGGAGATGTTTCCGCCCACTGAGTATATAAACTCTCAATTAAAGGAGGGAGTATTTCCAATAATGGACCATATAATTTTCACCATTTAAAAATCAATTTGGAATATATTGGCTATCCATATTGGAGCATAATTTAATAAACCATGAGTGTTTCCTATTAGGATTCTCATAGAGAAAATTTTTATTAAATCTTTCTATATAGTCCCAATAATTGAATTTAACAGAAACATTTTGATCAGGAGTGTGTATTCTCTATCCTTTAGAGTACTCATTCCCATTCATCCGTAGGTATAACCTTTTTGATAATGATCTTTGAAAAATTATAAATTTTTCTTGTATTTCCAGGATAAAAGTGCTGAATTTCATCTGATCCATTTGTTGAGAGTATCAACTCATAATGAACCCTATATTTATAAGAAGGAGTAGCGTATGACGTTGTATCAAAATACCTGGTCATCAGTTGTCAGGGGTTATCCTTCCATTTGAGGTCGGATTGTTCCAAGAGAATTATTAACTTTTTTGTTTCTTTTTGGTTATAAACCTCAAGATTTTCATTACTGTCCTCTGTTAAGGAATAAGATGGTGTGCCGGATAAAGTATCCTCACTCTTTTTGGATGAAGTCCAAAAATTCCTTGTATAAAGGGTGATCGGTATTACCTTCTGCTATATTAGCAGCTATTAGTTGTTGACTTCCCATTTGGGCTAGAATATTACTTTCTCTACTATTAGCAGAGACTCTTCCTCTTCCTCGACCCTGAGGAGGCTTGTATGTAGGTCTCATAATCTGTAAAATCAAACTGTTAATTAAGAAATGTATTTTTAATAAAATTATTAATAGATTCATCATCATGATTTGAAAATTGCTCTTCCGCAATATCATATATAATTTTATCAATTATAAGACTTTTTAAGTCCCTGCATAATTCAATCACTTTCAAAATAGCGATTAATGTTTCTTCATCAGAAAATATCATGTAATAATTCATGATTAGAGTATATTAAAAATAGAACTTATGAGTTCAAATATTCTCTTGTAAGAAAATCAGGAAGGGTGTTATCAGACCCTTTTTGTATATAATTTCAAAATCAAAAGGGGCTAGTAAAGCTTGCCACCGTGCAAACATTTGCTTAGAAACATCATGTTTGAAATCTTTATTAAAGATAAACTTTGCAGCTTGGCAATAAGTTTTAATCAGAAATTTCTGATTGTAAAGATCTGTTTGAAATTTCATAACACATTTAACTATAGCAAGGATTTCTTTAGCTATAGTCGCATAAATTTTTTGGGAATTATTCCATTTTCCTGAATAAAATTGGACAATGTATTCTTGTTTATCTAATGGAGAACACTGCTTTAGTATTCCTCCATAGCCAATATCAGAGGCGTCTGTTTCCACAATTTTCTTCCAAGTTGGATTGGCTAGACTTAAACATGGAAGGTTATGAACTTTTGTTTAAGCTTTTTGACTGATTCAGTATGACAATCAGTTCAAGCTTTAGGATTCTTCTTTAGTCTATCATAAAGAAGAACAGTATCTTGGGCAAGATCCTTTATAAAAGGAGAAATATAATTTAGACTCCCCAGAAATCTCTGAAGCTGGGTTTTATCAGTGATTATATCACGAAATTTAGAAGCAAATTCAATACTTCTATTGATAGGAATGATTCTACATTTTTCCACGTTATGACCCAAAAACCTAACAGAAGTTTGGAAAATCGTCATTTTTGGTCTTGATATGACTAAACCATTTTGGATAATAATTTTTCTAATTAAATCTAAATGTTTAAAATGAGATTCTATATTTTTTGAAATTACTAGAATATCATCAATATAAAAATTTATAAAGTCTGTATAAGGAAGGAAAATATCATTCATAATTTTTTGAAATTCGGAAGGTGCATTTTTTAATCCAAAAGGCATAACATTCCATTCATATTGGCCCATTTGTACATTAAAAGTAATTTTATACCTATCCGATTCAGATATCTGAATTTGCCAATATCCTGATTTTAAATCATATTTTGAAAATATGATGGCATCATGTAACCTATCTAATAAATCCTTTTTATTCGGGATTGGATACCTGATCCATTTTAAAACCTTATTTAAAGGTTTGTAGTTTATGACCTATCTAGGAACTCCACGTTCCTGTTCAGCATGCTTATTAACATAAAAAGCAGTACATGACCATTTGGATTTTGAGGGTCTTATCAAACCCTTATGTTGTAAGGAGTCAATATCCTTCTTGCATAATTCCAAATATTCAGAATTCATATGGAAAGGACGAGCCGTGGTGGGGATATGATCCTCAAGGAAGTCTTCTTCATAAGGAAGGCTTATAATATGCTTTTTTCTACTCCAAAATTGATTCGGATGATCACCACAAACAGAAGTAGAAAATTGGTTTTTAAGAGAAGTAATTTTCTCTACTAATTTCGAATTTTTTTAATCTTGTTCAATAGTAATAGAAAAAATTTCACTTTTTAGAAATGCAATTTGATTAGTTTTTGAAGAAATTTTTTCAGAAATAATTTCATTAAAAAATCTTTGGACTGGCTGTGTTATAAACTCGAAGGTGATGTTCTTACCTTTGTAAGTACCAGTAAAGCTTTTTGTATCCCAATATAAAAAAGGCATTAATTTAATATAAAAAATGGGACATCCAGTATTACATCTTTGTCAATATCTTTGACCAAAACAAAGCTTTCTGGAATACAAATATTCTGTTGATAAATGTAAGCCTTAGGTAATTTATATGAAATACCCATTGAATTTCCACTGACATTTTTTAAACGATGAGTAGTTTTATGAAAATATCTGGAGGGTATTGCTCCTTCTTTTATACAATTTAATTCTGTTCCACTTTCAAATAAAGCAACAATCACTTTTTTAAAATTGTAGTCTATTAAAAGAGTTATTTTTATTAAAAAAATTGGGTAATAAAATACTGAAGTTTTTCTAGAAATTCATTTTCAGAAAAATATATGGCTCCAAACAAGTTCTTAGATGTACCTTCTTCAGAAGAACTAGCAGTTGTATTTAACTCAGTAATTCTAATATTAGTATTATCAATTATCCTAGAATTTTCCAATCTGAAAATTTTTTCATCTAATGCTATATTTGAAGTCTTTGTTTCCGACATTTCTTTCTTGAGATAATTAATCTTAGCACTTAAATCTTGGACAGTGGCCACTCTTTCAGGCCGGGATTTGCTTTTCACCATCTTTCAGATTTCAGACATAGTGTAAGGTCCTTTTTGAGATGGGATTTGTTCCACCTCTGTTTCTTCCTCTAAGCTAGAAGGAAGTTTGTCAATAAGCTGGGACGTCAATTCAGGGTCTTTAATAACCCTTAAAAGATCAAGTATGTTATTATTTGACAAAACATTGATCTTTAAATCTCTAAAATGAGAATAAATATTAAAAAGCTCATCATCACTATTACAACAATGATTTGAGCATTGTCCCTTATCACATTACTCTGGCTCTTCTTCTGAAGAAGAAGTGTAACTTTCTTCCTGAAGAACCCTGAGGTCTTCACTTGTTGATGATCCATCTTCCTCAGTGTCAGATATTTCTGGAGAGGAATTTAAAAGAATCTTATATAAATAATCTTTGATATGATCATCTAAGTCAAGTTCTCTAATTTTTTTCTTGACCTTACGTTCTTTAGCAAAATGTCCTAATCTTCCACATTTATAAGAAGCTTGAGGGTTTTTTTTTATTCAACAAAACCCTTCCTGGCTTTATGAAAAACCTTTCTTCTTTGGGTCTTTTCACGCCGTTTTTCCGACAAACCCTTGATTCTTTTGAAATCCTTTTTCTTATGGGATCTCTTTCCATTGGAAGGATATTTATAGCGAACTGTTCACAAAATTCGCCCAATTATTGTCTCTCAGTGAGACGATGTTTCTTTATTTGTTGGTTTAGATTTATTTCATTACATAAAGCTAATCATTCATGAGTGCATACACTAATCAAATTACCATATGAGTAAGTATCATAATTAATACTCATCCATGTACCTCTAAGGACCTTTCTAATCCTTTCAGCAAATAAGGGAGGGAGTCCATCTATAAATTTGGACTTCCAATGAGTATTATTACTCTTTGGTAATTCCATCACTCTTGATAAGAAAATACCTTTGTACCATCTAAATGATGTGAGGGTTTTTCACCTCAAATTCTGGAGCATAGTTCGAATGGTCTCACTATTATCAGACCATCTTCCCCAAAAATATTCGATGATATTAAGAATTAAAGAATAGACCGAGTTTTGAACAGTCTTATCATCCTCAACTTTGGTTGCGTTCATGATTTGATGACGTTGTTCATGGGTAAGATAATTATCCCACTAACCTTTCAGTTGACCAGTAAAACATGCAATAATCATTTCTGATATTGCTCTATCTGTATTTTTATTAACCTTACAAATAGGGTTGTACATAAGCATTCTATGTACTGTTGTATAGATTTGTCTTTCAGCAAGACAATCTATATTCCACTAATCGATATCTGACCCACTATATCTTTGATGGTAGTGGTCATTGCCATGTTCTTCTATTAGGACATCCGAGGGGTTGGTCTAGGATAATAAAACATAATTTGGTAAGGTTTGCGAGCATATTTTTCAGAGATTTTATTAATCTCATTTTCTACATGTAATCCTTTTCCTTTATCAGGTTTATGCTCTTGCGTTAAGGGGCTAGCCCTAAATTCGCCAAACTTCCTATTGAGAAGTTCTTCCAAATCGTTAAGACTTTTTAATTTAAAGTCTTTTACCTCAGGTGGAGGTTGGATGTTGGTATTAGCTATTTGCTCTTTACCTTTATCATCCTTCTGTTGAATTTTTTGGACCTCAGCTATCACCTTGTCCAATTTGTCATGTATCGTAACCACTTGTTCTCCCAGAATACTAATGTACATATTAGTATAATTATTCTGGGTGAGCATTGTATTCAAGTTTTTAGCTGTAATGGAAGCCACATCGTTTTCAAGCAATTTTGAAAAAGCAGTGAAATATATAATTTTATCTCTTTCCCCTATTTGAAAGGATTGTTGGGGAGGAAAGACAGATTTAGTTATTTTTCCATTCGTGAACATATAATCTCTTTCTAACACGGAAACATAGTTATAAACGTATTTAGACATAAACCATGTAACAAAATATATAATCTTATTTTTCTTGCTAATATCATGATAAAAATCATTTCTAAAAAATTGTATCAATTCATCATTCATGTTTTCATGAAACTATTTTTTGAAAACAGCCCATCTGAGTGTTAGAAATTCTTCTAGAATCATTTTTCTTGCCGGTGAACCTGGACTAAAATCTATTTGGTCTTCAATCATCATTAACACCATTTGAAAAATTCATTTCGGATGCAGTGGGTTCAAGATCTGAATTAATCTTGACTATATTATCACTGTTGATACTGATACTATTAACCCTATTATTTTCTCTAATTTGATATGTGGAAGCTCTACATGTAAAATCCACCACATAATCAATTGGAGAGATATATGAAAAATTTGATCTAGTTAACCTAGATGATAAACTAGTATTATCATTTTGAATAAGTTCATTAAACCTAATCTTAGTTGTGTCATCTGAGGTTTGTTCTATTTCTGTAACCTCAGTATTACCATTGTTTCGAGCGGCAACTGCTTCCTCTATGTCCCATTCTCTGGGAAAATTGGTTTCATCCCATCTGATAGGTCTTCTGGTAGTTACTTTGGATTTTCCAAAGTTAGTTTCTATAAGAATAGTTTCATTTTTGAAATACATAACTTTACACATGAGATTAAAAGTATATAAAGGTTTGAAATAAATTCTATAACAAATACATATAACTTCTGTACCAGGAAGTAATCATAACCATGTAATTTAATGCTTAATATTAAAGTATTTAAAGAATTTTCATCATTAAGAGAAATTTGCAAATTAGGATAAGCATTAAAATAAACCGAGCCATATGCCAAACAAGCTTGCACAGTCCCTATAAGAGACTTTTTCCGATTTTGATTTCTGCCATCTCTGAGAGCTGCTATAAAGCTTTCAGGTAAGCCTCTTAAAGTAAATGGCTTAAATGCAACTTGTATTAAACCTATGTGAATAATTCTATGAGAATCCCTATATGGGGCTAAATCATTTTCAGATAATAATCTGAATGGTAGCATGGTCACTATCTACAATGATAGTCTCCTCAGTAGTTTTAACTACTTGTTTAAAACCTATTTTTAAAAAGGTTCCCAAATGGTATAACCTTAGGTTTGACTAATGGTATTTTCCACTTACAATTTATATTCTTCTTTCCTACTGTTTTTAAACAGTAGTCTTTTTCTAATCATATTCATTAGATGAATAGTGTTAAACTTTGTTTCTCAGGTTCGCTTCCGAATAAGGTTCAGGAAGAATTACAAGAACTGTATTCGATACAGACCAACCTTTAGGTAAATCTTAAACCACGATGCTTCTCACAACTCTTCGACAGGGCCACCTGCCTAAATGAGTTTACGAGCACCACCGGTTAGGATATCCTAACCAAGATTTACTGTCAAGGTTAGTAATTGCCTAATCTATATAGTTCTTAACCTAACACTCTATCGTGGTGATATAGTTCATTTAGAGCAACAAAGCATGCTATGTAAATAACCTTTGAATACTAAGCTTAACACTTACCTGTTTAGCCTATCATTTAGGCTAACACTACTACAAATATTGTAAATAAAGAGACAGAGTAGAACAGTACCAGAGACCGGCTGTTGGTGGCCAAGTGACCCTTTTGATTTTATTTCTGAATTCAAAATACTATCAAATTACATAGAAATTTTTACAGGTTAGAGAAGGCTAGAGAGATGTTCCGAGCTTTGGGAAAAATGTTCGATAATAGTAAGACCATTCGAACTATGCTCCAGAATTTGAGGTGCAAAACCCTCACATCATTTAGATGGTACAAAGATGTTTTCTTATCCAGAGTGATGGAATTACCAGAGAGTAATAATACTCATTGGAAATCCAAATTTATAGATGGACTCCCTCCCTTATTTGCTAAAAGGATTAGAAAGGTCCTTAGAGGTACAGGGAAGAGTATTAATTATGATACTTACTCATATGGTAAATTGATTAGTGTATGCACTCGGGAAGGATTAGCTTTATGTAATGAAATAAAGCTAAACCAACAAATAAAGAAACATCGTCTCACTGAGAGATAATAATTGGGTGAATTTTGTGAACAGTTTGCTATAGATATGCCTTCCAATGGAAAGAGATCCCATAAGAAAAAGGATTTCAAAAGGATCAAGGGTTCGTTGGAAAAACGGCGTGAAAAGACCCAAAGAAGAAAGGATTTTCATAAAGCCAGGAAGTGTTTTGTTAAATCAAAAAAGCCTCAAGCTTGTTATAAATGTGGAATATTAGGACATTTTGCTAAAGAATGTAAGGTCAAGAATAAAATTAGAGAACTTGACTTAGATGATCATATCAAAGATTCTTTATAAAAGATTCTTTTAAATTCCTCTCAAGAAATATCTGACACTGAGGAAGATGGATCATCAACAAGTGAAGACCTCAGGGTTCTTCAGGAAGAAAGTTACACTTCTTCTGAAGAAGAAGGGCCAGAGCAATGTGATAAGGGACAATGCTCAAATCATTGTTGTGATACTGATGATGAGCTTTTAATATTTATTCTCATTTTAGAGATTTAAAGATCAATGTTTTGTCAAATAATAGCATATTTGATCTTTTAAGGGTTATTAAAGACCTGAATTGAGGTCCCAGCTTATTGACATACTTTCTTCTAGCTTAGAGGAAGAAACAGAGGTGGAACAAATCTCATCTCAAAAAGGACCTTACACTATGTCTGAAATCATAAAGATGGTAAAAAGCAAATTCCGTCCTGAAATAGTGGCCACTATCCAAGATTTAAGTGCCGAGATTAATTATCTCAAGAAAGAAATCTCGGAACTAAAGACTTCAAATATAGCCTTAGATGAAAGAATTTTCAGATTCAAATGGGAACAGGATCGCTTCTGAATAAGGTTGAGGAAGAATTACAAGAACTGTATTCGAGACACACCAACCTTTAGGTAAATCTTAAACCACGTTATAAGTCGTACCAAATATCCCTTTTCCCCAAACTTTACCCTACGACCACCATTATCCCCACAGTTTCCTACGGCCACAATAATGACAAAGTTTCTGTGAATTAGAAAGACGGACTGCGCAATGCGTAATCCATGTTTCTGCCATATATATGTCGTTATAACCTTTCCCTAAACTTCTGCTCTTCGATCCTAACTCCCTATTTCGTTGTCGCAATTGACAATCAAATTTCTGCATCGTTGATTTATGTCTACTAAAATTTGGACATGTTGTTTGGCCTTCATCTTCATCACTTCCTTTGAGTTAGAGTCCTACTGAAAAGGTTGTGATGGCTTCTCCTTTTTTTAGACAGAAATAGGTGGGCGAATAGTTAATTTGGGCGGAATAGATATATATTATAACCTTTTTTTTTAAGTGGATAAAAACGAGTAATTAGTTAGACGTGAGTAGGCAGTTAGCATAATTTAGGCCGACAAGTTGTTAAAAAGAAAGGATAAAGGCATCATTTAGAACGAGTCCATGCATTTCAATTTTCATCCATTCAAATATATTCCCATGTGACAATATTCTTTGTTACATGTGACTATATGTAATATATTCTTTGCGACATGTGACAAACTAATGCCTCTTTTGTTGAGGTAAACGAAAGTCACATTGCGGGATAAACTAATGCAATCATCACGAAAATAGAAGTCTACTCAAAAAAACGATTAGTTTTCTAAAACCAATTTAGTTTTGGATTTCTGAAACCAATTAATTCCAATTATTTTCTTAAAAAAGAATTTACATATGCACATTTCAAGAACCCATCACTTCTGAGTTAACTAATTCCAACGGACAAAATCTCTAAGTTATTAACTAGAGATCTCGGATTTTAGTTTTGTGAATGATTTTTTTTTTTATAAGGAATACTTTTCCCTAATGAGATTGTTGTACTGAAAAATGAAAAAATTGAAATGAAAAGGCAACGTGCTAAATGGGCTTAGCAAAAAAGTGAAAAATATATTACGGTTAAACGTAAGGGTGTATAACCCGACCCGAAAATTGTATTAAATCGGAAAGTCAAACCAAACCTACTAAAAATTTGATTAGGTTTGATTTGATTTGATTTGGTATTGAGTAAAAAAATTTAAACTAAACCGACATATAGATATATAATTTATATATACACTATTAAGACTTTATATAGAATTTTCTTTACAAAAATTCTAGAAATATTTGGGATTCTCTTATGGAGGGTAATATTTCATACAATATGAATGTCACGACCCCAGTTCGCACTCCGTAAATATATCGTGACGGCACCTAGTCCTTACGACTAGGTAAGCCTAACAATGCAGAAGATAACCATAAAATTGTTAATAATAATTAAAACTGATTTAGTAAAATAACCATGTGTTTAAGGTGTCGATTGGCACATACAATAACAACTCTCGAAGCTAACAAAATTTCCCAAAACCCGGAATCTCATAAATCACAAATTAAGGGATACAAAGAGGCTCAGACTCAAGAATATCTATGCAAAGGAAAATACTAGAAGAGCAATACTTATTACAGAAAGCTGGAAAGGGAATCCTCGGTCTGCGGACGTAGCAGATATACCTAGAAGTCTCTATCGATACGCCTCCTTCCAAGGCCGACGGAACTGAGTAGGAGCACAACAAAAATGTACAGAAGAGTAGCATGAGCACACCACGACGGCGCCCAGTAAGTATCAAGACTAACCTTGGTGGAGTAGTGCGAGGAACAGTCAAGACACCTACCGGTCAGATAAACAGTATAATCATATAAATAATGGAAATGATGTATGTACATGTAAAGACTGCATGAATGACCAAAAATGCTATAATTCACAGTAAAGGAAAAGGAACGACAAGTAACAACATGAATGTAACAATGATGATACGAAATAACGGTAGAATCATAATCCAAATCCTAAGGTAATAACACAACAAGGGGAAAACAAGTCAATAACTCATATCTTGCAATAATAATTACACAGGGGCTTATTCAACTCTTTTCACAATTTTACCCTTAGCAAAATCGGAAAGAATTTACCTATAATAGGGTGTCTAACTACGTGTATGCTTGTGCAAGTGGGTTTTAACAAGAATTCTATCATCTAGTAAACAAAGAAAAGAGAATGGACCACACGTACGAAGTTTTCCACACAACTTCCAAGTGGTAAATCTCATACAGGTAACCAACCCACAGTCACAGTATTAAACAAATAGGAATGCCTTCACAAGCCGTCACAACCCTTTACAATCAATCCCTGACATAGCCCACCTTATTTCACCACGTGTGCAATTAATAACATAATAAGTACCGCCTTATTTTGCCACATGTGCATCATAGTATTTCCCACCTTATTTTGCCACATGTGCACCCACATATAAGCATATGAACATATCCCGCCTTGTTTCGCCGCATGAGCAATATATATCAATAACAATAGTGGCACGGCAAAGACCCCGTGTAAACCCTCAACAAATATCGCACGGCAGAAACCTCGTTCATCACAATATCAACAGTAGAACGACAAAAACCTCGTGCACCACAATATCAACAGTAGCACCAAAACCTCGTGCACCATAATATCAACAATAGCATGGCAGAAACCTCATGCACCACAATATCAACAGTAGCACGGCAAAAACCTCGTGCATCACAATATCAAGTACAACAGCAACAATATAGTATATACAGGAACGAAACAAGAGAATCACTCAGGTATTTTCGTTCACCAAAAGGCAGAACAACTAACTCACAAAGAATAACTGCTATGCGAAGCAAGAGGAAATAGGTATAGGCTGGATCAAATAAAGAAAGATAAGGAAAGTGTACAAGATTCCAATCGGGCAAGATACGGGTTGAGAAGGGGGAGTTATCAAAGAGAAATACTAAGCGCAATAAGGACAACTAAACAAGGAATAAATGATAAGATAACAATGATTCCATAATACTCAGTTCAACAACAAAGAAGTTAACATAAACCAAATAATTACAAATAAGGAAATATCAACTAATCATAGAATATCTAACTTCTTTCCAATTGAGACCAATTAATTACACGAGAGATAGATATAATGTGACAATAGAAGGGTAAATGTCCACAGTTAATCAAGTAAAAGTCGATAATCAACAAGAACAAACCAAACCGGGCAAATAAATTCCAAGTAAGACATGTAGAGTTGAATCTAATAACAGGAAACTCAGTCGTATCAAGAACAGCTTCATATTCGGTGATTACAAGGATCTAAGAGTCTAAAAGGGACAAACTGTTCACAAATAAATCCGAGCAACCACTCGTCACCTCGCGTACAAGGAATACATGAAACAAAGAAGACTCAATTCCTAATGGGAAGCCCCTCACACAAGGTTAGGCAAGATACTTACCTTGAACTGGCTAAAATCAACTAGCAATCGCGTCCTATCCACGAGTACTCGACTCCAATTGGCCCAAATCTTTCAATTCAATCAAACGTTATAAGTAACATCTCAAGCAACTGATTCTACTATTTAATTCAAAGCTAAGACGCGAATTTAGGTAAAATGACCAAAACACCCCTCAGTACAACACAGTCAAAACCAGGGTTAGAACCAAAACCCGGTTACCCATTATCCCAAGAACTTAAATATATTATTTGTTTTGAAATCGAACCTCAAATCGAGGTCCAAATCCCCAATTTTAGAAAAACTAGGTTCTACCCAAAACATCCAATTTCACCCATGAAAATCATTGATTTTAAGTTGAAAACATGTTAAATGATGTAAATGATTGAAAAGATTAAGTAAAAATCGACTTACAAATTATTTGGAAGAAGTTTTGTCCTTGAAAAATCGTCTATGAGGTTTGGGTCTTGAAAGAATGGTGAAAAATGGTGAAAATTCGACTAAGAAAGAAATTGCTGGGTCTTAGTTATCGCAATTGTGAACCACGACCAAATATGGTAATTCTGAAGCTGGATTCGCTAATTATGCCAGTGTTCGCATTTGCGAAGGGTAAGTTGCATTTGCGACCACCCAATTTTCTCATTTGCGAGAAATTGGATCGCATTTGCGATTGTATACCTAGGCCCAAGGCTTCGCAATTGCAAAGCAAAGCTCGCAATTGCAAAGCAAAGCTCGCAATTGCGAGGCTCATCTTCGCAAATGCGAAGATCACAGAACAAAACATACCAGATTCTTACAAGTTCAAAAATGAAATCCGACACTTATCCAAAACTTACCTGAGCCCCCGGAGCTCCAAACCAAATATGCACACAACCTCAAAAACACCCTACATACTTATCTGTGCGATCAAATCACCAAAATAACATCATATACATTGAAACGAGCCTCAAAACTCATGATTTCCTCCAAATTTTCATGAAACATCAAATTTTCATTTTAAGTCTGAAACACGTCAACGACGTCCGTTTATAACCAAACTTTACAGAAAGCGCTTAAACCATATATAAGGCTTGTGTCGAGCACCAAAACCAAAATACGGGCCCGATACCATAATATTTTAATAAAACTTCATGTCAAATTCCCTTAAATATTTTCAGAAAACAATTTCACACAAAAATTCATTTCTCGGTCTCTGACCTCGAAATTCGATTCCGGGCATACGCTCAAGTCCCATAGTTTCCCATGGACCCTTTGAGACCGTCAAATCATGGGTCCGGGTCCGTTTACCCAAAAAGTTGATCGTAGTCAAATTTATTCAACTTAATATCAAAATTTAGCATTTTTCTCAATAAATTTATATCTAAGCTTTCCGACAATGCGCCCGGACTATGCATGCAAATCGAGGCAACCCTAGATAAGGTTTTCAAGGCCTCAAAGTACAGAATAGTAAGAAAATAAGTGATGACCCCTTCAGGTCGTCACATCCTCCAGCACTAAAACAACCTTTCGTCCTCGAACGAACAAATGGAAGAAGTACCTGAGTCACGAAAAAGATGAGGATAATGGCTCCGCATATCAGACTCGGACTCCAAGGACGATGCCACAAGAGGATGACCTCTCCACCGAACACGAACAGAAGGAAAATTGTTGGACCTCAACTGACGAACCTGCCGATCTAGAATAGCTACCAGCTCCCCTTCATAAGACAAGTCTTTGTCCAACTGGACAGTGCTGAAATCTAACATGGCGACCTGGCGTCTTGATACCTCCGGAGCATGGATACATGAAAACTGGATGCACGGTTGATAAGCTGAGTTATCTAATTCCAACGGACAAAATCTCTAATTCATTAACTAGAGATCTCGGATTTTAGTTTTGTGAATGATTTTTTTTATAAGGAATACTTTTCCCTAATGAGATTAACCTAAATATTTGTTGTACTGAAAAATGAAAAAATTGAATTGAAAAGGCAACGTGCTAAATGGGCTTAGCAAAAAAGTGAAAAATATATTATGGTTAAACGTAAGGGTGTATAACCCGACCCGAAAATTGTATTAAATCGGAAAGTCAAACCAAACCTACTAAAAAATTGATTAGGTTTGATTTGATTTGATTTGGTATTGAGTAAAAAAATTTAATCCAAACTGACATATAGATATATAATTTATATATATACTTTTAAGACTTTATATTGAATTTTCTTTACAAAAATTCTAGAAATATTTAGGATTCTCTTATGGAGTGTAATTTTCATACAATATGAATGTCACGACCCCAGTTCGAACTCCGTGAATATATCGTGATGGCACCTAGTCCTTACGACTAGGTAAGCCTAACAATGCGGACCATAAAATTATTAAAAATAATTAAAATTGATTTAGTAAAATAACCAAGTGTTTAAGGTGTCGATTGGCACATACAATAACAAATCTCGAAGCTAACAATATTTCCCAAAACCCGGAATCTCACAAATCACAAGCTAAGGGATAAATAAGAGGCTCAGACTCAAGAATATCTATACAAAGGAAAATACTAGAAGAGCAATACTTATTACAGAAAGCTGGAAAGGGACTCCTCGGTCTGCGTACGTAGCAGATATACCTCGAAGTCTGTGTCGATACACCTCCTTCCAAGGCCGACGGAACTAAGTAGGAGCACAACAAAAATGTACAGAAGAGTAGCATGAGCACACCACGACGGTGCCCAGTAAGTATCAAGACTAACCTTGGTGGAGTAGTGATGAGGAACAGTCGAGACACCTACCGGTAAGATAAACAGTATAATCATATGAATAATGGAAATGATGTATATACATGTAAAGACTGCATGAATGACAAAAAATGCTATAATTCACAGTAAGGGAAAAGGAACGGCAAGTAACAACATGAATGTAACAATGATGATACGAAATAACGGTAGAATCATTATCCAAATCCTAAGGTAATAACACATCAAGGGGAAAACAAGTCAATAACTCATATCTTGCAATAATGATTACACATGGTCTAATTCAACTCTTTTCACAATATTACCATTAGAAAAATCGGAAAGAATTTACCTATAATAGGGTGTCCAACTACGTGTCTTGTGCAAGTGGGTTTTAACAAGAATTCTATCATCTAGTAAACAATGAAAAGAGAATGGACCACTCGTACGAAGTTTTCCACACAACTTCCAAGTGGTAAATCTCATACAGGTAACCAACCCACAGTCACAGTATTAAACAAATAGGAATGCCTTCACAAGCCGTCACAACCCTTTACAATGAATCCCTGACATAGCCCACCTTATTTCACCACGTGTGCAATTAATAACATAATAAGTACCGCCTTATTTTGCCACATGTGCATCATAGTATTTCCCACCTTATTTCGCCACATGTGCAACCCACATATAAACATATGAACATATCCCGCCTTATTTCGCCGCATGAGCAATATATATCAATAACAACAGTGGCACGACAAAGACCTCGTGTAAAACCTCAGCAAAAATCGCACGGCATAAACCTCGTTCATCACAATATCAACAGTAGAACGACAAAAACCTCGTGCACCACAATATCAACAGTAGCACCAAAACCTCGTGCACCATAATATCAACAATAGCATGGCAGAAACCTCATGCACCACAATATCAATAGTAGCACGGCAAAAACCTCGTGCATCACAATATCAAGTACAACAGCAACAATATAGTATATACAGGAACGAAACAAGAGAATCACTCAGGTATTTTCGTTCACCAAAAGGCAGTACAACTAACTCACAAAGAATAACTGCTATGCGAAGCAAGAGGAAATAGGTATAGGCTGGATCAAATAAAGAAAGATAAGGAAAGTGTACAAGATTCCAATCGGGCAAGATACGGGTTGAGAAGGGGGAGTTATCAAAGAGAAATACTAAGCGCAATAAGGACAACTAAACAAGGAATAAATGATAAGATAACAATGATTCCATAATACTCAGTTCAACAACAAAGAAGTTAACATAAACCAAATAATTACAAATAAGGAAATATCAACTAATCATAGAATATCTAACTTCTTTCCAATTGAGACCAATTAATTACACGAGAGATAGATATAATGTGACAATAGAAGGGTAAATGTCCACAGTTAATCAAGTAAAAGTCGATAATCAACAAGAACAAACCAAACCGGGCAAATAAATTCCAAGTAAGACATGTAGAGTTGAATCTAATAACAGGAAACTCAGTCGTATCAAGAACAGCTTCATATTCGGTGATTACAAGGATCTAAGAGTCTAAAAGGGACAAACTGTTCACAAATAAATCCGAGCAACCACTCGTCACCTCGCGTACAAGGAATACATGAAACAAAGAAGACTCAATTCCTAATGGGAAGCCCCTCACACAAGGTTAGGCAAGATACTTACCTTGAACTGGCTAAAATCAACTAGCAATCGCGTCCTATCCACGAGTACTCGACTCCAATTGGCCCAAATCTTTCAATTCAATCAAACGTTATAAGTAACATCTCAAGCAACTGATTCTACTATTTAATTCAAAGCTAAGACGCGAATTTAGGTAAAATGACCAAAACACCCCTCAGTACAACACAGTCAAAACCAGGGTTAGAACCAAAACCCGGTTACCCATTATCCCAAGAACTTAAATATATTATTTGTTTTGAAATCGAACCTCAAATCGAGGTCCAAATCCCCAATTTTAGAAAAACTAGGTTCTACCCAAAACATCCAATTTCACCCATGAAAATCATTGATTTTAAGTTGAAAACATGTTAAATGATGTAAATGATTGAAAAGATTAAGTAAAAATCGACTTACAAATTATTTGGAAGAAGTTTTGTCCTTGAAAAATCGTCTATGAGGTTTGGGTCTTGAAAGAATGGTGAAAAATGGTGAAAATTCGACTAAGAAAGAAATTGCTGGGTCTTAGTTATCGCAATTGTGAACCACGACCAAATATGGTAATTCTGAAGCTGGGTTCGCTAATTATGCCAGTGTTCGCATTTGCGAAGGGTAAGTTGCATTTGCGACCACCCAATTTTCTCATTTGCGAGAAATTGGATCGCATTTGCGATTGTATACCTAGGCCCAAGGCTTCGCAATTGCAAAGCAAAGCTCGCAATTGCAAAGCAAAGCTCGCAATTGCGAGGCTCATCTTCGCAAATGCGAAGATCACAGAACAAAACATACCAGATTCTTACAAGTTCAAAAATGAAATCCGACACTTATCCAAAACTTACCTGAGCCCCCGGAGCTCCAAACCAAATATGCACACAACCTCAAAAACACCCTACATACTTATCTGTGCGATCAAATCACCAAAATAACATCATATACATTGAAACGAGCCTCAAAACTCATGATTTCCTCCAAATTTTCATGAAACATCAAATTTTCATTTTAAGTCTGAAACACGTCAACGACGTCCGTTTATAACCAAACTTTACAGAAAGCGCTTAAACCATATATAAGGCTTGTGTCGAGCACCAAAACCAAAATACGGGCCCGATACCATAATATTTTAATAAAACTTCATGTCAAATTCCCTTAAATATTTTCAGAAAACAATTTCACACAAAAATTCATTTCTCGGTCTCTGACCTCGAAATTCGATTCCGGGCATACGCTCAAGTCCCATAGTTTCCCATGGACCCTTTGAGACCGTCAAATCATGGGTCCGGGTCCGTTTACCCAAAAAGTTGATCGTAGTCAAATTTATTCAACTTAATATCAAAATTTAGCATTTTTCTCAATAAATTTATATCTAAGCTTTCCGACAATGCGCCCGGACTATGCATGCAAATCGAGGCAACCCTAGATAAGGTTTTCAAGGCCTCAAAGTACAGAATAGTAAGAAAATAAGTGATGACCCCTTCAGGTCGTCACATCCTCCAGCACTAAAACAACCTTTCGTCCTCGAACGAACAAATGGAAGAAGTACCTGAGTCACGAAAAAGATGAGGATAATGGCTCCGCATATCAGACTCGGACTCCAAGGACGATGCCACAAGAGGATGACCTCTCCACCGAACACGAACAGAAGGAAAATTGTTGGACCTCAACTGACGAACCTGCCGATCTAGAATAGCTACCAGCTCCCCTTCATAAGACAAGTCTTTGTCCAACTGGACAGTGCTGAAATCTAACATGGCGACCTGGCGTCTTGATACCTCCGGAGCATGGATACATGAAAACTGGATGCACGGTTGATAAGCTGAGTTATCTAATTCCAACGGACAAAATCTCTAATTCATTAACTAGAGATCTCGGATTTTAGTTTTGTGAATGATTTTTTTTATAAGGAATACTTTTCCCTAATGAGATTAACCTAAATATTTGTTGTACTGAAAAATGAAAAAATTGAATTGAAAAGGCAACGTGCTAAATGGGCTTAGCAAAAAAGTGAAAAATATATTATGGTTAAACGTAAGGGTGTATAACCCGACCCGAAAATTGTATTAAATCGGAAAGTCAAACCAAACCTACTAAAAAATTGATTAGGTTTGATTTGATTTGATTTGGTATTGAGTAAAAAAATTTAATCCAAACTGACATATAGATATATAATTTATATATATACTTTTAAGACTTTATATTGAATTTTCTTTACAAAAATTCTAGAAATATTTAGGATTCTCTTATGGAGTGTAATTTTCATACAATATGAATGTCACGACCCCAGTTCGAACTCCGTGAATATATCGTGATGGCACCTAGTCCTTACGACTAGGTAAGCCTAACAATGCGGACCATAAAATTATTAAAAATAATTAAAATTGATTTAGTAAAATAACCAAGTGTTTAAGGTGTCGATTGGCACATACAATAACAAATCTCGAAGCTAACAATATTTCCCAAAACCCGGAATCTCACAAATCACAAGCTAAGGGATAAATAAGAGGCTCAGACTCAAGAATATCTATACAAAGGAAAATACTAGAAGAGCAATACTTATTACAGAAAGCTGGAAAGGGACTCCTCGGTCTGCGTACGTAGCAGATATACCTCGAAGTCTGTGTCGATACACCTCCTTCCAAGGCCGACGGAACTAAGTAGGAGCACAACAAAAATGTACAGAAGAGTAGCATGAGCACACCACGACGGTGCCCAGTAAGTATCAAGACTAACCTTGGTGGAGTAGTGATGAGGAACAGTCGAGACACCTACCGGTAAGATAAACAGTATAATCATATGAATAATGGAAATGATGTATATACATGTAAAGACTGCATGAATGACAAAAAATGCTATAATTCACAGTAAGGGAAAAGGAACGGCAAGTAACAACATGAATGTAACAATGATGATACGAAATAACGGTAGAATCATTATCCAAATCCTAAGGTAATAACACATCAAGGGGAAAACAAGTCAATAACTCATATCTTGCAATAATGATTACACATGGTCTAATTCTACTCTTTTCACAATATTACCATTAGAAAAATCGGAAAGAATTTACCTATAATAGGGTGTCCAACTACGTGTCTTGTGCAAGTGGGTTTTAACAAGAATTCTATCATCTAGTAAACAATGAAAAGAGAATGGACCACTCGTACGAAGTTTTCCACACAACTTCCAAGTGGTAAATCTCATACAGGTAACCAACCCACAGTCACAGTATTAAACAAATAGGAATGCCTTCACAAGCCGTCACAACCCTTTACAATGAATCCCTGACATAGCCCACCTTATTTCACCACGTGTGCAATTAATAACATAATAAGTACCGCCTTATTTTGCCACATGTGCATCATAGTATTTCCCACCTTATTTCGCCACATGTGCAACCCACATATAAACATATGAACATATCCCGCCTTATTTCGCCGCATGAGCAATATATATCAATAACAACAGTGGCACGACAAAGACCTCGTGTAAAACCTCAGCAAAAATCGCACGGCATAAACCTCGTTCATCACAATATCAACAGTAGAACGACAAAAACCTCGTGCACCACAATATCAACAGTAGCACCAAAACCTCGTGCACCATAATATCAACAATAGCATGGCAGAAACCTCATGCACCACAATATCAATAGTAGCACGGCAAAAACCTCGTGCATCACAATATCAAGTACAACAGCAACAATATAGTATATACAGGAACGAAACAAGAGAATCACTCAGGTATTTTCGTTCACCAAAAGGCAGTACAACTAACTCACAAAGAATAACTGCTATGCGAAGCAAGAGGAAATAGGTATAGGCTGGATCAAATAAAGAAAGATAAGGAAAGTGTACAAGATTCCAATCGGGCAAGATACGGGTTGAGAAGGGGGAGTTATCAAAGAGAAATACTAAGCGCAATAAGGACAACTAAACAAGGAATAAATGATAAGATAACAATGATTCCATAATACTCAGTTCAACAACAAAGAAGTTAACATAAACCAAATAATTACAAATAAGGAAATATCAACTAATCATAGAATATCTAACTTCTTTCCAATTGAGACCAATTAATTACACGAGAGATAGATATAATGTGACAATAGAAGGGTAAATATCCACAGTTAATCAAGTAAAAGTCGATAATCAACAAGAACAAACCAAACCGGGCAAATAAATTCCAAGTAAGACATGTAGAGTTGAATCTAATAATAGGAAACTCAGTCGTATCAAGAACAGCTTCATATTCGGTGATTACAAGGATCTAAGAGTCTAAAAGGGACAAACTGTTCACAAATAAATCCGAGCAACCACTCGTCACCTCGCGTACAAGGAATACATGAAACAAAGAAGACTCAATTCCTAATGGGAAGCCCCTCACACAAGGTTAGGCAAGATACTTACCTTGAACTGGCTAAAATCAACTAGCAATCGCGTCCTATCCACGAGTACTCGACTCCAAATGGCCCAAATCTTTCAATTCAATCAAACGTTATATGTAACATCTCAAGCAACTGATTCTACTATTTAATTCAAAGCTAAGACGCGAATTTAGGTAAAATGACCAAAACACCCCTCAGTACAACACAGTCAAAACCAGGGTTAGAACCAAAACCCGGTTACCCATTATCCCAAGAACTTAAATATATTATTTGTTTTGAAATCGAACCTCAAATCGAGGTCCAAATCCCCAATTTTAGAAAAACTAGGTTCTACCCAAAACATCCAATTTCACCCATGAAAATCATTGATTTTAAGTTGAAAACATGTTAAATGATGTAAATGATTGAAAAGATTAAGTAAAAATCGACTTACAAATTATTTGGAAGAAGTTTTGTCCTTGAAAAATCGTCTATGAGGTTTGGGTCTTGAAAGAATGGTGAAAAATGGTGAAAATTCGACTAAGAATGAAATTGCTGGGTCTTAGTTATCGCAATTGCGAATAGGGGTTCGAAATTGCGAACCACGACCAAATATGGTAATTCTGAAGCTGGGTTCGCAAATTATGCCAGTGTTCGCATTTGCGAAGGGTAAGTTGCATTTGCGACCACCCAATTTTCGCATTTGCGAGAAATTTGATCGCATTTGCGATTGTAAACCCAGGCCCAAGGCTTCGCAATTGCAAAGCAAAGCTCGCAATTGCGAGGCTTATCTTCGCAAATGCGAAGATCATAGAAGAAAACATACCAGATTCTTAAAAGTTCAAAAATGAAATCCGACACTTATCCAAAACTTACCTGAGCCCCCGGAGCTCCAAACCAAATATGCACACAACCTCAAAAACACCCTACATACTTATCTGTGCGATCAAATCACCAAAATAACATCATATACATGGAATCGAGCCTCAAAACTCATGATTTCCTCCAAATTTTCATAAAACGTCAAATTTTCATTTTAAGTCCGAAACACGTCAACGACGTCCGTTTTCAACCAAACTTTACAGAAAGTGCTTAAACCATATATAAGGCTTGTATCGGGCGCCAGAACCAAAATACGGGCCCGATACCATAATCTTTTAATCAAATTTCATTTCCAATTTCCTTATATATTTTCATAAAACAATTTCACACAAAAATTCATTTCTTGGTCTCAAACCTCGAAATTCGATTTCGGGATTACGCTCAAGTCCCATAGTTTCTATGGACCCTCTGAGACCGTAAAATTACGGGTCCCGGTCTGTTTACCCAAAAAGTTGATCGTAGTCAAATTTATTCAACTTAATAAAGCATTTTTCTCAATTAATTCATATCTAAGCTTTCCGACAATGCGCTCGGACTATGCATGCAAATCGAGGCAACCCTAGATAAGGTTTTCAAGGCCTCAAAAGTACAGAATAGTAATAAAATAAGTGATGACCCCTTCAGGTCGTTACATCCTCCAGCACTAAAACAACATTTCGTCCTTGAACGGACAAAAGGAAGAAGTACCTAAGTCAGGAAAAAGATGAGGATAATGGCTCCGCATATCAGACTCGGACTCCTAGATCGAAGCCACAAGAGGATGACCTCTCCACCGGACACGAACAGAAGGAAAACTGTTGGACCTCAACTGACGAACCTGTCGATCTAGAATAGCTACCAGCTCCTCTTCATAAGACAAGTCTTTGTCCAACTGGACAGTGCTGAAATCTAACATGTGGACTGGGCGTCGTGATACCTCCGGGGCATGGATACATGAAAACTGGATGCACGGTTGATAAGCTGGGAGGCAATGGAAGTCTATAAGCCACCTCCCCCACTCGATCAAGAATCGCAAATGGACCAATGAACCTAGGGCTAAGTTTGGCCTTCTTTTATAATCTCGTCAAGCCTTTCATAGGCGACACTCGGAGCAATACCTGCTTACCAACCATAAATGTCATATCTCAAACCTTGCGGTCTGCATAACTCTTTTTCTTAGACCAAGCTGAACTAAGCCTATCCTGAATGATTTTGACCTTGTCCAAAGACTCTTGAACCAAATTTGTACCCAACAACCGAGCTACTCCCGGCTCAAACCATCTAAATAACCAAATCCCAGCTAAATACCAACGAGCACGCAACCCAACAACTAGACCTCAAGAAGCATGCAATATAGATGGATGAATATGGAGGGAAAAACACATAAGGGAACTATCAAACAAGTCAAACTAGCACATATTTTTCTAAAACACTAATCTACAAACATCTAACAAGAAGGAATTAAACATATAAAAGACTCACAAGGATCTTATACTGATATAACTCTCACCGCGGTACACAATCCAGTCTCAACATATCAAATCACCTGAAGTCACGAGGGTTTCGCCCTCAACACTGAATCACAAGTAGGGTACACATCAACCCATTTGGCGACTCTCACCAGATCAATTTCATCTACCACTCACAACACAAACTGGATCCCACACCGATGGAGCATAGAAATCACAGCTCGTAACCAAGGATATTCCGAAATCATATCAAACCTATCAGAACTGAAAAAAGGAATTTACTACTACTCTCATAACTCTCGGCAACAGCTAGAAACAGATGATAGACATAGCTATCACTCATATAGCCTCCCAACAGATTAACCACGCAAACAAAGTACAATCATGAAATGCATCCACAATGGAACAACGGATAAGGGAACTTACCTCGATAAGCATAACTATGATAAAATACAGATAGTGCTCTCTTTTACAAAATGAATTCGTACTTGAATGACATTAGCTGGCGCAACGGCCTCAAACCTAATATATGAAACACATCAACCAGCCGGGCTTCCCTCTCTTGGGTGCCCTCTACCTGCCTAAATACCTCGCTGTGACACGTCGATCCGAAGTTTGGGACAATCTCTCAGCACGTGGCTAGTATCTCCACACTCAAAGCACCCTCTTTGCTGATGAGGCGGTGAGAACTGTGCGGTACGGGTACTCCGAGATCCATAAACATCTGACTCACCTTGCAAAGCCTGAAGCGCAAAATAAATGAGCTGACCCACAAAACCTCTGCCATGACGCGCCCTACCTCCAAAATAAGGACCAGTATATCTCCTCAGTCTACGAGGCCTCCTCTCCTCCTCAAACTCTCTCTCCTTCTCTCGTCTGCTTTCCCTCTCATGACCCTGCCTGATCTCCCTCTCTCTAGACTCCACACCCTCTATCCTCCTAACAGTGTTCACCACCTGTTGATATGGGATATCCATCTCCAACTCGCGATCCATATTGGACCTGATGCTGGGAATAAGCCTCTCAATGAACCGGCGGACCATCTCGCGAACAGTAGAAACCAAAGCTGGGGCATGTCTAGCCAAACTAGTGTGATGGACAGCATGAGATAGTCAAATGCTCAAACTCCACGCGCCATGCATCTCTGAGGAAAAACTCTCTCAGAAACATATCTGAAAACTGGGCCCAAGTCAGTGAAGCTACATCGTATGGGCTGTCTAACTCATAGGTACGCCACAAATCATAGGCGGCTCCTCGAAGGTGGAAAGTAATAAAAGAAACCCTGCTCGATCCATAGATACCCATAGTACAGAGAATGCGGTAACACTCATCAAGAAACCCCAAGGCATTTGTCTGATGCTAATCCACTAAATACCGGAGGATCATACTTCTTGAACCTCTCTAGTCTCATCAGCTCCTGCTCGGAAGCCGCTGCCATGCCCTCGGGCTGAAATGGTGATGCAAGTGGCGCAGGAAAAATCTCAAGGACCTGCTCAACATGCACTCGCTGCTCCGGAGTGCGGGCGGCGGGAGTCTGTGTTCCTCTCCCCGCCTGGGGTGTGGCTGCAGCAAGGGGAAGCAATCCTTCCTGAGCCAAAGTGGTGTACACACTTATGAACCGTGCCAAAGTCTCCTGAATGGCTGGAGTAGTAGTAGCAGTAGGCGTGTCAGGTGCCTGGAATTCGGCTCGATCTGTTGGTGGTACCTCAGCGGCCACTTGCACAGGTGCTCTCGTGGCACCACGTGCGTGTCCTCGAACTCTATCCCGGCCCCAACCTCCAACGGCTACAGCAAGAGGCGCGGGTGACAGATCACCTTGGGTAGTATGTGTCCTCATCCTCTGTGAGAGAGTAGAAGACAAAGGTTTAGGATTGTCGATGTCAAAAATCTCGCACGACAGGGAGATCAAATGAAGTGGAGTTTTCCTAATGATTACATAGCCTCTCGCAGATAAGTACAGACGTCTCCGTACCGATCCACGAGACTTTAATAAATCGGCCTGTGATCTATGACTCCTATGAACCTAGAGCTCTTATACTAACTCACGACCCCAATTCGCACTCCATGAACATATCGTGATGACACCTAGTCCCTACGACTAGGTAAGCTTAAAAATGCGGAAGATAACTATAAAATTGTTAAAAATAATTGAAACTGATTTAGTAGAATAACCATGTGTTTAAGGTTCTGCTTGGCACATACAATAACAACTCTCGAAGCTAACAAAATTTCTCAAAACCCGAAATCTCACAAATCACAAACTAAGGGATACATAAGAGGCTCTGACTAAAGAATATCTATATTAAGGAAAAATACTGGAAGAGCTATACTTATTACAAAAAGCTGGAGAGGGACTCCTCGGTCTGCGGACGTAGCAGATATACCTCAAAGTATCTATCGATATGCCTCCTTCCAAAGCTGACGAAACTGAGTGGGAGTCCGATTATCTGTACAACAAAAATGTATAGAAGAGTAGCATGAGCACATCATGGCGATGCCCACTAAGTATCAAGACTAACCTCGGTGGAGTAGTGACGAGGAACAGTCAAGACACCTACCGGTCAGATAAACATTATAATCATATGAATAAAGGAAATGGTGTATATACATGTAAAGACTGCATGAATGACCAAAAATGCAATAATTCACAGTAAGGGAAAAGGAATGGCAAGTAACAACACAAATGTAATAATGATGATATGAAATCACGGCAGAATCATAATCCAAATCCTAAGGTCACACCACAGCAAGGGGAAAACAAGTCAATAACTCATATCCTACAATAATGATCACAGGGGGTCTTATTCAACTATTTTCATAATTTTTCAAAAATCTCGGACAACCACAACCCACGAAAACCCAGCATCTGAAATCTAACACATGACATCATGTGCCCCATCAATCTCACAGTCATACTGACAACTAACTAGCTAACAAGGACCACTCTCACATATATAATGGATAAACGAAGGCACATCTCCACCCTTAGCAAAATCGAAAAGAATTCACCTATAATAGGGTGTCCAACAACGTGTATGCTTGTGCAAGTGATTTTTAACAAGAATTCTATCATCTAGTAAACAAAGAAAAGAGAACGGACCACACGTACGAAGTTTTCCTCACAACTTCCAAGCGGTAATGCTCATACAGGTAAGCAACCAACGGTCACAGTATTAAACAAATAGGAATGCCTTCACAGGTCGTCACAACCTTTTACTATCAACTCCGGACATAGCCCACCTTATTTTTCCACGTGTGCAATTAATATCATAATAAGAACCGTCTTATTTAGCCACACGTGCATCATAGTATTTCCCACCTTATTTCGTCACATGCACAACCCATATATAAGTATATGAACATATCCCGCCTTATTTCGCCGCATGTGCAATATATATCAATAACAATAGTGGCAGGGCAATGACCTCGTGCAAAGTCTCAACAAAAATTGCATGATAGAAACTCGTGCATCACAATATCAACAGTAGCACGACAGAAACCTCGTGCACCACAATATCAATAGTAGCACGACAGAAACCTCGTGCACCACAATATAAACAGTAGCACGACAAAAACCTCGTGCACCACAATATTAACAGTAGCACGTCAGAAATCCCGTGCATCACAATATCAAGTACAACAGCAACAAATATAGTATATACAGGAACGAAGCAAGAGAATCACTTAGGTATTTCCATTAACCAAAAGGCAGTACAACTAACTCACAAGGAATAACTATAACAGAGAAATACTAAGTGCAACAAGGACAACTCAACAAGGAATAAATGATAAGAAAACAATGATTCCATAATACTCAGTTCAACAACAAAGAAGTTAACATGAACCAAATAATAACAATTAAGGAAATATCAACTAAACATAGAATATCTAACTTCTTTCCAATTGAGACCAATTAATTACATGAGATACAGAAATAATGCTTTCCAAATAAAGACGAGCAGTTAGGAATGATAATGTGACTATAAAAGGGTAAGTGCCCACAGTTAATCAAGTAAATGTCGATTAGGCAACAAGAACAAACAAAATCGGGCAAATAAATTCCAAGTAAGACATATAGAGGAGAAGATAATAATAGGTAACTCAATCGTATCAAGAACAACTTCATATTCGATGATTACAAGGATCTAAGAGCCTAAAAGGGACAAATTGTTCACAATATAATTCGAGCATGCACTCGCCACCTAACGTACAAGGAATAGAAGCAACAAAGAAGACTCAGATCCTAAGGGGAAGTCCCTCACACAAGGTTAGGCAAGATACTTACCTCGAACTGGCTAAAATCAACTGGCAACCACGTTCTTTCCACGAGTACTCGACTCCAAATGGCCCAAATATATTCAATTCAATCACATGTTGTAAATAATATCTCAAGCAATTGATTCTACTATTTAATTCAAAGCTAAGACGCAAATTTAGGTAAAATTACCAAAACACCCCTCAGTCCAATGTGGTCAAAACCCAGGGTTCGAACCGAAATCCGGTTACTCATTCCTCCACTAACCAAAATATATGATTTATTTTGAAATCGAACCTCAAATCACGGTCCTAATCCTCAATTTTATAAAAACTAGGTTCTACTCAAAACCTCCAATTTCACCCATGAAAATCATTGATTTTTAGTTAACAACATGTTAAATGATGAAAATGATCGAATGAATTAAGTAAAAGATGACTTACAAATAATTTGGAAGAAGTTCTGTCCTTGAAAAATCGCCTTTGGGGTTTGTGTCTTGAAAAAATGGTGGAAATTCGACGAAGTATGAAATTGCTGGGTCTCAATTATTGCAATTATGAACTGGGGTTCGCAATTGCAAACGCCGATCAAATATGGTAATACCGAAGGTGGGTTTGCATTTGCAAACCCTTATTATTTTGCCAATGTTCGCATTTGTGAAGGTTAAGTCACATTTGCGACCACCCAATTTTCGCATTTGCAAAGCAAAGCTCGCAATTGCGAGGCTCATCTTAGCAAATGCGAAGATCACAGAAGGAAATATACCAGATTTTTATAAGTTAAAAAATGAAATCCGACACTTATCCAAAACTTACCTAAGCCCTCGGGACTCCAAACCAAATATGCACCCAACCTCAAAAACATCCAACGGACTTAAGCCATAATAAAATCATATATATCGAATCGAGCCTCAAAACTCATGATTTCGTCCAAATTTTCATAAAACATCAAATTCTCATTTTAAGTTAGAAACACGTCAAACAACGTCCGTTTTCAACCAAACTCTACAGAAAGCGCTTAAACCATATATAAGACTTGTTCCGGGCACCGAAACTAAAATACGGCCTCGATACCATAATCTTTTAATCAAATTTCATTTCAAATTCCCTTAAATATTTTCCGAAAACAATTTCACATAAAAATTTATTTCTCGGGCTCTGGACCTCGGAATTCGATTCTGGGCATACGCTCAAGTCCCATATTTTATACGCCCTCCGAGACCGTAAAATCATGGATCCGGGTCCGTTTACCAAAAATTTGATCGGAGCCAAATTTATTCAGCTTAATATCAAAATTTAATATTTTTCTCACATAATTCACATCTAAGCTTTTCAGCTACGCACCCGGGATGTGCACACAAATCGAGACAATCCCATATGAGGTAAGAAAACAAGTAATGATCCGTTCGGGTCGTCACAATGAAGTACTCTATTTTTATTAATCTTAAGTAATGAGTTATATGATCACTTTAAGTGTTATTGAAATACGTCAATCTCTCTGTTCTTCTATGTTCATATGTCAAAATTTATTAAATTCATATATCTTTTTCGAATTTAAAGTGGAATTTCGACAATCTAAATTGAAATAAAACATATCATTAATTAGGTACCATATTGATTTTTATTTTTGATTAGTAAATTCGTTTAACCTTAATGAATACATCTATGAAAAATTATTGTCAGACGACTAAAAAAGTAACTATCATGTGTTATTAACAAAGTTCTCCCATAATATTATTTTAATAAATTATATGTTTCTAAATTTGTTTGATTTATATAAAACATATACTTACTTATAAAAAAATTTAAAAAGTAAGATTGCAATAATAGTCATATAACAAAAAATCTGGAAAAAACTCCGACAAAACTAGACTGACCCAAAGCGATATAGTTGGTTTTGTTTAATTTTATTAAGAATCAAACCAACCCGATACATATAAGCCCAGCTAAATGTGCCCCAAGTTGAGAAGGAAGAAAATATCGTAAAAATAGCACGATATAGCCAGTTTTCGGACTGGTCATTAAAAAATAGCCAGCGTTTACCAAGTCAATGGAAAATAACCACTATTTTGCTGCAACAGAGACTGGTCCAATGTCATGTATTGGAATTTGGTGCATCTGTGTATGAACTCCAGTATATTATGTTGGGCTGGTATACTTTGCTGGCTCTAGTATAATATACTGGAGACTAGAGCATCTGTGCTCCAAACTCCAGTATATTATGGTGAAGCGGTATACTTGTTGGAACTCCAATATATTATGTTGGAGTTTTAGTGTACTTATGCTGGAACTCTATCATATTATATTGGAGTTCCAACACACTTAGCATGGAACTCCAGTATAATATACTGGAGATGAAGTATACTTATGGTGGAAATCAAGCATAATATACTGACATATTTTTTGGGTTTTGAATAATATTTTTGCTCAAATTTATTTTTATGTAAAAATAATTGATTATTATACTTTTGAAATTGAGCTATTTTTAAATGATCACATATAAATCTGGCTATTTTTGAATTTCTTTAAAAAAATATCAATGGTGGCTAGTATTTTTAAGGGGCCTACTTAGTGTTGTATTTTGTCCCGGGCCCAGGCCTAATGGGCTTCGAGGGTCGTGCTTTGCGGGCCCGGGCTTCGCGGGCCTAGGCTCTGGTGGTCTAGGGCTTCGTGGGCCTGGCAGTCTTTTTGTAATTTTTTGTTTTGTTTAAGGCAATATCTTGTATTGTAGTTATTAGTATTGTATATAATATAGTATACTAGTATAGAAATATTGATAGTATACTAGTTATTAGTATAGTATATATAATATATATTTCATTGTATATTGAATTGTAGTAATTAGTATATATTGTATGTTATGTATATATATATTCCCTTATATATTTTCTTGCAGTATATGTTGTATGTTATGTATATATATTCTCTTATATATTTTCTTGTAGTATATATATATTGTGTCTTATGTATATATATTATAACTTATATAGTTATATATTTTGTTTTAGTATATATATTGTATCTCTTATGTATATATATTCTCTTATATATATTGTATCTTATGTATATATATTATTACATATATATTTTCTTGTAGTTTATGTTGTATGTTATGTATATATATTCTCGTATATATTTTCTTGTAGTGTATATTGTATGTTTTATATATAAATTGTAGCTTATAAATAATTCAAAGTAAAGACAAAGAAATATTGAGAAAAAAGATATTCAAGAGTATGTCCTATAATTTTTATTACCAAAAATGGCATATATTTATTAGTCTTCCTTCCCCCAATGGAATGAGCACAACAATGTACTAATACCACCATTAAAAGGAAAAAAAAACTAAAAGAAGATGTGCCAATGTCCAAGTTACATCATAATCTACATTGTATCTCTAACAAATCTCATAAATCCGTCAAGGTTGGGAGGAGGTTGTGTTGGTGGTGGTGGAAAAGAATCTTGTTCATCACCACTTCAGGGCGAAGCCGAATCCTCCGAAACTTCTGCTATCATTTCTTCATAAGCTCCATCTATCGCCGGTTGTGATTCTGCAATTCCAAAGTTTCTTTTTTCCGCGCGGATTCAATCTCTAAAAAGTACCGATTTTTCCAAGCTATCCCTCATCGACGCTCTATGATCACCTATTTGCAGTCTTGCTTTATTGAAAGTGCTCTCCGATGCAACAGTTGAAGCTTGAATTGATAAAATATCCCGAGTCATCCTTGCAAGAACAGAAAAATATTTTTCCCTTGACTTCCACCATTTCAAAACATCGAAAGAGCCGTCTGGATTCTCCTTTTCAAGTCCTTGAGACAAATAAACTTGAAGCTCATTTAGATGTGAAGTTTCATCATAATTATCACCTTGAGAACCCCGGAACTCCGTCCAAGATTTAAGAGTTGTTAAGCCCGCAGCTCTTAGACGATTGTGAGCTAGACGAAGTATGGGTTGAAATATTTGGCCTAGCATGCTCTAAAACAAGTTGATAAGCATTATAAATTGTTTGAGCATTAACTTTAATTGTGCATCTGCAAGTGTAGCAACTTCCTCATTTGAAAGATCTAATGCCTTATAAATAAATACAAAAAATGAGGACCTCCCGATTTCATTGTAGGATTTAATATTGCAGCAACACAAAAAATAGGAGGGATAGGAAAAAAATATTTTTTAAATTTTTGTTTCATTTCATTTATAGCAAGTTCATAAATGTCTCCACCCTTGCCAAATTCAACAAACAAATCAGCTAGTGATGCAATATAAACTAAACAGTTTGAAATAGTAAGATAATATTACCCAGAAAATGTATTTGTAGCAACTTTAAAATGTTCTAAAAATCTAAAAGAATTTTAACATTTGTCCATCTTGCGTAGTAAGCATTTCATCATCTTCCTCACCACCTACCTAAGAATTAAACGTTGCATTAATTGGGTTTCTATATTCATATGCAACTTTTAAACTTTCGTACATACAATTCCGTCTAGTCGGGCAAGGTTTAGGAACCTTTCTTTTCTAAGGCCATATTCATCATATTTTTTAAAATACTCTCTAAGTCTAGTTCTACGGTTTGAATAAAAAAAGTCAATTAAGAGCCATTCGAACCTTTTCAATTTCTATGTTTAAAATTTGCATACCATCATCGATAATTAAATGATAAATATGACAAATACATCTAACATGGAAAATATTAGTAAATGCAAGATTTAGTGTTTTTATAAGCATGCGTATAGCACTAGTGTTACTAGAAGCATTATCCATAGAAATTGCCATTATTTTATCCCTAAAGCAAAAATATCTACAAATATCTGAAACAGTGTTCGCTATTAACTTACCTTTGTGACGTGAATTAATTATTCTATACGCAATTATACGTTTTTGCATTGTCCAGCCCTCATCTATCCAATGACTTGTAACAGTTAGATAATCACAATCATTACCACATCTACCAGTATCAGTAGTAATAGAAATCCGATTAGGTATATGAGTAAATAAATAACGCAAATATTTTTCATATTCATGTTTGAATTTATAAATATCGACCTTAACTGTTGCGCGAGGCCAACCTTTATAAGTAGGATTAAAGACTCTTCTAATATAATGAACCCAATTAGGATTAGAAGCAAAAGTATAAGGTATGCACATAACAGTAATCATCTTTGCTAATTCTTTACGATATCTATTTGGATCGTAATATAAAATACCTCCGGTGACAGTGTTAATTCCTGGTTGAAATAGATTTGAACATGTACTAGGGTTAATCGCAGAATCTACACTTTTCCCCTCCTGCTGCGCTTGCATTTGCAAAAATCTAGCCTTATATCTAGGGTGTGTTTTTATGTGCCTAGTCAAACTACCCGTGCCGCTACGGTCTCCAGTAAATTTATGCACCAGTAATTTCCCACTAGTTTTACACTTAGCCATATTTCGTTCTCTTACTTGAGTAAAAAAATTCCAAACTAATGATGCTTCTTGACGTTTAGCAGGTTGTCTATTAAAAGTAGGAGTTTCTATAGGTGGGTCGGCCGGTACATTACTTTGGTTATTAACAGGACTAGTAGGTGTATCAACTAAATCTGGTGCTTGGGTTTCATCATCGTCATCATTATCCTCATTTTCCTCAGATAGGTTCATTAAGATAAAGAGCATTCATAATTTCATCATCTAGTCTATCACCTACTGCAACATCATGTAGAAATTTACTATCGGTAATTGAAAATAAGTGTGATCACTATCAAGAATTACGGGAGGAGGAGGAGGACGTCTAGGTTGGCGACTACTTTCAACTTGCTTATCTTTTCTAGGTCGGGGAGCCGGGGGAAGGGTAGTATTATGGCCACTACTTTCACTGGTTTTACCTTTTCCTTTACCAAATATTTTTTTCAAATAAAATGTCATATTAATTATAATTATGCAAACTAAACCACACAAAAATATATTATTAAAACGTAAGAGTTGAAACGAGTTTACCGAATTGCCGAACAACTTCTTGAAAATTAAAAATTGTTGAACACTTGAAAACTTCAATTCAACAACTTCACAATTTTTCACGAATTTTCAATCATAAATTAAGCAATTTTAGTAGAAAGATTGAGAGAGAGTGAGAGATATTGATGAATTGGTGAATAAAAACAAAAGAATGAGGGGTATTTATAGTTGATAAATGGGTAAAAGTATAATTATATAAAGTTTGGGGCCAAATAACTATTTTTTAAACCTCTAAACGGTCAAATTGTAGTCCAAAAATAAAAGAATGAGGGGTATCTGTCTGTTGGTGATTTTTAAAATCAAAAAAACTTTTTAAAAAAAATATAGCCATATGGCCCGTTTAGGCCCGCCAGGACCGGCTCAGGCCCGGCTGACGGTCCCGGGCCAAACGATCCCGGGCAAAATTATGCGGACCGGCCCGTCACAGACATAAGAGTAATACCAGGCCCAGAACCACCAGAATCGGCCCGCCAGGACTGGCCCACCTGGTTCGGTCACTTTCAGACCCGCGCCACAATACAGAGTTAGGCATACTTAACTGCGTGCTATAAAAGTACTTTATTGCCCTCGCTCTCTCTCTCTTGCTCTAAATTTTGGAAATAACAGACTTGAGCGTCGAAGATGGCGACCCAGATAGGGAAGAAGACAGTGTTAAAGTTCGACTCTGAAGAAGATGTAGCAAACGCACTCGCCAAATACACAGCTGATTTGTCTAATAAGTTCATCAAAGATAAAGGTTCTTTCACTGTTGTGCTCTCTGGAGGAACTCTTATTGATACCATGAGGTAATCAAACACACTATTCTTTTAGTCTTTTCCTTTATTCTGTTCCCATTTCACTTCATCAATATCGTTCTTTTTCGAACAGGAAACTGGTGGAGCAGCCTTACAAAGATTCAATTGATTGGTCGAACTGGTGGATCTTTTGGGTGGATGAGAGGGTGGTTCCTCCTCTGGATCACGATGACAGCAATTACAAACTTGCCACGGATGATTTTCTTTGTAATGTGCGGTACTGGATCAGCTTTTGCTTTATTTCTCGAGTTACATGAAATGGAAGCTGAATTGTGTTCGATTCATTGGTTGAAATACTCCTCCCTTGGTAACATGTTACGCTCAATTTATTGTTTTCTACTCCTTCCTTTCAATTTACGTGAATCTATTTGACTAGTTATGAAATTTACTTTTAGAATTTGTGATTCTAAATAAGTCAAAAAAATTGCCAGAGTATTTGTGTGGTTATGAAATCTTCTCGTCAAGTAGAATTGTCGGTGCACTAAGCTCCCGTTATGTGCGAGTTTCGGGGAAGGGCCGGACTACGAGGGTATATCATACGCAGGTAAGACTGTATTTCTACTAGATGCTGTTTTCACGGCTCGAACCTGTAACCTCATGGTTGTTAGAATATACGCTTAATGCTAGAGGGGGGTGAATAGCATTATAATAAAAAACAGCGTAAACTTGCGGAATTTAAAAATTGCAGGAATGAAATAAGTGCGATACGTAAATAATAAGGAACGAACGCACCGATGTTATCCTGGTTCACCACAACCCGTTGCTAGTCCAGTCCCCGAGAGACTCTCTTGAGATTTCCACTAACTTCCTTAAGCTTACGGGTGCTTAACAAACCGTTACAAACTGAGAACTAGAGTCACACAAGCCTCAACAACCTTTGCTCAAAGATACCACACTTCAAGACTTCAACCAAAGAAATCACAACGTTCCTTCTTACAATACAAGGGATTAACACTTCCCTTCAAGTGTATAAAAACACTTTGCACTCAAAACAAGACTCTCCTCAAGAGTAGATATGAGTAAAATAAATACGCTCAAGAACGCAACAACTTTCGTCAAGAATTTGGCTCTCAAAAACTTATGTAATGAATAGAAAATGATGAATAAGAGAGTATGCAAGCTTTAGCAATAATATGATCAGTTGTTGTACTTAAAAGACTGATTTTAAGATGTATTTATAGTGTTGAAAACATGCACAACCGTTGCCTAATTGCCAATTAAGAATTGTTGATTTTGTGCTAAAACAATCGATTGTCTAAGTTGCATAATCGATTGTTTTCCAATCGTCCAAAAATCATTCCCAGATTTTACGCATAATAATCGATTTTCTAAATCGTATAATCGATTATCTGGCAACGTTCAAAAAATCTTTTTCAGATTTTACTTAAAACAATCGATTATCAAAATCATATAATCGATTACTTGGCAACGTTCAAAAAATCTTTTTCAGATTTTACTTAAAACAATCGATTATCAAAATCATATAATCGATTACTTGGCAACGTTCAAAAAATCATATTCAGATTTTACTTAGGATAATCGATTATCAGAATCATACAATCGATTACCAGACAGAGTTTGAAAATATTTTGGCAACGGTCATTTACATAATCGATTATGCTATATGTATAATCGATTATATTACAGTCTTGAAAAATCGAATAGACACTGCCTCAACACAATCGATTGTCATAAGGTGCACAATCGATTATTTTGTAGCTTTGAAAAATCTGATGGACACTGCCTCAACACAATCGATTATCATAAGGTACACAATCGATTGTCTTGCAGCTGCCTTAACATAATCGATTTTCATAAGTACATAATCGATTATCTTTGTCCAGATTTTAGAGGCATGTTTAAAAATCATTTTGGTTAAAATAGATATGCATGATTTAAAATCATTTTGCTTCAAATTAAATATGCATGACTTGATAAAAATGATTTTACGAGAGAAGCCAAGTCTTGAGTCAATTGTCGGATCAAGATCACAATTAAAGAACGACTCATGTATAACTTTATTTCTTTGCTTAATCTTGATCTTTGTTTGTCTTGTGCCTGAATCTCGTTATGTATCAATTGCGCGCTTGTGCTTGGACCTCGTCATATGTCAATTGCGCATCGTTTGTCATTTATCAAAACCTACAAATATGAACACACGTTTAGTTTATTGCCTTGTGAGAACGTGTTTCAACAATTTCCCCCTTTTTGATAATGGCAAACCTTAATCGGGATATGCATATTAGATAATTCATAATGACGATCCAAGACAAGTAAAATAGATATGCAATAAGACAAGTAAATAGATATGCAATTAATTCCCCCTCAACATATGAATTCCCCCTTAATTTATGCCAATAAATATTAAGTGCATAGCCCTTATTCTTCCCCCTTTTGACATTAGCAAAAAAAATAAGCAAATAACTTGTTTATTGATTAATTAGAATTGCAATTTCATAAAAGGAATAATAAAACAAATAATGTCAACATAATCGATTAGTGATACTTGATAATCGATTATATATTAAAGAGGAATCGATTATTCTAAAGAGGAATCGATTATTCTGCACCAATCTTTTATAATTCCCCCTGCCTTTAGGGCGATACCTGCAAAAATAAGTTAGGCTCCTCCGACGCTCAAGTTAGTAATTATGTGAAAGGGAAAATGCAATGCATGACTTAGATCAACGTGGAGTCAAGAATCCCGAGTTCACTACGAATTCGGAAGAAGGACTCTTTCTCTAAAGGCTTTGTAAAGATGTCGGCCAATTGATGTTTGGTTTCAACAAATTCAATTTCGACATCAGCTTTGAGAGCGTGATCTCTTATAAAATGATGCCTAATTTCAATGTGTTTTGTTCTTGAATGAAGAACGGGGTTCTTCGTCAAGCATATGGCACTAGTATTATCACATCTAAGAGGGATATGATTGATACTTAGGCCATAGTCCAAGAGTTGCTGTTTCATCCAAAGTATTTGAGCGCAACAACTCCCCGCGGCTACATATTCAGCCTCGGTTGTGGACAATGCAACACTTACTTGTTTCTTGCTAAACCAAGAAACTAGAGAGCTACCGTGCAAATGGCAAGTGCCACTAGTGCTCTTGCGGTCCAATTTGCATCCAGCAAAATCGGAATCGGAATAGCCAACAAGTTGGCGTGAAGAACCTTTGGGGTACCATAGACCCACATTTACAGTACCAACAAGATACTTCAATATCCGTTTCACCTCAGTTAGGTGAGACTCCTTAGGACATGATTGATAACGAGCGCATAAGCACACGCTAAACATGATGTCCGGTCCACTAGCAGTAAGATAAAGGAGAGATCCAATCATACCTCGATACTTCTTGGTGTCGACTTCCTTACCTTTCTCCTCTTTATCTAGATGGTCGGATGAGCTCATGGGAGTGGCCATTGCTTTTGTGTTGCTCATTTCAAATCGTTTTAGCAATTCTTTGCAATATTTAGCTTGACAATTGAAGGTTCCTTCTTCCATTTGCTTTACTTGCAGCCCCAAAAAGAAGGTTAGCTCACCCATCATAGACATCTCAAATTCGCTTGTCATTAAATCAGAAAATTCCTTGCACAAAGCATTGTTAGTAGCACCAAAAATAATATCATCCACATAGATTTGAACTAATAAAATATCATTGTTTTTATGCTTAACAAATAGAGTGGTGTCAACTTTTCCCCTAATGAATTCATTTTCCAAAAGAAATTTGCTCAATCGTTCATACCAAGCTCGGGGAGCTTGTTTAAGACCATAAAGTGCCTTTTTAAGCTTGAAAACATGATCGGGAGATTTAAAATCTTCAAAGCCCGGGGGTTGTTCAACATAAACTTCTTCTTGAATAACACCATTTAGAAAAGCGCTTTTTACATCCATTTGATATAAATTGAAATTCATAGGAGAGGCAAAAGCAAGTAATAAACGAATAGCTTCTAACCTTGCTACGGGTGCATATGTTTCTTCATAGTCAATTCCCTCTTCTTGATTATAGCCTTTTGCTACAAGCCTAGCTTTGTTTCTAGTGATTACACCATTTTCATCTAATTTATTTCGAAAAACCCATTTCATACCAATTATGGTATGATTTTCGGGTCTTGGCACCAAATCCCAAACGTCATTTCGTTTGAATTGGTTAAGCTCCTCTTGCATTGCCAAGGTCCAAAATTCATCCCCAATTGCTTCGGAGATGGTTGAGGGTTCAATTTGAGAGACGAAAGCAGTATGACCTAAGGTGTTCTTAAGAGCGTTTCGAGTACTTATCTGTTGTTCAATGTCGCCAATTACCTGTTCGAGAGGATGGTCTTTGATTGTCCTCCACGCGTTAGGCAGTTTCGTTTCTTTTTCCAGTTGTGGCGCTTCCTCCGATAATTGTTCCAAGATTTAATCTTGAATTTTCTTAGGAGTTTCCTCTTGTACTTTGTCTTGAGGACTTATTGAGTTTAAAATACCTGCAAGATCAAAACCAGAATCCTTTCTCGCTGAGCGAGCATAATTTTTGGAAACACAATATGAGGGGATTCCTCCACAGTTTCGGTTCTATTGTTGAATACTCTATATGCTTTGCTACGTGAAGAGTAACCAATAAAAATTCCTTCATAGAAATTGTCTTTTCCATTGTTATGAATAAAACATTTACAACCGAATACTCTAAGATGGGAGATATTTGGTTTCCTTCCCTTGTAGAGTTCATAGGGAGTTTTCATGAGTATTGGCTTTATGACTACTCTGTTTAAAACGTAGCATGCGGTACTCACGGCATCCGCCCAAAAATGTTTGGGAATCTTAGCCTCATCGAGCATGGTTCTAGCCATCTCTTCGAGACACCTATTTTTCCTTTCCACCACTCCATTTTGTTATAGTGTACGTGGAGCAGAGAAGGTGTGCTCGATAGCGAGTTCGTCACAAAAGTCCGCGAAGAGATTGTGATCGAACTCTCCCCCATGATCACTTCTTATTGAAGTGACGGTTGTGTCCTTTTCATTTTGAACACGTTTAAGAAAGCATTTAAAATTATGAAAAGCCTCACTTTTGTGAGCAAGAAATAGTGTCCATGTAAATCTAGAATAATCATCAACAATAACAAAAGCATAATGATTTCTACCAAGACTTTCAATGCGAGATGGTCCAAAGAGATCCATGTGAAGAAGTTGCAAAGGTCTAGTAGTCGAAACAATATTTTTCGATTTAAAATATGCTTTTGTTTGCTTCCCTTTTTGACAAGAATCACAGATAGAGTCTTTTTCAAATTTCAAATTTGGAAGACCAATAACTAAATTTTGTGAAACTAATTTGTTTAAAAGATGCATGTTGATGTGAGCTACTCCACGATGCCATAACCACATATCATCTTCTTTGCTCATAAGACAATTCACATATTCAGATGAAGAATTTTCGAGATCAACCATATAGATTTTATCCATTCTAAAACCACGAAGAATAATTTTAAAATCGCTACGGCGAAAAACTAAGCATTCATCCGAATCAAATAAAACAAGATTTTCCTTGTCACATAATTGACTTATGCTCAAGAGATTATGTTTTAGACCTTTAACTAGCAAAATATGCTTAATGGAAGAAGGTTCATCCTTACCGACCGATCCAATGCCGATAATTTTTCCCTTGTTGTTATCTCCAAAAATAACGCTTCCTCCTTCCTTGTGTTCTAGTTGAAGTAACTTGGATTCTTCTCGGGTCATGTGTTTGGAGCATCCACTATAAAGGTACCAAAGTACACTTGATCCCTTCAAACATACCTACAAGACAAATTAATGAGTCTTCGGTACCCAAGCTGTTTTGGGTCCTTGAGAGTTAGGTGTAACATGTTGTTGTGCTTGACATGCAGTTAAGTGTCTATGTCTAGTGAAACAAGCAGGAGCAATATGTCCAATTCGATTGCAATAATGACAAATGACATTAGGATTATGCATTCGTCTAGGTTGATAGTAGTTGGACGGATGAAATTTGTTTACTCTATTTTCGACAATATGACTATTGCGCATTTCATGAAAATCATTTCTCCTACTATTTGTTCTAGGATATGCAGCATTTCTAGAATAGTTATTTCTAGGTTGAAAGCCATTTCTAGGTGTCCTGAAAAGTTCAAAGTTTCTTCTAGTGTTTGGTCTAGGATATGCGTCATTTCTAGAATAGTTATTTCTAGGTTGAAGGCCATTTCTAGGCGTCCTAAAATGTTCAAAGTTTCTTCTAGTGTTTGGTCTAGCATGCATGTTGATTCTAGGATTGTTATCTCTAGGATGAACATTTGTTTTATTTATCCTAGGTTGAGCCTTAGGTGGTTGGGGTTTGGCTTCAACTTTTTCTTTGGGCTTGTTTTTAAAACCTATCCCATGTTTGGTCGATTTCAAATTAACAAGAACTTCATTCAAATTTTTATGAGAAGAATTGAACTTATCTAGGGTGCCCTTAAGTCTTTCTACCTCAATTTTTAGATGCATGCAAGAAATACAATTTTTACTAGAGCTCTCGGGTTTGTCGGCGCTTCTCTTGCCGAAAAATTTGTTTTCTTCTTTCAACTTCTCATTTTCCAAAATCAATTTTTCCAAATCTTTTTCTTTCAAAGAGAGTTGTCTTTCAAAATCTTTTTCTTTCAAAGAAGCATTTTCCTTAGTGTTTTTAACAGTTTTGGAAGCTTTAATGAATTCACTATACAACTCATCAAAGGCATTTTGCATTTCCTCAAGAGAATAGAAGTTTTTGGAAGAAATTTGACATACCTCTTCTTGATTGTCTTCGTGTGCCATAAGACAAAGATTTGCGGTTTCATCTTCTTCTTCCTCACTTGACTCGTCTCCGGAGTCACCTCCCCAAGATATGTATGCTCGTTGTTTCTTGAAGGGTTTCTTCTCCTTTTTGACATTTGGGCAATTTGATTTAATGTGCCCGATTTCTCCGCATCCATAGCACTTTACTTGATCTCCTTGTTGTTTGCCTTTTCGTTCATACTCTTTTCGCATGAACTTTTGAAATCTCTTAATAACGAGTCCGAACTCGTTATCTCCATCCTCATCATTTTGAGGTTGACTTGTGCTTGCCTTGAGGGCGATTCTTTGTTTCCTTTGATCATTAACAAGAGGGTTAAGTATAGTAGATTCATAAGTTTTAAGATTACCTCTTAATCCGTCGATGGTGACATTTGAAATGCCAATAGACTCTTGAATTGCGTCGGCCTTGGAGCGCCATTCCGGAGTGAGACTTCGGAGAATTTTTCGGACAAGTTCCTTATCCGTGAAGGTCTTCTTAAGAGCATGTAAGTCATTAACGATTTTTGAAAATCGTTCGAACATGTCATCTACCCTTTCACCTTCCTTCATGTGAAACAGTTCATATGCATGGGTTAGAAAATGAACTTTAGCCTCTCTTACCTGGTCCGTACCTTCGTACGTGATTTCCAACTTATCCCACATTTGCTTCACCGTTGTGCAACATTATATTTTTCTGTAATCATCAGCGTTTATAGCACAATACAATAAGTTGATGGCTTTAGCGTTGTTCTGCACTTTTCGGATATCATCCGCATCGTATTCATCTTCAGATTTTGGAACCCATTCATTTTCAACCTTTTTGGTTGGAATTTGTTCTCCCTTCATTATAACCTTCCACGGATGAAAATTATTCGATTGAATGAATATTCTCATCCTCTCCTTCCAGTACGTATAGTTTGTGCCATCGAATAGTGGTGGTCGGGTGGAGCATTGTCCTTCACCTATTCCTGCAAAAGAATCACGAGTAGAAGCCATGGATTGTTTCTCTCAAACGGTTAAGTTTTTCAGAGAGTTGGGCTCTGATACCAATTGTTAGAATATACACTTAACGCTAGAGGGTGGGTGAATAGTGTTATAATAAAAAACAGCGTAAACTTTCGGAATTTAAAAATTGCAGGAATGAAATAAGTGCGATAAGTAAATAATAAGGAACGAACGCACCGATATTATCCTGGTTCACCACAACCCGTGGCTAGTCCAGTCCCCGAGAGACTCTCTCGAGATTTCCACTAACTTCGTTAAGCTTACGGGTGCTTAACAAACCGTTACAAACTGAGAACTTGAGTCACACAAGCCTCAACAACCTTTGCTCGAAGATACCACACTTCAAGACTTCAACCAAAGGAATCACAACGTTCCTTCTTACAATACAAGGGATTAACACTTCCCTTCAAGTGTATAAAAACACTTTGCACTCAAAACAAGACTCTCCTCAAGAGTAGATATGAGTAAAATAAATACGCTCAAGAACGCAACAACTTTCGTCAAGAATTTGGCTCTCAAAAACTTATGTAATGAATAGAAAATGATGAATAAGAGAGTATGCAAGCTTTAGCAATAATATGATCAGTTGTTGTACTTAAAAGACCGATTTTAAGATGTATTTATAGTGTTGAAAACATGCACAACCGTTGCCTAATTGTCAATTAAGAATTGCTGATTTTGTGCTAAAACAATCGATTGTCTAAGTTGCATAATCGATTGTTTTCCAATCGTCCAAAAATCATTCCCAGATTTTACGCATAATAATCGATTTTCTAAATCGTATAATCGATTATCTGGCAACGTTCAAATAATCTTTTTCAGATTTTACTTAAAACAACCGATTATCAAAATCATATAATCGATTACTTGGCAACGTTCAAAAAATCTTTTTCAGATTTTACTTAAAACAATCGATTATCAAAATCATATAATCGATTACTTGGCAACGTTCAAAAAATCATATTCAGATTTTACTTAGGATAATCGATTATCAGAATCATACAATCGATTACCAGACAGAGTTTGAAAATATTTTGGCAACGGTCATTTACATAATCATTATGCTATATGTATAATCAATTATATTACAGTCTTGAAAAATCGAATAGACACTGCCTCAACACAATCGATTGTCATAAGGTGCACAATCGATTATTTTGTAGCTTTGAAAAATCTGATGGACACTGCCTCAACACAATCGATTATCATAAGGTACACAATCGATTGTCTTGCAGCTGCCTTAACATAATCGATTATCATAAGTACATAATCGATTATCTTTGTCCAGATTTTAGAGGCATGTTTAAAAATCATTTTGGTTAAAATAGATATGCATGATTTAAAATCATTTTGCTTCAAATTAAATATGCATGACTTGATAAAAATGATTTTACGAGAGAAGCCAAGTCTTGAGTCAATTGTCGGATCAAGATCACAATTAAAGAACGACTCATGTATAACTTTATTTCTTTGCTTAATCTTGATCTTTGTTTGTCTTGTGCTTGAATCTCGTTATGTATCAATTGCGCGCTTGTGCTTGGACCTCGTCATATGTCAATTGCGCATCGTTTTATCATTTATCAAAACCTACAAATATGAACACACGTTTAGTTTAGTGCCTTGTGAGAACGTGTTTCAACAATGATCACATGCCAGCAACTTTACCAGTTACGCCAAAGCTCCACTTTCCGGACCAAAAAAGAAATAGGTCCACATAAACTGGAACAGATGGAGTATCTCATTGGATTGGCTATTAGGTTCTTGATCCATATGAATTAACATTATAGAGATTTGAATTAATTGGATGATATGGCTTATTTGGTAGGTTCCAATCCCCTCCTCGAACATTTATGCAATCAATGACAAGGAGTCACCTGAGGGTGCAGCTACAGATTATGAGGCTCGTGTGAAACAATTAGTTGAAAACAAAGTTTTGCCCTTATCAGCGGTTAGTGGATTCCCCAAATTTGACCTTATGCTATTAGGTATGGGGCCAGATGGACATGTGGCTTCTTTGTTCCCTACACGTTCTCAATGCCATGTTGGTCACCTTCATCACAAACTCACCAAAGCCTCCCCCACCAAGGATTAGGGATATGTGATAATCGATTTTTATATTTAATCGCTAAAATCCTGCAAAGCCAAAACTGTTAGATAATCGATGTATAATCGATTATGTCAATTTTCCAACATAATAAACATAAAACGTAAATGGGGAATAATCGATTATTGACTTTAGAGAAATTGATTATTCTGCATCGGTGTCTGATAATTCCCCCTGTCTTTGGGGCGATACCTGCAAAAAAGAATTAGGCGCCTCCGACGCTCAAGTTAGTAACCGTTAAAACATAAAAATGCAATGCATGAATTAGATCAACGTGGAGTCAAGAATCCCGAGTTCACTACGAATTCGGAAGAAGGACTCTTTCTCTAAAGGCTTTGTAAAGATGTCGGCCAATTGATCTTTTGTTTCAACAAACTCAATTTCGACATCACCTTTGAGAACGTGATCTCTTATAAAGTGATGCCTAATTTCTATGTGTTTCGTTCTTGAGTGAAGAACAGGGTTCTTCGTCAAGCTAATTGCGCTAGTATTATCACATCGAAGAGGGATATGATCGATACTAAGGCCATAGTCCGAGAGTTGTTGTTTCATCCAAAGGATTTGAGCGCAACAACTCCCCACGGCTACATATTCAGCCTCGGTTGTGGACAACGCAACACTACTTGCTTCTTGCTAAACCAAGAAACTAAGGAGCTACCGAGCAAATGGCAAGTGCCACTAGTGCTCTTGCGGTCCAATTTGCAACCCGCAAAATCGGAATCGGAATAGCCAACAAGTTGGCGTGAAGAACCTTTGGGATACCATAGTCCCACATTTATTGTTCCAACAAGATACTTCATGATCCGTTTCACCGCAGTTAAGTGTGACTCCTTTGGACATGATTGATATCGAGCGCATAAACACACGCTAAACATGATGTCCGGTCTACTAGCAGTAAGGTAGAGAAGAGATCCGATCATACCTCGATACTTCTTGGTGTCTACTTCCTTACCTTTCTCATCTTTGTCAAGATGGTCGGATGTACTCATTGGGGTGGCCATTGCTTTGGCGTTGCTCATTTCAAAACGATTTAGCAACTCCTTGCAATATTTGGATTGGCAAATGAAAGTTCTCTCTTTCATTTGTTTCACTTGCAGCCCCAAGAAGAAGTTTAGCTCACCCATCATTGACATTTCGAATTCGCCATTCATTAACTTAGAGAATTCCTCGCATAGAAAATCATTAGTAGCACCAAAAATAATATCATCGACATAAATTTGAACTAATAGAATGTCATTGTTTTTATTTTTGATAAAAAGTGTGGTGTCAACTTTCCCCCTTTCAAATTCATTGTCTAAGAGAAATTTACTTAGACGTTCATACCAAGCTCGAGGAGCTTGTTTAAGACCATATAAAGCTTTCTTAAGCTTGAAGACATGGTCGGGAGATGTAAAATCTTCAAAGCCCGGGGGTTGGTCAACATACAGTTCTTCTTGAATAAACCCATTGAGGAAGGCACTTTTGACATCCATTTGAAATAATTTGAAATTCATAGATGATGAAAAAGCAAGTAATAAACGAATGGCTTCTAGGCGTGCAACGGATGCATAGGTTTCTTCATAATCAATGCCTTCTTCTTGATTATATCTCTTAGCAACTATCCTAGCTTTGTTTCTAGTGATTATACCATTTTCATCTAATTTATTCCGAAAAACCCATTTCGTACCAATTATGGTGTGATTATCGGGTCTTGGCACCAATTCCCAAACATCATTTCGTTTGAATTGGTTAAGCTCCTCTTGCATTGCCAAGGTCCAATGCTCATCCCCAATTGCTTGAGAAATGGTTTTAGGTTCTATTTGTGAAACAAAAGCCATATGTCCTACGGTGTCTTTAAGAAGATTTCGTGTACTTACCCCTTTCTCGATGTTGCCAATTACCTTGTCAAGAGGATGGTCTTTAGACGTCCTCCAAGCCTTAGGCATCATCGATTCTTCTTCTTGTGGTGGTACTTCTTCTGAAGGTTGTTCCATGACTTCATCTTGAACTTCCTTTGGATCCTCCTTTTGTACCTCGTCTTGAAGATTGATTTTCTTTAAAGCATCTGCAAGATCAACACAAGAATCCTTTCTCGCCAAGCGAGCATCATTTTCACAAAATACTACATGAGGAGATTCCTTAACAGTTTTGGTTCGATTATTGAAAACTCTATATGCTTTGCTACGCGATGAGTAACCAAGAAAAATTCCTTCATCAGAATTCGCGTCAAATTTTCCCAAATTATCTTTTCCGTTGTTATGAATAAAACATTTACAACCGAAGACTCTAAGATGGGAAAGATTTGGTTTCCTTCCCTTATAGAGTTCATAGGGAGTTTTCATGAGTATCGGTCTAATGATAGCTCTGTTTAAAACATAGCTTGCGGTACTCACGGCATCCGCCCAAAAATATTTGGGAATTTCGGCCTCATCGAGCATGGTTCTAGCCATCTCTTCGAGACATCGATTTTTACGTTCTACCACTCCATTTTGTTGTGGTGTACGTGGAGCCGAAAAGGTATGTTCAATACCGAGTTCGTCACAAAAATCCGCGAAGATGTTATGATTGAATTCTCCCCCATGATCACTTCTTATGGAAGTGACGGTTGTGTTCTTTTCATTTTGAACACGTTTAAGAAAACTTTTAAAAGCATGAAATGCATTACTTTTATGAGCAAGAAATAACGTCCATGTAAATCTAGAATAGTCATCAACAATAACAAAAGCATAAAGATTACCACCATGACTTTTAATTCTAGAAGGTCCGAAAAGGTCCATGTGTAGAAGTTGTAAAGGTCTAGTGGTTGAAACAACATTTTTGGATTTAAAAGAAGCCTTTGTTTGTTTCCCTTTTTGACATGAATCACAAATAGAATCTTTTTCAAATTTCATGTTTGGAAGACCAATTACTAAATCTTGTGAAACTAGTTTGTTTAAAAGATTCATATTTACATGAGCTACTCTACGATGCCATAACCACATGTCGTCTTCTTTACTCATAAGGCAATTTACAAAATTTGATGAAGAATTTTCAAGATCAACCATATAGATATTATCCATTCTAATACCACGAAGAATAATTTTGAAATCACTACGACGGATAACTAAGCATTCTTCGGAGTCAAACAATACAAGATTTCCTTTGTCACATAATTGACTTATGCTCAAGAGATTATGTTTAAGACCTTTAACAAGCAAAATATGCTTAATGGAGGAGGATTCGTCCTTACCGACCGATCCAATGCCGATAATTTTTCCTTTGTTATTGTCTCCAAAAATAACATTTCCTCCTTCCATGGGTTTTAGTTGAAGGAACTTTGATGCATCCCCGGTCATATGTTTGGAGCATCCACTATCAAGGTACCAAAGTACACTTGATCCCTTCAAATACACCTACAAAACAAATTAATGAGATTTTGGTACCCAAGCCATTTTGGGTCCTTGTGTGTTAGGTGCAAAATATTGGTGTGATTGTCCTGCAGTGAAATGTCTATGTCTAGTGAAGCATGCGGGAGCAATATGTCCAATTTTATTGCAATAATGACAAATGACATTCGGATTGTGCATTCTTCTAGGATGATAGTAATTTGGTGGTCTAAATTTATTCACTCTATTTTTGGGAACATAGTTTTGATGTAGTTTTCGAAAATCTTGTCTAGGTGGTCTATACATGCCAATATTTCTTCTAGTATTTACTCTATTGTTAGGAATATAGCTTTGATGTGGTTTTCGAAAATCTTGTCTAGGTGGTCTATACATGCCACTATTTCTTCTAGCATTTGTTCTAGGATGAGTTGCAATTTTAGGATTAAAGTTTCTAGGTTGAGTGTTGACATTTATTTTATTTTGCCTAAGTTGAGTCTTAGGTGGTTTAGGAATGGACTCAACTTTTTCTTTTGGCTCGTTTAGCCTATACCGTGCTTAGTGGATTTCAAATTTACAAGCACTTCATTGAGATTTTTGTGTGAAGAATTGAATTTTTGCAAAGTGCTTCTAAGACTTTCTACTTCTTCCTTTAGAGATTTGCAATAATTACAATCCTTATTTGAGCTTTCGTGTTTCTCGGAGCTTCTTTTGCCATAAAACTTGTTTTCCTCTTTTAATTTCTCATTTTCAAGAGTGAGTTTTTCAAAATCCTTTTCTTTTGAAGAAAATTGTTTTCTTAAATCTTTTATAGATTTAGAAGCGCTAATAAACTCTTTATACAACTCATCAAATGCATCTTGCATTTCTTCTAAAGTGAAATAGTTCTTAGAAGAAGTCATACCTCATTTTGAGTTTCTTCGTGTGCCATAAGACACAAGTTTGCGGTCTCGTTTCCTTCTCCATCACTTGATTCGTCTCCGGAGTCGCCTCCCCAAGAGATGTATGCTCTTTGTTTCTTGACGGGTTTCTTCTCCTTTTTGGTATTTGGACAATTTGATTTGATATGCCCGATTTATCCGCATCCATAGCACTTTAATTGGTCTCCTTGTTGCCTACCTTTTCGTTCATACTTCTTTTGCATGAACTTGTGAAATTTCTTAATAACGAGTCCGAACTCGCTATCTTCATCGCTTGAATCCTCATCATTTTGAGGTTGAGCCGTGCTTGCTTTAAGGGCGATTCTTCGTTTCCTTTGATCATCCAAAGGAGGGTTAAGAATAGTAGATTCATAGGTTTTGAGATTACCTCTAAGCCCGTCGATTGTGACATTTGTAATGCCGATTGACTCTTGAATAGCATCGGCTTTGGAACGCTATTCCGGAGTGAGACTTCGAAGAATTTTACGAACATGTTCCCTATCCGTGAAAGTCTTCTTAAGAGCATGAAGATCATTAACGATTTTTGAAAATCGTTCGAACATATCATCTATCTTCTCGTTTTCCTTCATATGAAAAAGTTCATATTCATGGGTTAGAAAATCTATTTTAGCTTCTCTTACCTGGTCCGTACCTTCGTAGGTAATTTCCAATTTATCCTACATTTGCTTAGCCGTGGTGCAACATGAGATTTTATGATAGTCATCGGGATTTACCGGACAGTACATCATGTTGATCGCTTTTGCGTTGTTCTCCACATTTCTAATATCGTCTGCGTCATACTCATCTTCCGATTTTGGCACCATTTCATTTCTACCTTTTTGGTTGGAATTTGCTCTCCATTCTTGATAATTTTCCATAGTAGAAAATTATTTGATTGGATAAATATTCTCATCCTTTCCTTCCAATAAGTATAGTTTGTGCCATCGAATAGTGGTGGCCTTGTGAAGCATTGTCCTTCACCTAGTCCTGCATAAACACTACGAGTAGAAGCCATGGAAGTTTCTCTCAAACTGTTAAGTCTTTCAAAGAGTATGGCTCTGATACCAATTGTTAGAATATGCGCTTAACGCTAGAGGGGAGGTGAATAGCGTTATAATAAAAAACAATGTAAATTTGCGGAATTAAAAATTGCAGGAATAACGTAAGTGCAGTAATTAAAATGATAAGGAGAGAACACACCGAATTTTATCCTGGTTCACCACAACGTGTGGTTAGTCCAGTCCCCGAGAGACTCTCTCGAGTTTTACACTAACTTCGTTAAGCTTACGGGTGCCTAACAAACCGTTACACTTGCTCGTAGATATACACTCTACAAGACTTCAACCTGCTCGAGGATACCGCACCTCAAGACTTCAAACCAAGGAACTACTTTTCCTTCTTACAACAAGGGATTGGAATATCCCTTCAAGTGTGTACAAACACTTAGCATTCAAGACAAGACTCTCTTTATAGTAGATATGAGTAAAAACAATAAGCTCAAGAACACAACAACTTAGTCAAGAGTTTGGCTCTCAAAAAGCTATGAAATGAATATAAAATGATTGATATGAGAGTATGTAAGCTTTAGCAAGAATATAATCAGTTGTTGTGCTTAGAAGAGTGAATTTGAGTTGTATTTATAGTGCTCAAAACACCCAAAAACCGTTGCTTAATTGCCAATCACAAATTGCTGATTTTGTGCTAGGATAATCGATTATCTGATTCTGCATAATCGATTATCTGCCAATCGTTTAAAAATTATTCCCAGATTTTAATCAGAATAATCGATTATCCAAATCGTATAATCGATTACCTGACAACATTCAAAAATCAATCCCGATTTTATGCTTAACATAATCGATTGTCTGATTGTACATAATCGATTATCTTTCAGTGTTTGAAAATACTTTGGCAACGGTCTTTAATATAATCGATTACCAGAAAAGCCATAATCGATTATTTTGCTACTTTGTAAAATCTGATGCTCACTGTCTCAACATAATCGATTAGTCTAAGGCACATAATCGATTATCTTATAGCTTTGAAAAATCTGGTGAACACTGCCTTAACATAATCGATTATCATAAGGTACATAATCGATTATCTTGCAGCTTTGTAAAATCTGGTGTACACTGCCTTAACATAATCGATTATCATAAGGTACATAATCGATTATCTTACAGCTTTGTAAAATCTGGTGTACGCTGCTTTAACATAATCGATTATCATAAAGTACATAATCGATTTTGTTTGTCCAGATTTGAAAGACATGTTTAGAATTCATTTTGGTTAAAATAAAATATTTGAAAATCATTTTGCTTTAAATTAAAGATGCATGGTTTGATAAAAATGATTTTACGAGAGAAGCCAAGTCTTGAATCAATTGTCGGATCAAGATCACAATTATAGAACGACTCATGTATAACTTTGTTGCTTTACTTAATCTTGATCTTTGTTTCTCTTGTGCTTGGACTTCGGCATATGTCAATGTTCCGTTCACGTCGGTTTGTCATTTATCAAAACCTACAAATATGAATACACGTTTAGTTTAGCGACTTGAGAACGTGTTTCAACATAATGCACTACGACAACATGCAACACTACCTCGAATCCTCATGACCGATAAAAGTTCTCAATACCAAGATCTGTTGCCTCCAACACCTGGATCTGCGTAAAAATATACAAAGTGTAGCATGAGTACACCATGATCGGTACCCAGTAAATATCAAGACTAACATCGATAAAGTAGTGACGGGGTTCAAATCATATGTTATAATGATACTCATTAATCCAATAACCTGTGCAATTAATCAATAACTAGCAACAAAATATGTAAGAAAAAACAATATCAACAATCCCGTTAGAATATATTATAGTAGTCAACGAAGAGGAATCTATCTTTGACAATAAATCATCAAATAGAAATGGAGGCATATATGTCATGACCCCAGTTCGCCCTCCGTGAATATGTCGTGATGGCACCTAGTTCCTATGACTAGGTAAGCCTAACAATGCGAAAAACAACATAGCTTGCGGAATAATTCATTAAAAATTGAGCAACAAAAAGAAACTGTATATAAAGGCCGCTCGACATATACAACTCAAAATTCGAAAGTCCATAATACCATCCCAAAACCCGGAAACTCACGAGAACAAAAGCTAATGGAAGTTAATACACGGCTCTAACTCCAGAACGTCTAAAGCAAAAGTATGAAAGGAATAGCTAACTGCTAAAGCTAGAATAAGATAGAGACTCCTAGTCAGCGGACACGACAAATGTACCTCGAAGTCTCCGCTAGATCACTCTGCCTCGAGAGAGATATGACTGAAATGAAGTACCTGGATCGGCACATAAAAAAAGGGGCATGAGTACACCATAACGATACTCAGTAAGTGCCAAGCCTAAACTCGGTTAGGTAGTAACGAGGAAATGTCCGGGCCCTACTGAGATGAAACATAATAAATAATTAGATGAGGAAATAACAGTATAGAAAGGTGTACAACGAGAATCTAAACAAGATAAATGCGGAAACTGTAATAGAAAGCAGAAAAACAGAACAATACTAGTAAATACTACTTACAACAGGAACCACAATCGGGGATCTCTTGGTATCCTCACCACATACACGAGCAATCTCTTGGTATCACGAGGATCTCTTCGTATCCTCAAATCTTACAATTTCATGACCTAGGGATCTCTTGGTATCCAATGATCTCTTGGTATCCTCAAATATTACAATTTCATGTGCCAGAGATCTCTTGGTATCCTCAAATCTTATAATTTCATGTGCTAGGGATCTCTTGGTATCCTCAAATATTATAATTTCAAGTGCCAGGAATCTCTTGGTATCCCGAGGATCTCTTGGTATCCTCAAATCTTACAATTTCATGTGCCAGGGATCTCTTGGTATCCCGCACCCTCAGTCCAGAATATATCAAGTGCAGGGGGATCTCCTAGGAGGCCAACCCGTAGTCCCAATTTAAAGACACACAATAGCAACCCAAACATTAGGAAAGATACTAACTCAGGATAAGAAATAGAAAGAAAAAAATACTAGCCAAACATACTACACGGAGTACAAACAAGGCAGTTTAAGCACTTAGGCAAGTAAGTCAATGAACATGCTTCTCTAAACTAGCATAGAATAAGCTTACAATTTAAAATGAACAAAGTAAGCAAGAAAACTCAATTTAAATACTTCAAGTAAAAAAGGATTTCCAACAATTTGCTCACGTACGAGCTCGTCACCTCACGTATGAGGCATTCAATTACCAAACATCATACCCTAAGGGAAAAGTCCCCCCACACAAGATTAGACAAGCCACTTACCTCAAACCGACTCTAATTCAACTTGAAACCACACTTTTGCCACGAGTATCCGACTCCAAATAGCCCAAATCTATTCATTTCAATTACATCTCGTAAATAACACCTCAAACAACAGATTCCACTATTTAATTTAAAGCTAAGATGCAATTTAGGTAAAATAACCAAAATGCCCCTCAAGTAACCGTGGTCAAAAACCCGAGGTTTATACCAAAACCCTGTTACCCATTCTCCCACGAATCCAAATATATAATTTATTTTGAAATCAGACCTCAAATTAAGGTCCAAATTCCCAATTTTTGAAAAACCTAGGTTCTAACACAAACCTCCTATTTCGCCCATGAAAATTATTGATTTTAAGTTGAAAATAAGTTAAATGATGTTAAGATTGAAATAAATAAGTAAAAACCAACTTACAAACGATTTGGAAGAGGTCATGTTCTTGAAAAATTGCCCAAAGGAGTTGTGTTTTGAAAATGGGGTGAAAAATGTCCAAAATTCGACTAAGTATAAAAATTGTAGGTTGTAGATGTCCTGTTCGCAATTGAGAAACCCGAACCTGCTGACTTGGGAATTGAAAGATTCTTTTTCGCATTTACGAACTATGAGGGAAACTAGGAGGTTCGCATTTGCGAACCATAAGGTCGCATTTGCGAAGACCTCACCTTCGCATTTGCGAGGGTATAGTTCGCATTTGCGAACTCTGCCAGGAAATTAGGGCCTCGTATTTGCAAGCTGACTCTTCGCAATTGTGATCTCGTATTTGCGAGCCAGGATTATTGCGAAGCCTGCAGGTCAGTTATAACAACAATTTTCCAAGTTCAAAATACACTCCGACACATATCCAAAACTCACCCGAGTCCTCGGGGCTCCAAACCAAATATGCACACAACCTCAATAAAATCCTACGGACCTATCCATGCGATCAAATTGCCAAAGTAACATCATATACATCGAATTAAACCTCAAAGCTCATAATTTCTTCCAAGTTTTCATAAAACATCAAATTTATATTTTTAAAGTCCGAAACATGTCAAACGACGTGCGTTTTCAACCAAACTTAACAAAAAGTGCTTAAACCATATATAAGACTTGTATCGGGCACCAGAACTAAAATACGGACCCGATACCATAATCTTTTAATCAAATTTCATTTTCAATTTCCTTAATTATTTTCATAGGATAATTTCACGCAAAAATTCATTTCCCGAGCTTGGGACCTCGAAATTCGATTCCGGGCATACGCCTAAGTCCCATATTTTCCTACAGATCATCTGGGACCGTCAAATCATGGGTCCGAGTCTGTTTACCCAAAATAGTGAGCAAAGTTAAATTTATTCAATTTAATATCAAAGTTATCATTTGTTTTCACAAAATTCATATCTAAGTTTTTCGGCTACGCGCCCGGACTGCACACATAAATCAAGGCAACTCCAAATGAGGTTTTAAATGCCTCAAAAGTATAAAATAAGTAAGAAAACTAGTAATGACCCCTTTGGGTCGTCACATATAAAGGAATGTAAAATTCAATAAACAACTCATAAAAAAAGATGGAGATATAAGAAACGTGCATATGAATAAAATATCAACCCGTTTCAACACATAAAAAGCATCAAGAGATACACCCCTAAAATTATCACATAACATGATCAACAATGCCACCCTTATTTTGTTGCATGTGCAAATAATAATAAATTTCATCTTTATTTTGCTACATGCGCATATCCCGACTCCCGATAAAATTCATTAGTCCTTACTACACATTCAAATGCGAGTCCAAATATATAAGTTTCATCTGCATACGACTTTGAATCGAGGTTCAAACCTCCATTTTTCATTCTTGAAAACTATTATCAAAATACCCAAATTTCCTTGTTATATTTTATCAAGCAAAATCAAAATTAAAGATAAAATCGTGAAATAAAATAAAATTCATGTTAAGAACACTTATCCCAGGCCAAGTGGTAAAAGTCGCCTAAAGAATCACCTCAATTCGAGTTTTCGATCGCAAAATATGATAAAATAAGCCAAACCTTCGATTAAATTAGTATTGCCCAGCGATTCTCTCTTGAGGTACAATGCCGCTTCTACGACACCGCAATGGAATACCTCGAAGATGCGGAAATCACTTGTGTCTCTACCCATCTAGTGTGAATGAAAGTTCGCTCCAGCAAAGTGGATTCTGCGCATCAAGCAGGCACCGACGCAAAACCAATCGCATCTGCAGACATGCCTGAACCCATCCAAGCCCCACCTGCGAAGGTTCACTTATGTGGAATCGCACCTTCGGACTAAATCTGGTAAGTGAACTCACACCTCCGGACTAAATCTAGTAGGTAAGAAAACACCAAACGTGACTAGTCAATTCAACCTCAAATAATTTGAAGCCCATCCGTAGTCCTCGGGACATTGTCCAACCACACCAATCAGTCCCAAAAGCATACAACGGACCTACTCAAGGTCCCAAATTACACAGAATAACATCAAAACTATGAATCACACCTCAATTTAAGCATAACAAACTAATCAACTTTCAAACTTCAAAACTTACATTAAAGCACGTTTAGCCAACCCGGAATAACCCCAAATTTTGTACACAAGTTTCAAATTATGTAATGAACCTATTTCAACTTCCAGAATAACAACATGACCCGATAACATCAAAGTCAACTCCCAGTGAAACCTACGAGCGTCCAAACCTTCAAATTTCACCAATTAGAGCCAAATCAACCTAGGAACATTCAAATCAAATTTTAGACATACTTCTAAGTCTACTGTAACAATACAAACCTATTGTAAATATTAAAATACTATTTTGGAGTCATTTACAAAAAAAGCCAAACCACATAACCTAAGCTTCCAACCTTAGAACTAAGTCCAATTTAATCCAAAATGACTGACCGAATTGTTATATTCTTCCACTTTTTAAATAAATATTTGACCTCAAATGAGTCTAAAATCATACATGGGATATAAAAAAGATGAGGATATTTGCTCCGTATATCATGCTCGACCTCCCAAGTTGCCTCGTCAATCGGTTGACCCTTCCATTGAACCTTCACCAATGCAATTTTTTTCGAACTCAGCTTTTGAACCTGCCTATCCAAAATGGCCACTAGCTCCTCAACATATGTCAAATCCTTGTCCAATTACAACAAGATGAAATCTAACATATGTGACGGATCCTCAGAGTACTTACGAGGCACAGGAACATGAAACACCATATGACCTCCCAATAAGTTGGGTGGCAAAACAAGTCATTTGGCCACCTCAACAACTCTCTCCAACACCTCGAAAAGACTAATATACTAAGGGCTCAACTTGCCACCAACCACGAATTCCACATCACGAGCCCTCCTATCAGTATAACTCCTTTGCTTGGACCGCAATGTACGAAGCTGCTCCTGAATCAATTTCTTTCTCCAAAGCATCACGAACAAAATCTATGCTCAACAACCTAGCCTCGCTAGGTTCAAACAAACCAACCGGAGAACGATATTGCCTCACATACAATGCCTCATACAGAGCTATTTGGATACTCGATTGATAGCAGTTGTTGGAGGCAAACTGCATTAAAGGTAGAAACTGGTCTCGTTGACCTCCAATATCTTTTTTTTTTTAAGCAAAGACAGATTTCTGAAACATTGTTTGCGCGAAAAAACAACAGCCATAACAGAGAATGCACCCACAATAGATCAGCAGTATGCGGGGAATTAATAGCTGCATTTTCAACTTAAATGCAAAACTGTCTGCGAGAAACTTTTGTATGCAAATGTAACTATTGTAAATGATGGTCGTTTACAGTGTCTTCAAACAAGCCAATCTATTGCTAATAAGGAAACAAAATGAACATCAGCTTAACGTTTTCCTCCACCGCCATCAAGCTTAGGACCTTTTGATCCTTTGGGGAGGTTGCCCTTTCCCCCAGCTTTTTGGGACTTGGCCGTCACCTCTGCTTTCTTAGCCTTCTTTTCATCCTTTGTCTTCTTAATCCTTTCCTTAATTTCACGAAGAGCAGCCTCCTTGGCAGCATCTCGAACTTCTGGCCTTTCAGTTCTTTTCTTCTGGATAACCTCCAAGGTTGCACCCACAATGGACCTAGAGTAAGGCTTCTTGGTGGCACGTCGCCTCTTCTTAACAACTTTTTGTGCAATATCCTTCTTGTGTTGCTTCCTAAACATAGCTGTCCAAGTAAGTTTTGATGGCTTCAGCCTGTTGTGGAAATCTTTTGCATTTTGAATTGAGGAATAGGAACACCTGAGAATCTGAACGAATAAATCTGATGCCCCTCCCAGGGTAAAGCTTGCCACCACTGAAACGATAGAGTTCTGTCTTGAGAACCATGGCTGATGCTGTTGCGCGCAATATCAATAACACATGTTGACGACCAATTTTGACCATTCCTTTTAAAATTAAATTATTAATGTTTATTAATTAGCACTAAAATAACACCTATTTTCTTAAAATATAAATGGTATAATACTTAATTATAATTAAAAATATTAAATTAAGGGCAATATAGTATTAAAAATTCATAAATTATCAGTATTTTAAATTATCAAATAACTTTCATATCTGAATAAATAAGTTCTACCTTTATTACTTTAATCAACAAAAATTAGTTTTTATAGATGAAATATTATGATTAGTAACCAATTATTTACAGTAATTATTAGTATATTTGATGATTATAATTTATTACACTTAATCAAGATTAGTTACGTCTAATTAAGTTAATTTTAAAAGGTGGTTAAAACATAAAAGGTTGCAATCACAATTACTCATTTAAGTGAAATGTAGCTATATATTGAATTCTATTTCTGCTGATTTGGACCAAACACACAAGTCCAAAATACCCAAACTCGGTCCAGAGTCCAGACCCACATCACTCATCCAAGTTGGAAATCCATGCACTCCACCTGAGCCTATAAACAAATGTCACATTACCTCTCTTCTACAATCACAAAAGAAATACAAAGGATTTGGACCGTTGGTCCACCTCATCAACGATCTATAATTGATCTCCGTTTTTGCTTTATTTTTAAAATTCTAACCAAACTCCATCTCAACCGTTGGATCACAAAGATCCAACTGCCATTATTTTTCCATAAAATGCCAATTTATTAATTCCTATTCTTTAAAATATCAGGATCGTTATCAAAAGGTCCAATGGCCCATATTTTTTCTCTCAATTTTAACCCTAGAGACACCCGTAAACCTTATTCATTTCAATCTTGATCAACTACCCTTCTTTTCCCATAAGGCTGTAAATCTGACGGTTTCGAATCGGAACTGGACCGGAACCGCGGCCCTGGCGGTTCTGCCGGTTTCGGCGGCCCGGTTCCGGCGGTTCCAAACGGTAATTTTTCAAAAAAAAAAAAAATTTAAAAATAATTTCCAAACGGCTCTTTTCAAAAGTAGCCGTTCGGAAGTTTAAAAAATAGTCATTTGACCCCCAAACTTTAATTTAACCCCAAACTATATATAATTACACTATTTTTCATTTTTCAACTATAAATACCCCCTCATTCTTTCATTTTTATTCACCAATTCATCAATCTCTCTCAAGCTCTCTTTCAATCTTTCTAGTGCAAGTGCTTAATTTATTGTTGCAAATTCGTGAAACATTGTGAAGTTGTTGAATTGAAGTTTTCAAGTGTTCAATTTCAACGATTTTCAATTTTCAAGAAGTTGTTCGTCAATCCGGTAAACTCGTTTCAACTCTTACGTGCTAAGAATATTTTGTGTGTTGTTAGTTTGCTTAATTATAATTATTATGGCATTTTCGTTGAAAAAAATGTTCGGTAAAGGAAAAGCTAAAACCGGTGAAAGTAGTGGCCAAAATACTACTCCTCCCCCGGCTCCCCGACCTAGAAAAGATAAGCAAGTTCAAAGTAGTAGCCAACCTAGAAATCCTAATGAACCCTTCGGAATCCTTGATAGTGATCGCCCGCATTTTCAATTTAGCGATATTGATTTTCTACATGATGTATCAGTTGGTAATAGAATAGACGATGATATTATGAATGCTCTTTATCGTAATGCACCTATCTTATAGGGAAATGAGGATGATGATGATGATGAAACCCAAGCTCCAGTAGATTTAGATGATACACCTACTAGTCCTGCTCATAACTTAGGTGATGAACCGGCACACCCACCCGTACAAACTCCCACTTTTAGTAGACAACCTCCTAAACGTACAGAAACATCATTAGTTTCGCAATGTTTTATTCAACTAAGAGAACAAGATAAGGCAAAGTGTAAATCTTGTGGGAAATTACTTGATCATAGGTATACTGGAGATCGTAGCGGCACGGGTAGTTTAGTTAAGCATATAAGATTACACCCTAGCGATAAGGCTAGATATTTGCAATTGAAAGCGCAACAAGAGGGGAGGACAAGTTCTGATTCTACAGTTAACCCAAGTACTGGTTCAAATCTAGTTCAACCAGGAATAAACACAGTCACCGGAGGTATATTATATTACGATCCAAATAAGGATCGTGAAGAATTAGCTAAAATGATTACTGTTATGTGTTTGCCTATTCTTTTACTTCTAATCCTGCATGGTGGTATTAGTACCATGTTGTGCTCATTCCATTGGGGGAAGGAAGACTAAGAAAGATATGCCATTTTGGTCAATAAATTTGCTCTTTATCATATCCTTGAATATCTTTTGTCTCAATATTTCTTTGTCTTTACTTCTATATCAATCCTTGAATATTTATATATCATACAATATATAACATACAACACAATATACTAATGACAACATTCTTTTATCAATATATACTACTTATATACAATTTATACTAATTACTAACTACAACACAATATACAATATATACTACTTAAATACAATATATACTACTTATATACAAAATATACACTACTTATACACAATATATACTAATTACCAAACACAATATATACTATACTAATAACATAGTACACCATATAAAATATATTCTACAATATAGTAATGACTACTATACAAGATATTGATTTTAAAAAAAAAAAATTCAGAACCGCCGGGAACCGCCGGAACCTGATGGTACCCGAAACCGGATGGTAGCGGTTCCGGGTCCGGAACCACCAGAACCGGAACCGCCAGAACCGCCAGAATCGGAACCACCAGAACCGAAACCGCTAGAACCGGAACCGCAGACCCAAATAGACCCAGAACCGAAACCGAATAGAGTCTTATTTTCCCATACTCTCACTTTTCTCTCACCCTTCAAGCCCCATCAATCCCAAAATCTTGCACAAATTTGTGCTAGGTCATTCGAGTCAGACTCAAATCATCCTCTTTTGTCCCTTCTATCCGAGAATACCTCTTGCGTTTTCCCCTTTTCGCTACTTTGATTCAAAATCTACAAATCAGAACCTAGACCTAAATCGTGGAACCTGAAAATCCATCGGTCCTTCTCTGTTCCGTCGAATCGGAGCATGCATGAATAATGTTTCTGATTTCATCATGGTTATTTGTTGTCCAGAAGCCAAACGCAGTGACCTCTGGATTTTAGGGTTTGACCAGCGGTCCGATGACTTCAATGGTCTTCTTTCTCCTTCTAGTGCCCAGGTAAAAGTCGTTGTTGTTTTCACCTCTGCTCTTCTCTGATTTTATCGTGTTGCTATCATCATCCAACTATCGTCACCATCCACTACTAATTTGAACCTATCGGAACTCTAAGTGGCTTCAATGCCACTATAAAAGGGAACATAGCAGACATCAATACACACCCAACACCACTACTGCATATTGTCAGTTTAAGCTTAAGATTCAGTAGTTCTTCTCTAACTTTTCTCTTTCTCCTCTTTCATTGCTAGGCGAGTTCAAATACTGTGAGTGGTCTGTTGTGTGCTTGTGATTCTAAACGGCTAGGAATCAATATTCTCTAGGTTTGCCGCTCTGTAGAAGGTTAGTACACACTGACCCCTTCCTTATCTTGAATTAATAATGTAATCTTGTGTTCATTTCCTTGTTAATTAACTATCCATTATGACAAATATTAGTGATGTAAGACTATACTTGTTACCCCCTATCTTTGCATGCTATACTCATTGTTAAGATTAGAGATTTCCTGGTTAAGGTATGTTGTATTGGTATTATTCCTACTGCTTGTGATTTGGTAAGTGGAAATGACTCTAGACTAAGCTATATTATTATAATTAATCTTATTAAATCTCCATGATTAGTTGAATCAGACTTTATATTGGTTTTCATGTGCAATTTACCTTTGTAACTAAATAACATTCATATGAGTATTATCATATTAGATAAGCCAAATGAGTCATGTTCTTGAACTCCTCTTAATGCTTTGTTAAGATTTTATATCTCGAGTAGTGGGATTAACTTGGCCATCCTGCCTGTGACATTATGTTGCCTTGTCTTAGTCTAATAAAGGTTTCTTCCTGCAGCTTATGTGTTATATTTGATCTATTTGCCCTGATGACTTTGGCTGACAAAGTTGTTGCTGATGCCACGTCTGTTCTACACATTTAGGGATCATGTATCTGTACTGTTGTTACTCTTGAATCCTGTTAAGCTTCATGAAATTGGGTAAAGTCTTGTGTTGATAGTATTATGTGTGGTATATTCTGATAATCAAGTTATTAGTTATGTAAAAATCATAACAATGACCAAACTAGAGTAAGTCAGATTTTTAAACCTCTCTTGAAAATACTACTAATACTTGTTACACTGTGTCACCTTGGTGTTTGTGATGCTGTTTTGTCTTAGTCCCAAGAGCATGATTGTACTACTGTTCATACCCTCATGTTGGTTTGTTTGGATCTAATCAATAATTATGTGATGAAATGATCTCCGTGTGTTCCTCATGATAAATAAACCACATGTTAAACCTTTTAGTGTATCAGAAAACCTATCCACATAGGATTAGGTAAAACCTTAGAAAACTCTCAGGGGTTGGCCTGTTGGTAATTGACTTGAGCTTTGAGGTTTACTTTGAAGGGTCAAGTTCGAAATCCACTGGTTGCAAATAATTTCTGAAGGTTATCGGACTAGATAAAACCTGAATTAATTGTGGTGAACTTATGGGAAAAATCATGCCGAAAACCTGTGCACCCACAGGATTAGTTGAGTCTCTTCGAGACTCGGTCACCCGGTGCAAATCAGAAAAAGAAAAGAAAACCTATCCACATGTCCAAATATTAATCTTCTATTATCTTTTTGCCTTACCTGGTTAAAAGGAGTGTCATTATGCTTTGTCTTGTACTTGTTGATATCACTAATTATGGAATACTTAATAAGAAGTTGTTGGGATCTAGTAATTAGAAAGTCTTACACTAAATATTTTTCAGATAAACATCATGTCATTAGGGAAAAACTGACTTTTCTATTTACATTAATGTCTCGTAGTTTGCAACCATCTCTAGGAAGTTTCAACAAAGTTGTTAATATATGTGTTTATAAACAAAATTAACTATATGTATCTCTGTTCTTGACTGACTTGAAAATCACTGAAATATTTATTGGCCTGTTCCAAGAATTATGAACATATTTAATGATCTTGAAATGTTGAATCCTCAATAGAATTAATGAAAATTTATGTCTTTCTGAGTAACTTACTAATGCTGGGAACACTCGTCTAAACCTCTCTGAAACCTAAACTGATCAGAATTAGTATTTATCTACTGATTATATGCAACTAGTTTTCTATTTCCTAATGATGATCCTCCTTAGTATTCTAATGCATATTATGATTAACCTTAAGGTCACTGATGTTACTAAACTCTATCAAACCACTTGATATGATTTATGTTTGTACTACTGTTTTGATAAGGGATCATGGGGTAATTGGTTTTGAATTGTTCATGTCTTGGTACTTTAATAGTAGTGCAGTTTTTTCTATAGTTGTTTGCTTCAATGTGTGAATTGTTGCACGTTTGAGCCTTTGAAATTTTATCATGAACTTTGTGCTTGTTACTGATAGTATGAATATTGCTAAATTGACACTTCATTTGTGTCTAATCCTTTAAAGGAATTGTGAAAGTGGATGACCAAGGGTATATGGGCGTAAACTTGTTTTGTAATCAAGGTACCCCTCTCTGACACAAGCACTGCTTAGGATCTTTGAGGCCCTTATGAACTCAGAAGTCGCATGGGTCCATAGGGGGATTGTAACTAGTTGAACAGTCGTTTTGAGCATTTGCACTTCACTCGGTGACTTGAGGTATGAGTAGCTCTGTATGATGTATTATTATTTGTATATATTGTCGGATTTGGTTTTTGGGTGATTCAGAATTAGTTTGGAAGAATGAATTTCATGTTTGAAGCTTTAAGTTGATCAAGTTTGACTTTTGAGTATTTGATATTGAAGAGTTGGACTTGTGCATATATGCCTGAATTTGTATTTGAATATTTCTAGAAGGATTACGCACTGTCTGGAGAAAGTTGGAAAATTGGACGGTTTGGAGTGTTCATAAGTTTGAACAGGAGTTGGCTTTGATAATATTAGATTTAGATTGTGGTTCTGAAAATTAAAATATTGCTTTTATGTCATATTCCAAGCTGATTTGATGTGGTTTGAAAGTCCACTAAATTTGATTTGAGGTGTGATTCGTGGTTTTGATGTTGCTATGTGTGATTTTAGACCTCGAGTTGGTTTGTGTTATGTTATAGGACTTCTTGGTTGGTTAGGATGTGTTTCTTAGGGCTCAAGCGTATTTGAGATGTTCATAAGTTTAACCGGGAGTTGAATTTGGTGATATTGTGTTCGGGTTGTGGTTCTGAGAATTGGAATGGCTTTGTTATGTCACTTGGAACTTGTGTGAAAAATTTTAGCTTCCGAGTTTGTTTGATATGGTTGAACACGAGTTTTGGAAAGTTGAAAGTTCAAAAGTTCATGAAGTCCGATTTGACACATGATTCGTGATTTTGATGTTGTGATTTGAGGACTCGAGTATGTCCATGTTATGTTATGAGACTAGTTCGTATGTTCGGACGGGGCCAGAGGGGCTTGGGCGTGTTTAGGAGTGATTTGAGGTCATTTTTCTTCATATTTTCATTGCTAGTTTCTACTGATGTCTGGTGCCTAAATTGTTCTTTGCGAACACCTAAGGTCAAGTTTGGAGTTAGGATTTTCTGCTTCGCGTTCGCAAGGTATGGACTGCGTTCACGTAGTTAAGGGAATTGGAGCATCGTGTTTGTGAAGGATGAATCGCGATCGCATAGTGTTAAGATGGGGAGCTGGGAGTTGGTGATTTCTTTTCCGAGTTCGCAGGGGTCAAGGCCGAACACGCAGAGAGTTGGCCTCTGTGGGCATCGTGTATGTCACGTCTTATCCTCGAAGAGAAGAATCGACGCTCAACCGAGATAACCCGATCGAGGAAGCCTTTAGGTTTCCTTCTACCCAAACTCATCCGTGAATAAATAGGAGATATATTCTATTAATTAAACACTGAAATGATTTTATAAACAACTCGTAATCCATTACCATTAGTTACTTCATTCTTGACTCTCAAAATACAAACATTTTCATAGTTTGAAGCAGAACATGTGATACACATAACATTACTAGCTTGACTTTCCCAACACCAATACACAACCTACACTATGTCTATGGAATCTCTAATAGATATAAAGGAGTATTATGATATTGCCGACAATAAGGCTACGGCTATATCTCAAAGCATAATACACATGGACAAAAAAAGCACGGCCTTGAAATGAAGTGGGCCTTGTGGGAACACTTGCATCTATTAAAGATGCAGCGCCCCCCGAAAACACCTATTCAAGGACTTGGAAATACAACATGAATATGATGAATCACGGTAACAGAAAAAAGGCTTAGATAGGTGTTAAAGTCAAGCAAATTTATTAAGAACCTCTAATAACATTCATGAATTTCAAGTCAGGAAGCATTTGCAACCATCTTTACACAAAGAGGCCCTGCCGCCTCACCCTAATGTATGCGGGCGGAGGTGCAATGACAATACCATAAACTATACACAAAGTAGCCCTATCGCCTCACCCGAATATGAAGAATCATAGTAACAGTAATATGGCTTAGATAGCTGTTAAAGTCAAGCAAATTTATTAAGAACCTCTAATAACATTCATGAATTTCAAGTCGGGGGAGCCTTTGCAACCACCTTTACACAAAGCGGCCCTGTCGCCTCACCCTAATGTATGCAGGTGGAGGTGCAATGACGATATCATTAACTATACACAAAGCGGCCCTACCGCCTCACCCAAATGTATGAGGGTGGAGGTGCAATCACAATACCATAAACTCTACACAATGCAACCTTTCCACCTCACCCTAATGTATACGGGTGGAGGTGCAATCATAATACCATAAACTCTACACAAAGTGGCCTTGCCGCCTCACCCTAATGAATGCAGGTGGAGGTGAAATCACAATACTATAAACTGTACCGCCTAACGCCAATGTATACAGGTGGAGGTGCAATCACAATTTGTTTTCTCAATATGATAACAATGTGTACAAAAGATGTACTTTGAAATCAATTCCTTTGGCACATTTGGCCTTAAAAAAATGAGTTCATAAGATTTCATCATATAAGAAATAAGTATTTGGTCACATTGATTTCATTCAAGGTTTTCTTCCAAAAGGGGGTATAACATAATTATGTCACAATAGAACATTTTTTACACATGAGGGTTTGGGCACGTTATGCAATTTGAGAAACTATTTACTAGCTTGAACATCCCACTTCAACAATGTTTCAAGTTCGACTACACATGATGGAGTTTTTGCAAGGATTCAGGATTTCTGATATTAGAAGAAGAGTTTAGCATTCATACCTTGTAAGAGCATTCCTTGGTGTCACAATAATGTCTCGACTTCTCTATTATGTTAATCTATAGATTAGGGGAGAATTACAAGAATGATTAGATGAATTCGTATGGCAAGAGCTGCTACATTGATGACCCAACCTTCCCTAAACTATTTCAAGAACAATAACTTCCCCACAGTCTATAGCTCATGCATGTGGTAATTGTTATCTCACCACCTGTAGTCACCCTAAACCCGAAATTGAAGAATTTGAGGAAGAAATTCTTACCTTTTAAAGGCCTAGCAAGTTCCTTTTGATGAAATTCCAAGGTTTGATCAAAGTAAAGTTGTGAAATCCTTTGTCCTTCTTTCCTCTCTATAGAATAGCTAATCTCCTCTCTCGAAAATGTCAGGTAATCCTTCAAAAGTGAGTCGTTCATCTACCAGGTTATAAAATTGGAAAAAAATGGAGCCTCGATACAGATTTGCAGTCGCATATGTGACTGCATAACACTTTTGCGGTCCGTATAATGGACCACATAATGGCCCTCCAGAACTAGGCATTTTTGCTTCACTCTGCGACAAGTCTACAATCCACAGACCAATTCTGCGGTTGCATAATAGACAGCAGAACCATTTTCCAAAATTTCCCATGCTTGATCTGCTATGGGATTTGCAACACGTAAAATGGTTCTGCAGCTGCATAATGGTACTGAAAATTTGCAAATCTTTTTGCTTCATTCCTCCGCCAATTTGCGAACTGCAAATTCGTTCTGCGGTCGCATCGTGGGCAGCAGAACTGCCATGTTCTGCAACGTTTTCATTCAACTCCTCACTGCACTGAGCAAAACCTCAAGTTCTTAGTGAAATTTCACGGGACCTTACAACGTTTGCATAAGGAGGCTCGCGAACGAGTATTGTATTTTAGGGCAGTGTATTTTTCCTCGACGCGTTCGCGATTGTTGTTCCGCAATCGTGATTCATAAATCCGTCCAACGATTATAAGTACTCTATTTTAGAGGTTTCAGATAGTTTAGCATATTTGAAGCTATGGAGCTCGGACTAAGGCGATTTTTGAGGAGATTTTCATATCAAGGAATAGGGTAAGTATTTTCTATTCAGTATTGATTTTATTCTGTGATTCCATCTTTATTTTTGGCATTTGATCGATGATTTCAAAAGAGAAATTATATTTTTTAATAAGCTGAACATTTTAGTTTTTGAACATCGATTCAGATTTGATTTGAATGAAACTAGTATAATTAGACTCGTAATTAAATGAGCCACTAGATTTTGTAGGTTTTGTCGAGTTTCGAGATGCGGGCTCGAGTTTAACTTTTTGGTTGAATTTAGGCTTTTGATTAAAGATTTTACCTTTGTCGATTGGGTTTGTTTTCTTTGGGATTATTTGATGTTCTTGAGTTGCTTTTGGCTAGTTTCGAGCCATTCAGAGGTCGGTATGCTGGCATTTCTAGAGTATATTTGGCTCGCTCGATATTGGATTTGGCTTGTTCGAGGTAAGTAGCATGTCTAACCTTGGATTTGCGGTTATTTAACCCTAGCATCTGTGTTATAAAAGAAGTATTGAGGTGACGCACATGCTCGGTGCCGAGCGTGTGGGCGTACACTGAGGAAATTATGATTTAGTTGACTATTAGACTATGCCAGTCTTGTATGAGCTATGAATTATGATTGAAATAATGTTTAGGCTATATGCTTATTCTGTTTGGATCCAATGAGGTCATCTCTGCTGTTGAGCCATTTGCTTAAATTGTAATTACATACTGTGTCATATTCATTCATTTGCATATCATTTTTCGTCACATAAGTCACTCAGCAATTACCTACTCAATCATATTAGATATATTATCATTTTTGTCACATCATGTTACCATTATTTGGGCTTAATTGGTATAATATTTGTAAGCCCGAGAGATTGATGATTGAGTTGGAGCCTGAGGGCCAAATTGTGAGTGATATTTGTGGGATCGGGATGCGCATCGTAACAGGGATCGGGCTACATGCCACATTAGGTTTTAAGCCCGAGAGATTTATGATTGAGTTGGAGCCTGTGGGCCAAATTGTGAGTGATATTTGTGGGATCGGGTTTTGCATCGTAATAGGGATCGGGCTACATGCCACATTAGGTTTTATTGATTCATGATGGAATCAGGATGCACGCCACATCAGGACATGTTGGCTTATATTAGCGTTTGAGCAAGTTTCGTCCCTCTAAAGTCTAACATAAGCGTAGGTACCGAGTGCTGAGTGACGAGTGAATGAGTATGCAGAGTGATTTGAGTGTGAGACTGAGAGATGGAGTACTCTGAGAGTGTGAGTACATGAGTTCATTACTGTGATCGATGCATTACATTTGACATGCATACTTGGCATATAGGCGTAGAGATGCATTTCCTAATATTAAACGGCATAGAGATGCATTTCCTCATGTTATCTGATACTGAAATATCTTATCTGTTGTTGAAAGGTTTTAGGGAAAAATCACAGTTTTATGATATACTCATTTTGGTGATTTCGGTGAAAGATTTGGGTTTATCGTTGTACCTGAAACGCATGCCTATGTTCCATAACTGTGAATGAGATGAGCATCATATATTTGAGTTATTAGTTGTACTGCTTTGTTATATTCTTACGAGTTGTTCTTGGCTATTGGTGTTGGACTCTAACGATTGTCCAAGCTCATCGCTGTTTTCAATCTAAGGTTAAGTTTGTTATTTATTGAGTACAAGGGGTTAGCTGTACTCATACTACACTTCTACACCCTGCGTGTAGATTTTGGAGCTGATGTTGATGTTTATGGCGGGAGTTGGCACTGAAGATGTACCTAAGTTCTAGTTATAACTGCCTCTTGTTCTTGTTAGCTTTAGATTTATAAATATGTTTACGTATATTTCGAACAGATGATGTATTTAGTTCATTTCAGATTTGTGAACTCTAAATCTTAGAAGCTCATGATTTGTACTCACTCTCGTTCTTTTTAAACAATAAATTTAATAAGAACAATAACATCCTAGTTAGATCGCATAAGTGGAGTCTAGGGAGGTTAGTGTGTAAGTAGACCTTACCCCTACTTCAGAGTAGTAGATGTTGTTTTCGATAGACCCTCGGCTCATAATGATGGAAAGAGATACTAGAGCATTAACACCACAAGAGGCCGAAAAGATAACATTAGCAATGCAATAACCAAAAATAGAGATTAAAGCAATAATAATAAGCAGTAATAATGGCAAAATACTTCAGACACAACGAAAGTAGTAAGGACACAACAAAGCCACTAGTATCCTAAGATAAAACATTATAAAAATAAACTATAACTTGCAACCCTAATGAAGTAGTATGGACATCACATGGGCTACTAGCAGCCTAAGATGGAACACTATCAAATTAACCGCCCGCCTCCTAACTTACAACCTTAATGCTCGATATCCATAGCTTTCTATTAAGGGTCATGTCCTTGGAATTCTGAATCGGCATCATGTCATGTCTGATCACCTCTCCCCAATACTTTTTATGTCGTCCTCTACTTTTTCTCGTACTCATCAAGGCTTGCCGTTCACACCTCCTCACCAAGGCATCCAAGCTTCTCCTCTGCACGTGCGCGAACCATCTAAGCCTATCTTTCAGCATCTTGTCTTCAATGGAGGTCATGCGCGTCTTCACCTTGATTCCTAATCCTATCCAGCCTAGTGTGATTGCACATCCATCTCAACATCCTCATTTCTACCACTTTCATCTTCTGGATATGCGAGTTGTTGACTGGCAACACTCCGTACCATACAATATCGCCGGTCTAACCACCGCTCTGAAGAACTTACCTTTAAGTTTCGTAGACATCTTCTTGTCATAAAGGACACTAGACGCTAGCCTCCATTTCATGCACCTACCCTATACGGTGCATGACATCCTCATCAATCTTCCTATCCCCTTGGATAACCGATCCTAGATACCTGAAGTTCCTTTTTTGGGGAAGACTAGAGAGGCAAGCCTCATGTCCATGTCCGTTTCTCCCGATACATTGCTGAACTTGTACTCCACGTATTTTGTTTTGGTCCCACTTAACTTGAAACCTTCAGACTCGAAGGGTCTGTCTAATACCTCCAATCTCTCGTTAACACCGCCTCGCATCTCATCGATCAGAATTATGTCATCAGCGAATAACGTAAATCAAGGCACCTCCCTTAGAATATGGTGTGTCAGTGCGTCCATCGCCAACGGCAATTTTAAAGGATAAATATTGTTTTTTAATTATTCTTTGTATATGTTTTTCTTTGAAACCAACATTGTTAATGTATATTGTTTGATGTTTTATTAGCAGTTTAGGAGGCATAGGCAAATCAAGACCTGGTAGGCAAAAATGGTTTAAAATAGTGAAATTTACTCACTTTCATTTAAGTACATTCTGAGCAATGATGTTTGAAAAACTAATCCTTTCAATAAATACACAGTTTACTCACGTTTATTGCTAATGAATGAAAATTGACTCTTCTTGGAAAACCTTAAGCGGATCACGTACACTAACAGACCATTTTCAAAACTAAAGGTAGTCACATACAATCAAGTTTACGAGAATAAACATTGATGAATTTTACACAGGACTCTTCGCTAAAACAGTCTTCAAGGACAAAGGTATATCTGGTTTTTCAACTTAAGACATATTTTAAAGGGTAAGTCTTTTGTTTACAAGTTTACAACATCAAACAATATCATTATTCAAAGAGTAATACGTAACATTTTTCCAAACTCAACGAGTTATTCTTTTAAACAAGACTTAAACCTTTTATAAACCTTGCATAGCCACTTCAACCGCTAACTAAACAGAATCTCTTCCCCAAACTTAGCCTAAGTTTAAGGAGCTACCTTAAGTAAATTTAAGGGATGTGTAACAACTTTTCTTTAGAATAATTGGAACCCGTACCCAAATTTCACCGGTTAAAAGACCACTAGTATAATAATGTCACAAACTAGGTACCATGATATAACTTAAAATATTAGGTGGCGAGTTCTTTTTACCAACTTTAGAAGAATCATTAGTTCTATTGTATTTTGGCTAGTGCAAAATAGGATGCAACAACATGGCGACTCTGTTGTGGAAACTGTCTTGATTCAAAATTCACTAGTCATGATGGAACTAACCCACCCGCTAGGTAAGACAATTAACAATAATTCAATTCAAATGATATTTACTTAGAAAAATAAATGATGAAATAGATGAACTTTTACACAATAACTCAAGGATTGGTAGTACAAATTATGAGCTTCGAAGACTTAGAGTTTACAAAGATGGTATGAAATAGATACATCATATGTTCGAGATATACATGAAAAGATTTATAAATCTAAAGTTACCAAGAATAAGAGGTAGCTATAGCCGAAATGCAGGTGCATCTTCAATACCAGCTCCCGCCACACACAGCAACATCAGCTCCAAGATTTGCACGCAAGTTGCAGAAGTGTAGTATGAGTAAAACTGACTACATGTGCTCAATAAGTAACAAACCTAACCTTAGGTTGAAAGCAGTAACGAGCTCGGAAACACGGTTGGAGTCGGAACACCAATAGCCAAGAACAACTCATAACAATATAATGAAATCAATACAAGTAATAACTTAAAAGATATTATGCTCAGCTCATTCATAGTTAAGAAAAAATAGACATGCCTTTCAAGTAAAGCAGTAAAACCTAAATTTTTCACCGAAATTACCAAAATATGAGCATATAAAAAAGTTATTTTCCCAAACTTTCAACAACATATCAGATATTTCATTATCAGATATCAAGAGGAAAGTACATCTCTATGCCTACATGTCAATATTTATGTCAAGTCATCACTTATCATATACCAGAATTATACATCTCAATGCCTACATGTCAAATCATGAATGTCACAACATTGTACAGCATGAAGAAAAATGCATCTCTATTTCTACATGTCAATATGCATGTCAAGTGAATGATTTCACGGCTATGATCCCAGATACTCACACTCTCAGAGTACTCAATCTGCTTGTCTCAAACTCCCACGCATCACACATAATCACTCAGCATTGTATGATACCTACGCTCACTAATGGTATATCAAGCTCCGGAGGGTAGGATCCTACCCAAGCGCTAATATAAAGCCAATATGACTTGCTGCGACGTGCAGCCGGATCCCATACTAATAAATAAGCTGATAAGGCATGCTGCAACGTGCAACCTGATCCCATAAATAGTCAATAAGGCCTGCAACGGCATGTAACCCGATCATATAAATAGCGAATAAGGCATGATACAACGTGTAGCCTGATCCTATAAATATCACTCACAATCCAACTCTTAGGACCTAAATCCGTCATCAATGTCTCAAATCTCAAGGGCTCACAATCTCGTACCCTTCAGCCTAAACAATGATAATATGCGTTGTAACAATGAATGGTGAATAGAGACTGAGATATAATATGGAAATAAAGAATCATGAGTGAGTACATAATTACAGTTAAAGCAGATAACTCAAAACAACAAAGATGGCCTCATCAGGTCTCAACCGAATAAGTGCATAGCCTAAACATGATTCACAGCTCATATAATCAAACAAGAAGGGAGAACATGGATATAACAAGATATGACAACAAAACAAGTCTAATCATAGTCTAATAGTCAACTAAAATCATTATTTCCCCGGTGCATGCCCGCACGCTCATCACGTAGCATGTGCATCATCTCAAAACATCTCTTATAACATGGTTCCCAGGGTTAAATACCTTCAAATTCAAGTTTAGATATGTTACATCCCTCGAACAAGCCAAATCCTATATCGAGTAAGCCAAACAATACTCTAACAATTTCATCCCATGCCTAACAACCTCTGAGCGGCTCGAAACTAACTAAAATCAACTCAAATACATCAAATAATGCCAAAGAAAACAATCCCAAATGATAAAAGTCGAATTCTTATACATTTACTCAAATGTCAACCAAAAAGTCAAACCCAAGGCTCATACCTCAGAACTCAAAAAGCTCACAAAATCTGACAGCCCATTTAGTTACGCGTCCAACCATACCAATTTAATCCAATCCCTACTTTGTATCAATGTTCAAAACCAAATTATTCTCTTCAGAAAAGTTTTTGATAAAAATTCTCAATTCTCCAATCAAAATATGGATTAATTCATAAATGAACCACTGGAATCATGTTAAAATACAAAAATTGAGATTACATACTTACCCATATGAAAATACGAGAAGAACTTCGTGAATATCACCTCAATCGGAGCTCTAGAACTCAAGATATGCTCAAAATACCAAACGAACACAGTCTGATTTTTTTTAAACATGAGTTTCCGATTTTGCGCCAAAAAAGCTGCATCTGCGCATATTCAGCTGTCATTTGCACTTTTGAGAACCATTTTTTGCACCTACAGGGCCGCAGATACAGACCCAACTTCGCATCTGCAAAGCACCAGCTCTTTTCTCCGACACTAAAATGAGCATAACTTCGTCATACGATGTCGAAATTTGACAATTCTTTTTTTAGTGGCTCCATAATTATGATACATATCTAATTCCTCAAAAAAGCAGAATTTGAAACTAATTTGCTTAATGTGGTACCATTATGATTGAAGAAACAATGTCAAAACAAAAATACAAGCACAACACAACTTAAACCTATCCGAAACTCATCTAAGTCCCTCGGGACCCCGTATGAACATACCAAATGGTCCCATAAAATAAAAAAATTACTCAAGGCCTGAATTCATGAATGACAATATCAAAACCACAAATCACACCTCAAATCAAACTTAATAAACTTTTAAACTTTCAACTTCCAAATCTCGTGCCAAACCATATCAAATCAACTCGTAATGACCTCAAATTTTATACATAAGTCCCAATTAACGTAACAAAGATATTCAAATTCCCGAAACCACAATACGAATTCGAGATCATCAAGGCCAACTCCTCATCAAACTTATAAATATTCTAAACCTTCAAATTAATAACTTTTGCCAAATAGTGCTGAAACCTTCTAGAAGCTTCTAAATGCAAATCGGGGCATACACCCAAGTCCAAAATAGCTATCCGCACTTAACGAAACCACCAAAACTTTGATCCAAGGTCAAATATACAAAATGTAAACTTGGTTAATTCTTCCAGCTTAAAGCTTACTAGCTAAGAATCATTCTTTCAAATCTATTCCGAATCACCTAAGAATCAAAATTGATGATTCACACAAGTCATAATACATCATATGAAGCTACTCGAGACATCAAACAACTGAATGGAATGCAAATGCTCAAAATAATATGTCGGGTTGTTATATTCTCCCCCACTTAAACATACATTCGTCCTCGAACATGCCAAGAGTCGTTCCAAAGCCATTAATTCACTGTGTTACCTTGCCATACACATACCCGGGGGTGATCACATGCCACCCCTATGAGTATATGTTCGTCAACTCAACCTAGCCGAAAACTCGTCCTTCAACCTAAGCCTAAGACCTTGGAACCCAATTTCTAACATATGAAATTCCTTACAAGACCCGAAACTTGCATCTAAACATTGTGTAAGTCTGAACAAGTTGTATCAAGCAATAACCATAACCCAAGATGTAATCACATGATATACCCATAACTCACATTCTCGTAGCAACAACTTCTGATCCCATAGCTGCTCAAAAACAATCCCGGTACCGGTAACAAACCTCATATATATTAAAACCCTGTTCTAAACCTTCGTACACTGCGAGTAATGAATGAAACACGCAAAAACTCATAACCACTTATCAACTAGACAAGTCATGAATCTCTTCCTCGTTCGAAAAGAAACATAGCCAACTTCTAAGTCGATCAGTGACATTATCCTTCCAAATATACTGTAATCAAATCCGATAACACCCATTCTAGGTCCAATGACCTCATCTCATCAAATATGTCCACTATACCAACATGCCACACCAATACAACCTCAAGCCACAAACTGTGTAATCCGTGCACCAATAAGCAACAATTCCAATGCACCTAAAAATGAAAAAAAACTCAAATAAAATAACCGTCCTACATATTCAACTTGTACCACAACAAACGCAATGCTAAGAACCCATTGCACATAATATAACCAATACACAAGGATCTAATGCATCGTGTGTGCAATTAACCAATATATCACAACCAATCGTAACATTGAAGAGTAACACATAGAACACATTAGAACACGAACAAGCTCAGATCTAACATAATGACATACCTTTCAACACTATAGTTCCGAGTCAACAAATCTAATCCAGTGTAGAATACACATCCTCCTTGGCCTACCAATGGCTCCCAAATCAACTCTGGTCATCCCTAAATGGATAAATAGCCCTCCAAAATAGATTGTTTCACTTTGGCCATATCTTCAAATCCGCAACCTCAAAACAATCTACTTATGAGAAATCCCAATCTCCAAATCCATAGCATAAAACCACGTAGATTAGCAATCAACGAGAATATCATTATCAATTCTGAGTAACAAGCATATTACATCCCGATTAGCTAGAACCTTTCACCTATCCTATTCAGGAGAAAATCACAACGCACAACAAACTCCCCATGATTGTAGAAAATATGCACCCCAAGCCATGATAGGAATTATCAAGAACTCTAAGAGATTCATTAGTACATAACCATACCATAAAAACCGAATTCCTCAAACCCATCCAAGTCACGCAGGTCGCCAAGCCTAAGAGTATTGCCAGAAAATACCTATAGAGACTTGTCACATCATAAACATTCAAAGAACGGATCATATCCATTACCGTGCTGATCCAACCTACTACAAAGCTAGCATATTTCATCGAGTTCCTTCTGAATTACCTTCAAGTTAACACTTCTCCTTGCCCAAAGCTTACCACAAGAGATCCTAGCATAAAACCATGTCATCCTAACGCCCATAAGCCGTACTATTCCCTATTAAGCACCTCAAAAGTACCAAAATTGAGACACCCACTATAAAGAGACCTTCAACAAATCTAAGCATTTTCTTAATCTCTATGATATTTAAATATATACATAATGATACAGAACTACCGAGAGTACTGACACCATCCAATGCAATCTCAAATCGTACCCATTTACAAATCCAAAAAATTCTCAAATGTCACATATGAATATTGAACTCTGTAGAACCTTCTCGAGAGTTATCTACCCCATTCAAATCTCACTCTCCAACTCCACCAATCGAACGACTAACACATCTCTCGTACACTATCGTATCACTTGAATACTTCTATAATTCCATGCGCAATATGGAAAAAATCTGAATATCAGTTGTCGATCAACCAAGCGAGTACCTCAATACCAACAAAACATCCGTAAGTCAAAACATAGTACGCCTTTTGTAATGCACACCCTTCTCATGTAATACTAAGTAGTACTAGCATTCTTCTAAACATTTGGAACCATCCATGTTGTCTAAGAATTCATGACCTTCCTTTCAATACTAAACCGCCACCTTGTACATACGAATCTTAATCCCACAAGATGCACCATATCTATTATGCCATCATATGAAAAGTACGAGAACCTCATTATCCATTCTGAGTAACAAGCATATTAAATCCTCGATTAGCTGGAACCTTTCACCTATCCTATTCAGGAGAAAATCACAACACACAACAAACTCCCCATGCTTGTAGAAAATTTCCAATCCAAGCCGTAGTAGGAATCATCAAGAACACTATGAGATCCATTAGCACATAACCAAACCATCAAAACTGAATTCCTCGAACCTATCCAAGTCACGCAGATCACAAAGCCTAAGATTATTCCTACAAAACACCTATAGAGACTTGTCACATCATAAATACTCAAAGAACCGATCATATCCATTACCGTACTGATTCAACCTACTACAGAGCTCTCCTATTTCATCGAGTTCCTTCTGAATTACCTTCACGTTAACACTTCTCCTTGCCAGAACACCATGATCCTTACCCAAATCTCACCACAAGAGATCCTAGCATAAAACCACATCGTCCTAACTCCCATAACCCGTTGTATTCCCTATTAAGCACCTCAAAAGTACCAAAACCGAGACACCCACTCTAAGTAGACCTTTAGCAAATCTAAAGTCGTTTTCTTAACCTCTTTGATATTGAAATATAGAATACGTAATGATACAGAAATACTGAGAGTATCGACACCATCCAATGCAAATCTCAAATCCTACCCATTTACAAATCAAAAAAATTCTCAAATGCCATATAAGAATATTAAACTCTGTAGAACCTTCTCAAGAGTTATCCACCCCATTGAAATCTCAATGCACCGCCCAAAATAAACAGAATGACCTGTACCTTATTAGCACACAAACGCCCAAAGAAGTAATCCACACCTCTAAGCAACCAAACGAATCCCCTTTTCTAAGAACATTACATCCGTCACAAACAACAACCCTAAACCACACCCAAGACTTCCATATATCCATAAGGTGTAATACATCATGCATACCAAAATTTCTTGCTTAAGTCTTCCTCAAAACTAACATCTGCAAGTCATAAACTGATCGACAAGTATTGGTCAGACCGAAACCAATACAACACACAACTATTAGGGGTGGGCATCGATAAGTTCGGTTCGATTATTAATATTATCGGTTTAACATATCGATTATTGGTTTATAAATTTGATAAATCGATAACTAAACCGATAAGATATCGGTTTTAATTCATCTATTATCGATCATTATCGATTTTATTATCGATCATTATCGGTTTGATTATCGATTTACCCGATAAGATAACTCATTTAGAGTTAAGCAAGAGAAGACAATTCAATAAAGTTAAGCAAAACAAGAGAAGAATTTACATATAGTATAATACCTATTTCTACATCCTGTCCAGTGGCTACAACTGGAATGGTACTAATTATTCAACAATAGTTGTCCAAATACATTAATAATAATACAAAGTAGTAGAAATTTCACCTTAAAATTAACAAGTCCAAACATTTAGTACTAACAATACAAGATAAATTGGATGTTATTTGTCAAATGTCTAACCTGAAAAAAGAAACCATAGAGAAAAACCTTGATATGTGCATGGGCAATATTAACACAGAAATGAAAAACACCTAGAAGGCAAGAAAATGTTATCCTTGTCAAAGCTCAGCATATTATACAGAAGAATAATGCTAAAAAATACACCTGAAATTGACGAAGGTTGTCGATTGAGAATTGATAAGTGCGAAGAGAAATGGGTAGTAGGTATAGGCTGCAAAATGTGAGTTCACAAAATTAAGAAACAAAAATAAAAAATAAAAAATCATTAACAAACAGAAATACCAATAAGAAGATGAATTTTGTTATAGAAATTAAAAGCCTGATGTATAAGACTAAAGACTTACGCTAGGAGTAGCTAGTAAGGTTTATGAAGAATGAAGATAAAGGAACTGAAGAGTGCTGCTGAGAAAGAATTAGAGAGAATGAACTGAACCCCTATTATATGTATATACTTAAGGGTAAAGTCATAATTTTATTAATTCTTATTGGGTTATCGGTTAACCCATTAACAAAATTGACAAATCGAGTCCCAAATCGATAACCCAATAGTGAAAAAATTCTAAATCGTTACAAAATTGTTAACCCAATAACCCAATAACAATTAACAGTTCGGGTTATTGGTTGTACCCGATATATGATCGGGCCTAATAACTATGAAATCTAATAGTCTATGGTAGACTCCCCCACTTGGCTCAGATCCATAAAATAAAATATCTAATAACTCACAATACCCATACTCTGTTACTGCCATAATCCCGCAGTGAGATGCAACTAAATTCTTCAAAAGCTCATCAACTCAAACCATAAAATACCTTAAATTATCTGTTAAGCTCAGATTAATCCTCGTGGCAGTGATGTCAGCTTTCTCAATCGACCCAGACTTAAACTGCAACACATATATCCTATTGGTATAAAGAAATACTCCAAATAAACATCATAAGGATCACAGACCGGTAGATCACCCCACGGGAGATAACCCACCCGCTTAGCTCCAAACTGGCATTTCACAATGCCCTACCATGGCCACAACCATCATGCAATCACTTATTCTTCTCGAGGCTAAAATTGTCAGCAAGGAATGTGAATCTACTTCATACCATAATTGGACAACATGATAAGTCCCTCAAACACACTCATAACTCAACACTATACAACATATCTAGAAAGAAACCAAGCACCCAATAGTCCTTTTCACATCTCAAGCAAACACTTCTCATCACATTCAAACCATCTGAACACATCCCGTAGACATATCATACTCATCATATCATCACCTGACTACTCACCGAGCCATAAATTCCACTCATAGGGACGCTACCACACATATAAGTCCAAAAGCACATGCTCACACAACTGAACTACCGAGCCCAAACTGCAGTAAAAAATTGACCTCATATTCTTAGACTGACCTATCACAAAAACAAAAAGAACACATCTCGTGCCTCATCCATGGAATCATAATTCGTCGGTGCATAGCTAATACCAAACGCTCACATAACATACGAGCAAGTGGAAAGAATTCAAATAGATATGCTTTAAAATGAATCAATGTTGCATGATAAGAAAGGAACAGTGGGAGGTTTATCCAGGATGCCTTGTATCCTATTGAAGATAGGTATGGAAGTTATCATACCGATCTCCAAGACTCTACAAGGTATTTGCTCATGACTCGTAGAGCCTATGAACCTAGAGCTCTGATACCAACTTGTCATGACCTAAAATCCACTCGTCGTGATGACATTTAACCCAACCTTCTAGGTAAGCCAATTAATAATAGTCCAGTTCAAATGAGATTTATAGAGAAAAATAAACAATGAAATAGCTGAACTTTTACAACAACCCAAGGATTGGTAGTAAAAATCATGAGCTTCTAAGACTTATAGTCACAAAGCTGTAGTAAAATAAATACATCATATATTTGAGATATATACGAACGAACTTATAATTCTAAAGCTACCAAGAATAAGAGACAACTATAATTAGAACATAGGTGCATCTTCAATGCCAGCTCATGCCACACGCGGCAACATTAGCTCCAAGATCTGCACGCAAGGTGCAGAAGTGTAGTATGAATACAACCGACCCCATATACTCAATAAGTAATAAACCTAACCTTAGGTTGAAAGTAGTAACGAACTCAAAAAAAGGGTCAGAGTACAACACCAATAGTCAAGAACAACTCGCAACAATATAATAAAAGTAGCACAAGTAATAACTCAAAAGATATTATGCTCAGCTCGTTTATAGTTACGAGAAATAGACATGCCTTTCAAGTATAGCAGTAAAAAACAAAAATTTCACCAAAATTACCAAAATATGACAATATTAAAAAATTGCACTTTTTCCTAAACTTTCAACAACAAATAAGATAATTAATTATTAGATAGCATGAGTAAAGTACATCTCTATGACTATATGTCTATATGCATGTCAAGTTATCACTTATCTTATGTCGTCTAGCACGAGTATTATATATCTCAATGTCTACATGTCAATGTACATGTCAAATCATGAATTTTACAACATTGTGCAGCGTGGGAAAAAGTGCATATTTATGCCTACATTTCAATATGCATGTCAATTGAATGATTTCATGGTGATAACCCCAGGTACTCACACTCTTAAAGTACTTAATCTGCCTGTCTCAAACTCCCACTCATCAGACACAATCACTCAGCATCGTACGGTAACTGCGCTCTCTGCTGGTATCAGACTATGGAGGGACATATCAAGACCAAGCGCTAACATAAAACCAATATGGCGTGCTGCAATGTGCAGCCCTATCCTATAATATTAAATAAGCTGATAACGCCTGTTGCGACGTGCAATCCGATCTCTTAAATAGCCAATTAGGCATGCTGCAGTGTGAAGCCCAATCCTATAAATTGCCAATAAGGCATGTTGCAACGTGCAACCTGATACCATAAATATCACTCACAATCCGGCTCTCAAGCCCCAACTCGGTCATTAATCTCTCAAATCTCAAGGGCTCACAATCTCGTTCCCCTCAGCCAAAACTATAATAACGTGTGATGTAGCAACGCATGATGAATAGAGACTGATATATGAGATGCAAATGAAGAATCATGATTGAGTATATAATTACAGTTAGAGAAAATAACTCTAAACAACCGAATAAGCACATAGCCTAAACATGATATCTAACATGATTCACAACTTATATAACATAGTTATCAGGGTTAAATATCCTCAAATCCAAGTTAAGATATGTTACTTACCGTGAACAAGCCAAATTCAATACCGAGCACGCCAAAATATACTCTAGAAATGTCATTTTGCGAGTAACGACCTCTGAACGGCTCGAAACTAACCAGAAGTAACTCAAATATATAAAATAATGCCTACGGAATGATAAAGGTTGAATATTTACACATTTACTCAAAATCAATCAAAATATCAAACCATGGCTCGTACCTCGGAACCTGACAAAACTCACAATATACAATAACACATTCACTTATGAGTCCAACCATACTAATGTCATACAATTCCTACTCTGAATCAATGCTCAAAACCAAATTATTCTCTTTATAAAGTTTCTGATAAAAATCCACAATTCTCCTATAAATATATGGATTAACTAGTAAATGAAGTATTGGAATAATAGTAAAATAAAACAATTGAGAGTAGATACTGACCCCATTAAAATATGAGAAGAACGCTGCAAATGTTACCTAAATCGAAGTACTAGAACTCAAGATATGCTCAAAATAACAAAAGAACATAGTCTGATTTTTTTATACACAGGCATTTCAGCTTTTTCTCCCAAAATGTCGCACCTGCACATATCCAATTGTCATTTATGATTTTGCGGACCATTGTTTGCACCTACGGGGTTGTAGATGCCGACCCAACTTTGCATCTGCGATATACCAGCGCTAGCTCTCTTCTCCAACACTAAAATGAGTATAACCCCCTTATACGATGTCCAAATTTCACGATTTTTTTGCTATGGCTCCATAATTACGATATAGATCTAATTCTTCAAACAAAAATTGTGCTCATTTGTTTATTATGGTATCACTTATACTTGAAGAAATGACATCGAAACATAAAAAACGAGCGCAACACAATCCAAACCTATCCGAAACTCACCCGAGCCCCTTAGGACCCCATACGAACATACCAACAAGTTCCATAACATAAAATAGACTTATGCAAGGAATCAAATCATCCATAACAACATCAAAACTATGAATCATACTTCAAATCAAATTTCATGAACTTTTGAGCTTTCAACTTCCAAAACTCGCGTCGAACCATATCAAATCAACTCGGAATGACCTCAAATTTTTCACATAACTCCCAATTTACATAACAAAGCTATTCAAGTTCCCCGAACCATAATCCAAACCCAATATCATCAATTTCAAATCCCGATGAACTTATGAATATTTTAAACATTCAAATTGCCAACTTTAGCCAAATAATAGAGAAACATTCTAAAAGTATCCAAATGCAAATTCGGGCATACGACCAAGTCCAAAATCACCTTCCGGACCTAAGAAACCATCAAAACTTCGTTGGGGGTCAAATATACAAAAGTTAAACTTGGTCAACTATTCAACTTAAAGTTTCCTAGTTGAGAATCATTCTTCCAAATCAATCCCGAATCACCTAAAAACCAAAATCGATAATTCACACAAGTCATAATACATCATATGAAGCTACTTAAGACTTCAAGCAGCTAAACGAAATGCAAATGCTCAAAACTACCAGTTGGGTCGTTATATGCACACTTAGGTTCTAACCTTAGAAGACTTAGGCTTGACTTGAACTTAAGGATGTTTTCTTGTATTCTAATTTAATTATGCTCAACCTGCAAGTATGTGTTTACTTGATTTATCCTGCTTTTTTATACTATATAACATGTTGGTACCTACTTAACTGTTTAATCTTAATATTATTACTGCTTCACCATAATGATCTGTTACTACTTTATACCTTGTCATTACATTTTTTCTATCGAGTCTTGGCCATACATAATCACACACAATAGATGTAAGGTTTGTCTTTTCACTCCTTCAAACCTTATTTAAAAAATCTATAGTTTCAGAGAACGACTTTGTTAGGCTAACTGACATAATGTATCGGAGTCATTTAGTCCAATTCCAAAATTGGGAAACACTATACTTTTATCAAACATAGGTCATGTTACATAAACCTTAGGTCGGTCAGTCCTTAATATTGACTCACAATTAGGAAAGTCACATTAATGTCAACAGGACATACACCCAATGACATGCTTTCTACGGAACAACGAATCAATCCAGATAAGACACTAAAGATCCAGAGAAAAACACTCACCAAACCTTTCACCCATTTTTAGATGGAAATCAACCGTGACTTCCCGGAGATTAACATGGTTATGGGAGCGCCTCATAAATTGAAGCAGTGGTGGAAAAACATTCGGCGGGATCACGAGGATGAGATCAGGACACACCTAGAAGCACTAACTGCCCTGATAAACATCCGAGTTGATAAAGTACTCACCAGGTTATTGATAGAGTTTTGGGACCCATCCAAGGTGGTCTTCAAATTTGTTGATTGTGAGCTAAATCGATACTGGAGGATATTACCAGTTTCACAAAGTTACCATTTACTGGGCAGAAGCCAATACTTCCAGACATCATGCCGGACAACAGGTTCCTCCATGCACTAGGACTAATGAGAAACATGAACTTATGAAGCATCAAGGATGGATGGGTAGCCTGGACCATCTATTTGACAGATCCAGACACCAGGAGAGCTGTGAGTGACATCTTGAGGAATTCTAGTATCATCAAGTGGAATATGAGAGCCTTCTCCCCCTAACCTTTGGGCGGATCAATATCAACCTACTGCCTTTAGTTTTGGCTACTTTCCGAGGAAACCTACAGGTCACTCTTATTCCTATGATATTTGCAGAGACATTTCGAGCACTATCAATGTTTTTCAGAGGATATGATTTCCTCAGATGCTGCAAGTTGCTACTGCAGATATGGGCTACAAAGCATTTCTTCCCGAGGGAGCCGACCATTGACTACTTTGGGCTACACCACATGGCCAGAAGGAATGGCGGGAACTTTTGACCTATCCGAGTGGAGAATCCATTAACTAGAATCTTTCTTGATTGAGTGGTAGAGCAATTATAAGAAGCCCGGGGATGTACTTTGACAAATTGGTAGGTCTGGAGGGGATTCACATGTACACACCACTGAGCATGCTGAGGTAGTTTGGTTTGATTCAAGTCGTGCCTCTCTAGTCAAGGACATCTTTATACGAGGATATTACAATAGGTTTATTACAATCCCGAGAGTAAGAAGGCTCCTCGACAAGTGGAACGATCTAATCACAATGGGAACGGGGCGATACCCCTAGTGCACGCCTGAGTACTTTGTTATCTTTTTTAATTTAACTGTACTTTTATCTCTTTCTCCTATTCCTCTTTGGAATAGTCTGTTTACTATAAATAGATATCTCTCTTTTTGATGTCTAGTAATTTATCATGAATTATGTACTTTGATATATTTAAATTATGTAAAAAAAAAAAGTAATATAGATATCCAATATTATTTCTTTAGTATGACTATATTTTATATTAATTAAGATCTATATTTTTACTGTATGTTTTATACTTTATTCATTGAAAATGACAATTTAACTAAATTTCTTTATAATAAACATTTAAATTTATTTTTCTCTTATAAATAATACTGATGTCAAACTAAATCTTGATATTATCTTTTTTTAAAATTTGTCAACAAAAGTACTTTTATAAAGATTAGCCCAACATAATTTGCTTATTATATATTGCAAAAGGCACTTCTCAAATGAATTGGTTAAATATAAATTTTTACTTGTCACGATCCAAAATTTTCTCCGTTTGGTGTCGTGATAGCACCGGGTCTTAGGGACTAGGTAAGCCTAACATTTACTGAAAAAATAACAGAAATAAATAACGATTGACAAATGTAAGAAGAAATATCGATACAAAGTTTAGAATCCCAAAATCGGTAGTACGATTCATAAGCTCTACAGAGTTTGCTAGAAAACTTCTAAATACAGCTGTTTTTAAAATAAGGATAAATAGTGCAAAAACAACATCAAAATGCGACTTCGAAGTCTGCGAACGCACCAACAGGTTTACCTTGAGTCTCCACAGCAAGATCCATACAGCTGGCTAACGATCGACTGACTCCAAAATACCTGGATCTACACAAAAATTATGCAGAGTTATAGTATGAGTACACCGCAACGGTACCCAGTAAGTATCAAAAACTAACCTCAGTGGAATAGTGACGAGGAACAGCCAAGATGCCTACTGGACTAAATAACCTTAGTGAATAAAAGTGTAGTACTAGCAGAATACTACATCTCTAAAAAACTAAGCATAATGACGATGCTACTATAGTACTTTAAATGAGAAATAGAAACAACAATTAGCAGCGAAACACAGCAAGTGATAACATGGTAAAATAAGCTGAACATAGTCTAAATCTGCCTATCACAATCGAAATAAGAACATTAGTCTAAATCTGGTTATCACAATCGAAATAAGAACATGTAGCAACTAGATGAGAGTAACCACTTTCACATCAGGTTTTATCCAATACTCATCATGACGTACCAACCCCAGAATATCCACTAGCCACAGGACCTACTTTATGAACCCTAAATACTTGGCATTTTGTGCCCTCATTTCAACTAGTACTGCACAGACGACGCTCATGCCAATGTAAGCACTCTCGTACAGAAGGCAAGTAGACAAGGGTGTGCATCAATACTCACAATATTAGGATCCATCATCTTGTTAGAAACTACGCTTAACGCTAGAGGGGGGGTGAATAGCGTTTTAATGAAATTTAGCGTTTTCTTGCGGAATTTAAATTTTACAGGAAGTAAATAAGTGCAATAAAAATAACTTACACAAGGATATATCCTGGTTGGCCACAACAGTGGTTAGTCCAGTCCCCGAGAGACTCTCTCGAGATTTTCTACTAACTTGTTAAGCTTACGGGTGCTTAACAAACCTTTACAGTTGCTCGGAGATACAATCTCAAAGACTTCACTTGCTCGGAGGTTCCTCACCTCAAAGACTTCACTTGCTCGGGGATACAATCCCAAAGACTTCACTTGCTCGGGGATACAATCCCAAAGACTTCACTTGCTCGGGTATACAATCCCAAAGACTTCACTTGCTCGGGGATACAATCCCAAAGACTTCAACAGAGGAAGCACAAGTTCCTCAACACAAGAGAATCAAAATTCTCTTACAAGTATTTGAAATACTTGAACACTCACTTAACAAAGGTACTCCTTGATGAATAGATATGAGTAAAATAATACGCTCAAGATCACAACAACTTTGAACAATAATATGGCTCTCAAAAGCTTTATGAAATGAGTAGAAAATGATGAACAATTGAATGAAAGCTTAAAGCAATGTAATGATCAGTTAGTGTATGTTGTTGTATTTAAAACACTGAGTTGAAGCTGTATTTATAGGTGCAAAACTTGGTCTTACCGTTGTCTAATTGCCAACTAAGAATTGCTGAATTTACTCAGTGACAATCGATTGTCAAGACCAAACAATCGATTATCTGCCAGTCAGATCAAAAATCAATCCCAGATTTTACGCTTAATAATCGATTACTTACAATCCATAATCGATTACTGGCAAAATTCAAATTCAGATAATCGATTATACCAAATCCATAATCGATTACTTCAGCAACGTTCCAAAAATCATTTACAGATTTTAATCAAAAACATCGATTATAGCGAATCAATAATCGATTACCTCATTAACGTTTTAAAAATTATTTCCGGATTTTGAGCAAAACATCGATTACAGAAAACCAATAATCGATTACTTTGAGGTATTTGAAAATCATTTGACAACGGTCAGCTTCAACAATCGATTGTCCCTTGCAACAATCGATTACTTGTCATTTTCTGAAAATCTCAAATCACACTGTTTCAAGCCAAAGTTTTTGCGACTAAGTATAAACTTTGACAATCGATTGTTGGACATAGACAATCGATTGTTAAACCCAGTTAACTCAACATAATCGATTACTATTAGTTACTAATCGATTACTTAAGTAATTTTAAAATAACTGGGAGACATCAACTCAACATAATCGATTACCATTAGTTCATAATCGATTATTCTGAGTATTGGAAAACTTTACCTCATCAATAATCGATTGTCATTAGTTCACAATCGATTATCTTGCAGATTTGGAAAAACCTGATGTTAACTGTCTTATTCACAATCGATTATCATTAGTTCATAATCGATTGTTATGCAGTCTTGGCTTATAAACAATCGATTATCATAAGTACATAATCGATTATTCTTAGCCCAGATTTCTGAGGTATGTTTAGAAAACATTTTGTCTAATGTAAATATGCATCATTTGAAATCATTTGATACAGAAATAAGTATGCATGATTTTGGAAAATAGTTTTATGAGAGAAGCCATGTTATGGAGTCAAGTTATAGGATCAAGATCACATTTAAGAATAACTCAATAATAACAATTAAAAACAACGTCTTGAGCTTCAATCTCAACATTTGTGCTCTTGTACTTGAGCTCCGTCATATATCAATTTGTGCTTTGTTTGTCATTCATCAAAACCTACAAAAGAATACACGTTTAGTATATCGCATTGAGAACGTGTTTCCAACAATTTCCCCCTTTTTGATAATAGCAAACATTAAGCGGGATATGCAATTTTGACAAATAATATTGACGATTCAAGACAAGTAACAAGTATGCATATTTGTTCTTGTTCCCCCTCAATTTAAGAATTCCCCCTCAATTTAAGCTTATAAGCAATTAAGCAATTTAGAGGTGGTGCATACCCGTTATCCCGTTATCTTCCTCCTTTTGCCATTAGCAAAAAAATAGTAAGGAAAGATACACAAAGATGAAATAAAACAAAGTTTATTGAAAATTAAAGGGGTACAGCAGAGGGACATCCAACAATACAATTAAAACAGAAAAAAAAACAATACAATATCAATTATCTCCGTCACGATCCGCCTCGTCATCCGGCGCAGCTTCAAAGGGAACGAGACCCGCATAGGGATAATGGACATGGTCAAAATAACCATGGATCTCGTGTGTCAACTGAGAGAGCTGGTCGGATATAGTTTGGAGAGTGGGCTCCTGAGATGGACGAGCACGACGGGCAGGACGGGTAGGATGAGGAGCTGGAGCATGATCACCATCATGATGGAAGGATGATTCCGAGATTTCCCAGATTTTGGTACTCCTTTTGAGAGGACCATTTTCAGTGACAAATCCGGATGCTTCAAGAAAATTCATGATGAGGAGAGAATAAGGAAGGGGCATGTTATCGGCGACGGCATCGAGCATGTGCATTTTAATGAGCCGACACCAATTGATCTTGGCTCCAGTGACAATGGCATGTAAGAGCTTGGAGTCCTCTTGGGATATGGTGGTATGATTGTGCCTACGAGGTCTTAGGACACGGGTGATGAAGTAGAGGAGAAATCGATAATTTGGGTCCATGCCCGAGATGGTAGGACGACGAGAAGAAGCTTGATCATAAGAGATTCCGGCTTGGTGGAAAAGAATGGATTCATCAAAGAGAGAGCCGGCCTCATCAATATACCGGATAAGATCTTCACCATCGTTTGGAATGCGGGCGATGGTGTGAAGGTTCTCGTCAGAGAGGAGAATGTGAATGCCATTGATGGAGGTGACCACCTCACCATCTTCATCTTTGTGAAGATTTGAATAGAATGCTTCAACTAAAGTTGTGTTAATATGAGGATGGGTAAGGAGCAAGAAATCATAGAGTTGAAACTCTTTGAGCATGTTGGCGGCAGGGGCGAAAGGTTCAAGGAGCTTGCTTGTTGAGAAGCGAGGAGGAAGAATAAATCGCTTCTCAAACTTGGAGAGAAACCTAGAAAGTTCAGGTTGAGTTTCGAAGAACAAAACGGACCCGTCTTCATATGGGAAGTTTAGAGGAGGAGGGACTGTTGAGGCTGAGGCACCTTGCCTGGAACGAGAACGTTTGGAGGAGCGTCCAGACATATTGGAAAATTTTTACTGCTGAATTTTTGAGACTAAGATGCAAGGAATTGACCTTTGATTTTTAGAAATGGTGCTTGAGTGAGTGAGAATGATCCTATATGAGGGCTATTTATAGGAGAAGGAGTGATCAGCCATTTACTAAAGATACCTGCTGAAAATTGAAAGTTGGAACAGTCAAAAACGGTAAGAAATAAATTTACTGACCGTTAGATAATCGATTATTTGGCAGAGATAATCGATTGTATTTACTGTTGGATTGAATTTTGAAACTGACAAATCGATTTAAGAGACAAACGGTAAAAAAATTTGAATGAGATAATCGATTATCAACACAAAATAATCGATTATGGAGCATTTATGTCCTGACAGCAACCGATGTTGGAGCCAAACGGTAACAAAGTTTAAACAAGAAATAATCGATTGTCAATTTTGGTAATCGATTATTATTTAAATATGGTTGATACAGAGAACTCGGAAAATTTCTGAATATGACAACTAATCGATTATAGGAAGAAATAATCGATTGTCTGGAAAAGTATTGCTGAATGACTGAGACGGAAATCGATTATGCAATATAAGGAGTTAACAAATTAAACACATTTTCATAATAAAACTAATCAGTCAAAACAATCGATTATTGATACTGATAATCGATGTACTGCACAGTAGATAATCGATTATTTTCTTGGGATAATCGATTGCGGTGTGCTAAGACTTCATAATTTATCTTACCTTTGGGGAAGTACCTGCAAAATGGAATTAAACGTCTCCGACGCTCAAGTCAGTAATTTATAGTGACGTGAATAAATTACACTAGTGTTATCAAGTGATATCGTGAACTCTTAAGAATTGTGTCCTAGAGTGTTCTTAAGAGAGTTTCGGGTACTTACCTTTCCTCCGACGTCGCCAATTACCTGATCAAGAGGGTGGTCTTTGATCGTCCTCCATTCATTTTGTTCTTTTGTTTCACTCCCCAAATGTGGAGCTTCTTCCGTTGATTGTTCCACAATTTCATCATTGATTTCCTTCGATGCCTTTTCTTGTATTTTGTTTTTCAAATTGCTTAAAATATCAACCGATCTGAATATGATTGTTTCCAAATATGACGCTTCCTCCTTCTTTGTGCTCTAGTTGAAGGGATTTGGATTCATCTCCCGTCATGTGTTTGGAGCATCCACTATCAAGGTACCATAGTACGCTTGATCCCTTCAAGCACACCTACAAAACAAATTAATTTTCTTTGGGTACCCATGCCATCTTGGGTCCTTGAGGGTTAGGCATATTGTAATAATATGTTTGAGTAGCATGTCTATGACGAGTAAAACATGCGGGAGCAATATGACCAATGCGTCTACAATAATGACATGTCACATTCGGATTATGCATTCGTCTAGGTTCATAGTAGCTAGATGAATGAAGGTTGCTTACCTTATTTTTTCCCTTTGCGCTCATATTCCTTGCGCATAAACTTTTGGAATCTTTTAATGACTAATCCAAACTCGTTGTCTTCTTCCTCTTCAATCTTTGGTTGGCTTGTGCTTGCTTTTAGAGCAATCTTTTGCCTTCTTTGATCATCAACAAACGGGTTAAGAATAGTAGATTCATAGGTTTTAAGATTACCTCTTAGTGCGTCGATGGTGACGTTTGAGACTCCAATTGATTCTTGGATAGCATCGGCTTTGGATCGCCATGCCGGTGTGAGGCTTCTAAGAACTTTTCGAACAAGTTCTCTATCCGTGAACGTCTTCTTGAGGACGTGTAGATCATTTACTATTGTTGAAAAGCGCTCAAACATCTCATCTACTTTTTCTCCTTCCTTCATATGAAACAATTCGTAAGCATGAGTAAGAAAATCAACTTTTGCTTCTCTTACCTGGTCAGTCCCTTCGTAAGTGACTTCTAATTTGTTCCACATTTCTTTTGCTGTTTTGCAACATGAAAGTTTCCTGTAATCGTTAGCGTTAATAGCACAATACAATAAATTTACAGCTTTATAATTATTTTGAATCATTCTATTGTCCTCTGTGGTGTACTCCTCTTCGGATTTGGGAATCCATTCGCCTTCCACTTTCTTGACTGGAATTTCATTTCCCTTTGTGTACACCTTCCAAAGGTAGGGACAATTTGACCGAATGAAGATTTCCATCCTCTCCTTCCAGTATGAGTAATTTGTGCCATTGAATAGAGGAGGTCGTGTAGGGCATTGTCCTTCTTCAATTCCTGCAAAAGAATCTAGAGTAGAAGCCATGGATGGTTCTCTCAAACTGTTAAGTTTTTCAGAGAGTTGGGCTCTGATACCAATTGTTAGAAACTACGCTTAACGCTAGAGGGGGGGTGAATAGCGTTTTAATGAAATTTAGCGTTTTCTTGCGGAATTTAAATTTTACAGGAAGTAAATAAGTGCAATAAAAATAACTTACACAAGGATATATCCTGGTTGGCCACAACAGTGGTTAGTCCAGTCCCCGAGAGACTCTCTCGAGATTTTCTACTAACTTGTTAAGCTTACGGGTGCTTAACAAACCTTTACAGTTGCTCGGAGATACAATCTCAAAGACTTCACTTGCTCGGAGGTTCCTCACCTCAAAGACTTCACTTGCTCGGGGATACAATCCCAAAGACTTCACTTGCTCGGGGATACAATCCCAAAGACTTCACTTGCTCGGGGATACAATCCCAAAGACTTCACTTGCTCGGGGATACAATCCCAAAGACTTCAACAGAGGAAGCACAAGTTCCTCAACACAAGAGAATCAAAATTCTCTTACAAGTATTTGAAATACTTGAACACTCACTTAACAAAGGTACTCCTTGATGAGTAGATATGAGTAAAATAATACGTTCAAGATCACAACAAGTTTGAACAATAATATGGCTCTCAAAAGCTTTATGAAATGAGTAGAAAATGATGAACAATTGAATGAAAGCTTAAAGCAATGTAATGATCAGTTAGTGTATGTTGTTGTATTTAAAACACTGAGTTGAAGCTGTATTTATAGGTGCAAAACTTGGTCTTACCGTTGTCTAATTGCCAATTAAGAATTGCTGAATTTACTCAGTGACAATCGATTGTCAAGACCAAACAATCGATTATCTGCCAGTCAGATCAAAAATCAATCCCAGATTTTACGCTTAATAATCGATTACTTACAATCCATAATCGATTACTGGCAAAATTCAAATTCAGATAATCGATTATACCAAATCCATAATCGATTACTTCAGCAACGTTCCAAAAATCATTTACAGATTTTAATCAAAAACATCGATTATAGCAAATCAATAATCGATTACCTCATTAACGTTTTAAAAATTATTTCCGGATTTTGAGCAAAACATCGATTACAGAAAACCAATAATCGATTACTTTGAGGTATTTGAAAATCATTTGACAACGGTCAGCTTCAACAATCGATTGTCCCTTGCAACAATCGATTACTTGTCATTTTCTGAAAATCTCAAATCACACTGTTTCAAGCCAAAGTTTTTGCGACTAAGTATAAACTTTGACAATCGATTGTTGGACATAGACAATCGATTGTTAAACCCAGTTAACTCAACATAATCGATTACTATTAGTTACTAATCGATTACTTAAGTAATTTTAAAATCACTGGGAGACATCAACTCAACATAATCGATTACCATTAGTTCATAATCGATTATTCTGAGTATTGGAAAACTTTACCTCATCAATAATCGATTGTCATTAGTTCACAATCGATTATCTTGCAGATTTGGAAAAACCTGATGTTAACTGTCTTATTCACAATCGATTATCATTAGTTCATAATCGATTGTTATGCAGTCTTGGCTTATAAACAATCGATTATCATAAGTACATAATCGATTATTCTTAGCCCAGATTTCTGAGGTATGTTTAGAAAACATTTTGTCTAATGTAAATATGCATCATTTGAAATCATTTGATACAGAAATAAGTATGCATGATTTTGGAAAATAGTTTTATGAGAGAAGCCATGTTATGGAGTCAAGTTATAGGATCAAGATCACATTTAAGAATAACTCAATAATAACAATTAAAAACAACGTCTTGAGCTTCAATCTCAACATTTGTGCTCTTGTACTTGAGCTCCGTCATATATCAATTTGTGCTTTGTTTGTCATTCATCAAAACCTACAAAAGAATACACGTTTAGTATATCGCATTGAGAACGTGTTTCCAACAATACTCACAATATTCGGATCCATCATCTTAATCGATAGGAGTGATTAACATCGTGTACGTTTTTTAAAGAGTTCTTGCATAGTTCATGCCAAAACGCACGGTAGAAACCCCATGAATCCAATGACAATCGTAGGGTAGAAACCTCATGCTTCACAACACTGAGTACAATAACAACATTGACAATAACGTAGGAGTACATCAAATAAATCAACTCAAGAGCTTTCGATCGAAAAGAAATGGTAGAACGAGTTCACAAAGAATAGAGACAACGAAGAGTACTAGTCATAATAAGAATAACCCAACAAGGGAGAATTAATATATATTAATGATTCCACAAAGCAATTCAAAAACAAGGGAGATAACACGAGTCAACAGTTCCTGACAAGGATGAGTCAACTAAGATCTAGGATGACTAAATTTCTTTTTAGGATTGAGCAATTACAAATGAGATACAAGAAATTCAATTAAGGGTAAGTAACAGAAAGACAATCATAATCTCAATTAAGGATAAACAACTACAGAAGAGATAAACTATAATTTAATTAAGGAAAACTGATTAGGAAGGGGTATCATGGCAATAGAAGAGGTAACAACTTTAGTTAAGTCATATAAGAGTCAAATATGTAACAAGAGTGGACTATGAAGTATTTAATTCCAAGCATGTAGGGGTAAAACTAGTAAATCAAAAATTAACAAAGAGAAAACCACAACAAATAACAGTACAACGCACATGGATAAAATTAGCAGGGGATCTGTCGAGATAATGTCTCGTAGTCACAAAAGTAAATAGAGAAGGAGATTTCACTAGGTTCTACCTCGTAATCTCAAAAGTAAATGTACAGGGAGATCTCCTGAGGTACCGCCTCATAATCCTAAAAGTAATAGTGCAGGGGGATCTCCCGAGGTATCACCTCATATTCTCAAAAGTAAATATGCAAGGGGGGTTTCCTGAGGTACCGCCTCATAGCCCCAAAAGTAAATATGCAGGGGGATCTCCCGAGGTACCGCCTCATAGTCCCAAGATTAAATATATAGGGGGATCTCCCGAAGTACTACCTCATAGTTCGAAAAGTAAATATGTAGGGAGATATCCCAAGGTACTGCCGCGTGGTCCCAAAAGTAAACACACAACTCAAACCGATAAATACAACCATTAACAACACTAATTCTATAGTTAAGACTGATATAGATCAAGGAAAAATAGGAACTAGGCATGCTGCACAGAGTTCAAGTAAGAAATCAAAGCATGTAGACATGCGATATCGGACTAAACAAGATAACTACACATGTTGGTATAACCCAAATAAGATGAAAATAGGTTACTACTCAGTAAAATAAGATTTTTACAATAAATAGCTCATGTATGCACTTGTCACCTCGCGTACACGGCATTCACATAACACAATAGTACCAAATCCTAAAGGGTAGTTCCCCTATACACGGTTAGGAAATATACTTACCTCGAATCAAGCTCAATCAATTAGTAAGAATGCGTCTTCTACGATTTTTCGACTCCGATGGCCCAAAACTAGCCACAAACAATTCGATACAATTAACACGAGTTAAAGGAATAAATTCCATAAAAAAACTAAGATTTAAGTCAAAAGTCAAGACAAAAGTCGGGGCCCGGGTCCACATCTCGAAATAGGATAAAAGTCACGAAATCCGAATACACATTCAACCATGATTCCACCCATACCAAAATTAGTTAATTCTAGTCATAATTCGACCTTTAAGTCCCCAAATTATAGTTTGTGAAATTTCTATAATTTTTCCTAAATATTCATCTCAAAGTACTAATTAAATGATGAAACTAATGATATAATCATGTATATTAACCAAACCCGAGTTAGAATCACTTACCCCAAATATTTTCTTGAAAAGCCCACAAATTGTGTGGTTGCACTTCAGCAAATTCTGCTCTACCATGCTTTTGTAAAATGGCCATAACTTTATGTACAAAGGTCCAAATGATGATTGCTTTACCTTTCTGGAAACTAGACACGAAGATCTACAACTTTAATTTTGAATCATATCCAAATTCTTTGTATATCAAAAGATATACGCTTATGAAGTCGGACATGTGAACTTGCAAAATGTCAAATCTGCAGGCGCGAGAAGAATTCTGCGAACCGCACAATTCCAATTGCAGTCCGCACTTCTTCAAGTGCGTTTTGCACTTCTTCAAGTGTGTTTCACACTTCTTCAAGTGTGGTCCTTAAAATCCCCTTTGTCCCCCACCCCCCCTAAAACTTGGGGAACTGCAGCCGCAATTCTTCATTCCAAAAAGAGCCCTCCGCACTTCAACTGTTCCATAACACCTTCAGAAGTGCCGAAATGCCCAAACTCGTTCAAAGCTCACTCCATAACTCATCCGAGGCCGCTGGGACCTCAACTAAACATACGAACAAGTCCTAAAACAAAATACGGACCTGTTCGAGGACTCAAATCACATCAAACAATGTCGAAACTATTAACCGCATAACAAATCGAACTCATAAATTTTCAAAACTTCCAACTCCAAAAACTCATACCGAAACATATCAAATCAACTCGGAATGATACTAAATTTGCTTACAAGTTCCAATGACATAATGGAGTTAATCCAACTTTCGGAATTACATTCCGGACCTGATATCACCAAAGTCATCTTTGGTCAAATCTCTCAATATTTCAAAACTTTATTTTTCCAACTTTCGCCGAAATACCTCAAATTACTCTACAAACCTCCCAATCTGGACGCAGGCCTAAGTCCAAAATCACTATACGAAGCTATTGGAATCATCAAAATGTCATTTCGGAGTCGTTTTCTCAAAGTCAAAACTCCGGTCAACCCTTACCGCTTAAGCTTCTAAAACGAGATTCCTTCTTACAAATTGACCCCAATCATCCTAAAATTGGACTCGGCCACACATACAAGTCATAGTGCACAATACAAAATTGCTTAAGACCTTCTGCCAGAGAACCAGGGGAAGATCCAGAGTGTAATATACGGATTTTCGGGAATCCAATAACTTTTGCGTAGACCCTGTATTTTTATTAAATTTTTATTAAAAATCTATCTGTAAAGCCAATTATTATTATATATTAATTTTAATTTTCGACAAGAACCCATAAACTTAAAATTCTGGATTCGACTTTACATAGAACGGTTCTTTAATTTTCAAAATAATCAATCGAGTCATTACATTATTCATAAAAAGTATTTTCTCAAAAATTACTTTTTGAAATAAGTAATATTTTGCAGCTTTTACCAGACGAACTCTTGGTCATACCGATTTTGTGAAAGGATGGGAATGAGAGTCAACAAACTCCGGCGTAAAGCCTCTCAAAAACAACAAAAGAGGTCTATTCAAAGTAAAGTTAAAGAAAATATATGAGGACAAGGTAATTAATGCTAGCAGTAATTAATTACTAGTTAAATGAATTGATTTGCTTTTTGTTCGCATGTACTATTAACATAATATGAATTACAATCCTTCAATTCTAAAAACGAAGCACAACAAAAGGAGAGTACATCGGGCCTAAATACAAATTCAGAAAAATAAAAATGGACTTCTTCCATAGAAGCAAGGAGCACAACAAAAAGAGAGGAAGCAAGTAAGGAACAAAAAGGGGAGAGGAGGTTGTTTAATGAAATGAATAGCCAAATCTTTTAATTCCAAATCCTAGCCCTTGGTATTAACAGGTGGTAGTTGGCCATTATTATTATTCCACTTTTCTGTTAGGCCAGGACCACACTGCTTTCATGCCCCTCCTTGATTAATGATCATTACGGTCAAAAACTTGCACAATTTGACATTCTTTGCCTTCGGAAACAAATTCGTTTGACCCATTATACATAGAAAAAGAAAAAGATTTTTTTTTAATTAATTGGACCATTTTGGTTGACCAAAAGAAAAAGGAAATTGGAAAACAAATAGAAAACTAGAGTTCAACTTCTGAACTCATGCAATGTAAAAAAAGAAAGTACACCATAAGATCTTCTAAAACATAAGCTACAAGATTAAAATATGTTCGCATTAATGAGTACAATAGATTCAAATACACTAAGGTGTCATTTGTACAGTGGTGGGATACATTAGGAAATTTTATGGGGTGTGATATTTTATGAAATTAGTTATCTCACCTTTTATATGGGATAATATCATAATAGCGGATATAATCATAATTTAATAGGTCAGATCCACTTACTTTTTCTTTTATTGATTTCTAACCTTTCAAATGGATTTAGTTGGTATAATGAAAAATAGGAATATTCGGTAATTCAAGAAGTGACTTTTCATTATTCAGAAATTCATAATAATAAAAATTTACTAAACAAATGTTTAACTTTACTAAGCATAATAATTAAGTATAATAATAATGTATTATCCAATTAGCTACTTTTTTTTATTATGAATAAAAATACAATTCTCCCCTCAAATATGAATTAAATATGAATACTAAATTGGAGTTTTACAAAGCCCCTTATTGGATTTGAACCGATGACTTCTGCCTTACCATAGGGTTAGAGAGTCCTACTATTTTAGCATAAATTTATCTTAGGATTAACTAATACATATAATTAAATATGGGATAAATATAACTCCAAATTTATCTCAAAATTATTATCTTTATTCGGGTACTGGAAGAACCCTAAGAGGAGCTTACCCATGACGACTCCTCCTTTCCTCAATAAATCTGATTGTGCTAATTACGAATCATAATTTTGGTTCAGAAAAAAGAAAAATTGAGGGGTGATCTCTTGCGTACAAAGCTTGCTTTACCTTTTTTTCCCCCTCCCAAACTAGGAGAATCTATAGTGCTTCCACACTTCCCCTCCGTAGTGACTCGAACCCAAGACATAAAGGTCGTATGTGGAGATAGTTTTACCAACTTAACAAGCCTCACTTGTGAGCTTGCTTTACTTGGATTACACGTCATACGATTTTTCAACCTGAGGCCAAACATGAGGCAGTAAGAAAAAATTGGTAGTGGGTAAATTGGTGTCTGGTAAAATATTGAAGAAGTAGTGAATAGTGCAGGTTGGTTGTTGGCCTTAGTACATGGTAAGGTCCACAAATCAATTAGGCCATGAAGCATGACAACACTGTACACTTTGCTTTCATGCCTTCATTTGATTAATTAAGGATCATTACGACCAGAGACTTGTTAATGTACGATTGCACATGCCATGTTGAATACAAAATTGTTTGACCCATCACGCACCAAAATATAAAGACAAAAGCTTTACTAGATCATTATTGTGCTTAGTCTAATTGCTGAAGCAATAATATAATGTAATTTCTTATTAATTTGACTATTTTGGCGTGACCTAAGGAAAAGAAAACGAACAGTAGATGGCAACTTACCAGTTACGACTCCTTCGTTACTCCTCCCAAGAGTGTGCTATTGATGAATCATCACTTACGTTCAGAAACAAATAAAAAATTACAAAGCTTACAATTCTTCCTAAGGCCGAATTTGGCACAGTAGTGGTAAAATCGCTATTATAATAATAATAATAATAATAATAATAATAATAATAATAGTATAAGTGTATAGTGACGGTTAAATAAAATATTATTATTTATACCTGCCTGCCTAGATACAATACACTTGTCTTTTCGGAATTATTTCCATTTTATGCTCTCCGACTTTGGGGCGAAGAAGAATAATATAACTTCAAGCTTAAGTAATAAAAGGGTTATGATCCGATCGGTCATATTAAGTTTTAGCATTTTGTTCGGAATTATTTCCATTTTATGCTCTCCGACTTTATAGTGAGTGTCTTGTTATAACTTTATCACTACTTCATCGAGTTTTGACTTTGCACTTACGGAGTACATGGGATCGGTTGTACGCATATTACACTTTTACACTTCTTGCGCAGATTCTGCTGTTGGTCCTGGTGGCGCTTAGTGGAGGTTTTGTTTGGGCTGTCATTATCCATAGACTTGAGGTAGAGCTACACGACGTTGGCAGACCTTGAAGTCCCCTTCTTATCTTTCACACTATTTATTTTTGTTCGGACAATTATATTTATTTCAAATTTTATTTGTAGTACTTTTAATAGCTCATGTACTTGTGACATTAATTTTTAGGTGTAGACTAGACTGTATTGGTTTTAGATAATTATATTACGAATATTTCAGATTTATATTCTTAATTAATTGCTTTTAAATTTTTAAAATTGATTAGACAATAGATTAATGTTAGCTTCTCTAGAAATCAGATATTAGACATTATTACAATTTTGTGATTGAAATTTCAGATCGTGACATGATGTTGGACAGAATAAAAGGAACACACTGGCCTTAGTTCAAAAAGGAAGTGTTTGCAGCAATTTGGAGTGCCATGATCTATCATACTTGGAGAGATAAGAATCGGAGACTGTTAAGAGGAACACTTGGCAATAGTGAGTTAATGGTAACGCGAATAAAGAAGGAAGTAATAGATAGAATCAATACACTAAAAATGTCCACAAAGACACATAGTTGTAGAGATTACTAACAATACCTACCGGTCGTTTGTATGAGATGTAAAAAAATATAGGAATAATATAAAAATTTGATATTATTTTAATATTTCGTTTAATTAGTAAATTAGTTATAATTTATTTTGTGTTTATTTTAACACCGAGATAACATATACTTTATAGAGGGTGGGGTAATTAGCAATAGTATAATTTATACCTTCTTAAAAATTATGCAATTATCATTGTCAACAGAATATATCAAGTAGTAGATAAATAACTTATCCCAACATAATTTATATCGGCATAAGCTATATTCAAACCAAACGACCCCTTAATCTGTAATTAGTCTTGCTTGGTGTCTGGATTTCATACACCCATCCTAGCAGGTGGTTTTTTGGAACTAGGTGTCCTTAAGCTTGTTATTATTTTATTATTAGTGATAATATTTACAGTGTTACCAAAAAAATTTACATCTTGTTCCCCGAACTTAACTTGTACTCACTTAAATATTTAAGGGCGTGTGGACATAAGAATATAAAATTCCGAGAAAAGGTAAAAAAATTTATGTAAAAATAGTATTTGAAAACAAAAGTTGTATTTGAATATAAATACAATCTAGAGTTATTTTAAATTTTTGTGAATTTGAAGTAAAAATTTTGAAAATAACTTTTTAGAGTTTTTAAGATTTCAAAAATTTTTGAAATTTAATTTCAAGTGAAACTAGAAATTTCTCCGGACAAATATTGATTCTGAAAAAAGTGATTTTTTTTAAAAAAAAACTAAAAAATTTCTTATAGCCAAACTGATTTAAATTGTTGGAGAAAGTAAGTAGGCGTTTGGACAAAAGAATTGTAAAATTTAAAAAAATGATGAATTTTTTTAAATTGAAGATAATATTTGAAATTTAGAGTTGTGTTTGGACATAAATTTTTGATTGGGTTGTTTTTAAACTTTTGTGAGTGATATGAGTAAACATTTTGAAATATAGTTTTTTGTAATTTTTAAAATTTTTCAAAATGTATCTTCAAGTGAAAATCGGAAATTTTATAAATAAATGATGATTTCCAAAAAAAGAAATTTTTTTTGGAAAAATCTTCCAGCAGATTATGTCCAAACTGGCACCAAATTTGGTATGACGAAAAAAAACGCAATTTCGCTTTGGTATAACGAAAAAAAATTGGAAAATATTTCAGAAGAAATGTGTCATCCTATCCAATCCTTTCTGAAGTTTAGCAACCATTTCAAGTGGGGACTATTGGAGAAAAATATAAGTGAAGAAAATATTTTCTTTAGGTATTTGGTTGCGAGTATGTGATTTATTTTTTTGTAATGTTTTCCTTCATACGAAAACGTTTTTGGTTGCAGATTTATTTCAAATATTTGTAAATTATTTCATGATTGTTATAAATAGACTTCTATTTAAGGTGAATGTCTATAATTAGAGAGATTCTAGAGTTTTATTCTTGGTAGCTAAGTCATTACCTTCCTATAAATAAAGGGGTCTTCTACCATTGTAAACCACCCCTAACAATCTCTAAGTATCAATAGGAATACTTCTCTCTCTCTATTCTCTCTATATTGTTCTTGTTCTTGCATTATTGTTCTTGTCTTTATATTATTTCATAACACGTTATCAGCACGAGTCTCTAACCAATTGAAATTTTCGATTGTCTTAACTTTTGTTTGTCTAAGGTTTTGCTTCAAAGAAAGAAGGAAAAGAAAAAGAAAAAAAAAAGGGGGAAACGGAAAAGAAGAACAGAACGTTGAAAAGAAAGAAAAAGAAGCAAAAGAAGAAAGAAACGAAAAACAAAAATCGTTATGATGGGGTTTGTGAAATTTGATGTCTACTGTTGCAAAGGGTGTCAAAAGAAGTTGAAGAAATTGTTAACAAAAGTCGAAGGTGGCCAGCAATAGATTATGCACGGTTAAATCACGGTACTGTTTCTTTCTTTAATTACTTGAAACCGGAAACGGCGGCTTCGCGGTGGAATCGCGTCGGCTTAAAAGCTTCCAAGAATTTATTGGTATACCTTAAAGGTAAGTAATTTACTTTTCTCTTTCAAATTCTTGGAATTCTATAATTTGATTTTATATACAAACATAGACAACAAAGTTTGATTATAACTCTAATGGAGTTTGTAAGAAATTGTAACCACATGAAGTGGTAAAATCTCTATGTCCTGCCATGATTAAATTCATGTATAATTGTGGACAAAGAATTGAAAATCCGTCCCATTGAATTTGCTCCATTCCCTTTAGAGAATGTGGAAGCAGTATATGATAAGTCTGAAAGAAGACAAAAATTATTACCATGAAGGTATCAATGAATGTGGACGTGGCAAAGAATTCCGTCCAATTGAATTTGCTCCATTCCCTTTAGAGAATGTGGTAGCAGTATGTGATAAGTCTGAAAGAAGACAAAATTATTACCGTAAAGGTATCAATGGATGTGGACGTGGCAATAGACGAAATTATAATCGTCATTATTGTGATAATGAGAATAATAAAGATTCTCAAAATAATCTTTCACTTTATGAAAGTAATATTTGACATGAGATTGTGTAAAGCACATGATTATGATCCATTCCCTGAAGTGAATGTGATAACTGTAATAGAGCCCGTAAGTATGAACACGCTCTTGATGTAAATTTGTTTTATGTCTGACAATATGAAAAGAAAGTTCGTTGCCCTTGAAATTTCGGGCAAGAACTATATGACATGGGTGTTGGATGCTGAAATCCACTTAGATGCTATGGGTCTTGGAGACGCCATTAAAGACAGAAATAATGCATCCACCCAAAACTATGCTAAGGCCTTGATTTTCTTGCGACATCACCTTGATGAAGGTTTGAAACTATGCTAAGGCCTTGATTTTCTTGCGCCATCACCTTGATGAAGGTTTGAAAATTGAATATATCACAGTCAAAGATCCACCCACCTTGTGGAATGGCTTAAAGAAGAGATATGATAACCTGAAGTTGGTCACTCTGCCACAAGCACGATACGATAAGAATCCAAAAGCAAATAGTTTATAAACTATATATTATCGTTGCAGTGGAAACGGGCACTGGTCAAAGGCTTGCCGTATACCATGACATTTGGTTGACCTTTATCAAGCATCTCGAAAGAGTAAACGCCCTGAAACGAATTTTGTCTCTGACGACAACTTTGACATCACCCACTTGGATGTGGCAGACTTCTTTGAGCAACCCGAGGGGAAGATAGACCACCTAATCGGTGATGGATCCGTGATGAAAGAAGATGGAGCTGTTTGATTTTATTTTACTTGTTTGTATTAGTTAATGAATAAACTAATAGCCATTAGTATTAGCTCGTATTAGTTAGTTCATGATATAATGTTAGTATTAGTTCGTTAGAATGTTTCTACATGCTCAAATTTCAATAATATTTTTATTTTCAAGTAGAGGGAATCGACTAACCTAACAGTTAGTCGATTATCTAATATTTCGCATTAAAACAACAAAACAATCGATTGTCAATGTTCAACAATCGATTGTCAATGTCCAACAACGATTGTCTATGTCTAACAATCGATTGTCGTGAGACAGTGTGATCTGGAATTTTTTTCAAAATAGTCAACAATCGATTGTCTATGTTTAACAATCGATTGTCTTAAAACAGTGTGATCTGGAATTTTTTCAAAATAGTCAACAATCGATTGTCTATGTTTAACAATCGATTGTCTTAAAACAGTGTGATCTGGAATTTTTTCAAAATAGTCAACAATCGATTGTCTATGTTTAACAATCGATTGTCTTAAAACAGTGTGATCTGGAATTTTTCAAAATAGCAAAATAATCGATTGTCTATGTTAAACAATCGATTGTCTATGTTTAACAATCGATTGTCGTAAGACAGTGTGATCTGGAATTTTTCAAAATAGCAAATAATCGATTGTCTATGTTTAACAATCGATTGTCAATGTTCAACAATCGATTGTGTGTGTTTAACAATCGATTGTTTTAAGAAAATGCTTAAACTGAAATTTTCAAACTGCAAAGTAAACGATTATGGAAAACATATAATCGACTATCTGATTTAGTTAGTCAACTGACCTCAGCAGATTTTGAAAATATTGTTTAAATGTGAAACAAACGGATTGAATTTGTTTATTCTCATGTTCGTAAATTTTTTTTTGTATGGCAAACCATGGGAATTAAATTGATTGAAGGCTCCTGAAAAACAACTATAACTCTGCCTAAATGAACAATATTTTAGAGAATGCAATGTTCTCCTCCAAGTCTAAGAGGAACTTGTTGAGTTTTAATGATATCAGTCAAAATGTTCTCCTCCAAGTCTAAAAGGAACTTGTTGAGTTTTAGAGATATCATTCAAAATGGATATCAGATTGAGACAATACATGAGTATAATCTTGAATACCTCATTTACTCATGAAAACGAGGCTGCCCACTTCGGTTTGGGGTCACGCCATTTTGCATACAGCAATGCTAGTTCGTCTCTGACTGACGAATTGACACAAATATTCCCCGTTGCAATTGGTTTTGGGTCATGAACCTAATATATCCCATTTAAGAATCTTTGGATGCGCAGTATATGTGCCTATAGCACCGCCATCCCGCACCAAAATGGGTCCGCAAAGAAGGTTAGGAATATATGTTGAGTTTGAATCGCCCTCCATTATTCGCTACCTCGAAACATTGACTGGAGATTTGCACGATTTGCAGACTGTCAATTTGATGAGACACTTTTCCCAAAATTAGGGGGAGAAGTTGGTGAAACCAAACGGAAAATTTTGTGGAAAAATGCATCATTATCTCATCTTGATCCACATACCTCTATTTGTGAAAGAGAGGTACAAAAGATTATCCATTTGCAAAGAATAGCAAATCAAATGCCTAACGCATTTACGGACTTGAAACGGATAACGAAATCCCACATCCCCGCGGAAAATGTTCCAATCCGTATTGATGTCCCTGTTGGACAATCATCTAGTGTCATATCCAATGAGTCAAATGCACGCCTGAAGCGTGGCAGACCATTAGGTTCCAAAAATCGAAATCCTAGAAAGAGGAAACCAAATGATCAAAATGACACTACGAAAGAATCTCATGAGGAAATTCGTGATTTAACAAATTCTGAGATTCATGAAGAATCCATTGAGCCCGAGGCTCTGGAAAATACGGAACTATCCATAAATCCAATTAATATTGAGGCAAATATTAATCGAGTGGATATAGTGGTGGATAATGTCTTTGCTTATAATGTCGCATCTAGCATTATGCACGAATGTGAGGATCTCGAACCTCAATCTGTTGAAGAATGTCGAAAAAAGACATGATTGGCCAAAGTGGCAAGAAGCAATTCAATCAGAATTGAATTCGCTGGCAAAACGTGAAGTTTTTGGCCCTATAGTTGAAACACCTAATGGTGTCAAGCCTGTTGGCTATATATATGGCATGAATGATCGTTGGTCACGTACCTATTATACGCCAAAGTATTTTGGAAATATGACTATTAAAGGACAACGATAATGCAAGAAACATATCTTGCATATAAGTTTGACATGACCATAATGGTATAACTTTCTCTTTAAGAAAGATATTCACCACATGGATGTTGATGAATCTGTGGTAGTACAAAATTAATTGAGAGCTCTAGAAGAGCCAATTATTACTATGTTGGAGAAACACAATTGAGTATTATGCTGTAGTAAGTCTCAAAGAAACTTATTCAGTTTCCAAAGTACACGCGAAAGCGATTGATTATATTGAGACTATAAATAAAGGAAAGATTTGATATCTCCTATTACTACAACTTGTAGCGGGGTAATTTGTATATGAAAAGCTACCCGCTTTGTTCTCCAGTTTGTACTACACAAACTAAAGAATGCCACAATAAAGTGGATATCTATTGGTATAAACCCATGTCATAATAAACCTGAAGTTTATTGATAAGTGCACATGTCATGGTGTAAATTTGAAGTTTACCAATATTGATAATTTATTCAGTTGGCATTCGTGTTAGCCATCTCATTTTTAGTATGATGTGCAAATTCACATAGGTGAATATTAAAGAACTAGAAAGTTCTTTACGAATTCTCTTGTATCACTTGTTCTCATTAATGAACTGACCAACTAAAGAGTTCGGGTTGAAGCCCATAAATTCTGGAAATATCAAAGGTGAATATGGGCCCATTCACCTGCCATGTATACCACATATGATGCATCTATGAAATGGTTACATGCGCAATTGTTATTAACCCGCAGCCTGGCCGGTGCTTGCGAGGTAAATTGCTCAGTAATCTAACTTCGAGCATAATTTCCAGATTCTCTACTCAAGATAGTTCATCTTGATAAGTTGGTTTATATCAAAGTTGGTTTAGCAAGATAATTATTGAGTGCTTCCACTTAATAGCTAAACTGTTTCTTATGAGAACAAAGTTATATATATAAGTTTGATATACGTTGTATACGAGAGTATATTATATCCTTCCCTCACAAGTGGTTCAGGGTCAGGAACCAAATAATTTCATCTTATTATTAATGTGCTGTGTATATTGACATGATAATGCACAAAGATGATTTCCCAAAGTTGAGGAAACAAGTTAGCTTTTCTAACATGAGGGGGAGACATGATAAACACTTGAGAAAAGGTTACATGGGATGAATTATCATTTGTATATGTAAATCCCCGAATATCATGATATGAACCTGAAGTTCATAAAATGGATAATTCAATTGCGACATATTGCAAAGCATGCTATACGCATTTGCTGACCCAAAGAAAGTAACTATATTCTCACTACAAATGCTCATATTAAGTCCCAGAAGGACAAAGTCTTGGATACGCTTGAAGCGTATAGACAAATACTTGATTCCATGTGAAAGACATGTAGTTTTGAACCTATAGTTCAAATGCTTGAAAGTATAAAAGTCAAAGGTATGTATAGTCAGTTTTCGGTATCTTATTTGTCTAGCATGACATGGAAAACTTGATATGCATCTAAAGTCTATTATATGGCTTATATGACTTAACTTGAAAGATTTAAGTTGCTTGAAGCATATGCAATTCTTGGTCCTGAAGTACCACATCCTTAGTACAATTTGTGTACATATGTATCTTGCTATAACTATAAGCATGATGGCATTGAGAATGCATCTATGGAGATATTGAAGAGTTATTCCACGACATTATATGAAGATGTTCATATCTATCAAAAATGATGATTTCAAGGTGCGGAATATTTATTCAAGTCAATATGGTTGATTTATTTATCAAGCATCTACCAAAGATCGTTTTGAAGATGATGCACAAAATTGGAATGCAAATATTCAAGGATATAAATTGATGTTCTTATTAGGGGGAGTTAATGCGCGTTGCACTCTTTTTCCCTTACAAGGTTTTGTCCCAAATGGGTTTTCCTTGCGAGGTTTTTAACGAGGCAACCAATAGGCGCATATTCAAACATGTGTACTCTTTTTCCTTCTCTTTAATTTTTCCCATTGGGTTTTGGTTTTAAGGTTTTAACGAGGCACATTGTTGAATAGACATTCAAGGGGGAGTGTTATAAATAGACTTCTATTTAAGGTGAATGTCTATAATTAGAGAGATTCTAGAGTTTTATTCTTGGTAGCTAAGTCATTACCTTCCTATAAATAAAGGGGTCTTCTACCATTGTAAACCACCCCTAACAATCTCTAAGTATCAATAAGAATACTTCTCTCTCTCTATTCTCTCTATATTGTTCTTGTTCTTGCATTATTGTTCTTGTCTTTATATTATTTAATAACAATGATAAGCATTTTCTTAAATGATTTAATAATTTTTTAACTTCAACAATGACAAAGAATTTGAACTTTTAGGAACATATTAAACCAAACCAAACACATATTAAAGAGTATTTCAAGTGATCTCGGTTAGGAGCGGTTTCCAGCGCACTTATATTTAAATTTTAAAAATTGATCCCGTCGAATTTATTACTATATATTTTATTTTTTTATATTTCTTACCGAAGAACAACAATAATATACTTAATATAATTTTATAAAAATAACGTGTATACAAACTTTTCCCTTCTTTAGATAGAGAGACCGTTTCTATATACTCTTTACTCAAAAACCGTCTTCAACAATAACAAACTCAGTTTGATCTCAACAGGTAAAGTCAACTCAAAAACAATCTTCTAAAAAATATAAATAAAAATAAATTTATAAAGGATGACAAAAATAATTATCCTGATTTCACTCACATATGCATAATATCATCTGAAAAATGTTCCAGACCTCCTTACACTTGGAAACTTTTATTTAGTTCCCTCTTAAATTTTATTTGGTCCTTAATAACTTCCTAAACTTGAATATTTGTTAATCTTAACCCTCTTAGAGGACAAAGAGGTGAATACACTCTCTTTTAAGTACGTTGGAAGGGAAAAATAAAAAATTTAGCTTCCAAATGAGGTATTTTAAATATTAATTGTCACATAATTAAATAAAATAATTTATTTATTCCAATTGTATTTCTCGTTGTTTCTTTTTAATATACATTGTATATTTTTTCCAATTTTATTTTCTTTTAAAATACAATGAATATATGTTTCAACAATGTATTTCTTATTTTTATTGTTTCGGTCGAAATCTACAAAAGTAATTAGTTGAAACTTCATTTATTTTGCGAAATAAAAAGAAAATTTAGCCAAAGTAATGAAGTTCAAATGGTATATTTTCTACGAAAATAAAAAATATGTATTTTATTTTTATATTTATATTTATGTAGTGACTATTTATTTAAACTATTACAATTTTCTTTTACAAGTCAAATTTGTAAATATTTGGTCAGAATTTTACTATTCTTAGCTAAAAATATTTAGCCAATATATGAAGTTCCACCAACGTACTTTTATGTTTATATTTATATTTTTAGGTGCAATGATAATATGATCTAACTGTATATTCTTTTTTCTTATGATCAAATATGTAAAATAACATGATTAAAATATTATTATTTTTAGCTAAATAAAATATTATTATCAAAATAACGTTGTTCAAATTTTCATCTTGATTTTGGCACCAAAGAAATGATTGAAATAGTTGGTGCACCTAAAAAGATAAAAATATATATATTATTGAAAAAAATCACATAGACAAAAAAATTATGTGGTAATATGTGTATCACACTCCCATGAATTATGAGCATCCAAAAGGGTCAAAGTTATGAAATTATCAAGTTTAGGGGATATTAAAGATCACGTGAAGCTAAACGAAAAATTAAACAAAATTACCAAGTTCAGAAAACCTGAATTATTCTGGCTAATATAATTGGATCATTTACCCTTTTTCTCAACAAAAAACTTCAACTCCAAACATTCTTTTTATTTGTTTTTCCAAGCTTCAAAAAATCATATCCAAGCTTCCGCCTAATTTAAACATCACATCCGTGCCAAAAGAGGCGACCTTAGGCGCCACAATGGCACGCAACCAATTCTACAGTCTCAGATCCAGCGTCCACTATCTCTCTTTTTGTACTTTCTAGGCAACTAGGTACAGTACAAAAGAAAAATAGACAATCCCCCCCCCCCCCATATACTCTTAGGTCGCCTCACTCATCTTGAAGAAACACACATCTTTCTTAAATGAAAGCGAAATCAAAAAGCAAAAGCAGTTAAAAGAGGACAAAACATTTTCAGTTTTGTGTGTTTGTGTTATGGTGGAAAAGGGCATAATCGACATTCCCAATTCCTCTACCTCTGCTCCATGCTTTTCCTCTTTTTCACCTCTTTTGCTCCTAATGCTTTTTGTTTAATCAATTGTATCACTGACTTCCGTCGTGTTTTTAACTGTAACGGCAGCAGCAGCGGTGGTTTCTGATTGAACCACCGGACTTCAAATGCCGGAGTAGTTTTTGCTTTCTCGGCCTTGGCCGGACTCGCATTGGCCGCCGCCCTTACCTACCCTACTTTGTAAAAACAAAAAAAAAACGGCTGAAATTTCAAAGATATTTTTACCGTAAAGGACATTACATTATCATAGTTTTTGAAAACCCTAGAAATCTGTTTATAGAGTAAAATTCGTTTGTAAATGAAAGCTCTCAAACGATGTCAGACTTCGTCATCTTCAAATTCTCCTTCACCGACTTCATCTTCACCATCTTCGTCGTCTTCAGCGTCATCGTCGTGGATTCATTTGCGATCAGTTCTATTTGTTGTTGCTTCCTCCTCACCAGCTTACTGTTCTGCCTCTGATCGGTGAGCCTCCCTTCTTTTTCACCCTTTTCACTACATCTCAGTTATTCTTCGATCTGCTTCTCAGTTTTCCTATAACTGTAGTTTTCCGATTCATCTTAGTTGTGTTTAGTGTTATTTTATTAGATCTTGATCATTTGCCCAGTTCCTATGTCCTCCATTTTTGTATATGTCTAATAGTGTTAGTAGATGGATTATCTTTGTATTGTGATTGTTTTACTGCTTTTGTTGTTTTCAGCTTGGATATCTTCGTTGCGCTTTGATTTGAATTGGTCACGATAATACGTCTTGATTTATATTAGTCAAAGGTTGAAACTTTACGTCTGATCTCTATTTCAATTGTTTTACCTTGTGATAATGTGATGACATTTTTTGTTTGATTTTTTGCTGGCTGTAGTCTATATTTTTCAGCTTATGTATTCGATAAAGAATCTGAAGGCATAAGATTTATTTTTGACCTTTTGCTGCTCTCTAATTTTTCCTTCCCTCCTCTTTGGGTGATGCAATTAGGATTGACTGTACATCCTTTATTTTCAGAAAACCATACTACTATTTGCTTCTGAGGATCAATTCAGCGGCAAAAGCATACAATCCAAAAGATTCTCTGTATTCATATTGCTTAAATGGTGATTTTAATTTCTTTCTTTTGTTGTGTGTGTGTGTGTTGTTTTTTTTTTTGGGGGGGGGGGGGGGGGGAACGTAAAGAGGAAAACCTTATTGGACAATCAGGAGGAGACTTTTAACTAGGTACACTGATCACCTCTATTTTTGTTTCCACTGGATGAAAAGGGCTCTTTCAGAATGGGGGTGTGATGTTCTTCCTTATGAAGCTCTTTTTGTTTCTTTGATTTGTTATTTAAGGGATCTTTCTGATTATGTTTTTTCACGTCAAATCTGAGGTATCAATTGGTAAATGCTTAGCAGATTCTGATGCTCTAGGTTAAAGGCAGAAAAGTTGTCACCGTACTGGCATAAATCCCAAGTCCATAGGTTTAGATGGTTGGATAAGACTCATTTAAGGAAGGACACTAGTATGAGTTCTACCTGTTATGGCCTTTTGCAATGTGTTGTTTGAACTGCATGACTGGGCTTCTCGCATTGCTGTTTCAGACAGAAATGTAGCGATGCTTGCTTTAGGATGTTTCAATTTAAAAGATGCATGAATAGACTTAAATCTAAATATGGTAAATACCTATGCAGAAGTATATCTATAGGTTAAGCTGTCCTGTGTAGAAGCTCAATAATGTAATCAAATACATTCTTGTTGAACCCTTTGTTTTCTGCTGCCCCTCTACTTTCATGTTGTTCTTCCTCAGCTTGTGGATAATATTGTCAAAATAGGTTGCATCTTACCCTCCCCAGACCCCACCTGGTGGGAATATACTGGGTAGTTGTTGTTGTTGTTGTTGTTGTAGGTTGCATCTGTATTCTTGTGATATCCTCAAGTTGATCTTTTTCTTAGTTGCTCGGCTATGTGGATAAAAGCCGAATTGGATTAATCTGCTAATCACCAGTGTACACTCGCCCTTTTGTTAGACAAAATTTCAACTCTGCATGATTTAATTTCAACTCCAACACTGTACTTCTTAGTGCATGATTCAAATCTTTATAGTTATCTTATCTTTTCCATGACAATTTTGTTGGCTGGATTTCTCTTACTTCATATAAATGCACTAAGAAGATGAAAAAGAGTTTGTATAAGCTAATCATCTCCAAGACATAACAATTGTGGAGTTTTAGTAATTCTAATTCCTTCTCTTTGATCTATGTTAGCAATTTTTCCCTGTCACCTTTATGCGTTTCCTTTTTATAGTTGGATAGTTGAAGTTGTGAAATTGTTAATGATGCTGAATATATTTGGTCTCCCAATGCTACTACCTTGACATGTAGTTGTAGTTTTCCAAAATATTTAATCATGAAGGTGTGTCATTTCAGAGGTCATCTCAAATCACCATGGTCCCGTAGAAAAAGAAAACATGTTCTTTCACCTCTACAGTGGAGAAGCTTTTTTACACCTGATGGAAAGCTTCGTAATGGAGGAGTTAAATTCCTAAAGAAAGTCCGAAGTGGAGTGAGTTCCTGCACCTTGAAACTTGAGAATCACATTTTCCATATATCCATGTACTCCTATTTTACATATTTAAAGGGTAATAAAACTATTAATGTTTTTTTGTATGATAATGCACGGGAGAAAATATGATTGATATTATTTTCATATGTTCAACATGATACAATGACCCCTATATATATACATAACATGTCCTACTCCTAAGACATATGTGATTAAGGTTACATAACTATTCTAATACTCCCCCTCAAGCTGGTGTATATAAATAATATGTACCGAGCTTGTTACATATGTAGTTAATACGACGACCAGTGAGAGACTTGGTGAAAATATTTGCAAGCTGATCATTTGACTTTACAAACTTGTAGCAATATCTCCCGAGAGTATCTTTTCTATGATAAATTGACAGTCAATTTTAATGTGTTTAGTTCTCTCATGGAATACTGGATTTGATGCAATATGAAGAGCAGCTTAATTATCACACATAAATCCCATATGACTAATCTCACCAAATTTCAACTCTTTGAGTAACTGTTTGATCCAAATTAGCTCACATGTCGCCATAGCCATTGCCCGATATTCTACTTCTGCACTAGACCGAGCAACCACATTTTGTTTCTTACTCTTCCAAGATACCAAGTTTTCTCCTACTAAGACATAATATCCAAAAGTGGAACATTTGTCAGAAGGTGATCCTGTCCAATTAGCATCTGAGTATTCAACGATCTGCTCATGTCCTCGATCATCAAACAATAAACCTTTGCCTGAAGTTGATTTTATATACCGAAAAATGCGAACAACTGCATCACAATGACTATACACGGAGAATCCATAGACTGACTCACAACACTCGCAAGGAAGGAAATGCCAGGTCTTATCACTGTAAGGTAATTTAATTTATCAACCGACAGTCTATATCTTGCAGAATCGCTAAGAGCCTCCCCCTGCAACCCCATTATGCTGAGGGGTATAAGGATAAGAGGTCTGATGAATAATTCCTTGGGAAGTCATAAACTGCTGAAATTGAGAGGATAAATATTCTAAGGCATAACCCTCAGGAGTTGGCTTGGTGGCAGTTGACTTGAGTCTTGGGGTTTGCTCCCTTTCAAGGTCTCAAGTTCAAAACCCACTGGGTGCAAACAATTTCTGAAGGCCATAGGATTGGGTAAAACCTGAATTAACCGTGATGCACTTACGGAAAATTCCTTGCCGAAGGCCTGTGCACCCCCGGATTAGTCGGGGCTCGAAGAGACTCGGATACCCGGTGCAAATCAAAAAAAATTCTAAGGCATTATCACTGCGGAAAGGGCGAGTGGAAACACTAAATTGATTTTTAATTTTAGCACAAAAATTCTGAAATATAGAAAACAACTCCGAACGATCTTTCATTAAGAAAATCTAAGTACATCATGAATGATCATCAATGAAACTAACAAAATAACAAAATTCCAAGGTTCAACTGACTCTACTAGAACCCTATCATAATGAACTAATGAAAAAACAGACTCTGCATGACTCTCAATACTACGAGAAAAGAAGGCTCGGGTATGTTTTCCGAGCTGACATGACTCACACTCTAATGTAGATAAACTAGACAAACTAGGCACCATCTTGTCCTAAACGTCTGTGAATCAAGTCTGGATGATTTGTAACTAGACATGCCTTGGAGGAATTGAGTGAGTTAAGTTAGTAAATGCCTTCTGATTCAAGTCCTATTCCAATCGTCTGTCCTGTACTGTGGTCCTGCATAATAAAAGAATCATCAATAAAATATATACCACAATGGAGGGCACGGGTCAAACGACTAACAGATGCAAGATTAAAAGGATAGCCAGGGACATAAAGAACGGGATCTAGAGTGACAGAGGGTAGGGGATTCGCTTGTCCAACACCTTTTACTTTAGTTTGAGACCCATTGGCTAAAGTAACACTGGGAATAGACTGTAAATACGCAATATTTGACAAAAGTGATTTATTACTAGAGATATGATCAGAAGCGGTTGAGTTCACAACCCATTGTCCAAGAGTACTACACTGGGAAACACAAGCAAAAGAATTACCTGCAACAGAAGTATCAGTCTGAGCAACAAAGGCTACTTGTGGAGATGTCTTGCTTACTTGCTCGATATTGAAGGAACTCATTATACTCCCTTTTTGATAAATAAAATCCATGGTTACCTGAAGTCTCGGTTTGAGGCTCTGAGCAACATAAGCATTTTTGGGTTGGCGACCATGTAAGAAATAACACAGGTCACGAGTGTGGCCAAGTTTATGACAATAAGAGCACTTGGGTCTAGATCTTCCAAAACGACATCCTCCTCGTCTATTTTCGATAACGATTGTCCACTGTCTGGGATGCAAGAACAGATGAGTCAAGTGTCTGTGATGAGATCACTAGGTGACTTGGTGCTGCAACAAGGCGAAGTAATCGAGAGAATAATTCATCAACTGTGGGGACAGTCGGACTAGCTAAAATCTGATCGTGTACTGAATCAAGATCATTAGGAAGCCAGCAAGAGTAAGAATTAGAAACATCTTTTGTCGCTGATCTTGTTGCTTTTCAACACTAGCAGAAACTAGCATCAACTTCTCAAATTCCTTCATGACTGCCTGTACTTGTTCTAAGTAAGTAGACATATCAAATTCATGTTTCTTTAAATTTGTCATCCCCGAGATCACATCATAGAAACGAGATATGTCATTAGTGTATAAAGTGCGCTTTTTTCCCAAACGAAATAACATGTCTTGAATGGACGAAACAAGGGCATCAACTTAGAATCAATAGATCGACACAGGATACTGAATAATTGAGCATCAATTTTCTCCCAAAGTGCTTTGGCCTTTGCATCTCCTTCACTAGACTTCGTGATTAGATAATCTTGAACACCTTGACCTTTACACCACACCTCGACAGACGAAGCCCAAACTAAGTAGTTTGAACTTCCCAAAGGTTCTGAGATAATCATAATACCGGAACTGCCAGAACCCTGGTTTATAGACCCGAAGGCATCGACTCCCAAAGACATCGTTGGATTGAAGTGAGTTCTATAAAATTATCACCAAATAACACAAAGAAACAACTAAACACTCGCTGAAACAGATGAAAAAAACATTGTTTTTGCCGGAAAATTACTGTAGCTATCGGAAAAAATCAGTATAGTCGCCGGAAAAACAAAGTGGTCGAAACCAAACGAAAAAGTATGGGTGGGGTCGGAATTGATACATGACCCAATTGTTCTGAAGAAAGTTCTTCAGAAATTGCCAGAGGGTTCTGCACGCGCCGACGCGTGAGCTCATGCGCGTGAGCTTCGGGTGGCGCATGGGGCTTCTGTAACCGGAGATTTTTCTGGGGTTTGGTCGTCGGATAGTGGCGACTCTTTTGGTAGTGTTGGATGTTGCAAAACACTAATAGAGACAACGCAAACGCAAATAGCCTTGAAAAAGTCGCCGGAAAAAGGATTCCGGTGACTAATTTCTCTTTCCGAAATCGTTGGAATTTGTGCACAATGATAAATCTCTCACAATTGGTCTGATACCATGTGAGAATACACGGGAGAAAATATGATTGATATTATTCTCATTTGTTCTACATGATACAATGAGCCCTAAATATATATATAATATGTCTTACTCCTAATACATATGGAATTAGGGTTACATAACTATTCTTACGGTTTGAAAATTTGAAAGGGAAGGGAAGCAAAATGAAGGGACTGAATAGAGGGAGGCTATAAGAAAATAATTTTTCTTTCCTTTATTTGGTTAAATGTGAAAATAACACCTATTTCTTTTGGTTGCTCTGATGGTAAGCAACCCCCACTTCCAACCGAGAGGTTGTGAGTTCGAGTCTCCCCAAGAGCAAGGTGGGAAGTTCTTGGAGGGAAGGATGCCGGGGGTCTATTTGGAAACAGCCTCTCTACCCAAGGGTAAGGGTAAGGTAGGTCTGCACACTACCCTCCCCAGACCCCACTAAGTGGGATTATACTGAGTTGTTGTTGTTGAAATCCAAAAGAAGAAGGGAAATGGTGAAACTGTAGATTGTTTTACTTTTCAATATTTCTTCCTTCTAAAAGGGAAAGAGGATCTTGTGGGACATCTCTGTCCAAATCTTTTTCCTCTATTGTCAAACCTAACAACACTAAATTTTACCATATTCCTTTCTTTCTCTCCCCTGTTTTCCATGCAAAGGGTGGGTTTGTTTACTTAACTTGTCTCTCTTATGCAGGGAGTTGATCCAAGTATCAGGGCGGAGGTTTGGCCATTCCTCCTTGGGGTGTAAGCTTTTTTTCCCTTCATACTGGTTTCTAGTATTAAGATTGGCATGTAATTTGGTTCATTCCACACACCCTTTCCCCTTTTCACTTCATTTTGGTGTCCATTTTAGTTGCTTTATTTTATAGGAGATGACGGAGTTCCATTTTCCAGATAGATGACATTAAAGTTCCTATGAGTTCTGTGAATTAATTCGTTTGCATAGTAAGTGAGATCAATACTGCAGTTATTCTACTTGGTCTTTTTAATGAATCCTCTTGTGGACCTGTTTTTACATATTGTAGGCTCCCTGTTTTCTATTGATCTATTCTGTTTGGGTTGTTTGCTATGGAAGATTATATCATTGAAATTAATCTCTGCTCACTAAGTGTGAATAAAGCTTTTTTCATAGGTGATTTGGTGGGTTCTGATTTTGTCCCTTTCGATCATTCCTGAGAAAAGACAGGCTCTATATAGCTTCTCTTTTTTAATAACTTGATGAAGTGATGGGAAGTTAATATTTTTGGAGGGCTCGAATAGCAATTCCGCTCGTGTTTGCATTTCTATACTTCATAACTCAAGTTTTATATCGGTGAAGTCTTGGGCGAGCACTGATAATTATTCTTTATGTGTCTTTGCAGCTATCACTTGGACAGTTCCAAAAAAGAAAGAGATACTATAAGGAAAAAGAACAGGTACTGTTGCCAAATTCATCTGCTCTACCTGGACCAAAGTGTCTACAGGAAAATCCATCTAATCTCTGTCTTTTCAGTTGACTCATAATCACCTTTCTATTATTTATAGTTCAAATTTATATTTTGACTCCATAGTCTATACTCATTGGTGCATAATATGTGAATGCAGAAAAGAATACCAGAGACTTCGGAGAAAGTGCTGCCAACTGCTGAGACGCAATGGTGAAACCTTTAAAATGAAAGACGCTGGTGGAATTGGAAGCAATGGACATAGTGGAAATCTCATTGAAGGAATGGATTTCCCCGACTATGAAGATGTTGTTAGTGCCCTGGAATCCCTCTCTAGTGGGGAGAGGAGCCCATATGTTGAAGATTCTGACAATCAGGGCAGTATAATATTGGAAGAATTGTCCAGTTCCAAACGAGTCATGGAGCCAAATGATGTCTATGGTTCTGAGTCATCGGATTCTGATTCCTCTGCAGACCATGATGTCAGTTATACTTTCCCTTTGTTAGGAACCATGAACGACAATACATCTGAGGTGCCTTCTAAGGGCACTTCTCCTTCGAAGACAGAAGTCCAGCCAGAGCCCTGCAATGCAGAAGATTATGCGACATGGAAACGAATAATTCGGGTTGACGCAGTTCGTGCTAATGAAGAATGGATAGCATATTCCCCAGCTCAGGGGGGAGGAGTATCAGATGGCCGGGCACGCTGGTCTGCACAAGCCGTTGGATTGAAGGACTATGATCACCTAGAGCCCTCAAGGATCTTCCATGCTGCTCGGTTAGTTGCCATTCTTGATGCATATGCGCTTTATGACCCTGAAATTGGCTATTGCCAGGGAATGAGTGATTTGCTTTCACCCATTATTGCTGTGATGACAGAGGACCATGAAGCTTTTTGGTGCTTCGTTGGTTTTATGAGGAAGGCTCGGCATAACTTCAGGCTTGATGAGGTTGGAATTAGGAGGCAACTAAATATTATTTCTAAAATTATCAAACATAAGGATTCACATCTCTATAGACACTTAGAGAAGCTCCAAGCAGAGGATTGCTTTTTTGTGTACAGGATGGTGGTAGTGCTCTTCAGGAGGGAATTAACTTTTGAGCAAACACTCTGCCTATGGGAGGTAATGTGGGCAGACCAGGCTGCTATTAGGGCAGGGATTGGGAAGTCTGCCTGGAGTAGGATCAGGCTGCGAGCCCCACCAACAGATGATCTTTTACTTTATGCAATTGCAGCATCTGTATTACAGAGGAGGAAACAAATCATTGAGAAGTATAGTAGCATGGATGAAATTTTAAGGGAGTGCAATAACATGGCTGGTCATCTTGATGTGTGGAAGCTACTAGATGATGCCCATGATTTGGTGGTCACTCTCCATGACAAGATATAGACACCTTTGTTATAGTGCCTTCCATGATTTTATACCACTAATTTATTCTCTTTGCAAAATTCAGCATTCATGAATGGATGCTCTTCAAGTCGTCACATTTTTGTGGCGAGAAAGGACTGTCTATCTGACAAGTCACACACTGCTATTGGTGCTTTTTGGGTCAGAGATCGTACGTTCTGAAGTTGGGAAAAATCTATAACTCAAGTCTGCCGGGTACTAGCACTGTTATTTGCTCGGTTTCAGTGTAGCCATTATTTGAAAGCCTATGTTCCAGACTGGCTACCATGCGCAATATATACCTTTTTAAGTTCTCATGTTTAACGCTTATAGTTATTGGGTTTTTCTAATAGGAAAACTAAAGTGGAGATGTTGTGCTCATTGCCAACCTTCCCTTGGGGTCAAGGAGTGTGGGGTGGGAGTGGATATGAATTGGTTGGTTTTGACTTTTGAGACGCACAGGATTGTGAATTTTAATGTGTTAAAGAACCGCCATATCTTGCAAGGCAGAAACATTGAAAGCCTTGTAGAGTTTGACATTGTTATCCCTTTTGCGGGCAACTCGGGCATACCTCAAATCCAGTGGCAGAACACTTTCTAGAGCTGTTAGGCGCCTACATGAAGACCACCAGGGCCAAGCTTCCAAGTATGCAAACTGCATGAGCAATTAATCTCACAATATTAGTAACCCTTCGCGGTTTCCAGCCAGAGTAGCTTCAGATTATGTTTGAATTCTAACTACAACACTTCGCATCTATACCAGTCTTGGTTGGTAGGATTACCTTGGTTACATTTAATTGTTGGCTGACATTAAGTTTGCACTTGATATTCTAAAAAAATCAGGCATAAATGATGTGTGAGAAAATGAACTCGTCGCTTGCCAGTCTTCAGTCTTATCGTATAAAATGTCGGGTTAAAACATATTGTTGGTCTTATCTGCGTTTTCACCAGATTACACATTAATATTGTCATACCGAATTGAAATAACATATTTAGAGAAATTAAAAGCTGCAGTTCGGGGCTCTAATTCTCAAGATGCAAAAAGCGGCAAATATACTACCAACGTAGCCCCAATAATACCCTCAACGGTTAAAAGAGCCATTTGACGTCCATTCTAATAAAGTTGTCTTGGCGCTAAGGGCATGGTCAGAGGTAAGGTTGTATTCGGTTCCGGTTCTGGGTTTATTTGGTTCTGACGTTCCGGTTCTGGCAGTTTCGGTTCTGGCGGTTCTGAAGGTGGAACCGGCCCATGACGGTTCCAGGTACCTCGCGGTTCCGGTTCTGGCGGTTCTGAATTTTTTTTTTTAATTCAATATCTTGTATAGTAGTCATTAGTATATTGTAGAATATATTTTATATGGTGTACTATGTTATTAGTATAGTATATATTATGTTTGGTAATTAGTATATATTGTGTATAAGTAGTGTATATTTTGTATATAAGTAGTATATATTGTATGTAAGTAGTATATATTGTATATAAGTAGTGTATATGGTGTTGTAGTTAGTAATTAGTATAAATTGTATATAAGTAGTATATATTGATAAAAGAATGTTGTCATTAGTATATTGTGTTGTATGTTATATATTGTATGTTATATAAATATTCAAGGATTGATATCGAAGTAAAAGACAAAGAAATATTGAGACAAAAGATATTCAAGGATATGATTAAGAGCATATTTATTGACCAGAATGGCATATCTTTCTTAGTCTTTCTTCCTCCAATGGAATGAGCACAACATGGTACTAATACCACCATTAAAAGGAAAAAAAAACTAAAAGAAGACGTGCCAATGTACAAGTTACATCATAATTTATGTTGTATTTTTAACAAATCTCATAAAACCGTCAAGGTTGGGAGGTGGTTGTGTTGGTGGTGGTGGAAATGAAGCTTGTTCATCACCACTTGCGGGTGAAGTTGCTTCCTCAGCAAGTTCTGCTATCATTTCTTCATATGCCTCATCTATTTCTGGTTGTGATTCTTCTATGCCAAAGTTCCTTCTTTCTGCGCGGATCCAATCTCGAAAAAGCACTGATTTTTTCAAGCTCTCCCGCATCGACGCTCTGTAATCACCTATTTGTAGTCTTGCTTGACTAAAAGCGCTCTCCGATGCAATAGTTGACGCTTGAATTGACAGAACATCCCGAGCCATCCTTGCAAGAACGGGAAAATGATTTTCCCTTGTCTTTCACCATTCCAAAAGGTCGAACGAGCCGTCTGGATTCTCCTTTTCTATTCCCTGTGACAAGTAAACTTGAAGCTCATTTAGATGGGAAATTTCATCAAAATTATCACCTTGAGTACCCCTGAACTCCGTCCACGATTTAAGAACTGTTAAGCCAGCAACTCTTTTAGACAATTGTGATGTAGACGAAGTAGGGGTTGGAATATTTGGCCTAGCATGCTCTAACGCCTGTTTATAAGCATTATAAACAGTTTCAGCATTAACTTTAATTGATGCTTTCACATCAGCTAGTGTAGCAATTTCAACTTCTGAAAGATCTAAAGATCGATAAATAGTAGAATACCAAAAGTGAGGACCTCCTAATTTCATTGTTGGATTTAACATAGCAGCTACACCAAAAATAGGAGGGATTAGAAAAAATATTTTTTAAATTTTTTTTTCATTTCATTTATTGCAAGTTCATAAATGTCCCCTCCCTCGCTAAAATCAACAAACAAATCAGCAAGTGCGGTAATATAAACTAAACAGTTAGAAATAGTCGGATAATATTGTCCAGAAAAAGCATTTGTACACACATGAAAATGTTCTAAAAAATCTAAAAGAATTTTAACATTAGTCCAATCTTGGGTAGTTAGCATTTCATCATCATCCTCACAACCTACCCGAGAATTAAACGTAGCATTAATTGGGTTTCTATATTCATACGCTACTACTAAACTTTCGTACATGTAATTCCACCTAGTCGGGCAAGGTTTAGGAACCTTTCTTTCTCTAAGGCCATATTCGTCACATTTTTTAAAATATTCTCTAAGTCTACTTCTACGGTTTGAATAAAATAGTCAATTAAGAGCCATTTTAACCTTTTCAATTTCTATGTTTAATATTCGCATACCATCACCAACAATTAAATGATAAATATGACAAATACATCTAACATGGAAAATATTACTAAATGCAGGATTAAGTGTTTTTGTTAGCATGCCTATTGCACTAGTGTTGCTAGAAGCATTATCCGTAGAAATTGACATTATTCTATCACTAAAGCAAAAATATCTGCATATATCTGAAACAGTGTTAGCTATAAACCTACCCGTGTGCAGTGAATTAATTATTCTATATGCAATTATGCATTTTTGCATAGTCCAGTCTTCGTCTATCCAATGACTTGTTACAGTTAGATAATCACAGTCATTTCCACTTCTACCAATATCAATTGTAATAGAAATACGATTACTTATATGAGTAAATAAATAGCGCAAAATATTATTCATATTCATGCTTGAATTTATAAATATCGGCCTTAACTGTTGCGCGAGGCCAACCTTTATAAGTAGGATTAAATACTCTTCTAATATAATGAATCCATGCAGGATTAGAAGCAAAAGTATATGGCAAACACATAACAGTAATCATTTTCGCTAATTCTTCACGATCCTTATTTGGATCGTAATATAAAATACCTCCGGTAATAGCATTTATTCTTGGTTGAACTAGATTTGAACCAGTACTTGGGTTAACTTGAGAATCAACACTTGTCCTCCCCTCTTGTTGCGCTTTCAACTGCAAATATCTAGCCTTATCTCTAGGGTATAATTTTATGTGCTTAACTAAACTACCCGTGCCGCTACGATCTCCAGTATACCTATGAACAAGTAATTTCCCACAAGATTTACACTTAGCTTTATTTTGTTCTCTTAGTTGAATAAAAAATTGCCAAACTAATGATGTTTCTGTACTTTTAGGAGGTTGTCTACTAAAAGTAGGAGTTTGTACAGGTGGGTATGCAGGTTCATTACCTAAGTTATGAGCAGGACTAGTAGGTGTATCATCTAATCTGGTGCTTGGGTTTCATCACCATCATCATCATCATCCTCATTTCCCTCTAAGATAGGTGCATTAGGATAAAGAGCATTCATAATATCATCGTCTATTCTATCACCTACTGCTACATCATGTAGAAATTCAATATCGCTAAATTGAAAACAAGGGTGATCACTATCAAGGATTACGAAGGGTTCATTAGGACATCTAGGTTGGCTACTATTTCAACTTGCTTATCTTTTTTAGGTCAGGGAGCCGGGGGAGGGGGAGTTTTTTGGCCACTACTTTCACCGATTTTACCTTTTCCTTTACCGAACATATTTTTCAACGAAAATGCCATAATAATTAGAATTAAGCAAACTAAAAACACAAAAAATACTATTAGCACGTAAGAGTTGAAACGAGTTTACCGAATTGACGAACAACTTCTTGAAAAATGAAAATCGTTGAACTTGAACACTTGAAAACTTCAATTCAACAACTTCACAATTTTTCACGAATTTGCAACAATAAATTAAGCACTTGCACTAGAAAGATTGAAAGAGAGCTTGAGAGAGATTGACAGATATTGATGAATTGGTGAATAAAAATGAAAGAATGAGGGGGTATTTATAGTTGAGAAATGGGAAATAGTGTAATTATATAAAGTTTGGGGGCCAAATGGCTATTTTCTAAACTTCCAAACGGCTACTTTTTGCAAAGAGCCGTTACTGAAATTATTTAAGAATTTTTATTTTTTTTTTTGAAAAATGGCCGTTGGAACCGCCAGAACCGGACCGGAACCGCCAGCCGGCCAGCCGGTTCCGGTTCTAGCGGTTCCAACGGGTAGAACCGGCCCACGACGGTTCCCCGGAACCGGCAGAAACGGGAGGGCCACGGTTCCGGTCCGGTTCCGGTTCGGAACCGCGACACCATACACCCTTAGTCAGAGATCGTTTTCTAATTTCAAACTTAGCTTTCGAATCAATAGGCTGTCTACAGCTAATTTCAAGTAGAGACTGCTATAGTGCAGAAATTATTCAAAATGAAAAAGGGCGTATCTCAAATATCATCATAAACATAAGCCAGGTAAAGTTCATTGTTTAGGATGCACAACAAATGGCCACTGTGCAACTCATACAAATTACAATAAATCATGTTCAGATATTGCAGCTCGACAATGAACTATAATCCAGGTGTTTCATTCGAAAACTACATAAGTGTTCTGACAATCCAAATTGCAAAGGATTTACTTCTCCTTGGTATGGTGACGCACAACAAAGGCTAAACCCAAAATCAAGAGGGGCACAAGAAACTGCAAGATTTTGATAACGAATTCTGGAGTCTTGTCTGAATTGTATGGGGCTTGTTGTAATGGGACATAAGCATGTTTCAGAGGAACTGTTGATGCATTGATTTCTCCAATGTAATATTTATCCATCATCTTTCTAGCATCATCACTATGGCCGACATCTTCAAAGTCATTTGTTGCATCTTTCCCTGTCAGACAATCAAAATTTCAGAAACCAATGCCATAGAGAAACTCTTTATCTACAGTTAGAATCAAGATAAGCAGTGTGAAATACTCGGGCATTACCTGTTGCTGAAAGCAAAACTTCATCACCACCTGGATGATCTTCCATGAACGGAGTCACATCATACACCTAGAAAGCAACACCGCGACATAAATCAATATTTGTATTAAGGAAGGAGAAAATAAGAACTTGGATCCTTAAAAGGAAGTATATTGGAAAAAAGATATGACAAGGTGTATAGCAACGGGAAGTATCCAAGAAAAATATTAAAGAAGAGATAGAGAGACGGCGTAAGTAGCTTAAAGCAGAATGTCCATTGTTGCATCCTTTAGGTGCTTTTCAGAGTTATGCTTGCAATAGCACTGAGTAGGAAACTGCTTTCCAACTTTCCATACCTGATTGGCTAGTAATAAAGTTGAATAAGTAACTAGTGTATCAGATGTAGGTCTTTCTTTTCCTAATCAGATGCAAGTAAATTTATTTTATTAAGCTCAACATCTGTTCCTCGAATGAAATTAAAGGACCCTTGCTCGACGAGGTTACTCTATGTTTCCTTAAACTTGCCAAAACTGCTAATTGGAATTTAAGAACGGACAGGGGTAGTCAGGTTACGACGTTTTGCTTCATCAGCATAATGTAAGTCTGATGTACCTTTGCATAAAGCATACTCCGATAAAGCTTTCACCTGTGTCAGAAGTTGAGTCACTGAGATACATGACTGAACATGCTTCATGTGGCTAGAGGTTTTCTTCTTTGAATCACCAGAACATTGGAAGTTGGGACATGTCAATTCGTCTTTTAACATTCAAAGCTATTTGCTGGAGAATGGAATCAAAAATAAAATAACCAAAAAAGAGCTGAAGGAATAGAATAGCTCATCCACACCACAAGGCTAAAATGAGACATAAAATGTCTCTAAGCTTCATATTTATATCCACTTATAACGATGTGAATGCATGTATAGGTTTGACGCTATAAATTCATCAATGTAACGAGCCTGCCATCATAATATGTGATACCAACCACCTTTTTTTCTTTCTTTGTTTTGTTTGTTGTTGGTTGTGTGTGTGTGTGTGGGGGGGGGGGGGGGTTATAATACTAGCAACTTATTGTCATAGCAACAATCATTGCCAAAATCTATCAGCGCTCACCTTAGACCCAGAGAAAAAAGAAAAAGAACACTGGATTTATCCACCTCTGCATAAATTTCACCACTTACCAGTTTCTCCCACCAGTACAGGTACCGGATAACTCTGTCCACCAGGAAGTAATCGTTAATTTAAAGTTCAGTTGTTTATCTCTACTATCAACCTCTGATGTTCTAAACTGCTAATTTCTTTAGGACAAGTCACTTACCTAGACACCTGCCTTTTCTTCCCAGCCCCGAGGGAAACCTTCCAATTTATGTTACTATGATAAACCTTAAGCATTTGATTATTGTTACCTTTCTCAAAAGAAAAAAGACAAATCTTAAGCATTTGAAGAAAAAGTTATTACTTTGTCTAATACTATCAATCTCTTTGTCTATGTCTTAGTTTCAGAATTCAACTCTTCAACTAACAATATTAACACCAAATGAGTGCACAATGGCGGATCCACGTAAAGAAGTGCGGGGCACGTGAACCCATGCTGCTTGCAAAAAATGTAAATGTCCTGTGTCTTTTTTTTAGGCATTTTGCTATATGGTGCTGTTGGCACCCATGGTCAAGATTCAGTGTTGATCCTTGGCTCGAGACTGTATGGTCTTGTAAACTATTTTTGTTTCTAGCTTCCTTTTATTCTTATTGTACGTTCAACTTTTTCTACTCTCTCTTTTGTCCTTTTTCTTTCTTCTCTTTCTCTCCTTGATTGCATCCAACACAATTAGTTCTCCAAGACTTCATGGTAAACAACAAAATTAAGGATTTAAAGATTAGCTATTGGTTACTTCAAATAGAGATTTTCTATCTTGAACCATACGAAATATAGATTTGTTATTTTGTAAGTAATTCACATAAAAAGAATTAGTCATATGCTCTAAGACTTTTTGATTTTCGCACTTCTTTTTGCCACTAAAACTTGCACAAATTTCAATTTTTACGGCATTAAATTGTCATTAGCAATCTAATTTCCCAATTTATTTTGAATTTTGATAGCAAGAACTGAATAAGTTGAAACAATTCAACTAATAATTCATCTATTTAATGGACAAAATGAAAATAAAACAAAACCCATCAAGAATAATAATACTACTAAGAAAAGTATTCACTGATTATTTAGTTAACAGGATATAAAAAGAACAGGACGGAACTAATAGAGATCTAACCTTTCCGCTGATGATAAGCCAACAATCTTTGGTCTTGTTGTGTTTCGCAACCTCCTCAAATACATGTACTTTCTGATCTAAACCCATCTCTTCCCAAATTCACCTCAATTACGTTAAACAAAGTTGATAGATTTTGCACAACAAGTGGAATCTCTCTAAACTTTGCAGATAGATACTCACGAAAGAGGACTTTATTGTCTCAGATTTTCCAAATCTAAACAATTTTGTTCACCAAACACCTTTGATTTGAATTGAATATAAACATGCATATATAGATGGAAATTACGATGTCGTTCCACGCCCCGCCCATTGTTATGGACTCAAGTGTGCCAACCGGTAACCGGTGGTAGTTAGAAGTTGGATAGTACAGTACTAATACTTTGAATTATGACAACTTTGACGCCGCTTTTTCTGTTTTGTATACTTTTGGTTCTTCAATTTTCTCCAAATTGGCGCCTTTTTTTTTTTCTTTTTTCCTTTTAGGATTTCTCTTTGTTGCTTTTGGGTTGTTAGGTAAGACATTTGGAAATTCGAGTCTTAACACGCGAGACATGAAATTGTGTCCTTATTATTGCATGATGACTATAGTATAGACATTGTTGTCACACGTCCTTTTGACATTACAATCACGTAAAAGATGTAGATAGAGATTTTTTTCAATTTAAGGATAGTCGAAACGAGATTTATTTACTTAAAGATTAAAATCGTTACTTGGAATAATTAATAGTGTCCCAAGTCACCAATTAAATCCCGAATCGAGAAAGGGGTTGATTCTATTTAACAGTCTGCGAGCCAGAAATTCGGGTAAAGAATTCTATTAAACCGGGAGAAGGTGTTAAAAGAGGTGCTAATAAGTAAGTATTGTGTTCCATTTTTAACTAAACAATATAATCAAAACCAGGTTAGATCTTCGGGGGCTAGACCAAAGAGTCCTACCCGGACAAGCTTAATTTTCATGTTCATCTTTCTCTCTAACCATCCTTTTTCATAGGTTACATTTATATATTATAATACTAAAAATACATAGCATTTTAAAATTTTGATTACAACTAATAATGAAGCGGAAAATATAAAAATTTAACTATGGAAAAAGTGGTTAAATAGTATGTATTTCTTTTGGTCCTAAATATTAAGTAGTTTTGGAAGGTTGAGTTTGTTTCACGAAATTTGAAATTTTACTAAATAAGTCATTTGTTATTTATTTTTTTGCAAATTCGAATAGTGTTAATTAAGTGAGACGTTTAAAGGAGAGATACAAGGCATTTTAAAAAAATATTTTCATAATTAGGATTGCTAAATGTATTTCTTGAAGGTGTCCAAAAATTTTGAAAGACAAACAATATGGAAGGAGAATAGTTATGGGTCGTCTCGTTTGCCTCACCAAAAAAAGTTATCACATATATTATCATTGTTTGGTTGTGTAGAGAATTGATTGCCGCATTACTAACACAACATTTGTTAAGTGATCATAAACTTATATCCGCATAGAAAACTTGATTATTAATATTACACATAGCCTGCAGTAAGAACCTATATATTGACAATAAAAATTGGACGGAGCGTTTTATTTGGTCGTCTCCATTTAATCTATATATTTTTTTTATAGTTTTAACTTGTACCTACTTTTTAAACAATTTCAGCCCCTTTTCTCCTCTTCCTTCTCCTCATTCATTTTCTTCTTCTTCTTCTTCTTCTTCTTCTTCTTCTTCTTCTTCTTCTTCTTCTGCTATGAAACTTCAGTTCATCGGATGATTGCCATAAATATATTTATCAGATTATTTAAAAATAAATTATAAATAATTACGTAAGTTAGTAGATAATAATTTTTGAATATTTTCACGTACGTAAGTTAGTAGATATTTCATATTTATTGCTTCAAAAATTTATGATTTAGATAGTGTTGATAATCTGATTATTTATCTAGTATGTTAGAAAACTTTTTCAAAATTTCAGCTTATATAGTGCTGAAGTTTTTACAAATGAACTAAATAACTTCAGCATCTTCTGCTGAAGTTTTTGAAAAAGCTTTATAACAAAACTAATGAATCAAGGACAAAAAAACTTCAGCTTTTAGTGTTGAAGTTTTTACACATGAACTAAATAACTTCAATATCTTCTGCTGAAGTTTTTGAAAAAGCTTATCCAGGACAAAAGAACTTCAGCTTATTTACTGCTGAAATTTTTATAAATGAACTAAATAACATCAGCCTGCTGAAATTTTTGAAAAAGCTTAATGACAAAACTAATGAATCAAGGACAAAAAACTTCAGCTTATTTAGTGCAATTACAAACAAACTTCAGCAAATAGAGAATAAAACTTCAACCACTATGTTTAAGTTTGACAATTACAAACAACAACTTCAGCAAATAGAGAACAAAACTTCAGCTACTATGCTTAAGCTCAGCAACTAAAAACAAAAACTTTAGCACACTTGCTAATTCAGGCACGTCTACTAGAATGTTGAAGTTTTACGTGATTGTCTTTGCTACTTCTGCCTTGTATGCTGAGGTTACGCGAAAAAGTGGGTACGCTTGCAATATTTATTTATCTTTTTGCAAAACGAGCACAAGTTAAAACATGACCCAAAAAACAGGTATAGATGCAAATGCCCCATATTAACATCATAAATATAAAAAAAAATTAAAGTAAACAATTTTAACATAACAATGTCGACATTATTATATAACAATCAATCCCATTATTATTCACCATAAACAATTGCGAGCATGTGATTTTTGCCCTACGTGAATTACTCCTATAAATTCAAACAAAATCATTTCTTTTATTTGTTTGCAATTTTGTGGGATTTTCGTGACATTTCTGCTAATTGTTTGCATTTTTTTGTGCATTTTAATTAACCATATTCATTAAAAATACAAAAATAAGCATTTGCATTCAAGGTTTAATTTTTCACATATTTTTAAAATTGATTAGTAATAAGGATTTTACAAAATAGAAAAATCTCAAAAAATTATTTATTTGTGCATTGCTTAATTCTTAGTTTCGAATTTCATTAGTTTTCCTTGATTTGGTAGTTAATTAATTATGTTTAATATATTTGTGCAGGCTAATGTAGTTTTAAGATATAATTTAGGTTTTTAATTTAATTTGAAAAAAAAGAATCGAATAAAGGAAAATTTGGTCTTACTTAAGAAGAGTTGAATTTGTGGACCAAATTTGAATTGTTCAGGCCCAATGTAAAAAACCCCACCCAAATCCCCCGCTCCAGCCCAAACTCGTCTCCCATACCCGGTCCAGCTTTTAAAAAACACAAAACGACGCCGTTTGGATGAATAAAATCTCAACCGTCAAGGATCTTTGATCCAACGGCTGAGAACTGGGCCATACTTAGTATATAAATGTCCAAACACTACCCTTCAGAACCCCCATCTCCCGTCTCTCACCCCACACTCAAAAAACTCTAACGTCACATCCCTCCGCCGTGCGCTGCCGGCCGGAAATCGCCGCTACCACCGGCAGTGTCCCAAATGGCACCAAAATTACACCAATGATTCTCCACGCCCTCCCTTATCCAAATCTGTAACCCGTTTCCCTCAAATAGTATCTCATCGAATATTCAATTGAAACGCCGGCTGCTCTGCCGTGTACGGCGGCGCCGACACCAAATTGTCTCAAAATAACACTACATAGCTACCATCTCCCCTTCGTGCCAAATCTTCATGCATAACCCACAGAATCCCTCTCGATCTCGTCAAATGTTAAATCTAAAGTTAGAATCCTCAACTTCGCAGAGGTCACTAGGACGGACATGCATGGGTTACTGAGACGATTTAAGCGGGGTAAGGGGTGTACTTGCATATTTCTCAAAAGGAATGATCATTTGACACACATTTCTGGGTTCAAATTAGAATGAGAATGGTTCTGTCGGGGTCATTGGTTGCTGTATAGCAGGTATTCATTCGCCTCCTCTTGTTTTGTTGTTTTTAAAATAAGGAAATCCTCTGAGTTTGTGTTTAGTCTCCCTCTGTTATGATTAAGATGGTTTAGTTTATGAGTTTTCATAGATGTCATTAGCTTTTCTATTCGTCTAAGTTGGTTTAGCTTGCCCTGAGCAAAGGGCGTTTGAAAATCAATTTGTTATTCTCTTATTGGTTCTTTGGCAATTCGATTTAATGTTTGGCCTTCATTTATCAGTGTATCTTTCTTTAAGTCATTATTTTCCCGTTGCTTGATTTAATTGTTAGTCCTTAGGCAATCATTTTGTTCGTGATTTAAGTTTTAGCTGTTTATTCTCTTCTTCTACTTCTGGACAATGAAAAAGTACCATAGGTCTGTCGAGATTTCTGAATTGGGTTGAAGTAGGTTGAACAAAGCCTAGTTAAGAATTAATGCTAAGGTAGGTAAAGTAATTTAAGGGTAACTTGGGTAGTTTAAGCTAAAGAATATTGTAATAATGGAATAGAAGTCTCTAGAGGTTTTTAGTGTGGGGGTTCAAATTGGATTTCAGGATTTTTGGTAATAAACTTGGTGAACAAGTCACAAAATTAGGGGCCTAAGGGGTAAAATAAAATCCGAAGGGTTGCCCTATTGGCTTGCCTAAAAAGATACCTTTTCTTACCTTAGAAGGCATACCTAATTGATAGAAAAATCAGAAAAATCAAAAGAATCGAAGAGCTAAAATCTTGTTGACAAAAATTCCAAGAGCTGAAATATAGAGTTAAGATTTCCAAAAGCTAAAAATTCAGAAAAAATCGAAACATGCTAGAAAAACAGAATTTACTGTTTCATTATGTCTTTTCTTTGAGCTGTAAGGATTTGGATCTACTGAAGTCATTTTCTGGTTTTTGACGGGTTTTAAATGGATTGAAATTCGATTTTTCAAGCTGGTTTTTGTAAGTTGGATTTGGTGATACATCTGGGGGTTTCAAGCTTGAAGTTGGGTTTGGATCTTGAGTTCTTGCTGTTGATTTCTACTACTATTGATTACTCCTTCCACTTCTTATTTTCCTTACTCCCCATGTACTTATTCTCGATTGTGGAGATGTACTCCTCTGTTTGAAGATGAAATAAGAGCTGAAGCATGAAAATTCTCTCTGTTTCTTTGTTTTTTTATTTATCTTTACTATTAGCCTTTGGTCTAAATTAGCTTTTCGTATATGGTTGTAATAGTCAATAGAAATAACAAAGTATTCATGATTTAGTCTGCTGGATGTTCCTTTTAATTACATTCTATTATTGTTCAATGAGGCAGAGGCATCTATCTTTGTGTAGTAAATATCCTGTTATTCGTAGTAGTTAGACAGGGATGAACCAGGTTTATTTGGTACATGATATTCATATTGCTTTGTGTTTCTCCTTGCCGGGTTATTTTCCCTGAATACAGTAGTATGAGAAAGTTCATATTGAAAATGTTTGACATAGGTTTCAATGAAAAGTCAAATGAAGCTACGTTAGTCTTTGATTTGATATTTAGTCTATTTGGATGATGAAATGTAGATGTAACATTTCAGAAGAACAGTTCATGTATGGAGATCAATCTTTTAAAATATGCTCATGTTTGATTATATCAGTTATCGTGCACTCGGTATGAGTTTTCCTTGCACATATGCTTGTTTTCGGATATGTTAAGTTAGTTCATTTGTTATATTCTTTTATGCTTCGTTTAGTTTGATTTTTAGGAGTTTAATAAGTTTGATTTGTAATATATCTAGGTTTATTATAGGTGAAGCTGTTTTGATAAAGCGGTTTAGGAAATGTGAACTTTATATAGGCTGCGAAATTTAATTTTGTTCAAATATACTGAGGCGCGCCACACTAAATAAAATTGACAAATTGCGCAACCCTCTTTAATAACTCCTTTAAATATTTAGAACTCGAGGCGTGCCGTTTAGCTCATTTTCATGGCCCTCGCAAAATTAACAATGCATTAGTTGCTTTTAGGCACATTATTTAATAATAATATCTTCTTAAACTCGAGTGCGTATTTATGTGATCCAAATTCAAATCTCGACGGTATTAAAATATGTCAAAAATCGCAGGTGCATTTATGTGACGTGATTCGTGACGTATTTTAAGAACGTCGCAATTTTCTCTAAAAATGAATAAAAACGGCTAAAATTAAAATCTGCACATGGGCATAAAATGTAATAAAATCAGATAATTAAGTCAAATATAGCAGTTGAGCGTCCATGCTAGAACTACAGAATTCGGAAGTGAGAAGCTACTCTCAATTGTAACGACTATACGAAATTAAATGCCAATCGGATGTATAGATGTGCAATCATAAAGAAAACAAAAAGAGAAGTATATATATATATATATATATATATATATATATATATATATATATATATATGTACACACGATATTGGTTTACAAAAATAACCTTAGAATATAAGTATAATAACTCATAAAAAATGATATAATCAGAATTCTATATAAATCTTATAATCCAATTAGTTTTATGACATAATACTACACATTATGAATTCTACATGATTATCTTTAGGAATTCTCTTAGTATAATTATTTTCTGGCATAGACGTATAATACTACATGTTGTACATACATCTGACCATCTTTTATGTTTTGTTTAATAATTTAAGTACAAAAAAATCTAAAAGGAGCGTGTATATAGCAAGCTTCAAACAATTCTGGGAGTTACATGTCGTTTATAAAAAAAAGGAACTTCTGGATAGTATTTTTAAAAAATTATTTTGGCGACAAAACGACTAAGTTATTTCTAATATATATATACTAGTTGAAGTGATTAGGAATTCTGCATTTACGTTGAAGTGAAGTACAATGAATTAACGAAACAAATTACATGAATATACACGAGTCCAATTAGACATACAAAAAGGGTTACTGTAAATAGTCTGATTCAATCTTTGATCACCAAGAGTTATTAGATCATTTTGGTGTAAACTTCCAAAAAGTCTCGTGCTTAGAAAAAATAGATTCTGTGGCTCTACAAACCACCAACTTTCCGTTGAAAATGATGGCATTGCCATTAGAATATATCATTTCATTTGCCCATTGTAAATAACTATTTTTTTGATCGAATTTGAATATACATAATTATTTTTTTAACGAAAATAAGAATTTTTATATATTGAAAATTATTTATTCTATTTTAAATTGGAAATTTGCCACACATAATATAACTTCATATATTATATTAAAAGAATGATAGTGAAGTATGAGGTCAAACCAAGTATCATATAGAAAAAATGCTAGTTCACACTTTAAAGGCAAAATTTAACTAGATTTTTTGATAAAATCTAATCTATATCGATATTATAGATTTGCATAAACAATTTATAATTTTAAGAGTGTATCTGAACTCTAAAGTTATAATACACAATCTTTACCATTCATATCAGATTATAACATTTTGACATTTTGTATATATTTGAATTGATATATACATATATTTGATTTAAGAGAAAGCTTATACATTTGAATCGAGAAACAAAAACATTTGAATTAGTTTTAAAAAAAATACATTCTTCTCTATTTCCCTATTTATATTGATTTCGCAGGTTATTATCGATTCACGCAAAATACAGAACTTATAATAATGAAAAAATTACAAGTAACATAGTAAAAAAAAATATAAAATCAAATCTTTATATTAAAAGTAAAATAGAAGAAAATCTAGTTGCTTAATCCATATAACGTAGGAAAAAACATTTAAATTATTGATATATTTTATACAAAACAATAAAAGAACATATATTTTGGACAAAGTAAAAAATCAAAATTAGTACCCCTCTGTTCCAATTTATGTAAACCTATTTTTTTTTGGCCCTATCCAAAAAAATGGCCCCTTTCTAAATTTGGTAATAATTTAGCTTAAACTTACAATTCTACCCTTAATGAAAAGATTTATAACCATACAAATACTCTGGGCCCATTGTAACGACACGGATGGTCGTTTTGCTTTCTAGAATCCTTTCCCCTAATTAAAACTTCCTGTACTTTCTTTTACTGATTTATGACTTGCAAGAATGGTTGGTTCGAGATTTGCAAGAGTTTGGATTGAAATCCGAACACTTGGTTCCTTAAGGTTGCCTTAAAATGACAAGTTTGACTTCGGTCAATATTTTGAGTAAACGACCTCGAAATCAGGATTACGGTTCCAATAGGTTCGTATGACAATTTCGGACTTGGGTGTATGCCCCAAACGAGTTTTGAATGACCCGGGAGTGTTTCGGCGCCTATAGTGAAAGTTGATTCCTTAAGGATTTTAAAGTTCTTAAATATTTGGTTTGGAGCGGGTTTTTGTGTTATCGAGGTTCGAACGGAGTTCTGATATCGAGAATAGTTCCATATGTGTCAATCCGAGTAGTACAAGTGTTTTCGCTCAATATTTTGTGTAAATGACCTCGAAATCAAGATTTGACAGTTCCAATAGGTTCGTATGATAATTTCGAACTTTGGCGTATGTCCAGATCGGGTTTGGGATGACCTGGTGCATTTCAGTGCCTAATAGTAAAAGTTAATTCCATAAGAATTTTGAAGTTCTTAAATATTTGGGTTGGAGCGGATTTTTGTATTATCTCTAAGTGTGAGTTTTGGCTAGAGTCAGTGGCATTCTTGGGGCATATTGTGTCCAGAGAGGGTATTAAGGTGGATCCTAATAAGATTGAGGTAGTTTAGAGTTGGACACATCCTGCTTCAGTGACCGAGATCAGGAGTTTCCTGGGGTTAGCAGGTTATTACCGCCAATTTATGCATGGCTTTTCACCGATTGCATCACCTCTGACTAGATTGACCCAGAAGGGTGCTCTTTTTCGTTGGTCTGATGATTGTGAGGCGATCTTTCAGAAGCTCAACACAACCTTGACTACAACACCAGTATTAGTATTGACTTGCGGTTCTGGGATGTATACTGTATATTGCGACTCTTCACAAATTGGGTTGGGTTGTGTATTGATATAAGAGGGGCGAGTTATTGCATATTCTTCGCGTCAACTGAAGATTCATGAGAAGAATTATTATGTGCACGAACTAAAGTTGGCCGCGATTGTTCATGCCTTTAAGATATGGAGGCATTATCTGTATGGGGTGTCATGTGAGGTTTACACTGATCATCACAACTTGTAGCATTTGTTCAAGAAGAGGGATCTTAATTTGGGGTAGCGTAGACGGCTGGAGTTACTAAAGGATTATCACATCACCATTCTTTAGCATCCGGGAAAGGCAAATGTGGTCGCGGATGCCTTAAGCAAGAAATCAGAGAGTATGGGTAGCTTGGCATTTATTTCAGCAGAGGAGAGGCCAATAGCTTTGGACATTCAGTCCTTGGCTAACAGACTTGTGAGGTTCGACATCTCAGAGCCCAATCGAGTTTTTGTGTATGTTGTTGCTAAGTCTTCACTTTGGACAAATCAAGGCTCGACAGTTAGATGATCTGCATTTGGCAGTTCTTAGAGAGACGGTTCTACAGGGTAGTGCCAAGAAGGTTTCGATTGGCAAGGATGGTGTTATGTGACTTCAGGGTTTAGGGTTTAGGGTTTAGCCTATATGTCCCTAATGTCGATGGCGTGAGAGAGAAGATACTAGAAGAGGCACATATTTCACGGTATTCTATTCACCCAGGTGCTACAAAGATGTATCGTAACTTGAGACATCGTTATTGGTTGCAACGAATGAAGAAAGACATAGTTGAGTATGTGGCTCGGTGTTTGAATTGTCAGTAGGTTAAGTATGAGAACCAGAGGCCAGGTGGATTATTGCAGCAAATGCCTATAACTGAGTGAAAGTGGGAGCGCATTACTATGAACTTCGTAGTCGGGTTGCCGCAGACATTGCGGAAGTTTGATGCGGCTTGGGTCATTATTGACAGGTTGACCAAGTCGACACACTTTATTCTGGTTGTGACTACTTATACTTTGGAGAGGTTGGCTCAGATCTACATTCGGGAGATAGTTCAGTTGCACGGTGTGCCCATTTCCATCATATCAGATAGAGGCCCTCAGTTCACTTCTGATTTCTGGAGAGCTGTTCAGAGTGAGTTAGGGACCCGTGTAGAGCTATGCATAACATTCCATCCTCAGACCGATGGACAATCAGAGCGGACAGTTCAGATTTTGGAGGACATGCTGAGAGTATGTGTTATTGACTTTACAGGACAGCTGGATCGGTTCTTGCCTTTGGCCAAGTTCTCTTACAACAATAACTATTAGTCTAGCATCGAGATGGCTCTATTTGAATCTTTATATGGCATGCGATGCCATTCTCCTATCCGGTACTTTGAACATGGTAAGGCTAAGTTGTACGGTACAAACTTGGTGAAAGATGCCTTGGAAAAGGTAAAGGAAAGGCTTCACACGTCACAGTCCAGATAGAAGAGTTACGTGAATTAGAAGGCGCGTGATGTATCATTCATGGTCAGTGATAAGGTTCTCTTGAAAGTCTCACCGATGAAAGGTATTATGAGATTCGCGAGAAAGGGCAAGTTGAGCCCCAAGTTTATAGGCCCATTTGAGGTGTGGAGGCGAGTTGGGGAGGTTAATATGAGCTCGCTTTACCTCCCAGCCTGTAAGAAGTTCATCCAGTTTTTCATGTGTCTATGCTTTGGAGGTATCATGTCGACTTATCCCATGTGTTAGACTTCAGTACTATTCAGCTAGATGAGAGCTTGGGCTATGAGGAGGAGCCAGTTGCCATCGTTGATAGACAGGAGCGCCAACTGAGATCCAAGAGGAATTCTATAGTATAGGTCCAGCAGAGGGGCTAACCAGTCGAGGAAGTGACCTAGGAGTATGAGGAGGACATACATAGCAAATATCCATACTTATTTAGTACTTCAGATATGAATCTAAACCCGTTTGAGGACGAAAATTTTAAGAAGTTGAGAATGTAACTACCCGACCGGTCGTTTCGCTTTCTAGAATCATGTTCCCTTAATTAAGACTTCCTATACGTGCTTTTACTGATTATGTCTTGCAGGAATGGATGGTTCGGGATTTGGAAGAGTTTGGGTTGTAATCGGAACACTTGGTTCCTTAAGGTTGGCCTAAAAGTCCAAGTTTGACTTCGGTCAACATTTTGAGTAAACAACCTCGAAATCGAGATTTGACAGTTCCAATAGGTTCGTATGATAATTTCGGACTTGGGCGTATGTCCGGATTGGGTTTTGGATGACCCGGGTGCATTTCGATGCCTAATAGTAAAAGTTGACTCCTTAATGATTTTGAAGTCTTAAATATTTAGGTTGAAGCGGGTTTGTGTTATCGAGGTTCGAATAGTGTTCCGAGGTGGAGAATAGTTTCATATTGCCATTTAATACTTGCTCACAAAATTTGGTATCAATCCGAGTAGTATAAGTGTTTTCCTTCACATTGGAAGTAAATTTAAGAACTTGAAATTTATAAGTTTGATTCAAGTGGTTTTAGGGATCGAGATTTGATAGTTCCAATAGGTTCGTATGATAATTTTGGACTTGGGCGTATGTCCGAATCGGGTTTTGGATGACCCGGGTGCATTTCGAAGCCTAATAGTAAAAGTTGACTTAATGATTTTGAAGTTCTTAAATATTTGGGTTGGAGCGGGTTTTTGTGTTATTGAGGTTTGAATAGAGTTCCGAGATGGAGAATAGTTTCATATTGCCATTTAAAACTTGCACAAAAAATTTGGTATCAATCTGAGTAGTATAAGTGTGTTCCGTCACATTGGAAGCAAATTTAAGAACTTGAATCGAGATTTTCGGGAGTTACGAAGGTTTGAGCGAGTCCGTTTTATGATTTCAAACTTATCGGTATGCGGGGCCCGAGGCCCCGATCATCAATCGGACAAGGCTTAAGTGAAGTTGTAAAATTTTGGAAGGAGCTAAAGCTCCTGATATCTGTCATAACCACACTTGCGGTTGGTCAGCCGCAGGTGCGAGACCGCAGAAGAGATCAAGCCCTTGTAGAAGCGGCCAAGGTAGGCCAACCCAAAAGCTATAGAAGCGGCTAACCTTCCGCAGAAGCTACCTAGACGGCAAATGGTATTTTTGCAGAAGTGGACCTTTTTTCATAGATGCGGTGGGCGTAGGTGCGGCCCAGGACAACAGATGCGGAAATCACTGAAGGCAGTGACCTTCATTTGTTGCAGGTGTTAGCCAATTTTGGCTAGTTTCCACTTATAAGTTGGGTGATTTTGGTGCTCTTGAGAGAAGATTTTTACCTAGCATCTTGAGTTATGTTATTTCTACTTAATGTGAGTTTAATATTTAGGTTTTGAATAGAGTAACACATAAAGATTTTAGTGAAAAATTATGGGATTAGTGTAAAACTTAGTATTTTTATAAAAACAAGATTTAACCACAAAATTTGATATGAAAAAAAGTAGAAATCATATATTCTTGATCCTTAAATTATAGATAACAACTTTCTTAAAAAATTTCCGAAATTCGGGCACGTGGGCCTGGGGAGAATTTTAGGAAACTTGTATTTGGGTTAGGGAATTACCTTAATAGTTGGGATATGAACTTTAGAGCTTATTGACTAGTTCTTATCCCGTTTAATTCGTTATGGATTGTTCGGATACAAATTAAGAGTTGAGCACGTTCTTGATATTGTAAGTAAGCCTTAGAGCGAGGTAAATCTCTTTGCTAACATTGTAAGAGAGAAATCTCCCTCTACGTGAACTTAGTTAATATATGATTTGATTGTGAGGGGATACGTACGCGCGAAGTGACGAGAGTCTGTATGTAGCTACTGTTCCTATTATGTACGGATAATTCTAAGCTTACACCATGCTTTGTGGGTGTTGTTATATGATTATAAATTGTTGAGTAACATTTATTAAACTTCGTTGAGAATCTCATGGTTTCAAGGATTTGAAGCAAATAATTATTTTGAGAAGAATCAAGGAAACATCTAAGTTGTATTTATACTTAACCGCATCACAAGTATATTTTACGAGTGGGGTGATTATTACTTCTATTCTCATGGGAGCGAGCCGTTGCGTCGGCAGGTTGGTAATTGTATGATATGATTTAGGCGGTTCAATCCTCGGTGCAAATTTTACTTTTATAATGGATCGATCCGAACGTCCTTGGTGGAAAATGTGTGATAATAGAGTCAGAACCTCTTATAATCTATTTGATTTATTGTTTGAAAGACCACCTGTTTTAAAAGAAAGAAATGCCTAGATTTATTGACTGATGAGAGGACTTTCATTATTATTTCTTAACTTGTTTCTATCTATGTACATTGTGAATGAGAATATTGAACTTCATACTATCATATTATTGATCCTAGTAAGTGTCAAGTCGACCCCTCGTTACTACTTCTTTGAGGTTAGATTAGATACTTACTGGGTAAATATTGTTTATGCACTCATACTATATTTTTGTACTTAATTGTACAGGATCTGAGGTAGGTGCATCTAGTTACGCAGCCGGCGCGCATCGCTAATTCTTGACCAAGATTCCACGGTGAGCTGCCCTCTTCCGAGCCATTCATCAGCATGCCAAAGTCTCTTCTTTTGTTATTAATATCTATTCTGTTCCAGGTAGTAGGATAGTTATATTTTTTTTATATATGATACTAGTTGCCCTAACACTTGTGACACTAATTCCTAGCATATTCATTGGTAGACTCTTCGTTTGGGTTGTATATTTGTCATTGTGAACTGCTAATTATCACTTGCATTAAATTCAAGTTAAGTAAATGATGGGATTGTTTAAATAAAATAATTGAGAACTCACTAGTTGATTTGAGTTGGCTTGCCTAATAACGGTGTTGGGCGCCATCACAACCTACCTTGGAATTTGGGTCATGACTCTCCTTTTTGATTTGTTTAGAACCATAAATTTCAAAAATCTTCACTTTTTATTAAACTTTGTGCCCAGTCAAGTAGGTTCACATAAATTGAAATAGAGGAAGTACTAACTATGAAAATATTTGGGTTATAGATTATAGATAAAATACTAAATTTAAAAAATAAAAGAAAGCAAGTAAATAGTACTCAATATACATTTGATAGTTTAGATAATTGAAAAATTAAGCAAACTCGGAAGTGACGCCAAATGGTAGTTAAGCTTGATATAAAGATAATATATGAAAAGTTGTCTAAATTACATTAAAATAATGGTAGTCAAGCTTGATACGAAGCCAAGTGACATATTGAAGAAAAAATATAGTATGATGAGACTTATTTTAATTTGAAATAGAAAGTGAATTTTTAATTGTAATGAAAAAACTACGATAGATAATAACACATAACTCAAATCTTAAGAAAATTAAAATCAAATAAAATTGAACAATAAAAGAATTTCAAGTACGAATAAATAAACTTACTAGAAGAAAAATAAAATTTATTATTATAAAGTTATAGAGATAAAACTTATTTGAACTTGAGATGAGAAAATATCTTTTGAATTATGATGAGCTAATCATGCAAGTATAAAACATAACAAAAATCATACGTAACAGATAAAGTCAAAAATAAAAAGATATAAAGGATTGAATGAATTTCAAGTAAAAGAATAACAAAATAATAATCAATTTTATCATGGGTAAGAAATCTATAATATTTAAGTTATATTGAAGAACTCTTTGAATTTCTTATATACGTTGTTCCATAGATACCATATACAAGAAAATATGGTATATTTGGATACACTTTCGATAAAAATTTAATGATACTTTTATTTCTATTTGAAATAATTTACATATTTTTCCTCTCACCATATACTTTCTTGAATTGCTCAAAGAACCACAACCAAGCAGCATCATTCTCTGAATCAATAACACCATATGATAAAGCCAATATATGACCTGTAAGGACAATTGCATACATACTTTTAGAATATGTATTTCAATCTTTAAATTGGAACTCATTTTATATGACATATTTACTAATATTAACAAAATTTATTATAATCCACACACTCACCCGCACCATCCAATGTGCTGGCCGAGACGAATGTCCCGGTGTATAAGATTTTAGGTGACTTCCATTCATAATCACAATGGGTCTACAATGATCGAACCCTTTATAAAGGCATACAAAGATATGTACACATACATAAACCCATTTTTTTGGCGATTTTACTATTCTAATGTGTGAACTAGGATATGTCATATCCATTTGTATAAGTATCATGGTAATTTTTTGTATGAATCAGCCGGTTCACCTCTAAAAAAATTTAATTCCTTTTCTTTAGTCCGCCACGCCAACATGTAGCTAACATCCACACGTAAATATATTTTCACATCATCAATTATATCCTTTGGGATGTATTTCCTCTTATGATTTGTAAGCTTGAGCCTAATCATACCATCTAGAAGGCTGCTACTTGCCTGTGCTGCTCATACACCTTGTCCTGCAATGGACATGTATGCTTATTATTGAACTCTCTCACTTTGAATAGTTCTGATTTGTTAATGCTAGAAACCTTAAACCTCCGCTCACAATCTTCTGACATACATAATAATGCATAGCTGCAAAGAATTTATCATTATACATATGATCAATATAAATGCTTATAAAAAATACAATCATACACATTTGAATACATTATTACACACACACACACACACACACACACACACACATATATATATATATATAAATTAGTATACAACACAAATATATACAAAGGTATATATTTAAATATGTCTGAATATGCCTATATTTATATGCATACATTTGAATACAACTAAGCCACTGTAATAAGTTTTTACCAGTAAAATACACAAGACTACATGTATTTGAAATACATAAAAAATATAGAATCACAACAGTGAAGGTCAAGTGAAAATTCTCAAATAAATCAATATACCAATTATAACTCCTACTATGAATACAATATACAAAAAAAAAAATGAATATTAAGAACATTCAAACCTGACAATATTAGACCTATCAACTCGGAATTGAAACCTTTGAGATATAGTATAATGCTTCATCACTTCTTTCATGTAACCTTATTCTTATATACTTGTCCAACCATAACATCCCTTTCATTAGTTTTTGAAATTATCAAATTCTTGTCCAATTCGAACACCACAATTGGTTCTCTTGAATTGACAACATCAAGAGCAAGTGTATCATATGTATCATAATTATACCTTTGAACTGCTTCGTCTGTTTGCACAATATCACCTTGAATTATACTACGTCAGAATACAACTTCTTTGTCAATCATTGTTATGCACAAAGGATACATCCCGAATTTTCTGCTCTCTTTTTTAAACTCTACATACACCCTGTAACCCATATTATTGTGCATTTCCATTGGCGTGCAATTTCTTTGTACTTTGTATTGAATTTTAATGGACTTTGAGATCAAATATATGTCCAATTGATTAGAAATTGATGCAACCAAATCATTATACGACGCGTACTCCTTTATCAGTATTCCCTCAATTGAATAATCGACGTAGTTACTCTCACTGTTCCAATTGCTAGAATGACACATAACACTGGTAAAATTTCCATATGTATAATCCAATTATACCTTTTTTCTGTATACAATTGTATCAATCACGAATTTTTGTGGTTAAAAACAGAACTAGGTACGCACTGGAACAACAAAAAAAGGGAGAATTTAAACTTCAGAGGTTGTTTTTGTTTTGCTATTTTTCGGATTGAAAATATTTCGTGAAAGGAGGAATACGGTTATGGGCGATAGTTTGTGTTAGTTTAGTTATATTAGGAAACTATTTGGTAAATTAATTTCCTTTCCGTTTTAAAACAGTTGAAAGGTCCATATTTTACGGAGTATATGTTACTGTATTCACGAATACAACTCATGTATACAGTTGAATACAACAACTGATTAGTTGGACTTTCCTGATTTACACCTATTTTTGCTACTGTATTCATGAATTTAGCAGCTTACATACATCAAATGTATCTTATAGCAACATAAATATATCTACAATCTATAATATAAGAAATGGTATCTATATATAGCTAATTACCACTAAAAGATAGTGCTTTATGAAAATTTTTCTTTAACAATTCGGTAGATTGCTGCAAGGCTGAAGAAGCTTGGCAGAACTGTAGAATTGAGCTTAAGCGGCTTCCTAGGCCTCTTTCTTTAATGGTAGATTTAAGTCAATGGCTAATGGCCCACTTTCATATGTCCTATTTAATTTAATTTTTGGGCTAATGGCCTAAATAAAATTTTAATTTAGTTATGTTTTCTGAATAAATACCAAAATTTGAAAATTTATTGTGACGATCCAAAAGGTCATCACTTATGTTACAAGTAAATTCTGCATTCTAAGGCCTTAAAAATCCTTTTTTGTCTCACCTCGATTTACGTGCGCAGGCAGGGCACATTTCCAAGAAGCTTTTATGTGAAAACTAAGTGAAATAAGGAAAATGGCCTTTAAAATTTATTAAAGTTGACTTTGGTCAACATTCTTGGTAAACGGACTCGGACCCATGATCCGACAGTCTCGTAGGGTCTGTAGTAAAATTTGGGGCTTGGGCATATGCCAGGAATTGAATTCCGAGGTCCCAAGTTCGAGAAATAAAATTTTAAAAAAAATTATTTTCTGAAAAATGTAAAGACTTTTAGAAGTGAATTGATGTAAAATTTTGATGTTATCGGGCCTGTATCTTGGTTACGGAGCATGATACAAGTTTGAAATAATAATTAAGTTAAATATGTGAAGTTTGTTAAGAATGAGAATTCATTTAGTATAAATCGGACCTTTATTTGAGGAAATAGTAATTTCAATGTTCTTGAGTGATTTCATGAATTTGAGGTTTAATTCATAGTTTTTGTTGTTATTTTGATGATTTGATTACACGAGCAAGTTAGTGTAATATTTTTGGACTTGCTTGCATGTTTAGTTTGGAGCCCAGAGGGCTCGGGTGAGTTTTGGATAGGCTATAGAGTGAAACTGGACTTAGGAAAAGTTGCAGGTATCTGATATTGTTGCCCAAGCATTGCGAGATCAGGCTTCACAATTGCGAAATCCTCAGGCATGAGAATTGCGACCCAGGCATCACAAATTGGAACCTAGACTGGGCAGGCCTAGGTCGCAAATCCGACCCTTACATCGCAAATGCGACTAATCCCTTGCAAAAGTGAAGGCAACAGGTCCTGAAGGGGTTCACAATTGTAAACACTGGTCACAATTGCGACATCTACGACCAGCTAATTTGGGACTTAGACGAATTTTTCCTCATTTTTCAACTCTCTCAAGCCCTAATCTCTCTAGGGCGATTTTCTAACGAAAGGTTCTTCTCCAAATCAATTGTAAGTTATTTCTAACTCACTTTCTTCAATCTATAACATCTCTTTACATGATTTCAATTCAAAATCAAAGGTTTTATGGGGGAAATTTTGTGCTTTGGGTAGAACTTAGGATTTTCAAATTTTGGGATTTGGACCTTGGTTTGAGTTCATGGGTGAATGGTTAATCGGGCTGTGATTCGAACCTCGGGTTTGATCATGTGGGTCCGGGGTCAATTTTTGACTTTTTGGAAAAAATATTAGAAAACCTATTTTCATGCATTAAAATTGATTCATTTAGAATTTATTGATATCGTTAAGTAAATTGTGGCTAGTTACAAGCGAATTGGTGGTAGAAACAAGAGGTAAAGCGGTAGTTGAGGCTTGAATTGTGTTCGTGGCTTTGAGGTAAGTGTTTGGTCTAACCTTAGCTTGAGGGATTAGAAGTTGTGTCTTAATTTCTATGTGTCATTGTTGAGTACGGATGTTAGAGGATTATGAGTTGAGTCCTATTTGCTATGTGTTAATTGTTGAGTACGACACATAGATGTGGTGACAAGAATCTATACATCGGTGTCAAACATGCCCATGAGTCTTATACTATGATTGATGTGACTCCGTTTTGTATTGTTCGTGCTTTATATGATGATTTCTATTGTTGAATAAGGCTTATGAAGTATTATTGGTAATTCAACATTGTAGACCATTAGCTCAAGTTAAGAATTGAGTTGTGAAGTATTTGTAGAAAAAAGAGGTTTATGATATTGTCTCCCTTGCCGGGATGTTATTACTCATGATATTATTTTCCTTGCCGAGATATTGTTGTTATGCTATTGTTCCCTTGTCGGGATTGTATTGTGATATGATTCCCTTGACCAAATTGCTTTGTGATTGTTGCTTGGGCGAGGAAGAGCATAAAACACGAAGGGTGATTCCATGCATGATATTGAGAGTGTTAATGCACGAAGGATGATGTCTTGCCAATATTGTAAGGTATAAGCACGAAAGCTGATGCTGTGTCGCACGATGTACAATACGTGCCATGATACGAGTGATAATGCACGAAGGATAATTCCGTGCCATGATTATGTGAGGTAAAAGTACAAAGGGTGATGCCGTGCCGATATATTGATTCTTATGGTAATGATGAGAGCAAAAGTACCAAGGGTGATGCCCTACCGATTATATTGGTTCTTATGGTGAGGACGAGAGTAAAAGAATGAAGGATGATGTCGTGCATTTGTCATTGATTTCTTATTCTTGTTTATTGTTGAATTTTTGTGTTCCTTACACTTCTTTACTGAATTTCGATTGTACATGATATTTACCCCGATCACGTCTCCCTTTCCCATCTTTAACTACTAGCTTATGTCGTTATTACTTTTTGTATATGATATAGTTGTATAGGTTTATTTGGTAGTCTCTTCCTAGCCTCGTCACTACTTCACCAAGATTAGAATAGGCACTTACCAGCAGATGAGGTCAGTTGTGCTGATACTACACTCTGTACTGTGTGTAGATCCTGGTGCTGTAGCTTTTGGACCACAGTGAGGTTGCTGCCTTCAGTCCACCAGGCGACAGAGTTAGTCCTACAGGCATCTGCAGGCCTTGGCGTGCCCTTCCTATCTAGTTTTTCTTATGTTCCTTACTATTTCAGAGACAGACATGTATCTTTTTTGTTCGGACCCTATTTGTAGTATTCTTAGATAGTCTGTGAGATTGTGACATCAGTTCTGGGTAGCTTATGTTCATGGATTTGTATCGGTATTATTTTTAATTGTTACATTTCATTCTTCTGCTTTATTATTTTCACTGTTTATAAAATGTTAGCTCACAATTTTTAAGGGATTAAAACTGAAAAGGGTTAAATAATTAAAATAATTGGCTTGCCTAGCTTTCACTAGTAGGCGTCATCTCGACTCCCGAGGGTGGAAAATCCAGGTCATGACATTTATAGACTTAATTTACAAAATATAAATTTAGTATTTATATTATTTTATGAAATCTAGAATTATTTTATTATCCCACTTGTTTGAAATGTTAATTTGCTTAATATGCTTAAAAGTGTTAATTTGTTTAACCTTATATTTTTATTTGTTAATTTGTTTAACATGCTTGCAATGTTAAATTGTTAACATTAAATTTATTTGTTAATTTATTTAACATGTTTTAAATATTAATTTGTTTTAACATTACTTTTGGTAAATTAATTAACACGCTTTACATTAATTTATTTAGCATAAAATCAATATTAATTAGTTTATATAACGTCCGACCGGTCGTTTTGAGCTTTTGCATTTCGTTCACCAGTTCTCGGGCATGACTTGCCCCATGTGCTGTATTATGACTTATGTAAATCGTCGATTTTGATTTTCAAGATAATCGAAATAAATTTTGAAGAGCAATTCTGTCACGATGCTAAAACGACCTAGTTATGATAGCGCCTATCGTGAAACTAGGCCAGCCAACACAATTTCTGAATTTAACCATTATTCAATAAAAGTCATTCTAAGCCTTCAATTAATCAAAAATATCATAATGTAAGTATAAATAAACAGTAGAGAATAAATACACAAGCCCGACATCGGGGTATCACAAGTCACGAGCATCTACTCAGGTCTGAATATAACGATAAGCCTGAAAACATACTAAAAACAATCTAAGGATGACAAGAGGGAGAAGAACAGGGCTGTGAACGTGAGCAACTACCTTGCTTACTCCGATGACTCTACCACTAAGCAATCAACACCTGCTACCAGATTTAGAAATACCTGAATCTGCATAGAAGGTGCAGGGAGTATTGTGAGTACGCTAACTCAGTAAGTAATAAAGTCATTTCGCCTTTGTGTGATAACTCTATCTTTCTGGAAGCTACCTCCCCTCTCTCTTTATCCACTTGCCTAGACAACTCTATTAGTACTTTATCTGGAAAAATCTGGAAGAAAGGCGAGAAATAAAGGTTGCCTACTACTAATAAGGGCGGGTAAGAAAGAGGCCTGTTAGAGCTCTCTTCAACCTGCTCATGGCTAGATCGATCGGTTTCAGGTCAAATAGGAAGAACTAGAAGATTCCACCTCTGGAAAGCACCTACACCTAATGGCTTAAGCCGCTGTTCCCATTTTTCCGTATTAACCGTAAGCTATTTCTTCTTTCTTGTATTCGACATTGATTTGAGTCTGATTAGGGAAAACTCAAATCAATGCTACTGGTCAGGTCGTTCCGCGTTCTCTTAAGTCGGTTTCTTGGTTGGGAGGTTCCTATTTTCGTTTTGGTTTTTCTTGTTGGTTTAGAACTGGATTTTAGCTTGCACATGAGACCTGAGAACGACTCCCCTTCCTCAAAAGACTCTAAAGAGGCCCAGGTGAGTAGTCCGCTGGGAGAGGAACGGGAAAGTTTTCGGTTGAAGCTCTCGAACCTGTTCCGAAGTCACTTTAGGATTCGGCTTCCGAAGCCCTACTTACCGAGGAACCACATGAAACGAAGAATAAAACTTCAAACTCGCTAGAATGCAATGTAAGGGTTAGGATGGATGGGACCTTAATAAGGCAATTTCTAAGATAAGACAGACGACTCGGCTGCCTTCCCTGCTAAAAATCTTTCCCGACGGTTGCTTAAGCACTTTCATGCAACAAGAAAGCAAAGCGTATCCTATCTCGTGCCATCCGAATAGGTTTCAAAGCAAGAAGTACGGTGCAATAGAGGAGCCCATTCAGTATTGTCTTTGTTTGTGAATATTAATGAGTCCTGTCTTCATGTTGTATTATTCCCATTGACTATGACCAAACTGCGTTCCGAGTGTGTTTGTAGAGAAGAGAGATATCTTCGCCTAAGATAGTCAGGGATAAACCGCTCTACAGAACAGGGAACAGTACATACAAAGATCGTTGTAGCAAAGTAAATAAAAGCTGAGCAGTAAGAAAATACGCAAACATGTCATAACGCTACAGAAAATGCAATACATTTCCAAAACAATACAGAAATTATTTACTTCGTAAATCAAGTCAGTTTCAGTAAAACCCTTTTAAAACAACTGTCAATAGTTTCAAATGAGTGATAAAATAGTGAGTAAAATTGATAGAAATGTAAACAATCCATTGGGCAAAACATGTACCATACACCGCCCTCGGGCAAAATATCAATAGAACAACTCCTCGGACTACCTCACAATTACTCGTAATCAGCCTCTTGGGCATAAAATGAATCAAGAACCACCCCTCGGGAAAAAATATGGATCAAGAACAGCCCATTGGGCAATAATATGAAACAACAATAGCCCTTCGGGCTTCTTCATATCATTTCATATTGGTTACCCACGCTCACTGGGGGTTTACAGGCTCCTGGAGGGGCTCCAACACTATAACAAGCCATCTCATGGAATAAAATATCAAAACAGAGTAAATATGGCTAAGTTATATATATAGTAGAACGCAGTATGAATGAGTACAAAAGTAAAGTCAAAACAGCGAGGAATAGTAGTAAAAATCCCCTAAGGTCTAAAACAGCTGGCACGAGGCCCAAATATAGCATTCAGCCCAAAACACGATAATACTTTCCAAAACACAATGATATCAAATAGGTTTCAATCAAATACACGATTTAGCAGTCATACGGGACATACTAAGTTATAATTCCCAATGTTGCACGATCCCACTCTCGTCATCTAGAGTGTGCGTTACCTTAAAGTAGCGCAACAATGTGAAATTTAGGGTTTCATACCCTGATGACAACATTTACAATCATTACTTTCCTCAATCCAGACGAAATTCTACTCCGCAATGCCCTCGCCGCTCGACTCAGCCTTCAAATGCTCCGAATCTAACCAAAACTAGTATATTGTCATCAATATATTCTAAAGAAATGAATTTTTTGTGAAAGTTATCAAATTAGACAAAAAATACCGAATTTGGCTCAAATCCGGTGACCGGGTCCACGATTCAGAATCTGATGAAATTCACTAAATCTGACAACTCATTCAGCAACGATTCCAACCATTCCAAAATTACTAAATTAGGATAAAAATTTGGCCTCCAAATCTTCAAATATTAATTTCAAATCCCTAGGTCCAAATCCCCAATTTACACCTCAAAAACATGTAATCTAGTCGGATTATTCGATGATAGTTCAATATTATGGAGTAGAAATGATCACAAGTGACTTACCTCGAGATTTTCCATAATTTCTTGCTCAAAACTTGCCCCAAGCCATGTTCTTTCATTAAAAAAAACGTCAACATGAGCTATAAAATCTCTAAAAATGGTTTAGTCTGGTCGCTAAGGGTGCACACCACATCTGATGCACCAATAGTCTTTAATTTCATTAAAAAGGCTCTAAATCCATCATACAAACTTGGGATTTGATTATTTTTGTTGCTATGAGTCACAAATAATAATACAAATATAGTCCTTCAATCGAAACTCGATTCAGAGCTCATTTGCTCTGTACGATACCCATTTCGCTCGTTAAACAATTGACTCATGATTCGTGTCAAAAACCCAATTGCGACTTGACAAAATTAGACCAATCTTTTCAGATCATTCCTATAATTCATTATCAAAATTCTGGAAGTCGTAAAATCAAATTTCAATCTCTAGAACAAAAAATAGACCTTTGGATCATTACATGCTTATGCTCAAAACGCCAAAATCTTCCAAACCTTATCCGAGCCTCATGGGACCCCGAATAAACATGCCAACACACCCCATAATATCATTAAAATTTGTCCAACCTTCGGAAGGCTCAAAATAACATCAAAACATCGAACAACCCTTGGTTTCAAGCCAAAGAATTCCAAAACTTCCGAATTTCGAATTTGATAAGAAAGTCTACCAAACCTCGTCCGAATGAATTGAAGTTTTGCACAAATGTCAAAAATGACACAATGGACCTACCCTAATTCTCATAATTCCATTTTCACCCCAATATCAAAATTTTCATTGCTGACTGGAAAATGCCAAATTTTCAATTTCGCTAATTCGAGCCTAAATCTACCACAGACCTCTAAAATACATTCCTGATGCGCTCCCAAGTCCAAAATCACCTATTGGAGTTAACCAAATCATAGAAATCCCAATCCAAAATCGAATACTATAAAGTAAAAACTTGGTCAAATCTTTCAAACTTAAAGCTTCAAACTGAGAATTATTCTTCCAAACCTAGTCTGCTTATCCTGAAAACAAAAAACAATGAGCTACATAGTCTTAATATATCACACAGGGATACTCATGCTTGAGAACTGGCGTGTGAAGTGAAAAAAGCTCAAAACAACCGGTCAGGTCATTACAAATTCTTTATTAAAGCTTTCACATTTGAAAGGTTTGACCAAGTTTTGACTTTTTAGTTCGACCTTGGAATGTGGTTTTTATGATTCGGATAGCTTTAGGAGGTTATTTGGGACCTAGGAGCATGATTGGAATGTGTTTTAGAGGTCCACAGTAGATTTAGTCTTGAATTGGAAAAATTGGAATTTTTGCATTTTGCATTTTCCATTTGGTAGAGGAGATTTTGATATAGTGGTTGAAATGGAATTTCGGAAGTTGGAGTAGGTCCCTTGTATCATTTGTGACGTTTGTAAAAATTTTCAAGTCATTCAAACAATATTTGATGTACTTTTTGATCAAAAGCGGAATTTGGAAGTTTTGGAACTTCTTAGGCTTTAATCCGATGATGATTTGGTGTTTTGATTTTGTTTTAAGTGTTTTCAAGATCAGAAAAAATTTAAATGATGTTATGTGATATGTTTTCATGTTTGGTTGAGGTCCTGAGGGCCTCGGGTGAGTTTCGGGTGGTTAAACGGATCAAATCTTATTTTCAGAAGTTGAACATTTTCTGCTGTGTGTTGTAGAGCATTGGCCTTCGCGTTCACGAGTGGGATCTTGCGTTCGCGATGGGATGAGAAATGAGGAAGTCAATTTGGCCTTCACGTTCACAAAGGGCGAGGTTCATTATGTTTCACAAACACGACGAGGTTCCCGCGTTAGCATAGAGTAAATGGAAACAGATGGGATCCTGGTCATTTATGCGTCATGTTCGCGCTTGGTGTGTCGTGTTCGCAATGGACTGAGGATCTGAAGTTTTGTGTTCGAATAAGGGAGGTCGCGTTTGCATAAGAGGATTTTTGGTCAATGAGTTTGTGCTTCACGAATGCGAGGCTTTGACCGCATTTGCGAAGGAGGATAGGTCACCTGGGCAGAATGTTTAAATACCCATGTTTGTGATTTTTGGTCTATCTTCCACCATTTTTAGCAATTTTAGAGCTTTTTGAGAAGGATTGAAGAAGGAATCAAAGAAAAACACTTGGAGGTAAGATTTGTGGACTCAATACTCGTTCTATCATGATTTCTGGCTAATTCGACATGAAATTTGTGGAACCTGAAGCCTAAAATTTGAGAGCTAGGGCTTGAAATTGGAGACTTTGATTTGAGGATTTGAGGGGTCGTTTGTGGTCATATTTTGATGTATTTGATATGTATGAACTCGTGATAGTGTAAGGATTCTAATTTTGTGAATTTTATCTGAATCCGAGATGTGAGCCCAGGGTTCAGGTTTGGCCAATTTCGGGATTTTTGATATAAATTGGTTATTTTCGGGTGAGCTTTGTTTCCTTAGCATATTTTGATGGTATAAATCTGTTTTTGGTTAGATTTAGATCATCCGAAGGGCGAGTCGAGAGGCAAAGGCATCGTAGACTAGAGTTTGGACCGGATAGAGTTAAGTACTAATTGTAAATGTTGTCCCGAGGGTATGAAACCTCAGATTTTAAATTGTTGTGCTACTTTGAGGTGACACTTACGCTATATGCCGAGCATTGGGTCGTGCACCGTTGAGGATTTCCATATCGTATGAATGTTAAGTCGCATATTTGATTATTAACTGTTTGATATCATTGTACTTTGGAAAGTATTATCATGTTTTGAGCTGAATGCCATACTTGAGCCACGTGGCAACTATTTTGGACCCTTAGGGGATTTTTACTAGTATTCCTCACTGTTTTGACTTCATATTTGTACTCAGTCATGCTGTATTCTACTATTTTAATAACTCAGCCTTATTTACTCTATTTTGATATTTTAAATGATATTTTGGGTTGAGCATTATGTTTTATTATTTCCCTAGTGGCTTGAGAGATTTCTGACTAAGTGAGCTCGAGGGTATGTGTTGTGAGGATATTATGGGATCGGGCTGGGTGCTGCAGCAATGTACTGATTCATCATTATAAGGTCGAGAGCCCAATTTGTTACGCCACGAGATAGCTTGTAATGAAGCCGAGAGCCTGGTGATTATGCCACAAGATGGATTGTTATAACGCTTGGACAGTAAGAGCCCCTCTAGTAGTCTGCATACCCCGATAAGCGCGGGTACCCAGTATGAATGATGTGATATTGCTTGAAGGGCTGTTGTGGTTTCATGTTGTTTCCCGAAGATGTTGTTCTTGATCCATATTTTTCCCGAGTGGCACTTCTTGATTCATGTTATGACTGAGGGGTTGATTAAGAGTGATTGTGAGGTAACTCGAGGGGCTGATTCTGTTGATATTATGTCTGATAGGCGGTTTATAACACATGTTTTGCCCGAGGGGCTATTTGCATCATATCATTTTTTTCTCGTTGTTTTATCACTCTTTGAAACTATTGAAAGATGTTTTAAAAAGGGTTTAATGAATCGAGATGTTTTTACGAGTTTTGTTACTTTACTGTATTGTTCTAGACTTATACTATTTTGATGTAGCATTATGTTGTGGTTTGCATGTTTTCTTACTACTCAACTGCTTTTACTTTTATTACTTGCTAAGTTGGCATACTCACATTAATCCCTGCACATTGTGTGTAGATTCAGGAGTCTCGAGGTGCGATAGTGAGTGCCGGTCTCTCATCTAGCAGGTCTCCGGAGCTGACTAGGTAGCATCTTAGCATTCCCAGTCCAGTGCTTCTCCTTCCTATCTTATTCACCATTGTATTAGTATTTTTTGTCTTCTCATATTCCTAGATGAGTTGTAGTTGCTCATGATAGGTGGCTCCTCGATATCGGGCCGTGTTGTGTTTCTGCACTGTTCTATTCTGCCTTACATTTTGGGATTTTAGCTTATCAATGACTTTAAATGGCTTATATAATTATTTGTTGGTTTTGGGGCTTGTGTCGACTGACCATGTTTCATGATAGACGCCATCACAACCGAGTCCGTTTAGGATCATGACAAGTTGGTATCAGAGCCTAGTTTACATAAGTTTCACGAGTCATAAGCAGGTTTAGTAGAGTCTTGTGGATCGTATGGACACGTCTGTACTTATTCTCGGGAGGATGCAAAACCTTTAGGAAATCCCACATTCTTGAGTTCTTATCGTGCGTCCTCGATTCATCTTGAATTGTAAATCTGGAAATTCCGTCCACGCATTCATATGCACGCATAAACGCTCGGTACCAGCTGTGCATCAAATGACTTGTGATTCCTTGATCGAAGGGTGAGACATGATTTCTGTGTGTTGATTTTGGGCCACTTTGGAGGACTTGAGACCGAGACTTTCCTGTAGCTTGAGCCCTAAGCTGTTGATTGTGTGAGCGCGTGTTTTTGGATTTATATGTTCGATAGTGTCCTTACTAGGGGAAGTGATGGCTGGATATCTACGTGATGAGTATGATGTGACTGCGAGATATGTTCATATGATTAGAGGAGACGAGAAAGGTCTACTTGGGGGTGTAAGAACTATCCGGTGCTTTATTTGCATCGTTATTTGATGTATAGCCCGAGTTGTGGGCGTGGGGGATCTTTTCATGTTGATTAGTTCAGAAGTGAAGTAGATTTGATGTTGTGATATGAGTTCTGACTCAAGAAGATTAAGTGATGGTGTAATAGTTATGATATGGAAAAGTATAGAGAAATACCAGTTTGAGGCTAAGTAGGTGGATTATCTCCTGTGGAAGTTTTTGAGATATTTGTGATCCTTATGTAATTGGTTGGGAGTCCTCTTTTTCCAATGAATATGTGCTGTAGATTGAGTTTGGATCGCGTATGAGAGTGACATTGACTATTACGAGGGTGAATGCGAGAGTTGCAGATGATTTGAAGAACTAGCTAGTTTTTACGTGAGCTTATGAAGGATTTAGTTAAATCTCACTATGATATTACGGCAGCAATAGAGCATGGGCATTGTGAGTCTTTGGGTGTTTTGACCAATGGATTCGAGCTAAGTGGGGGAGTCCGCTATCGATAAATTGATTGCACGGCTAAGTGTCATATCATTTTTAGTTTAAAGTATGCTGGCAGATTAGTTGCGACTTGTAGAGGTTGATCAAGGATGACTCGAGTAAAGGAAATTTGGATAACGGTGTGTTATGCTTTATGGGTATATGAGAAATAGTTGGATGATTAGTGGTTGTCATAAGGGACGTAACGGGTATCGAGTAGGATATCACTCTACTCCTTAGTAGGAGGGGTTACTTTCTTAGGTTTTGCTGTACTAACGAGGCATAGGTTGTTCGATTTATTTGACCAGCCTAATTGAGGTTTGGGCAGAGTGGATGACTTCCGAGAATGGTTTTGAAGGATTCAAGATTTACATCTAGTAATTAGGAATCTCCAAGATGTGTATTATGGATCCTGCATATTAGTATCAGGAAGGTGAATGTAATGGCTTTAGATTCGTAGAAGTCTTTTCATGGTAAGTATTTGGAATGTTGTACTTTTGGGGATATTTAAGAGAGTATTCAGCGGCTTATTAGATGGTAAGGTTTTTATTAAAGTTCGTGGGGCAAGTTTTAGTTAAGGATAGTGGTGTACTAGCAAGGAAATGTATCAATTTGAAGGAAATTCAGAAAGAACTTGAATAAATAGGACACCTTGGTAGTAGGTCGGATCGGCATGGTAAGGCATATGATTAGTTCTGTGGGTGCTTATGAGGTAATGAGTTTCTACAGATGTTTCGCAACAATGCTCATGGGTTTCAATGACATGCGTAGCTTGGTTGAGTTAGAGGGATTTAGTCCTTACAGTTTGGTTTTGTGCAAATGGAATTCAGAGAAATCATGATGGTTCTACCATAGCTAGGGATGTATATGTTCTACTGGCATGAGGAATATATGATGAGTAGTGATTTTCCTCTAGATGGGATCAAATGGAAAATTCTTGGCTAGTTGAGCACATAGTTGCTTGTGGCTCGGAATGAATATGAAGTTCTCATGTTTATCCTAGGGTGGTATGGTATATGCGGTATGATGTGTATAATTGAGACTTGCATGTGTAAGGTCACTATTCTGTTCTAAAAGGAAGGTCATAAAATTCTTAGGGAGCACGAGAAGTTTAAGATGATTAGGCAAATAATATTACTAATTGGTGTGGATTGATGAGGGTATACGTTTCAGAAAAGGGGCAATATGATTGAGTTGATGATACTTTACTAGTATTGCGGCACTCTCTTGTGTGATCGAATGCTGATATTTGAGTTTTCTTGAAGGCATAGAAGAGTTATAAAAGTATACCTCGTAGAATGATTGGGTATTAGAGGTGTGTTATATATTCGGATGGTAGAATTGGGATCGGATATGGTGATTCGTGTGCTAAATGGATTTAGAGACTGGGAATTCTCATAATAGGTTATTTTGTAGTTGTGAGTCGCGTGTATTGGCCTTGTGTGGTGACTAACAAGGGTTTGGAGACCCAAGTTTATCCTTTGTTGCTTAGTATGTTAGATTGTGGTGTGATGCTAGGTATGGACTAGTTATCCCCGTGTCGTGTTATTCTGGACTATTGCGCTAAGATGGCAGCGTTGGATATGCCGAGGATGCAACAAATTGAGTGGAAAGGTTAGACGAATTATGTTCCCGATATGGTGATTTCATTTTTGTAGTCCCAGCGGATGGTTGGGAAGGGTTATCTTTCTTATTTGGCCTTCATAATGGATGGCAGTGCAGAGACTCCTACCATTGATTTAGTTCCGGTGGTGAGGGATTTTCTTGATGTGTTTCCTATTGCGGGCATGTCGTCAGATATGGTTCTTAATTTCAGTATTGATTTTGTGTCGGGCACCGTATCGTATGGCACCGGTAGAGTTAAAAGAGTTGGACGAGCAGCTTTAGGAACTCCTTGATAAGGGGTTCATTAGTAGGCCAATATGGATGTGTGTTCTGAATCGAGTAGGCTTGGTTGACTCTGAGTTGTTATTGTTGAGGGATGTGTTGATTTGATTGTTATTGAGCTTATTAGTGAATTGGGGAGATCTATGAGTTACATTTCCGTGTTGCGAGACATTAGGATTTGTTTGTTATGTGCACATATGGTGTGGTTTTATTAGTGTCTCTCAGTGGAATTTGATCAGGAAGAGTATTGGGTACTGCTCGATTGATGGAGTATCAGTTGTGTTCTTTCTGGTTTGTATGATATTCTGTTAACTGCTTCGCTGTGGTTAAGATGATTTGCTTTTGGTCTAAACATCAAATTGCGTGTGGTTGTCGATTTTAATCATAGTGACTTGATGTGTTTCATATGATCCAGTGTTGGATAAGGTCGCGGATTGGAGTGAAGTTATGTGGAGGTATGATTTTTTGGGTTAGATTCGTGCGTTCTAGTTCTACGATGTGTGATAGGTTCTCAGCATTGTGTTGTGGTTGTACTAGGAGCTTGCGGTACAACTCTCATATTTGAGTCATTTTTCATGATATGAGTACAGTCAGATTTTTGCTTATTAGTGTGCAAATTGCACAAGTTGTGGCTTTAGATTCTATTGACGTGTTATGTCACCAAAGTAGTTGTGTTGGATTAGATGAGATCTTCGGAATCTAGAATGAATACAAATGGATTCGATTTCAGCATGTTGGAAGGATAATATCAAAGTTTGGCTTAGAAATTTGCTGTGGTCCTTGCCAAAGGAGAAGTGGCTTCACGAATGGTTGATCAAAGGAATGGTTATGACTTTCTAAGTGTTTCATTTATCATTAGCAGTATACAAAAGTGTTGGAATGAGTCTTTATTTGATAAGACGCTTGTTATCAATATTCGGTTGTTCTGAGCAAGAAGTTGCCGCTACGAGAGTTTGAGCTATGTGGTATATCATGTAATTGCATTTGAGGCTGTAGGTATGGTTTGTTATAGCTTGTTCGGGCTTATTCAGAGTATAGATGTGAGATTCTGATCTTATAGATTATTTCAAAAGTGAAAATATGGTTCTAAGGTTTATGGACTAGGTTGGATTGTGAAATTTCAGTTACATTATGTTATTGGACCTATATGGGATAGGGCTATGTGGAATCATCCCCTGCTATGTGCATGGTAAGTTTACATAGCGATTTAATGGTTTTTGGAACAACTCTAGGCACGTTTGAGGACGAACGTATGTTTAAGTGGGGAAGGATATAATGCCCGGACCGATTGTTTTGAGTTTTTGCATTTCACTAGCTAGTTCTCAGGCATGACAAGCCCCGTGTGCAGTATTATGACTTATGTAAATCATTGATTTTGGTTTTCAGGATAATCAGAGTAGATTTGGTAGAGAAATTATCAATTGAAGCTTTAAATTTGAAAGGTTTGACCATGTTTTGACTTTTTAGTATTCGACCTCGAAATGTAATATTTATGATTCAGATAGCTTTGGGAGGTAATTTGGGACCTAGGAGCGTGATCGAAATATGTTTTGGAGGTCCAAAGTAGATTTAGGCTTGAATTGACAAAATTAGAATTTTGGAATTTTCCGGTTGGTAGCAGGGATTTTGATATAGGGATCGGAATGGAATTTTGGAAGTTGGAGTAGGTCCGTTGTATCATTTGTGATGTGTGTGCAAAATTTCAGATTATTTGGATGTGATTTGATAAACTTTTTGATCAAAAGCAGAATTTTTAAGCTTTAGAATTTCCTAGGTTTGAATTCCATGATGATTTGGTATTTTAATGTTGTTTTGAGTGTTTCGAAGATTAGAACAAGTTTGAATGATATTATGGGATATGTTGGCATGTTTATTTGTGGTCCCGAGGTTCTCGGGTGAGTTTTAGGTGGTTAAACGGATCAATTCTTGTTTTGAGAAGTTGTAGATTTTCTGCTATGTGTGTTAAAGAGTTTTGGCCTTCGCATTAGCGAGTGGGCTCTCGCGTTCGCGAAGGGATGAGAAATGACGCAGTCAATTTGAACTTTGTGTTTGCGAAGGGTGAGGTTCAGTGTGCATAGTGAATGCGGTGAGGTTCCCACGTTGGCATAGAGTATATGAGAGCAGCTAAGGTCCTGGTCATTTGTGCTCGCGGTTGGTGTGTCGCGTTCGTGTAAGAGGATTATTGGTCAATGTGTTTTTGTGCTTTGCGAACGCAAGGCTTTGATTGCTTTCAAGAAGAAGGATAGGTCACCTGGGCACAATGTTTAAATACCTATGTTCGCGAATTTTGATCCATCTTCCACCATTTTTGAGCATTTTGGAGCTTTTTAAGAAGGATTAAAGAGGGAATCAAAGCGAAACACTTAGAGGTAAGATTTGTTGACTCAATACTCATTCCTATCGTGATTTCTACCTAATTAGACATGTGGAATCTAAAGCCTAAAATTGGAGAGTTAGGGCTTTAAATTAGAGACTTTGATTTGATGATTTGAATGGTCATTTGCGGTCGGATTTTGATATATTTGATATGTATGAACTCGTGAGAGTGTAAGGATTCACGTTTTGTGATTTTTATTTGAATCCAAGACGTGGGCCCAGGGTCGGGTTTGGCCAATTTTGCGATTTTTAATGTAAATTGGTTATTTTCGAGTGGGATTTATTCCTCTAGGGTATTTTGATGGTGTAAATCTATTTTTGGTTAGATTTGGAGCATCCGGAGGCCGAATCGAGAGGTAAAGTCATTGTGGGCTAGAGTTTGGATTGGATAGAGGTAAGTAATGATTGTAAATGTTGTCTTGAGGGTATCAAACCCCAAATTTCACATTGTTGTGCTACTTTGAGGTGACACACACGCTAGATGGCGAGTGTGGGATCGTGCACCATTGGAGATTGTGACTTAGTTCGTTCTATATGATTGTTAAGTCGCGTATTTGAATGAAAACTGTTTGATATCATTGTGTTTTGGAAATTAATTTCATGTTTTGGGCTAAATGCCATATTTGGGCCTCGTGCCAATTGTTTTGGACCCTTAGGGATTTTTACTACTATTCCTTACTATTTTGACTTCATATTTGTACTCAGTCATAATGTATTCTACTATTTTCGTAACTCAGCCATATTTACTCCGTTTTGATATTTTAAATGATATTTTGGGCTGAGCATCATGTTCTACTATTGCCCAAGTGACTTGAGAGATTTCTGAATGAGTGAGGCCGAGAGACTGTGTTGTGAGGATATTATGGGATCGGGCTGTGCAACAGCACTGTTGTACTAATTCATGATTATGAGGCTGGGGGCCTAATTTATTATGCCACGAGGTGGCTTGTTATGAGGCTGAGGGCGTGTTGATTATTCCACGAGATGACTTGTGATAGAGCTTGGGCTGTAAGATCCCCTCCAGGAGTCTACATACTCCCAATGAGCGCAGGCACCCAGTGTGAGTGATATGATGTAGACCAAGGGGATGTTGTGGTTTCATATTGTTTCCTGAGGGTCTGTGCTTTATCCATGTTCTGCCCGAGGGGAGGTTCTTGTTTTATGTTATGCCTGAGGGACTACTTATGAGTGATTGTTAGGTAACCCGAGGGGCTGGTTCTATTGATATTAAGCTAGAGGGGCAGTTTATGGTACATGTTTTGCCTGAGGGGTTGTTTACATCCGATCATTTTCACTCATTGTTTTATCACTCGTGTGAAACTATTGAAAGATGTTTTAAAAAGGGTACTGAACAGAGATTTTTTTATGAGTTTTGTTGCTTTATTGCATTGTTCTGGACTTATACTATTTTGCTGTAACATTATGTTGTTGTTTGCCTGTTTTCTCACTACTCAACTGCTTTTACTTTTATTGTTTACTAAGTTGGCGTACTCATATTAGTCCCTGCACCTTGTGTGCAGATCCAAGAGTCTCGAGGTATGATAGTTTGTGCTGGTTAGTTATCTAGCAGGTCTCCAAAGTTGACTAGGTAGCTGTTTGACGTTCGTAGCCCAGTTCTTCTCCTTCCTATCTTATTCAGCTTCATATTAGTATTTGTTGTCTTTTCATATTCCTAGAAAAGTGGTAGTTTCTCGTGACTAGTGACACCCTGATGTCGGGCCGTATTTTTTTCCATACTGTTCTATTCTACCTTACATTATGGGATCTTAGCTTATTAACGACTTTAAATGGATTATTATAATTGTTTTGGTTGGTTTTGGGATTTGTGTCAGCTGACCTAGTTTCACGATAGGCGCCATCGCGATCGATTCTGTATAGGGTCGTGACAATTTAATATTAACAATACTTGTCAATTTTCTTAACATGTATAATATGTTAATTAGTTAAACATTAAAGTAAATTTATGTGAATTTGTATAGCATGTAATAAATGTTAATTAGTTTTATATTAATTTTATTTGTATTCTAATATAAGTTATTTGTTAACTTATAATCCACATGGAATTTTAAAATCATGATTAGATAATGATGTTGTCGTAAACATGATTAAGACGCATAGCTAGATAATTTGTGATGACCTTAAAGGTCATCACTCATTTTGAAAGTAAATTCTGTATTTCGAGGCCTTAAAAATCTCATTTTATCTTACCTTGATTTCCAGGCGTATTTTCAAAAGGCTTTTATGTGAAAACTAAGTCAAATAAGGGAATTAGCTTTTTAAATTGATTAAATTTGACTTTGGTAAAAATTCTTGGTAAACAGAATCGGACCCATTATTCGACAAACTCGTAGGGTCCGTAGTAAAATATGGAACTTGGGCGTATGCCCAGAATTAAATTCCGAGGTCCCAAGCTCTAGAAATGTATTTTTGAAAGAAATAATTAAATTGAAATTATAAGAGTTTTTGGAAAATAAAGATATGTGAAATTGATGGTCTAGGTCTGTTATTTGGTTCTAGAGCTCGGTACAGGTATTATATAATAATTAAGTTGAATTTGTGAAGTTTGGTAAGAATCAGAGTCCGTTTAGTATAAATCGGACCTTTATTTGAGAAATTAGAAATTTTGACGCTCTTGAGTAATTTCATAACTTTGAGGACTAAGTCATAGTTGTTGATGTTATTTTGATGATTTGATTGCACGAGCAAGTCCGTATTATGTTTTTGTACTTGCGTGCATGTTTGGTTTGGAGCCTTGAGGACTCGAATGAGGTTTTGGATAGGGCGCGGAGTGAAATTGGACATAGGAAAACTGATGATATATTGCAGGTCTGCAGGCTTCGCAATTGCAAAGCCTGACTCGCAAATGCAAGCTCGCATTTGCAACTAACCATCGCATTTTCGATGACTGGGGGGGGGGGGGAGGCGATCGTCACATCTGCGAAGCTCTAATAGCAAAAGCGACTACAACAGTGTTTGCAATTGTGAAAAGTCGTTCGCATTTGCGAAGTTAACAGGGCAGGCCTTGCTTTGCAATTGCGAAGCCTTGGCCACATTTACGAGTTCACATTTGCGAACATGACATCGCAAATACGATATCTCTGCATGTGTAAAGTCAGACTTAGACGAAATTTTCTTCATTTTTCAAACTCTTTCAAACCCTAAGCTCTTTGGGGTGATTTTCTAAAGAAATTTTCTTCTCTAAATCAATTGTAAGTCATTTGTATCTCATTTTCTTTAATCCATAACATATTTTTACATGATTTCAATTCAAAATCAAGGGTTTTCATGGGGGAAATTGGTCTTTTGGGTAGAACTTAAGAATTTTGATTTTTGGGGATTTGGATCTCGATGCGAGTTTCGATTTTAAAATGAATTATAGATTTGCCTTTGTGGGTTAACGTGTAATCGAGTTTTGGTTCAAACCTCAGGTTTTGACCATGTGGGCCCGAGGCCGATTATTGACTTTTTGGGAAAATCATTGGAAAACCTATTTTCTTATGTTAGAATTGATTCATTTAGCATTTATTGATATCTTTATGTAAATTGTAGCTAGATACAAGTGAATGGGTGGTGTAATCAAGAGGTAAAGTGGTAGTTGAGTCTTGAATTATGTTCGTGGCTTTGAGGTACGTGTTGGTATAACCTTAGCTTGAGGGATTAGGAGTTGTGTCTTAGTTGCTACTTCCCCCATTCCAATAAATTGGAATCGAGGGAGTATGTGTTAATTGTTGAGTGCGACGTATACATATGGTGACAGGTATCTATACATCAGTGTCAAGCATGTTCGTGAATATTATATTATGATTTATGTGACTGTTTTGTATTGTTCATGCTTTATATGAGGATTTCTAATGTTGAACAAAGTTTATGGAAGTATTCCTGGTAATTGAACGTTGTAGAGCATTGGCTCGAGTTGAGAATTGAGTTATGAAAATATTGTGGAAAAGAGAAGAGGTTTATGATATTGTCTCCCTTGCCGGGATGTTATTGATTTTGATATTGTATCACTTTTCGGGATATTATTGCTCATGATATTTTTCCCTTGTTGGGATATTACTAATATGACATTGTTCCCTTGTCGGGATTCTATTATGATATGATTGATTCCCTTGTTCAAATATCTTTGTGATTGTTGCTTGGGTGAGAAAGACTGTAAAGCTCGAAGGGTGATGCCATTTCTTATTTGAGAGTGTTAATGCACGAAGGATGATTTTGTGCTGATATTGTAAGGTAACATCACGAAGGGTGATGCCATGCTGCACAATGTACAATGTCATGCCATGATATGAGTGATAACGCATGTAGGATAATTCCGTGCCATGATTATGTGAGGTAGTATCACGAAGGGTGATGCCGTACCAATTCTATTGATTCTTATGGTGAGGATGAGAGTAAAAACACGAAGGGTGATGCCATGCATGTGTTATTAAGTTATTGATTCTTGCTGATAATTGTATTATGGCGTTTTTTACATTTCCATTTCGGTTTTTTGTTGTTACCTGATATTCCTCGTAGCATGTTTCCCCCACTACTTTAACTGTAAATATCTGACTTTATTTTTCCGCTGTATTTGATTTTAAAAAGGCTAAGCAAAAAAGGTTAATGAATCTATAATACTCATCATTCCTAGCTTTTATGAGTAGGCGTCATCACGACTCATGAGGGTGGAAAATCTGAATCGTGACAAGTTGGTATCAGAGCTCTAGGTTGCTTAGGTCTCACAATACATAGACAAGCTTAGTAGGGTCTGAGGGATCGATATAAGGATGTCTGTATTTATTCCCCATAGGCTATAAAGTTAGGAAAAACTTCACATCTATTCTTTCCTGTTGTGCGACTTAATTTCTCAATGCTAATTGAACTTCAACTATGTTCTTTCATAGATGATGAGAACACGTACCACTGCATCAGATGACCAATAGCCTGAGCCCCTAGTAGCAGCTCCTGCAAGGGGCATAGGTTGAGGCCGTGCTAGGACCCGAGGTAGAGGCAGGGCTTAGCCTAAAGCTCGAGTAGCAACACCAGCGGCGGAGCCTTAGGTTGAGTTGACAATGAGGTTCCAGGCCAGATAGATCCAGCAGGACCAGGTTGGAGATGGTTGAGTTTTGATGATGAAGGATCGTATTTTTGTGACAAATGTGGATGGACTTTGAGATTTGATTCTAGAAGAGGCCCATAGTTTCCAGTACTCTATTCATCTGAGCTCCACTAAGATGTATTAGGACTTGCGATAGCATTATTGGTGGAGGAGGATGGAGAAGTATATTGTTGCCTATGTGGCTCTGTATTTTAATTGTCAGTAGGTAAAGTACGAACATCAGAGACCTGATAGTTTGTTCCATAAGATTGAGATTCCTGAGTGGAAGTGGGAGAATATCACTATGGACTTTGTTGTTAGACTCCTACGGACTCAGAGGAAGTTCGATGTAGTGTGGGTTATTATTGATAGACTGACCAAGTCAGCACATTTCATTCCCATGGAAGTCTCCTATTCTTCTGAGGGATTAGCCGAGATCTATATATGGGAGATTGTTCGTCTTCATGGTGTGGCTATGTCTATCATTTTGAACTGAGGTACATAGTTTACCTTACATTTTTGGAGGGCAGATCAGCATGATTTGGGCACACAGGTCGAGTTAAGTGCAACATTTCATCCTCAAACGGACAGTCCGTCCGAGCGTACTATTCAGATTTTGAAGGAAATGCTCTAAGCCTATGTCACTGACTTTGGAGGCTCGTGGGATCAGTTTTTGCCTTTAGAAGATTGCCTACAACAACAGCTACCAGTCGAGCATCCAGATGGATCCTTATGAGGATTTACATGGTAAGCGATGTTGGCTGCCAGTTAGGTGGTTCGAGCTAGGAGAGGCTCGGTTTTTGGGTACGGATCTAATACAGGATTCCTGGGACAAGGTTAAAATTATTTAGGATAGGTTTTGTATTGCTCAGACCAGGCAAAAGAGTTATGCCGACCGTAAGGTTCGTGATGTCGAATTCATGGTCAGCGAGCGATTGTTGCTTTAGTTGTCACTTATGAAGGGCTTGATGAGATTTGGAAAGAAGGGCAAACTAAGCACTAGATTCATTGGCGCGTTTGAGATTCTTGATCGAGTGGGAGAGGTGTCTTACAGATTTATGTTTCCTCCTTGTTTATCAGCCATGCATCTAGTGTTTCATGTGTACATGCTTTAGAAGTATCACTATGATCCATCTCGCATATTAGACTTCAGAACTGTCCCATTAGACAAGGATTTCTCCTATGAGGAGGAGCCAATAGCTATTCTAGACCGGCAGCTTCATCGATTTATATAGAAGAGTTCACCTTTTGTTTGTGTTCAGTGGAGAGGCCAGACTGCCGAGGCAGCTATCTAGGAGTCCGTGTACGATATGCGAAGCCGATATCCCCATCTTTTCTCCGACTCAGGTACTTTTATTATGTCCGCTTGATATTGAATGGTTGTTTTAGAGGTGGAGGCCGTAAATTCTCCTTTTGTCTCACATCAATTTTCATGCACAGTCCGGGCGCGTTTCCATAAATCTTTTATGTGAAAACTAAGTAAAATAAGGGAATTGGCTTTTTAAATTGATTAAAGTTGACTTTTATCAACATTCTTGCAAAACAAATCCGGACCCATGGTCCGACGATCTTGTAGGGTCCGTAGTGAAATATGGGACTTGGGAGTATTCTTTGAATTGAATTCTGAGGTCCCAAGCCCCAAAAATGAATTTTAAAAGAAATTGTTTACTTGAAATTATAAGAGTTTTTGGAAAAGAAAAGATTTTTGAAATTGACGGTATCGGGACCATATTTTGATTTCGGAGCATGGTACATGTCTTATATAATAATTAAGTTGAATATGTGAACTTTGGTAAGAATCAGAGTTCGTTTAGTATAAATTGGACCCTTATTTTAGAAATCGGAAATTTTGATGTTCTTGAGAGATTTAATGAATTTGAGGCTTAATTCATAGTTTTTAATGTTATTTTGATGATTTGATCGCATGTACAAGTATGTATGATATTTTTGGACTTGCGTGCATGTTTAGTTTGGAGCCCCGAGGGCTCGCGTGAGTTTTGTATGAGCCGCAGAGTGAAATTGTACATAAGAAAACTTCCGGTGTATTGCAGGTCTCCAGGCTTTGCAATTGCGAAGCCTGGCTGGCAAATGCTAGCTCGCACTTGCGACTAACCATCGCATTTGTGATGACTAGGTAGGGGCGTAGGCGATCTTCGCATTTGCGAAGCTCTAGTCGCAAAATAAACTCCAATATTGTTCACAATTGTGAACAGTCGTTCGTATTTGCGAAGTTAACGGGTCATGCCTTCCTTCGCAATTACGAAACCTTGGTCGCAATTGCTAGTTCGCATTTGTGAACATGACATCACAAATGCGATATCTGCGCATGTATAAATCAAACTTAGACGAAATTTCTTCATTTTTCTAACCCTCTCAAACCCTAAGATCTCTTGGGCGATTTTCTAAAGAAAAGTTCTTCTCCATATCAATTGTAAGTCGTCTCTAACTCATTAACATCCTTTTACATGATTTCAATTCAAAATCAAGGCTTTTCATGGGGGAAATTGGGTGTTTTGGGTAGAACTTAGGATTTTCGATTTTTGGGGATTTGGAACTCGATTTGAGGTTCGATTTTAAAACAAATTATATATTTGAGTTGGGTGAACGGCTAATCGGGTTTTGGTTTGAACCTCGGATTTTGGCTCGAACCTTGGGCTTTAACCATGTGGGCGCGGGGTCAATTTTTGACTTTTTGGGGAAATTATTGGAAAACCTATTTTTATGCATTAGAATTGATTCATTTGGCATTTATTGATATCGTTAAGTAAATTGTGGCTAGATACAAGCAAATTGATTGTGGATCAAGAGGTAAAGCGGTAGTTGAGGTTTGAATTGTGTTCGTGGCTTTGTGGTAAGTGTTTGGTCTAACCTTAACTTGAGGGATTAGAAGTTGTGTCTTAATATCTATATGTCAATTGTTGAGTACGACATATAGGTGTGTTGACGAGTATCTATACGTCGGTGTCAAGCATGCCCGTGAGTCTTATATTATGATTGATGTGACTCTGTTTTGTTCTGTTCATCCTTAATATGATGATTTCCAATATTGAACAAAGTTTATGGAAGTATTCTTGGCAATTGAACAGTGTAGTGCATTGGCTCGAGTTTAGAATTGAGTTGTGAAAAGATTGTGGAAAAGAGAAGAGGTTTATGGTATTGTCTCCCTTGCTGTAAGAGAAGAGGTTTATGGTATTGTCTCCCTTGCTGGGGTGTTATTAATTTTGATTGTCTCCCTTGCGGGATATTATTGCTCATGATATTGTTCCCTTGCCGGGATATTACTGATATGTTTTGTTCCCTTGCCAGGATTCTATTGTGATATTATTGATTCCCTTGCCAAATTGCTTTGTGATTGTTGCTTGGGGAGGAAGAGTGTAAAGCACGAAGGGTGATATCGTGCGTGATTTGAGAGTATTAATGCACGAAGGGTGATGCCGTGCCGATATTGTGAGGTAAAATCAAGAAGGGTGATGCTGTGCCGATTCTATTGATTCTTATGGTGATGATAAGAGTAAAAACACGAAGGGTGATGCTGTGCAAGTGTTATTGAGTTCCTGATTCTTGCTGATAATTAAATTATGGTGTTCTTTACATTTCCCTATTGGTTTTCTATTGTTACCTAATATTCCCCGTAGCATGTTTCCCCCCCTCATATCTTTGACTGTAAATATTTTCCTTTATTTTTTCCCCTTTATATTATTTAACTTTACAAGTTTATTTGGTAGTCTCGTCCTAGCCTCGTCACTACTTCATCGAGGTTAGGCTCGACACTTACCAGCACATGGGGTCGGTTGTGCTAATACTACACTCTGCACTGTGTGCAGATCCCGATGCTGCAGCTTTTCGACCACAGTAAGGTTGCTGCCTTTAGTGCAGTGGCGTAGACCCGAGGTAGTCCTACAGGTGTCCGCAGGCCTTAGCGTCTCCTACTATCTTTCCATTTTGTTTCTTTTATGTAATTCAGAGATAACTTTGTATTTACCTTTCTGACCACTGTTTGTAATATTCATACATAGTCATTGACATTGTGACACCAAATTGTGGGTAGAGTTGTATGTTAGATTCTGCACTAGTATTTGGTTTAATTATTGGTTTTCATCTTTTGCATTTTTGTTGTTTATTATTATTTCATTGTTGATCACCTATTAGATTGAACTGTTACAAAGGCTAAGTAAAAAAGTTTAATGAATCTATAATACTCGGCTTGCCTAGCTTTCGCGAGTAGGTGCCATCATGACTCCCGAGGGTAGGAAATTTGGTTCGTGACATAATTGAATAGGTTAATTTTCACAATATTTTAATTTTTGGATGATAATTGGGAACATAGTAAACATTAGACTCCTTGATTAATATATGTGTTTATTAACTCAATCAAATGATGCTTAGTGGCATAATATGTATGTATGTAGAACATCGTGCCTTGCGTTATTTTTTGTACATGATTCTCATAATATTTTTTTTGTTAAAGAATGACTACTGCTTCGAAAAATAGTGTTGCTGAGCTCAAAAAAGAATTGAAGCCCAATGGTGACAACTAAGAAACCTGAAGCTTGAAAGTCTAGTATGTGCTAGAGGAACAAGAGGCTCTAGAGGCCAGTAACAATGTCATGAATGGGCATGAGGAAGGCCTGCTCAGCATACGGGTGAGCGTGAAGCCTATGATAGTTGGAAGAAAAAGAACTACATTGCTCGCATTACGCTAATAAGAACCTTAGACGATGACAGTCTAAGGGAGTTTAAGGATCACCAAAGAGCTATGCATCTTTTGCATGCTTTGAGGAAAGGTTTGGTACATGTTCCACTTCAACTCTATGATCCTTAATGATCAAATTTGATTCAGACAAGAAATGCCCAGAACATTCAGTGAAAACACATCTAAGTCAAATGACACATATAATCTGGGAGTTGAAAGATGATAGTCATATGTTGACTCATGAAGAACAAACCCAAGTTGTCATATGCTCTTTACCTAGTTCTTGGGATTATATGAAAATGCATTTGACCCATAATGAGCGAATCACAACTCTGGAAGATGTCCAGAGACACCTTGAGTTAGAGGAGAAACGACTTGAGGCTGCAAAGGTAATTGCTGAGTTGCACATGGCAACAACATCCAAAACCAAGAGTGATTCATAGAAAAGGAACTGAGGAAAGAAGAAAAGGCCACCTTAAGCTGAGCCAGCTCAACATGCAAAAAGGGCAATGAGTAAAAAAGGCAAGAATAGACGTCCCAAACGTGTCAAAGTTGCTAAAGGTGAAATGCTATAATTGTGACAAAAAAGGTCACTATTCTAGAGATTACTCTCAGCCTCCCAGAAAGGTAATTCACGATGCTCGAATTAGTGAACTTTGTGTTTCTAGTTATGTTTTTCTAACTGAATCTAATCCTTTGTAAATTGTAGACTCAGGAGCAACAGACAACATAACCTAGGAACGTAGTTCCTTTATTGAATTTCGTCGAGTTTTACTTGGATCAAAGTGGATATATGTCGGTAAAAGCAATAAAGTTGTTATTGAAAGGATCGGTACATGCAAGTTAGTCCTGCATGGTGGTTGACCTAATACTACATGATGTTCTCTTTGCACCGCCTAAATGTTATTTCAGTTTCAATTTTGCTTAATCTAGGGTTTGAATTGTTTTTTCATGACGATTCTGCCAAGTTAACTTTTGGTTCAACTTTATTTGGTTTTGGTCATGTGACCGGAGGTGTAATTATTATGGATTTGCATTATGATTCATTTAATAATGCTAGTTTTCAATGTTTGTTTCTTCACATAAATATGATAGTGATGTAAACATATGGCATGCTAGACTTGGTCATATTGGCCAACAAGTAATGCAAGGGTTAGCAAAACAAGATTTTCTTTCCAACATTGAACATGTGGAATTGTCCACTTGTGAAAATTGTCTAGCTGAAAAATCTGCAATAAAGCCTTTTGGTCAGATAACTATAGCCGAATATCCTTTGCAATTAGTCCATTCAGATATTTGGGGGCGTATGAATGTTAGCGATATGCACGGAGAAAGTTATTTCATCACATTTATTGATGACTTTACCCGTTTCATTTATATCTATTTGATTTCCCACAAATCAGAAACAATAAGTTGCTTCGAACATTATATGAGCTTAGTGGAAAATCAATTAGATAAGAATATAAAAGCTCTTCGAACTAAGCGTGGTCATGAATACTTTTCAACCCAGTTTAAAATATGATGAAAAGAGAATAGTTCATCAATTGGCTATCTCAAATACCCCATAACAAAATGGTTGTGAGGCCCTGTGAAAATTTCCACTCAAAACTTAAAAGCTCGTAGTGTTATTATGAATATAGGTTAGGAATATATAAAATTCTTCACGGCGAGCTTGCAGAGCCACGATTCGGACCCTTTTGTACTGATCTATACATTTAAAAATAAAAAATTAATGATTCCCAAAAAAGTGCAGTTATGCGGTCCAAAATGCGGTCGCATACCAGGTATGCGGACCGCATATCTGCCGCAAAATGAGTCAGTATGTTGGAAAAATAAAAGTAAACTATGCAGTCAATTTTGCGATCGCATAATCAACATGCGGGTCGCATAGTCGTCGCATAATTTCCTGGGGATTTTGTGAAGGTCAGTTATGCGGTGCACTTTGCGACAACTGAACGTGAATGTGGACCGTATTTCTGTCGCAAACTCAACCAGTGTGTCCAGTTTTGGGGAAGCATTTTTCAGTCCATTATACAGATCACATGTCGATTTTGTGATCGCAAATGGGATCGCAGATCCGACTCAGGGCTCTCTTTTTTTAAAATTTTAACCCGACCCCCTATCAATATATTCGGTGTTATGGTTCATTTTGAGCATATTTCTGATGCTTTTAGAGAGAGAGAGAGATAGAAGGTCTTAGAGAGGGAAAGTGCTTCCCATCAAATTTCCCATGAAACCTTGCTAAATCATTGAAGATAATCAAGTGAGGCACTTAAATCTTCATCCCCAGAGGTAAGACTTCATCCCCTCAACTCTTATTTCTATAGTCAGCTAGGTCATTAACGTGGTATTTCATGGGTATAAGAATGGATTCCTTGCATGCATATCAAACCTTAGGGTATTGGGAGGTAGTAAACTAAAAAGAAAGCAAATGGGATATATAATGATAGAAATCTCTCAAAAAGGGACCTCAGATCACAATGCACATTTAGTATTTGATAATATGCTCAAAACAAGTTAGAATCTCAATTTTTTCTGTAATTCTCGATTCAATTTGTAATTCTTACACAATAGATCGAAGTTCTAAGAGTTTTGAAATTTTGTAAAGAGTAAGGATATCTATATTGAGGTATGTATGGTTAAAACCCCCTTTTATTAGAAATTCAGCTCCGTTGGTATTTACGCAAATGTGGTAAGACTAGACTTTGTTGATGTATCGATTATTTCACATTAGTTGACTTACAGTTATATATATGTCTACATGAAAGATGTGCCTCAATGTGTGTAGTATGTTATCCCTAATATTTAAGGATGTGTGAAGAATACGAATCATGTGTTGACATGCCTAAGCTATACGCCAAGATAAAAACTAAGATTGTCGTGCTAACTATATGAAATCTTACTTATGCTTGCAACATGAATTGCCCTTGTATGTGTCTATGATCGAAAATTGAAAGATGGACATTGAAAATGTAAATGGGGTAATAAATATGGCCCTAAGTGCCAATGAATTGAAATGATATATGTGAAATAAAAATTCAAATGAGATGATCAATGAGAAAGGAACAACCCCTAGGTAAGGTGGCATAGCCGATCAGGCCGTGATTGGACACCATGCCACACACATGGTGGTAATGTGCTAACATTGAATTTCGGAAAAAGGAAAATGAAATGATGATTGAGATATATGCCTTAAACGAGGCAATCTAGCCGGTACGTTAGAGATCGGACTCCTCTCTAGATAGCACTGGTATTGAGAATAGTGATGAACATATGAAAGAAACGCCCCAAAATAAGTTATGAAAATTATGTGAAAGATTATATGGTTCACTTATTTGATGGTGTGATGTCCAGTTAAACCTTTAAATTACTCTTCTGATTTGTTTGTTCTTGCTTGATAGTTCTTTTTAGTAAAATGATGTTTAGTTATACATACTAATACTATTCCATGGTACTAATGCCCTTTTTGCCGTGGGCGCTATATTTTTAAATGAATGCAGGTGGCTCCATAGCGGATAGTGTCGATTGTGTGTAGCGGATCATCCTTCTTCTCAAAGATCTTGGTGATCCCCTTTATCCTTCAAGGGGCTATATTGCATATCTTTTATTGTGGACTCTCACTTTTGAGGTATAGCCGGGGCCTTGTCGCCGGCATTGTATACTTATCTTTTGTATCCTTTGAGGCTTCGTAGACAGAAATGTGGGTTATGTGTGGGTGTTTAATGGATCCACAAGCTATGTTGTAATTCTAAACTTATCTGGCCTACGAATTATAGCCCTATGGGAACCTTGGAAACTAACTTATCTATGATTTAATGTTGTGATATAAAATGAACTAAAAATGTTGAACACACTGTCTTTTCTTGTCTAAACAATGAAAGCATGGTTTCCTTATTCGTACTGAGTTGGGTAGGAAGTGTTTGATAAAGCTTGCTCAGTTGGGTTCACTTAATTGAGCGTCAGTCGCGCCTCCCGAGATAGGGTGTAACAATGGCATTATGAAGAGAAGAAATGGAATGCTCCTAAAAATGGTTAGGTCAATGATGGCACAAGCTAACATCCCAATAAGTTACTGGGGTGATGTGTTACTTACTGCTACCTTTGGGCTTAACTGAGTGACTACGAAATCAGTTACTACTACTACTCCATATGAGTTATGGACTTGAAGACAACCTGACCTGAGTGTATTAAGACCCTAAGCTTTTGCTGTCTATACTTATGATTCCTCTCACAAATATGGAAAATTGGGTCCGAGGGGAAAGAAATGTATCTTTATAAGATACTCTGAAACCTCAAAGGATTATGTGTTTATAGGTCAGCAAGACAGTGGGAGTATAACTGATTTTGAATCGCGAGATGTCACGTTCTTAGAGGATGAGTTCCCTAAGAAGGGAGAGGTAGGTCAAGACATAACCTTATTTGAGATAATGAATCAAGAAGTACAAGGATCACATCATTCGATTGGTAGAATTTTAGTAGATAATGAATGAGTTTCTTATAAAAGACCTCCTTCATCCTCAGATGCGAATAAAAGTAATACTTCTATATTTAGTAGAAGTGACCAAATGGATCTTATAAATATCAAGTATAACTATGCGACAGTCATGGTTAGACGCAAGGTAGTGAATGTGAAGCATGTATCTACAGAAGATATGTTGTCAGATCCATTGACCAAACCTTTGTCTAGAGATGCATATTTGAGACACACTAGGTCTCAAGGCTTGTGCAGACTTTGAGATACTTTATTTTGTTATTTATTGTCCATGTTTACAAAACTGATGTTCTATGATTATCAGTAAAGTTGATATACATACATACATATTTTTATCGTTGAATGTTATGTGCATTCTTTATTTTTTAAATATATCGAGTAAACAAAAGGTTAGCCTTCTCACACAGGCGATTGCCTCCTTATTGTAGAGATGAGAGGAGATGAGACATAATTTTAAGCAAAATTATCATAAGGATAATTTGAAAGCTATTCGCTTAAAATTAGAATGTTTCTTAAACAATGACATAAGGTCAGTAGGGTGAAAATGTTCACCTAGTCTAATTTGTGAGCCGAATTTGAATTAAAAATAATATTGTAATTCAAAGAACTCAAATGTAGATACTTATGGTTTCTAAATATCATCTGTGCAATATTCTTTATGAGATAAAGACATACGCTCCTTGGGAAAAAGGGAGAAAATATTGTAGCACATGTTCCATACCATGTGTGCTAATGTCGACCAATTGGGTTAACATAAGTCCATTCTCAACTTATTATTGTGGGGGACCCAGAGCTTTTATGATAGCTCAAGATTTTATATCCGTAGAGACTCCGATAAGATACTTGAGATTCAATGTGATGTTAGATATCTTAGTGTATTTCCAAAAGACCATGTACACAAATTCAGTCTAGTGAAACGTATCTAGAAAAACAGTCATACTAATGTTAATGAAATAGTAAGAAGGGGAAGATCATTGATATAATCTCAATTATTTGTATTCACTGATGCACCAATTATAACTTATGAGTTATGATTGTGAATACAAGAAATAATGATATATGAGATTTTGAGACTATATCAAAAGTAATTTATACGATTTAGGGTACTGCATACTTTGTGATCTACTTACAAGTTTGTGCTCGACGAGAGGCTATATACTCCTAACATATGTATAGCACTTAACTCTCACAGTATGCTAGTCTCACGGTCTACTTCCTTGTATGAATGATTGAGGAGATGCATTGAGGATATGTTTCTCGGACTAGATAAGCACTTCCATTATGTGTGAATGAGAGATGTAGAAAAATAGAGTCCACCCATAAGGGGTGCTCTTAGGCCCACTAGGGTAAAACATAGTAATTTTAGTAATTACTGTAACCCTGATATTCTCTATATAAGTACACTTAGTGTGTACATTAAAAACATACACTGAGTAATATTTTCCTATGCTCTCTTTATCTATCAATCTAAACCGGGGCTTTAGACTGTGGAATTGAAGGTTTCTCCAACACATTGTGATAACCACCGCCAACCAGTAATTTCAGGCGTGGTTTATCCATTTTCGCTTTCGCTAGGCAGAACAAGTAAGTTCTCGTTTTATGATTTATGAACTAATCTAATATGTTTAGATTAACGTGTTCCTTCAATATCCTAATAGGTGTCTTTACTTGGCCTCATCACTACTCTACTGAGGTTAGGCTTAGATACTTACTGGGTACCATTATGGTGTACTTATACTGCGCTTCTTCACATCTTTTTGTGTAGATCCAAGTATGTCTTCATGTGCTGGACGTTAGTGATTGACTTGTTAGCTGTCTTCCGGAGATTTCAAGATATACTTGCTCGGCGTTCGCAGGCCTCGGAGTCACCTTCCCTTATCTTATCATTCTATTGTTTTTATTATCAGATAGTGTTGTAGTAGACATTTTAGGATACTGTGTAGAGCTTATGACTCAATTCCACCGATTTTGGGAATATTTTGTTGATGTTATATTCTTGGAAGTTAATATGAGTTATTCTGTTTTATTTTAGTATCTTTGTTGATTATTTCTATGAAGTTATTATTAATTGTAAGTCTTACCTAGTTTTTGTTGGTATTCTGTATTTATAAAATAATTCAAAAAAAAAGATAAATGAACATAAATAGAAATGAACATAAACAGGAATGAACTACGAAATAACAGAAAACCAATTCGAGCCCACTGAATTCACATTGTTTCCTTATGAAATTTAATCCCTTCCTAGTACCCAAGGTTATGGATTATTTCCTCCCAGGATAGAATGAATTACACACTGGTGTAGTGGTACTTCAAACCCCAGGGTTTCAGCGAACACAATGTTCGGTAGAAAATTACACTTACTGGTTCTTTGTTTGACGTCTAAACTATGCAGAAGAAGGAGAAGAAACTCAAAAAATCGTATGGAAATTCTGAGCAGAATAGCCTTATATTTATAGCCAAAGTTGGGCTGAAATCTAAAGAGGTGCAACTCTTCAGAATGGTTGTTTCTGTAAAACGGCCACATCATAAATGTCATTACACAAATGGCTATTTACTCAATAATAAAGAGGAAAAATCGAATAGGGTAGTTAATTTTCTATTATCAAAACAGAATAAATGGATTGGAGAATTTAATATTAATATTTATTTTAATATTAATATTGTGTTATTAAAAAAATATTTAATAATATTTTTGTTAATATTTTAGTATTAACAAATAAATTTGATCCAAAAAATTAATCAATCCGAATCAAAATCCGAATCCGAAGTCGAGCCGAATGACGATGACGACAGCGCGGGGCTTGCCATCTTCTCAATTCTTTAAGATCTAGAAGAAGAGTAATTGCTTATATGCCCATAAATATCTCTTCCTCTTCCAATATGGGACAATGTCCATTTGCCGGGGGAAACTTAAAATTTCACTCAAAAATTTTCCTCCATTTTCCATTCACCCTCTTCCCCACATGTATGGGGAATGGCTATATCACGGAAGTATGCATGAAACATTGTATGATTTCCAAGTAAGGATTAATTGTATCTAGATAAATAGGTTTCCCTTTGAACTTTACGTAGTGAACTTATGTCGGATAAACTCGATCAATTGGTAGATTTGATATCTTTGAACTGTCTAAATTTGGTATAATCTAGATGACTACAAGTCACACAACCAACTATTAACCGTCTTTGGTTCTCAATGTTGTGTTCGTTTTAGCCATGAACACCGTCTGATTTTATAAGTGCGTAGAGAATTGGCCTTACAAAGTTCTCCTTTAAGTGGCTAACACTTCACACTTACATAGGTGATTCCTAAATGTGTCATCCCATAGATATACTATTTGATATACCCCGTATCAAATTTAGAAATCATTAAAAATTCTTAAAGCTTTATCCTTGGTACTGAACATTGTCTCATCACGAGAATGGACCAAAAGTTTATTTGACAATGTTGAACCGTCATTAATGCCTTTGTTTGATCTCATTGAACCTAGATCTTAGGATTTCCAGTCTTCTAGGTCGAGTTACCGGCACTATGACTTGTTCTTGGCCACACTTCCATTTCCCTTGATAAATTTTCAATGACCTCTCTAGTTAGGACTTTTGAAAGATGATCCGACACATTATCACTTGACTTTACATAATCAATCGTGATAATTCCTCTAGAGAGTAATTGCCTAATGATTTTTTGTCTTCGTCGTATATGACAAGATTTACCGTTATACATAACGCCTCCCAACCCTTCCAATTTCCGCTTGACTATCACAATGTATGCATATTGGTTCCAACGGTTTGGGCCAAAATGGAATATCTTCCGAGAAATTTTGTAGCCATTCAGCTTCTTCATCGGCTTTATCTAAGGCTATAAATTCAGCCTCCATTGTAGAGTGGGCAATACAAGTTTGTTTTGGAAGACTTCCAAGATACCGCTCCTCCACCAATAGTGAATACATATCCACTTGTGGACTTGAAATTAGTTGATTTGGTGATCTAATTTGCATCACAGTATTCCTCAATAACCGCAGAATATTTAGTGTAGTGCAAACCCAAGTCCTAGGTATGTACTAAAAACCCGAAAACTCATTTCATGGCCCTCCAATGAGATTGACCTAGATTGCTCGTATATCGACTCAATTTACTGATAGCACAAGCTATATCTGGTCGTGTAAAATTCATGATGCAGATTAAGCATCCCAACACACGAGCATAGTCCAATTGTAATATGCTTTGGCCTTTGTTCTTTTCTAATGCAAGATTCATGTCAATTGGAGTCTTTGCAACTTTAAAGCCCAATTGCTTGAACTGTCTTAATATAATGAGATTGTGACAATGCCAGACCTTGAGAAGTCTTATGGATTTTAATTTCCAAAATTAAATCAGCAACTCTCAAGTCTTTCATATCAGACTTGCTAGTTAGCATATGCTTAGTAGCATTTATGTTGGCAATGTCATTACTCATTATGAGTATATCATCCATATATAAGCAAACAATGACTATGTGAATTAGAAAATTTTTAATGTACACACATTTATCACATTCATTTATCTTAAATCCATTTGACAACATTGTTTGGTCAAATTTTGCATGTCATTATTTGGGTTCTTGTTTTAATCCGTAATGGGACTTATTTTAATTTTAAGACCATAAACTGCAGCTAATGCTACTAACATTCGTATGGATGTAATTCTTGTAATTGGAGAGTATATATCAAAATAGTCAGGACCTTCTCATTGTCTATACCCTTTGACCACAAGTCTTGCCTTATATTTGTCAATAGTGCCGTCATCTTTCATTTTCCTTTTAATGATCCATTTAGAACCCAATAGTTTAGTTCCAGGAGGAAGATCAACCAATTCCCATATATGGTTGTTCAATTTGGATTCTATTTCACTATTGACTGCCTCTTTCCATAACAATGATTCCGAAAAAGACGTAACTTCTTTAAATGTTTTAGGCTCATTTTCCAATAAGAAAGTCACAAAATCTGGTCCAAATGAAGCAGACGATCTTTGACGTTTACTACGTCTTGGATCCTCTTGGATAAGTGTACTTTCTTTTGTTTCTTCCCGAGGTCATTTATATCCTTCACCAATCGACTCACATTCCGTTTTATAAAAATATATATTTTCAAAGAACTCAACATTATCTGATTCTATAATCTTATTATTATGAATGTCTGGATTTTCTAATTTATGCACCAGAAATTGATATGCTTTACTATTAGTCGCATATCCTATGAAAACACAATCAATGGTTTTTGGTCCTATTTTTACCCTTTTAGGTTTAGGAACTTGCACTTTTGCCAAACACCCCCACACTTTAAAATAATTCAAGTTGGGATTCCTTATTTTTCATTTTTCATAGTGAATGGATTATGTTTTTCTATGGGATACTCAATTTAGTACTCAGCTAGCCGTAATAATGGCTTCCCCCCCCCCCCCCCCCCCACAAGTTTTGTGGCAATCCATAACTTATCAATAATGCGTTCATCAGCTCCTTTAGTGAACAATTCTTTCTTTCTACAATCCCATTGGATTGGAGCATGTAAGGGGCTATTGTTTGATGAATAATTCCATATTCTAAACATATTTTTCCAAAAGGAGATTCGTATTCACCGCCCTTATCACTTCTTATCATTTCGATTTTCTTGTTATGTTGCATTTCAACTTCATTTTTGTATTGCTTGAATGCGTCTATTACTTTGTCTTTACTAATAAGTATGTAAACATAACAATATCGAGTACTATTGTCAATATAAGTTATGAAATACTTCTTTCTACCGTGAGATAGTATTGACTTCATGTCACAAATATCTGTGTGAATTAAGTCTAAATGATTTGAATTCCTTTCAACTGACTTATAAGGATGTTTAACATACTTAGATTTCACGCGTACTTGACATTTTAATTTGTCACATTCAAACTTGGGCAATACTTCCAAATTACTTATTTTCCGTAAGATTTTATAATTGACATGACTCAAACGTATATGCCATAATTCATTTGACTTAAGTAAGTAAGACAAAGCTGAAATTTTATTATTATTTTTAATAACCATTACATTCAGCTTGAAAAGGACCTCGGTGAGGTAACCTTTTCCTACAAATATTTTGTTTTTACTTATTACAACCTTATCGGGTACAAATACACATATAAAATCATTCTTAACAAGAAGTCCAGTAATATGAAGGACGTTGTTCAAAGTCACTACTTTGCCGGAAGTCAATATCTTCCCACATCCTTCAATCTTAGCCTTTGAAGCATTTTCGATAAAAATTTTCACATCGGGTCCAACAGGAGCATAAGTAGAAAAAGCTTCTCTAACAGCAGAAACATGGCAAGTGGCTCCAGAATCAATCAACCACTCTTTAAGATTTCCCACCAAGTTGCATTTGGAAGCATGTCACATAAGTCATCAACATCATCATGCTTTTCAACCATGTTTGCTTGACCCTTCTTCTTGTCTTTCCTTGGAGCACGACACTCTGTAGATTTGTGTCTAATTTTTCCATAGTTGTAGCAATTTTCACTTAACCTCTTCTTGCTTTGATTGTATTCCGGTCTAGAAGCCTTCTTCCTCTTTTTGTTCTCTTTAACAATATTTTCTCCCATTATTGTTGAGTTTCCACGGCCTCTCTTTTCAACAAATTTTTTGCCATCTTCGATTTTCAACCGAACAATGAGATCTTCAAGGGACATCTCCTTGCATTTGTGTTTTAAGTAGTTTTTGAAGTCCTTCCACAAATGAGGCAACTTCTTAATCATCGCTGCTACTTGGAATGCTTCATTGATAACAAGACCTTCAATGAAATTTCTGTTAGTAAAAATAATAAGATTACTACTTTTAACATCAATAGTAATTTGATTTATACCTTCAGACAGGAGATCATGAATAATCACTTGCAATTCTTGGACTTGAATAATAACAGACTTTCTATCTACCATTTTGTAGTCCAAAAACCTTGTAGCAATAAATTTTTTCAACCTGGCATCTTCGTTTTGTATTTCTTTTCAAGCGCATTCCACAGTTCCTTTGACGTTTCCATGCCACTATAGACATTATAACAAAGCATCCTTTAGCCCGCTTAGAATATAATTCTTGCATAAAAATCTGAATGCTTCCACGCCTCAATTATGAGAAAGCGTTTAGTTTCTGTAGTTTCGTCAGACAACACAAGAACATCTTCCTTGATGAACTTCTGGAGACTTAGAGTAGTCAAGTAGAAGAACATCTTTTGCTGCCAACGCTTGAAATCAATCCCAAAAAAGTTATCGGGTTTCTTTCCTGGTGCCAATGCTGCCAGTGTCGTTTGGCTTGCTGAGGCATTGGCAGTCACTATTGGAACAGCTTGGTTCACATTATCATTAGTCATTTCTGTAAAAGAATGATATAAACGTTGAAATCACGTAGATTTTAATTGAGTGCAAAACCACAAAGGTTTTACTCTCCAGAAATAGTGAGTACAAATACAAAAAAAAATTAAATTCCTTAAGTTTGTTAGTATACTATATTTGTAAAATAATTCTGAAAATATAAATGAATATAAACATAAATGAACATAAACATAAATGAACTACGAAATAATAGAAAACCAATTCAAACCCACTGAATTCACAGCGTTTCCTTAAGGAATTTAATCCCCTCTTAGTAACCCAAGGTTATAGATTATTTGCTCACAGGATAGAACGAATTACACACTTGTGTAGTGGTACTTCAAAATCCCAATGTTTCAGCGCACACAAAGTTTGGTAGCAAATCACACTTAGTGTTACTTTTTTTGATGTTTAAACTATGCAGAAGAAGGAGGAGAAACTTAGAAAATTGTATGGAAATTCTGAGCAGAATACCTTGTATTTATAGCCAAAGTTGAGCTGAAATTTGAAGAGGTACAACTCTTCAGAATTGTTGTTTCTGTAAAACGGCTACAGCATAAACTCCATTACGTAAATGGCTATTCACTCAACAATAAAAAGGGAAAATAAAAAGGAAAAATTGAAGAGGGTAGTTAATTTTCTGTTACAAAAACAGAAAAAATAGATTGGAGGTTCTAATTTTAATATTTATTTTAATATTAATATTCTGTTATTAAAATATTTAATAATATTTCTGTTAATTTTTTACTATTAACAAATAAATTTGGTCCAAAAAGTTAATAAAATCAAGCCGAAGCCGAGCGACGACGACGGCGCGAGGGTGTCTTCTTCTCAACTCTTTAAGAGCCACAAGAAGAGCAATTGTTTATATATCCATAAAAAACCTCTTCATCTTCCAATATGGACAATATCTATTTACCAAAGGGAAAAACTTAAAATTTTACCCAAAAATTTTATTTTCCTCCATTTTCCATTCATCTTCTTTTAAGTATTAATATATTAATTAAATGCTTAAAAGAACCCAACAGTTTTAGAGATTATATATTATTACGACACTATTAATTCTATGGTGGGAGATTGAGGCTGTGACATGACTTCTTTCAACAGCTTTTGGTTGAGAATGATTTGATAAACCTACAGGTTACTTTTTTATGGTTGGAAATCGTTTTGATAAAATAGAGTAATTCCATATGTTAAATGGGAGAGTAAAAAGAGAGTTCTTCACTCTAAAATAAGTTAAACGGGCAAGTGATGCGAGAGTTCTTTTATTCTAACCCAAATCAGTATCTTACCGATGACAACTCAAGTTTGTGAAAGCATAGGAATAGCCTCGGCATGAGGTGGTTGTTACTCATCACTCGCACATATACATAGTTTATTTATTCAAGCTCAACAATAAGTGTAGCCATTTTAAAGCGAACTCTACACATAATTTATCGCACAATCCCTGCTTGGTCTATAAATTTTACCACAATATTATAATTCTAATCTTTGTAAAAGCAGTATTTATCTTACTGATAATTTGGGCACAAAAAGAGCAAGAAATCCAAGGTTTAAATTTTTTCATTAGAAAGCAAAATGCCCTTTTTCTCTTGAATTGAAAATAATAGTATAAAAAAGACCTAAATTACGTGATATTTTACATATGTATGATTTTGTTATTATAACTCAAAAACATTTTTTAAATTAAAATTCTAATAAATCTTATTATTTTATATTTTATATCATTTTTTCTCCTTTTATTTCTCGATTATTATTATTGCTTTATTTGTCGCATAGTATAATTGTACTGTTATGTGAATTTTTATGAGTTCGCCTTTGTCAAATATTGCTGAGTCAATCAATGTTACACTGGTGTCAGCATGAGAATTACCAATATACGACTTCCTCGAAGAAGTTAGGAAGATGTTTGGACGTTGGAATTGCAACAACTGAAAAGAAACTACACAGACATACACAGCGCTTGGAAAAAAAAAATACCAGGAGATGCTTACTTTGAATCAGGAAATATCTAAACATGACGGTAAATTTTATTTTTATCCATATGCATTTCATATATTTAGCTATTGTATAAGGTTTACTTTTTCCTAACACAATTTATAATCGTTAGTTGAATTTAATGTTTTTGTTTCTAACCATATACATTTCATAAGTAGATATTTAATGTATATAAATGTGTTCATAAGGTAAGATATTCATTATCTTTAATTTTCTGCCAATCTATATATTTGATGTTTTCTGCTGTATTCAAACAGTTCTATTATATTCAACTGCATATTGATGTATTCTATATACAGAAATATATTTGTATTTCAATGCATATTTGATTTAATTCAACTTGATGTATATTTAAGCGTCTATTCTTTGGTATATAAATGATTTTTTTGATTTGTATGTATTCAAAACTTATAGATCTATGTCTAATGTAGGTGGTACCATCGACTCAATACTTGTATACAGTGAACAATGAAGGGAGGCATTACACTGTGTGTCTGTTAGAGAGAAAATGCATTTCTAGGAGGTTCTAAGTTGACGAATTACCATGCCCACACGGGGCTTTATTGAAGAGCAAGTTTCTAATGCCAGAAGATTATTGCTCTAAATATTACAAACCAAAATCTGTTGCAATGAGATACGGGGTACATGTGTATCCGCTGCCGGACCAAAATGAATGGAATATACCATTACATATTTTAGATGAAGTTATATTACCTCCCAAATGAAAAAGACCTCTGGAAAGACCAAAGAAAAAGCGCGATAAATCGTTCAATGAATTGCTGCAACCGAAAAATCAACATTCTAAAAGTTCTCCACGTAGGACTTAATTCACATTCTGACTTGTATTAGTGCTACAATGATGTGTCATAGATTCCGGTGATAGTTTGCAATAATACATTTTGAATTTTTTCGTGAATAAATTCTGAATATAGTTAGTTATTGTGTTAGATTATTGTGTGAATACATAAACTAGGGTACACTAAACATATTCGAATATGTCTGACAACAGACAGAAAAACTGTTATAAACATATGAATATGAGTGTACTATAAAAAGATTTCATATTTCATTTAGTAATACATAAGTCATTCATTTTTCTAAATGTATAAACCAACACATATACATATGTATGTCATATGAATACAGTCTGATATTCTGTTGAAAAATCCATATTGAATACATTCAAATACATCTTGTTTAATAGATTCGAATACATCCTGTTCAATATAAACGGTTTACACTGTGCATGACTTTAATATACAAATCCAACCAAAATACATCTGAATACTGCTACATACACATTTGATGCCATATGAATATACATGTTTAATAGATGTAAATATAACAGGTTGGGTACATACTTACACAACCTATTGAATACATACTTATAACCTATGTATTATTCAATTTCTGACTTGGAAATAACATCGAAACGACTGAATATGATTACATACTAATATACCCTGTTGAAGACATACAAAAATACAAATATGTTAAACACTCTGACGGACTTGAATGTACAAATCCAACAAATATATTTAAATACATGTATATGTATTTGAATTCATGTATCAATCTCCTGTAATATCTGAGTCAGCCATTTTTTGATGAATACATATAAATAAATCTAGATATAAGAAGTGTTTGGATTTGAGATTGTATAATCTTTCTGAATATACAAACCAAATACATATATATGTATACATATGAATATAACCTGTTAAATTCTGTTGAAGACGACCTATTGAATACATTCGAATACATCCTGTTTAATACATACTTATACAGACAAGAGGGGTTGCTCTGATGGTAAGCAACCCCCACTTCCAACCGAGAGGTTGTGAGTTCGAGTCTCCCCAAAAGCAAGGTGGGAAGTTCTTGGAGGGAAGGATGCCGGGGGTCTATTTGGAAACAGCCTCTCTACCCAAGGATAGGGGTAAGGTCTGCGTACACACTACCCTCCCCAGACCCCATTAAGTGGGATTATACTGGGTTGTTGTTGTTATACAATGTGTCTGATTATAATATACAATGACAACCAAATACATCCGAATACAACTACATACACATTTGATGCCATACGAACATACATGTTTAATAGACGTAAATACAACAGCTTGGGTACATACTTTTACAGACTGCTGAATACATATACAACCTGTAATATTCAGTTTTTGACTTGGATATACAATCCAAATAACTGATTCTGAATTCATACGAATACACATATTGAATACATATGAATATAACATATTGGATATACACGAATACAACACGTTGCTTAAGTATGAATAATGATGCACAAAAGATTGAAACATCGATTGAATACTTGAAATGATTATATATAAACACTGTGCATACGGTGATTTAAATGAAAATATGGGTTTTTCTTAAATTAACACCATATTTACCAAAATAATATTCAAAAACAGTATTCACATAAAACTAACTTCTAAAACTACACTCACCCAAAACTACTCTAATATTATCTTCAACGACGAATCTGACTTTGTGATTTGCCTAATAATCTTTGAGGGTGTTTTGTTTTTGCTTATGGCATTAGTGTCTTATTCCGCATAGCATAGCCCTAGAGGAAAGCACCATATCTTTGACGGAGTAAATTGGCATCAAATATTGTTTGTGCAACCACCCCAAGAGGGCTCAAAAACTATGTGTATGCTGCAATATGCAACCCACAATCCCTAAAAATATAGATTGAAACAATTAAAAACAATTTATATTATTAGATTTTTAAATGATACAAGCAAGAGGATAGACTACATACATGCTCCCCGATCTTTGTTGAGGCAGATTTGATATGAAAATGTCACGACCCCAGTTCGCCCTCCGTGAACATGTCGTGATGGCACTTAGTCCCTACGACTAGGTAAGTCTAACCGTGCGGAAACAATATAGCTTGGGGAATATAATAACTTAAAAGTGAACAGCTATAAGAAAACTATACGCGGATGCCGTTTGGCATATACAACTCAATATCTCAACTACTATAATGCCATCCCAAAACCCGAAAACTCATGGGAACACAAGCTAGCAGAAAATACAGTACAGTGCTCTAATCTCCAGAGTATCTAAATTAATAGTACGATAGAAGGGCTAACACTACAAGCTAGAATAAAGATGGAGACTCTTCGGTCTTCGGTCTACGGATGCGGCAGATATACCTCGAAGTCTCTAGAAGCTCTCCCTGCCTCAAGGGTGGTAAGCCTGTGCAGAAGTACCTGGATCTGCACATGAAAAATGCGCAGGAAGGGCATGAGTACACCATAGCGGTACTTAGTAAGTTCCAAGCCTAACCTCGGTGGAGTAATGATGAGGAAGGTCGGGGCCCTACTGAGATAAAATAATAATAGTAATGACAGGATAAGATAACAGTATAATTAAAAATCTACAGCAAGAGTCTATACAGATAACAAGAGTACAATAATGGAAAAACAAAAATAAAGGAGAACATAAGGAAATACCGCTCCTAACAAGAATAACGATAATCATGGATCTCTTAGTATCCCGAAGATCTCTTGGTATCCTCAATATAAACGCTAGGGATCTCTTGGTATCCTCAATATAAGTGTTAGTGATCTCTTGGTATCCTCAATATAAATGCAAGGGATCTCTTTGTATCCTCAATATAAATGTCAGGGATCTCTTGGTATCCTCAATATAAGTGCCAGGGAGCTTTTGATATTCTGCACGTCAGTCCAAATCATAACTTCCATACAGGGGATCTCCCGATGCCATTTTGTAGTCCCAGAGTAATCAGGGGGATCTATCGGGAATCTAACCCGTAGTCCCAAAGTAAGCAAACAAGATGGGGGTGGGGAAGCTACTGGAATCCCACATCCGTAGTCCCAATGTAAATAGATAGTCAAAAAAGGAGATAATCAGGAATAGGGTGCAACAAATAAGCGATTGAAGCAACAAGTAGTACAATCAAAGCAACTTAATCAAATAAGCAATTTAGATCAACTAAGCATGCTTTTCTAAACTAACACAGATTAAATTGCAAGTAGAAAAACGCATGTAAGATAGAAACTCAGTCTAAATATTTAAATAAAAAATCGGATTTTCAATAATTAGCTCAAGTACGCGCTCATCACCTCACGTATAAGGAATTCAATTCCCAAATATCGTGTTCTAGGGGAAAGGTCCCCCACACAAGGTTAGCCAAGCCACTTACCTCGAAAAGTCTCTAAAATCAACTCGAAATCACATATTTTCCATGAGTATCCGAATCCAAATGGCTCAAATCTATTAAATTCAATTACATATCGTAAATAACGTCTCAAGCAACTGATTCTACTATTTAATTCAAATCTAAGACGCAAATTTGGGTGAAATAACCAAAATACCCCTTAGCCCAACATCTCGGAATCGGATGAAATTAACATTTTCAGAACCCCCGTACTCTCATGAGTCTACCCATATATAAATATCTCAAATCGGAGGTCAAACACCCATTCAAAACTCAAAAATTCGGTCTATGAAGTTTTATCAAATCCTCTAAAATCCGAAATTAAAAGGAGGATTCACGATTAGATTAGTGGGTTTTGAGCAAAAAGGAGTCTAGAATCGCTACGCAATCGTTGCCCTTGAAAATCCCTTGAAATCTCTCCCAATTTCGAGCTGCCAAGTTAGAGTTTTGTAAAAATGGCTAATCCTTGAATTTTGAAATGTTTATAACTGCCCAGGTATTTAATGCATCGCGAACGCAGAGGAAGTCACGCGTTCACATAGAAGAAAACTGAAGGCTACCAAAAATGCTCTTCGCGAACGCGAGGAACAGTATGCGAACGTAAAGGCCTGGGTTGACAAAGTAACGTGAACGCGACAAGGGAGATGCGAACACGATGAATAAAATGGGCTCAACCCTCAGAGCCAAATTGAACTATGCGAACGCGATGGTTGATATGAGAACACGAATAAGGAAATGGCAAGGCTTCACGAACGCAGGGGCAATGAACATGAATGCCAAGAAGAAATTGGTCCTCCTTGAAAATTACTCTACGATAACGCGGGGAAGAGGATGCGATCGTGAAGAAGAAAAAGGGGTCTGCAATAGTGGATGGATTTCTAAAATTTTACGCAACTCCAAAATGCTCTGTTTAGCATCCGAAACACACCTGAGGATCTCGGGACCTCAACCAAACCTACAGACATATTCCATAACGTTATTCAAACTTGCACCAATCCTTAAACCACCTAAAACAACATGAGAAACTCTAATTAATTGATTATTTAAGCCTAAGAACTTCATTTTTATCTCAAAATACTATTTCGATATAAAACATAACCAAACCACGTCTGAATGACCTGAATTTTTACACACACATCCCGAATGACATGAAGAAGCTATTGCAACTTCTGGAATTCCATTCTTACCCTCAGATAAAAATCTCATTATCGGACCGGAAACTTCAAAAATTCAAACTTCAACATTTCAAGACTAAATTAGCTACGTACCTCCAAAACACATTCCGAACATGCTCCCAACCCCGAAATCACCTAACGGAGCTAACGGAACCATCAGATTTCCTTTCCTATGCCGTCTTCACACTGTTCTAACTCCAACACTTAAGCTCTCATTTAGGGACTAAGCGTCCTAACTCTCCGAAACTCAAAACCAAACATCCCGGAAAATTCAAATTTTTGCAAAAATAGACTTGGGGAAAACAGTTAGTAGGGGATGGCGTGTTAATTCTTAGGACGACCGGCTGGTTCGTCATATCCTCATACACTTAAACTTTCGTTCATCCTTGAACGGGCACAAAGACATACCTGAAGTAGTGAAAAGATGAGGGTAACTGCTATGCGTATCGTGCTCGGTCTCCTAGGTCGCCTCCTCGGCTAGCCGACCCCGCCACTGATCCTTTACTGAAGCAATGTTCTTTGACCTCAACTTTCTGGCCGGCATGTCCAATATAGCCATTGACTCCTTAACATAGGATAGATCATTGTCCAACTGGACTGAACTGAAATCCAACACATGTGACGGGCCACCGTGATATCTCCGGAGCATCGAAACATGAAATACCGGATGAACTCCTGCCAAGCTGGGAGGTAAGGCAAGCTTATAAGCAACCTCCCCAACACGCCTCAATATCTCAAAAGGGCCAATAAATCTCGGACTCAACTTCCCTTTCTTCCCAAATTTCATAACGCCCTTCATAGGCGAAACCCGAAGCAGAACCTGCTCTCTGACCATATATGAAACATCACGAACCTTCCTGTCTACGTAGCTCTACTGTCTGGACCAGGCTGTACAGAGTATATCCTGAATCACCTAAAAATTCTCCAATATATCCTGCACCAACTCCATGCCCAATAGCCTGGCCTCACCCAGCTCAAACCAACCCACTAGACATCTGCACCTCCTACCATATAAAGCCTTATATGGCTCCATATGAATGCTGGACTGATAACTGTTGTTATAAGAAAACTTTGCCAATGGAAAGAATTGATCCCAAGACCCTCCAAACTCAATTACGCATGCATGGAGCATATCCTCAAGAATTTGAATAGTGCACTCGGACTGTCCGTCCGTCTGGGGGTGAAATGTTGTGCTCAACCCCACCCGAGTACCCAACTCCTACTAAACGGCTATCCAGAACCGTGATGTAAACTGAGTACCTCTGTCCAAAATAATAGAAACTGGAATACCATACAGATGAACGATCTCCCGGTTATAAATCTCCACCAACTTCTCTGATGAATAAGTAGTACACATAGGAATAAAATGAGCTAACTTGGTCAGTCGATCTACAATCAACCAAATGGCAACAAACTTCTTCGAGGTCCGTCGGAGTCCAACTACAAAGTCCATGGTGATCCACTCCCACTTTCACTCCAAAATCTCTATCTGCTGAAGCAATCCACTCGGTCTGTGGTGCTCCTACTTCACCTATTGACAATTGGGGAACGAGCTACAAACCCAACTATATCTTTCTTCATACGCCTCCACCAATAGTGCTACTTGAAATCCCGGTACATCTTCAATACGGGCAATGACGAACGAGTCAACATATGGACGGAACACACTGTGCATCAAATGCACAAAGGTTGTCGGGCCACTGGTCAGCCCAAATGACATAAAAAGGAACTCGTAATGACCATACCGAGTTCTGAAAGTAGTCTTCAAGATATCTGCTCCCGAATCTTCAACTGGTGGTAACGTGAAGGCAAACCAATCTTGGAAAACACTCGTGCACCTTGTAGCTGGTCCAACAGATCATCAATATTAGGTAAAATATGTCGTTTCTTCAGTGTAACTTTGTTCATATAGCAATTATCAATGCATATACGCATAGAACCGTCCTTTTTTTTTCCTTTTTTCTTCACAAACAAGACAGGAGCGCCTCAAAGGTGATACACTGGGCCGAATAAAACCCCTATCAAGAAAATTCCTATAACTGATCCGTCAACTTAACTAAAGGTCTCACCTCATTCTTAGTCCATAACCCTAGGACATGACCCAAACTTCAACATCTGACATTCGTCATAGGAACCGAATTTCACATCATCACACTACATTAATCTTATTTCAACACGCTTCAACTCTTAATAGCGCTTAAATACTTCAAAAAAATTGGGATGTTACATTCTCCCCCCACTTAGGGTCATTCGTCCTCAAATACAGAACATAACTTATCTCTTTCTTCACACATCTTAATGTCCCAATTTTTTTTAGAAATTTCGGCAAAGTCTCCCCTATATTTGGGACTATCTACCTGTTAGAGTAACACCAAAAAAAACTCCTAACAACATATCCATAACTCAACAAGTCACATAATGTATATATCAACAATGCTAATCTCGCATTACAAGAACGACATTATCATAACGACATTTGGACGTGAAACACATCATATGTATGCACATAACAATGTCTCTGGCCATGATAGTTACTCATAAATCACAACATTGCCAATTAACCTTAAGTTACCAAACTCTCATTCAAAACCTCCACTTTACTCACAACGAAGCATAGAGACCTCATAATTACCTAGCTGAAATAACGAGTCATATTTAACGCCACCTGGGCACCCATATCATAACCTCAACGTCTACAACAAGAAAAGGCTGATTGCGAACAGAAAATATACAAGAATTGACAAATAAGCCTAACAGGCATGACTACCTATTAAAATATAAAAAAACTTTTTTTTTCATAAAAGGAGAATCTTAAACACATAAACTTTTCACCACCAGGACCTCGTCCTTATATTACATCCACCGCAGCTTGTAGCCCAGTTTAAATTATTCAACATTATATTAAAAATGTGAGGATCTCATCTTCAACTCTGAATCACAAGTATCTGCACATTGTGCCAATTGAAATTTTTTGTTTCCTTTATTTCTTCTTTTTAAATAATTTCCATCAAACAAAACCATAACATATAATGAACCCTCAAATCGGTGGGGCATATGATTAACAATTGAATTTAATTATCCTGAAATCACATCAAAACTCATTGTAGTAAGTAATAGAAAGTCACTTTTAGCCTCAAAACTATTCTTAGTGACCAACACATAGCGATAGAAATAGCTATCTTCATATAATAAATGTCACACCTCCTTTTTGTCTATCCACAACCCGGTGACGAGCGCAGATAAGGGAGTTTTTCCAATTAAAGGACAATCGAAACGAGAATCAATTATTTAGAGGAATTTCAGAGTCGCCACTTAATAGATTTATGGTGTCCCAAGTCACCATTTAAAATCCCGAATTTAGGAAAGAATGACTCTGTTTAACAGTCCGCGAACCAAAAATCAGAGTAAGGAATTCTGTTAACCCAGGAGAAGGTGTTAGGCATTCCCGGGTTCCGTGGTTTTAGCACGGTCGCTCAACTGTCATATTTGGCTTAAATTATCTGATTTTAGAACATGTTTTAACTTATAATGCAATTCTAAATTATTAACGGCTTTTAATATATATTATTAGGACATTTACAATTTCATTAAAATACATCGCGAATCACGTCACATAAATACGCATGCAATTTTAGATATGTTTCAACTCCATTGAGATTTGGATTTGGGTCACATAAATATGCACCCGAATTTAGAAAGGTATTTTATTAATAAATTCATGCCTATAGCAACCACGTCATTAGAAATTTGTGAAAGGCCGTGAAATTCGCTATTCGTCACTTGCAATTTTCGAAGTGTTTTATTAAATTAAGGGGCCTCGTGTGGTGCTTGATTTATTCAACAAGGCTCGCTTTATTTTATATGGACGTCCTAAAGCATTTAAGTTTTCTATTATTCTTGTATCTACAATATCCTATTCATTTATACGTGAATAATATATTCTGAAAAGGAAATCAATACTTGCATTTTTAGCCTCTTTCGTTGCTGATTTGGGCTCCGTTTTCAGCCAGCCCAGGATATGTTATTATACAACTGACAAGTATTGGGCCATCTAGTTGGTCCCAAAGACACCGGATTAGGGAGTCCCTTATAAAAAAATAACAACAGCCTTTTGTTTTAATTATATGGTAATCATTAGAACCATACACACGATCATTATAAAATATACCAACAATATTTCAAAAAGGAAAACACTGAAAATAATTTCGTATCAGGTTTTAATCTTAACGTTGAAGAAATAATGTGGAATTCTCATCATTCAGGGTATTACATATGTCCAGTTGTTAAATTTCTAATACAACTCAAATTGTAAACACTAGGCTCATTTTGGATCAATCTATTGTAAAATCTACTGGAGTTAAGCAAATTGAAAGTACAATCCCATTACAGTCCATGATTAATACATGTTTATGTTTAGTATAAATACCAGAAATCCTAAGAGAATAAATACAGTTACAGCAGGAATTGAAATAAACAAATTAAGGTACTATATTCTAATTATCTCGAATGCACATAAGCGTTACAACTTCTCAGAGTTTTGGTTGAGAATTGGTACCTGGAATTCAGCAAGAAAGAAGCCTATGAGTAAAATTAAAGCAACTAGCAAGCACACAGCAGCCAATCGACCAGTAAATACCCAGAAATTGAGGAAGACTTTTGAGACAAGTAAAATTTAACGGGAATAGAACAACACTAGTGATTTCTGAATAATGTAGCAGAAAGACTAATATGTATTTTATATTCTAACTCACCACAAAGCTTTAAAGAAAAATTCTGCTCAAATAATATCAAAAAGTTCAGATTTCCCCTTTTATAGTTGAAGCCTTAGGGCAACACGTATTTCCTTATTTTCCTTTTAGTCCTTACCCAATTTTCATTTTACCCAAATAGTCCTTAGTTTTTTGACTTGTGCCTCAAGTTTGAGGCTAAAATTATGCTTATATCCCTCACTAGAATGTTCTATGTTGTTACAGGATTCCTTTAGGTTCAAATACCCTCTATATCCCTGCCCCTTTTCCTAAATAACTAACCTAAGGTTTTTACCCTTGGTTTACATTTGGTTTGGTCAAATTTTACCCTTGTCAATTGCATTCATGTTATGGGCCAAATTCATGATCTGGACTACAAGCTTTAATCAATGCAACCCAAGTTCCAATTAGGCATCTTAATATGACCTTATTCAGTAACATAGGATGTGGATAATTATCACAACTTCAGGACTCTATGAATATCCACGAATACTTTAAGATGAACCAAAACAAACAAAAAAAAGACTCAATTGACTATGCAAGAACAATGGCCAAACTATAACACTTAGCAAAAACTTAGAAGTAAAAATTAGGAAATTAAAACAAAGCTAACTCCAGTAGTCACAATATTCAGAAAAGCAATTTATCCTAACATGAGCAAATACTGAAGATCACAATCAATAAGAAAGAAATATGACTAATATGAAACTCTTAAAAGAAAACAACTACTCGGAATCATGATATAACACTGGTAGGATCCCCAAAGATAAACATCTAACAAGACCATTCAGTACCTCAGAGGTGAAACAAATGCAGAATCAAGAACCATGTGGAATTATAGAGGTGAAACTATTGAAGAGTCAAAAGGCAGGAATCAACAAGCCATGTAAAATTTCAGAGGTGAAACAACTGACAAGTCAAGAGGCAAGCATGATACCATACCAGTATAGAAGATGAATTCGAACCAGTGATACCCAAGGAATCATAGAATATAACAAGCAAAGAAGACTACTTATCATACTTCAGGATGAGATCGTAGGAAAAAACTAAAATTTAAAGGAAACAAAGAGATTAAATATATACAAGCCACGATTGTATTTAAAACATAGAATACTTAGCTTTTGCATGCAGTTCTAACTCGAAATTTCCATTCCAATGAGTTTCTGACCTCTTTTGGAAGGTTTTAAACCTTCAAGGCATTTGGCCTTGAGTATCGGAGAGAGCTAATGGTTCAGAAGGGGGGGGGGGGGTTTGTGATTCTAAGACCAAGTAAGGTCTCATATTTGAATTTCCTTGGTGGTTAGTAGGGTTTGAGGGTTGTGGGTGGTAGGGTTAGGGAGAGGGACCGAAAAGGGTTTGTCTGAAGCCAGTTTGAACAAATTCCGGTAGGTTTTAGGATTTAGGGTAAACTTATATTTAATATTCGAGCAATATCATTTGGATTTGAAGGACACGTTTGTATGGTTGGAAAGGGGATGAGAGGTGTTTCAAAAGTGTTGTTTTAGGCAGGTTTGGGGTTGGGTCGGCAGAGACGGTAGTTCTGGCGAGTTTTCTTTTGAATATTCGAGAAGACTGGGACTTATTCGAGGGAAGCCGACCACAGCACCGGAAAGAGGGGGTCGTGGTTGTTTGATGGTGTAAATTTGAGACGGTTTGGTGACTGGCCGCCGACATGAGGTGATTTCCAGGTGGCAATGTTAAGGTGGTTGCTGGGTGGTCAAGGGTGGTCATATGGCGGAAACGGGGAGGTGTTACAACCGACGATATTTTGTATGAGGAAGGTGATGTTGGTCTCTGTATATGCAGAGACGTTTCGATATATATGGGGATTTTTGGAATGATCCTAGGCCGTTGGATGGTCGGAGAACAATGGCTGTGATGGCTTGTCCCTGAAATGGTGTCGTTTGGGGCGTTTGTGCGTGGACAAGGTCAGGGACCTTATTTTTGGGTTGGGTGCTGGTGTTTTTTACAAGGTACAAGTATTTGGGCCACCCAGGCTGGCCATAACAGTCTGGCCCAATTGTGGCCAGCCTGGGTGGTTATATATATATTGTTTTCTTCTCTCTTTGTTTTATTTAATTCCTAATTACATTTTAAAACTTCTAATTAACTTAAATCCACCTAATAACTACCTATTATGCAAAACAAAAAATAAATGCAATGAATTAAAATTAAACAAAATAATTAATAATGCCAGAAATACTACTTATTTTATGAATTTTATATTTGTAAAAATGATATTAATTACCAATTATTCTAGCAAGATATGAAATCAAATCCTAAATGCTTATGCAATATGTGTATTTTATGATTTTATGCATGCATTACTGGAAACAACTAAAACGCACAATTAAATCCTAATGTAAATATATTAAAAAGGAAAAAAACCTAAACCCTGAGAGTCATGTGGGAGTCATCTTAACATGGCAAAAATCATTAGCTCACAACTGCCCCTCTTTGCGCCGAAAAACGAAGAGTTTTCGTGCAAAGATAAGTGATCAAATATGAGTGATTTTCGTCTGACTAAATACTCCGTGTGAAACATTTTTAAAAATTTTTGACCGAACCTTGCTTCAAAGGTTGCCTACATATCCTCGGCGATAAAGGAATCAGGTTAGTGTAGTTCTAGAGTGTTTGGTAGCTGGGACTACCGAGGCTGCGAGTTTACTATTGCTGCTGCTGTTACTACTGCTAAACCCTCTTATTACACCATTGTGTAAAGTTAGGAAGCTAGCCTAAACCATGAACTATGGATTACAAGGGAACATATCTATATCTTCCGACTTGCTCTGAATCCTTGTTGCCTTGTTGCCTTGCATTGCTGTGGAACTTCTTGTTGCTTTATTAGCCGGTGTTTCCTCCTGTGGAACTTCTTGTTGCCTTGTTTTCTGCCATTTCCCTTCCTCTATTTGATGCTGAATTTCTAGTCTTAATATGTACCCCGTTGAATGCACTCCCTCATTCTACAGGTGGGCGCTTGGTTGCTAGAACTCTCAATTTGAAAGATCTTCCCTTGTTCTGCAGGTGGGCACCTGATCATCAAAACTTGACTTCCACGAAATATTCCCTTGTTCTCCAGGTGGGTGCCTAATTGCTGAACCCGAACTGTGTTCATTTGTTCTCCAGGTAGGTGCCTGATTATCAAAATTGAATATGACTGAACTGTATTCCCTTGTTCTCCAGGTGGGTGCCTAACTACAAAATCTTGAATTTTGAAATATACTCCCTTATTCTACAGGTGGGCACCTGACTACCAAAACTTAAAATTTTGAAAATATTCCCCTATTTGATAGGTGGGAGCCTGATTTCGAAATTTTGGAAAATATTCCCTTGTTTTACAGGTGGGTGCTTGAAGCTTAAAATTTAAAATTTTGAAAAATACTCCATTGTTCTACTGGTGGGTGCCTGAAAAATTTTGAAAATTATTCCCTTGTTCTACAGGTGGGTTCCTGATTGCAAAACCTTAAACTTGAAAAATATTCCATTGTTCTACAGGTGGGTGCCTGAAGCTTAAAATTTAAAATTTTAAAAAATACTCCCTTGTTCTACAGGTGGGTGCTCAAAATTTTAAAAATTATCCCCTTGTTCTACAGGTGGGTGCCTGATTGCTGAACTCGAATTGTGTTCCCTTATTCTCCAAGTGGGTGCCTGATTATCAAAACTTAACACATGAAAAATATTCCCTTGTTCTACAGGTGGGAGCCTGATTACCAAACTTGCATTTTTGAAAAATATTCCCTTGTTCTACAGGTGGCCGCCTGATTACAAAACTTGAATTTTAAAAAATATTCCCTTGTTCTACATGTGGCACCTGATTACTACAACTTAAAATTTGAAAATATTCCCTTGTTCTACAGGTGGGCGCTTGATTGCAAGAACTTACAATTTTGAAAAATATTCCCTTATTCTACAGGTGGGCACCTGATTGTCAAAAACATGAAATTTTGAAAAATATTCCCTTATTCTACAAGTGGGCGCCTGATTGCAAATACTGGTCCTGACAATTCTCAACTGCTGACAATTTCAAGGCTATGTTGTGTTTCTAAAAAGGTATTATTATCCACTATGTATTGCTATGTGTTATATCTGTTGGAGACCTGCTGGTGACTAGTGATTAAAACAACTTCCCATTATCCATGCGGGTCCTGACAACCGTTAATTTGATGACAAAAAGGTGACAGTTGGGGGTTAGTATTTCGGGCTACGTCCCAAATCCAAGGGGTCTTGACGACTCTTGCTAGGGAAGTATCTAATCTAAGTCCCATTTTCAGGAGGGTCCTGCTGACTCTTGCTGACTCAGCTGGGGAAATTTGAAATTTTCCTTCTAAATCCCATTCTTCAGGAGGGTCCTGATGACTGTTATTAACTGTTATTGACTCTAGCTAGGGGAATATTTGCTCTAAGTCCCATTTTTTCAAGAGGGTCCCGATGACTCTTATCGACTCTTGTTGACTCTGGCTGGGGAGATTTTAGCTCTAAGTCCCATTTTTCAGGAGGGTCTTGATGACTCTTACCGACTCATCTGGGGAAATTTGAAATTTTCTTTCTAAATCCCATTTTTCTTGAGGGTCCTGATAACTTTTCTTGACTCTAGTTGGGGAAGTATTTGGGTTTTACCATGCCACCCAGCTGTTTGTGTTATAAAAAGGGTCCCATTTTTCAGGAGGGTCCTGAAGTTTCCAACTTAAATACCAATTCTAATTTCTGGTTGTATCTGCGACTCTTACTAGGGAGGTGTTGGAGCTTTCCCCTATTACCCACACCTGTTTGAGTTGTAAACTTCATTCCATCTAAACTTCCATGCCTCTTTTAACCCTCGGTTGTTTTTATTAGGTTTGGCTAGTCAAAGTTTGTCCCCTTATGCTTTTGCTGGGGAGGGTGTTTATGATCGAATATGTCTCTTTTGAGTTTTCACTGAGTCCCACTTCCACGAGGGCCCTGAGATTTCGACCATACCTGTTGTGTGCCTGCCTTCTCCTGTGGACGGCCTCCCCTTAGGCTCTTCCGGAATTTTCTACCCCTGTGTCAATCAAAGAAAACTTTTCAGTTTGAAAAGTGGTGATTGGCTCGCCGCATTCTTGTTGGAAGCGGCCTCCTCGTTGGCATGTTCCGCTGTGTTCAAATCTCCATGTTGATGATGAGTTGTCTGAGTTGGTTGGCTGACCCCCTTGAACCTTTGGGGCTTTACTTTTCTCCCCATAATGTTATTACATTTCTAGCCCCTTTTGCTAGAATATTTGCACCTTTCTCGAGACTTCCAAGTCAGTGTATTACTCTTGGCTGACCCTCTAACTCCTCTGCCTTCACTCTGCTCCTCACCTTTGTGTTTCATTTCCAACCTTCTTCCAGAATTCTCTTTTGCCTCTTCCCGACGATTGACGAGTTGATATATCCCGCTGGGTCAACTCTCATGGCCATTCCCACCTTTATGTTGTGCCTTTGCCTCTTTTGTCAGAACCCTTAGACCCTTCTCTAATGATACTGAGTTAGAGGGTTATGCTTTAACCCTTGTGGCTTTGCTTTGTTTCTCCTCCTGGTGTTGTATTTTAGAACCCCTGCCAGAATCCTTATCCCTTTCCTGAGACTACACGGCCCATTTGGGATACTCGGCTGACTCTTGACCTTATGCCCTCACTTTTTCCTCTTACCCTATGTTGCACTCTCGATCCTTCACCGGAATTATTTATGTCTTTCCCTGACGTATTATAATTTGTCAAACCTTGCGACCTTTTCCGTTTTCGTGTTGGGCCAATTTTACGTTCCATCCGAATCTTTATGATTTCATTTGCATACCTTTTATTGTGTGGTATTCCTTCACCTTGTCGATTCTTGTTTCTTCCATCAATTACAATTTTTATGAATCCTTCCCTTTGCCATTCCACAGTTGTTATCTTTGTTACGCCTTTGGGCATCGTGAACTTTGTCCCTTTGGGAGTTGACAATCGACTTTGAAATTCCTCCCGCGTGCTTAAACAACAACTCCATAGATTCGAGAGAAAGATGAATTGCAAGGACTCTAAATGGGAATTCCAGACTCGCTGACTATTGAAAATAAAAGAAAGAAGACTTATCCAAAGAGGAACAACTGGTTTACATGATCATGACATGTACTTCGGCTTGGTCGACCCAATGCGTTTCAATGACCGACCTTTCGTTGTCGTGCTTTTGTTGTCGTGACCCTTCTAAACCACTTCTTTCGACCAAACCCTAGCTCGACCTGCTCTACAATGTTCATCCATCAATAACCCCTTTCTGAGTTTTGCTTTTGCCTTACCTTCGCCTCACGGTGCCTGTGGAGGGTTTCACCGATAAGACTCTCTCATTTTATTTTCTCTCAAACTCTCGTCGCCTTATGGTGCCTGTGAGGGTTTTCACCGATAAGACTCTCTCATTTTATTATCTCTCTTGTCTGGCTCAAAGTGATGTCCCTGACATGAATGACCTCTACCTGCTCGGCTCAGCATTTTTGAAGACTAATCAGAAGGTCATTCTTTGGACCTTAACGTAGGCTTTTGGATAGGGTTAGAAAGAAAGGGTATCAAAAGGCTCGAAATAACTCAAATGGGTTTGTTTACAACTTTCATAATCACATTCTTATAACAAACACATCTTCTACCCTAGTTTTTATCTTGGGGACTTTTGAATTTTTATTTTGATGAGACCGAACCGTGAGGCTGCCTACGTATCCTTTTATAAGGAATCAGGTCAAACATAGTTCATAATGATTCCTTGTTTTTGTTGTTGTTTTTCTTCTGCCCTTTTTTCTTTCTGTTTTATTTCCTTCCTTCTCTTTTCTTCGTTTGTTTTCTTTCTCTTTTCTTTTTCCTTTTCTCTCTTCTCTTCTCTTTTCTTGTTTTTCTATTCTTTTCTTTTCTTTTGTTTTTTTGTTTTTTTCATTCTTTTCATTCCACTGCCTTCTCACGCTCACGTTTTTTTACTTTTGTTACCGATTCCAAAAGAGGGGTATGAAAGAAAATAATTAAAGCTCAAAGGGTTAACAAAGGATAAAGTATTTAGATTGCATAATAAAATGCCTTGTCATTTCAATCTTCCAAATGTGCCAAGTACAAACAGATGTCAAGTATAAGCCATGTTCTAAAGAAATCATACATAATATCTTTTGACGGTGTCCGCATTGATAGCCATTTCCACACATTTACCTTCCACGTCCATCAGATACAGGGCTCCATTGGACAACACTCTTGATATGATGAATGACCCTTTCCAGTTTGGAGCAAACTTGCCTTTCGCCTCGGCCTGGTGAGGATGGATGCGCTTTAGTACCAGTTGACCTACTTCAAACTTTCTAGGGCGCACCTTCTTATTATATGCCCTGGCCATTCTTTATTGATACAACTGGCCATGAGAGACCGCCGCCAATCTTTTCTCGTCAATCAGACTTAATTGTTCCAAACGAGCTTTGACCCATTCCTCATCGTCGATTCCTGCTTCATCCACGATCTGAAGAGAGAGGATTTCAACCTCAGCCGGGATCACCGCCTCTGTGCTATATACCAATAAGTATGGAGTAGCCCCCACTGAAGTGCAAACAGTGGTGCTAAAACCTAACAATGCAAAAGCCAACTTCTCATGCCACTGCCCGGATCCTTCCACCAGTTTACGAAGTATCTTCTTTATGTTCTTATTTGCTGCCTCAACCGCTCCATTCGCCTTGGGGCGCTACGGGGTAGAGTTTTGATGTGTGATCTTGAACTGCTGATATACCTCTCTCATTAGGTGACTGTTGAGATTTTCCCCATTATCGGTGATGAGGGTCTTGGGGATCCGGAATCGACAAATAATGTTTGTGTCCACGAAATCGACCACGGCCTTTTTGGTCACTGCCTTGAAAGTTTTGGCTTCAACCCACTTGGTGAAACAGTCAATAGCGACCAGGATAAATCTGTGTCCATTGGAAGTTGTTGGCTCGATGGGTCCGATGACATCCATGATGCGAGCAACGAAAGGCCAAGGTGCTGACATTGCTTGTTGTTCAGACAGGGGACAGTGAATTAGGTCTCCATGTACCTGACACTGGTGGCATTTGCGCGCAAAGCTAATACAATCCCATTCCATGGGGAGCCAATAATACCCCACCCGGAGAATCTTATTTGCCAAAACATATCCACTTATGTGCGGCCTGCAGACGCCAGCATGCACCTTATTCGTGATGATCGTCGCCTACCGAGCATCTACGCATCTTAACAAACCCAGATCTTGCGTTCTCTTGTATAATACCCTTCCGCCGAGGAAGAACCCACTTGACAAACGACAGATTTCTCTCTTGTGGTCACTTGTGGCTTGTGTCGGGTACACACCTTTCCTGATATATTCCTCGATGTCGTGGAACCAAGGCTCGTCGTCGAGCTCTTCTTCGACCATGTTGCAATAAGCATGTTGATCATGGACCCGGATATATATTGGGTCAAGATAAGCCTTGTCCGGGTGATGTAACATTGATGCCAAAATAGCCAGGGCATCGGCAACCTCATTGTGAATTCTGGGAATGTGCCTGAACTCTACTGACCAGAATCGCTGAATAAGATCATGAAAGTATTGCCGATAAGGTATGAGTTTTAAGTATATCGTCTCCCATTTCCCTTGGATCATGTGTACCAGAAGGTCCAAGTTTCCCAAGACCAAGACTTGCTGGACACCCATGTCCGCTGCTAATCATAAACCCAAAATGCATGCCTCATACTCAGTCATGTTGTTGGTGCAATAGAAACAGAGTTAGCTGTGACCGTGTAATGATGCCCTTCTTCGGAAATGAGTACCGCTCCTATCCCGACTCCTTTCATGTTGGCATCCCCATCGAAGAACAATTTTCATCCCGACTTCTCATCCCATTCCACTTCATTGACATGCATCACTTCCTCGTCCGAAAAATATGTTTTCATGGGTTCATATTTTTCAGCTATAGGATTCTCTGCTAAATGGTCTGCCAATGCCTGCACCTTCATAGCAGTCCTAGTTATGTAGATGATATAGAATTCAGTGAGTAAGATTTGCCACTTCGCGAGCCTCCTTGTAGGCATGGGCTTCTGAAAAATGTATTTGAATGGGTCCAGTCACGAGATGAGATAAGTGATGTATGATGACATGTAATGCTTCAACTTCTGGGCTACCCATGTCAAAGAGCAGCATGTCCTTTCAAGATGAGTGTACTTAACCTCATAGGCCGTAAATTTCTTGCTGAGGTAGTATATGGCTTGCTCTTTTCTACCAGTAACATCGTGCTGACCCAACACGCACCCAAATGAATTGTCTAGGGCTGTTAAATATATTATCAGAGTCCTTCCTGGTTCTGGCGGGACCAGTACTAATGGGTTTGACAAATATCCCTTTATCTTATCAAAAGCTTCCTGGCACTCTCCTGTCCATTTCACTGCATCATCCTTCTTTAGCAGCTTAAAGATGGGCTCGCAGATGGTTGTGAGCCGGGCGATGAATTGACTGATGTAATTCAGCCTTCCCAATAGACTCATTACTTCTGTTTTGTTTCTGGGAGGAGGCAACTCCTGTATATCTTTGATTTTTGATGGGCCCAGCTTGATGCCTCAACGGCTGACTATGAACCCTAACAACTTTCTCGAGGAAACCCCAAATGCACATTTTGTTGGGTTGAGTTTGAGATGATCGGATTGCTTTCTGGACTTTACAATCACATCGTCCACATAGACCTCAATTTCTTTATGCATCATATCGTGGAAAATGATTGCCATTGCCCTCATGTATGTTGCCCCAGCGCTTTTCTAACCAAAAGGCATAACCCTATAGCAGTATGTCCCCCACGGTGTGATAATGCTGTTTTCTACGCATTTTCTTCATCCATTAAGATCTGGTGGTAGCCTTCATAACAATCCACGAATGACCCGATCTCATGCTTCGCACAATTGTCACTCTGGTTTTACCATCTTTCTTTGGTACAGGCACGCCATTGACTAACCAGGTTGGATATCGTGTGACTCGAATAACTTTTGCCTCAAACTACTTAGTCACCTCTTCTTTGATTTTCACGCTCACATCGATTTTAAACTTTCTCAACTTTTGTTTGACGGGAATGCAGGCTGGGTCATTAGGTAATTTATGGACTACCAAATTAGTGCTTGATCCGGGCATGTCATCGTAGGACCATGCAAAGACATCCTTGTACTCCAGCAATACCTCGATTATTTCCTTCCTAAGTTGTGGCTCCAGATGGACACTTATTTTTTTTGCTTTGATATTATCCGGGCTTCCTACATTGATTGCCTATGTATCATTCAGGTTTGGTTTGGGTTTCTCTTCGAATTGAGTCATCTCTTTACTAATCTCATCCCAGGCTCATTCCTTATCGTACCCTGGTTCATCCTTGTGTTCTATTTCCTGAATTATCATTTATGGACTAGGTTTATTGGAAAGATTGGGCCGAGGAGTCCTTATGCATGTCAGATCACTGGAACCAGCATACAAATAATTGTACAAAAAAACAAAGTAAAGAGAAAATGGAAATTATCAGCATTGCTGAAAGGGAACTTGCCTTTTATTAGAATCAAAGATAATAGAGTTTGCACATCCTATCGGACGGAAGTAACAACTGACTGATGCTAATACAAACTAGATTGAAAGGAAAATCAAAGCCAACTACCACGACTCCCTCTGAGTGGGAAGAGGAGTAGCTTCCCAGTTATTGATTTTTGCATGTGCTCCCACGAACTGCACATCTGCCTTGCTCGATCCTTCTCCTGCCTCTGCCATATTCATCTCATTGAACAGTCTTGCTAACCCCTTATCAAGATCTCCGTCCGCGTCGATCAGCATGCCGGAAATCTTGGGTCTGGGACCATTACTGGATTTGACAAATGATTTAGACAACCTTGGGATAGGCTTCGGGAGACCCCATGCCTTCAGTCTCAGCTTTCTGGCTCGCCTAATGTTTGCGGCGTGGGTTTGAACCCTAGACCAAAGGTGTCTAGATTCTTGGGAAGGGACACTGGTTGCACGATGCCTTGCAGAGAAGCTCCCAACCCTTTGCCGGGTATAAATCCATTTCTCAACATTTCTGAAGCTACCATGACGGATGCAGTTGTTATATTTGGGGTTACAATACTCTTACCTTCTGGGATCTTCTGGACTGACACCGTATCAAACACTTGGTAAACCCATGGCCCTTTGTTGTCCTCAGATTCAATGAGAGGCACGATCGCATCACCCAAGGTACACTGATTATCTTCTCCATGCACGATAATCTCTTGCATGTCCCACTCAAACTTGACCATCTGGTGTAGTGTAGATGGTACTGCTTTGGCTGCATGAATCCAGGTTCTGCCCAATAACAGATTAAAGGAGACTGATACATCCAACACTTGGAATTCCATAATGAACTCGACGGGCCCTATAGCTACTTCCAGCACTATATCCCCTACGGTGTCTTTACCTTTGCCAACAAAAGCTTGAACATAGATGTTATTCTTCTGGACCCTTTCATTTTTCACTTTCAGCTTGGTCAATGTGGATAGTGGACAAATGTTTGCACTAGACCCGTTGTCGACCAAAACTCGAGTGACCACGACATATTCACACTTTACCGTTAGATAAAGAGCACGGTTGTGCTCCATGCCTTCCATAGGCAATTCATCATCAGAGAATGTGGCCCGATTTACCTCGAATATCTTATTTGCAATCTTTTCCAAGTGGTTCACCGTTATCTTATCTGGGACATGAGCTTCATTCAAAATCTTCATCAACGCCCGGCGGTGCTCATATGAGTAAAGTTACTAAGGATAACAAAGAGATCTAGGCTGGTGTTTTCCTTAATTTTTCTATGATGGAGTAATCTTGCATTTTCATTTTCTTCATGAATTCTTCTACCTCTTCTTCTGATACGGCTCTCTTCATTGGTTTCGAGTTATCATTAGCGATTATGCCCTTTCTCAACTCTTCTGGGCCAAAGTACCTTCCTGATGGAGTTAAGCCTCGTGCCTCACATACTTCCTCCCTAACTTCTTTCCCTTTGTACATCACTATAGCTTGTTCATATCTCCAAAGAACGGCTCTGTTATTGATGATTGGTAGCTGGATTACTGGTTTCACAATAACTAGCTCTATGCATACACCTTCCACAACCACGACGGGTTCCCTAGCTTCTCCATGTACTATTACATTTGCATGTTCTTGCTTTGGAGCGATCGCACATGCTGAAATTCCCTGTACTACGATAGTTTTGCTGCCTTCTTTTGCCCTAGTTACAATTTTCTTGCCGTTGCAACCTTGGTAGGTTCATTGGCTTTGATCATCATTACTGTTTGTGAAGGCCTTATGGACTCTCCCCTTCTCTCCTCAATTTCAATCATGTTGGTTTCCTGATGGGTTGGCAGTGGGTTCTGGTTAATACTGGGTACCTTCGGAGTCTGCACCTCGATCTTGTGAGAGTCAATAAGTTCTTGAATGGCGTTCTTTAAATGCCAAATTTTTCGGTGTCCTGCCCAGGTGCACCACAAGGGTATCACAGCTAACCAAATAATCTAAATTCTTTGGGGGAGGATTTGGCAGCTTCACCTCAATTGGTCTTAACATATCCAGTTGTCGCAGTCGATGGAACAGGCTAGTGTAAGATTCTCCCAGCGGAGTGAAAGTCTTCTTTTTCTGCACCTTCTCATTTCTCATGGCAGGATTTCCTTAGAAGACGGGTCTCGATGTTTGGAGTAAGATCTTGGAGGCGGGTTTTGATTTTGTGGATTTGGGTAAGTGTTTTGAGGGGGTGGCGCACGCCATTGTGTGGGGGGTTGGGTATATGCCTGTGCATGATGGACTGAAAAACGAGGTTCTGGTGGTGGATAGTAATGTTACGGTGGGCCAGATAGAGGTTGTGGGTATGTTTGGTGGTGCGGACAGGGATGACCGTAATAAGATGGTGCCCGAGGCCCGACCCAGGTTCCCGACTCCACTATCGCTACTTCCTCTTTCTTCTTTTTCCCAAAAGCTCCCCCAGGTCCACCCTGGATGGCTTGAGTAGTTGCCTTAATTGCCGAGTAGCTCATGATCTTATTGGATTTGAGGCCTTCCTCAACCATATTTCCCATCTTGACCACTTCGTTGAAAGACTTCCCTACCACTGATACCAAATGCCCAAAGTAGGTAGGTTCCAGAGCTTGCAGAAAATAGTCAACCATCTCACTCTCCTTCATGGGAGGATCAACTCTGGCTGCTTGTTCCCTCCACCGAAAATCATACTTCCTGAAACTCTCATTGTGTTTCTTCTCCAGCTTTGTCAGAGATAGACGATCCGGGACAATCTCGAGATTATATTGAAAGTGGCATGCAAATGCTTGCGCTAAGTCATCCCAAGCATACCACCGATTGGGATCCTATCGAGTATACCACTCCAATGACGATCCACCCAAACTCTGGCTAAAGTACGCCATTAGCAATTCGTCCTTTCCTCCTGTTCCCCTTATTTTACTGCAAAACCCTCTCAAATGTGCGACGGGATCGCTGTGACCGTCGTATAAGCCAAATTTAGGCATTATGAAGCATGGAGGAATATGTCCGGGAATAAGAAAAGATCTTTGAAGGCCACGCTCACCTGGACGCCTAATCCCCGCATGACCCTAGATGATTGTTCCAGACTCTGGACCTTTCTGAGCATTTCCTCCTATTCGGAATCTTTGATCAGCTTTTCATCTCTCATTGGGATTTCAGGACGAAGAGCATAAAAGTAAGGCTCTTGGGCCTTGTAGGCAGGTTCTGGGGGATAGTATTGAGGATCATAGGCTTGTAGCAGTGGTTCACTAGGCGATCTATGCAACGCAAGAGGAGGAGGTGCCACATAGATAGGAGCGATTGCCGGGGGAGGGTGAAGAGTGACTTTGGGTAATGGCGCTGGTGGCTGAGAGGTCGCACCCTGATGCTGTGGATATGTAGAAAAACTTGGGGACGGGTTAGTGACGGACTGGTCAGGTGCTTGGGCCAGTGGCGGGATGAAGGTTGGGTTTGCAGGATAGGTCGGGGGTGGTTGTCCTCTTGCCCATGCCTGGTATATCTCGGCCATTTGGTGTTTAAGCTTATACATTTCCTCCTTCATAGCGTTAACGTCCAATTCCTCTGCCTCCTTCGAGGGGTCAGTAATGCTGACATCTGCTTCTTGGTTGTCCATGACTTGTTTGATTTTTGACCGCGTATTGTAGGAGTGAGTTGCCAGAATGCCTGCGAGTACCATTCACCTATCTATTTTGCAACTGGAATCACAACATCGAAGACTCATAAGCGGTTAGGTTCTTACACACAAGTGGCCACACATTGGGTATGCATGCACATAAATGGTAATTGGTTCCCACATGCGTTGGTTGCTTGCGTCATCTCGGCTTTTGTTTGTGAAATTCTCTTTTGTTTTGGCCCTTTTCTCTCCCTTTCCTATATTTATTCAATTTCCAATTTTATTCAATTATGGTCGAATCCTATGTATATTGCCTACGAATCATGACCCCGCATGAATCAGACTGAGCGTAGTTAAAATAAAATGCAAGTCGGTCAACATGCGAATCCAAGGCAAACGAACGCACAGGTAGCACGTAAAATGCATCATGATGGTCTTTTATTTCAGGGTACCTGTCCTAGACGGACCCAACCCCTGTGTTGAGTCCCCTAAGTCAAATTCATGATGCAAATTAACGTTCCTACTAGGGATCTAGCGTGAGGTTTTGTTATACTAAGTTTCGAACCTAGGTACAGGGTCTAGACTGTGTAACCGAGCGGACGACTCCAGTCGAGGAGGGGGCTACGTACCGGGAACCAAAAGTCCATCCGGCTTAGTAACTTTTCCGGCCTCTTTCTCATTTCAGGGTAAGACAGTAACAGAATAGGTAGTCTCAAACAGTAAGCACATCCCCGGAGGTGAGAAGTGAAGGGTTTCGTAGCAGTTTATACATTTCAGATAATATCAAAGCGGTAAAACATCATTTTGCACATTAAGCCAACATAGAAAATCATAACAAACAAAGCCAAATACAACAACTATTATAAGCTCGAATTATTGAACCCTGAACCAGAGATTCTGGGTTCAGTCCCCAGTAGAGTTGCCAAAGCTATCACACCTCCTTTTTGGCTACTACAACCCCGGCGAAGGGCGTAGATAAGGGAGTTTTTTCAATTAAAGGACAATCGAAACGGGATTAAATTTTTAAGAGAGTTTTAGAGTCGCCACTTTGGAGATTTATAGTGTCCCAAGTCACCGGTTGGAAACCCGAATCGAGGAAAAAAATGACTCCGTTTACAGTCCGTGAACCAGAAATCCAGGTAAGGAATTCTGTTAACCCGGGAGAAGGTGTTTGGCATTCTCGGGTTCCGTGGTTCTAGAACGGTCACTCACCTGTTATATTTGGCTTAAATTATCTGATTTTAGAACATGTGTTAACTCATGTGCTTTTTGACTTTAAATCGCTTTTATCATTTTTTTAGAGAAAATTACAACGTCGTTAAAACATGCCTCGAACCACGTCACATAAATGCACTCGTGGATTTTGACACATTTCAACTTCGTTAAGATTTGGACTTGGGTCACATAAATGTGCACCCGAATTTAGGAATGTAATGTTATTAAACATGTGCCAAAAGCAACTACGCGTTCGCACTTTGCGAGGGCCATGGAATTTGCTAAATGGCACGCCTCGAAATCTAAGTATAAACAAGAATAATTTAAACCAGGGCCTTGCATTTGAGATTTTTGATCGGCACGTCACACCTTATTTAATTCCAAGCTAACATAATTAAATAGGTTCATGCCAATATAATCAATCCAATATCTCTTTTGATATGATCTAACACATTTTGCATATTGATTCAAATGAATTCAGACAACCTAATTCATTCTATTAAGAGTGTAGGATAAACAATAAGACAAACCTTTTCTCAGCTTGCCCATGATCTAGGGCATGCTGTCTTTCTAATAGCTTTACAACAACTAAATCAACAGGATTCTTTTCCTTCCCACTCAAATTTGAATATGCCAATGAAAGTTTGAGAACTGGTGACAAATCCGCTCAAAATGGAACAGAAATCCAACATGTTCATCAGTGAGTAATTGTGCACATTATTATATGAACATTTCAGTAACTTCCCATTGAATCATGTAAACGCATTTAGCGAAGCAACAACAACTCAGGAGCTCAACAACGGTAAAACACAAACCTAAAAGGATCAAGATTCAATCAGGAATCACAAGAGTCGTCCTTGAACCAACAATAGATGGATCAAAAACCAAATTCTAATCCAAATAGCTGAGGCGATAACATATAAAGTGAACAGACCAACTAATGTTTCCTCAATGCAAGCAGTAAGTCCTTTTACCACTAACATCTACATCGACAAGTGAGTTAGGACAAATTCAAACTCGACTCAATTGAAATTCAACCAAGAAAACCAATCAAACATTCGGTATATTCATGTGAGGCTCGAGGAATCCGAACACTACCTTAGTCATCACAAAAATCACATCACATCGCAATCCCAATATCTCCAAGCAAAAAAAAATTGAAATCATAGACCTTAGGCATGAAAGTAAAACAGAGTACAGGTAACGGAAATCTAAAAAAATTAAATAGTATGGGAAAAATAGATTATGAACCTGAAAATCAAGCTTCCAATTTAGTGGAAGTGTTCAGCAAAAGATTAGCTCAGGCGGAAGCGAACAGATTTGGAAACGAACAGAGAACGATGAGCGGAACTTCGATGACGACCTCAATGGCCCGACGACTAGAAAACTCTCATGTATTGTCACTGTTTCTGTTGTATTCCCAGTCATTTGTATGTGTGTGCATTTTTATCGGTGCTGCCGTGAATGGAAAAAATGGAAGAAACAGCAGGGGTCATCTGGTTCGTCGAAGAAGACGATCACCAGGGAGTGGGGGTCTTTTTCCCAAAGTTGGGCAGATTTTTTCTGTTGTGTATCAGCGTGTATTGTGTGTATTGTATTGTGTAGGTGTGTGTTTTTGTCAAGAACCATCCGCCAGCCTTCTTCAATTTAGTCGCGTCCCCTCTGTATGGTGTGTATATGCCTGTGTTTTTTTGTGAAGAAAACCACCAAGCTCCATTGTCGTGTATCTCTCTCGTGTGTAGGCGTCTCTGTTTTTTTGAAGAAAACCGAAAGCCGCCTGTCTCGCTCAAGAAAAATTCCAGGGGTCTCCCTTGTGTATCGATTGTGTGCATTGTATTGTGTATAGGCGTGGATCTTCAAGAGAAGCCCCCAGCCGCCAGCCCTTCTTCGTGTCTCTCCCTGCGTATAGTGTTGTGTGATAGGTTTTTAGGTTCGGAAATTGATTTGGGTCTTGGGTTGGGTTGGGTCGACCCGGTTTGGGATTGGGTAGGGGCTAATTTGGGTTGGGTTTAAATGAAGAATTGTATTGGGCTTAAAAAATGGATGTAAAGATCAGCCCAAAAATATAATTACTCTCTTTTGTTTTCATATTTTTTTTAAAAAATAAAATAAAAATAACACCTAAATTATTTCCTAGTCAAATTATTTCAAATTAAACTAATTACTACAACTAATACTTATTCTAACTAATTAAAATCAAATTAAACGGAAAACCACCGAAATTCACATATTAAAATTAAAAGTGCAAAATTAACTATTTTTATTATTATTATTTTATTTATTATTTTTTTAAAAACATAATTAATTCAATTTAATTAATTCCTAGATGCAAATTGAACCTAAGGTGGCATAAAATTAAAATGTGACATTTTTATGGTTTTTCTATGATTTGAAAATATTAAAAATGCATGAAATGAAACTAAAAATAAAGAAAAGTTCCTAAGATCAATAAAAAATATTTTGGTCTAATTATAGGAATTATTCTCATGTAAGGAAAAAATCACGTTCTCATAATAAACCAACGTGAGTATTCACATAAGTAGATTTCAGGATTACGAAGCTCACTCATGCGTGTAGCATATTTAGAGGACTTGCCTCAATACTTAGAACAGAATCGATTTAATGAAATTGTTACTTTATAATCACATTGAGACTATATTTGTAATGACACCATCTGGTGTAGCGACATCATCCATATCATGGCAATTATATCAATGGGTCGAGCCCCACATCTTAGGCGCCAAGTACACACTTGTTCTCCATCTCTAACTTGTATGTATGTAGATTAGTAACTATAATGGAATGTGTGGACTGAGTATTCTTGTGAAATATATTCCTCCCAAGTATGGGACAATCTCTCCTGATGCTCCTTTATTACCACATTCATAACACCTATCTGCAGTTCGGCTGTTCATACTGAGTATGTGCTGGATAAATAGAATAACCATCATATGAATCATATACCAATTGTGCATTAATAGATGACTGTTCCAAGTAAGTGCCATGATTAAGCACTACGAGTATTCTGAAATTGTGATAGTCCCTGCATCATCCCGTGGAAATCTCAGCTTTTACTTATATACAAGTTTCAGAGGACCTTTGAACACAACAAAAATACATCTCGGGCCAAAGCTGATATGATATATGACCCCCACAATTTGATCGTTGATAGTGGACTCCCTTAACTTGGCGTAAAACCATAAGATACATTCTTATAATCCATAATACTAGCCTTTATTGATCATACGACACCATCATAAGACACCTCAAGCCATTCGTTTGGCGCATGTCGTGCTTATGAAAATTACAATCACTTCTTCCAGTTTCTCGGCTGCTGGTTGTACCCTTCGCTAAATAGAATTCGCATTTGAACAACATAGTCTCTATTACCACTGACTATCTTCAGATTTACATCCACCTTGTGACTCTACTACTATCGCGATGATTAGGCAATTAATTGAACCTTCTTAACACTGTACTTATCAACCAGATATCAGAACCTATTGCACCCCCATGTGCACCACTGAATGATCTCTCAATACTCCTGCATTATCGATATGGATGACACACGGTAACAATGGTTGAGAAATCTTGGCTCCTTATAATCCTTTTGTAGCATCACGAACTGTTGGCATATAATTGATACCGAGTGTGCAATTTCAATACACGAGTGGATGCAAAAAGAACATATGATATAGGCTTCAAACCGAATAAATGTCACACGATAAGGAATGAAATGAAGTGGAATTTTCCTAATAGTTACATAGCCTCTCGTAGACAAGTACAGGCGTCTCCGCACCGATCAGCAATACTCTAAAAAACCGGCATGTGTTCCTTGATTCCTATGAACCTAGAGCTCTGATACAAACTTGTCACGCCCCTAGTTCACCCTCTGTGAACATGTCATGATGGCACTTAGTCCTTATGACTAGGTAAGCCTAACCATGCGGAAAAAATATAACTTGCAGAATATAATAACTTAAAACTGAACAACTATAAGAAAACTGTACGTGGATGCCGCTTGGCATATACAACTCAATATCTCAACTACTACAATGCCATCCTGAAACCCGAAAACTCACGGGAACACAAGCTAGAAGAAAATACAGCAAAGTGCTCTAATCTCCAGAGTATCTAAATAAACAGTATGATAGAAGGGCTAACATTACAAGCTAGAATAAAGATGGAGACTCGTCGGTCTGCAGATGCGGCAGATGTACCTCGAAGTCTCCAAAAGCTTTCCATGCCTCAAGGGTGGTAAGACTGTGCGGAAGTACCTGAATGTGCACATAAAAACACATGTGCAGGAAAGGCATGAGTACACCTAGCCGTACTCAGTAAGTGCCAAGTCTAACCTCGGAGGAGTATGAGGAGGAAGGTCAGAGCCCTAGTGATGTAAAATAATAATAGTAATGACAGGATAAAATAACCGTATAATTAAAAATCCACATCAAGAGTCTATACAGATAACAAGAGTACAATAATGGAAAAGCAGAAATAAAGGAAAAACACAAGGAAATACCGCTCCCAACAAGAATGATGATAACCAAGGATCTCTTAGTACCCCAGGGATCTCTTGGAATCCTTAATATAAATGTCAGGGATCTCTTGCTATCCCGAGGATCTCTTGTTATCCTCAATTAAGTACCAGGGATCTCTTGGAATCCCGAAGATCTCTTGGTATCATCAATATAAATGCCAGGGAACTCTTGGTATCTGGAGGATCTCTTGGTATCCTCAATATAAATGCCAGGGATCTCTTAGTATCCCAAGGATGTCTTGGTATTCTCAATATAAATGTCAGGGATCTCTTGGTATCCTCAATATAAGTGCCATGGATCTTTTGGTATTCCGCACCTCAGTCCAAATCATAACTTCCATACAGGGGATCTCCCGGAATGCCATTCCGCAGTCCCAAAGTAAATGTGGAGGGGGATCTACCGGGGATCTAACCCATAGTCCCAAAGTAAACAAACAAGGGGGGAGCTACCGGAATCCCATATTTTTAGTCCCAATGTAATACACAGTCACAACAAGGAGATAATCAGGAATAGGGTGCAACAAATAAGCGATCAAAGCAACAAGTAGTACAATCAAATCAACTTAAGCAAATAAGAAATTAAGATCAACTAAGCATGCTTTTCTAAACTAACACAAATTAAATTGCAAGTGGAACAATGCAGGTAAGAAATAAACTCAGTCTAAAAGTTTAAATAAATAAAAAATTGGATTTTCAACCATTAGCTCAAGTACGGGCTCGTCACCTCACGTACAAGGCATTCATATCAAATATCATGTCCTAGGGAAAGGTCCCCCACACAAGGTTAGACAAGCCACTTACCTCGAACTGACTCCAAAATTAACTCGAAATCACATGTTTGCCATGAATATCCGACTCTAAATGGCTCAAATATATTCAATCCAACTACATAGCGTAAATTCCATCTCAAGCAATTGATTCTACTATTTAATTCAAAACTAAGACGCGAAATTAGGTAAAATGACCAAAACACCCCTGAGGCCAATGTCTCGGAATCGGATGAAATTAATATTTTTAGAACCCTTGTACTCTCGCTGGTATACCCATATATAAATATCTCAAATCAAAGGTCAAACACCCATACAAAACTCAAAAATTCGGACTCTAAAGTTTTATCAAATATTTCCTCTAAAATCCGAATTTAAAAGGAGGATTCACAATTAGATTAGTGGGTTATGAGCAAAAAATAGTCTAGAATCGTTTCCCTTGAAAATCCCTTGAAATTTCTCCCAAATCCAAGCTCCCAAGCTTCAGTTTTTGTAAAAATGGCTAACTCTCGGATTTTGAAATGTTTATAACTGCCCAGGTATTTAATGTATCGCGAACGTGGATAAAGTCACGCGTTCACGAAGTAGAAAAGTGAAGGCTGCCAAAAGTGCTCTTCGCGAATGCGAGGAACAACACACGAATGCGAAGGCCTGGGCTGACAAAGCAACGCAAACGCGACAAGGGAGATGTGAACGGCGATGAATAAAATGGGCTCGACCCTCAGAGCCAAATTGAACTATGAGAACGTGATGCTTGGTATACGAACGCGAAGGACGAAATGGCTGGGCTTCGTGAACACGGGGGCACTGAATGCGAATGCAAAGAAGAAATTGGTCCTCCTCCAAAATTACTCTACGCGAATGCGTAGAGGAGGACGCGATAGCGAAGAAGAAAAAGGGGTCTACAACAGCTGATGGATTTCTAAAATTTTACACAACTCCAAAATGCTCTGTTGAGCATCCGAAACACACCCGAGGCCCCTGGGACCTCAACCAAACCTGTGGACATATCCCATAACAACATTCAAACTTGCACCAATCCTTAAACCTAACAAAACCACGTCCGAATGACCTAAAGGTTTTACACACACATCCCAAATGACATGATGGAGCTACTGCAACTTCCAGAATTCCATTCCGACCCTCGGATCAAAATCTCACTATCGGACCGGAAACTTCAAAAATTCAAACTTCGGTATTTCGAGCCTAAATTATCTATGGACCTCCAAAAATACATTATGGACATGCTCTCAACCCCGAAAGCACATAAAACAGCTAATGGAACCATCATATTTCTATTTCGAGGTCGTCTTCACATTGTTCCGGCTACGGGCAACTTTCCAACACTTAAGCTCTCATTTAGGGAATAAGTGTCCCAAACTCTCCGAAACTCAAAATCAAACATCGTAGAAAATTCATTTTTTTGCAGAAATAGACTTGGGGAAAACAGTTAATAGGGGATCGGGGCATTAATTCTTAAGATGTGGGGCCGGGTCGTCATAGAACAACATCAAATGGATCAGTTTGTGACTTGTCAGTGTATGTTGAGTCATGAGAGCAATCCATCCCTTTCTTATCTCTGTAAAAACCACTAATTGATAGATATAGAGGTATAAGTATATCAATCTTATCTATGTCAGAAGATACATATGCATCATGAGCCACAAATCTCTATGACTTTCATACATCTCTCCTAGAATGAGACAACTGCCAATATCCAGTGTAGTTTGTCCTTCAAGTTGACCAATATTATGTCATGACCCAAAACCCAAACCCGTTGGTGATGGTGCACTTGTGAAGACAAGGCCAGCCGACACACTTTCAATTCATTTTTAGTAGTTAAAATAATAAATACTAAGTCTTTAACAAAATAAATTCCAAAATAATAGTATAAGTTGCGGAAATTAAAAACCAACAGAGCCCAATATCGTGGTGTCACCAGTCATGAATATCTAGAACAATACTACAAGTCTGAGAGTCTACTCAACTACTTCATAACTAAATCCAAAGGAAATAAAATAGAGGGAGAATGCACTAGGCTGCAAATTGCTAAGCAGCTACCAAGTAAATCTTCGAAGACCTATTGGAACTATCAACCCTCAGTAGTAGGACAAGTAGCGCCCGAATTTGCACATAGGGGTGCAGGGAGTAAAGTGAATACACCAAATCAATGAGTAATAGCAATTAATAAAGACTAAGCGATATAAAATCATGTTAAACACAATAATAAGGCATAAGAGGCAAAATAAAATCACTAAGCACAATTGAATAGTGAAATCTCATAAAACATCTTTTAAGCAGTTAAACAATTAAAGAAAAAGCAGTTAGAAAGATAAACACAGAAGAACTGCCCCTCGGGATCAATAACAACAACAGAATCAGCCCCTCGGGCAATGTCATAGAACAATACCAGCCCCTCGGGCTACATCTAATTTCACAATGGGTACCCGCGCTCACTGGGCATACAGACTCTATGAGGGGTCCCTTGCGGCCCAAGCGCAATATCAAGCTATTTCGTGGCATCATAATCAGGCTCTCAGCCTTATATCAATCACAAGCGACCTCGTGGCGTACAAATCTCAGGCCCTCTGCCTCATCATCATAATCAGTATATTACCGGTGCAGCATGCAACCCGAAGTATCCTTACAATACAGGCCCTCGGCCTTACTCAGTCAGAATCTCATAAGCCCCTTGGGCATCACTAAAATATGAAGCTCAGCTCAAAATAACTTTAAAACATCATTTAGGGTGTTTAATCTAAATAACATACCTGAATTTTTGAAAACGGTAAAACATGGCATGACTAAGCAAAATTATGAAATCAAACAGTGAGGAAAATATCAGTAAAATCCTCAAAAGGTCCAAATAATTGGCACGAAGCCCAAATGTAGCATTTAGTCTAAAACATGATAATATCAAACAATTTGTTGTTAAGTACACAGAAAAACAATCATTTAGGACAGACTAAGTTAGAACCCCTAATGGTGCACGACCCCACATTCGTCATCTAGCGTGTGTGTTACCTCGACATAGTTGAACATTGTATAATCCGGGGTTTCATACCCTCGGGATAGTATTTAAATTATTACTCACCTCAATCCAGCCCGAAATCTAGCTCGCAATGCCTTTGCCCCTCAAATCGATCTTCGGATGCTCTGAATCTACCTAAATCAGAACGTAACTATTAATTTATGCTAAAGGGACAAATCCCACTCGAAAATACTCAAAAAACATCACAAATCCCGAAATTACCATAACCTGACCTCCGACCCACATCTCAGAATTTGATAAAATTGACATTATTAGATTTCTTATCTCCCCACGAATTCATACATATAAAAAGTTCCGATATCTGACCACAAATGGTCTTCCAAAATTTCGATTAAAGGCCTAGGCTTCTAGGCCCTAGTTTCTCTAATTTTTACTTTTAATCACAGCTCTAATCCATGCACTAATACCCTAGAATCAATTTTTTATGTCCAAAATTCTTACCTCAGTGAGTTCTCCTTGAATTCTCTCTTCAAAATTGCCTAAAGTTCTCAAATTCGTGTAAAAAAGTGAAGAAATCCTATGAATGTCGCGAAGCAAATGACTTATATGTTCCGTCCAGACATTTCCGCATTTTCGGTACCGAATTTTTGGTTCTTGATCCGCTTCTGGGGAAATCACTTAAGCTTCATATGATCTGCATCTGCGGTTCCAATCCCGCATCTGCGATATCGCAAATGCGATCCTCCTAGCTGCTTCTGCAGTTTCCTATCAAATGCACCTCTGGCAGCTTCTGCAGCCCATCTTTTGTATATATGGCACCACATCTGCGGTCCCCAATCTGTAGGTGCGGAAATACCAAAAACAATACAATCTGCAGCTGCAACAATTCCTCAAACTCCCCATCAACTATTTGAAATCACCCCGAGGACTCTGAAACCTCAACCGAAAGCACAGACATATCCCATAACATTATTCAAACTTGTACCAACCTTCAAGATACATCAAACAATATCAAATCGACCAAAACACATTAGATTCAATCCTAAGTTTCTAAAAATCGTACAAATTTTGCTTTTGATAAAAATTCCAACCAAAACACGTCCAAATGACCTGAAATTTTGCACACACATTCCAAATGGCATAAGAAAGCTACTACAACTTTTGGAATTTCATTCCGGCCCAAATATCAAAATCTCACCTATCAACCGGCAAACGTCAAAAACTCAATTTTGCCAATTCAATCCAAATCTACTTTGGACCTCCTAAACACATTCCAATCATACTCCTAAGTCCCAAATCATCTCCCCTCCTAAGTCCCAAATCATCTCCCGAAGCTATCTGAACCATCAGAACTCACATCTAGCCCTCTAACACCTAATTCAACATCCAGTCGACTTTTCCAACTTAAGCTATTTTAAAAGCGACTAATTGTCTCAAAACCTCTCCGAACTCGAAACAACCTGTGATGAGCCGGCCAGTCGTCTTATGAGTTACCGCTCCATTTTTACTATTTCGGCTTCTAATTTCTTTTTATAGTTGTACTATACGTGATTAGGTTGATTGATGTAGGTTTGGGAAGGATTTGCTAAGGTTTGAGACACTTAGTCTCTATTAAGAAGGTTTAAGTTGGGAAGCTAAACCGGATATTGACTTATGTATTAGAGAGCTCGGATCTGTGTTTTGATGGTTTGATTAGCTTTGGGAGGTGATTTATGACTTAGGAGCATGATTGAAATGAGTTTTGGAGGTGTGGAGTAGTATTAGGCTTGAATTGGCGAAGTTGATATTTTGTCCATATTAGGTTGATAGGCGAGATTTTGATATAGGGGTTAGAATGGAATTTTGAGAGTCGCAGTAGCTTTGTTGTGTCATTTGGGATATGTGTATAAAATTTCAGGTCATTCGGACGTGGTTTGGTTGGGCTTGATCAAAAGCATATTTCGGAAGATTTTTGAAACTTAGGCTTGAATCAGATATGTTTTGGTGATTTGATGTTGTTTGAGGTGTTTTGAAGATTGGAACAAGTGTGAATAAGGTATTAGGATATGTTTGTGCCTTTTGTTAAGGTCTGGGGGGCCTTGGATGAGTTTCGGGTGGTCATTTGACCATTTTGGAGTTTGGAAAATTACAGAAAATGCAAGTTCAGTAGTTGCAGGATTTTACTCTTTGCGTTCGTGAGTGGGCCCTCGCGTACGCGAAGAGTCAGAAGAGATTGAGAGGGTTTTTTACTTCACATTCGCGGAGGCTTGGCAAGTGGTGCATCGAATTCGCGAAGGAGAATTTTTGGTCAGCATAAGTTTGTGCTTCGCGAATGCAAGGCTTTGACCGCATTTGCTAAGTAGGAAAGTCAGGCTTGGCAAAAAATGTTTTTAAGTCATTTTATCCATGGTTTTAGGGCTCATTTCCTCCATAGTTGGTCATTTTAGGAGCTTTTTGAAGGATATTGAAGAGGGATTCAGGAGTAATATATATGAGGTAAGATGTTTGGACTTAAAACTCGATTCTATTGTGAAATCTACCTAGAAAATCATGAAATCTAAGCCTAAAATTGAATAACTAGGGCTTGGGAAATTGGACTTTTGATTTGGGATTTGAAGGACTATTTGGGGTCAGATTTAAGAACTTTACGTATGTATGAACTGGTGGGGAGATGAGGAAACTATTGAAAATTTTTAAGTTCCGAAAAGTGGGCCTGGGGCTCGGGTTTTGCCAATTTTGAGATTTGTGTAGATTTTAATTATTTTCACTTGGGCTTTGTTCTCTTGACATATTTTGACGTTCTGGTTTTAATTTTGGATAGATTCGACACGCGTGGAGGTCAATTCGAGAAGCAAAGGCATCGCGAGCTAGAGATTAATCGGTTCGAGCTGAATAATGATTGTATCTAATTTTTTGAGGGTTTGAAACCCTAGATTGCACATCGTATTGCTATATTGAGGTTAGACACACGCTGGATGACAGGTGTGGGGTCGTGCACTATTGGGGATTGTGATTTGATCTGTCCCGGTTGATTATTTTACCGCGTATTTGACTAAAATGTATTTTTTCTATCATCATGATTTGGGTTGATTGCCATATTTGGGCTTCGTGTCAACTAATTGAATACCTTCGGGATTTTTAATATTATTTCCTCAATATTTTGACTTATTACTTGAACCCAATCATGTTATTTTTCACTGTTTTACTACTCAACCATTTTCACTCAGTTTTGAGACTTAAGTGATATTCTAAATGTTTTTTTGGGCTGAGAGATACTGTTTACTAATGCACGAGGGTCTTGTGACGATTTTCGGACTGATTAAGGCCGAGGTCCAAGTTGTCAGGATACACTGATACGGATTTGACGTCGAGGGTCTGAGATACTTATACGCCACGAGGTAGCTTGATTGATTTGAGGCTGAGGGCCAAGATATGATGCCATGAGATAGCTTGATATTGTGCTTGGGCCATAACGGGCCCCTCCCTGAGTCTGTACACCCTCAGTGAAAGCGAGTGTAAGGCCCCGTGTAAACTTGCACTCAAAATCTAGTAACTTATAGTGCCAAGTTTCGAATATGTGTTAGGAATGTATAAAATTATACTGATCTAGCCTTTAAAAATCAAGAATCAAAGTTTTCCAGAAAAATGCTATTATGCGGTCCAGAATGTGGTCGCAGATTAAGTATGTGAACCGTATTTATGTCGCAGACTGAGATAGTGGTGTGGTTAAATTAAGGTAAAAAATGCGGTCCATATGTGACTGCATAATTGATATGAGGACCGCATAGTCGTCACATAATTTCCTAAAGATTTTGTGAAGGGTAGTTCTGCGGTGCATTATGCGACCGCAAAACGTGAATGCGGACCGCATTCCTATCGCAGACCCAACCAGTTCACCTAGCTTTTGATAATATTTTTGCGGTTTATTCTGCGGACGGCATTTCCACTCTGTGATCGCAAAGTGCAGGAATTTAGAAATAAATAACTAGAACCACAATTAATTAACTACAGGAAAAACTAGTAAGGCAAGGAAATATAAAAGCAACATGAGATACACGATAAGAATCACAATTTAGGTATCGCCTTTTATTCACATTTCTCATCTATAATCACAATCTTTCCTTATATTGCCGTGTGAGTCTTATATTTAGATAGTTTTTAAAAATATTTTTTTCGAAATAGCTACACGCACTTTAGCCCACCTAATGTCGCTGTGTGGTTTTAAAAAATTCCCTTACTAGCAACACACATATAAATCCTACCTTATATTGCCGCATGCATATTAAATTATACCGTCGCATGCGCATCAATATCGCAACACAATGAAAACTCTTACCACAAGTGTCAATATGCAACAACTTGCCAAAAATTAATAATATTAATGTTTTCACAACAAATTGTTCATGGCTCAACCTCAATGTGTACAAGAATATCAACAGTAACAAATGAATGTGAATTGCTCAACAAGAAAGATATCTCAATTATTAACAACTTTGCCACAATGTGACACGACTTTCACAACATCAACACCAATAACTCAACGTGAGAATATTTCATGAATAACAACTTCAAGTAAAAGTAATTCAATAATTAAAGATGTAACATGGCAATAAGGAATGTAATAACTTCAACTAAAGCATGTAAGAGCAAAGTATCAAGTAAGAGGTAGAACAAGTATTAACAAAGTCAAATAAAGCATGTAATGATAGACTAACACACGTAAGGGTAGATTAACAATGAGAATTAAAATATGATATGATAATTAAATTAAAGGTATAGAAGGAGTCTAAATAACCTAAATCGGTCAAATGTCACGTATAACTTATATACCTATCTGTCACCTTGTATAACGACGCGATTGATCACTTTATGTAATTGCATTCTGTTACCCCTATTTATGGTTCACACATGCCTGTTTATAATTTTATGACTTGAAAAGTTAGTTAGTTTCACTCCAGGAAGCTTTCGGGTTAATCAAACCCCTTGATTCTCGACTTAGAAGTTAAATTAAAAAATATTGATCAAATATTGACTTTTGTGGAAACGATCTTAGAACTGTATTTTGATGGCTCCGATAGCTTTGTATCATAATTTTGGACTTGGACATATGTCCGAAATTAATTTTTGAAGTCTGTATGCTGATTTATGTTGATTTACCGAAATTTGGCAATTTGAAGTTGAAAAGTTTTATCATAGGTTGACTTTTAGCTATCGAGCTCAGAATTTAATTTTGGGACTTGGTATAAGTCCGTTATGGTATTTAGAACTTCTATCTAAAATTTGGTGTCGTTTGGAGTTTGATTTTATAGGACTCGAACGTTTAGTTGTAACTGTAGGAATTCTTTATATCGACCTGGCCGGTCTACAAAAGCTTCATAATATTAGTATCTGCTTGCGTGCATGGATGAATTCAGTTAACGGATGATTCAAATCCAAATTAGAAGAAGGAATCTAGTTTTGGAAGTTTAAACGGTGAGAATTCGATCGGAATTGGATTTTTGAGTAAACAACCTCGGAATGGCTTTTGGGTGATCTCAAAAGCTTTGTATGGTGATTTTAGACGTAGCCGTCTGTTTGGATTATGTTTGGGAAGTTCGTAGCTTATTTAGGGTTGGCATGTCGAAAGTTGAATATTTAAGTTACCGGATCAATAGTGAAATTCTGATATCGGGGTTGGAATATGATTCTAAGAGTTGGAGTGAGACTTTTGTGTTATTTTTGACGTGTGTGCAAAATTTCAGGTTATTCAGACGAGGTTTGTTAAAGATTTTGGATCGAATTCAGAATTCAAAAGTTTTGGAATTCTTATGCTTGAATCTGAGGGTGATTCGATGTTTTGATGTTGCTTTGGACATTTTGAAGGTTCGAACAAGTTAGAATGATGTTATGGGATGTGTTGGGATGTTTGGTTGAGGTCTCGAGGGTCTCGGGTGAATTTTGGGTTATTTTAGACCATTTATAGGCCATTTCTGGCTGTTGGTTTTTGGTTTCAGGGGTGTATAGTGCATCAGCATAGATCTGACTGCGTTATTGAAAAAATGGAGTTGTGCAGTGCGGTCGCATAAGTCTTCCTGCGATCACATAGAGTAAAATCTTTGCTGCACTAACTAACTTTGGAAGCATATATCTCACAATATATAAAAAATAAGAAGATCTAAAAATGAAAGTTGTAGCCCTTGATGTTAAATTTTTACAAAGTTAAGCCAAATGTAATTTGGGATTTTGGTACAAAAAATTATAACCATTATACTAGAGATTGTCCCAAAGCGTTGGAGAAGGCTATTGGAAATATTTGCTCTACGCGATCGCGGTAGCATGGTCGCAATCGCATAGGGTAAAAGAAGGGTTGAAAAATTTTGTGTGTTGTTATAACATTGGTTTGTCCGCAATTACATAGGGCAAATGTCTGGGCAGACAAAAGATATTCCAAAATCGAGGGTTTCACAATTTCCATCACATTTTAACTTCTAGAGCTTGGTTCTTGGCGATTTTTCGTGGGTTTTCACGAAATTCAATTGGGTAAGTGTTTTTCAATATAATTAAATATATTCCATGAATTAATCTTTATTTTTTATCATTTAAATTATGTTTTGGGTTAGGGAATGACTTGGTTTTGAAGAAAGATTCTGAAATGAAAAATATTGATTTGAGGGACCAAATGGTAATGGAATTTGATAAATTTTGTATTGTTGAACTCGTATCGGAATGGATATTAAGTTTTTGTAAAATTTGTCAGGCTCTGAGGTGGGGGTTCGGGAGTTGACTTTTGGACTGTGTTTTAGAATTTGATAATTATTGAGACTTTATGATCTGAAAAACTCTCTTATCTGTTTTATTTTTCCTTTGAAGTTAATTTGGTTAGATTTGAGCCATCCGGAGGTTATTTCACCTAATAAGTGCATCTTAGAGTATCGGTTGTCGTCTTTGAGGTAAGTATCTTTATCCCTTGTTGAGCTATTCTTATCAAGCTTATTATTCTCTATTGTAGTTATTCATTGTGTTCTAGATTTACCGTTTGCTTGTGATCAAAAGTTATTGAGTTGATTTACTTGTCATGTTCTTGTATATATTGTCATTGTTGTTGTTGTAATTGTTGTGGTGGTGCACGATATTTCTATCGTGTGGATTGTTGATATTGTGATGCGCAAGGTTTCTACCATGTGGTGATTGTTATGGGGTTACATGAGGTTTCTTCCGTGCTATTGCTACTATTGAATTATTGCACCTGCGGCGTGACAAGGTGGGGTATGTATATATATATATATATATATATATATATATATATATATATATATATATATATATATATGTGTGTGTGTGTGTGTGCTTATATGTGGGTTGCACATGTGACAAGACAAGGTGGGAACATTATGATGCACATGTGGCGAAACAAAGCAAGTACTCATTATGTTATTATTTTCACACGTGGCGAGACAAGACGGGCTATGTCAGAATTAATTTTGATGATTTGTGATGGCCTGGGGCATTTTTGTTGTTTAATATTGTGGTATGCTTATCTGTTTGAGGTTTGCCTCGTGGAAGTTTTGAGGATACATCTTACATGTTTTCCATTCTTTTTCTTATGTGTATTAGCTGGTAGGAGCTATGTTAAAGCACTTGCACAAGCATACACGTAGTTGAACACTCCTATTGGATGTGAAGTCCTCCTTGATTTTGCTGAATATAAATGTAAACCCTCGTTAACTTGTTATATATATGACAATGGATCTTGTTAGCAAGTTAGTTGTCAGTATGACCATGAGGTTGATGGGGCACAGGAAGCCAAGTGTTATACTTCAGGTACTGGGAGTCGTGAGCTGTAATTTGCCCGAGATTCGGTACTTCGTGGAAATTGTTGGATAAGATCTTATGTGAACACCGTTGTAGGACCTGAGCTATTGTTTACCTTTACTATATTGTGAATTTAGGGATTTGGGTTTGTCTTTTCGCTTGTTCTTCTATGTTATTATTTTTGTATTTCCACTATTACTTACTGTTTTCCTCCCTTATTGTGATTTTAGCATTGTTAGCCATTTCATGTAGTATTTATATGTACATCATGTTTCGTTGTTCCTATATTTTTACAGTTTATTGGGCTTACCTAATCGGAGAGACTAGGTGCCATCATGATGGCTCACGAAAGGCGAACCGGGGTTGTGACAAGTTGGTACCAAAGCTAGTGTTGTGGAGGTTTGAAAATGGGTTCCTATTGAATATGAGGCTTATGGCCACTGCTAAATTTGATTTCGGGCAAATATTATGATCGAAAATATTATTGTGGGCCTATATGTGATATGTCATGTTGTAAGCTTGTACTATATGGGCGTTGGTATGAATTGATACAGCTGGTTAAGAATGATACAGGGTATGGATTTAGAATCGGATCTTTTAGAAAGACATCGAAGGTTGGAATTCTGGTTCTAAGGCTCATTGCTATTGCTAGAAAGGCTAAATTTTAGTTGAGATGGTGTCATCAGATTTATGTGGATTGGGGTGACATAGGATCACCCGCGGGTGTATGTTGGAAGTGTGCACTTGAGGACTTCGAGGTGAATCTTGGCACGTTCGAGGATGAACATTAGTTTTAAGAACCGATTGTTTTGAGAAATTAAGCTCTGTTAGTCAACGTAAGGTCTGGAACAGCTTATAATATGAGTACCTACTTGTGTGCATGGTTGAATTCAATTAACGGGTGATTCAAAGCCGAATTAGAAAAAGTAATCTAGTTTTGAAAGTTTAAACGGTGAGAATTTCACTAGAATTAGACTTTTGAGTAAGCAGCCCCAGAATGGGTTTTAGATGATCTGAGTAGCTTCATATGGTGATTTTGGACGTAGGCGTGTGTTCGGATTGTGTTTTGGAGCTTTGTGGCTTATTTAGTCCTGGAATGTCGAAAGTTGAATTTTTGAAGTTTTCGGATCAATGAATTTTGATATCTGGGTCGGAATATGACTCTAAGAGTTGGAGTATGTTCGTTGTGCTATTGTTGACGTGTGTGCAAAGTTTCACGTCATTCGAACGAGGTTTGATAATCCTTTTGGATCAAATTCGAAATTCAGAAGTTTTGAAATTCTTAGGCTTGTATCCGAGGGTGATTCGATGCTTTAATGTTGTTTTGAGCACTCCGAAGGTTGGAACAAGTTTGAATGATGTTATGGGATTTGTTGGCATGTTTGGTTGAGGCCCCGAGGGCCTTGGGTGAATTTCGGGGTGGTTTCGGACCATTTATAGGCCATTTCTAGTTGCTGGTTTTTGGCTTCAGGGGGTGTATAGTGCGTTAGCATAGATCTGACCGCGTTAACATAGAGAAAATTTGGAAAAATGGAGTTGTGCTATGTGATCGCATAAGTTTTCCCGCGATCGCATAGAGTAAAATACATGTTGCACTAACCTTACTTTGGAAACTTATATCTCACAATCTATAAGGAACTAGAAGTTGATCCAAAAATGAAAGTTCCCTTGATGTTTAGTTTTCAGAAAGTTAAGCAAATTGTAATTTGGGATTTTTTAAAAACAATTATGACCATTATACTAGAGAGTGTCCGAAAGAGTTGGAGAAGGCTGTTGGAAATATTTGTTCTAGCGATCGCGGGGGCATGGACGGGATAGCATAGGGTAAAAGAAGGGTTGGAAAATTTTATGCTTCACTATTGCATTAGTTTGTCGATGATAGCATAGGTAAATGTCTGGGAAGACAGAATATATTCCAAAATCGAGGGTTTCACTATTTTCATCACATTTTGACATCTAGAACTCGGTTCTTGGCAATTTTTGGTGGGTTTTTCATGAAATATGACAGGATAAGTGTTATTCAACTATAATTAAATATATTTCATGAATTTTTCTTATTTTTATGATTTAAATATTGTTTTGGGTTGGGTAAGGAGTTGGTTTGAAAAAAGATTCTAAAATGAAAATCGTGATTTGAGGGACCAAATGCTATCGAAATTTGATAAATTTTGTATTTTTGAACTCGTATCGGAATGGTTATTAAGCTTTTATAAGATCTGTCGAGTTTTGAGCTACAGGCCCAGGGTCGACTTTTGGATCGATTTTTAGAATTTGATCAAGATTGAGACTTTATGATCCGAAATAGTCTCTTATGTATTTTGTTTGTGCTTTGAAGTTAATTTGGTTAGATTTGAGCCGTTCGGAGGTCTTTTCACCTGAGAAGTACATCTTAGAGTATCAGCTTGTCAGCTTTGAGGTAAGTATCTTGCCTAGCCTTGTGTGGGGGTCTTTCCTTTAGGATTTGAGTCTGCTATGTTGATTGTAGTTCGTGTACGCAAGGTGATGAGTGTGTGCTAAGACTTATTTGTGGAAAAATTGGCCATATAGGGTTCTTAGGTCCTTATATTCACTGTGTATGAATGTGTACTTTATATGCTTGAGTTTTCCACTAACTAGTTTCACCTTTACATGCTCTAATTGGAATTAGTTGCTCATGATTCATTCTTATTGCCTATTTGACTCTTATTTTTCCTAACTGAAGATGTTTACCTCTTCTATTGTCATGCTATCTTTTATAACTACTCGTGTTTATTGGAAATCATTATTATCTCCCCTGTAATTGTGTAGTATTGATTGAGGTGATGATTATCTTCCCGTTGCTCATCCTTAATTGAAATTATTTTATATTCTTTGTAAATTTCTCAACTTTAAAAGACGTTTAGATAATTTACATTTAGTTGACATTTTCTTATTTGGAATTATTTGATTCGTGTTAGATTCCTTGTTGTTGAATTACATATTATAGGATCGTTGCTTCATATTATTTTCTCCCTTGCTGAGTTATTCGTATCATGCTTAGTATTCTCTATTCTGGTTATTTCTTGTGAGCTAGTTTTACCGTCTCCTTGTGATCGAAAGTTCTTGGGTTGATTTACTTGTCATGTTCTTATATGTATTTTCATTTTTTCTGTTGTATTTGTTGTGGTGGTGCACGAGGTTTCTGCCATGTGTATATTGTGATGCGCGAGGTTTCTACCGTGCAACTGTTATAGGGTTGCACGAGGTTTCTGCCATGCTATTGCTACTATTGAATTATTTCGCATGCGGCGTGACAAGGCGGGGTTTGTATATATATGCTTATATGTGGGTTGAATATGTGGCGAGACAAGGTGGGAACATTATGATGCACGTGTAGCGAAACAAGGCGGGTACTTATTATGTTATTATCTGCACACGTGGCTACACAAGGTGGGCTATGTCGGGGTATTATTTTGATGATTTGTGATGGTGTGGGAGAATTTTTGTTGTTTAATATTGTGTTGTGGTGTGCTTATCTATAAGAGCTTTACCTCGTGGAAGTTGTAAGGAGACATCTTACATGTTGTTCGTTCTTTTCCTTACGCTTATTAGCTGGTAGGAGCTATGTTAAAGCACTTACACAAGCATACACATTGTTGAACACTCCTATTGGATGAGAAGTCCTCCTGATTTTGCTGTATATATATATATATATACACACACACACACGTACACCCTCGTTTACTTTTTATATATGTGAGATTGGCTCTAGTTACCAAGTGAGTTGTCAGCATGACCATGAGGTTGATGGGGGCACAAGATGCCAAGTGTTAGATTTTAGTAACTGGGAGTCCTGAGCTGTAATTTTCCCGAGATTCGGTACTTCGTGGAAAATGTTGGATAAGACATGATATGAACACCATTGTAGGACCTGAGTTATTGCTTACCTTTACTGTATTGTGAATTTAGGGATTTCGGTTTGTGTTCTCGCTCGCTCTTCTATGTTATTATTTCGGTATTTTCGCTGTTATTTGTTATTTTCCTCCCTTATTGTGATTGTAGAATTGTTAGCCATTTCTTGTAGTATTTACATATACATCATGTTCAATTGTTCCTATATTTTTACAATTTATTGGACCAGTAGGTGTCTTGACTATTCCTCGTTACTACTCCACTGAGGTTAGTTTTGATACTTATTGGGCATCACTATGGTGTGCTCATGCTACTCTTGTTCAAATTTTTGCTGCATAGATCCAGGTACTTCTACTAAGTCTTATCATCCTTGAGGCGAGGCGCTTCTATAGAAACTTTGAAGTATATCTGCCATGTTCGCAAATCAAGGAGTCCCTTTCTGTCTTTCTGTAATAGTATAGCCGTTCAGTAGTTTTCCTTTTTGTTAGACATTTCTAGAGTTAGAGCTTCTTATGTATCTCTTAGTTTGTGATTCATGGGGTTCCGCATTTTGGGAGTGCTAGGTTGATAACTTTTACTGTTATGTGCTAGGCGGCGTCCTAAACATTGTTTTATTCTACTATTTCAGTTTTTAAATTATTTCTTTCGTAATTATTGTTTATATTCCGCATTGTTAGGCTTACCTAGTCGGAGAGACTAGGGGTGTCGTCATGATGGTTCACGAAGGGCGAACCAGGGTCGTGATATTCTTGAACTATACTTTGAAATTTAAGCGTTTTAGTGTTCAATTCGTAGTTTTAGATGATATTTTTGTGTTATGATCGCGCAAACACGTTCGTATGATAACTTTAGACTTGTGTGGATATTTGTCTTGGAGCCTCGAAAGTTCGTGTGAGTTTCAGACATGTATCGGAGTGTTTTGGATTGAAAATCATAAATCTGGTGTGTAACAACCTCTAGTGTCGCATTTGTGAACACTAGGTTCACAATTGTGAGTTTAGTGGGAGCCCTCAGATAGCGCAATTGTGATACCTAGGCTAGATCATAATTGTGAAGTATCTTCAGGTAAAGGGTAGTTCGCATTTGTGACAAAACAGTCACATGCAATGGAGATAGGCTCCACAAATGCGAAGCCAGAGTCGCAATTACAACCTCCTCATAGGACTGATAGTGGCCGCATTTGCGAGAAATACTTCACAATTGCAAGAGTTTGCAATTGTCAACTCATGTCGCAATTGCGACATTTGTAGCTGATCAAAAGGGCTGGAAGTCAGGATTTCAACTCTCATTCTCACATTTTTCAACCCTAAACTCGGTAGGAGGCGATTTGGATAGGGAAGTTTTACCTACAAATATTGAGTAAGTGATTCTAATCTATTTCTAATCATATTCCATCAAAATATATTAGATTTTAATATCAAAATCATGTGAATCAAAGTGAAAATTTGTGAAACTTTGTTAAGTTTGTGAAAAATGAGAAATTAAGTTTTGAGAGTCGATTTGGACTCGGATTTTAAAACTAATCATATATAAGAACTCATAGGGTCATGGGTAGACAGAACTACCATTGGACTCGAGTTTTGACCGGGCGGGCCCCAGGTTGACGTTTGTTGATTTTCTTAAAAAAAGTGTAAAGATCATAGCTATTTCTATTGTAATTGATTTCCCTAGTATTATTTGATGATATTAAGTCGGTTTTGGTTAGATTTGAGCCGTGTTTAGGCGAATTTTAGGGGAAAAGCTATTTTCGAGAGTTGAATTGGCATAATTAAGGTAAGTATCTTGCCTAACTTTGTGTGGAAAAACTACCCTTAGGATTGGTATTGATTCATTCATTTGTGCTATGTGAAAGCCGTATACGCAAGGTGACGAGCGGGGCACATGGGTTGTACGTGGTATTTGACCAGCCTAGGCTACTTATACTCCTTCCATGACTTAATTTAATTGTCATATCATGTTCTAAATTCTCATAGTCAATCTATTCTTACTTATGTTAATCTATTCTTACATGCATTAGATGATTTCGTTAACACTTGTTCTACGTCCTAATTGATAAATCTCTCTTATGCCTTCATTGAACTTATTGCTTCTTTTATTGATACATGATATTTCTTTATTGTTAGTTATCATTATTTGAAGTTATTATTCATTTTATCCTTCATTATTGATTATCATTAATTGATGTTATTGTTCATGTTATCCCATTTCTTGTTGATTTCTATTATTTGAAGTTATTGTTATACGTTACCCCTTTCATTGTGAGTTATTCTTATTTAATACAATGACTATACATTATCTCACTATTGAGTTATTGGTGTTGAAGTTGTAAAAGTCGTTACCATATTGAGCTGAAATTGTTAATATTGAAACATCTTCCTTGTTAGGCATTTTACATTCATTATTGTTGTTGATATTCTTACAACCATTATGGTGGAGCCATCTATTATTGTGAAAATATTGATATTATTTTATTGTTGAAAATTTATTATATATGGGCACTTATGATGTGGATTGTTATACGCATGTGGTGGTATAAGGCTTGGGGTAAATATGTATGCAACGGTATAAGGTAAGAATTATGTGTGCGTTGCTTGTAGGGGAACTATGTGAAGCCACGTGGAGTCATAAGGTAGGCTATTGTGTATATAGCTATTTCAAAAAAAATATTTTTACATTCTATTTCAAATATAAGGTTCATGCGACGGTATTAGAAAAGATTATGATTGAGATTATGAATTGTGAATACGAGATGGTACCTTGGTTGTGATTATTGATATATATACACGAGTCGGTATCTCCGTGCCGATTCTTATGGTACATGAGGCGGTACATCATTGCGATTCTTGTTGTTTGATCTTCTTTGCTTTTGTTAGTTATTCTCCGTATATGATCACCGTAGTTCTCTTTAACTGATTTTCTTATGTTATTTCCATGCTTACAATTCCGGTATTAGTTCATGGTGTTAACTATTTCGTATCAATTATTTCTTCGCTTTCATTATTTATCCTTATACGTTTTCATATTGTATATTTATATCTTAGTAGGCATCTTGATCGGACCTCATCACTGCTCTACTGAGGTTAGGCTTAATACATACTGGGTACCGTTGTAATGTATTTATACTACGCTACTGTATATCTTTTTGTGCAGATCCAGGTATGTCTTCTCGTGCCGGACATTAGTAATCATCTATTAACTACTTTATGGGGACTTTAAGGTTTGCCTGATCGGCGTCCACAGGGCTGAAGTCACATTCCTTTACTCTTACTACTATTGTATTTTTCATTCAGGCAGTGGTGTAGTATACACTTTAGCTTACTCTGCAGAGCTAATGACTCAATTTCACCAGTCTTGGGAGTGTACTGTTATTGATTCTATTTTCAGGAGTTTATATTAGTTATTCAGGCTTAATTTTCTAAGATTTGGTTGATTATTCATGTCAAATTATATTGAATGTTAGGTTTACCTAGTCGCATAGATTAGGTGGAATCACAACATCCTACAGAGAACGATTGGCTCGTGGAACCTTGCGTACACGGCTTTCATATAACACAAATAGCACAATTAATCCTAAATCCTAAGGGGTAGTTCCCCTACACAAAGTTAGGCAAGATACTTACCTCAACTAGACCAACTCAACCCTCCGAATAGCTTTTCCCCTGAGATTCGCCTCCACACGACTCAAATATAACCAAAAATGACTTAATATCATCAACCAGTGCAAGGGGAAAACAATTACAATAAATCAAGCTTTGATCTTTATAGAATTCGCAAAAAGTCAATAAAAGTCAACTCAGAACCCGTCCAGTCAAAACCAGGATCCAAATGGTAGATTCTGACTACCCATAACCCCACGTGTCCATATATGTATTTTGTTTCAAAATTCGAGTCCAAATCGATACTTAAATCTCAAATTCTCATTTTTCAAAACTTAGGCAAATTATCACTCTGATTCATATGAATTTGATATTAAATCTTAGATATATTAATGCAATATAATTGAAAAGTGATTAGAATCACTTACCTAATCTTTGCAGATGAAACTTCTCTCTTCAAATAACCTCCTACTGAGTCTAGGCTTCAAAATTAGAAAAATAAGATGAAAAACCCTAACTTTTTAACCTTTTGTTCAGTTGCAGGTGCGGCAATTACAACACGGGGTTCGCTATGCAGAGAAAAGCTCGCACTTGCGGAACTAGCAGTCTTAGGGAAAATCTCGCAAATGCAAAAATGGGTTCGCAATTGCAAACTTTATTCCCTTCGCAAAAGCAATGCAATTATCGCAAATGCGAACCTTGCCCAGCCCAAGCCAACTTCGCAATTCCGACCCAGGAATCGCAATTTCGATACATGTGTTCCTGCTACTAAGGTCGCAATTGCAACCCTACTATTCTCTTATGCAACACCAAATGCATCAGCACATTAGATTTTCTGTTTTCAGTCCAAAACATTTTGAAACTCATCTGAGCTCTTGGGGCTCCAAACCAAATACTCACATAAGTCAAAAAAAATATCATGCGGACTCGCTCGCACGATCAAAATATAAAAATAACATCTAGAACTACAAATCGGATATCAAAATGCATAAATTTTAAAGTAAAGTTCAAGAACTTCTAAAATATCAACTAAGCATATGAATCCTATCAAATCAACTCCAATCGATACCAAATTTTACATACTAGTTCTAATTAGCATAACGAACCTATTCCAAGTGCCAAAATCCGATTTCAAACTCGATAGCCAAAATTTAACCTACATTCAAGCTTTTAAACCTTAGATTACCATTTTTTAGCAAAACAACACAAATCAATCTACAGACTTCCTAATTCGATTCTAGGCATATTCACAAATTCAAAATAATGATATGAAGTTATCGGAGCCATCAAAATACCAGTCTGAGGTCGTTTTTACAAAATTCAACGTTTGGTCAACATTTCTAACTTAAGCTTCTAAGTCAAGAACCAAAGGGTCTAAACCAACCTGAAATCTTCCTGAGATGAAACCAATCAACCCCGCAAGTTATAAAGACTAAATTACACATGTGTGAAGCATCAAAACAGTAAACGAGGCGCAATTACACAAAATAATCGGTCGAGTTGCTACAAGTCATTAGATAATTTAGGTTATATTAGATGTCTTGAACAAATAACAAAAACAGTTAAAATATAATATTATGTGTTGATCAATATCTACTAACATTTCGCTCTTCTTAATTTTGATAATTCACTTTGGCGTAGGTTAGCAATTTACACATACAGGATAGTACAAAGGCGGTCAACTAGTAGTGCAGCAACCCTCCAAAGTGCTTGACATTTCTATTGGGAGAGTATGCTTTAAAATCGTTAAGTCCTGCACCTATCCTCCGAGAATAGGTTTATTATAGTTATGCAAGGAAACACCATCTCATAAATCATTCTTTATAACAATCCACATCACTCCATCATACAGAAATACTTACCATATTCTGCTCAACTTTAACAATTATCATCTGCAGACTTAATATGAAGTTTTATAAGATCTTGTTAATTTGCTCTAACTATAAACTAAATGTACTTGCTCTAAAAATTATTCAATCAGTTAGTGCGAAAAACTATAAAAACGCTAATAAATTACGTATAAGATTATCACAATATTTGCGCAAGTGTAATGATTGAATGTTTTGAAAAAGAAATGAAGTTTATTTTTTCTTTTTTCTATGGCTGAATACGTGGTAACCCCGTTAGATTGACATGTTCTATAAGTTAGACATTCTAACTTAGCAAGTGGGCAGAAAAATATATCAACTTGACTAAAACGTGTCTCTTAAACACACGAGTCATTAAGTCTCGATGCATGGGTTACAAACTTCTATGAGTGTGTCAAACGAACCAATTACAATGAGATAGTAAATGACACAAGTAATTTCAAAGAGAATTTTTTAACAATAATAATAATAATAATAATAATAATACAATAATCAAAGAGAAATCAAAAAATAAATTTCCCTCATCGGTCTTCTTCTTCCCCGAACAACACCCCCCAAACCCTCGCCTTTCTTCAATTTCTATCCCCAAAATCAATTCGACCCCTTGTTATTTCATTAGGAAGCTCTTTTAAAATCGTACAACTTTCTTTCAACTAGTCAAGACTATAAATATTAAGCCTAGCAATACAATAAATCAAGTGAGTGATCGCTGCTAATTCCGTATTACTAATGAGTAGCAAAAGAGGGTCGCAATAATTTTTACTCGATTTTGGGTCATCGAATTCATAGAGAGCTAGAATTGGAATTGAATATCTATCTAGTTTAGAATTGCGTATGTATTCTTAATTACACATCTAAATAATTTTTGAATTTCTTTTATAATTCTACTTTTATCAAACTACAAATTATAAATTAAGATAAGCGTTAAAATGCTACAAGTTGTATCTAATGGTTAAAAAATGCACTAGGGTAGTGATTTCCGCCTAAGGGTGTTCATAAAAATCCGAAAAATCGAACCGAACCAAACTGATCATAAAAACCAATACTTTTTGGTTTGGTTTGTTTTGATTTTAAATTTTAGAAACCGATCAAATCTTGTTTGGTTTTGGTTTTAATAGAAAAATAACCGGAAAAAAATCTAACCAAACTGACTATTGGAGTAGATATCTCAAATTTATAATTATTATATATATATATATATAGCTTCAAAATTTTTATGGTGAATGTTAATCGTTTGCACTTTTAGTATAGTTTTTTACCTTTATATTCTAGTTTGATTGGTAGTTTTCTTTTGTTAAGTATATAAATCCATTTCATATTAAAATATATATATTTTTAATTGAATCCTTAAATTATCCATCACTATTTGATTCAATTATCATCAATATATTTTAGTAAATAATAGACTTCTCAAAGAGCAATTGATTTGATTGTGCAACGTTGAAAATGTGATCGCCAGAATATGTATTTGGTAGCGTATCTCTTATATTTAAGAAAAAACGACAAACAACCGAAAAAATCAAAAAAAAACCGACAAAACCCGACAAAAACCAAATCGAAAAAAACTGACTTAATTGGTTTGGTTTGGTTCTAATGTTTGAAAATCGACTTACTTGGTTTTGTTTATTTTTAAAGAAAAATCGATTCAAACAGAACCATGAACACCCCAACTTCCGCCTAGGTGGTCAATTGGCATGTAATTGCATCAAAGGTACGATTGACATGATTGAGGAATATGATATAACTGTTGCTTGATATTACCCTCTCTACACCCCTCTATAAAAAGAGTGATTTTACCCAATTGACTTTATCAAGACCATTTGGGTATGAATATTTACACAAGCAACTAAGGATCAAGTCGAGTACTACTCTCTCGAGGTTTAACCCTTTAATTGGGGCTATCAGTCTCTTGAGTACATCTCATTTCTTTGTTGGATCAATTTAGGAGACTTATGCTCTCCTTGTCAAGAAGAGCCCAAGTCAACTAAGCACAAACTAATGTTTGCAACCACAAATCCAGAAATAAACCATGAAAGTAATCCAAATACAATATATCCATAGTCAATCTAGCACTAAGATACAACATCCATCAATTACCGACACTAGGGTTGAGCTGCAACCCTAGCTAATGGGTCTAGCTACTCATATTGGAGGAGAAAAATAAAAAAAAATAGATGAAGATAAACACATATTGATTAATTGTTAAGTTAAATACAAAGATTCAATGATAAAAAGAAAGTAAAAATGCCAAAATGGCTAAGAAAAGTTAACCCATGAGCGCAGCTGGCGTATTACAATATCAGATACCCTAAAAATAAAAAATAATCTATTTAAAGTAAGCAAAAAAATTTGGACAAAAATGCCCCTGCGGGATTAATGCGGACCACACAAAATGGACCGCAGTTTGCACTGGCTTTGACCTTGAAAAATAGTTCTCTGAACTTGGGCTCCGCCGACTGTACAGAATGGACTGTGGCCGCGGAGGCTTCTAGTGCAGTCGGCACAAAATGGACTGCAGACCACACAGGCTTCAAAACTCCATTCTCCATCTTCTCTAAACCTTGGCTCAGTGGACCGCACAGAATGGTAGTGTGGTCGCATTGCCTTCAATGCAGACTATATAAAACCTAGTGAGGTTGCACTGCCTTTAAGTCTGAAATTCCACCTCTCTGAATCTCCTAGTGTGGATCGCATAAAGTGGTGTGCGGCCGCACCAGGCCTATTCTGCCTGAGCCTGCCTTGTCTTTGGCACTTGTACAAGTTTCACTCCTTTTTGAGCCGATCTTTGACATTTTGTCACTTTTCTAATCAAACCTGCAATCAAGCATAACTTGTGAACCTTTTGGGACTATTTTCCATGAATATTCAATCAAAGCATAAGCAAGAATTTGTATTAAATGCGTCAAAATCCCTAGTTATCAACTCCCCGAAACTTAAGATCTTTCTTGTCCCCAGCAAACAAAATAAGAACCATCCCTTAATGTAAAATCCAAGAATTTTTTGGTTGTCCTAAAGCAACCTTAACTAGCATCACTTGGGACTAACAATTGTCCTCAATACAAATGAATCATTAACAACATTTACTCTTTGAAAAACCATGGATCAAGTGCGACACAAGAGCATCAAGAGTTGACTCAACACATCAAAAAACTCTTTCAGTTACTTTTGTCATTGTGGAACTCAAACTCACACATCATTAACTCTCCCTAACCAAGCCTCACCTTTAGAATAGTGGCACGCAAAACGACCTTAATAAAAATTCACTCATCTCTCTCAAAAAAAAGTCACAAGCCCGGCTCTAGGTACCATAAGCTTGCCTCTTATCTGAGTATTCACTAATGCAAGCTTCATTCAACTTAAGATCGTATAGGGATTTTGTGGAGATATTGTGAAGGCGTTTCGTTCAGGGTAGGAAATGTTTTGGTCTAGGTATGTTCCATCTTCCCTTAAGTACTTCTTTTGATTCATTTGGTACACATCTCTTGACTCTTTGAGTCATTTCACTTCTTTATAAAGGGTTAGAGAGACACGCTGTCACTTTTTCTCATGCATTTCAAACCTTTTCTCCTTTTTCAACTTTCCACACCTTTCATTCTTTGCTTTTCTTGAATCCCTTTTTATTCTTTTTCACATTGAACATTCTTTTTGTCTTTTTGCATTTCTTTCATTTTCATGCCTTTCCTTTTCTTCATTTTGTGCCTTTTTTACCACTTTGTTGCAATCCTCGGCTCTACCCCAAAACGTATACTTTTTCCATGTGCTAAAGAAAAGATCAGGTGCCAAAAGAGGGTATCTTTTAGAACGGGTATAGGCTTGTATCTTGGTTCTTGAAAGAAAAAGGTCAAAGTCTCAAAAGGGTTGACTAGGGATCTTATCATTGGTAGGCTATGGAATTGCTCAAGCTATCATTTGGATCAAGGAGAGCCTATAGTCATGTCTCAAGTCAAATTCATTTAGGATTTTGCCTTAATAAACATTCAGGGCAAGTTCTAGACCAATGGCTCGGGACTTGGACTTGCAATTCAATTATTCACCACACAAGTTAAGGGATTGCTAAAGAAATAGAGTCGGGGGCGCACAACAACCTTAGATACGATGTGAGCACATAATGGTCCCGAAAAACCACTTGATGATTATCTGTCAACACAAAAGTCTCAAGGTCACGACTTTCACCATCATAAACACAACCAATTGTTTTTTACCATAAGATCAAAGGCAAATGTGCTAGGCCCAAGTGAAGCTTTTTGAGGCACCCTCAACTACTAACTACTAAAAGCAAAAAAGAAAAACAGTCTCAAACCCTTAAGAAGGTTATCACACCATCCATCATTGGGAAGAGCCACCCGGTTCACACAACACTCCACCTTTAGAAAGAACCATGGAATTAAGAAAACCAATGGCTTATTACAAACTTCGGAAACAAAAAACTACTAATCACAAATAAGAAGCTAAAAACAAACAAAAAATTTGCGAAAAATAGAATGAATATATACAAGAGGGGATTTTTCGAATATACAATAGATGGGAATAAATATGTACAATGTAACATAACTTTATATACAGACCCAAAGCGAAATAAAAGTACCATAAATGTAACGAAATATCAAAATTATATACAGACAAAATATAAAAAGATAAAGAAAGCATAAAAATATATCAAATATATATACAATCATCCAAATGAATAGTAGGGCCTACCCCCTCAAATGAAAGCTAGCATTGTCCCCAATTCCAATTGGTCTAAATAAAGCACCAAAAAGATAAGAGGGAAAGAATATAAAATACTCCGTATGCCCGTCCCTGGGTCTTGTTTGTGCTCGGGGACCACAGATTGGTTTCCGTTGGTTTTCTACTCTGCTACTGGGACCTGGACCTGGACTTGGACAGGCTCTGGAGCTAGTACATCCTGCGACTGACCGGAGGAAGTCTCTAGTGAGTCTGCCAATTGGATGATGGCATCATCAGCTCTAGGAATCATCCTCTTCTTCTTCGGAGGACTCTGTGACTGCTCCGGCTATGGATGAGTTGCTTGTAATGGGTGCTCGAGCGATAAGTCTAATGGAAGGTGATATGCCTTCTTTCTGTCAACATCTGCACGCAGCTCCTTCACGAACTCTTTGGAGGCTAGTGTTTTTTGTAGCTTCTTATGCTCTCGAGAAAGCTCCTTGAGAGCCTTGCTATGTGAATCAACTTCCTTTGAGAGCGTAGCCTGAGTTTTGAGGATCGTCTTCTGGTTGTCAAGTATCTCCTTGAGAGCATCCTCTATTGACTAGGGAAACTATGGGGATGGAGGAGCCGACTGAGCCTCAACCACTATAGTGAGTGTGGACAACTTGGATGAGGCAGTCTGCATCCGGTTGTTTATGCTAAGAAGCGTCTAGCTCAGCTCGTGAGCTGCAAAAGGATGGGCCTAAGAAGATGGGATCTCCAGGTCTGTTGATGTTGATGGACCAGGAGGAATGGCTGTGGATATGGAAGGCCCGGGAGGGATGTCTGTAGAAGTAGAGGTAGGCTCAGCAAGGGCCACTACCACAACTAGCTCTTCAAACTGGCCAGCTATGGCAGTAGAAGTACCTTTGAAGTTCTTACTTTTAGGGTTGTCATCCCCCTGCATGGTGTACTAGGAAAATGGGGCTTTTTCCTTAACCTTGATGTCATAGGGCCTCTTGTCCACTTGAAGGTCCCGAAAATACATAGTGAGGATGTTGGGAAAAGGATAGTTCCAATCATACTTCGCACCCACGGTGTTAATGATTCTAGACATCACATTCCCTATATTGATGGAGTACCCTGCCATGATAGAAGCCACTAACACAGCCCGATGGAGAGGTAGGGTGTTGTCATGAATGGTGGGGTCTAGCCGACTACAAAAAAAAAAGTGTCACATCCCCTCGCTTCAAACTTCAAGCTCATTCTCAATATATTGATTCCCGTAGTCAACCAGTCGAGGAAGGTACCTGGGATTGGTAGGTACTGTGCTAGCCATGGACGGACCTCCTCCCCTATTTCTATCTTCGCCTGGTACAAGGTATCATGCTCCTCATTGAAGCTAGGTATTCATTGATTGACATCCTATCAAACAACACTTTTAAATTTCAAACCTTGGTCATTTTGGAGCCATTTTTTATGTCGGCTACATTACAGTATTATTCCTTGACCAAGTGTTCGTTAGCATCTACATAGTCATCTATAAAATGCTCCCGGACTACTCTAGTTCTAACTCTGTCTTTGCACGTTGGGTTTATGGGGTAGTAAGTCTCTATTAATGAAGCTTCTCTCCAGAATCAGCTTTCTCACTGGCCACCACTCCAGAAATTTGTGGTACGCCACCTCAATCATGAATCTATCTTGCCAAACTTCTGGTTTTCTAGTTCTGGCAATGCCTCCCACCTGAGGCTCACCTCCTTTATCTGCCTCCTCATTTCTCTCTGCTCCATCCTCATCTCCTCATCTACCCTTTCCAGATAAATAAGTTATGGGAGAGGTGGAGTATTCCCCACTACCTGCTGTTGAGCCCTCAGATGACTGAGAAATCACATGTCTTGGTGCTTGGGCAGTGGGTGATGGTGAAGGGGTGGTGTATGTAAGTCTATACCTCTCCATCCAGTTAGGTTGCAGAAGTTGCCCATTATGGACCGCACAAAAGCAACTGGGACCGTGTTGAGGCAATCATGGACCGCACAAAATCAACCACGGTTTGCACTGAGATAGGTTCAAACTACCCACTCTCTGTACCTAGGCAGTATGGACCGCATAAAATGGTAGTGCGGACGGCACAGGGGCTAGTGCAGTCCGCACAAAATGTAGTGCGGCCGCACTACCCAAAGTTCAGCTTCCCAGAGTTCATTAGTACAGTACGCATAAAATGGTACTGCAAACCGCCCTGGGGCACCAGGGACTGCACATAGTCGATTGTGGTCCGCACTACGTGCCCAATTTTGGAACTAATATAACTGAAACTAAACCAAAAGTTTACACTTAAAGCATGCTCCTACGTGTTTTCCCAGTTCATTTAACTATGTAATTCGACATGAATCAAGAACTTAATTAACCTAACCTAACAATTAAGAAAATACGAGAGAGAGAAGAAATAAAAGCTAAGAAAAACATAAAGAAAAAGAAAAAGAAAATAACAAATTTAAAGCAATTAAGTTGTTATTAATGTACCAAATGTAAGATGGGAAGAAAATCAACAAGTCCAAGCAAGAAGTACGAGAGCAGGCAAGATAACAGTATTATTTTAGGCTTTGAGAGTTAAAATTGCAAAAAGAGTAAAAGGAAACCCCCAGGGACTATTTATAGAAACGCCCCTGGGACCCATTCTCACTAACCAGTGCGAACCGCACAAAATGGACCGCGGTCCGCACTGCACTATTTTGTTCAAGTTTGAGAAGACAACACTCTGTGGTACACAAAAAATGGACTGCGACCGCAGAGATCCAGTGCGAACCGCACAAAATGTAGTGCGGCCCCGCTGGCAAACTTCAGAGAGGCTACAATTATCCCTCACCTGTGCGGTCCGCACAAAATATAGTGCGGTCGCACTGGCAACTTCAGAGACCTATACATTTTTCTCAGCATGTCTTACACTACATCAATACAACCTTGTAACATCTCACAACCAGTTAGCCCAAAAATCAATCTTATACTACAAAGAAAAGTCAAAGAAGAACAAAAATAAAAACACATGGGTTATCTCCCAAGAAGCGCCTGATTTAACGTCGTGGCATGATGCAAGTTACCATCACATCATTTGAAATGAAGAAGTGCCACCATGTGGCTGTCATTTATTTTTCCAAGATAATGATTGACCCAGTGTCCATTCACTCTAAAGACCTCACCATTTCTGTTCTTTAAATCAATAGCACGAAACGGTGTCGCACACACTATTTCAAACGGCCCGCTCCATTTTGACTTGAGCTTTCCCGGGAACAACCTTAGTCGAGAGTTGAATAAGAGCACCAAATACCCCACCTTGAACTCTTTGCCCTGAGTATACTTGTCGTGAAGGTATTTCATTTTATCCTTATACAGGGATAAACTTAGACGTGGATTCTAAATTCATCAAGCTCATTGAGTTGCTCCACCTGAAGATTAGAAGCTACATCCCACTCAAGGTTCAACTTCCTCAAGGCCCACATGACATTGTGCTCTAACTCAACCGGTAGATGGCAAGCTTTCTCAAACACCAACCGATACGAAGACATAGCAATCGGAGTCTTGTAAGCAGTCCTATAATCCTACAGAGCGTCATCCAACTTCTTTGACCAATCGGCTCTATTTACATTGACGCATTTTATACTCCTTCTTGATTATGCTTTGATTTAAATATTCATACAAAATAGTCCCAAAAGGCATCAATAAGTGACCAAGCACTACTAGTGAGTACCATGCTCTAAAGCCATCAAAAAGCATGTTCTCAGGGCTCAACGAAGGAAGGGGCTATACGATTGTAAATTAAGCTAAGAGTTAAAATGCTACAAGTTGAATCTAATGGTTAAAAACGGCACTAGGGAAGTGACTTCCGCCTAGGTGTCAAATTGACGGGTAATTGCATCTAAGGTACGATTTATCACCCCGGCAATGGCGCCAAGAAGTGATCGCTGTCAACTCTACACTACTAATGAGTAGCAAGAGAGGGTCGCAATAGCTTTTACCCAATTTTGGGTTGGGCTTAAATCCACAGAGAGCTAGAACTGGAATCGAGTATCTATCTAGTTTAGGATTGCATATGTATTATTAATTACACTTCTAATCATTTTTGGGTTTTCTTTATAATTAAACTTTTATCAAACTACAAATTGCAAATTAAGCTAATAGTTAAAATGCTACAAGTTGCATCTAATGGTTAAAAAAGGCACTAGGCTAGTGACTTCCGCCTAGGTGGCCAATTGACGTGTAATTACATCAAAGGTACAATTGAAATGATTGGGGAATCTGATATAATCATTGCTTGATATTACCCACTCTACACCTCTCGGTAAAAAGAATGATTTTATCCATATGACTTTATCAAGACCAATTGGTATGAAAATTTGCCCAAGCAACTAAGGTTCAAGTCGGATACTAGTCTCTCCATGATTAACCCTTTAATTGGGGTTATCAATCTCTTTAGTACATCCCAATTCTTTGTTGGATCAATTTCGGAGACTTAGGCTCTCTTTCTCAAGAAGAGCCCAAGTCAACTAAGCACAAACTAGTGTTTGCAACCCCTAATTCAGAAATAACCCATGAAATGAATCCAAATACCAAACATCCATAATCAATCTAGCCCTAAAATACAACACCCATCAATTATGCACACTAGGTTGAGCCACAACCCTAGCTAATGGGTCTAGCTACTAATATTCAAAGAGAAAAATAATGAAATAGATGAAGATAAACACATATTGAGTAATTGCTAAGTTAAATAAAAAGATTCAATGATGAAAAGTAAGTAAAAGTTCCTAAAATGGATAAGAAAAGTCGACCCACGAGTGCAACTGATGTATTACAATATCTGATACCCTAACAATGGAAAAATAATCTATTTATACTAAGATGAAAAATCTGGACAAAAATGCCACTGGGGTTAGTGCGGGTCGCACAAAATGGACCACGGTCCGCACTGGGGCTTTGGCCTTGAAAAATAGCTCTCTGGACTTAGGCTCCGAGGACCGTACAGAATGGGATGCAATCGCAAAGGCTTCTAGTGCAGTCCGCACAAAATGGACTACAGACCGCATAGGTTTCAGAACTCCATTCTGCATCTTTTCTGAATCTTGACTCTACAGACCACACAGAATGGCAGTGCGGCCGCACTGCCTTTAAGCCTAAAATTCCACCTCTTTGAATCTCCTAGTTTGGACCGCTCAAAGTGGTGTGCGGCCACACTGGGCCTATTCAGGTTGAGCTTGTCTTGTCTTTGGCATTTGTGTAATTTTCACTCCTTTTGAGCCGATCTTTGACATTTTGCCACTTTGTTAATCAAACCTGTAATCAAGCACAACTTGTGAGCCTTTTGGGACTATTTTGTATGAATATTTAATCAAAGCATAAGTAAGAAGGAGTATAAAATATGTCAAAATCTCTAGTTATCAGTAAGTAAAATGAATTAACCTTTATCTTTGTAAATAAAGATGAGTTTTTTTCTTTTTGCACTCTTCTATGAACTCAAAAACTGAAACTTGGATAGAAGTAGTTCTTTTGCCTATTTTGTGGAGGCATTTATGGATGCTCTTTTGAAGTTTTCATCTTTGATAACAAAAATAAACATCATCAACAACAACAGCCCAGCATAATCCTACAAGTGAGCTTTGGGTATGATAACATGTACGCAAATCTTACCTGTACCTCGAGGGGCAGAGAAACTATTTCTAGGAGACCCTCGGCTCAAGAAAGAAAAAAGAGACGATATATTAGTACTATCAATAGACTCATAATAAAATAACATAACATAACATAAAATATTATAAAATAATAACATAACAGCAATATAAGAAATACGAAAAAGATGAAAGGTATAATAATATCCAGCAGATAAAGTCTTGCATCAGTAACTGATCAGTAGCATCCTAAGACTAACTCCTAACTGGATAGTCTCACTCTAGTGCGCAGTAGAAAATTTCACAACTTCCCTCTAACCTACAACCTTAATGCTCGAACTCCATAATTCTCTGTTAAAGGCCATGTCCTTGGTAATCCTAAAGTCACACCATGTCCTGCTTGATCACCTCTCTCCAATACTTCTTAGGTCTCCCTCTACCTCTCTTCGTGTCTACCACAGCCAGTTGTTCAAACCTCCTCACTGGTGCATCAGTGCTCTCCTATGAATTTGTCCGAACCATCTAAGTCTTTCTTCCCACATCTTGTCCTCCATGGGGGCTACGCTTACCTTCTCTTGAATATCTTCATTCCTAATCTTATCCATCCTTGTATGCCCACACATCCACCTCAACATATTCATCTCTACCACTTTCATCTTTTGGATGTGTGAGTTCTTAATCGGCCAACACTCGATCCCATACAACATGGCCGGCCTAACCAATGCTCTATAAAAATATAGTACATAAAAATAAAACTCGACAGTTTGATTAGTATTTATAGTAGATAAGTGATCATGGTTTTTAAGTAGATCCAACACTACCGCTAACAAACTATTCAGAATTTTCCTCAACCCTAACATATCTCCACTGTGACACCTGGCCTCTTTATTAGTTTGTCCATGTCAGCCACCAAGTCAGCTGGTCCTATACACTAAAAGTCGAAAAAAATATTTTACTATTTTTTTCCATCTTTCACTATTTTCCCTTTTTTTCTTTTGTTTCTTCACGTTTCTTGTTCTTCTCCGATCACCAAAATTCTCAAAGGAAAGCCATCTCTATCCCTAATTTCTCAAAAACTAGATATGGTATCACGGAAAGTCATATGAAGTTTTGAGTAACTAAAAGAATTTTTGAAGTTTGATTGAGGAAAAAATATGGGTGTAACTAGATTCAATCATTATTTGTTTCTGTGAAGCTGAATTGACAAAGAATCTATAGAAAAAAATCAAGTTTACTTGATATTTTGTTCTTCAACGTTTTTACTGTATCGGTTTTAAAATATGAGCTTCATAAAAGATGTGGAGGTTCCCTGTGTGATTTTAAGCTGGAATTGAGGGGTTAAATTGTTCCGAATGCTTAATTGTTGTTGGAAAACAAATTAGAACAAGAAATTGAAACCATCCTTATTTAGCAGCTTTGACGTTTTGAATTGGGTTTGAATAGAACTCAACTTTTTATGTTTGAAATTAGTTATAGATATTGTCAAGTATACTTGGTATAGAGTAGAAGAACTTGTCTCTGAATTTTGAGAGATTTGGATTGATTTGGTTCAGACTAAATCGAGTTTTGGACAAGAAAGAAATGGTGTGGCTACTGAACTAGGTCAAAGAAAATTTGGGTTAATAGTTTGTTTGCTTTATCTTAAAGTGGGGGAAATGGGTAATGGCTAAAAACTCATAGGTTGATGAAGATGATTCCTTTTTCTTTTTTGGAAAGTGAGAGGTCAGATGGTATTCTTTGGTGGTTGAAAATGAAAGGTCAGATGATATTCTTTGGTAGTTGAAATGAATGTTACTAGATACAACTTCCCCCTAACCTACAACTTAATACAATTTAAAGTACTTATCTGACTAACTAAGTTAAAGTGTTTAACTTATAAAATACACCTAATTTAAGGGGCTATTCAAATATTTCGTCTTTCTCTATTATAGGCTATATCATAATCAAATGACTAAGGACAATAAAAGAAAGTGAATGTTCTGATTATTTAACATTCTAATGGCCCAGGTATAGTTGAATATGATGCCTAGGAAATCATACTTTTTTGTAACACCTAAGTGAAGATTTCATAGAGTTTGGAGTGTTGTTAAAGAGTTGTCATTTCTTATAAGTATAAACTCAAATTGTCATTTCCAGGCAAGCAAATTTAGCTGATCATTGCTTGACATGAAAGTCTGAAAATTATGTTAGTCTTTTCCTTTTGGAGTATGCTCCTAATTTTATTGTAACTTATTGGTTGTTGATTCAGCCTAATAAAAGTTGTTGTTTAGTTTTTTTAAAACAATTAAAAATAAAGCAATTTAAGAGGAATTGTCATAATGCACTATAGTTTAGAGTCTAATTACCATACATAACGCGAGCTCCATGCGTGAGTAGCAACTAAAAAACGTCTAATTTTTCTTAACACTTTGTACGCTTGAAGGTTCCTCCTCTACGAAATGGTATAGAGATGAGGTCTTTGATCTAACTCTTCATTATATAAAGAAATAAAATCTAAAAATAGGGGAATCCATCAGTCGGATAGCAATTTTTTCTAGTAGCACTCATGACAAAATATCCGAAATACATATTTTTTTGGGACGGAGGCACGCATGCCCAAAAATATCAACATCGAAACGCCATACATACTATAGTTTTCCTAATTACTATCGTAGCTATTGTTCAATTGTTACCGGTTTGTATTCGAATGCACAACAAATACAATATGTTTCAATTGTATTGGTTCGCACTTTGAGTGGAAGGCTATCCCACAATCCTTCACGAAAACCCTCTTTAAAGCCTATATTGCATCGTTTAAGGCACGATAACCATCTTCAACATTAGATTCATCATTGGACCTTACTACTGTGCCGTTATAAAAAATAAATCTTTCTCTGTGCACTCAGATCAGGTGGAAGGATTACTTTTCAAGCTGACCTATATGAAAAGATTTGCCTTCTTTTAATCGGCTCCTTTTTTGTCAACACTACTAAGGGGCTATATGTTTGCCTACTTTACTTATTTAAAAATAATGAGAATAGAAGCTTTAGCCCTTGAAAATGAAATAACTTTTACGCATTGTCTCAGTGGTGGTCGACTTTATTTTATTAGTTGTATGATTAGTGGCTTAACTGTTAGTTGTCTAAAAGTTCTGGTATATTGACGCGAACGAATACAACCAATGCGAAATACAGAGGTGTATATAAAGGATACGATACGTACCTACTGTATTTGTTGCGCATAAAACCAAGGTGGAATACAAAAAAATAGAATTCTCTCGTTGAGAGTTGAACTCAAGACTTTTGCTTACTAAGCGAGTAGTCTAACTAAGTGACTATAAGAGCTTGTTTTTCTATTATTTCAGTTCAAAATAATTAATTTTTTATTTCAGTACTTTCAAGTAATTTAGTATAAAATTTAACTATAGCTACGAATGGTAATATTTTTTGAAAGTATAAGTCTAAATGTTAAATACCGTATACATGTTTATTGTGTCGCAAAATTTTTCCTGTTTACTTGGTCAGGGGGGCAAATAACAATGATTGGGTAAGAGCCCATTATGGAACATGTTTGAGCCAATTTGTGGATTGGGTCTAAGCCCAAACTGTAAAGTGGGCAATGATTCTGGCCCAAAAAGTGCGCCGCCAAGAGCGTAATCGTCGGGGTAAGGGCAAATACGTACATTAAACTCCTTTCCGACAAACCGTCAGAATCCTCAAGTTTTCTTGATTACCAAGACGACTCTCCCTATTTATGTTTTTAGAAACCCAAAACGCCTTTCTTCATCCAAAAACTGACCCCTTTATTCTAAAAAATCTAGTGATAACGATGAAGAGTAATTCTTCAGAGACGAAATTCGTGCAAGAGTTGATTCTGTACGCGGCAAGCGCTGCTCTTAGCTGCCTCGTGCTGTTTGTGGGGCTCCGACAGCTTGACCCGAACCGGGAAGCATCAAAGAAGGCTCTTGAACACAAGAAGGAAATTGCTAAGCGTCTGGGCTGGCCCCTCATCCAAACCAATCCTTATGAGGTCATTATCAAATCTTGCCTCATTTATTTCGGCGCTTTCCCTTTTGTTAAGCTCATATATCGTAATAGTTGATAAAGTTGCTAGTAATTATTTTCTCGACTAGTAATTATTTTCAGACACCAGTATTACCTCGGTTAGTATAAATATATGTTTTTTCTTAAAATTCTTTTAACTTTATATATAGTTTTGAGCCAAATGCAGCTAAGTTTTTTTGTGTGTTTTTTTAACGCGGGCTTCAATATACATCGCGCTTGTGCTTATATTTGGTCTTGGTTTTTGGTTTTGTTCTGGTTGATACTGGCTTATTTATGGTCAGAGGTGAATTCAGGATTTAAATTTAATGGGTTCAATATTTAGATTCTTACTGCTGAACACCTTACACTTGTGAAATTGTGAATTCATATTCTAATAGTTTTTGTAGTTGTATTAATTGTGAGCAATGGTACTTGCAGATGAAAGTTGTAAAGACCTTTCAGTCTGCTAATCTTGTTTAATTTTACAGAGATTTTGGATTTATATTTTCAGATGCTATTAATTAATACTAGTATTTATGTTGAATGAGCCTGCATAATAGAACACTTTTGGCTAAGTGGTATTGATGGCGTTTGGTGTGTTAAAGAGAGTCCTTAGCCAGTGTTGTTAAAGGCTCATTTGAAGCGCGCTTAAGCTCCGAAGCTCAAAAAAACTCAAGGGTATGCACTTCGCCTCACTTAGGTTGCGCTTCGGTGTAGGCAAGAAACTAAGGCCCACGCCTCATTGCCAATAAGTTCTAACTCGAATAGAGTAGTACAAAACAATAAATATAATTGCCTAAAAGATATTACTGATTAATTTTTAAGGAAATCATTATGAATGGACTAGTTATTTTCTTTCTTGCATTACATATGTACTTTTATTTTATTTTATTTTCGTTGTGCCTTTTTTAACTAAAGCCCAAACTTTAATTGTGCTTTGCGCTTAAAGCCCTTATAGACCTGGAGCGCTTTTTAATGCTTTTTGCCTTTGACAACACTGTCCTTGGCTTTTAGACTCGTGAAATTATTGTATTTGTGAGTCTGACCCACTGTTCTAAAACTTTGGTTTAGGTGATATTTACTGAAGATGATAGTATACTTTTATTTGTCTTTATCATTCTGAAGTACTAGAGTTTCGGATAGTGCATGTTATATTCACTTCTTCTGATTAGGATCATTTTCCTATTGATTTGTGAGAGCTTCCCCCCAACACAACCTTCAACATAGTATTTAAGGGAATAATAGCCTGTGATATGTGAAAAGTTTAGGTTTAAAGACATTTGGTTCAGTTATATTTTATCCAAGGGTGTGGCCTAGTGGTCAATAAAGTGGGAGAAGAACCATGAGGTCTTAGTTTTGATTCCCAGAGGAGGCAAAAGACATTAGGTGATTTCTTCACATCTTTCTAAGCTTTAGCGGGTAGAGTTACTCGATATCTGTGCTGGTAGGAGGTAGCACATATCCGGTGGAATAGTTGAGGTGGGAAAGCTAACCGGAACACCACTGTAATTAAAAAAAAGTTTTAAGTTATATGATTTATTTTTGAGCAGCATATTTCTTTCTTGGTGAATAGTTTTGGTGAATCAAACTTGTAATTGTAACTTGTAGTTGAAAACTATCATTCTCATATTAAATTCAACAATTTTCATATTGAGATGGAATAACCTATCGCTCTTTTGTACGTTGTGTTAACAGGATGTGATAGCCTGTGATGTAGTGAACCCTGATCATATAGATGTGGAATTTGATTCCATTGGTGGGTTGGAATCCATTAAGCAAGCACTATATGAATTAGTAATTCTTCCCATGCGGAGGCCTGAGCTATTTTCTCATGGAAAGCTGCTGGGTCCGCAAAAAGGAGTCCTGCTTTATGGACCACCTGGGACTGGAAAGACTATGCTTGCCAAAGCAATTGCTAAAGAGTCTGGTGCGGTTTTTATTAACGTGAGAATATCAAATCTGATGAGCAAGTGGTTCGGTGATGCACAAAAATTAGGTGAGTGTAAATCTTACCTGCAGTCTTGCAATGTTCTTTCCTCAGCAGTTCTTCTCTTGATTGTGTTGTTTCACTTGCTGAAATTGCATGACTGCATTGAATTTTCTGAGTCTTATTTTGGTGAGTGTTATTGGGAGACCACTAGTAGTGGTGAAACCAGGAAATTCAATAAGGGTATTCAAATTTTGAACACCCTTTGCTAGTGAGCTATGCAAGGGTGTTCAAAGTCTATTTTTAAGCAATAAGTAATATTTTACCTTATATATAGTATAATTTTTCGGCGAAGGGACCACCTTGGGCCAGCATAGCTTTGCCACCTGCCCACAAGCATTACACTCGGTCCAAAAAGAAAGTATCCGAGAGAACATAAGTACTGTTTCATGTTGCTCTAAAGTCTATACCACGAGGCAGTCGCTAATTTTGGCTGGTCCTTTCTACGTTTATCTCGATTTTCATTCTGCATGACCTCAACAGGACAGATGTCTTGCTAATTTTAAAGATCTCTTTCAACATTTTGTTATTACGGGAGTTCTTTTGCTATGAACAGTGCTACATGAACTAGTGAAGCTGGAGATGTGAGGAAACAAGAGAGCCTATCTTTCCTATCACTTATTAGGAGCAATTTTCAAAATAATGTTGGCTGAAGCACCAAAAAAGCTAGACTTTTGAGAGATAAAACATAAACGTCAAATCAAGATATTTGTGAATAATGTTTGGATAAGTCGTGATTCTTGGCTGAGCTCTATTCAATTTCTGAAATTATCTGTTATTTGATTTATATGCCAATTTGGAAATAAGAAAAGGAAGACGTTTTGATTAATTTTGAGGCTCATTTACTGTGTGGCAATGATATCATCCAACTCTGAAACACTTGATGCTTTTTAAATGTCTCTAATGTAGTGGTTCCCTTAGCTCTTTAAATTGCTTTAGTGCAGGTAGTATGTAAATAACTTGTGCACTAATTTATGTAATGTTTGAGGTTTAGTTTTCGCTATCTTGCAGCTCTTTTTACTTTTTAGAAAACTTGCCAGCTTTAAGGGTCAGTGATGTTCTAATTGTGTAAAGTGATGCCCGTTTAAATGGATCATTTAAGTGCCACGAATGGCTCCCTCTGCTGAGGAGGATTTTCGGGAGGAAAATGTGGCAAAGTAGATAATGGGATTTGATGCTTTCTAGGTCTTGTTCATCTACTTGGCATAGTGGCATGGACTCTGGAGAAAGTGAAGGATATGGGGTATGTTCAAGGCTTAGTTTAAAAAAAAAGAAAAAAAGAAAGGAAACTTGAATCACGAGCTTTCGTACTTCTTTGCTTCCTAATTTTTTTTTTTGTGGAGAAGTAGTCTATGCTGTATGTTCATACGTGCTCTCCATCAAGCTACCTGCATAGACATGAACGATAACTCATTCACAATCATCAACTTAATTGCTCCATATAATTTTATTTCCACGGAAAAAAATAGAAAATAATTTCATCTCCTCAAGTTGGGGATACCTTGTTTTAAAACCAAAGTGATGTGCCCCCGTGGCATTGGTTTAGTGGTAAGAGCACAATGCGTGATGTATGTTCAGGCGCATGTCACGAGTTCGAACTCTGCCTTAAGCGAGATCCTAGTATTTAACTGGGGATGGGTGGAGGGAAGCGCATTATGCACCGAGTTTCTAACCTTATGCCGCTCGACCTCGGGAATTATCAAAGGGAAAAAACAAAAGTAATATAAGAAAAGTGATGCATTCATCACCATGGATTATTCGGCTGATTTGAGGCTTGATCCTTGGTGGAACAATTGGAAACTAGTGTGCTTTCCATTGTCTTAACAGCAAAATGGATCCCGAAGAAGAAGAAGCCGTGAACTTTGCTATGCTATAAAACTCAGGTGCCTACAAATTCGGCTCGAATTCCTCATGAATAACCCCAAAGTTGAGGTCATTTAAATCCTTAAAGCCAAAAATATTATATCTTAATTCTTATTACACATAGAGGGCTCTTACTTGAATTCTCTTTAGTGTGGCTTGTGTGTGTGATTTATGTATTCCCTCATATCATATAATGTCTTAAAATTTCCTTTAGTTCTCTGTAATATGTCTGCACAGTACCATATTAACTAATTGATATTTATTCTTGTGAAACTTGCAGTTTCTGCCGTATTTAGTTTGGCATATAAGCTCCAGCCAGCAATTATATTTATTGATGAAGTGGATAGCTTTTTGGGTCAGCGCAAGACATCAGATCATGAAGCATTAACAAATATGAAGACTGAATTCATGGCTTTATGGGACGGTTTTACCACAGATCGTAAGTTCACTGCTGAATCTGTTGAATATGTTACAGTAGTTTTCTCCCACCTTGCGAAGTTATATATATATATATATATATATATATATATATATATATATATATATATATATATATATATAGTGTCTGTAGACAGGGGAACTGATTGGTGAACTTCGTATGACTGTTTACTCCACATCCAAAGATAGTTGGGTTTGGCATATAAATCCTCACTATCATTTATGTATTTTGAGGATTCTATCATAATTTGAATAGTCATGCCTTTTATCTAGTTAATGTGGTCTAGCTTTGGGGTTCTGTTGGCTCTAATCATCATGAAATGCCTGATGTAGAGAATGCACGGGTAATGGTTCTTGCTGCAACTAATCGGCCATCTGAGCTTGATGAAGCAATTCTTCGACGTCTTCCTCAGGCCTTTGAGATTGGATTCCCCGACCGTAGAGAGAGAATTGAGATTCTGAAGGTGATCCTGAGGGGAGAGAGGGTGGAAGATAACATTGACTATGACCGCATTGCTAGTTTATGTGATGGATACACTGGTTCAGATCTTCTTGAGCTCTGTAAAAAAGCTGCCTACTTTCCTATCCGTGATCTGCTTAATGACGAGAAACATGGAAAGCCTTCCGCGGTTAGTATTGTGTTACATATTTTTTTTAGAAATTCTATATTGAATTTATATTGGCTTAGAAATGTTTACTCTATCAAGCAACCTATGGCTTATCCATTGACATTCGTTGCTTGGGGTTACCAACAAATAGAAAAATAAGGGAAAAAGAAAATAAAGAATTTTTTTGAAATATAAATTTACTTTTTCTTTGGGTTACGAGGAACCTTAGCTGATCAACTTGAACTGCTCTAGTTTTGAGCAGATCTGTACACCGAAGACTCAGAGGGAGGCATCAGTACCTAAAAGGGGAATCTTTTATAGATGTCCTTCCTTCATGGTTCAATTAAATTAAATTATGTCTGGCCTTTTCAAGACCTCAAATCTGATTTTTTTAAAAATGTTTTTTATTAAAAAAATTTAACCTCAACTCTGATTTTAACATGTCCTCGAAGAAAAAGAAAAGTATTCTTCAAAAAGTAAAGAATCCTTTCATTTTGTTTTTCAACCATTCCATCTTGCAACGGTGACATAGTTAGTGGTCGACCCTGGATTACTGGACGTGCATTCTCGAGATTGGTGAATTATAACACCTATTTGTGATTTTGGTTTCTGCGTGATTGTTTGGTTGATTTCTATTGCCCTGTGCTTGGAATTGGGAAGATTTGCTAGAGAAAATTGTCACTGTATTTGCACGGCATTTCAAGGATATGCTTCTTTCTTTTTTTCTGTTTATCTTCACAAGATTGTCAGGAGACAACGTTGCTTAACTTGGAGATTATCTTTTGTGTATCTCTTCATGCAGGAGCCAAGGCCATTATCAGAATCCGATTTGGAGAAAGTTGTAGCTACATCAAAAAAGACACAGGTTGCTGCAAATGAATACAACACATTACATTCACAGTTTGCTGGATTGTCAAGGCACACAGACAGAGATGATTATCCAGTCCAAGCTGCAATTAGCGAGCTTTCTAAGCTTGTAGTGTCACAAATTTTAAATCTCCAGACAGATAACCAGGATTCTTAATTGCCATAGAGTATGATGGATGGCAAGATTTTGATTGTGTATATTGATTGACATACTTTTTACCGTCACTAGGTGAAGTAAGTAATTCAGTAAGTTGTAGGAAATTTGAGCAATTTAGTTGACAGTCATCAAGAATGAGGTTGGCGTTTGGGGCGTACATGCTGTTGTACCGCATATTGAATAGGACAGCTATTTATCAAGTTTTATGGAATATGCATAATGAAATAGCCGCTTTTTGTTGGCGGACCAGTTTCTCCTTTTTCCTAATGATCTTGTCTATGAGAAGCTGAGAGTTGGCATACTAACTACGAGCATTTGTAATGACTATTAGGACCATATGCTATGCTTTATCAAGTATCCTTTTCATTGTTGATTGAAAATGTCAACAAGTGCTTGTGATTGGAGATATTCTGCGTTTTTCCTCTTTCTTACTTGTGAGAAGAAAGTGGATGGGGATAGGCTTATTTATGAAGAAATATCCTAACTCGAGTCACAAAAAGATTGACACTTAATTTCTATCAAAAGCTTGTTGTATAATACAGACATGGTGTTTGATCTATAAGAAAAAAATTGCCTGCAACCAAAGCGTCTTTAACCAATATTTTTAGAAAAAATTACTCTCTCTATCAGTTGTATGTCAATATTAGCTTATGTTTTAGCTTCTTAACCGGTCACTTTGTAACATGAAATTCTTTTTCATTCCATTAAAGACCTACTTCTAATATTCTTTCTTTTTCTTGTCTTCTCCTTCAGACAAAAACAAACTTTGATGTGTAGTTTTGACTCAATATAATCACGCAAGGATTATAGCCCCAGTTACCCGATCATATTCAAATATCAAAAAATGGTAGTATTAACATGAGACACACCATAGTTTTAAACCAATATCTATGAATCGAGCATAAGTTTTAAACCATTTTTATATTCATCTTTTCAATTGAATCGAGCAAAGTTTTAAACCAATTTCTATGAATAACAAATTTAGCTTATGAGTAATTTAGTTATCGTTGCACCAATAATGTTCTATGTTTGTCATGGTTGCTGAGAAATCTCCTCATTTGGTGTACACTTTACATTCCCTTTTATTTTTGTAGATGTTAAAAATTTTGAAATTCGTTTTAATTTTTTGCTTTCTTTTATGTATTTGGATTTGGTATTCAATTAAAAAAATCAAGAGAAGTTTAAAACTTAAATTTGGAGTAGATTTGAGTCAAATTTCATATGTTGGTTTTTCGAGTTTGTTAGTAGTTTGGATTATGTGTTGTTCCAATCAATTAGAAACATTAAGAGGAGTTCAAAACTTAAATTTGAAATGATTTGGAGCAGAATTAAAATAAGTTTGAGCTAAATTTCAAAAAAAAAAGTCAAGGAAGAAGATGAAGTCAGTTTTTGTATAATAATATGAAATATCGAATAATAGTGTATAAATACTTCTTATACATTATTATATACTTTTAAACACCTTATACAAGTGTCTGTGGACAAATTACTTTCATGATTTTAAATTACAATTCTTGTTCAAAATCAGTCTAAATCTCCATTCAAAATTTGTATACAACCTCCTTATGCTATTTCTAACAAGTATAAACAACTCTCATTCTAAATTTCTTATAAAATCATATTCGAAATTTAAACTCACTTACTTTTGCTTGTTCAACAATAGTGGATTACCTTAAAATTCTTGATTCACCATCCAAATGGATTTAGTTGGTTGAACTAATGTTTGAGTCACAATTATTGATTCGAAAATTGGATTAGAAGCTTGATCATTTGGAAAAAAAACAATAGTATTGAATAGCGCTTTCGAGAACCTATTTTGAGTTGGATGTTTAATCTTAGCATATTATTATTTGATTACAACTTTACAAAGTTAAATATACGCCATCTAATTGCAATGTATGTATGAGTTATAGTTATGTGTAATTCCCTCATATCTTTATTATTCTAGCTTCTTGAGCGGACGAGTAATGGCGCAAAAACTAGTCTTGTGAGAAAAATAAGTGCGTAAAACTAAATGTAAGTGGTGTGATGTTAGAATCCAATTTAGAAAAAAAAAAGGAGGAGTTCAATACAATGGTTGCTGTGGCAATAATGTTGCTGCTGTAGTGTTATTTCGTAATGTTTTTTTTTCTTCGAATAGTAACATTAATACTCCACAGAGTAGTCTAATTATGGTTAACGTCTTTACATTTAATTCCAATCTTTCTTTTTGCAATCTGACAACAAACAAGAATTTTCAATTGCAAGTTAGTGCCAAGTATATACAAGTGATGACGAAGAATAAGAGACTCAACATGATAACCAAAACGTGATTTTGGACTGCAATTACGTACTATATATTCTACATGCATTTGTCAATGTACCATGGTTGTATAAGTAAGTATTTTCTTCTCTGCAAGTCTAGATTTATCATGGAAAGGAGTACCAGCATACCACTAACAATCAGGGGCATATCTAGGCCAGTGAAGAGGCATGGCTTCATGCGAACTCACGTTCCTTTACCTAGGCAAGTACCAGCATACCACTAACTTTGGCTCATTTTATTTTCTACGCAGAGTATAAATATAATTGTGAAAAATCACCTAAAATTGCAAAAAGAACAAATTTTGAATTTATTACTTTAAAAGCATAATGAGTTCACCGTAAGAGTCTAAAGTTAAACCCATTAAATATAAATTTTAAATTCGCTTCTATAAAATACTACACACATTCTCTTGAAAATTTAGATTTGCCTCTGCTAACAACCGAAATCTATAATTTTAATCCTTGCATCTAAAAGAAATTCATCGTGAATTCGTGCCTTTGACCTTTCTCGCCACAAACAGGAGACCTGGCACTTTAGCAGGCATAGATTTTTATTTTTTTTTTAATTTTTGACGAAGAATTGACCAATCTTTCAAGAACACAGACACAATTCAGTCTACTTAATTGGAAAAAATGGTCCACTTGCCGTCGTCGGATAAAATGCATGCAGTTGAAAAGTGATCCTGATTTTGAAATGGACATAGTGCATGCAGTGGAAAAGTGATCATGGTTGAATTGCAACATTTATAGTTAAAATGTTGAAAATCATGCTAAAAATTATTTGACTTCTTAGGTATATAGTAAAGTATTATTACTATTATTATTTGTGGTCGAATATTGTAACCGAGTACGTACTATTTTGCGATAAAAGAAAAAAAAAGTACCGATAACTGGGAACAAAGTGCAAGAACCTTTAAGTTCTCTAGGCCATTTGATATATAGTCAATATAGATGAACAAGAAATATCAAATAGAACATATTAAAAAAGATGATAAAACTTTAAAACTAGTGGTACGTGGATAGTTGCTTAAATAGGAAAAAATTGCTCCTACAGCTTGTCAAGATCAAATTTGTCCGCCGGGTGTTTTAGGTATTAACATTTAATACAAGAAGAATCTGGTCCAAATAAGTGACTAGGAATGGCAGCGGGCTAATAGCGTTAGATATGGTTCGGGTCGAAAATGATGAAAAAATAGATAAATTATATATCCGATCCGATCCATATTTAATAAAAAGAATTACAAGAAATACACATGAGTTCACATCATAACAAAAAATGGCTCATGTTTTTAAGTTTTACCCCACCTAGCCCACGTTGTACATATTTTGAACGCACTTGTAAATTCAAGATATGTGTTTTTACAACCATTGCTTCTAAAAGCTATAGAGTTAATTCTTTGTTCTCACAACTATTGCTTTCACTCTCTTCTTCTCACATCTTTTACGTATGCTTCAAAGGGCCATGTATTTTCTGCTTCTCCTCGTCTCACATGCTTGCAATGAAAGAAAATTGAAGAGTAGAAGTCCACCATTGAAGACCATTCAAAGCTTTGCTTTTGAAATTGGGGGTTTTTTTACTTTGTTAGTTGTTTGGATTGAGTATTGTTCTATTTGATTGAAAAATCAAAAGTTCAAAATTTTAAATTTAAAGTGACTTGGAGTAGATTTGAGCAAGATTTGAGTTAAATTTCAGAAAAGACGCAAGGAAGAAGACGAAGTCAGTTTTTTGTATATATTTTTGTATAATATTATATATGAGTATAGAAACACACCTTATACACTATTATACAAGCGTCTGTAGACGAACTTCTTCCACATTTTCAGTTGTAATTCTTGTTCAAAATCAGTCCAAATCTCCATTAGATGACTTCAAATTTTATATACAACCTCCTCATAGTATTCCTAACAAGTCTAAGTAACACTCACTCTAAATTTTTCAGAAATCAAATTCGGAATTTAAACTCATATTTTATCTTGTTAAAAATTTAATTTTCACCATCCAAATGAATTTGTTTGTTGAATTAATATTTGAGTCACAATTACTGATTCAAAAATTAGTTTAGAAGCTTGAGGAATCTTTCATTAAAAACTATATAGTAATTTTGAGAATATATAGGAGTTAGATGTTGAATCTTAGCCTATATTTATGAGCTAGTTGGTTGTAAATTGAAATATGAGTTATAAAAAGTAAAAAGTATAGAGCCCAGTTATTCTAATGTGAAAATTTTCCTATATAATGACGATAAAAAATGGGTTAACCAGCGGATAATATGGGTAACCATATTATCCATGACTTCTTGCATATGATCACTTTTTGGAGATTTCGTAGTTTCCTAACTTGAGGAACACCCAATTTGAAGTTTTACATGTATAAGTTAGACTCGTTGGTTATCCATTAGTTATCCATTAGAAAATGGATAATATGGTTCTTATCCATATTTAACACATTTTTAAAAAGTTGTTATCCAACTTAATTTTTAGTGGATAATATGGATGGTTAACTATTTTCTTTTAACCATTTTGCCACCTCTATATTTATCGTCTTGCTAAAAGAATGCACAATTTGTAATGATCTCAATGGATGTTTTGTGTATTTGAGCACCGTTCACCCATTTGATGCTTCTTGTATGCTTGTTTGTTGATTTGTGACTTGCAGGGATGGTTGATTTGATTTCAGGAAAATTTTGAAGTGAATTAGGAAACTTCGTTCCATGGTAGAAGCTTAATATAAGAGTTGACTAAGGTTTTACTTTTATATAAACGACCTCGGATTAGTGATTTTATTCCAATAGGTTCTGGTGGACTAAGGTATATGTCCATAATTGGATTTGGAGGTTCCTAGGGTGTTTTAGCGCTATTTGCCGAAAGTTGGAAATTCAAAAGTTTGGAAAGTTCATAAGTTTTTCCGGGGGTTGATTTGGTGATATCAGATCAGAATTTTAGTTTCGGAAGTTGGAAGAGATTTATTTTGTCATTTGAGACTTTTTATCAAACTTTGGGTCTATTCCGAATTGGTTAGGCTTGAATCGGATACTTAGTTTTAAGTTTGAATATATGAACTTAAGAGAAGTTCAATTTGTGTTTTGGCATTTAATTCATTGTTGTGATATTCTTGTATATGTTTGGAGGATTTGGATAGGTCCAAACAGTATTTATGAACTTATTGGTATGATTGGACGAGATCCCCAGGTGGCTCAGGTGAGTTTCAGACTACCCAGAGCATACTTAGAAGTTGTAGATTTTGCTGGTGTGAGGTTCTTCTTCGTGATCGCGGAGGCCTGATCACGATAGCAGAGGGATTTTTGGTTATGGACAGTTTTATGCTTCGCATTTGTGAATGGAATGTCGCGTGCACATAGAGGTGAGGCAGCTGAGGGAAGGCTAGAGCTAAGTCTTCACGCTCGCAAATGACTGTTTCCATTCGCGAAGTCTAGTGCAACTTTGTCCTTCATGTTCCCGGGATGGGGGCCGCGTTCACGAAGGGATATTTTGAGGCAAAGCAATTTTATGCTTCGTGAACGTGAGATTGTGGTCATGTTCGTGAAGACTATCACTGGAGCAAACTTTAAGAGTTCGAATTTCGGGAGTTTTGCCCGTTATCTCATATTTTGAGCTCTAAACTTTGTAAGGTGGAGTATTTGGAGAGCAAATTCACTACTGCGTTGGAGGTAAGAAATGTTCACTCGGATTTGGCTTTATATGTTATTTTTTCATGGATTTATACATCTAGAACTTGGGATTTTAAAGGAAATCTTGAGGTTTTTATCTACAACTGAAGAGATTGAAATTGGGGGATTTGGGAATCGATTTGGACTCGGTTTTAGAATCAATCATATATTTGGACTCGTGGGGTTATGGGTAGTTGGGATCTACCCCTTGACTCGAGTTTTGACCGTGTGGACTTGGTTAACTTTTGTTTGTATGTTGGTGATTTATTTAAAGATCGAAAGCTTTATTATTTAGGAATTTTTTTATGGCTTTGTTTGATGTTATTAGGTTGTTTTTTGGCTAGATTCGAGCCAATCAGATGCGATTTTTTAAAGAAAGGAATTTTTAAAGTGTTGATTTGGCTCATTTAGGGTAAGTATCTTGTCTAACCTTTTGAGGGAGCATAACCCTTTAGGATTTGATCTTATTTGCAAATTTGTGTTATGTGAAAAGTGACATGTATGCTAGGTGACGAGTTGATACATGGGTGCTATTTGTTGTTTATGTATGAATTAGACTTTAGACTATTAATATGTCTTATTTTGATGATATGCTTTATATAAAACATGCTTAATCACTTTGTGACATTATGAATTTGATTGCTACAATTGATTTAGCCATAGTCACGCTTTATATATTGAACATCCATCCATATTTTATTATTATTGTCATGTCCTTATGCATCTTGTTAATAAATTTGAGCTTCTTTTATGGTAATTTGTCCTATCAAAATTGTGATGATTGTGGCATATGTGGACATATTGAGCGGATTAATTGGGTGTTGACACGAGATCTTTATTGAGTGATTGCGATTATTGTTATGCATATGTGGAAAAATAAGGATGGAGCCCCAGGCTTGCGCATGTGGCAAATAAGGGTGGTGATCTTAATTATGCGCATGTGGCGTAATGTCTTTCTTGAGTGTTGCACGTGCGGCAAAATAAGAATGGCGGTCTTGATGATGTTTATGTGATGACTTGAGGATGAATTTCTTAAAGGTATTTATGTGACAAAGATAGATGATATTTTGATCATGTACATATTTTCTTTACACTTCATCATATATTTTAACTAATTGCAAGTTGTATTTGACATGCTATCATATGCCTCTATTTTTACATGATGAATTGTTGTCAAAGATAGATTTTTCCTGCATTGAGTTGTTATCACATGTTTAACGAGATTGTGGTGTTGTATTCCATTATATATAATTCTTGTTGCCATTTATTGATATATTGCACAGGTTCTTTAGCTAATAAGTATCACATGACTTGAAACTCATCACTAATTCACCACGATTAGTCTTGATACTTACTGGATACTGATTGTGGTGTATTCATACTACAATTCTGTATATTTTTGTGTAGACCGTGTGTTAGAGGCAAGGATCCTAGGGAGTGAGTGCATACACTGAGCGCGAGGATTCAAGGTAAAGATGCATGATAATTGTAGTCCCTTAGAGTCCCATCCTTATGTTAATATTGTTAATATTGTGTTCGAATAGTATTGTATTTTTTAGACTTCTTTATGTATCCAATTTAGAGCTCATTAGGGAGTTGTATGATGTATTGATAACTTATTTTGTCATTATTTCCGTTGTTTATTGTTAATTCAATCTCATTTATATTTTGCTTTGATAAATCGATATTGGTTATGTGATTGACTTACCTAATCTTGGAGGTTAGGTACCATCCTGATCCCTTTTGGTGGGATTCGGTCATGACAAGTTGGTACCAAAATCCTATGTTCATAGGTTCTACAGTCATGAACAAATCTAATAGATTCTTGCGAATCGATACGGAGACGCATATACTTATCTTTGAGAGGCTAAAGGGCAGTTAGGAAACTTCACGTTCCATTAATCATTATCATGTGAATTTATTTTTCCTAAAGTCTAAATATTTACTCTTCTATTCTCTTACATATGGTGAGGATACATTCTTCTAGATTAGCTAAGAATGCACTTGTACCCCCTACCTGAGCTGTGAGAGGTTGGGGCCGAGGTAGAGGCCAAAGTTGGGCACACATTGCAGCTAGAACCCCTACTAGATCAGTAGTTGTGGAGCCACCAAGAGATTCACTTGAGGAGCAGGAGCCTGATCATGTTGAGAAAATGGGACCCGTTTGGGAACCTGAGGGGCCTATTTCTACACCGGGGCTTCAAAAGACCCTGGCTCACTTCATGAGTATGTTTTGAAGCTTGGTCCAAGAAAGGCTGATTCCGTTTGTACCAGCTACATCACAACTAGGAGATGCGCCCAAACTTCCCCAGCCCATACTCTAAAGTAAAGATCTCATATTTACCAGACACCGGTGCAACCAGTAGGTGTCATTCCACCTGAGGTAGGGCCAATCATGTCTATTGAGGGAAGAAGAGTTTGGAGAGGTTTCAGAGTCTCCATCCTCCCCAGTTTAGTGGTGGGGCTTTTGAGTATGCACAAGGTTTCCTAGATCTGTGTCATCATATTCTGCATACCTTGGGTTTGGTGGCATTGAGTATGGTTGACTTCAATACTTTTTAGTTGACGGGGTCAACATACTGATGGTGTCAAACTTATTAGGCAAGTCGTCTAGCTGGTGTAACCCCACTTCCCATAGACCTAGAAAGATGAGTTATCCCGTGAATTTGATCATATGTGCTAGAGGGGTATGACAGTGTCCGAGTAGGCTTGAGGTTTATAGAGTTATCCTGCTATAAAACTCCGTTGGTTTCTACTAAGAGGGAGAGAGTTTGTAGATCTGTTGAGGGACTTACCTACAACCTTGTACTTTGGGTGGCATGAGAGATAGAGACTATACTTTATCATATTGTAGAGATAGTTAGGAGGTTAGAGTATATCTGCGAGTAGGAGAGGGGGGGATAGGGCATCTAATAATCCTCATGGTTTTTTTAGGATTTAGTGGTTCCTACTCTGGGGAAAGGCTCGACATGGTAGAGGTCATTTAAATCGACAAGTCCAGTTCGCACTTCAGGTTTAACGTAGTGGTCTAGTTAGCCATAGATTTCAGAGCACTCGTACCAGGCATCCATCTTTTAGTGCACCTTCTGTACTGGATTCTTACAACGATCATTCCAGCCACTCGGCTTAACTCAATTCCATCATCCACTCTCGTAGAGAGGCTGTTTAGAGTGCATTGATACTAGGTACATAGTGAAAGATTGTCCCAGGCTTCGAACGAGTGTATCTCAGTAAGGTACTCAAGATATGATTCCCATTTTAGATGTTGCTCCACCTGCACAGCTAGCTAGAGGTGGAGGACAAATGGGTAGAGGTAGTCCTGAAGAGGTAGGCCAGACCTATTGCCATGCTTTCTCTAGAAGAATTGAGGGAGTCATATAAAATGCTATATTACATGTATATTCTGGTCTATCATAGAGATACTTCAGTTTTATTTGATTCGGATCTGCTTATTCGCATGTGTCATCCTACTTTGCTTCATATTTGGATATGTCACATCATTCTTTAGATACGCTTGTTTATGTGCCGACACGCATTGAGGATTCTATTATGGTAGATCGTGTCTAGCGTTCTTGTCTGGTTTCTATAAAGGGATACGAGACTATAGTTGATCTTGTACTGCTTAATGTGCTGGATTTTGATGTGATTTCGGGTGTGGATTGGTTATCTCTATACTATGTGTCATGCCCCCTTTTTCTTGCGAAATCGGGTTCTTGACATTTGGGAGGACAACTCGTTCCCTTTTGGGAATTGGGCTTAAGAGAATGAAAAGTAACCACCTAACGATTATAGTGCATTAGGACACTAAGGATGGTTTAGTTTGGATAACTAGAGAATGGATAAGGGCTTGAAATTATCTCGAGGGGAAGGTGTTAGGCACCCCTCAGGATCCACTAGTGTGGTTCCCGACCAAGCTATTATTTTGACTTAAATACAAATAACACGTAAGCAACCAAGAGTGTCACATAAGAGGGGATTTTCACATAAAGGTCAGAAATAAACAGAGTTGTAAAGCATAGGAAAGAGTTGATTTGAAAAAGAACATTTTAAAAAATTTAAAGAAATAAAGAGCAAGGAAGGGGTCCTATGTTTAATAATAATATGAATCACGTCAATGCAATACCCGATAATCACTCCTCAGAGAGGGGATACACGTGGTATTAACGCACCGGTCATCATATCAATATCTACCTTTTCCCACCCCGTTAAGGTATTAAAGCGTGGAATGGTCTCATTTACATATTGCATGCTATTATCCGTATCGGTCCTATCAATCCCAGAGGTATTTGGGAGTACTAATCCTAAAAGGAGGAAACATGGGCTTATTTGTGGTTTCAAAAGGTTAAAATACTAAGGCGACAAACAAAACATATAGCAAATTTAGAGGGCGAGCGTATAGATAGATGATAAGGCTCAGATAAACCTCCTTTAAAACCAAAGAAAACACATAGTTTAGCATGCCTTACACGTACTATTTAAGGTCTAATTAAAATTAAGGATTTGAGGCAGACTAATCTGCTACATAATTCAGATAGGAAGCTTGAGTCAGGCATGTTTGCTGGTTGTAGTTTAAAAGAAGGAACTGATTCAGTTTATAAGTTACCCTAAGGCTTGCCTAAATGATAGACGAAACCTATAGGCATGATATCCACTGATTTAAGGAATAAGAGCATGAATTGATTGCATGTTAATTTAAGAAAAAGGTTTCCAGTTTTAACAGAAAAAATACAAGTTTTGCAATTGCCAATACATTATTACTGCTAGTTTTAACTTACAAACGACGAGGCTATTAAGATTTGAATTAGGGCCATGTAGGAATGCTTTCTATATGTTTATTAAGTTCAGAACACATCATAAACATAGTAAAATGCATAAAATCCTATAGGCATGACATCTACATGTTGGGTTTTATATGAACATGACATCTTATTGCATTTTTGGTTATTAAGACCTATAAACGTGTTTTCCTAGTGAGAAATGGATATGCTAGAATCAGAAAGGACCTCTAGGCATATGTTTTACCTGTACGTGCATCATATAGGCATGGTAGCTATATGAGAATGCAAAAATCAGAAATTCTATGGGCATGGTATCTAAATGTTGTTAGTTATTTAAATCCTATAAACAGGTTTTCCTAGTGACGAATGCGTATGCAAGATTTGACTTTCTAGTTAACTATGAGCATGGTATATATACGGGAGATGCAGAACTTTCTTATAGACATGGTATTTATATGAATGCATATACCTATAGATATGAAATCTATGTAATGCAGAAGTATAGATAACCTTATAGACATGGTATTTATATGAAGGCATGAGTTCTTATAGTCACGGTGTCTATATGCAAGTGCAGAATTTTGTAAGTAAACCTATAAGCAGGATATCTACGTGGATACAGAAATTAATAAACATATAGGTAAGTTATCTATGTGAATGCAGAAATTAACAAACCTATAGGCAAATTATCTACCCCTTTTATTGGCATACAGCTACTCCCTTCCCTTTTTACTAGCCATCCACGAGAGTTTTTTATTATATAGTTATTACAACCCAGAAAAGAAAGTAAGTACAAAAGTACGATCAGAAGCCAAAAGTTACAATCAAGGAAAGCTTGGTTCAGACTTCCTGTCTGATTTATAAAGTAAACCAACTCGATGATCAATGTTCCAAAGCCTTTCTCTCATTTGGATGTGACAGAGTTCCCTAAGAGCCTCACATGGACTCCGGGAAGTGCTCACACCCAAATGCATTATAGGGTCAAGACATAGTGCAGTGTGGAAGGGCCAGCCCTCAAGTGTCCAAGTTCAGAGGGAACTCGGGGTCCCAAGGCAAGGCTCACAAGACGGGGGCAGAACCTAGGAACTAGGAGAGAGTGTAAGTGCAGAGTTTTGAAAAGGGGAAAGGGGAAGTGTTAAAGAATCAAGGACAGGCTAGTGTGCATACCTAGCAATGAGAAATGCTGGCACACCCCATAAGCTTATTAAAACACATGTTTTGGTAGTCGGGATCCCCTAAGGGATCAAGTCCAAAAACATGAACAATAACTTGTATACTTCTATGTCCTGAACTACAACTCAAAGCACATAGAGGGAAACAGGGGTACAGGGATTCACACCAGAAACACGTAAAAGAAATTAACATGCTAGTTAAACATTTAACTCCATATAGACAGTAAAGTAGACATGGATGTAAAGGCTGTAAGTAAACATATTGGGATGATGCTTAAACTAAAACTAGAACATACTAGTCTTAAAGAAGAAACTAAGAAGAAGGCAGTAGTCTTGTAAAACCACAATGCAAATAAGCAGTCAGAATACTATGAGTTTAGAAGAGAATTATGAGATTGTAAGTGTGAAGTCTAAAGTATAAAAGTATTGAATTGACCGTGTCTTTGTGAAAAAGATGTCGTGCCTTTGGTAGTATAGAAGGCAAGCAAAAATAAGGTAAGAGAATAGTTTGAGAATCAATTATCAATCAATTACACAAGTTTTCCCTTTAATAAAGGGATTCCAATTCCAAACGGTAAAACTAATTACAAAACTAAATTAATCAAACACTTTGTGTAAGGTAGTATAATAGGGGTAAATACATAAAGGTTTATTTAAGGACAAGGTCTGGACAATACACGGTCTGTGACATTTAAGGAGAGAGAAACAATTAACAGCCAGTAAATCACAAGGTTTAAATTTGGTATGAATGAATCCAGTCAGAAAAGGTGAAGAAAGGTTTTACTTAAGGAAAATCAGAAACAATCAACCGGACCTAAAAAAAGATTCTGAATCAATCATAAGTTGGAAAACCTTTTTGGAGAAAGATTCATCACACATACAAAAGCATACATACACGCTTAAACACGAAGAACTAGCATGCCAGTCAGTAGAAGAGTCTAGCGTAGAAGAATTTAAAAAGTTCATAATTGTATGCAAACAAAGAAGTTCAAACTTAGTTCATAGATTCAGAGATTTGTCTGAAAGCGTCAAGGGTTCTCAAACAGAATGCTAGTTCAATCACATGATCAAACCTTGGAAGAACCCCCCAAATACTAGGGTTTCCACCTCAAGTCAAGTACGGAGATGAGAAAGTAAGTAGTCAAAACAGGCTCAAATATTTATTTCAGAAACTCATAAGAAAACAAGCAAATACAGTCGAAAGTTCAAAGCAAACAGAGTGAAGAACTAATTCAATACACAATGAGAGTAGAAGAAACAGTAGAGGAAAACATGCTTAAATGGGTCTCTTAAAACAAGGTAAAGTAGAAGTTAAACAGTAAACACTTAAGAATATGGTAGAAGGATACAGTAGGCGAAGCATATTAGATTATAGTGGAAGGAAAATAGCAGAATATAGTGAGAAACATATGAAAATATAGCATAGAAAACACAATAGAATAAAGAACAGAATATAGATAACACAATAGAAGAACATGTGTGATAAAAGAAAAAACATAAGATCACAGTAGAAGAACATGCCTGGTAGAAAAGAAAACATAAGAACATGGTGGAGAGAAATACACACAAAGAAAAGGGAAAGAAAAGTCAGAGAAAGATTTGAACATTTTTAGGAAACTCTAAATCGAAAAGAAGTAATTCTTGAAAGAAAAGTTGAGTAAATCGTTCAAAAACTCAAGTAGAGCATAGATATATAATAGATTTAAGAAAAATCGAAGAAAACCTCAAATAGTTAGGGTTTCAAAAGAACCCTAGAAAGAGAAAAGCTTTGAAAAGGATCGATCTTGGTAGGAAAGGTCAGAGATAGGCTCATAATACCAGGATACGCTGGAGCAAAGCCGAAGATGGCCGTGAAAACTCGAGCCGGTGAAGGTTTGGATGAAGACCTTTGAGGTATGGCCTCGATTCGTCAAGTATCGAGCACATAGGAGTAACATGGGGTGAGTATAAGACTACCATGGCCGGAGAAGCCATGGTTTCCGATGGGTTTTGAGGTCGAAGACGATAGGAGACGATTAGGGTTGAGGAAGGTTCGAGAGAGTTTGATAGATGAAAGGGTTTCAAGGCGTCAACTTAGGGGAAAATGGATTAGGTTTATGGGGCTTGGGGGGATTAAAAAAGGTAAGGACAAATCGTGATCGTTGATCAAAATGATCAACGGCCTGGATCAAAAGAAAGACCCGGCAGGTTGTACTGACGGGTTAGGGGTCAGGTTATATATTAGAATATGGTCTGGTCCGTTTGAAATGGAATTGGGTTATTAGGGTAGTTGATTTTGGCGATAATTGAAATAAAATAACGCTACTATTTAAATAGTCACTTTTTCTTTTTTAATTTATAAAAAATAGTAAAAATAATTTTGAAACAAAATTGAAAGCCACTAAGTTAATTAATAGTATATAAAAATTAAAATAAAAATACTGGAATAAATATTATAATTATAAACGCTATTTAAATCCTAAAATAGGCTAGAATTGCACTTTAGCGCAATTTTAGCTTAAAAATACCAAATCAATTTATAAAAATATGTATAAATTATCTTAGCTATTTATTTGCATATATATAAGAATAAAATAGATTAATCACCAAAATGATAATTTGAAGAACACTTATTGACTTTTGTATTGCTAAAATAGGGCAATAAATCGGATTTAAGGATCTTTTAAAAAATTAAAAAAATAATAAAATACTTAAACATGCTTATATATGCACTATATACTATTTTAAAAGTATTTTGCACATAAAAAAATATACAGGAAAAAATTGGATATCAACACTATGTTATTCTTGATTGTCACGCTAAGATCGTGACGTTGGTCGGAGTAGCCGAGGTTGGAATGGAAAGGTTATTCGGGTCATATTCCTAGTAGGGTGGTCTCTTTTCTGAAGGCTCAACTGATATTTAAAAATTATCATTTGGTTTACTTAGCCTTGGCTAGAGATGTCAGTGTTAATACTACAACGGTTAATTCAGATCATGTAGTGAGAAAGTTTCTAGATGTGTTCCTATCGACCTATCGGGCATGCCATTTTATAGGAATATTTATTTTCGTATTGATTTGGCATATTCCATTGTATCGCATGGCTCCAGTAGAATTGAAGGAACTAAAGGTACAGTTACATGAATTACTAGAAAAAGGTTTCATCTGGCCAAGTGCTTCACCTTGGGGTGTACCAATACTATTGTTGAAGAATAAAGATTGCTCCATGAGGATGTGTATTGACTACAGGCAATTGAACAAGGTTACCATCAAGAATAAGTCAACTGCCACGCATGATGATATATTTGATCAGCTTCAAGGTTATAAGGTGTTCTTCAAGATAGACCTGAGATCCGGGTACTATCAGCTGAAGATAAGGGCTTTGAATATTCTTAAGATGGCTTTTAGGACTCAATATGGGTAATTAATGAGTGGATTGATTTGTACAAAATCAGCATACATTCATGATTCATGGTTATGACAGTGCACGCCCCCGTGGCTTGTCTTAGGTCAGCTGCATTCTGTATTGCCATTTTAGCTTATCTATTGTTATTTTCATTGTTTATTGTTAATTCAATCTCATTATATATTGCTTTGATAAATCAATATCGTTGATGTGATTTGCCCAGTGTATTTAGATCCCTTTTGGTGAGATTTGGATTGTGATATAAGTTGGATTAGTACAGTCATTCACTATAAAAGTTAAGTTATTTCCGGAACCAATTTTTATGTTATGTTTACCTCTCTATAACAACTTTTTACCTATAAAAGCAATATTAAACTTTATAGCAGTATGTTCTTTGAAAAACTACCTCTCTGTAATAGCCATATAGAATCTCTAAGATCAACAACAATAAGTTTAAAATTTTTTATCTCAACCTATTATTACTTGGACTGAGATAGAAGATTCAACTGTTAAGTTCTCAGATTGCCTTTAAGGGAAAGCTCTCATATACCCTTTTGTTAAAAGTTTGGACATAACTTCGTCAATTCAAGTGTTATATTTCTAGTAAAAGACCAAAATTTATGAAATAAACTACAATTATAGAGCTCTTCCATTAATCCTGAAAGAATTTATGATTTAAATAATTTTTGTAGGATCATATTAAATTGATTTATGAAAATAGGTAATTCTTCATATTAAGCTTAATTAATATAAATAGCATTGATAGTGTAAAAATCTTACATTGATAATGTAAAAATTGTTACATTATTAGCACTGATAGTATAAAATTTCTTATACTATTAGCATATATAACTAAAATAAGAATACTATTAGTGCTGGCGGCTGAATCTCCCACAAGCGAATGTATACTTGTATAGTCAGATAAACACGCGCAGCGACTTTGGAAAGATCTGAAAAATTAGAAAACTATATGACAGACAAAATACATGTTCCTAATTTGACCAATTATACTTTCAAAAGAATAAGAAAAATAGCAAAGCCGGGTTTTAGCCATCTCCCTAACCAAATAAAATACCTAAGCTATTTAAGAAAGACTCCAACTTTTCATTATTCAACATGCCCATCCCTTCATACTCTACTACTAAATTCTTTATCCTTGTGTTTCCTCTTTATCATTAATCCAACTACTCTTTATAATAATTGATTCATTTCCCTTGTATCCTTTAATCATGTTTCCCTATTTGTTAGCAATCATACCTCTGTGTTTCCTTCTAAAGTTTGCATCAAAAACCTCTCTACTTCACACCCTCAAGAAATGGTTGATGTTATTAGGAGAAAAATGCTATGTGTACCAGTACTACAAGGTTCCTCAATTCAATCTCAACATGCAGGAAAACCAACTTTATCGACAAATTAGCACGTACCTGAATTCTTTACCCTGTCTTGAAGATTCTAATTTCACCAACCTTTTCTCGGGAAACAAATCCAATGAAATCAACCTTGTTCTTGACGACTCCAATCAGAACATCGTAGTAGACAATTTCCTCGGCGCCAGAGTTTGTTGGATCAACGAAAAGGATGATAAAACCAGTCTGAATTCATTTGTTTTGAAGATAAGGATGAAGGATAAACGTGAGTCCTTCGTCCTTATCTTCAACACATTCACACGAAATTTGATGAGGAAATCGAACAGAGGAGTAATAAAGTGAGATTATTCGTCAACATAAACAGACGGTGGATATCAGTGCCTTTTACTCATCCGGCAACATTTGACACGGTCGTAATGGAACAGAATCTCAAGAACAAAGTCAAAGCCGATTTGGACACGTTCCTAAAGTCAAAACAGCATTACACTAGCATCGGTAGAATATGGAAACGGAATTATTTACTGCACGGACCTTCTGGTACAGGAAAATCAACGTTGATTGCTGCAATGGCAAATTTCCTAAGCTACGACGTGTACGAGATTAATTTATCAAAAATATCTAACAATTCGGATCTGAAGTTACTTCTGTTACAGACCAGGAACAAGTCGTTGATTGTCATAGAAGATCTCGATATTTACCTATGTGACCAATCAGCGGCTCTGAGTTCGTCTGCAATTCTCAATTTCATGGACGGAATATTTTCTTGTTGTGGGGACGACCGGGTTATGATATTCACGGTGAACGACAAAGATCAGATTGATCAGACGGTCCTAAGGCCCGGAAGACTTGACTTTCACATAGATTTTCCTTTATGTGATTTCAATGCTTTTAAAAGTCTAGCTACTAGTCATTTGGGTTTGAAAGATCACAAGCTTTTCCCACAAGTAGAGGAGGTTTCCCAAACCCGGTCGGTTTTGAGTCCGGCTGAGATTAGTGAAATCATGATTTCGAACCGAAATTAGCCGAGTCGGGCGTTGAAGTTGGCGATTTCAACTCAGCAGAATAATAGTAAGCTCGTCCCATCTAGAACATCTGATAAAATTAAAACAATACAGAGTAATATTGAGGCCAATGTGACAACTAAGCCTCCACTATGGTTGAGCAAATCTAGATCGGTTCGGCCCGTGGAGGAATCGGGTGTGTTTCCGCAAGGTTTAAGCAAATCTCAATCGGTTCTACCCGTGAATGAATTGGGTGATTCGCGTACATTTGGCAAGGAAAGTGTGAACGAGCTTAGAAAGTTTTATGGACTTATAAGGATGAGTAATAGGAAAAAATCTCTTGATTTGGATACTAGAGAAAAAGAAAATCCTCGGCATAGTAGTTAGAAAGAATGTGTTTGTTTGTTCAAATAGGTGACATGAATTTTAGGTTTGGGGCTCCAACAATTAGTGGACCCTTTGTTAGATAATCGTTAGTTTCTTTTAGTGTTTCAATAGTGATTAGAGTGAAACGTTCGCATGAGTTGATGTATATAGGATTCATTATTATTTGATTCAAGTTTAGAAACTTACTGATGGCTTTATCTGATGATTTTATCTCCTTTTTACTAAGCGAATGAACTTAATCACCTTTTTGAAGCAATAAATTAATACTTCATTAATAATGTTAATTCAGTTATTTTGCATCACTTCTAACTATTGTTAGCTCTGCATAAGAAGTAAAAGTCTAGCCTTCCTGATCCGATATATAGACTTTCGGAGCCCATTATTTAGTAATGTGAAAAGGTACACGTCAAGAATATAATTTAGCATTGCCAAATTAACTAGCTAAGTTTTTAGCATCTTTAACTATTACTCTGAATAAGTCAATTTTGAGAATGGAACCTATATACGGTAAAATCGGAGATCCAATTTTTCGTCATGGTGATGCCTAGTAAGTATATTTCACATGTTCGAGACTAGGGTCGAGGTTCACCCTCGAGAGCTATTGACGGTCGACCTCGGAGCGGTGCAGACCAACGATTATGATGAAAAAGGGGGGAGTTTCCAAGGCGCATAACTGGAGCTGACAAAGTCTAGTGAGCTAAGTTCAGAACTGAATCATAGCATCAACTAGCTGTCTCATCACCATATCTTTGTAATTAATGCTTTTGTACTATGTTGGGATTTCCCTCATATATAAAGGGTATCCTTGCCATTTTGTAACTGTCTGCTGCTCAATACTAAATACATAAGAACATTCTTTCTGCTCTCTAACATATTCTTATGGTCTCACCACTTAGTTTATTGCTTATATTTATTGCTACTTATTGTTCTTCATTTATTGGTTATTATTGTCATAAAGAGCTATCATTAATCTTGTTATAACTGTTAGCCGCACATCGACTACCCTCGATAGCTCCCAGCCGAGCGTCAGACTCGACCTCGAGGCCCCGACTGGCCGTTATCCGGTTTGATTAACATCTTATTTTTAAGCTCTTATCTTGATTCATAGTATCTCACTTAGCATCTATTGCCCTTACAACTAGCATAAAAATAGATCACGTATTTTTAGAACCACTAACTCAATTTTAATTTATTACCATTTTTACCGAACAGCTTGGCGCCCACCGTGGGGCTAAAAATAATACTTGCTCTGTTCCAGCTTATATGAACATATTACCTTTATGGTCCGTTTCAAAAAGAATGATCCCTTTTTAAATTTGAAAATAATTTAGCTTAAGCTTACAATTATACCCTTATTGAGAAGCTTTTATAACCACACAAATACTTTGGACCCCCTTTTGACTTGTTTAGGACCATAAATTCCAAGAGTCTTTATTTTTTCTTAAACTCCGTGTCCAGTCAAACAAGTTCACATAAATTGGAACAGAGAGAGTAATAATTATTTTCTTGATGGTTTTACTACATAACGCAAGATATCTTTCATACTTTTTCTTGTCCAAGATCATTGATTTCAGGCCAAGATGCCTAAACCAGCAAATGTACCTGAAAATAACAGCTTCAAAAACTATGGGAAGGGCGGGATGATTATTCCAAGTATGGGTGTGCCACTGCAAAACCCTGATAGTACACCGGAACTGATTCCCAAGGGTACGACCTCATGCAACGCCTAATATGTTAACGAAGGTCCTCACGTTAACAAAGGAGAAGCCAAAAGATTCAGTAGGAAACCCGAAAAAATCCAACCTTGGCAAAAAGAGAGATTAGGCATGCCGTTCATATGATTATCGAGGAGGGAGACATTCCCCGAGGACCCGTGATCAAACGTATAAAAATTTCCATGGCAATAAAGGGCCGATCCGAGACCGCATAACTGAAGACACCCTTGTATTCACCGAGGAGGATCTTGAGACCTTGATAGAACCACACAACGATGCACTGGTGATTTCATATCTTTTAAGTAACATTCGAACTAAATGTGTGCTTGTGGATCTAGGCATCTTGGCCAACGTAATCAGGTCGAAGGTAGTAGAACAGCTTGGGTTGCTCGATCAGATCGTACCCACCTCCCGAGTCCTCCACGGCTTCAACATGACCGGTGAAGTAAAGAAAGGGGAGATTGCCCTCCCGATTGACATGTCCGGTACAGTTTAGAACACCAAATTCCACGTCATTGTCGGTAATATGAGGTACAACGCATTGCTTGGTAGGCCGTGGATACACAGCATGAGGCAGTATTGGCAACTCTACACTAGATGGTGATGTTTCAAATAAAGGATGGCATAACAACCGTATATGGAGAATAACATGCGGCAAAAGAAATGTTTGTGGTTTACCATGAGGCGCCAAATCCTATTCACTCTACCTCGGATGAGTCTAGGAGCGTACAGACCCTCGAGGATGATGAAGAAGATTTCCTTGCTCCTCGAAGCTTCGTTGCCCTCGAAGAGTCGAATGCAACAAAATCAACAATTGAAGAACTAGACCAAGCCATTTTGATCGACCATCTCTCAGATCGGAAGATATACCTGGGAACGGGATTAACCCCCAAACTTAGGAAAAACTCATTCAGTTCCTTATTAATTACATTGACTATTTCGCTTGGTCCCACTTAGATATGACAGGAATCTCGTCGAAATAACCACCCACCGACTAAGTGTCGGCCCTAGGTTTAAACCGGTGAAGCAAAAAAGAAGGCCCATGTCCGAAATAAAACACGCATTCATCAAGGACGAGGTAACAAAACTCCTTAAAATAGGGTCTATTTGAGAGGTGAAGTACACCAAATGGCTGGCCAACGTAGTGGTATTACCCAAAAAGGAAAATAAGTTAATGTGCATAGATTACAAAGACTTAAATAAGGTGTGCCCCAAGGATTCGTTCCTATTGCCTAACATTGATCATTAGATTGATGCCACGGACGACCACAAGACTCTCACCTTTCTCAACGCCTACTCGTTGTATAATCAAATTTAGATGATCCCCGATGATAGGGAAAAGACTTCGTTCATCACGAAGTATGGGTACCTACTGTTACAATGTGATGCCCTTCAGACTAAAAAATGCAGGGGCTATGTACCAATATCTAGTTAATAAAATATTCGAGCATCAAATAGGAAAATCCATGAAAGTTTTATTGATGATATGCTAGTAGGGGTGTGCATTCGATTTATCGATTCGATTTTGATCCTTATCGATAATTATTTATCGATTATCGTGAACATATATTTATCATTATCGTTTCAATAAGGTTTCAATTTTTTCGATTTCAATTTATCGATTTTTGGGGCTTATCGATTCGGTTATCGATTACACCAATAAGAAAATTTTCGGGATTCCACAAAAAGTATATCGCTACAAACACGCCTAACTAATATGGACAAAAAGAAGCTAAAACAAGAAGAGCATCGTTTATAACATAAATATTGTGTCAACAAGCACTTGAAACGAAATTAAAGTAAGGGGTCAAATGTATGCCACCAACACTGCAACGGTATAAAAAAAATAAAATATATCATCATGGCTAATTTTATTTTTCATTAATTTGAACTTTATTCCCTTGAGCTTTAAATATGATCATTCCTTAAATGTGGTAGAGGAAATAATAGCGCTAGGGACTTAGGGTAAAGAAAATGGTATTATAAAATAAGGGTAAAAGAATATATAAAAAAAATTATAAAAAATTTAAAAAATAGTATATGTTATCGATTTATCGATAAACCGATAAACCGAAAAGGATAGAATTGAAATCGAAATCGATAACTCGATAAGGAAAATTTTAAAATCGAAATCGATAAATCGATAACAAATAATTGATTCGATTTATCGATAAACCGATTCGAATGCACACCCCTATATGCTAGTTAAGTCCTAGCGCACAGAGGACCATTTGACTCATTTGCAGGAAATATTCGACATCATTAAGAGTTACAACATGAAGCTTAATCCCGATAAATGTGCCTTCGGAGTGGGTTTGGGTAAATTCTTAGGCTTCATGGTGTCGAATAGGGGGGTCAAGACCAACCCCAACAAAATCAAGGCCATCGAAGAAATCATGATGATAAATAATGTAAAGGTCGTGGAACGGGTGACAGGGCAGATAGCGGCTCTGGTCAGATTCAAATCGAGATCATCAGACATGAGTCATCATTTCTTCTCTTTGCCCAAAAAGAAAAAAAAAAACTTCGAATGGACTCCAGAATGCCAGCATGACTTAGAAGAATTGAAGCTATTTTTGACTAGTCCGGCTTCTCTCCACACGCCAAAAGAGGATGAAACATTGTACCTATACATGGCCATATCCGAGATAGCGGTAAGCAGTGTGCTAGTTCGAGAAGAGCAAGGTGCGCAATTCTCTGTTTATTATGTAAGTTGGACCCTAGGGGATGCCGAAACCAGGTATCCGCACCTAGAAAAATTAGCTCTTGCGTTAATAAGTGCATCGCAAAAATTTAAGACATATTTTAAATGCCACAGTATTTGTGTTTTAACAACGTACCTCTCCAAAGCATATTGCATAAGCCCGAATTATCGGGCCAATTGGCTAAATGGGCCATCGAACTCGGGGGTAAGATATCGTGTATCAACCTCGAACGGCCATCAAGTCCCAAATTATGGCGGACTTCGTGGCCGACTTCTCGCCCTCCCTCGTGCCCGAGGTAGAAAAGGAACTTTTACTAAAATCAGGCACATCTTCTAGGGTATGGACCCTATTCACTGACGGCGCCACAAACGTAAGATGATCCGCACTCGATATGGTCTTGAAGCCGTACGAGTGGCATAATCAGGCAATCTATAAAACTGCAAAATCGACTAACAATGAAGCTGAGTATGAGGCTATGATTGTAGGTCTAGAATTGGCCAAAGGCCTGGCATCTGAGATCATCAGCGCACAGTGCGACTCGCTCGTGGTAGTAAATCAGGTAAATGGGAGCTTCGAGGTTCGAGAAGACAGGATCCAAAGATACTTGGACAAAATCCAAGTCACATTACGTCATTTCAAAGAAAGGACCCTGGTCCACATACCTCGGGACTAGAACAGCGAGGCTGATGCCCTCGCAAACCTGGGATCATCTGCTAAAGAAGATGACCTACTCCCCGGGGCCATTGTTCAGCTATCCAAATCGATGGTCGAGGAAGGTCATACCGAGATTAGTTCCACCAGCCTAACATGGGATTGAAGAAATAAATATATTGACTATTTGAAATATGGGAAACTGCCACATACCCAAAGGAATCGAGGGCCTTGCGAACCAAAGCAGCCCGGTTCTCACTAGATGAAAATGGGACTATGTACAGAAGAACTTCAATGGCCCATTAGAAGTGTGTCTAGGGCCAGGAGACACAAATTATGTACTCCGAGAAATTCACGAGGGTACTTGCAAAAACCACTTCAGCTTCTATTCCTTAGCCGGAAAGGTGATCAAGGCAAGCTACTACAGGGACAACATGGAAAAAGACACTAAGGAATTCGTCCGGAAGTGTGACAAATGCCAAAGATTTGCCCCTATGATTCATCAACTAGGCAAACAACTACATTCGGTCTTATTGCCATGGTCGTTCATGATATGGGCAATGGACATCGTGGGATATCTACCAATGACTCCAGGTAAAGCTGAATTGATTTTATTTATGACTGACTATTTCTCAAAATGGGTGGAAGCACATGCCTTTGAAAAGAAAAGAGAAAAAGAAGTCATTGACTTCATCTGGGACCATATTATGTGCCGATTCGGTATTCCTTCCGAGATAACTTGCGATCCGAGAGGCAGTTTATCATAAACAAAGTAACACAGTTCCTCGAGGATCACAAAATCAAGAGAATCTTATCGATGCCCTACCACCCATGTACAAACGGACAGGCTGAGTCCATAACAAAACCATCATCCAGAACTTAAAAAAGAAATTGGAAAGCGCTAAGGGAAAGTGGAGACAAATATTGCCCAAATGCTATGGGCATATCAAAAATTCTAAAATAAAGCATAGGGGAAACATCTTTCTCCTAGTATATAGTGTTGAGGCTCTGATACCAGTAGAGGTCGAAGAGCCAAGCGCCAGATTCTGATACACCACCGAGAAGCCTCATTGGTCTGAATGGCCTCCCAAAAACAAAGGATCAAAAGGCAATACAATAGGAGAACAAACCTCCAACATCTTGGAGTCGGGGACTTGGCCATAAGAAAATTTACCCTCAAAACCAGAAACCCTAACGAAGGAAAGCTAGGCCAAAATTAGGAAGACCGAATCGCATCCTCGGAAAAATCGACAAAGGATCCTACAAACTCGGTACCATGAAAGGCGAACAACTTCCAAGCAATTGGAACATATCAATGCTAAAACGGTACTACTGCTAAGGTGTCCGATGGAAGATTCTGAAACACCCTTGAGCTCGAGGACCTCGGTCTCTTAAAAGCATGTGTTGCACTCTTTTCCTTCAACCGAATTTTGTCCCTAAAGTGTTTTACCAACAAGATTTTTAACGAGGCAACATCCATATTCTTCCAAAGAAAGACTTAACAACTATTCAAGGTTCTTTCGCAATCAATCTAGAATAGTGGGGGTCCCCCTGGAAGGTCACCCACTCGGAGAAGCCACGATGCACTAAGGGGAGTCTCGATAGGAAAATGATGTATCGCGCCAAACGGTTGAACGAACCGTGCTCGCATAAAATCACCGAGTCCCTAGCAGCAAAGTCGTGCATATTTGTACCAAGTAATCGAAGAATACTTTCTATCAAAACATTCCATGCTTCAAAATAAACTCGACATTTATTTAAAAATTGCTCCTCTATCAAAAATGCCCCGAACACATGGGGACGGGCGTCAAAAACTCAAGACCTCCGGGTTGGAAGCCCCAAAATCATAAGTCCTCAATGAGGCAATATCAAGTATAATGGCTCCCGAGCCTAGAAATCCTAGGTGCCTCGGGGACTACCTGAATGACCTCCGGGTCGGAGCTCCAAACTTATAAGCCCTTAACGAGGCAACATCAAAGTCACAAAATGGCTTCAAAGCCAAAAGCGCCCAAAAACTTGGGAATTGGCATCAAAATCTCAAAAATCGCACGGCCTCTAGGTTAGAAACTCCGAAATCGAAAGCCCTCAATGAGGCAACACCAAATTTACAAGTAATGGCTCCCGAGGCAAGGTACCCTCAATGACTCAGGGATTGTCGCTAATTATCACTTATTAAAATGCCGAGGCCGTAAGACCCCAAACGGGCAGATTCGATCTCATATGACCTATATAAGGTAATAACAATATCTGTAAGCCCTCAAGCAAGGCATGAACCACACTTATATCAAATGACAATATCTGTAAGATCTCAAGCAAGGCATGAACCATATTTGTACCAAGTATCCAAAACTGTAAGACCTCCAAGGTATGTAAAACTAGTAAGATTTTATTTAAGTCATAAACGCGATCTCAAAGTTAAGGCTATATATCGAACTTGTAAGACCCCTAAAAAGGAATACCCTCGATATAGACGCCGAAACTACTTCACTCGGGACTGAAAGGCTCCGGCCAAACACAAGTTACTACGGTCAAAAGGTTGTACCATCCAAACTAAAGCGACTCGAGGACGCCCAGCCATCGCTATAAAATCACAGGTCTTCAATTACTTTAAATATACTTTGAAAAGAATCGGTTAAACAGGATACCCTCGACATGGGCGAAAGAGCTTCGACCATGTCAACTCCTAAATACAGGATTTGAGATACTGACCCACAAAGCTGAACCTCCCAAGGTGCTCGATCATCGCTATATAACGACTCACAATCGAGGCTTTTATCAAACCATCGAAGAGTCAAGAAAACATTATTTCAAACAATCCTTATCAAGGGAAAAATAAATCTCGCATAAAAGGTCGCATCGACCTAAAGTGTAAGAGCCATTATTGTCGGCCCACATGTAGGAAAATCGAGTCCTGCTGGACGACCCAGCCCGAGAAGTTCGTGAATGCACCAGGGTAAATTGCTACAGTTGCATTAGCAGAAGAAATTAAGTGCGTGGAAAAATGTACCTAAAAAGAAGCAAGGAAATTCTAGATAACGTATCTATTTATGTTCCATGTTCCACCTCTTAGGAACAACATCCTCTCCGTCAGGATCAGATTCAAAGTCCTAACTCAGACAAAGCGGCTCATCCTCCCTCCAATCCCAACTTTTTTTATGCAAGCAAAAAGAGCCCTCGAAGCTCAGCAGTGGAGCTTAGTCAGAGCCCCATGGAAGAGACGGGGGATATACATCCTAATCAGGTGATCGAGGGTGAAGGGCATCCCCTCAATCGTGATCATGTAAACAATGCGCTAGAACGTAGGGTGAATTTGGCCGAGGGTCACTTGATACCGTTGGCAGAAATAGAGAATCAAGGGAATAATCGGAGGCGAAGATGGCCCCGACAACCCAAGGGTAAATGGGTAAGTATACACACTGATAAAATCAGTTTTGTATATCGTTATATCCTCCTCCCGAGTAAGGATCTCCAAAAGCACCGTGTACCCCCAGCGGCAATCAGTCCTCAGCCTTTCAACGTCTTTTATTGAGCTAATATACTAAGACACAGGCTCACAACGCCCCTACTTTGATGAAGGTATCTCGACCTTGAAATCAGAAGCTGTTGCAAAAAATACTGGAACGCACTTTTCAGCACAAGGAGGCATTGCAGTTTTTCCTTTAGATGTAAGCGAAGAGGAGGAGGTCACGTTCTCCTAAGAAGCAAAGGCGAAACTTTTCTGCATTCCTGAAAAGATTTCAGAGGAGAAAAGGGAGTTAAGTTTCGAAAAAAGAACAAAAGTAAAGGTAGAAGGAACCTTTTTAGGGGTTTGGTGGTGTAGTGAGTTGTAAAGAACGAGAGGAGAAGTATTTATGGAGGCTCCACACGTGCGTTGAAGGAGGCCAAAGGACAGCCAACTGCTGTAATCAATGCGAAGGCTTTCAAGGGTTGTGTCTACGCCGTCTTGTGGCACCTTATGACTTCCATCGCTATGGAAGTACCAGAGGGGCTGGAATTCAAGGTCGTTTCTTATCACTTTCACTCTAAGAAACGCAGGGACTATCTGAATACGGTAAAATCGGGGGGTCCAATTTTATGTCTCTGTGATGCCTAGTAAGCATATTTCACAGGTTCGAGACTAGAGTCGAGGTTCACCCTTGAGGGATATCATGGTCGACCTCGGGGCAGCGAGGAGTTCCCAAGGCGCATAACTAGAGCTGACAAAATCTAGTGAGTTACGTTCAGACCCGAATCATGGCATCAACTACTTATCTCATCTCCATATCTTTGTAATTAATGCTTTTGTACTATGTTGGGATTTTCCTCATATATAAATGGGATCTTTTCCATTTGGTAAACATCTATTGCTCAATGCTAAATACATAAGAATATTCTCTTTGCTCTCTAACATATTTTCTTGGTCTCACCACTTCGTTTATTGCTACTTATTATTCTTCATTTATTGCTTATTATTGGTCATAAAGAGCCGTTATTGATCTTATTATAAATGTTAGTCGCCCATCAACTACCTTTGATAGCTCCCAGCCGAGCGTCAGACTCGACCTCGAGGCCCCGATTGGCAGTTATCTAGTTTGATTAACATCTTGTTTTTAAGCTCTTATCTTGATTCCTAGTATCTTGCTTAGCATCTATTACCCATACAACTAGCATAAAAATAGATCACGCATTTTTTTCAATCACTAAATTGATTTTAATTATTATTACTATTTTCACAGTAAACATAATCCTCGGATCAACGATAAAGTTATTTTCGTGTGACCTATAGGTAATATATTCAAGCGGTGGAAACAGTCACTAATATTTGTATTAAAATAGGTTGTTTACATTACATCCGTCAGGGTGCGACTCTTCCTCGGACTTTACGTGAACTCGGGACTTTTTGTGCACTGGGCTATGTTAAGTCAAATTTGACTCACTACATTTACTTATTTAGATAGAGATGGAGCAGTCAAAGCCATTAGCTGCAAGGAACTTCAAAACAGTCATCTTGGGATAGTTAATTATATTATTCATATGTTCAAAGTTTACACTTTTCTTCCAGTAAGCAGCTCCTTCGAAGTCTGATCATTTCATGCCCAGATCACCTTGACAACAAAAAGAAAAGGAGAAAAAGAAAAGGAAAGAGGATAAGATAGAGACCCATAACGTAGATGGTTTTTATTTTAATAAAGGGAGATCCGTGGTTATTTCTTTTTCCAATTCACTATTAGGAAGCTGTCTTAGGTCACACTACATATCAGCAACCTTTATTGATTATCAACTGCGATAAGGTATAGGTAACTGGACGGAGAAAAGAATCATACCCATTAATAAAAATCGTGGACTATGTGTGTATTGCCACCAGTATAGGTATAAAGTCTATTCTTTAGCTTAGCCAATTAAAAAATGGAGCACATACGCACAAAAAGAATTTATTGCATTTGATCTTTTTGATTAATGGCTCTCTTTAATGCAATGAGCCATATGCTTTATAATTGTAAGCCACCCATAGTTAATTTTTCTCTTTTTGTATGTTGTCTACAAATTAAAATGGGGATCCATTTCAGCCAAGGACTTGATTAGCAAACCTGACAAATTTTTGTGTTGTTATGCTAGAATTAGCTAATCATATGGTCAACGTGGAGGCCAAAATTAACTTGGGACGTCGCCGAGTAGGTGCGACTCAATGCACCACTATTTTCACAGGCCAACTCCTCCAGAGTGTCAAAAGCACCCAAATAGCTTGTGTGGCACTCGTAAGCCCCACCTGGCTACTAGCCAGCCTTTTCTTATTTAGATTTGTAAGATATATGGACTTATATCTACATACATATGAATAATATATGGATAAATTATATGTTATGTGCTATCTTTTGGTTTGGCTTAATTTTGTGGTCTTATGGACATTATGTTAAGGGGGCCAATGTATTGTCATATAAAGTGTAGGACCAATGTGTGGATACCGAAAAGGGTAACCTTAGTTAATAATGGGCTAACTAAGGTTACATATATGTAACCATGGTTACATGCTTGTGACTCTTGAGTTTTGTAACTCATTTGTTATAAAGTGGGGGTTATGGTTCCCACATTATTGCAAGACATAATCTCTTCTTCCTCCCATTGAATCAAGAGAAAAAAACTCTATTGTTGTCTTGCAAATTCTTGTGAAAAGCCATACACCAATTTGGTTATTGTCATATTATTGTTGTTGTGAAACAATTCACATATTTTAGTCTTGTGAGGAATTCTTGTGGAAACATCAACTTCAAGACAATCTTGAAGGAAGGATCAAGGAGCAATCTTCATAAGGACATTTGGACAATCATCAAAGGAGGTTCAAAGATTTCCACAAATGGATTCAAGTAAGCTTTCGCTCATGTAGTTGTAATTCCGAATTATTCAATATGAAGGATATTGTATTTTAATTGGAATCATTATTCTAACAATTGGTATCAGAGCCACCTTCATATTTGGATAATTTGGATGTTCATAAGATTCATGTTATGTTAGGTTCATGTTCAAGTAAAGTTAGAATTTTATTTTTGAAATTCTAGTACCATGAAGTAGCATGATTTTATGAATGTTATGGTTTTTTGATGATATTTGATGTTTTAATATCATGTTATCTTTACCTGATTTAAAACATTGAATTTAGCATGATTTTGGTTGATGAACAACATGTTTTCTTGTTTAAGATTCTTGTTGAAAGACTGCCAGAATAATCGATTATCCGTTTAAGATAATCGATTATCCTGGACCAGTAAGATTGAAGTTTTTTTTAATGCCAGAATAATCGATTATCTATTTAAGATAATCGATTATCCTGGACCAGTAAGGTTGAAACGTTTTTTTTAATGCCAGAATAATCGATTATCTGTTTAAGATAATCGATTATCCTGGACCAGTAAGATTGAAACGTTTTTTTTTTATTTTTTTAATTAAACATTTCAAGTCTTTTAAGTTTCAGATTTTAATTGAATATTAATAATATGTCAATTAACATTAAGTTTTTAATATTATTAATGTATTATACATTAATATTTAAGTTTTGAATATTAATTATTTTAGTCCATCAATTTTCAGATTTTGGAATTGTCCAACTAAAAATATAACAATTAATATTCAGTTGTTGCATGTCAAAACATGTAACATATTAAGTTAAGATTCATAATATGGCTTAAGGAACTAAAGTTTTTAGCATCTAATATTTTAAATTAGTCAATTGAAGCATTATGTTGCCAAAGTAACCTCTATTGTGTAGATTGATTGATCTTGAAATATAAGATGACTGTGGATGTTAGTCTTCCATGCGTTTAACACCAGCCCAAAGGAAGTTTGTTATTTAGCAGGAATTCGAACATGCTTGTGGTGATAAATATGAGACAATTATTTGGTTTTCCATGTGAATATTAAGTCGGCCCAAAGGAAGGCTTGATATTTGACAGGAGTTTATTGTCTATATTTGATCACTACACCAAGAGTTACCACTTACAAGTTGATTTTCTGTCCAAAGACTAAAATCAATGTTGTGCTAGGTATCTTGTAATGGGATTTGCCTATTTTGAATCTATAAAGTAATGTTAAAGTTCAAGTAATTGTAAGCATGTATTAAGTAATCCTTTTGTTCTATTTTCAGTTAATTCTTCTGCTGCTTCGATATCTGCCAACATCAATAGCATCTCTGTGCTTAACGGCACAAACTTTAAGGAATGGAAAGAGAACATCATGATCGTTCTCGGTTGCATGGATCTTGACCTTGCACTTCGGAATGAGCAACCTGCTTCTCTTGAGGATACATCCTCTCCTGATGAAAGGAAGGAGATGGAGAAGTGGGCACACTCGAATTGCATGAGTCTAATGATCATGAAGCGTGCAATTCCAGAATCATTCAAGGGCACTATGAATGATGAAGCTAATGCCAAAGTTTTCCTTGAAAACCTTGAAAAGCGTTTTATGCAAAACGAGAAGGCGGAAACAAGTACACTATTGAGTAAACTTGTTTTCATGAGGTATAAGGGCAAGGGAAACATTAGGGAGTACATTTTGGAAATGTCTCATCTTGCTTCGAAACTTAAGTCACTCAAGCTAGTATTACCTGAGGAACTGCTTGTGTACTTTATTTTGATATCTCTTCCTACACACTTTAATCAGTTTAAGGTCAGTTACAACTGCCTGAAGGAGAAATGGACTCTTAATGAGCTCATTTCACATTGTGTGCAAGAAGAGAAAAGGATAAAGCAAGATAAGACTGAAAGTGCTCATTTGGCATCCTCTTCTAAGGAAACTAAGAAGAGGAAAGGTAAGGAAGTTGCGGTTGCAAGGCCCAAGATTAAGCAACATAAGGAACCTAAGGTTGAAATTACTGAATTAGGTTGCTTTTTCTGTAAGGGGACTAATCATGTGAAGAAAGATTGTACCAATATCATGCCTGGCGTGCGAAAAAAGGTACATTTCTTTCTCTTGTTTGTTCTAAAGTTAATTTAATTTCGGTACCTAAGGATACTTGGTGGGTAGATCCTGCTGCTACTACTCACATAAGTACATCTATGCAGGGTTGCCTGAACTGCCGAAAACCAAATGATGGTGAAAGATACATCTATGTGGGTGACGGCAAGAAGGTGCTAGTTGAGGCTATTGGCAAATTTAGGCTGTTGTTTAAGACCGGTTTTCATTTAGATTTGGATGAGACTTTTGTTGTACCGTCTTTTAGACGGAATTTAATTTCTGTTCCCAAATTGGACATATCAGGTTATTCATGTTCTTTTGGTGATAATAAAGTTAGTCTCTTTCAGAATTCAAATCTTATTGGTACTGGTCTTTTATCAACATTTGATAGCCTATATTTGGTTGACACAATAACCTCACATAATGAAACCTTGCATACAAGTTTAAGTGGTACCAAAAGAAAATTAACTAATGAAAATTCTATATCACTCTGGCATAAACGTTTGGGTCACATATCCATTCAAAGAATTCAGAAACTCGTGTCAGATGGAATTCTTGATTCTCTTGATTCCTCAAATTCGGATATTTGTGTTGAGTGTATCAAGGGTAAACAAACAAACAAGACGAGATTAGGTGCTAAGAGAGCTTCGGACGTCTTAGAATTGATACATACGGATATTTGTGGGCCATTTCCTACTCCTTGTAGGAATTGTCAACAATGCTTTATCACATTCATAGACGATTACTCTCGTTATGGGTACCTATATCTTATTCATGAAAAGTCCCAATCCATAGACGTGTTCAAATCATTTAAGGCTGAAGTTGAAAATCAACTAAGCAAAAGAATTAAATCCGTTAGATCTGACCGTGGTGGTGAATACTATGGTCGATATGATGGTTCGGGTGAACAACGTCCAGGGCCATTTGCTAAATTCCTAGATGAGTGTGGGATCGTCCCTCAGTATACTATGCCAGGAAGTCCTACGATGAATGGTGTAGCTGAGAGACGAAATAGGACCCTTAAGGATATGGTAAGAAGTATGATTTGTCGTACTACTTTGCCAGACTCACTCTGGGGTGAAGCATTAAAAATCGCAGCTTATATTCTTAATAGAGTTCCAACTAAAGCTACAATCAAAACTCCATATGAACTTTGGACTGGGCATAAACCCAGTATTAGGCATTTACACATTTTGGTTTTGTCCAGCTGAGGCAAGGCCTTATAGGCCGAATGAAAGGAAACTGGATGCTAAGACGGTTAGTAGCTATTTTGTTGGATACTCTAAAAGGTCCAGGGGTTTTAAGTTTTATGATCCCACTTCTAGAACTATTTTTGAGACGGGTAATGCTAGGTTTTTTTAGGATATTGAGTTTGGGGGGTGGGGAGATAAAGTTGTTAGAGATTTTGTCTTTGAGGAAGAACATGTGTCTTTCCCTCAAGTTGTTGATCTTGGTCAGGGTGTTATCATTCCTGACACGAATCATACAACTCCAGTTCAAGACAATCTCGAAAATCTCCCCAATCAGGATCCTGAAATTACTAATGAAAATCAAACTCAACAACCTCAAGAAACTGAAATGCCATTAAGGAGATCCACTAGAGAGAGGAGAAATGCAATTCCGGATGATTATGTTGTATTTCTCCAAGAACAAGAAAGTGATATTGGACTTGAGGAAGATGATCCAATCAACTTCCGTCAAGTCATTAAGGGTTCTAACTCTCAAAAGTGGATTGATGCCATGAATGATGAGATGAAGTCTATGAGCGATAATGACGTTTGGGAGCTTGTTACATTGCCCGAAGGTATTAAACCTATTGGTTGTAAATGGATTTTTAAAACCAAAAGGGATTCAGGGGGCAATGTTATTAAGTATAAAGCTCGTCTTGTCGCAAAAGGCTACACTCAGAAGGAAGGCATTGATTATAAAGAGACTTTCTCTCCAGTTTCATCGAAAGACTCTTTCAGGACTATAATGGCATTAGTAGCACATTTTGATCTTGAGCTTCATCAGATGGATGTTAAGACGGCGTTTCTCAATGGTGACATTGAGGAAACAATTTATATGGTGCAACCTGAAAACTTTGTTTTGGATGAATCAGAGAAAAAGGTTAGCAAATTAAAGAAATCCATCTATGGGCTCAAGCACGCTTCCCGTCAATGGTATTATAAGTTTCATGCAGTCATTACATCTTTTGGTTTTGAACCGAATGTTGCTGATGACTGTATATACCATAAGTTCAGTGGGAGTAAGTATATTTTTCTGGTTTTATATGTCGATGACATACTGCTTGCCTGTACTGATATAGAATTATTGCATGAAACTAAGAAATTTCTTTCAAAGAAATTTGAAATGAAAGATCTTGGTGAAGCTTCTTTTGCATTAGGAATTCAGATACAACGAGATCGCTCCAAAGGTGTTCTTGGTCTGTCACAAAAGGGCTATATCGATAAGGTTCTGAAAAGATTTGGCATGCAGGATTGTAAACCAGGCAACACCCCTGTTGCTAAGAGAGACAAGTTTAGTCTCAAACAGTGCCCAAATAATAATTATGAAATTTCAGAAATGCAGAAGACACCTTATGCTTCGGCTGTAGGTAGTCTGATGTATGCTCAGGTATGTACACGACCTGATATAGCATACATTATTGGGATGTTAGGAAGATATCTTAGCAATCCGAGAATGGACCATTGGAAGGCAGCCAAACGGGTCATGAGGTACTTGTAGAGAACAAAGGATTACATGCTTACATATCGGAAATCGGACCAGCTTGAGATCATTGGGTATACCGATTCCGATTTTGCTGGATGTTAGGATAGTTTGAAGTCTACTTCAGGCTATATTTTCATGCTTGCTGGCGGTGCTATCTCTTGGAGAAGCATCAAGCAAACTCTTACGGCCACTTCCACCATGGAAGCGGAATTTATGGCATGTTATGAAGCATCCAATAAGGCATTATGGCTGCGGAATTTTGTTGGTGGACTGCGCGTTGTTGATAGCATTAAAAAGCCACTTAGGCTATTATGTGATAACAGATCGGCAGTCCTTTATGCTAATAACAACAGTAGTTTGACGAAAGCAAAACATATGGACTTCAAATTTCGGTTGTTAAAGAAAGAGTACAGAATGGACAGTTGTGCATTGAGCACATCAGTACAAACTCCATGCTTGCGGATCCGCTCACTAAGGGATTGACACCAAAAGTATTTCTTGAGCATATTGCTTGTATGGGTGTCAAATCATTTGAGGATTATGTATTTTAGTGGGAGTTTGTATTATACAATTATGTATTGTCCATTACATTCAGTAATTCAGTTATATCTGCGCAGATATTCAGTTTTAAAGTTTTTGTACTCTTACAGTTTATGATTGATCTCAATAAAGAGAACCAGTTGGAAATAGACATTCTATTGACCACACTTTATGTTATTTCCATGCTACATACCTACACTTGATCCATGTCATTGGTTATATTGATATACGTGATCTATGTTGGTTCTAGTTATGAATGAGTAACGAAGAGCTCTTAGTTCCTATGTTGGTATGATTGATGGACCGGATTGTTCATGACAATTTTATTATGATAGCAATTTTGAGCTCCTAAGGTTATATTGTAACATATAATGCTAATGTTTGTACATATGTATGTGTATCTCGTCCAAGTGGGAGATTGTAAGATATATGGACTTATATCTACATACATATGAACAATATACGGATAAATTATATGTTATGTGCTATCTTTTGGTTTGGCCTAATTTTGTGGTCTTATGGACATTATGTTAAGGGGGCAAATGTATTGTCATATAAAGTGTAGGACCAATGTGTAGATACCCAAAAGAGTAACCTTAGTTAATGATGGGCTAACTAAGGTTACATATATGTAACCATGGTTACATGCTTGTGACTCTTGAGTTTTGTAACTCATTTGTTATAAAGTGGGGGTTATGGTTCCCACATTATTGCAAGACATAATCTCTTCTTCCTCCCATTGAATCAAGAGAAAAAAACTCCATTGTTGTCTTGCAAATTCTTGTGGAAAGCCATACACCAATTTGGTTATTGTCATATTATTGTTGTTGTGAAACAATTCACATATTTTAGTCTTGTGAGGAATTCTTGTTGAAACATCAACTTCAAGACAATCTTGAAGGAAGGATCAAGGAGCAATCTTCATAAGAACATTTGGACAATCATCAAAGGAGGTTCAAAGATTTCCACAAATGGATTCAAGTAAGCTTCCGCTCATGTAGTTGTAATTCCGAATTATTCGATATGAAGGATATTGTATTTTAATTGGAATCATTATTCTAACAAGATTTTCTAGCATGATCTTGTGCCTATATCAAAGCCTTCCTTAGAGACTTAGCTTCTCATGTGGCGATGTTTGATGCCAAGGCTTCAGCCTTGTCTTGTTGATATATTCCCAAGGCGCATTCATAAGTTGGGTCTTGAAATTGCACACACCTTGGGTTTGGCTACGTACATGTCAGTCCTTCGCCTCGCACAAAGTATCACTCTTGTGCGCACAGTCCAATTCTCAAACTTGACACTTGTAAGGTTGTGCTTTGCCCTAGTAGGACAGCCTTCAATCTTTGGCCTTTCTCATGTGCATATTTCATAAGATGCCTATGGTTGTCAAATGACATATATAAACGTAGCCCTCACAACATACTTCCATCCCACATCGTGCATCATCGCCCACGAGTGCATGTCTAGGCCAATAGACCCTTGCTTTTGCTAGGCTGAACCAAGCCATGCTCACAAGTTGGCACACGAGGCTCTTAAGAATGGCGCCTCGAGTGCCCAATTAGCACAGAGGTGTTTGTCCTTTCCTACAGTAGCCCGCTGGGTCTAGTCGTTCTATATGCCAAGCCTGTGGCACTAGTTATGCACCCAACAATAGCCCTAAGGCTAGCACCGTTCACAGAGTTCCCTAGCTCGTATGGATACCTTAAGGTTCCCCCTCAAGTGTTGCTCACTTGATGCTGCTTGGTTGCAACATGTAACTGGGAGGTTGTCTGAACATTCAACACCTCTGTCCTCCTTATATATGCTTTGAAAAAAGGTCCATGCTTCCCTAGTTAGACATATTTTGGCCAGAGAATTATAATGAACATTTCTCTCTACTCCAAATTCCAAATGATGCACCGTTTACTCTCAATGATTTGTGTTGACTTCCTTCACATGTATATGAAGTTTCACTCCATTCCCATATCCTAGGGAAGAGATATAGCCTTCGCAAAATTCATCTAATTATAACAATGCAACTGAACTTGGCTGAGTCAAGCCCATTCATGGCACACACGCAACTATCACCCATATGTTAGACCTTTAGTCTCCTCCCAAGTCCTTGCTATACTTCATTAGCACTCTTAGGACATGCAATACACAACATCTAGATAGTTGTTGACTCCCGCAAAGTCCCTTTTCATGATGCTCATTCTTGAAGCCCATCGTCAGTACGTGTCACCTGCACGGCTAACACTCGTACAGCCCGCTCCGGGCGCACAGTGTTACAACCTCTCAAACATGCCATCTTCCTCGATGACATAGCATGCCTACAACAACCCATAGTCTGTCCCCTCAAGGCATTACACGGTGGCTCCCAAATCCTGTGGGTTGGACTTCTTAAATCCTATCTCAAAATGGAGCCGTTCCCCATGCACTTTGAAGTACCTCTGCACTTGCACCCTCTGGTGGTTAATTTTGTGGTAACACACATGTCATCAACATTGTAACCCTCACGGCCTTCATCTTTATCTGGATCTCTCGACTCCCCTCTTGGCAATTTTAGTAGAGCATCCTCTTGTGTGGCATGCGTAGTCCATCCGTAACTTTTGTGGTCCCCTTACCTTCGGAAGACGCTTATCCTTCAAGCAAACACTCGTTCCCAATGCCTCTTCATAGGCAGACACTCCCACGTTCAAAGTGGAAGACACTCTTGTCGCCCCTGCGATGCTAGCTCTCATGGTCCGGGTTGGCATCCCTCAATGTATCAACTCTTGCCAACCATTATCTCATGGTCCTAATGTCATTCCTTCTGGAAGATCTCACTGTGGAAACTCTGCAAACAAGGTCAAATCTCAATCCTATAATTCATAGTGACTTGCAGTCCACTTGATCCCAGACTCAAGAAGACAGATCACGGTTGATCCAACATCTTGCCCATCATTTACACTAGAGGCGGTTCAAAACCTAATATTGTCCCAATTGAAATATTACATGGCTAGTGGAAACCCATGATGCAACATGGCATTTTTGACCTTCACGTGCTTTGCTCCTTCTAGGACTAAGCAAGCTTTTGTGTACTCCTTCTGAGTACTTCATGTTCTCAAAGTGATAGTTTTGCAACATTGCCAAATAACTCTTTGTTCTCAACTCTTCTCTTCCTCGGCAATTACCCAATGTTCCTGGTAAGTACCTCTCTGCCATCCCCATAGTAAGAACCGTCTTGATTCTTTTATCAACAAGGCACCCTATCTGATGTACCTCTCTACATAGACCTAACTCATTCGTTCTCCGGTGGTTATCCGTAAGTCTGGGAAGACCATACTCTCAACTTGAAAATCTTCTCAGCTATAATGCTTAGCTATTCCCACCATTATCTTGCCTCCTCACGTTTGTGGTTCATCATAATGCCACCCCACATGGTGGTTTGGCCAACTCATATGTCCCCACCTTAGTGGTTCGACAGTATTCCCAAACTTGCCTCCCCAGACGAAGTGGCTTGTCTCATCTTAATGAGCATGGTGTTTGACCCACCTTATTGAAACACTCAAACTCCCCATAAAGAAGATTTATCACAAGGCCTCCCTTACGGTTGTCACGACCCTCTGGCACGCCCTTCTCTAGCTTTGGTAATCACACAATGCATAGAGCTAAATTTTCAACCATTGTTCCCTCGCGATGGTAGGCACTAACATATAATTCTCCCAAAGCGATTGTTGGTGCAGCATTCGTGCCAACACCACCGCGCTAGCTCAGCGACTGTCTCGCGTGGCACTCAAACTCGAAAATGCATCTTTCCCCATGCTCACTTGTCCAGCATGGCTGTTGAGGGACTCACCTTCCACTCATTGAAACCTTTAAGATGGGTAGGCGTCAATCACATTGTTCAACTCATTGGAAAGACTCATCTCAATGTCCTCAGGATGTACCTAAGTCTACCCATCTAGAAAGATGCTCAAGTGATATGCCACTCCCATATATGGCAAGATCTCCGCATGATCATGCCCAGAGTTTATAGTCAACACCTCACTCTTCGCAACATGACTTCTCGACCTGCAAATATGGCATTTTCTTAGCCACCCGACTCATTGACATATCAACATTCACAGCAGAAGCCAAGCCTATTTGAAAGAAAATTTGTGTTACCAATTTCCCCTCTTCAAAATGTCTAACAACTCTGACTTGATGCACAACATGAATAAAACATCTCCAACTGTGAGTTTTCAATGCAAATGAAGCCTCTAGAACAATCACAATCTTCACTTGACATTCTAGCCAAGCCCACGCCTCGTTCAGTAAAGCTACTAACTTACTGCTAACAGAGTTTCTTAATCACTATCGGATTATCACAATCAAGAACATTAGCACATTAGATAATGGTGCAATCATTAACCAATCGCACTTAGCTCTATAGCTAACCAAACATGCCTTAATGGAATCTTTATAAAAACAACACCCGTTGCACGGAAGACATCCCTAATGATAGCACATTCAAAGTAGTATGACCCAAAACCAACTCCCAAAACATAGACCATGGTGGAAGCAAGACTATAAAATGGCTTGATACAGAAAGTCGTATGTTCATGGCTGGCAAAAAAAATCTACCATAATGCACACAACCAATGCCTTGTAACCAACGATATCGGGTTCTCTAACTCGAATGTCATGAAAATATCATTCCTACTTTGATGTGACATCTGCACTGACATTCCATCAATGCGTTACATTTTAGCCCTCGTAAATTATAACATTCAACAAAAGTTTTATTGGCGATCCATTTGTGCTAATATCAATCTTGCATGGCATCAACTCAACCATACAATGAGCCTTACCCAAGGGCTTCATATCATGTTACAATACAATCCTTTTCTCTAAAGCTAACTATCACGTGCCGACTCCTCCAAAGTGTCAGCGGCACGCAAATACCCTACACGACGCTCGTAATCCCACCAGACTACAAGCTATCCTTTTCTTATCCCAGGTTTTCTAGCACGATCTTGTGCCTATGTCGAAGCTTGCCCCAGAGTGTTAGCTTCTCATGTACCGCCCGTTTGATGCCAAGGCTTTAGCATTGGCTTGTTGATATATTCCTATGGTGCATTTCACAAGCTAAGTCTTGACATTGCGCACATCCGGGGTTTGGCAACGGACATCGTCAGTCCCCCGCCTAGCAATGAGCGTCGCTCTCGTATGCACAGTCAAATCCTCAAGCTTGACTTTTGCCTTGTGCCTTGGCATGTGGATGTGTTTTGCCCTAGTAGGGCGACCTTCAATCTTTGGCCTTTGTCATGTGAGTCTTTCGTAAGATGCCTATGGTTGTCATATGGCATTGGCAAATGTAGCCCTTGCCAATGGGCCTTGCTTTTGCCAATGGGCCTTGCTTTTGCCAATGAGCCCTTGCTTTTGCAAGGCTAAACCCAAGCCATGCTCATAAGTCGACATACAAGGCTCTCAAGAGTGGCACATCGAGTTCCCAATTGGCACAGAGGTGTTTGTCATTTCCTACGGTACCCCGCAAGGTCTAGTCGTTCCATACATCAAGCCTCTGACACTAGTTCTGCACCACACACTAGCCCGAGGCATGGCGCAGTATAGAGTTCCCTAGCTCGTATGGATACCTTAGACACTCCTTAGAGATTCCTAGGCAGGCCCTTGAGGTTCCCTCCAAGGTTTCTTACTTGATGCGGCTTGGTTGCAGCACGCCCCGAGGAGGTTGGCTGAGCATTCAACACCTTTGTCCCCCTTATATATGCTTTGACAAAATGTTTATGCTCCCCTAGTTGATATGTTTTGGCCAGAGAATTATGATGGACCATTCTCTCTACTCCAAATTCCGAATGAGGCACCGTTTATTCTCAATGATTTGTCTTGACTTCTTTCACATGTACATGAAGTTTCGTTACATTCCTATATCCTAGGAAAGAGATACGGCCTTCACAATATTCAGCTAATTATGATAATGCCACTGAAGTTGGCTAAGTCAAGCCCATAGGTAAATGAACTCCAAGATGACGCCGAACCTTTTAAGCATATATAAGGACAAATTAGGAATAAGTCATGCAGCTAAAATACCTATATTCCATCTATAGCTCGAAAACGTTTGGTGCTGACACTCATGGCATGCACACGGCAATTGCCCATAGGCTAGACCCTTGGGCTCCTTCCAAGTCCTTGCTATACTTTCTTGGCACTCTTAGGACATGCAATACAACATATAATTTTTGTTTCCTCCCGCAATGTCACTTTGCCGGATGCTCCATCTTAAAGCTCATCGTCAGCACGTGCTGCATCCACAAAGGGATCCAGGATTTTAAAAGGATGAGTGCACTATTGTAAAGAAGTGCATCTAGAATTTAGATTTGACGAGTTTAACTTTTGTTTCTTGCCAGGAACCCACCATACTATTGAAATTATACGTTCAAACTTATATTTTTTTTATAGTTTTGATAATTTTCACATATATCTATATATACTTCATGTCGAAAATAAAACTGTTTTGAGTGAAATTTGAATGGTCAATTTCACTTGTAGAGGTGCACCCAATAATAATTACACTATAGGTTTTTTGAGCATGGATGCACATACATATTTAAGTAATTTTGAAAAAATATAATATTATCATACTTGGTTTAGGGAAAGGAGTATGGGTTGAGGTGAACCCATATCCCATAACCTGGATATGCCTCTGCGCATGCACGGCTGACACTCACACAGCCCGCACGGGGGGCGCAGCGTTACAGGGGCCGAGAGGCAACAAAAGGCAACCCATAACAGTATATATGCCTATCGCGACATATGCACCACTAAACCTGACTGGCTGTGTTGTAGACTGAGTCAATAGATGAAATCAACGTAGCATCTCGATTGACGCATCATATCCAGCCTGATTAACTATGTTGTTAGACAGAGTCAAGTACAAAAATTTTGACGCTTCACCATGGCAACAGACTCATAAAATCTAGGGGATATGTACATCTTAATCTGTCAAAGTTTTAACTTGGAATTGTAGCTGATTAACTGTAGCATGCCTTAATAGAAGCAACTTGTAGCTGCTAAGAAAGAACTTCCTTTACAGGACTTGGAATAAGCGTATCTTTGTTAGGTGGTTTCCACTTATTTTTGTAGCAACGACTCTTCTCTACTTCATAGATGTAGGAGAGGTTTTTACTTTTTGACACATGAAACTAAATGCACATGGGCAGAGATCTTTTGGATGATGTTAAAGACATCGAACAGATAGCTCTATTATGGAAAAGAGAATTAGTAATGGAAGGATCATTTGTTAGGTCTTCCATTAAATCTTTGATCTATTAGTTTTGAAAGAACATTTTAGGATGTTTTTCATTAATTTGAGGATGTATTTAATTACTTAAACGAAAGTTTTGGCTGAATAGAAACTCTTTTTCAATGGACATTGTTTTTTGTTTCAACTACTATAGTCTCTATACCAAAATCTTGTAGACCTCTTTGTCATTGCATGTGAAGATGTATATTAGAAATGGCAGTGGACACATGAATGGAACGCATCAAACTCTGAAAACTTGATAATCTACAATATCTAATTCTCTGTACAAATTAGGAAATCGGTGCAGCAAGAACATCACACTTCAGAAACTGCTGGTAATCCTTGTTTGAACCAATTATAGAGCCCTCCCTCCAAATGAAATACGTTAGTGTAACCATTGAGAATTAGAAAATATGCAGCAATAAGTGACCTGCACGTACAAGGTGATCTAGTAAGTCTATATATTGCAGAAAAGGTTTCTCTTCTATATATCAACAAGAAAAGAATTGAAGAAGAACCTTGACTGTTGGCCCTCGGGAAGATTTTGGGTAGGCTTCATTGTACCCCCAGATGAGCAAGCCACTATTATCTTTGCATCCTTGTTTATTTTAGATTCAACCACTGCTTGAGGATATCAACAATGTCAGTTAGTAACTGAATCAATCAGAAAATATTAAGGGATTAAGTAGTGACAGTAGTACTTTGTATGAATTCGGGGTTTTCTTCAGTTCCAGAAAATATGCCAAAAAAGGCAAAAGCAACCCGTCTAGCAATGTCCCATGCTGTCCATTCCTTTATTAGCCTGTATATCTGGACATTAATAGCTCCTTCTGGATGAGCCTGCATGCCACTACCTCTTCATTAATTAAATTGAATTACTCTCTCTTCATATAATTCCTCTATCTAAACACTGACTCACTCACCTCTTTGAACTCCGCCTCTGGTCGTACATCAAGAATCACAAAATTGTTCTCTTGCTGAAGTCTCAGCGCTTCCTTTGGCTCTACACTCCTCACCTGAAATTATTAGGACTAATTGTTACAACTACTACTACTACTATAACGAGCATGCATGTTGAGCTTAAAATGAAGAAGTAAGGATTCATACAGCCAACACCATCTTGTTTCAGGCTTATGTCATTAAATGTAGTTGTTGTTGCTGTCAGATCCTCTAAAATATAGCCAACCCAATTGTAGGGAAACTTAAAGATGATAAACTATATTTTCTTATTGAATACAATATTCGATTGTTAGTTGTATTCTTCAAGCAAGGAAGTAAATGAAAGCTTATTGGTGCATGGTGAAATTAAGGGAACTGAGTTACTGGAATCAGAAAATTTGAGTCATATTTCTTAAGCTGTAATCAAAAGCTCCTCCGTAGTGCTAACAATTAGCGGTTAGGTACATTGTTTAAGCAGAGGAGCTCTGCCTCTCATTAGGGAAGCACAGAACTAGGATAAAGATCTTATCGATCAATTCTTGAGAAACATCGATTTTATGTACCAATGACAAAACAAGTGCATATATGGTTGTGTTGTGTTAATATATATAATGTTGTATCCGAAAGAGACTCTCTACCCTTTCAGGGTAAAGGTAAGAATGCGTACATCTTACCTCCCCATACCCCACTCGTGAGAAACTATTGGGTTTGTTTTTGTTGTTGTTGTTGTTAGTTTCTCAATTTGTGTTATGCCTTAATTGGAGATCATGAGTTGTGTTGAAGATAGACAGAAAGAGAGAGAGATCACCCTTTTCTCAATGAGATATGCCCGTTTAGTTGACCACTCTTCTTCGGCTATTTGATCCAATAACAAAGTAGTTAGAGATTAACTTGGAACACAAATTAAAAATATAGAAGAATTATGATAGATACACGTTAAAGAGAGAAATTAAGGTGGGGTTGGTTGGGCACCTGGTGATTTTGCAGGTTTGGTTGCTGCATTCTTGATTCTGAAGGTTGAGGGATAGTAGCTCAGCCTCAATGAGAATCTTCTGCTTACTGTTGTAGCTAAGCCATATGTCACAGATTGTTTGGCACTTGAATAACAACTACTAGTAGTAGTAGTAGTAGTATGAAATCGGTGCTGTAGAGATGAGCCTGCGCTAACTGAAGTTACAGCAGCCATATATCTCCACAACAATGTGTTTGATACAAATTTGGACCTTCTAATTTAAGACTGAATGATGAAAACTTGGTGTGTCTGCTTTCTCTTTTGTCTTGAAATGGAAATATCTAAAGATGTGGATATTTTAGGCAATCTGAGTTTGTGGTGCTATTTGGATTTCATTGTGTCCATGTCATCTAACTTTTCTTCCTACAAGGATTAATATAAGCCATCCTCCTTTTTTTACCACTTTAACATTATTTTACACATAACCGAACAGTGCCGGCTCAAGCCTAAAGCAAGTCAAAGCACGTGCTTTAGCCCCTAATACTATAGTACTGCTATATCAAAGAAAAATTGTATAACTAAATTTTTATCATTTATGGATGTAGTAATACAGTCATGTATATCTAATAATTAAAACTATTTCAGTTTATTTATTTTTCTTCAGATAAATCACATGGTTTTAGGTTCTCGTGTTTTAACTACGAGGTAGTAAGCCTACAAGTGACCAAAAAGTTTTTTCTTTCTTTTTCCAATCTTCAACTAAATCAGTTTGTTCTTTATAAAATCAAATTCTCTTTTTTCTCTCCTCATACTATCTCATCTATCTATTCTGCCAAATTATTTATATACATATATATATAATTGAATATCTCTTAGGCTGCTTAATAAGTTTTTGCTATTGAGCCGCCTCTGAACTCGAATCTCAACCTCATGAATTCAGTATTCTTTCTAAGTGTAACTCGAATCTTGACTTATAAGTGGGAGATAGAACTCAATTATTGGTTGCCGTCGTCGTTGCCTAGTAATTTATAGGCCTATAGAAAGGTAATGATTGTAGGGGCATTGGCATTTATATTCATTTTTTGGGTCATATGTTAATTTGTGTTCGTTTTATAAAAGAAATTGTAAGTTTATCCGCTTTCGTATAACTTCAGCATATGGGATTGAAATAGCAAAAGCAATCACGCAAAACTTCAGCATTTTAGTAGACGGGTCTGAAGTAGCAAGTGTGCTGAACCAATTAGGCTGAAGTTTTTATTTGTAATTGCTGAAATTAAGCATAGTAACTAAAGTTTTGTTCTCTATTTGCTGAAATTTTTATTTGTAATTACTGAACTTAAGAAGTTTTGTTCTCTATTTACTGAAACCTTTATTTGAGAAGTACTGATAAATAAAATGATCAAATTCAATATTCCTTTAACTTGCAAATACACAATCACTTTTATCGTGTGGAAACATGACGAGGAACATTTTACCTAAGCACGATAAATTCTCTAATTTTTTTTATTAATATTTTGAACTTTCAAATTTACATTTAATTGAAATAGCGTAAATTTTTGTTAAAGAGTAACATACAAAGTATTACATGAACTTTAACCAAATATTTAAAAGTCAAATTTAAAAAAAAACCTTTTGTGGGAGGACAAATTTCCAAATTGGGAAGGACAATAACAATTCAAATTGAGATAACATACAAAGTGTTACATGTACTTTAATCAAATATTTAAAAATATGCATAGGAGATAAATATTATTGAGTCTATACCTAACCTATACGGGACCTTTCTTCCTTCAATCCAAGGTAAGAAACATTGTATTTCTCTCTTCATCGATTTTCTCTCTTCCTTCTTGTTTCTATTTTCATAGATAAAATTTTTGTCAGATAGTCTATATTTATATAATATTCACAAAGTAAAATATTGATAATTAATGGGAGCAAGGAGTAGCAGTTTCTATTTAGTTATGTGATGATTTTGTGTATAAAAAAATAAAAAAAAGACTTGCTCAATATCTATAAATTATGATTCAATTAATTCACTACACATATGTAGTTTAATTTTCTCTTGCTAAATGAAATCATCGCCTATTAAATACCTTTCATCGCCACAAAATGCTCTCTCCCTCCCTATAAATTTTATATTTCCTCGTCGCTAAATTTTATATTAAATACCTTTCATCCTGTATGAGTTAGTTTGGAAAGTTAATTGGAGGTTGTAGCTAAAGTTTTAGTCAATTTAGTAGAGATTTTACAGTAAATTTTAGAAATTTAGGTTGAAATATAGTTGAACCAGAGAAGAAGATGAATTTGTATTGTATACCCAAGTATACAAATATACCATTTTAGTATATAATTCGTTCCAACTATATATCCTATTAGTATAGCTATATACAATATTGGTATCATATGCTAGTTGAATTATTTTTTGGTTGTATTAGCTGCAATTAATTGGTACAATATTTGATTTTCTTTTAATAATAATAATATAGTACAATATCATGAAATACCTTATTATATTAATATGTGGTATATTATCTTTTTATCTTTCTCTTTATGCATGTGCGCTATGTAACAGTAGTATAGTCATATAGTTGCCGGAAATTAACTAGTAAGATTGTATACCATGTTGATATAGTTATATGTCATATTGGTATCATATGGTAGTTTGAACATTGTTTTGATTGTTTTAGCTGCATTTTAAGTGAATTCTATTATGAAATTATTTATATCAGCGTGAGTTGCAATAATTATGGAATTTTTGTGTGCCGGTGGACATAAATTATGTGTATTAATAGTTTTTATAGTTATGGACATAAATTATGTGTATTGTTGCAATACGAGCATGTAATTTTCTCATACTTTTATTGTGTCCTTTAATATTTCGGTAGAGTAGTATAGTTGCAGATAGTTGTAGTATCATTCCAGAGAAGTCATATGCTTTGTTGGTATACATATATACCATATTGGTATCACATGGTACTAGAAGTCTTTTTCGCTGCTTATACTTTTGTTGGATTTTTTAATATTTTATTATCATTTTTATTCTAACTAATAAATATGGAGATTTGGTTGCCGTAGATTATGTTTCTTGCTCTATAACTGGTTGTATTATTGGTAATGGTAGAGTGTGTATTGATATTTATAGGGAAGGAGATCAAGGTTTGCATGGCAATCACGTGTTGATTCGTAGAATCTTATTATGTAACTTATGGTGCTCAACAGTAATCAATGTGATATTAGAAGATTAAATCAAGTGACAACTAATATTATTTTAGTATAATAATTGAATTTAAAAAATGAGAAAGAAAAAAAATAAAAAGTATATTTTACTAGTTATATTAGAAAATATGAACAAATATTTACTATATCAATTATTTTCTTATTGTGTAAAAAAAGAATAATAAAAAAAAGTGAATACAGTAAATGAAATTAAATTATGAAGAGAAAAAAATATAAAAACAAGAAGTTAAATAAAATTTAAAAAGAAAAAAATAAGAAGAAAACGAGAAAAAAGAAAAGCGGAGAAGAAAAAAAAAGAAAGAAAAAAGAAAAAAAAGAAGCATAGAAATAAAAAAGAATTTGAGATTAAAGAAAAAATTTCTCACAAAAACTACTACAGGTAGGAAATGTAATTAGTTTATGAGAAGAAAAATAAATGAGTAGACAAGAATAAATAATTTTATTTTTATGGGTAGCTGTGTCAAAACATATTAAATTAATTCCAAATCCAGTTAAGGCTTTCCTTATGCTAACTTTTTATTAGCTAACTGATGGGCGTAAGTTGGGTCCTTAATTTGACAAAATACCCCTTGGGAAAAATAAGGTCTTTGATTTAGTAGAACCCTATACCAATCAATTAAGTTCTAAATTCAACGCCTTAATTTCAGTTTTGCTGTATCCTCTTCATTAACTATTGTAGTACTTACAAATTGCAGCATAAAAGAAAATTAAGATAATGATAAGGTACATTAACCATGTAAGCATAATAGATAAAAAAAATGTTTACACAAACATTAGAAGCACGTAAAAGAGAAACTATAAATTTCTATTGTAACCGACTTTTTCATGTAGAAATTGTAATTTACAGCTGTCAACATATTTTTAGTTGTATTCACACTTTCTATTTGAGCTAAACGAATACGGAAATAGATATCTAAATATTTTCTACAGTCGAATAACAAGAATTAAAAACATTATTGGCCAGCAAATAATGGGCCTCATAACGTTGAACTAGAATTGGTTAGGGGCCGCGCGAATGCAGGCTCCTACTGCCACAAATTATAACGTAAGTTCGGCCACTAAGGCCGATCTTAAGCTAGCACCCCTCCAAGGTGCAATAGAGGTCACCAGCCTTGGCCATGGGCCTTCTTGATCTTCCATTGACCCCGTCCAGATAAGCATGTTACTCCTCCTACTTGGCCCATTTTTATACTACTTCTTCTGCCTCCAACTCTTTATTTGTCGATGTGAGACAAAACTGGTTTCGACTTCTCCCATTGGCCACATTACATACGTACTCAAGGAGGAATTTCTTTCTCATTGTTGAATAGAACAGTTCAAATTCTTAACTAAAATTAGCTAATTCTTAGCAACAAAAGATAAACGCATTAAAATAGCCTTTTGAAGTTAATTAACAATACAACTTACAAGCTAAACTTTCTTCATGATTAACATTTTTCACTTTATGTCATGTCTGAAACAAGCGAGAAAGAACGGAGAGCAAACAGGGAGATCTACAAGGTGGTGAGGAAAGAAGCAAAGCTGGCGGTTACGGAAGCTAAAAACGCGGCGTTTGGTCGCATGTACGAGGAACTAGGGGAGAGAGGCGGGGATAGGAAGTTATTCCGGTTAGCTAAAGCAAGGGAAAGGAAGGCACCTGATCTTGACCAAGTTAGGTGCATCAAGGGCGAGGATGGTAGAGTTCTGATGGGGAAGTCTCAAGTCAAGCAGAGGTGGCAGGCGTACTTTCGAGACTTACTTAACGAAGAGGGGGATCGTACCATAGAGCTAGGGGAGTTGGGGCATTCAGAGCAACATAGAGACCTTGGGTACTGCAGGCGCATTAGGGCGGATGAGGTCATGGGAGCTTTGCAGGATGCGTAGGGGTCGAGTGACCGGGCCTGACGAGATCCCGATGGAGTTCTGGAAGTGCATGGGTAGGTCAGGAGTGGAGTAGCTCTCCAGGTTGTTCAATGCGATCTTCAGGACCAAAAGGATGCCGGATGAGTGGAGGTGGAGTACAGTGGTGCCCTTGTACAAGAACAAAGGGGACATCCAGTGCTGCAACAACAATAAGGGTATCAAATTAATAAGTCACACCGTGAAGGTCTGGGAGCGGGTGATCGAGGCGAGGGTGAGGGATATGACATCTATATCTATGAACCAGTTCGGTTTCATGCCGGGTCGCTCCACTACAGAAGCTATCCACCTTGTCAGGCGGCTGGTGGAGCAGTTCAGGGATAAGAAGAAGGACCTGCACATGGTGCTTATCGACTTAGAGAAGGCGTATGACAAGGTCCCAAGGGAGGCGCTATGGAGGTGCTTGGAGGCGAAGAGCGTGCCGGAAGCCTACATCAGAGTAATCAAGGATATGTACGATGGAGCTAAGACTAGGGTTAGGACGGTGGGTGGCGACTCAGACCATTTTCCAGTGGTTATGGGGCTCCATTAAGGATCGGCGGTTAGCCCTCTCTTGTTTTCCTTGGTGATGGATGCTCTAACCCGACATATTCAAGGGGATGTGCCTTGGTGTATGCTATTTGCTGATGACATAGTCTTGATAGACGAGACGAGGGTTGGTGTTATTAAGAGGTTAGAGGTATGGAGACAGACTCTCGAGTCTAAGGGTTTCAAAATAAGCAGATCTAAGACTGAATACCTAGAGTGCAAGTTTAGCGCCGAGCCGAGCAAAGTAGGCAGGGACGTGATGATTGGATCTCAGGTCATCGCCAAGAGGGACGTGATTCAGGGGGACGGAGAGATTGACGGGGACGTCACTCATCGTATAGGAGCGGGCTGGTCAAAGTGGAGGCTTGCATCAGGAGTCCTGTGTGACAAGAAAGTTCCACAGAAACTCAAGATGAAATTTTATTGAACTGTGGTTAGACCTGCAATGTTGTATGGAGTACTGGCCAGTGAAGAACTCTAATGTTCAGAGAATGCAGGTTGCGGAGATGAGGATGCTTAGGTGGATGTGCGAGCTCACCAGGTTAGATAAGATTAAGAATGAAGTTATTCGAGAGAATGTGGGGGCGGCCTCGATGGATGAGAAGATGCGAGAAGCGAAGCTGAGGTGGTTCGGGCATGTGCGGAGGAGAAGTCTTGACGCCCCGGTGAGGAGTTGTGAGCGGCTGGCGATTGTCGGCGTTCGGCGAGGCAGAGGGAGGCCTAAGAGGTATTGGGGAGAGGTGATTAGGCATGACATGGCTAGAATGTGGGTTTCCCAGGACATGACTCTTGACATGAAAATCTGGAGGTCTAGTATCAGGGTTGTAGGATAAGGACTCCTAGAGTTTTTTGTACTCCTCACCCGGGGTTGGGTGAGGCTTGGCAGGGCTATCCATAGATGATTTGTGTTTTGGAGTGTATCTCCCTTATGGTAGTTATTTATGGCAGTTACTGTATGATATTATTGCATGTTATTTTATTTATGTTCATATGTTTATATAATTATTTACGCTATTTCTACTAGAGTTAATAATGCTCTTTTGTTTTTATTTTTGTTTTTGTTTTTCCTTTCCTTCACTGAGCCGAGGGTCGATTGGAAACAGCCTCTCTGCCCTTTCGGGTAGGGGTAAGGCTCGTCTACATATTACCCTCCCCAAACTCCTCTTTGTGGGACTATACTGGGTAGTTGTTGTTGTTGTTGTTTTCATGTCTGAAACAAGTGTATCCAGTAATGTTTGTAAATTAAACTTAATTTAATTATTTTTAATGTGTTCTTCAATATTTTGTAGCATTGGTATATTTGGCGAAAGAAAGAAAGAAAAGATAAGATTTGATGTATATTGGGATACCAATATTTTGTAGCATTGGTATATCAAACCAAAGGATCACTATCACATCAGCTTTAGATGGTTTGCGACTATGAAAAAATATTATCTGCTCTTCAGGAAAAGAAGAGCTTATACATTATAATATGATGGTACGACTCAGAACTTGATTAGTTGCAAAAGACTAAGATCTAGTCATTGTCTGTTAACACAAATAAGCAACTTTTTGACTAACTCCAACATGCGATGCAAATAGCCAAATACCCATTTTATGAAACTGACTCTTCTTCTTGTTTATATTATACTGATCCATGCCAGATTATTTGTTCTAACACTGAGATGCCTCTTTTTTTTATCCCTAATTTATGAGTCATTATTGAAAATTGCAAGTTTTGTGTAACCCTAATTTATTATGCATTGTTGAATCTTTACAATAGCACATGTAGACTAACTTTTAGTCTCGATTACATACATGTACTGATGTACCAACCCACCAATTACTTTTAACTTGCCAAATATATTTTAAGATATGTTACGCGTAAATTATCAAAATTCTACATACATCAAACAGAAAGCGTCAGATTATATATAGGCCAGCTTTACGGACGGACAGAGTCTCATAAAAACATTAGAGACGTAAGAAGAAAAAAAAATTTGGCATTGTAAAATTATTCATTACAAGGATGAACACATAATGGAATCAGCTACTACATTGGCAGTGGCATTCAGTGGCGGAGCCAGGATTTATACAAAAGGGTGTCAAAAGTAACTATTGTACTAGAAGTTTGTCCTACGACAAGGATTGTCAACCCCTTATGTATATTCAATTTTTAAAAAAAATACCTATCTACACAATGTTATTTTCCGGCGAAGGGGTGTCGGTTGACACCCCTCGGACAAGGGTAGCTCCGCCCCTGGTGGCAACAGATGAACCAGCCACGAGTAGAGGTGGCAAAATGGTTCAAAGAAAATAGTTAACCACCCATATTATCCACCAAAATATAGGTTGGATAATGAACTTTTTAAAAACGGATCAAATATGGATAAGAACCTTATCCATTTTCTAACCAATGAGTAACCAATGGATCTAACTTTTACATTTGTAAAGCCTCAAATTGGGGGTTCCGCAAATTAGGGAGATTAAGAATTCTCCCAAAAGTGATCATATACAAGAAGTCATGAATAATATAGGTTACTTATATTATCTGCCTATTAATCCATTTTTTATCCGTATTAAATATGGGTTAAGTCGAATAATTGATCCGATTTTTCATTATATATTTCAACCCAAACCATATCCGACCCGACCGGCCCATTAGTCACTTCTAGCCACAAGGTAGAATGCAATTGTAACCAAAATTGCTTAACCGGGATAGAATAAGCAGATCCAACATTTGAAAGCAAAACCAGAGAAAATGTATATACAAGGCTGTAATTAAAGGCTATGAGGAACAGAGGTGGATTCGGCGTTTAATGGCTACGTGTGCCATTATTTTAATGCAAATCGGCCAGGAGTAAAGAAGATTGAATAAGGGTATACATTACACTCCTTCAATATACATGCAAATTAATATTATATTATGGCTTTGATGCATCACTGTAAAAAAATTATAATTAATAAAATAACATTACATGGATAAATAGAAAGTGATTAAATTACATCCAAGAAAATTTGAAGATCCAGAAAAAGCTAAAGGAAGTACATATATAACATAAAAATGAGATTGTACAAGAAAAAGTGAAAAGTAACAGGTGAACAACTAAGACATCCAGAGAGTCTTGATCCTGGGAGCTGCGTATCAGTGGGACTTCCACTCTTCAACCATGGCACCTTCAATTATTTTGTGACTTGGGGTGCCAATCGTTGATTATGTAAGATATTTTGAGAAAAATACTAATATGTATATATATAGAGACCGGGTGCCACCCCCAATTGCATACATAAATCCGCCCCTGATGAGGAACATCTCATGTGTCCGCATTAGGCCACCCTTCTTATTAACAACAACAACAACAACCCAGTATAATCCCATTTAGTGGGGTCTGGGGAGGGTAATGTGTTCGCAGACCTTACCCCTACCCTGGGTAGAGAGGCTGCTTCCAAATAGACCCCCGGCATCCTTCCCTCCAAGAACTTCCCACCTTACTCTTGGGGAGACTCGAACTCACAACCTCTCGGTTGGAAGTGGGGGTTGCTCACCATCAGAGCAACCCCTCTTGTCTACCCTCCTTATTAACTCCAAAACAAATTTTTTTGGTTATATAAAAGTTGTTGAATTCCCTTGATGTAAGGAAAATTCAAGTGAAGCGGCAAAGGGATTCAAGAATTGCTAATCCATGTGTGACATTTTAATACTACTTTTTTGAATCCTTTATATAAAGTCTTGGTTCCGCTACTGAGTTCAATCGAAAAGTCTCATATAATCATGCATGCTGGTACCTGAATAATGATAAAACTTTCAGGCCACGACATATCTCTCGAGGAAAAATATTATCCAGCCAAAAGCTAAAAACATCTGCAGCTCTACATACATAGAACAAGAAGATCAAAACAATACCTTTTTTCTTTAAGGCAGCAATTTTTATCACATTCTGCTGCCAGTTGTAGCTAGATATTTAATAAGCTTCTAATCATTCACCAACCAGAACCTCCAAAGTAATAGCATGAATAAATTCCTAAGAGAACATGTAAAATCACTTGATGTTTCCAACAACCAAAGAAAAAACAAATGACAAGCAATGCAGGAGTAAAACCAAGTAACTTCTTCCAATGAAGCTTACCAGCAGTCGATACGTGACTGAGTCGCATAAACAGATCATCATTCCTGAGCTACACCTTCAACAAGAAATTAGGCGTCAGTATCAGTTTTTTTCTAAAAACAAAAATAATAATTGGTTGATCTTGTGTTAATTTAACCTGTTGCAACAGTTTCAGCCTAAGACACTACTTTAGACCTAGGGAAAAACACCCTTAAAATGGAGTATATACGTAATAAACCCCTAATTTTAAGACATTTGCCCATCGGAAGTAGCAGGTGACACTATACATGGAGACGGTTCCACACAACTCGATTGAAAAAGAGCGTCATGACCCTCACTTCTTATATTAGGCAAGATTAAAATATTTTTATTTGACCAGTCAAAGTGCTATTATGCATTTTGAAAACTGTTCGACTATTTACCAATTAACCACCCATAATTGCTATTAAGAAAATACTTTAGCCGTCGTTAACAGTCTTTAATAAATATATAAAAATATGTTTATTGCTGGGTGATGCTTTCCTTGTTTCCTTTTATTTTTCACTTTTCATAATATTTGGATTTTCCAAAAATAAAAAGGACATATAAATGATCAAAGAACATCACAAAAAATCGGAGCACATGATAGACAACTAGATAATGGCTCTAAAATCTTCATGGAGTACGTTTTTCTACAGTCCTTTTCATCCAAAGTCAACCGCCTATGTATTTTCTTTTTGTTAAGAATTTCATTCACGGTGAGTTTCCAGCTCCACGCTTTACAGCAAAAATCCATTCATTAGTCAAATATTGCAGGAAGTTGGACAGTATATAAATTTTTTTTGATTTTACACTCGATATTCTGTACATGCATTAGAGCCCAATTATATCTGAATCCACACCGCATAGGGCCCATTCAAGGAGAAGCGCTCCCTATTCGAACTCAATACCTCTTGTTAAGGGAAGAGCAGCCCCATCTACTGCACCATATCCTTTGGGGGTGAAAGTTCGACAATATATAACATCACAGATGACCATGCTTTGATATGATACAAATAAAATAAAGACTTATCAAAAATAAAGGCAGTCCATTGCTTTGTAATAGGCATGCCGCGCAAACTTTTAACCATGTGATGAATCCACATAAAACAACTCACCTTGAGCCACATAACCAACTACATCAACCGTTAACAATGAAGTTAGATTAAACTGACTCTGCAAATTTCAAGAATGAAGAAAATAAACAAACAGCAATCACAGCGATAGTTGATGGTATGCATGGATGAAAATGCTAGGAAAGTCAACTACTTTTTTGCCCTCAGAGTCATATACCAACCGCAAAAGGTTGGAATACACACACTCAAGTAACATGGAACTCTAGAAGTACAATTGTAAGTGCTTTTATATACTCCAAATAAACCCTTACCACCAGTGCCCAAACCCCCCACCCCCACAAAAAAAAAAAAAGAAACCCCAAAGAAAAAAGTTAAAAATAGTTTCTCTAGTACCTCTTAGAAAAGTTTTACCTAGAGAAAGTAACCAAAACCATCAACAGATTGAACCATGGGAAGGCACAGGCACTTCTAGCAAGTATTGGATTTTCTTTGTTTCCATCAACCTTAAAAGTCTCCACGCCTAAATGATAGCAAGTAAACAATCAAAATTGACACGAAAAGCCTCCCAATTCTTTCATGAACAGAGCAGATGTTAAAGCCCATCATACAACACCCTGAAATGTCTACTAAATCATAAGTGGTTTAGTGAATTTAAAAATGTCAAACAATTCGTGGCATGATCGAACAACCAACTTTTAGAACTGCTATGCAGCAACTCCACTTAACATTACACGTACATTGTAACATCCTAAACGCAAGATTCAAGCAATATCATCTCGTCTGTCCAGATATGAAATTTAACAACGCGTGGGTCCAATAAAGTCGAGGCAGAAAATTGAGGTTGAAACGAAAGCTAAACGCTTTATCGCAACTATCACTTCCTCCCGGATAAAGAAACCCAGCAATTTAAAGCTGGTCCTAACGAAAGCCCCCGATCAGAGAAACACGCCGTACACGAAACTGCAAAGCCGGCATAACGTCACTAAGTATCATAAATCTCCAAACTTGGGCAAGGCCTACACAGAAGTATAGTTCCACAATTTAGTTTGATCTATGAATTTCTAGCATATGTTATGGCCATCGATAATAAAGGGTCAAGCGCATGGAAGTCTAGCATGTCACCTGTAAAGACGCATAGTTTTAACGTTTTCCGCGATTCCCACCACCTGACCTCGCACCAGGATTGCGAGCATATTGCATCCTTAAGCTGACCGAATCACGGTCATGCTCGTCGAATTTATAACCTGCAAGATTTAGTTTTACTACCTCACCAGCGCAACAAATTTCTCTTTCACTGACGACTCAAATATACACAAACAAAAATGTGATGTTGTGCATAGATTGCCCCACAATTGGACATGGAGTTGCTATCAAGCAGAAAAAGTTTCGTTATGCAACCAACTGACGCAACAGGTATTCAGCAGACTATGGCAGAGTCAAAGGCACATGCAGAGCTGCGCAATAGTGCAGTCTGCAAACGTCCTTCAACTTTTATGAAAGTTTAGTGCCCCTTAAATTGCCGAGGCAAAGATCTTAACATGCAATTAACAACATGAAATAAGATGAAAGGGCTACAGAAGAGGTGGAAGGGGAGGGAGGAGTAAGCCTAAGTCCTAAGATTGAGCCTTGGAGACAGCAACGCCGAGATAAACTAATCTTGTTCAGTGCATATAACATTCACCTAAAGGATCATCACACTCAGTGACTCAACGTATATAAAATGGCTTCTTCGCACAAAAATCTACAAGCTGTCACCCATTATTATTATCTCTTACCAAGACACAAAAAATTTAAATTTTTTTTTTGTAAATAAGAAGTTAAAAGTTAACAGAATGCATAAACAAAGCCCTGGTGCTCAGAGGAGTCAAAATTTGGAGTTTATCTCCTGTAACATTCCCCAAATTATTAAGCAAGCAGTGCCAATTTAAATCATTGCTAATGCGTTTACTTTGGGTAGATAGAATCAGACTAACTTTAAGGCTCGCCAAAAATACCATCTTTTCCCCTTTTTTCTCTTTTCAGTTCCAGAAAATTATTGATTTCATGGCAACTGGTTTGGAGGATAATTCCACAAGCCAATAACTAAATTACAACCCACTGCACAATAACTCATCTTAATTAGAATTCTATAGCACCATTAACTCGTTTGACTTTTGGCAAAATCAAAGAATAGTTGACAAGGGTCTGTAATAAAACAAAAGGCCTACAATGACAAGCTATGCATAATCAATGGTGCCTAAAAGGGGCAAAAAGAGCAAACGATCAGTCAATTAACTCAACCCCAAAATAGTTGTGGCCCACCATATGAATCCTCAAGAATGCCAAAGGAGAAAAAGCCTAGAACAGGAGAGCAAAGCCATACATCAAATGGAACACATATCCGCCAGCCAATATTATGTCAGATCCTTCAGCACGGAATCATGATCTTTCTTAATCTTTTATCAGTTAGCGTTAGACTTCGTAATACTAGAAAATGATAGTTAAAGTTGCATTCTTCCACCAAAGTTGACAATTGGTGAAGCGCTGACACTGTTTATACACTAAACCTTAAGCACTTTATCCAGAAACAGCACCATCAGGTAATTAAGAAGTACGGTTATTAACAGAGCTACAAATTCTCCGACTCTGCTCCACCTTAAATATTTTAGAATATTCACAGTATTTAAGCATTTTGTTTATCTGATGAAAAAAGAGTATTCTCTATAATCAGCACTCAGTATGAGGTACCCATGTCAGCTCTAAAGAATACATGGAAAAGTTTTTATCAAGAGCTCTGACAACAAAAGGTAAAAAGAGTTAATATTGTGAGAGCCAATGGTCCACACATCAGATATTAAACTGATAAGAACAGATACTACACTTGATAACACTAGTTGAAAAGATACAGTCAGAATCAATGAAGCATACTCCAAGCACTTATCCTATGCTGGAAGACTACAAATTATCAATGCAGTGCTCTTCTCTATATACAACTTTTGGGGAGCTGTATTCATCCTTCCTCGGTGTATTGAAATAGGTGGACAGAAAATGTAGATAGCACTTACAGTGGAGCTCTGAAGAGAAGAGAAAAGTAGCACCGGTATCATGAGACAAAGAGTCTGTGTCCCTAAGAAATTTGGGGGTTTGAACATAAAAAATTGCAGGAAACAGAATGTAGCATCAATGGGGAAACTATTATGGCCAATTGACACAAAAGAAAGATGTCCTATGGGTAAAATGAGTAAATCAGGTTTATATGGAAGCAAAAGGGGATATTTGGTCACATACCACCACAAGATTGTTGCTGGTACTGGAAAAAACTAAACTCTCTGAAGGGTCAGATGCAAGAGTGGTACCAAAATGAAACATACAGCCTGACTGCTAAAGGATATTACCCAGTGACAAGTAGCTGTTTAGCTCTGCTGGGAACTATTACAAGAATGACGGAAGCTGATTTAATATGGAGTTCAGTTATGCAGCCAAAAACAGTGGATGATAGTGTGGCTAGCAAATCAAGATGCTAGTAAGTAAGGAGAGGATGTACAGACTGAATACACCCAATGGATAGTGACAAACGGTGCTTATGTGAAGCAGATAGTATTGGAACAAACTATCTTCTATTTGCTTATTGTAGTTGGATCTCTGAAGTGAGAAATACACTAGGGGCTTGAGCTGGTGTACGCATAGTACAAGCTGATGCAAAACAGAGTATACAGTGGCTGAAAAAGAGGAAACAGACTCAGTTTACAAAAGAGATAGTGGGCGCTATATGGGGAGCAATGATCTATTACACTTGGCAAGCTAGAAATTGGAGGATTTTCAGGAATTCTTGTGTAAATACCAGTTTTGTACTAGCATAAATACAAAAGGAAATTAGGGGTAGAATAGATTGGATAGGAAACTCAAAAAGAGCAAAGAAATGTCAACACTGGATACATAGTTTATGTAACTAGAATGAGAGGCTATAACCTTCCTAGAAGGTGGCTCTAATTCTGGATGCTCTTTAGTTTGTACATTTGGCTAATGGTAATATTTCACAGTTTATTACCACAAAAAAAGGGTAAAAGAAAACCACGATTTACACTTTTCGAGGAGGTGAAATACGTTTGAGAAAGATCTATCGAAAATGCTCAAAAATGGCCTAATGCCTAAGGATCACCACAAATTCAGGAAGTAGTGTCAGTGTCACTTCGCATGTACAAGTTTTCCTCAAATATATAAAAAATAACTTATAGAGTTTGACAAGTCAGTATGGGCCAGAAGGCTGGAAAGAATAAGGAGAAATTGAAACCAAGAGAGAGGAACCAACATTATCAGGTAAAATACAAAGAGAATGACCCTGGTGGATCAAACTCGGAAAAGAAATTGTTCCTTGGCCGAGATATCAGTCTACTTAGAATAGAGTTTCATGGATCACAAATGAATAGTATGAGTGCAACCTTATCCCCAAGGGAAAAGAAAAGAGTATTGAGTCTAGGAGTGAGTAATCTATTGTAGAGATTTTTGTAAGTAATCACGACTTTTGGCGCAATTTGACAGGATTGCATATGGATTACTCACTCCTAAGAATGACAGAATAGAATACAATAAAACTATAATACATTGATAGGTTACGGTACGAAGCTACTTTTGCCTAGGGAGCACTGCAACCTCTTATGTTCCACAGGAAAGGCAAGGACGTATCTACACTGCATACAGGAAAACATATAAAGTACTGGGTATATTGCGCATCTAGTGAAATAAAGAAAGCAAAAGCCTAGCAGGCCATCAAGGAGATGTCAACACTTGGGCTAACTTCCTCATTTCTTAAGGATTACTACATGCAAGACCACACAACAATCAAGAATGTGAGCTGACCGACAAGCCTGCAAACGGAAACTATTCTTCCTGGTCTCAAGTTTAACTAATCTGATCCACTAAGAAGTAAGCCTGCAAACGGAAACTATTCTTCCTGGTCTCAAGTTTAACTAATCTGATCCACTAAGAAGTGTAGGTTATACTAATATTGCAACTTAGAAGCAAAAAATATTTTTTTTTGCTCTTGTTTAAACTTTGAAAACCTCATTCTCATAGTTGCTTCTACAGGGCTGCATAAGTTGATAGTGTGGATTTCAAAGTAACAGAAATAGAACTAGCTCTTGATAGATGCAGAAGGTTTCTGTTCTTCTATTTTTTTGGACGAAGTAAGATAAGATGTATGAGGATTCATATCGCCAACCCCAATTTGTTTGGGACTGAGGCATAGTTGTTGTTGAAGTAAGATAAGATGCAAAAGGTATTCTTATAATTGTTTCTACAGGCTTCCAAAAGGTGAAAGAATATGAAGGCTAACTGTATTACTAGCAGTCACGAGATAAGACTGCAGATGGGTATGTGTCACGAGATAAGACTACAGATGGGTATGTTGAAATAGAAGGGTGCGTCAAGCTCACCTTGCAAGGCATCCATTGCAGCAGCTGCACGAAGTGGAGTCACAAAATCAACAAAGCAAAGAATCAAAGGATCGCCTCCGAGCTGTATAAGTCGATAGTGCAGTGAATTTCAAAGCAATAGTAGACAGAACTAGGCCTTGCTAGATACAAAAGTTTTTTTTTTTTGGGGGGGGGGGGGGGGGGGGGGGGGGGGGGGACGAAGTAAGAAGATGCATGTGGATTCATATTGCCAACCCCAACTTGTTTGGGAATGAGGCGTAATTGTTATTGTTGTTTAAGTATATAAGATGCAAAAGGTATCCTTACATGTCGCGATCCTTTTGGTACCAGCCTTACTTCTTTGTAACCTACAAAAGGGCGAAATATATCTGCAAACAAAAGTCAAGGAGAAAAGTAGAATGGGACGTATAACAATAAAACAATGAAGCAGACCACACAAGGATACGTGACACCTCTCTTCTTGTACAATCCGCAGGCAAACCCTCTACAAACAATGTACTGCTAGCATCTGGAGGAAGGGAAATTTCTGGTCTTCCACCTACCATTCCAACATTCCTGCTTTTTAAAGCCAGCGGGTCAGGTCCCCCAATCCCCATAACACGTGGATCTTCAATAGGATGGCCACTAATTCCACTATTTATGGATCTTGCAGACTCACTGGCAACATGGGAGGAAAGTTGCTGGAAATTTTACCAATACATTAGACCTATACAGTATCAAGTAAACACGCCCAAAAGAAAATAAAAATGAATTACCCCACTACGGAGGTAGCGCTCATAGGATGCTTCTATAGGATCTGTGTCTCTAATGACATGAGGCATTCCCCTTTCATCATCACGGCCATAATAGCCAGGAAACTCGGGACCACTTGGAACATCTACAAAGGGCAACACCAAAAGAAACTAAATACAGAAAGAGAGAAACAAACACTAAATATGTGTCAAAGAAATAATCTTTTTTCGGGTAATATGACCACAAACAAACAAGCAAAGAATAGTAAAATGAAGCTAATTGAAGTGCAACAACTATCAGCATGAGCAAAAGATAACAAAATAGAAACCAAGCCAGCTACTTGACATGATTTTTATCCTAGTTTTCCTCGAGAAAAGAGTTAAAGGTCTAGTTAGGTGAAAGCAATTTGTGGTCATGCAGAGTTACAATTTACGAATCTTTAGTACCAACATCTGTGGGCTAACACAACCAAGCCAATAATATCATTGCACTTCCGTACTTTTTATCTATATAAATACATCACGATTACACATAAATCTTAAGCAAGTTGGGATTGGCTATATCAATCATTATTGCTCACGTTGTTCATTTAAACCGATGTCCGTCCAATATTATAAAACTTAGTTTCTCTAGCACTAGAAATTCTTGGAATGGTCCTACAAACCGGTGCATCTTTTATCGAATTGGTTCTCTATCATTCTTGTAGTGTCCCAAGGCTACGTCCTATTACTCTTTCCTAAATTATTATTTTTTTACAAGGTAAATTGTTACTCTTTCTTAAATTATTATTGTACTTCTCATAGCCACAATAGTTTGAACAACTTTGAATATCTCCTTTGTTTTACATATTAGAATCAATGTACTCTTTCTCCGCTCATGGAACATCCTACCACCTCACAACAAATGCAATACACTTCAAATATGGACTACATACTTTTCTAATCTGCATATTTTCACGGTATCATTTACTTCTACTTGCCTAATTCTACAAGTTTAGCTAAAGTTTCTATTGGAAAAATATGTATGGAGATTGATAAAGTTATCCTAGTGATTCGAGAGCAATTGATTGAAATAGCCTCTCTATCTCTCTTTGTTGATCTCATTATCTCCAAACAACACTTTTTTAGAGTCGTCTTTAGTACACTTCAACTGGCTTAAGTCCTTATGCTCTTCTTTCTCGGGTGTCTGGTTTATAAATTTATTTCTCCCATTTATTTCTCGGGTAATGGACTTTTTAGCTTTCCTCTTAGCTCATTTATACTTTGCAGCAAAGGATTTTCCAACTTGTGTTTTAGGTACTTCCAGCTGAACTCTCGTTTTATTTTAGTAGCTCTTTGCACCTCCGCATTCCACCACCCACATCTTGTGGTCGAGGTCTTGGGCGTTTAGACACTCCTAACACTGCACTTGCTACTTTCTTAATGCAACTTGACATTTACTTCCACGTGATGTCTCCATTCCCATACGGTTTTTCCTCTATCGTTTTTCCTGAAATGGTAGCTAGTTTGTGCCTTTTAGTTCCCACCACCGAAATCTCGGTTGTTTGTAACTCATCAACTTTCTAACTCTTCTTTTTGCTTTACATCCAAAATCACCATATTCTCTTGGTACAATATCACAATCCCTATATGTTGTTCTATCACGTCTTCGGAAAAGGATAAAGTTTGTTTAACTATGATTATCCCACTCCTAAGTATTATTAGGTGAGATTTTCTCTCTTTCAGATATGTGTAGCTACAAGTAAATCATAATTTAAAGCAACCTCTAGTATAGTCTTTCACCTTTAGTATAGTCTTTGCTTCATCATTTCTGGTACCAAACAAGATTCCTTGTGTACTTGGCCGAACCAGTCTGAATATTCAGATCTTTCCTAATAAAAATATGATGATCCCCTAGAAACTCTTAGACCAATGTGTCCATATCTTCTCAAAATTATTATAACATTGATTTTCTTATTCACATACAAGTCTTAATGAGATAATCATATTCCAACTTGTTTTACCTCTCCAACTTATCCCTAAGTCCAGGCTCCACTATAATATCACGTGTTTCCTATTCTTGTCCACTAACAATACCACAATTTATGACTTGTGTTGCCAATCTCTCTAACCTTTTTTTCCCCCAAGGGGAAATTTTTAATAGCAAGCAATACCAACTCTCCTTACTACTAAGGTATTCTTCCAACCCCCAATTTACCCATCAATGTTCTGACCTTTTTCCGCTTTAGAGGGGCCTATAAGCAGATTCTACAATTTTTATGTCCTCCTCTTACTCCAGCAATGCAAATGAATATGTTCCAATCCCAATCATAGCTGTCGATCTTTGGACTATAAGCAAATACTGGAATTTCCTATTTCCTCCTCTTACTTGCAAGAAAAAAATCACTTTTGGCAAGTACGCTTCCGATAACTAACATAGGCCATAGCTATCATATTTTTTGGTCAATTTTCCCCTTTAGCATACCAATAACAAAAATACTAAAAGTACCATTGTTTTTACTTCCTAATCTTACTTCAGCAATACCCAGTACATTTTGGTGTTTATTCTTCCAATTCCTCCCATAACTATCTCCTCAAACACATGAAAAGCCACAAAGGTAAAGTTCTTGACTGAAAAAGGTAGTAAATGAATAAACCCTAGCTTTTACAAACCCTAAGTTGAGAAAAAATATGCAGAGATCTCGAATTATTTAGACACAAAAAAGAGAGCGGGAGTTGATTAAGATACCATATTCGGCGCGAGGACGTTTTGCGACGAGTTGAGGAGGAAGAGCCGCCGCCTGCTGCACACCGCTGGTGTACCTCCAGTAAGCCTCCGCCATGTCACTCCACTGTCTGTGAGAGAGAGGAGAGGAGAGAGACAAGTAACGAAAAGGGGGAATTCAATTTCAATTATAATCGAAGGAGAAAAGGGGATGCGTTGCGCCGTTTCTCGAGCTGCTCTGCGAGTCCGATAAATTAAAGACTACAAAATGAATTAGGGCTGGGCATACATGTAAGAACCAGTTAATTATTTATTGGTTTTACCCATTGGTAACAGTTTATAACTTTTTTATTATTGGGTTATTTTTTGGGGCGGTTTGTTTATTTTATTAATGGATTAACTGATAATTTAATAATAATTAACAAAATTATAATTTTACTTTAAAGTATGTTTAAATGCTACGACTTCGATTCGTTCTCTCTTATTATTTCTCAACCCCATTTTTCAGTTACTTCATCGTCATTCGTCCTACACCTTATTAGTTACTCCTAACGAGTTTTTAGTATATTGTATGTAAATTCTTCTCTTTTTATGCTTAACTCCAGTAAATTCTTTTTTCTTTTTTGCTTAACTCTAGGTAAAGCTATCTTATCATGTAAACCGATAAACGAATCAATAATGATCAATAACCAATTAACCGATACTCGATAACTTATATATATCGGTTCGATTATTGATTTATCGAAATTATAAACCGATGATCAATATGCTAAATCGATAATATTCATAACCGAATCGAACCGACTCATGACAATCCCTAAAATGAATGGAAAGAAAGAGCCAAAGAGGATCCGTCTTTATTTATTGGCGAAAAAATGACGAATTTAATCCGATTTTCATTGAAGGTAAAAGGTTTACGTATGTAATTTAACCCTAATTTCATAAGGTTTACGTATGTGGTAAGATTTAGTTAGAGGTGTTTAAAATCGAACCAAAATCGAAAAAGGAACCAAAACCGAAGCTTAATGGATTATTGGTAGCGGTTAACAGTTTAACAGTTGGGGAACAGATTGAATTTTTTTATTAACAGCTTATCAGTTTGGGCTCGGATTATTCAATTTTCTTAACGGATATATATATATATATAAATATATATATATATATATATATATATATATATATATATATATATATATATATATATATATATATATATATTTATATATATATATATATATATATATATATATATATATAGAGAGAGAGAGAGAGAGAGAGAGAATAATCAAAATCCCTTCTTTCTCCAGTACTATATCAAAGTGAATTAGAATAAAAGAAAGCCAAATAAAATGAGTCATCTAACTGTGATAAAAGATAGAATTTGCTATCTGAAACAAGATAACAACACCAATTACACCACTGCTTCATCAACTTTGTCTAGGTTTTAAGGCATCCTAGAATTATAAGCATGACAAACAATTGTTTTAACAACGCTAATTGAAAATCTTTCGCATGGCCTAAGGCCAATGTGCATAAATATAAATAAGATTCTAAAACAGATGATTTACCCATCACGATATCTCTTATGCTTTGTCCCTCTTAGTATGTCGACCGCCTATTTAGACATGCAAAGACTAAAATTTATTTTATTTTGATTGATTTTGGCCAATAAATCGTCTGATAAGAGCTAAATTGATACCAATCTGCCCAATATATTATCGAGTGGCTAGCAGATTAATATATTTAAAAATCAATAACTGATAAACCAAACTATTAAGATTAAATAACTACTCAATCCGCCCGATAAGCAATCTTAAATTTAATTTATCCTATTTAGAAAAAGAGAATAATAGTGTTTAGCAGCTAATAAATAATTAGTTTCAGGGCAAACGGCATAAAGGATATTTTCATGTCAATGTTAATTTTTTGACCTCAGGAAAAAGAAATTGAATAATAACCTCTATTAAAATTTTGATAAGTGCTTTTTGTAATCTCCACATGTTTTGATATGGTGACCATCAGTATATGCCATAAAAATATGGCAATCATCAGAATATTTTATATGACGATTATCAGGATTTGACACAAAATATGATAACTGTCATAAATTTTTATATGGCAATTACCAACATTTGTATAAACATAATAGTCACCAGAAAAATTCACATTTTATTAGAATTGAAATTAGGATATAAATAATTATAACACCCGACTGATTCTTATTCCTTAACATTAAACGCTTCCTCCAAATTAATAATTTTTTTATTTGCATTTGAAGTACAATGACCTTATTTTGCAATTTTTTACCTTGAGATCGTTTTAATTATCTTATTAGAGATTGTAAAGCTTTATCCGTAACTTATATAAAGTTGATCTTCCTAGGATTCTATTATTCCTCTATTTTTTAACAAAATCCATCATCGAATTTTGACCTTGTAAGAAATGGAAGACGCGCATTAGTAAATGACATCCACTAATTAGAAAAAATGATAGGAATAACACAAGATAATGATCATGTCTTCACTTAATCCTATTAAGCCTAACAGGTATAACTACACCTTTTTAAAGTATATGCGCCATCATCCTATTAAAATTTATGCCTACTTTGATAAGTATAACAAGATCTCTTTTGGATGTACCAAGCAATGAAGTTGCAAGTCCAATTTGGTTTTGCCAATCAAATAGTCCAACATTCTTCATGACAAAGAAACTAGAAATTATTGATCATGCCTTTATTTTGTCCAAGTATCTATACATCATGCATTAGATAGAACACTTTTATGGTAGAGCCAAGCATCGTCAATTATAAATTTTATAGATTTTTCTGGATATAAGCTTTTCATGTAAGATATATGGACTTATATCTACATACATATGAACAATATATGGATAAATTATATGTTATGTGCTATCTTTTGGTTTGGCCTAATTTTGTGGTCTTATGGACATTATGTTAAGGGGGCCAATGTGTTGTCATATAAAGTGTAGGACTAATGTGTAGATACCCAAAAAGGGTAACCTTAGTTAATGATGGGCTAACTAAGGTTACATATATGTAACCATGGTTACAAGCTTGTGACTCTTGAGTTATGTAACTCTTGTGACTCTTGGGTTATGTAACTCTTTTGTTATAAATTGGGGGTTATGGTTCCCACATTATTGCAAGACAAGACTCTTCTTCCTCCCATTGAATCAAGAGCCAAAAACTCCATTGTTGTCTTGCAAATAATTGTGGAAAACCATATACCAATTTTGATTATTGTCATAACATTATTATTATTGTGAAACCACACATATTGTTTAATTCTTGTGAAGAATCTTGTGGATACATATACTATCAAGAATATTCTTGAAGAAGGATTAAAGGAGCATTCTTCATAAGGACTCAAGGACAATCATCAAAGGAGGTTCAACAATTTCCACACATGGATTCAGGTTAGCTTCCGCTCATGTAGTTTAATTCCGAATTGTTCAATATGAAGATTATTGTCTTTAGTAGGAATCATAATCCTAACATTTCAAATAAGCACTTAATCCTTGAGAAGATTAGAAGAACTGATAATTCCCAAAGTAGAATTTTTAATATTCAAACTCATCATTAGAACCACCCCCAATAATAATCCCAAATTGATGAATTCTAAACAAATACCCAAATAGTCATTCAAAAAGTCATAAATAGATTTATGAAAGAGTATTTAATCACTAATGTCACCATAATCATGCATTTCATCTTCACTAGTATCAAACACATTTATAAGTTCACAATTGACAAGATGACTTTAAGAATAATTTTTCCATTGTACTAAAAAAATTTTATCCCAATAAATTATAACGTAAAACCTATTAGACATTTGAATAAGAGACGTAACAATAATTAACTTATTCTTAAGCCTTTCCTCATAAATATAATGCATCTTTTCACGAAGTTGAAATACATAATCACTTTTCTCATACTGAATTTTTAAAGAAATCAACTTACTCTTGTACTTGAATTTAGATATTACAGTTAAGAACTTGATGTGTATCAAAATATCATTATCCTCAAAAATAATAAAATCACCAACATAAAAAAATAAGAGTATAGTTTATTATCTTCATAAATACCTTAGGTATTCTAGAAAGTCTACGAATGTGAATAAACCAATTATACACATCATAATTGGACTTATTTACATAATAGAACATCATCGCCTTGTATTTTTATCCAATGACTCCAACTTAACAATATTTTTAAGGAACTCCAGATATAAACATGTAAACAATAGTTAAAAGGTTCAATAAAAAAAGAAATTAGCCTAGCTTTTATCTTTCAACATCAAACATAATTGATTTTTCCTAATTCATCTTGGAATTCAATTGGATCCTTTGCCACTATCTCTTGCACCTCATATTTTCTTTAAAAGGTTTTCAATACTTGGCTGCAAAAAATCACAAAATTAAAATAATAAAAAATTAACGGGCTAGGAAGTAAAGAAATTTTTTTCTTGCTTATACTCATGTTGGCTTTTAATATAATACCAAAATTTTTTGCACCGATGCTTTTTTTCTCTCACAAAAGTTTTCATCTTTTCCGTTACTCAAATCCTCTTGTTTCCTTGTCTCTCTCTACCTCATGGCCTTTTTTTAATCTCATGGCCTTCTCTCTTTTCTTTTCTCTCAAATTTATTATTTTCCTCACTTGACATTATATTCTCTTCACTCAATACAATCTCTCATGTTTCCTCTCTTAAGATGTCAATATGCACTCTATTACTCCTCTAATTCTTTTCTCTCTCGTATTTTTCCATATTCTCTTTAACAATATTTTCATCTTCACAAAATTGAGTGGGAGTCAAAAGTTCATGAACGAGTTACATGATTCACAAAGCAATATAGACTTACAGGTTGAGCACTTTATTTTATATTTCTTTCATGTCTGTTATATACTAATTTTTATGCCTTACATACTTGGTAAATTATTCGTACTGACGCTTCTATTGCCTGGAGGCTTGCATTTCATGGTTGCAAGTGTAGGTAGATAGGCTAACAGTCCCTATCTTAGATCTTGCTCAGCGAGAGTTGGTGTACTCCATTTGATCTCGAGCTGCTATTGAGTTTTGGTACGATATTTTTGTATACATTATGGGTATGACATGGCACAATCTTGTCTTTTATACAATTGTACACTTTATTAAAGGTCTGTAGACAATCATGTATAGTTGGATAGCAGTGGCCTTGTCGGTTCGCCCTACCGTATTCAACATATATATGTATATAGGGTATGTTTTCTCACGTATGTTGTTCATATGAATCAGTAGTTTATTTATAGATATTATGCATAGATTATACTTATTTCATGTTTATTTCTTGGACGTACGCTTAGGGGTGTTCGGTAGGTAGAGCTCGGGAATCGTTGTGCCCCATCGGTTTGGGTCATGACAAGATCCTTCAATATACTCACAACTCGAGACTATACGTCACATCAAGACAAAGAGTCAAGCACTCGTTAGTCCTTTTACATCTCAAGCAAACTCTTCTCGTTACATTCAATCCTTTGAACACATCTCGTAGTCACGTCATACTCATCATATATACATCCAACCATTCATCGAGCCAAAATTTCCACTAATAAGGACACTACCAGACATATAAATCCAAAAGCACGTGCTCACACAACCAAAATTATCGTGCTCAAGTTATACTCAAAACTCGACCTCAAGTCCTCTAAAATGGCCCATCATCAGTGTCGTGCCCTTTTTTTCGTGAAATCAGGTTTCGCCCTTTTTTTCGTGAAATCAGGTTTCGCCCTATAAGGGATGGTCCTAAGTTTTTCAACCTATAGGATCATTCCATGCAATGCTTTGTAGCTCTCTCAATTCGGGGTTTTACTCATAGCATTATCGCATGGGCTATCATTTCATTTACTACCCAATTACTATCTTTCAATTGTTACCTAAGCGTAGTAATTAATTCTAAACTATACTCTATGCGTGCACTATCCGTCCCGTGCTTATGATCTTGGAGGTATATAGGACCTCTATTTAGGGTAGTTCTAGACTGACCTACGTTTCTTAAATGAGAAAAACAATACGACAATCAAAATTCAGATAGGACTATCATGTAAGGAGCAAATAAGGGCTTATATTAACCTCCACAAGTAGTCAACAAATGCACCTAGTTAAATCAACATATTATGTTAATTTAGGGCCTATAAGCATAATATCTAGATGAGCAGAAACATAATGCAAGACAGTAGTTTATTAAGGCGGGCATCTGGACCTATCAGTTTGCCTACTGATTTTATTTAACATTGATTTGGGCATTTTCAGGCAGTAAGGTATCACAATTTCAGGCCCAAAATTGTTAGTAACCTTACAGATTTGCCCGAGTGATTAACAGAATCCTATAGGCATAGTATCTATAACATGATTTATAAATGAAATACTGATTTTAACTCATAAACACATATTTTTCCCTTTTAGATCATATATGCATGCTCTCTTATTAATTTAAACCTCTATAGACAGAATTTCTAAGTTTACAAATTGATTTCACCTAATAGGCGTGATATTCATTAGTTTAAATCATATAGACATAGTTTCTAGGTTTTGAAATTGATTTCTTTTATTCTTATAGGCATGATATCTAAGTTGTAACTGATTTTTATTTCCTATAGGCATGATATCTATTAATCATACGCGAGTAGAATTTTAAACAAATTGCTAGGAAGGTTATTATTTAAACAGATAGAATTTTATAGACATTGTTACTAATGTATATAAGTTAAAATGTGCATGGATTTGTGGACATGATTTCTAATGTAAGGGGTCTATAAAAATGATTTCTAGTACGCGAGTGAAATATTGAATAAATAATCAAAAAATCATATAGGCCTGATCCCTAAACAAGTAGTAGCATTCACATGGTTCAACATGAGAATCATATAGGCAGGATTTATACCCAAGTTTAAAGATATAAGAAACCACCATGATTTTACTAACAAGCCCCAAATCTGTTTATTATATAGGTTATTATAGCCCAAAATGCATAAATTATTTAACAGGATCTATGACAATATAAGGAGCCTTAGCAGGCCCAATATAAACCTGGGAATCATGCCTTCAAACACAGCAACTCTGAAGCAATAGCAGTGATCCATTCATAGTATATTAGACCAGGCTTCCGGTGTGTCAAAGTTTCCAAAGAGCCTCAGGAACCCCGTGCAATGCTCACACTAGAATCACATATTCAACACATACATAAATGGATTGGAAAACTAGCCCCAATGTTTCAGAGTTCAAAGGAGTATCAGGGACCCTAGGAAGTGCTCACACTAGGGGTGGTAGGAACCTAAAGGAGTAGTAATTTGAAAACCAGTACATAAAAGGTATGGGGACAATATGAGAAAACAGTTTAATTTTAGAAGCAAATAGATTCAGGTTACACGGGTGCAAACAGAGTTGTACCAAGGAACAAATAGAATCCATATTCAGCACATAATTCAAGCGGATTGGTATTTTGTTTAAACTGGATACTCATATTAGTAATCACAAAAGCAAGGACACTTGAATTAACGGAGTGAATTAGCCACATATTAATTACATGCTTGCAGTATCCAACCATGTTCAGAACAATGAACATATATTATGTATTTATATTATTTAAAATAAAATATTATAGTAATAAGCTTCTTTATAGGTTTAACAGCTTTAAGGATATTTCAGTAATTTTAATAGAAAAAATATTTACTAACACTTATTTACCAAATACTTCAATAGCTGTTTTTCATCTCTAGCATTTTTATCCAAACACGTAACTGTTTATTTATAAAACCAGCTCCAACACTTAAAAAATGCTTTTAAGCACTTTAGTAAAAGCTACTTTTTAAAGCTAATCCAAACGGGCTCTAAGTAGTGGCTAGTCATAGAATAGCTTTTTCAATAGTCATTGGGGCTTTTTTCTCATTTAGCCCATGTCAGAAACTAGTTACATTCGATAGCCGAAAAAGTGTATATAATTTATATATTTTATATATATCATGTACTTAATGTGTATATAAACATAATATATACAAAAATATATATATATATTTTGCTATTATTTTGAAAGCGACTATACAATGTTATTTTCCCTATGAAGAAAATCTTTTAGAGAAATTTTTATTAAGCATTATCTTTTAGTGGTAATCAGCTATCTATAGATATCATTTGCTATATTACGTTTTCTGTTGTTATGAGATGTATTAGATATATTTAAGCTACTGTACTCATGAATACAATAGCAAAATTAGGTGCGAATCAGGAAAATTCAGCTAATAAGTTGTTATATTCGAGTGTATTCGACTGTATTCATGGCATGAAATATCGGATTTCGGCTGGACAGATTATTGTATTCGGCTGTAGTCACGGCATAAAACAAGGAATTACACTGTTTTAAATAGAAAGAGAATCAATTAAAATAATAGACTCCTAATATAACTCAACAAACTCAATTATAACACATAAATTTTGTATTTTCTTGTATAAAAAGATTCTCAACCAAAAAATACCCCAAAAATATATCAATTTTCAGATAGATTATATAATAAATATAAATATATAAATTATATTAATTAAAAAATATATTTTCATTGAATATAGCGAGATAGTGAATACAATAAAATACATAGAACATAGCGGATACATTGAAATACAATAAAAAATAAAAGACGGTGAATACAATATAATATGTGAAATACAACAAAATGCATTGAATTACGATGAAAAAAAAGACAAAGAATACAATGAAATACATGAAAATACAGCGTACTACATTTAAAATATATTTTAACAGAAAATCAAGTTGCTCAGCCCCAAACTCTGTCGTCTTTGTTCAAGAACAAACTCTAATTTTTGGTGAATCCGTCGTCGAGCAAACACCCTGAATCTCACCAAAAAATCCATTCGTATTCAATCAAGTGCCCTTCGTAATTGATCAAATAGGAAGGGCCCTTTATAACAGAAAATCAAGTTTCTTCTGACCCTTTGCATTCAATCAAGTGCCTTTGTTCTCTTGTGAGCATAGTCGAATTCTTTTCACAAAACAATAAAGAATCTACTATTGCAGCAAAAAAATATCTGAGCTTTTCCCAAAAAAACTCACTTTTGTCGGAAAGAGAAACTTTATGAGTTAGTTAGGGTTCCGATATAGTGAAGGATGTCGGAACCAGCGAGTCCAGGCGACGGCGGCGGAAGCCATGAGAGTGGCAGCGAGTGGAGCCACCGGTTGTGTTTTCAGGAAATGGGGAAATAGAATGACATGTATCAAAGTAGAGAGAGAGAGAGAGAGAAAATAGTGTAACTGAATAGCATATTTAATAGCTTAAGGATATGAGGTAACCAAAACTAGATATTTTACTATACACATTAAAATGTATCTACAGAATATGATTTTTTAAATGATATTTATTATAAATAAATAAGGTGTTAACCTTTGCTATAGGAGGTAAAAATTCTAATCTTTAACTACTTAATGACCTTCAAGCCCATAAATTGTTAGAAACTGCACAGTCTAGCCAGTTTTCAGACTGGTCATTTAAAAATAGCTAGCGTTTACCAATTCAATAAAAAATAGTTATTATTTTGCTGCAATAGAGACCAGTCCAGCATAATATTGGAGCTCGATGCACCTGTATATGAACTTCAAGCATATTATGTCGGACCGGTATACTTTACTGGCTCCAGTATAATATATTGGAACTGGAGCACCGGTGCTCCAAACTCCAGTATATTATGCTGGACCGATATATTATAGTGGAACTCAGTATATTAGATAGGAGTTCCAGTATAACATACTAGAATTCTAGTATATTATGATGAGTATATTTTCGAATGTCCATGCCATGAGCACCTTTGATCAAGTGTACCATACTCATATCCAAACACAAAACTCCATCCATAGGGAAAGTTTTGCTCCTCTATTGACTTAGACTCTTGCCTTTTGTGTTTGTATCTTTCTTTTAACATTAGTCAATTATGAAAAATGATTGAAAATGTAGTTTCTTTCTTTAGGATTTGAAGACAGATTAAATATCATTTTTCTTCTGGGGTGATACGTGTTTATGATACGTGTCTATAATGTGCTTTATTCTTATTTGTGGAGCTGATTATATTTTCTTTGCTTTACATCATCTTGTTACATGTAAATATATTGACTTTTAAATATTACAGTATGTAGGTTTACAAAAGCAATTCCTAATTTAATTTGGGACTGCATATTCTTGCAACAACTTTTGTGATAGGATATTTTGCTCAACTAATCAGTATCATCACAAAGCTTTGCCAATGATAGATTAACTAAAAGGGTATAAGGGAAAATATACAAAAAGACCAATAATATATTTGCAACTCATAAAATAAAATTATAATAAATGAAAATAACAATTGACTTAGTTTAATTGTTCATTGCAGGTTTATACGACTTTCGTGTTCAAATTTTAAGCCACTAAAATCGAATTATGTTCATGACATACTTTAATTTCAAATGCTTAGTGAATTTATAACTTTTATGACCTAATATTTGGTACTCATTATTAATACGGGGAAAGCTAAAAGGCAGAAGTTTTCTTATTTAATTCCAGCCTGTTAAGTCAGTTTAAAGATAAATTATCAAATAGACCACATAATCTAGTGGAAAGTGGACTACTTTCTTGCCATACTCAAGTTGTTGATCTAAATTAATAACGAATTTTATTGTATCATTTGTCGAAATTATGGTGAAGACACAACTTATGAATCACATCCTTATAAAGGGTCTATCTGGCGCATGAAATGTGTCCACCCACGTAACTGGCCATCGCTGCTTCAGCCTAGTGGTAAGATAGTAGCATAAACTTGTTACAGACAATGAGGCATTTGTATTTATACTTGTTATTTGGGTCATATTTTAATTTATATTTATTTTGTGAAAAGAAATTGTAAGTGTACTCATTTTTTACGTAATTTCAGGTATACGGGTCTGAAATAGCAAAATTTTTTACCTAAAGTGTAGCATTTCGCCTGACTTGCACAGGCAATCACACAAACTTCTAGAAGCTGAAGTTTTTGTTTATGTTTGTTGAACTTCAACATTCTTAGAACTGAAATTTTAAAACAACAACGAATTTAATAGATCATGATTAGCATCGATTCATGCTGTTCATTTCAAAGATTAAAGCATGAAAAATATTTTCGACATAAAAACAAGTTACTATAGATAACTTAGAACTAAAAACTAATGGACTTGTAAAGCTAAAATATCTAAAAGGTTAAATTATTGTGAATAAGACCAAACTGAACATAATAGGACAAGCATATATATATATATATATATATATATATATATATATATATATATATATATATATATATATATATATATATATATATATATATATATATATATATATATATATATAGATATATATAGATTGCATAACAATATCTCAATCTTCAGCATTCGGAAAACGAATAAGGAGAAATATGCCTGAATTTGTTTCAACAGTGGGTACAAGTTAAAACTTTTTTAACAAGTGAATATAGGTTAAATGAGGTAACCAAATAGGACGCTTCGGGCAATATTTATACAAGAGTTGTATTTGAATGGAGGTGGGTAGAGGGGTAAAGCCCATGGAGGTTAAAATCTACTTAAAAATAGCCAAAACCAATAAGTTGCGTAAACCTAACTTTTTTTAGATTGGCTTAAAAGTCGTATTGCTTTGACCAAGAATATTATATTCCTTTGTAATCTTTCTTAATCTCAAAATTACCCCTTAATACAAAACTTGAAATTGTTGTTGTCTTCTTCCTTCCGAAACTGCAGTATCTACTTTCTTTCATTTAACTCTTCTTTCTTTCCATATTTCTCCATATGGTAATGTTTGTTTGCTTTCTATTTTTTTTGTTTTTTACTAATTTTTTTTGAAATATTAATTATTGTTTTCGTTTGATTTCTACCGAAATTGGGTTAGTTTTCGTTTGCTTTCTTCATACTACTTTTAGTTTTTTAAATTAATAGTGAATTAAAATATTAATTATTATGTATTTATGTTATTTAAAATAAAATATTATAGTAATAAGCTTCTTTATAGGTTTAACATCTTTAAGGATATTTCAGTAATTTTAATAGAAAAATGTTTATTAACACCTATTTACCCAACACTTCGATAGCTTCTTTTCATCTCCAGTACTTTTATCTGAACACGTAACTGCTTATTTATAAAACCAACTCCAACACTTAAAAAGTGCTTTTAAGCACTTTACTTAAAAGTTATTTTTTAATCTAATCCAAACAGACTCTAAGTAGTGGCGAGTCATAGAATAGCTTTTTTAATAGTCATTGGGACTTTTTTTGTATTTAGCCCATACCAGAAACTATTTACATTCGATAGCCGAAATGGTATATATAATTTGTATACTTTATGTATATCACGTACGTAATGTGTATATAAATAGAATGTATGCAAAAAATATATATTTTTGGCTATTATTTTAAAAGCGGCTATACATTGCCATTTTTCCTATGAAGGAAACCTTTCAGAGAAATTTTCATTAAGCATTATCTTTTAGTGGTATTTAGCTATCTATTGCTATTGTTTGCTATATTACAGATTGTAGATACGTTTTATGTTGCTATAAGATGTATTAGATATATTTAAGCTACTATATTCATGAATACAGTAGCAAAAATAGGTGTGAATCAGGGAAGTCTAGCTAATCAGTTGTTGTATTCTAATGTATTCGACTGTATTCATGGTGTAAAAAATATCGGATTACAGCTGGACAGATTATTTTATTCGACTGTGGTCACGGTAACAGGGGATTACACTGCTTTTAAATGGAAAGAGAATCAATTAAAATAATAGACTCCTAATATAACTCAATAAATTTAATATAACACACAAATTTGTATTTTCTTGTACAAATAAGATTCTCAACCGAAAAATACTCCAAAAACATAGCAATTTTTAGAGAAATTATATAATAAATCTGAATACATAAATTATATTAATTAAAAAAATATATTTTCATGGAATATAACGAGACAATGAATACAATGAAATACATAGAATATAGCGGGATACATTGAATTTTTACAGATTGTAGATTTAATAAAATATGTGGAATACAACGAGATACATTGAATTATAATTAAAAAAAGACAATGAATACAATGAATTACATGAAAATACAGCGTGATACATTGAAAATTCATTGAAATATATTAACAGAAAATTAAGTTGCTCAGCCCCAAACTCCATTGTCTTTATTCAAGAACAAACCATAATTTTTCGACAAATCTGTCGTCGAGCAAAAACCATGAATCTCACCAAAAAGGCCCTTCGTATTGCCATTCGTATTTGATCAAATATGACGGGCCCTTTATAACATAAAATCAAGTTTCTTCTGACCCTTTATATTCAATCAAGTGCCTTTGTTCTCTTGTGAACAGAGTTGAATCATTTTCACAAAACAAAAAAAAATCTGCTATTGCAGCAAAAAAATATTTGAGTTTTTCCCAAAAAACTCATTTTTGCCGGAAAAGAGAAACTTTATGAGTTAGTTAGAGTTCTGATAGAGTGAGGGATGTCGGAATCAGCTAGTCCAGGCGACGGCGGCGGAAGCTATGAGAGTGGCAGCGGGCGGAGCCCTTCAGTAAACTCGCGAAATAGCATCAAATTCCACCAGACAAGTACTGGTAAAGTGAACCATTAAGTCGATGTAATGTCAGTAAATTTTATGATCCAAGTTTACAGTGGGAAGGACCACACTGTGGCTCTGAATGTTTTGAAAACACCGAACAGAAACATAGAGTAGGATGGTCCTCTGTTTACAGGTTGCCCTAATGAATTTATACACATAATAAAGGAGAAGACAAACATCAGAACTGGATCAAATTCACCCCCACGGCACAGTTGTCTCATTTACTTGTTTTCATGGCTTTGTACGGACCCACAGAAATTTGATCTTGATCTGATTTCTGTTATTATCCCCATAAAACTTTAATGGCGGTCCCCTAGTTACCAGGGTTACTCGGTATTATTAGTGTTGGTATGAGATAACAAGAATTTCGGAATTGAAAAACATAAAGAGTGAACACATGAAAAAGTCAAGGTGATTCAATATCTATTTATGTACATAAGAAAATAATTTGGCCTTGTGTAATTCCGGGAAAGCAAATCTCACTTCCAACCGAGAGATTGTGAGTTTGAGTCTCCCCAAAAGCAAAGTGGGAAGCTCTTGGTGGGAAGTATGCCGGGGGTCTATTTGGAAACAGACTCTCTACTCCGGGGTAGGGGTAAGGTCTGTGTACACACTACCCCTCCCCAGACCCCACTAAGTGAGATTATACTGTGTTGTTGTTGTTGTAATTCCGGGAAAAGGGTTCAAACAAACCCTTATAGCTCCGTGAAATAGTCAAGATGTACCAGCTAGCTATCTCGTCATTGGTATGAAATGAGATTCGTGTTAATATCCTTTCAAAATTTTAGAAATGGTAGAGTTACTCTATTGATTAGATAACATAAATGCGACCAAAACACTATTGTGTGGTCCCATTTCCTTTTCTATTGCCTGGAAATAAGATCCTCAGTAGAAGATGAGAGATTTTGTAATGAGATCCCCATGAGGAAGAAGAGAGCTTGTCACTGACATCAGTCATAACACACAAAAATTCAAATCTGTTGTTTTGTGTTACTCCATATATTATTATTATTATTATTATTATTATTAAATTTGTTGTTTTCCCTCTGTCAGAAACTATAGTGATCTCTTTTGCTTTATTATTTCTGGTTCAAGTACTTGTTTGTATCCTTGCATTGTCATAGGAGATTGTACTCTGTTGTTTTTACAGTTAAATTTTGAAGTGACAGATTTTATAAAATGAGTCATTACTTTTGCAGTAACCGTGCTTTTGTTTACCTTATTATGCAAACAAAAGATGCAAATGCTCAAAGACAAAGTTGGTGGCGGGAACCCATCCTAATTAAAATCTTTTCAGAGAAACGCAACTATCAAACGCTCCACCACCCACGTTCCATTGTTCGTTGGTGGAGGCTCTATGTTCACCAACAAAATAAATTACGAGCATGTTTGGATTATCTAACATCACTGAAAAGTATTTTTAAGTATTGAAATTATTTTAATAAATAAGCAATTACGTATTTAAGTACAAATATTGAAATTGATAATTAATGCTATAGTATTTGATTAAAAAATGTTGATAATCTCTTTTTCTATTAAAATGACTAAATAACCTTAAAAGTATTTACACTTATAAGGGCGTAATTTTTTTGAAATTTTAGATTTTAAATCGATTCATATACAAAAATATTCTATGTGCATTTTATTTTAAGTACAACTACGCTTAGATAACATAATTTTTATGATAAATATAATTTATTTTATGTTAATCATATAACCATAAGGTATAATAATTAATAAATTGATAAAAGTTTCTCAGTAGAAATTAAACCTAAATAGGACAAAATATTAGAGCAGTGAGTATCGATGCGGGAGTCTTGTTCTAAAATGAAATATTTGAAGGATAAAATAGTAAAAATCTTGGTCAAACTTAAAGTGCTTATAAGTTAAAAATTCATAAGCTGGAGATGACACGCTTATGGTTTTTGACTTATTTTTAACTTATAAGCACTTTTAACTTTATCAAACACGTAAATAAATTAAAAAATACTTATAAGCTAATTCGACCAGCTTATAAGCTTAACCAAATATCCTTTTAGTCACCTTAAATATTTACATCAAAGTAATGAATGCATTATTATATTTCTTTAGATAAATTTGCGTCTCTTACATATAGTATTAATATGTTGTCTCAGTTTTCCATTAATCATGATAGTAGGTTCGTCTCTTTAAGTTTTATGGCATTGTGTATTGGTCAAATTATATTTAGCGTGTGATGTTTGATAAAGACTAATTCCTTTTTCTTTTTGCTCTCATTCCCATCGGATGGCCAAATTGTTCTAGATTTTAGCAAATAACATCAAGCAGTTGATTAAGCAATTCAAATTTAGTCTCACATTAAATTTAATTTGTGACCTCTTGTTCAAATAGATAATTTTTTCGATGAGCGCAAATTCCCCTTCTAAATATAAATAAATTAATATGAAAGATTCTTAAATGAAAATAAAGTAGTGAGCAATTTGTGGAGGATAACATGTGGCTAGGGGTGTAAAAAAGAAATCGATAAACCGCACCAACCCGATAATTCGAGTCAAACCGAGAAAAAAAATCCGACTACGGTTTGGTTTGACTTGGTTTGGTGTTGGAAAAAAAACCCGACCATAATTGGTTTGGTTTGGTTTTAACTAAAGAAAGTCAAACCGAAACCAAACCAACCTGGCATACATATATAGCAATTTTAGATATATTTAATATATAAATATACTTATTGTAATGTAATTTATAAATATTTCTTAAAAAAATTCATAATTTTATCTTTTAAGGTATTATTTCAAGGTTTGATTTAGAACTTTTGAATGCTCCAATAAGTTTTATAGCCATTAATATTAGTAAATTAAATAATGCTAGCAATCAATACTAATGCTAACAAAAAAATTTCAATTCAATATTATGAACGGGAATGTATTAAATGTCTATTTTTTATTTCGCAATAATTTAGATAAAAATACATAACCTATTTTTATTTTTCTTTAGCTTTTAGGCATATAATTAATACTCCCTCATTAGTCTATCTAGTTTAGCATGAATTAGTGCTTTCAGATTATGTTTATTTTTATTATGACTTTTTAATTAGCAATATTTATAGTACATAATTTTATTATTTTTTATTATTGAATATTTTAGGATAATGTCATGAGTCATGACATATCTTATATTTGTATTATTTTTTTGAAAAATACTTTATATATAGTTGTATCTTACTAGGATTAAAGAAATATTTTAAGTATACATCATATATTTTGTTCTACGAAGATTTTACTGGGAAAAAATTCGAAAAAACCCGATATTGAAAAACCCGAATTTATTGGTTTGGTTTGGTCTTTAAATTTAATAACCCGACACAATTAATTTGGTTTGATAATTGTAAAATTCGAACCAACCCGGTCTATGTACACTCCTACATGTGGCTGACTTCATAGAAAGGGTCGGCTATCATACAAAACCAGTATCGAAGTAAAGGGATGTGTCAAATCAGTCATTTCGCCATTGGCCCCTCTTTTTTCTCACAAGCCATTTTGGATGGTTAACATTTTGTAATTTGAGTGACTTTATACAGGCCTGAAAGGCGATAGTTTGAAAATTAAGTTCAATTCGTGGAACCCCAAAAAGGAAATTTTATCTCCCGCATAAAGTTTAGTATTCTATTTATTTAGTAAAATATTTAATTATAGTTATATTCTACATTTAAGATATGCGTATGCTAATTAATATTTTCCTTTTTTCTGTTCCAAATTTTCTCTCACATGATCACAGTAAATTTCACAAATCGCGTTCTTTCTCTCTTTGCATACACTTTACTCTCTTCTCCCATAAAATCAAGATTGTTACCTCTGTTCGTTACCCTAGTAGTTATAACAGAGATTTTCTTTTTAGTTCGACTCGACGTAGTCATACCTCAGTCATGGTTCCAACAAATATACGAATGAATTGAATGCAAAGTACACACGAAGGAACGGTGATTCTCAGGCTCAAGTTTATTTCGATATTCAAAATCAACAACCTTTTCTTCTAAACCATACTCTTGAACAAAGAGAAGGTAAAATTATGAAAATTTTATAAAAGCTACGTTATATATCAAAAGTAATGTACAGTATACGTGGGAACAGTAAGATTCGGAATTTTTGTTCGATGGCGGATTCGTCGGAAATTAAAGTTTCTTCTTGAACTAAGTAGTGAGTTCTTGAACAAAGACAATATATTTTCAACGTATCATGCCGTATTTTTATATATTTCATTGTATTCATTGTCTTTTTTTCATTGTAATTCAATGTATTTTGTTATATTGCATTGTATTCACTATCTTTTTTTTTTATTGTATTTCAACTTATCATGTTGTATTCTATGTATTTCATTGTATTCACTGTCTCGCTATATGTCATAATGTATTCATGTGTTTTTTTTTAATTAATATAATTTATGTATTCAGATGTATTATATAATTTCTCTAAAGATTGCTATATTTTTGGTGTATTTTTCGGTTGAGAATCTTTTTGATAACTAAAAAAACAAAATTTGTGTGTAATAATTGAGTTTGTTGAGTTATATTAGGAGTCTATTATGTTAATTGATTCACTTCCCGTTTTAAAAATAGTGTAATTCCCTATTTCACGCTGTGAATACAGTCGAATACAATATCTATCCAGCTGTAATCTCATGTTTCACTCCACGAATACAATCGAATGTACTCGAATATAACAACTGAATAGCTGGACTTCCCTAATTCACGCCTATTTTTGCTACTGTATTCATGAATAAAATAGCTTAAATACATCAAATACATCTTATAACCACAAAAAAGGTATCTATAATCCGTAATATAGCAAATGATATCCATAGACGGCTAATTTCTACTAAAAGATAGTGCTTTGTGAAAATTTCTCAAAAATATACAGTATTCGTTACATCTTAGTCCACGGCCGGCTAGAGGGCAAAACCAATGGCTTTAGGCCCTAGGGCCCCAGTTTTTAATTAATAATAGGTTAATTTTATTAATTTTTACATTCCTATGCCATATAGGAAACTATATTATCCTCAATGTTTAATGTTTAATATAATTACATTTAGTATACCTAATTACTAATTATATACCATTAGTGATTTTTAAGGGTATTAATTACACTCCTAATTTTATGGTACCGTATATTCCATCTAATATCACTCCCCCTACATTTCTCTCTAAAGAGGCTTGAATTTATCGAATAGGTTGAATGTGAGGAATGAATCAAATAAGACTCACAATGGTTTGTTTTCTACATTTAATCTACCAAAAACTACATATCATTTAAAAAAATAATATGACTATACAGAATATTAATGTTTCTACAAATTATCAACAAAATATCTAAAAACTTGGTACATTAAATTTTAATATCCCAATTTCTATTTAATTGTAGCATAATTGGGATATTCAACATAATTGCGGTTTTTGTAGAAGATTTGTAGAAGTTCTAGTCGTTTTTTATTTGTGAAATAGTAAACAAATCATATACAATCGAAATACAAATAATCTATAATTTATCAATAAAATATCTACAAATTGGGTACATTAAATTTTAATATCCTAATTCTCACTTAATTGTGGCATAATTGAGATTTTTGACATAATTATATTTTTAGAAGATTTGTAAATACTTTATTTGTTTTTAATTTGTAAAGTAGAAAATAAAGCATCTACAATCAAAATACAAATAATTTATAATTTATCTTCAAAATATCTACAAATTGGGTACATATTTGGACTCGACATGCGTCCCCTAAAATGTATGTTTCGCAATTTTAAATAAATATTTTTGTCCAAAACAGTACTAAATCATCCATTTAAATACAATTTTTGTACAATATTGTTCAACTTTCATACAATAGGTAAATGAATAAAAGAAAAATAAATAAATCACGGTCTACAATTTTTCTATAATTTTTGATGTCATGTCGTCGTCGTCTTCTTCTTCTTCTTCTTCTTCTTCTTCTTCTTCTTCGAGTTTTAATCCAAAATTCAGTCAAAACCAAGTCTAACATTTATCAAAACACCTCAAAATTGAGATATAAACTTCACCATATTTTCGATTATTTTCAACAACACTCAATCCAAACAAATAATGATTTTTGAAAACCCAAATTTAAATTCAAAGTTTTCAAGCTTTTTAATGGCTGTCAATGATGGAATTGTTGCTCTTTTTTTCATTTGCTTTATATTACTGAAATTTGGGATTGAGAGACAAAGAGAGATGTAGAGAGAATTCTAGAAACAAAGTATGAAAAATCTTGTTTTGCATTGTGGAAGATAAGAGTGACACCGACGATAATTATGGAATATACGTGATGTGCGTTTGTGGAAGATCTTGAATAATATTTAATTTCTCAATTTAGACCGTCTAAATAAGGAATCTTATAGTTACAATAATTCCTTATTTAATGCATTGTCTATATTTCGTAGGAATACTATTAGCATGAACGGCAATACGTAAATTATGAACATATTTGGTAATATAGTTTCCTATATGATATAGCAACAAAAATTTCCCTTAATTTTATGGTAATCTTTTCCAAAATATATTGAATATTTATGGTAAAAGAGTATATGATTTTCATAAAAAGATAGAGAATTATTTAGCCAATGTGATTTTGGGTGACTTATAATTAATTTACATTCTAACATAATGTTTTTCTTCTTTTCTTTCTCATAATAAAACTTTTTTTTATTTTTTTTCTTCTTCTAAGCTGTCTATATTCTTCAAAATAAGGGATGAAAAACAGTAAAAACTTACTTGCATATGAAATTTATAGCAAGGCAATGAATATAAAACATATGTCTCGCATATATAATTTTTAACACGGTCGAATAATATACATTTTCCACTTTGATTTCTTCACTCTTAAGATTAAATATTTAGTTAGGTGTAAACTCCCAGCGGGAATAAGTGTAATTGTTTACGCATAAAAGATATTGAATAAATCGTAATTGCTTCTTTTTCATTTTCAGCATTGCAGCAACAATCAAATTTTATTATGATATATTAAGTTATGGATTCTAGAATCAGATTCTATCGTTCTAACTTTTTAATTATATTTTTCTGTAAATTTGAAATTTTTATTTTTATGTTTTTATCTCATAGTAGTCTAACATTACTACTTTTTATTATTACTTATTTGAATTTACGTATGTTAACTATAAAATTTGACTTTTTTTTTGAGTTTAAGGCTTTTAAAAAAATAAGGCTTTATTCACACACACACACACACACACACACATATATATATATATATATATATATATATATATATATATACTGTCATATATCAAGACTCGACACCACAAGGATAACATCGTTGTTTTATCTGTTAGGGCATTACACCCAAACGATTTATATATTTACCAAAGAGGTCACTGCCTCACTGCTATATAAAAGAATTGAAGTGCACCCATAGGATATTTACCTTTTCTATCACCTAACTCTTTCCCTAGAATATCATAATTTTCTAAGTATCTTTTTCCGAAGACCTTATTACACTTTAGCACAAAAGATTTGTTTTAAAATGTCTCACTTTAGAAAAAAATCAAGAAGACAAACTTTTTCGTTCGCTTTAGTCAATTATTTCTTATAATTAATGTTATTAAATAATTTTCCATCGAAACTTTAAACGATAAATAAAAAGGATTGAACCGACTATTTTCTTAAACATTTAAATTTAAAGATAAGCCCAACATTAGAGAATTGTAATAAAAAGATGGATTGTAAGAAAATAATAAATAAGATGTACTACAACCTAACAATAATAATAATTAAAAAAATTTCGGGAGAGCATGGGTTTGTTATTAAATGGGGGGGAGGGTATGTATTTTTTGTTGCTTAAGAATCAGGAAACTCCATTTAATTGAAGAACATTTTTCGTACATGACATTCTATGCCTTCACTATATATTTTACAACCCTCAAACTCCCAGGTCCCATATAGGATTCCGGATTGGTATCCTTTTTCTATCCCCCTCCTTTTTTAAATCAATTATCTAACATTCTTACTCCCTCCATTCTTTTTTTTTTCTGTACTAAAGAATAACCCCTTTTTTATATGGAAATAATTATTTATATTTATACAATAATTTATAGCCACATAAATATATTTGTCTCATTTTACAATACATGTTCAAAAAAAGTCTTTTTTTTTTTATCTTCGTGTCAAATTAAATAAGTTCATATAAATTGAAACGGGGAGAGGAAGGGTTCCAATGCAGCAAAAAATAAATTTTGCGTGTGTTTAATGTAAAACGAAACAATGATTTTAAGATAATTAATAGCTTTATTCGTAAACTTTTAGAGGTCATTTGTGGAGTGCATTAGAAAAAATAATGCATCCATTAGCTTTACGTATTAGTAATATTTTATTTGATATATTTTTTCAACCTATGTATATTTAATTAAAGCATTAATTAAGCCCAGGTCAAACATGTCGAGCAGCCACTTTCAAAATGGTTATAGCTGAATTTGCATATGCTATTTGGCTGGAAAGGAATGCAAGAGTCTTCAACAAGATATTTCGATGTAACGCTGCCTTACTGAGAGACATATTGTATAATTGTAATGTTAGAGGTACCCCGTACCCCACGAATTAGACAACAATTACAACACCTTCGTATATAGTTGTGTTAGGTAGTTAGGATAGTAGAAATAGTTTATATGTTATTTCTCAGACAATCAGCTGAGTTGAAGCTCGACTGTGGTTTGTAATGTTACTTCATTGGTGATTAATGAAAAGCTTTAATTACCAAAAAAAATTAAAGCATTAATTACACATCTTATAGGGTACTCTCTCCGGTCCAAAATAAGTGATTTTTTAGATGTTTTCACACAGATTAAAAAATTCACCTTTTAGCATTAATTAGCAGTAGAATTGACCATATTAACGTTTACTATCTCACATAAACACTCCTAACACATATTCCAACACTATTTACTCCAAAGACAATATAAGATAAAAATAATTAATTCGTTCTTGAAATCTGAAAAAATCACTTATTTTGAACCACAAAAAAAGACCAAAAATTACTTATTTTGGATCGAAGGAAGTATTATCCTATGTATAATTAATACATAACTAACCATGATATTAGTAAAATCAAGGTTATTAATGCAACATAAGCTTAATTGAAGACAACATTGCCCTTCAAATTTTGTGCTTAATTAAAATTCTTTTTACGTGTTTTTTATTACTGTAAATAAGATATAAGTTGACAAATTTGCATTTTCTAATTTATTCACCCCCTTTTCTAACATTAAATTATTTTAATTAATCATCCCTTCTATAAAATATCATATTTTTAAAAATACTAAAAAGTCGCAATTTCTTTCTTGAAATTAAAGTATTTTTCTCCACAATCATTTGATTCAACCTCTTCCTCTTCCTCTTCCTCTTCCTCTCTGGTGAGGATAATTGCTCCATAGACACCGTCTTGGATAAGCAACTGCACAAACTGGTTAGACCAAATTAATATACGTATCCTTAGAGAATTTGAAGAGTATTTTTTTAACAAATAATTTTTTAAAAAAAATTAAGCTATGCATCTAATTTTTAATACACCATACTAAGCAATGAATAAGAAATAATTTCAGCATAATTAATAAATGAACAACTAATACCAGTGTTTGATCAAAATGTTTTAACCCTTTTTCTTAAACTAATTAAATAAGAAGATATGGGATAAATCCTAGCCAGAGATAATTTTGTTAGAAACACGTTCTCAATGCAATATACTAAACGTGTACTCTTTTGTAGGTTTTGATGAATGACAAACGAAGCAAAAATTGATATATGACGGAATTCAAGTACAAGCGCACAATGGTTGCGAATAAGATTGAAGTTCAAGATATAGCTTTTAATTGTTATTGAGTTGTTCTAAATTGTAATCTCGATCCTATAACTTGACTCATAGTATGGCCTCTCTCATAAAACTATTTTCCAAAATCATGCATATTTAATTCTGTGTCAAAAAGATTTTAAATCATGCATATTTACATTAGACAAAATGTTTTCTAAACATGCCTCAAAAATCTGGGCTAAAATAATCGATTATGTACTTATGATAATCGATTGTTTCTGAGCCAAGACTGCATGACAATCGATTATGAATTAATGGTAATCGATTGTGAGTAAGACAGTGAACATCAGGTTTTTCCAAATCTGCATGATAATCGATTGTGAACAAATGACAATCGATTGTTGTTGAGGTAAAGTTTTTCAATACTCAAAATAATCGATTATGAACTAATGGTGATCGATTGTGTTGAGTTGATGTCTTCCAGTGATTTTAAATTTAATTGAGTAATTGATTATGTCTTAGATAATCGATTATCACTGAGACAGTAAGTTTTATGATTTTCAGAAAATAACAAGTAATCGATTGTTGCAAAGGACAATCGATTGTTGAAGCTGGCCGTTGTCAAGTGATTTTCAAATACCATAAGGTAATCGATTATTGATTCTAGATAATCGATGTTCTGCTTAAAATCCGGAAATGATTTTTAGAACGTTGCTGAAGTAATCGATTATTGATTTTATATAATCGATGTTTTGCTTAAAATCTGGAAATGATTTTTAGAACGTTGCCAGTAATCGATTATAGATTATGTATAATCGATTGTGAAGCGTTAAATCTGGGATTGATTTTTAAACTGACTGGCAGATAATCGATTGTTTGGTCTTAATAATCGATTATCACTGAGTAATTTCAGCAACTCTTAATTGGCAATTAGACAACGGTTGAACCAACTTTTTTAACTATAAATACAGCTTCATTTCAGTGTTTTAAAAAGAACAACATACACAAACTGATCATTATATTGCTATAAGCTTTCATTCAATTGTTCTTCATTTTCTACTCATTTCATAAAGCTTTTGAGAGCCATATTATTGCTTAAAGTTGTTGTGATCTTGAACATATTCTTTTACTCATATCTACTCAATAAGGAGTACTTTAGTTAAGTGAGTGTCCAAGTATTTGATATACTTGTAAGAGAATTGCGATTCTCTTGTTTCAAGGAACTTGCGTTTCCTTGGGTGAAGTCTTTGAGATTGCGATCTCCGAGCAACTGTTTGAGGCTTGTGTCCTCAAGTGTGTAACGGTTTGTTGAGCACCCTTAAGCTTAACAAGATAGTGAAAAATCTCGAGAGAGTCTCTCGGGGACTGGACTAACCACGTTGGTGGCCAACCAGTAGTCATCTTTGTGTAAGTTTATTTTTTTGCATTTATTTTACTTCCTGCAAAGTTTAAATTCTGCAAGAAAACGCTAAATTCTATTAATACGCTATTCACCCCCCTCTAGCGTAAAGCGTAGTTTCTAACAATTGGTATCAGAGCCTAACTCTCTGAAAACTTAACCGTTTGAGAGAACCATCCATGGCTTCTACTCTTGACTCTTTTGCAGGAATTGAAGAAGGACAATGCTCTACACGACCTCCTCTATTCAACGGCACAAACTACTCATACTGGAAGGAGAGGATGCAAATCTTTGTGCAATCAAATAGCTTTCATTTGTGGAAAGTATTCACCAATGGAAACCAAATTCCAACCAAGAAGGTGGAAGACGAATGGGTTCCAAAGACCGAAGAGGAATATACCGCGGAGGATATTCGTAAGGTTCAAAATAATGCCAAAGCTATAAATTTATTATATTGTGCTGTTAATGCTAACGACTACAGGAAGATATCATGTTGCAAAATAGCAAAAGAAATGTGGGATAAGCTTGAAGTGACATACGAAGGAACCGACCAGGTACGAGAAGCTAAAATTGATTTCTTAACTCACTCTTATGAACTATTCCACATGAAGGAAGGAGAGAAAGTAGACGAAATGTTTGAGCGATTCTCAATGATCGTGAATGATCTACAAGCCCTCAAAAAGACGTTTACGAATAGAGAACTTGTTCGGAAGATCCTCAGAAGTCTCACTCCGGCATGGCGATCAAAGGCCGATGCAATCCAAGAATCCATTGGCATCACAAATGTCACAATTGACGCATTAAGAGGTAATCTCAAAACCTATGAATCAACTATACTTAACCCGTTTGTTGATGATCAAAGAAGGCAAAGGATTGCTCTAAAGGCTAGCCAACCACAAATTGATGAGGAAGGTGACAACGAGTTTGGACTCGCTATCAAAAGGTTTCAAAAATTCATGCGCAAAGAGTATGAACGCAAGAACAAAAAGCAAGGCGATCAACTAAAATGCTATGAATGCGGAGAAACCGGGCACATAAAATCAAATTGCCCTAACATCAAAAAGGAGAAGAAACCCTTCAAAAAGCAACGTGCATACATCTCTTGGGGAGGAGATTCCGGAGATGAAGCAAGCGAAGAAGAAGACGATGAAGCAGCAAATTTATGTCTCATGGCTCAAGAAGACGGCAAAGACGAGGTAAGTCAAATCTCTTCTCAAAATTTCTTTACTCTTGATGAAATGAGAAATGCTTTTGATGAACTATATGCTGAATTTATCAAAGCTTCAAAAACTGTCAAAAGTGTTAAAGAAAGCGCTTCTCTAAAAGAAAAAGATTTTCAAACACAGCTTTCATTAAAAGAAAAAGAATTAGAAAAACTGGTTTTCGAAAATGAGAAGCTAAAAGAGGAAAACAAGTTTTATGGAAAAAGAAGTGCTGATAAACCTGAAGGTTCTACTAGAAACTGTTCTTCTTGTGTGCTTCTTAAGAATGAAGTAGCTAGACTTAAAGGCACATTAGATAAGTTCAATTCTTCGCATAAAAACTTGAATGATGTGCTTGTTAATCTAAAATCAACTAAACATGGAATAAGATTCAAGAATGAAGAAAAGGTTGGTGCTAAACCACAACAACCTAGAGCTCAACCTAGGACTAATAACCAAAATGCTTATCCTAGAAGTAGAAATCCTAGAAATAACTTGCATGTTAGACCAAATAGTGAAAATTCTAGAAGACCTAGAAATGATGCATATTTTAGGCCAAACCTTGAACAATTTAGAAGACCAAGAAATGACCCTCCACCTAGAAATAGATATTCTAGAAATGATGCATATTTTAGACAAACTTGTGATCCTCCTAGAGCTCATAATAGGAGAAACAATGGTGTTCAAAGTAGAATAAGCAACCTTCATTCATCTAGTTACTATGTACCTAGAAAAATGCATAATCCCAACGTGACTTGTCATTATTGTAGACGTATTGGTCATATTGCTCCCGCTTGCTTTACTCGTCATAGACATATAAATCAATTGCATCATTATAACATGCCTAACCCTCAAGGACCCAAGATGGCATGGGTACCTAAAGAACATTAATTTGTTTTGTAGGTGTGCTTGAAGGGATCAAGTGTACTATGGTACCTTGATAGTGGATGCTCCAAACACATGACGGGAGATGAATCCAAATTCCTTCAACTAGAGCACAAAGAAGGAGGAAGTGTCACATTTGGTGATAACAATAAAGGAAAAATCATCGGCATTGGTTCGGTCGGTAAGGACGAAAACTCCTCTATTAAACATATACTACTTGTGAAAGTTTGAAGCATAATCTCTTGAGCATAAGCCAATTATGTGACAAGGGAAATCTTGCTCTATTTAATTCGGATGAATGTCTTGTATTTAGACGTAGTGATTTCAAGATCATACTTCGTGGTTTTAGAATTGATAATATCTATATGGTTGATCTTGCAAACTCCTCACCCGAATATGTTGATTGTTTAGTAAGCAAAGAGGATAACTCTTGGCTATGGCATCGTAGAGTAGCACACATGAACATGCATCTTTTGAACAAGCTTCTTTCTCAAAACTTAGTAGTTGGTCTTCCCAGTTTAAAGTTTGAAAATGATTCTATTTGTGATTCTTGTCAAAAAGGGAAGCAAACCAAAGCATCTTTTAAATCCAAGAATATTGTTTCAACGTCTAGACCTTTGCAATTACTTCACATGGATTTATTTGGTCCCTCTCGTATTGAAAGTCTTGGTAAAAATAAATATGTTTTTGTAATTGTTGATGACTTTTCTAGATTTACTTGGACTCTATTTCTTGCAAATAAAAGTGATGCTTTTCAAAATTTCAAGTATTTCCTTAAGCGTGTTCAAAACGAAAAGGAATCGACCGTCACTTCGATTAGAAGTGATCATGGGGGAGAGTTTGATCACAATCTCTTTGCGGATTTTTGTGACGAACTCGGAATCGAACACACCTTTTCCGCTCCACGGACACCACAACAAAATGGGGTGGTGGAAAGGAAAAATAGGTGTCTCGAAGAGATGGCTAGAACCATGCTCGACGAAGCTAAGATTCCCAAATACTTTTGGGCGGACGCCGTGAGTACCGCTTGCTATGTTTTAAATAGAGTAGCAATTCGGCCGATACTCATGAAAACCCCATATGAACTTTATAAGGGTAGAAAACCCAACATTTCTCATTTACGTGTTTTTGGTTGTAAATGTTTTGTTCATAATAATGGGAAGGACCAATTGGGTAAGTTTGATGCTAAATCGGATGAAGGTATTTTATCATTGGTTATTCCTCACGTAGCAAAGCATATAGGATCTTTAACAAAAGAACCCAAATTGTGGAGGAATCCCCTCATGTTGTGTTCTCCGAAGATAATACTCGCTTGGCGAGAAAGGAATCCGGTTTTGATCTTGCAGGTATCTTGGATAGCTTGAAAGATAAAATCCAAGAAGAACCTTCAAAGGAAAACAAAAATGAAATTGGGGAACAACCAACGGAAGAAGCGCCACAATTAGAAAAAGGAATAAATACGCCTAACGAGTGGAGAACGATCAAGGATCATCCTCTCGAACAGGTAATTGGCGATGTTGGAGAAAAGGTAAGTACCCGAAACTCTCTTAAGAACACTCTAGGACACAATTCTTAAGAGTTCACGGCATTACTTGTTAACACTAGTGTAATTTATTAATTTCGCTATAAATTACTAACTTGAGCGTCGGAGACGTTTAAATCTATTTTGCAGGTACCACCCCAAAGGTAGGGGGAATTATGAAGTTTTAGCACAAAATAATCGACTATTTCAAGCCACTAATCGATTATTTTCTGTGCAGTACATCGATTATCAGTATCAATAATCGATTGTTTATGACTGATTATTACTATTATGCATCTGTGTTTAATTTTTTACTTCCTAAATTGCATAATCGATTTCCGCCTCAGTCATTCAGCAATGCTTTCTACAACAATCGATTATTTTTTCATACAATCGATTATTTAACAAATTCTGATATTCTCCAAGTTCACTGTATCAAATTAGTTCCCTAAATAATCGATTACCAAGAATTGACAATCGATTACTTCATATTAATTTTTTGTTACCGTTTGGCTCCTCAATCGATTCCTGTCAGGTATTAAATGCTCCATAATCGATTACCAAAATTTAACAATCGATTATTTCATTCAAATTTTTTTACCGTTTGACTCAAGAATCAATTTGTCGGATTCAAAATCTCAATCAAACAGTAAATACAATCGATTATTTCAGTTCAATAATCGATTATCTAACGGTCAGTAATTTTAATTCTTACCGTTTTCTGACTGCTCCTAAACCAAAATCTCAGCAAATCTCTCCATTCAATGCTTGATAATCCTTTCCTCTATAAATAGGCATCATAAGAGCTCACATTCACCCACTCAAGCACTATCTCTAGTATTCAAAAGCTAAATCTCTTCTATTTTCTTTGCCAAATTCCAGCAGTCTTTCTCCTAACATGTCTGGACGATCTTCAAAACGTTCCCGATCCAAACATGGCGCATCAGCCTCAACCGCCCCTCCTCCTTTAAATTTTTCATACCAAGACGGTTCCGTCTTGTTCTTTGAAACTGAAAATAAACTCACAAGGTTCCTATCAAAATTTGAGAAACGCACCATTCTTCCTCCTCGGTTCTCAAATAGTAAACTCCTTGAGCCTTTCACCCCTGCCGCAAATATGTTAAAGGAGTGTCAACTATATGACTTCTTGCTTCTCACTCATCCTCACATAAACACAACTCTCGTTCAAGCTTTTTACTCAAACCTCCATAAAGATGAAGATGGCGAACTTGTCACCTCCATTAATGGGGTTCAAACTCTTCTCTCTGAAGAGAATCTCCACACCATTGCCCGCCTTCCAAATGAAGGTGAAGACCTTTACCGGTATATTGATAAGGCCGGGGCTCTCTTTGATGAAACCATCCTTCTCCACCAAGCCGGTATAACCTCCTATGATCCATCTATCTCTACCCGTCGTCCTACCATAACGGGAATGGATCCAAACTACCGGTTGATTCTTTACTTCATCACCCGAGTCCTCAAGCCTAGACGGCACAATCTCACCACCATCTCCCAGGAGGATACCAAACTTCTGCATGCCATTGTCACCGGAGCCAAAATAAATTGGTGTCGGCTCATCAAAATTCATATGCTCGATGCCATCGGTGATGACATGCCTCTTCCTTATGCCCTCCTCATTATGAACTTCCTTGAAGCATCCGGATTTGTCACGGAAAATGGTCCTCTCAAAAGAAGTACCAAAATTTGGGAAATCTCGGAGTCTTCTTTCCATCATGATGGTGATCATGCTCCAGCTCCTTCTTCAAGTCGTCCACCCCGTCGTGCTCGTTCGTCCCAAGAGCCTACTCTCCAAACCATATCCGACCAGCTTGCTCAACTCACTCATGAGATCCATGGATACTTTGATCATGTCAATTATCCATATGCAGCTCTCGTCCCTTTTGAAGCAGCGCCGGATAACGAGGCGGACAACGACGGAAATGAATAAATTTTTTTTTGTGTTTTGTGTGGTTTTTGCTGTTGTTCTCTTTGGTTCCCATTGATGTACCCTCTTTTTTTCCAATAAATAAACCTTGTTTATTTCATCTTTTTGCATCTTTCCTTACTATTTTTTTGCTAATGGCAAAAGGGGGAAGAAAACGGGATATCGGGTATGCACCACCTCTTAATTCATTGATTGCTTATAAGCTAAAATTGAGGGGGAACTCTTAAATATTGAGGGGGAACAAGAACAAAATTGCATAATTGTTACTTGTCTTGAATTGTCAATATCTTTTGCCTAAATTGCATATCCCGCTTAATGTTTGCCATTATCAAAAAGGGGGAAATTGTTAGAAACACGTTCTCAATGCAATATACTAAACGTGTACTCTTTTGTAGGTTTTGATGAATGACAAACGAAGCAAAAATTGATATATGACGGAATTCAAGTACAAGCGCACAATGGTTGCGAATAAGATTGAAGTTCAAGATATAGCTTTTAATTGTTATTGAGTTGTTCTAAATTGTAATCTCGATCCTATAACTTGACTCATAGTATGGCCTCTCTCATAAAACTATTTTCCAAAATCATGCATATTTAATTCTGTGTCAAAAAGATTTTAAATCATGCATATTTACATTAGACAAAATGTTTTCTAAACATGCCTCAAAAATCTGGGCTAAAATAATCGATTATGTACTTATGATAATCGATTGTTTCTGAGCCAAGACTGCATGACAATCGATTATGAATTAATGGTAATCGATTGTGAGTAAGACAGTGAACATCAGGTTTTTCCAAATCTGCATGATAATCGATTGTGAACAAATGACAATCGATTGTTGTTGAGGTAAAGTTTTTCAATACTCAAAATAATCGATTATGAACTAATGGTGATCGATTGTGTTGAGTTGATGTCTTCCAGTGATTTTAAATTTAATTAAGTAATCGATTATGTCTTTAGATAATCGATTATCACTGAGACAGTAAGTTTTATGATTTTCAGAAAATAACAAGTAATCGATTGTTGCAAAGGACAATCGATTGTTGAAGCTGGCCGTTGTCAAATGATTTTCAAATACCATAAGGTAATCAATTATTGATTCTAGATAATCGATGTTCTGCTTAAAATCCGGAAATGATTTTTAGAACGTTGCTGAAGTAATCGATTATTGATTTTATATAATCGATGTTTTGCTTAAAATCTGGAAATGATTTTTAGAACGTTGCCAGTAATCGATTATAGATTATGTATAATCGATTGTGAAGCGTTAAATCTGGGATTGATTTTTAAACTGACTGGCAGATAATCGATTGTTTGGTCTTAATAATCGATTATCACTGAGTAATTTCAGCAACTCTTAATTGGCAATTAGACAACGGTTGAACCAACTTTTTTAACTATAAATACAGCTTCATTTCAGTGTTTTAAAAAGAACAACATACACAAACTGATCATTACATTGCTATAAGCTTTCATTCAATTGTTCTTCATTTTCTACTCATTTCATAAAGCTTTTGAGAGCCATATTATTGCTTAAAGTTGTTGTGATCTTGAACATATTCTTTTACTCATATCTACTCAATAAGGAGTACTTTAGTTAAGTGAGTGTCCAAGTATTTGATATACTTGTAAGAGAATTGCGATTCTCTTGTTTCAAGGAACTTGCGTTTCCTTGGGTGAAGTCTTTGAGATTGCGATCTCCGAGCAACTGTTTGAGGCTTGTGTCCTCAAGTGTGTAACGGTTTGTTGAGCACCCTTAAGCTTAACAAGATAGTGAAAAATCTCGAGAGAGTCTCTCGGGGACTGGACTAACCACGTTGGTGGCCAACCAGTATACATCTTTGTGTAAGTTTATTTTTCTGCATTTATTTTACTTCCTGCAAAGTTTAAATTCCGCAAGAAAACGCTAAATTCTATTAATACGCTATTCACCCCCCTCCTAGCGTAAAGCGTAGTTTCTAACAAATTTATTATAGATCTGAGATAGAAGACATGAATAACAAACATATCTGAACGTAAAATTTGATTACAATCGCGATTAGATTTCCTAATGTATGAAAAGGAATATGACTCCGAATATATAAAATGATAACGAAGAATACATAAAGGAAAAGAGTCGACATTCTTGAACAAAATAGACCTTTGTGTATTTGACAAATTTGAACTACAGACGACTGTCAGGATAGTGAGATTTGCCTCCCTTTTGGAGGAGAGTCTGAGAAGATGGAATATCTTCTTCTTCAGAGAGATGTATGTGTTCCCATCCACCTCCTTCTATTACTTTCTCTAATGATATTTATACGAAATACGTTCCTTATGTAGCATCCTTAACCAGAGTACCTTAGTTCTTGGAATATCCTGTAGAATATTCCTCTAAAATGTTAAGTGTTGAACTAGCTGTTCGAGTTTAACTGAGTGTTCGACCTAGAATGTAGTTGAATCATTCACTGGTATATTTATTCTTGAACGTGACTTCGGCTTGGTCGACTCCTGGTTGTTCTTCCTTAAGTAGAATTCTTTTGATCAGATTTTGACCTATACAATTAGTCCATCCGCATGTCGGGGTCGTCTCTATATGAGCTCGATAGGCGGACTCCACTAGTTTATGAGTTGAGAAATCTGAGTATTTGGGTCAAGGGCGAAACCCGTCATAGCGAGATAACAATGTAATGCTTCGAGAGCCATACTTAACCGTTACGTCAGTTTGAAATGACATCAATTTGTCATGCGTCATTATGTCACACGATCCCTATACGTTACGTTGTTACTGGGCCCTCTTATGTTTTAGAGTTAATGTGGCAGCGTTTGGTTTTCCCGCTTAAGGTGCTTGTGTTCTTATAAATAGAGAAGAGAACTTCTCGTTTGGGTTCCTGTGTTTCCTATAAATTATTCGAAAAACTCCAAGCTTTTCTTTCCTCCATATTCGGATTCTTACCCCTCCATCTCTCTTCTTTTGAAATTTTTTGCCATTGCTACCCCCTCAACCTTAGCACTTCTCATCTAGATAACTAAAGAAAACATGGCTAGTGCACTATCTAACTCTAATAGAGCCACCGACGCTGCTGCATTGGAAATTTGATATATACCCTTTTATGAAGATGAGGTAGTCATGGTGGAAGATGATAATTTCTCCACTGTGGATGAAATAATTCCACGTTCAAGGAAGACCATGACTATTTCAAGAACTTTTTCCTAAAGGTGAGCCGGAATCGTTGTTTCCCAAATAGATGTTGCGGTGCTCGCTGCACTTAAGTCTAAATGCAAGATTCCTAATTACGTCGAACTCATACTTGCGGGCAACGATGTTGTGAAAATACATCGCCTAGGGTATTGCGCATTCTATGCATAGCCATTCGTAATTGGTTACACACTTCCCCTTCCTTCCCTGGCGGAGGACTTCTGTCACTGTTATGGGGTGTGCCCGGCTCAGCTCTCTCCGTATATACAAGCTTTTCCTCATGCTTATCAAGTATATGGAACTGGCCGCCGGGGCAATTTCTCTCTATCACTTACTTCACCTCTTCATACTCAACATTTATAGGGGTACTATAATACATCTTCGTCACTGCGAGACCAAGGGCTTGGTGGTGAAGATGCATAAGCCGCTTTTAGGAAAACTTCTTCTTTATACAGACAGAGCACGTGGTGTCAAATCCTAAGGGGTTTCGTAAGGAGTGGAATTATGCCCGTAAGCTTTAATATATTTTTTTCAAACAATCGCTCATTGTCCCCTTCCGGTGATCTGATTGTTCTTATTTTTCCCTTTTTCTTTATTTTGCAACCGAGAAAGAACCTCCTCCACTAGTCACTGATATGCCCGAGTGGGTGAGCCAGGTTTCCCCCCCATACAATGGGTATTCATAAATGGTCATCGTTCAATGAGAGATTCGGGCGTAGACCCTCTGCTGGTGAGTCATCTCGTCTTACCCTTGGTAACTTTACCCTTTGTTCTTTATTTTCCTTCCCCTATTTCCTCTTTGGTTTAAGCTTCTTTCCTTGGTAGTTCAGAGGATCATGAGAGGGCGAGGGCTCCCATACCTGTTTTCCGTTAGTCGATTCTCTCAATCGAACTTTCACCGATTGCGGCTACAAGTGAGAGCATTCAAGCTGTTGCTACTTTGTAGATTATAGACCCTCCCGTACTCGGCGGTCAGGCGGAACCTCTGATTCTTCGAGTTCATTTGGTGTACGAATCATCTCAGGACGATGGTGAAGAAGCTCCATTAAAGAGGCAAAGAATAAGGCTGATGGGGTAACCGAGATTGAGGGTCCTTTGAGGGGCGATCTCGTGGTGGTAGTGTCTGAGCCTAATAGTGATGATAATTTAGATGAAGAGATTGGATCCCCCTTTGGAGTGGAGGTGGTGCTTGTTCCTGGCGTGGGGAGTCTACCGTGATAATGGGCAGAGCTCGTAGGCCGTTGCGATCATTCCGAGTGGTCCATTGACTTCATAATAGGCTTGTGCTCCCTCTTCGACCAGCGAGAGGGAAAGGGAGTGGTTATAGATGACTTTGAATCCAGATGAGTTATTGACCCTAAGGACATAATCATGTTTTAGGCGGGGTTCAATCGTGTTAAGGAAGGAATGGACAGTTTCTCCCGCGTGATCGAGATTTCTTCGGATTGTGATTTGTTGGAGGAAACAATGATCCAGCTGCCCCAATTTGCCCTTCTTTTTCTGCTACTAAAAGCATGGCCCTTCAGGAGATCAGCGATGTCAGCTTGTCACGGGGCATAGCCGGAATGGCTTTGAGAGTGAGTTCTTTACTGCTTTATTTGTTTTAACGTCTTCCACTCTAGCTAACTTTTTCTTTCTATTCTCATTCCTTTCTTTATATTTTCATTAGAGACTGAGAGTATCCACCGTGAGGAGCGGCAGGATGCCGCTTTTCAGAAAATGGTTTTTAAAGTACCGTAGATACTATCACAAATGTCGCGACTTACATGCACGACTCATATCAAACGTCAATCTTCAGTCCCTTAAAGAGGAGTTGGAGCGGAAGGATGAGGACCTAATACGGTTCATTAGAGCGAACTCAAGGGGCTGCTTATGGCTAAAGAAGAGCTCAAGGTGGGAAATGTGGTTGCGACTGAGTGTATTGATCTTCAACCGAAGGTGGTGGCCATGCCGGCAGAGCTTGAGCAAAGTGCCAGCAGAGTCACCGGTCTAAGTGTTGAATTGGCAGAGAAGATGATCGAGTTGGAAAGGAAGGCAACCGATTTGGAGAGGGATGATGGTGCTCGAGTAGCAGCCTTGATGAGGGTTGCGACACTGGAAGATTGTATCCGCATCATCAAGTCTGAACGAGCAACTGAGATGGAAACGGCCGCTCTCAGGGAGGCGTGGCTTGATGAGCAAATTGGTGGGCTTGAGGGGGATGCCTTGAGCCTGGGTGATCAAATTGTTGCTCTCGAGGATGAGAGGGTGCGCTTGTTGGCTTCGACTCCTTCTCTTGCGTCAACATTTGTTGACATTAATCACCCTTTGTATGAGATATGGATCCATGTTGAGGCTCAGTAGGATATATATAAGGGCTTTTTGGCAGCAAGGAATGTCCTTGAAGCCACTTTTGAAGAAGTTTGTGTTAAAGCGCATGAGGCCCGGCTTGCCTGCGATTATCACCCAGTGACATCAGATGCCGGAGGAGACTATGAGGTTGAGGACGGGCTTACCTTTAATGATGAATATTCTAATGGAGAGGGTGACGGTGGAGGTGAAGCCTCTTAACCAAGCAGGGAAAGAGATGACGACGTGGATGGGGATAATGCTGGGTGAAGCTTTTATGCTTAATTTTTCCTTATGTACATAGTTTTTTAGTATTTATTTAGTTGGTGGGGGTCCCATTTTGGCCCTATGTAAGACACTTATTTTCCCTTGAATGGAACAATTGATTTGTCCTTGGTTGTGCGTCATTGGCATTTCCTTCTTTTTTTCTTTTTGAATTTTGTTGGATCTTCTCGCAATAAGTCCCTAACTTTTGATAGTAAAAATGAATGGAGTCGAGTGTACCTTGTTAATTCGAGCAGGGTCTAACTTAACTTATTAGCTCGAGCGAGTTCGAATTTGACTCGTTATATTGAGTGAGGAGGTCGAATTTGATTTGCTAATTCGAGCGAGGTCGAATTTGGCTTGTTAATTCGAGCAAGACAGAATTTGGCTTGCTAATTCGAGGGTAGAATTTGGCTTACTAATTCGAGCAAGGTAGAATTTGGCTTGCTAATTCGAGTGAGGTCGAATTTGTCTTGCTAATTCGAGTGAAGTCAAATTTGTCTTGCTAATTCGAGTGAGGTCGAATTTTGTCTTGCCAATTCAAGCGAGGTTGAATTTGTCATACCAATTTGAGCGAGGTCAAATTTGACTTGTTAATTTGTACGAGGTTGAATTTGGCTTGTTAATTTGAGCGAGGTCGAATTTGTCTTGTTAATTCGATCGAGGTCGAATTTGACTTGCTAATTCGAGTGATGTCGAGTTTTATTTGATAATTCGAGTAAGGTCGAATTTGTCTTGCTAATTCGAGCGAGGTCGAACTTGTCTTTTTATAAATTCGAGTGAGGTTGAACTTGTCTTGTTGTAACTTCAAGGGAGGTCAAATTTGTCTTGTTGTAAATTTGAGTGAGGCTGAATTTAACTCTTAATGAATCAAGCGGGGATGAAAGTAAATTTCCTGTGTTGGCGTGAGGTGAACTTACGTAAGAATTCCATATGCTGCTTTGCTTACTCATTTATTGGAGAATACTACATGTTGTTGTATGGTTCATACATACATTCGAGGAGTCACATCCTATCTAGTCGTTCATCACTGAGCCTGGAGAGGTAGTTGATAGGTCAAGCGATGAATATTTCGCTCAAGCTTCAGGATGTCTTAATGTATGTATGAGATCGAATTTTAGCTAGTTTCATCGCATAGTGTCTTTGGCAAGCGCGTGGGTGAGTTTCCCCACTTGTGTTCTATCTGCATGTTGGAGAGATTCGTATGTTTTCTGAGCTGGTGACCGAGTCCCAGTCTATTCAAACTCTTCCTTTATGGCGTTGACTACCAACTTATTGGGGGTAACGCTAAACGAAATTGTTTGTTACCTCGACTGGTTGGTTGACGAGTGGAAGGGAGCGACCATATTCCCTTCTTCGGCTATGCTTCGTAGCTACTATCATTGGTGGTTGAGCTGATATCCATCGAACTCGAATGACATCTTGTGAGTCTTTGGCTTGGTGTTTTTTTGTCTCCGCTACTTGGGTCTGGAAAGTCCCTTCTATTATATTGGTAATGAACTAAGAGTGCTAGCTTCATATTTGATCTCAGCCTCGTACTTAGCTTCGGCATTAGTCGAATCTGGGCACCTAGTAGGCTTATGACTTACTTTGACCATTGGGATATTAGAATTCAAGTCCCAATCCGATCCATTCCCAACTGCATGAAGATATGGAAACATAAGCCACTCCACATGCATACAGGCTGGAACAAGTTTTGTAATTTCAAGGAATTATGCAACATGTTATTTTTCCTTTATAAGAGAGAGGGATGTATGCGCAAGGTGTATATTGGTATTTAGTGCTAACATCGTGACAAGATTGTGGACGTGCTAAATATGTGACAACCACAATCCTAGTTCGACAGCTTGTATTTGCTAAGTGCCGAAACTATAACTACGTCGAAGCATAGTTTTCGTATAAATATCAGACATAATTTAGATTTCATGCAAGGCTCTAGATTAGAAATTGGTTTGCCTGTTTCAAGATCTTGCCTATGAATTCCTCAAGTTTATGTTCGTAGCAAAAGGATGAAGTTACAACGAACGATAAGTAGAACTAGAACCGAGTATAGATCTAGAGGAAACTAAAACTTTGGCTAGGAATACCCCACAGATGGTGTCAAATTGTTTGACCAAAAAGTTTTAACCCTTTTTCTTAAACTAATTAAATAAGAAGATATGGGGTAAATCCTAGCCAAAGATAATTTACTCTAGATCTGAGATAGAAGATAGGAATAAACAAGCATAGATGGACGTAGACTTTGATTACAATCGCGATTAGATTCCATAATGTAAGAAAAGGAAGATGTGTCCAGATACATCAAATGATAACAAAGAATACACGAGGGAAAGAGTTACCATTATTGAACAAATAGACCTCTGTGCATTTAATATAGTTGAACTACAGATGATTGCCAAGATACTTAGATTTGTCTCCCTTTTGGCGAAGAGCCTGATAGGATGGAACATATTCTTCTTCACATAAATACTTTCCTTACGCGGCAGTCCTTAACCGGAGTACCTAAATTCTTGAAATATCCTGTAGAGTGTTTCTCTAAACTGTGTAACAATTGAACTCATTGTTCAGGCCGAACTGAGTGCTCGACCTCGATAATGGTTGAATCATTCGCTAGTATATTGCTTCCTGCATGTGTGGCTCGGTTGAATCCTGGCTGTTCTTCATTAACCATAATTCTTTTGATCATATTTTGATCTATATAATACACTCTACCAAACGACCCATTAATGTGTTCACTGGCATCAACTTTTTCTGAAGTGTTGCTTAACTTTTGATGGAATTCAGTTGGCTTATTAACTCTTGTGTGTGATAGTGATTTGTCAATTATACGTACTATAACTTTTTTATTTTTGTCAAAAAGAAAAAAGGAGCATTTGCTTAACGAAATATGTTAACACATAAACATTAAATAATCTAAGTACTTTTTATCTCAAGCTTTTGTTAGTAATCTATATTTGTAAAATAATTTTGAAAAATATAAATGAACATAAACAAAAATATAAATAAAATAATAAAAACCAATTCGAACCCACTGAATACAATATTTCCTTAAGGAATTTAATTCCCCCTATTACCGAAGACTATGGATTATTCCCTCACAGGATAGAACGAATTACACATGATGTAGTGGTACTTCAAACCCCAGTGTTTCAGCAAACACAAAGTTCAGTAGCAAATCACGCTTACTGTTGCTTTCTTTGAAGTTAAAATATGCATAAGTAAGGAGAAGAACTTAGAAAATTTGTATTGAAATTTTGAGTAAAATAGTCTTGTATTTATAGCTAAAGTTGGGCTGAAATATAAAGAGGCGCGACTCTTTAGAATGGATGTTTATGCAAAACGGATATAACATAAATGCCTATTTACTCAACAATAAAGAGGAAAAATAAAGATGGAAAATTGAAGAGGGTAGTTTAACTTTTAGTTACATAACTGAAAAACGGATCGAATTTAATATTAATATTTTATTATTAAAACAAATTTAAAAATATTTCTTTTAATATTTTACTATTAACAAATAAATTTTGTCCAAAAAATTAATCAATCAATTGATCATTTGACCTAATTCAAAATCTGAAGCCGAAGCCGAGCCGAGCGAGCGATAATGGCGACAACGCGAGGCTTGCCTTCTTCTCAATTCTTTAAGAGCTAGAAAAAGAGCAATTGCTTATATACCAATAAAAAATCTTTTCCTATTCCAATATGTGACAATGTCCTTTTGCTAAGGGGGGATCTTAAAATTTCACTTAAAATTTTTATTTCCCTCCATTTCTCATTCACGCTATTTTAAGTATTTAATATACTTAAAACATAAAACCCCACAATCCCCCACATGAATAGGGAATGGCTATATCATGAAAACATGCATGAAACTGTGTGATTCGCAAGCAAGGATTAATTGCATCTAGATATGTAGATTTCCCTATGAACTTTCCGTAGTGAACTTATGTCGGATATACTTGATCAATCGGTATATTTGATATCTTTTAACCGTCAAACTTTGGTGTATACCTAGACAACCACAAGTCACACAACCAACCTTTAACCGTCTTTGGTTCGCATTTGTGTTCGTTTCAGCCGTGAACACCACCTGGTTTCATAAGTGCATAGAGAACTGGCCATGCAAGATTATCCTTGAAGCGGCTAACACTTCACACTTACATAGTTGATTTCTAAACTTGTCATCCCGTAGAAACACTATTTGATATACCCCATACCAAATTTAGAAGTCATTAAAAAGCCTTAATGTTTTATCCTTGGTACTGAACATTGTCTCATCACGAGAATGGACCAAAAGTTTAATTGACAATGTTGAACCGTCATTAATGATTTTGTTTGATCTCCTTGAACCTAGATCTTGGGATCTTCAGTCTTCTAGGTAGAGTTACTTCTACTATGACTTGTTCTCGGCCACAGTCTCGTTCCCCTTGATGATTTCTCAACTACCTCTCTAGTTATGCCTTTTGTAAGTTGATCCGACACATTATCACTTGACTTTACATAATCAATCGTGATAATTCATCTAGAGAGTAATTTCCTAACGGTTTTATATCTTCGTTGTATCTGACGAGATTTACTGTTATACATAACGCTCCCACCCCTTCCAATTGTCGTTTGACTATCGCAATGTATGCACATTGGATCTAATGCTTTGGGCTAAAATGGAATGTCTTGCAAGAAATTTTGGAGCCATTCAGATTCTTCATCGGCTTTATCTAAGGCTATGAATTCAAATTACATTGTAGAGCGGACAATACAAGTTATTTTGGATGACTTCCAAGATACCACTCCTCTACCAATGGTGAATACATATCCACTTGTGGACTTGGAATTAGTTAATCTGGCGATCCAATTTGCATCACAGTATCCCTCAATGACCGCAAGATATTTACTGTAGAGCAAAGCAAAGTCCTGGGTATGTACTAAATACCCAAAAACTAGTTTCATGGACACCCAATGAGATTGACCTGGATTGTTGTATATCGACTCAATTTACTAATAGTACAAGCTATATCCGGTCGTGTTATCTTGTATAATTCATGTACATTAAGAAACCCAACACACGACCATAATTCAATTGTGATATGCTTTAGCCTTTGTTCTTTGCTAATGCAAGATTCACGTCAATTGGTGTCTTTGCAACTTGAAAGCCCAAGTGCTTGAATTTTTAGAGTATTGTCTTAATATAATGAGATTGCGACTATGCCAAGCCTTGAGAAGTGTGACGACTCGGCGAGTCATCTCATGAGTTCCTGCTCTGTTTCCCTCATTTCTGTTTCTTTTTGCTTTATTTATCCGTGTAATGTGGTATCGGGTTGGTCGTATCGAATCCAAAATGATTTTGGCAAGGTTCGAGACATTTAGTCTCTTTTGAGGAAGCTTAAGTTGGAAAAGTCAACCGAATGTTGACTTATGTATTAGAGGGCTCGGATGTGAGTTCCGATGGTTCGCTTAGCTTTATGAAGTTATTTGGGACTTAAGAGTGTGATCTGAATGTGGTTTTGAGGTTCGGAGTAGATTTAGGCTTGAATTGGAGAATTTGATATTTTGGCGATTTTCCGGTTGGTATGAGAAATTTTGATACAGGGGTTAGAATGGAATTTCGAGAGTTGCAGTAGTTTTGTTGGATCATTTGGGATGTGGTTGCAAAATTTCAGGTCATTCGAACGTGGTTTGGTTGGGTTTTTGAACAAAAGCAAAATTCTGAACATTTTAGAAAGTTTGCTTGAATCTAGTGTGTCTTGAATGATTTGATGTTGTCTGAGATATTTTGAAGATCGATACAAGTTTGAATAAGGTTTTAGGATATGTTTGTGCTTTTGGTTGAGGTCCCGGGGGACTCGGGTGATTTCGAGTGGTTGACGGAGAAGTTTCGACCTTCTTGTAGTTGGTGAATTTATTGCTTTTGGTATTTTTGCACCTGCAGAATTAGGGACTGCATGTGCGGCGCCGCATAAGCGGATGGGTGGCAGCAGAAGCGGAATTTTGAGGAGTTTTTAGGACATGCAGAAGCGGCTAAGAGGACTGCATCTACGGAGTCGCAAATGCAGAAGGTTGATCACAGAAGCGATTTTAGCCGTTAAGTAAGGAACCGCAGAAGTGGGTAGCTGGTCGCGTATGTGGTACCGGAGATGCAGTTGAAGTACCTCAGATGGAAAAACGTCTGGCAGAGCATTTAAGTTATTTCATTCGCGATTTGAGCTATTTTCACCATTTATTCTTCCGCTTTGGAGCTTTTTGGGAGGTTTGCAAGAGTAATTTCAAGGGAATGCCGTTGAGGTACGGAATTTGGACTTGAAACTCATTCCTATGCTATTATTTCACATATTAGAGCTAGAAATTATGGAAATTAAGAGTGTAATTTGGGAAAACTAGGGCTTAGTATGTGAGAGCTTTGATTGAGGATTTGATGGACAGTTTGAGGTCGGCTTTCTTAACTTTTGATTTGTATGAACTCGTGGGGAGATCAGAAATACATTGATGTAAAAATTATTGAATTTCGAGATGTGGGCCAGGGGTTGAGTTTTGGTTATTTCAGGATTTATGTCTATTATGGATTTTTTTCGCTTAGGCTTCATTCCCTTAGCATATTTTGATGTCCTCGTTATTATTTTGGATAGATTTGACGCGAGTGGATACTGATCTGAAGGGAAAAGGCGTCGCGAGCAAGAGATTTGACCGTTTCGAGGTGAGCAATAATTGTAAATAATGTTCTTAGGGTTTGAAACCCCAGACTGCACATCGTAGTGCTATATTGAGGTGAGCCACACACTTAATGAAGAGCGTGGTGTCATGCACTATTGGGATTGTGACTTGGTCCATCCCGGCTGATGATTTTACCGAGTATTTGGCTGAATTATATTTGCTATCAACATTATTTGGTCTGAATGCCATATTTAAGCTTCATACCAACTATTTTAACCCTTCGGAGATTCTTTTATTGATATTTCCTCACTGTTTTGATTGTATATCTAAAGTCAGTCATGTTATTTTCCATTGTTTTCATACTCAGCCATGTTACACAGTTTTAGTACTTAAATGATACTTTTAAATAATGTTCGGGCTAAGAAATACTGTTTTGATACTACCCGAGTGGCTTGTGAGGATTTTTTACAGAATAAGGCCGAGGGTCTATATTGTGACCAAACTTGATATTAATTTGAGGTCGAAGGCCTGAGATATGTATGCCACGAGGTGGCTTGATTTATATGAGGCTGAGAGCCTAGTGATGACGCCACGAGATGGCTTGATATTGCGTTTGGGCCGCAAGGGGCCCCTCCAGGAGTCTGCACACCTCCAGTGAGCATGAGTACCCATTGTGATGAGAGATTAAGCCCGAGGGGCTAGTATTGTTCTGAGATATTGCCCGAGGGGAAAATTTGTTGATACTGTACCGGGGGCGAACTTCTATGTGTTTATTTTTCCTTAATTTCCAGTCAATTGCCTGCCTACTTGTTGAAGAATGATTTTCTTATATTTTCACTAGTTTACAATTGTAAATGGTTTTACTGATTCATTGTAGAATGCTTTGTACATTTCGTGTTTTCTTACTTTCAGTCATTATTTACATTTGTTACTCAATGAGTTGTAGTACTCACTTTACTCTCTGCATCTTTTGTGCAGATTCAAGCGTAACTGGTCTCACTCAAGAGTGTTGATCATTTCCAGCTTCAGTCGCATTCGAGGAGTCTTTAGGTAGCTGTTGGCGCTCGCATCATTGAGCTCCTCCTTATCTCTTTTCCTTTATGTTCTAAGTTCTGTACTAAACTCTGTAGTTTCCTTGGGGTATTTCGTGATGTTAGATGCTCGCGACTTGTGACACCCTGGTATCGGGTTGTGTTTGGGTTGTATTCCGTGTATTATACTATATTTTGCTTAGACTTTGCTTTATTTACTCATGCTTAGATCGTTTATTTCTATTGAAATATTTAAAAATAGAATTTGGGTGTAATTGGATGGCCTTGTCTTCACGAGAGGCGCCATCACGACCGGGTCCAAGTTAAGGGTCATGACAAATTGGTATCAGAGCCTATGTTACATAGGTGTCACGAGTCATGAGCAGGTTCAATAGAGTCTCGCGAATTGGTATGGAGACGTCTATATTTATCCTCGAGAGACTGCAGAACCTTAAAGAAAAACTTCATATTCTTGAAATCCTTATCGTGCGAATTTATTGATCCGAGTACTAAACTTTTGTTATTCTTTTCTCTCAAAGATGGTGAGGAAACGCGCTAACGGTCATGGTGGACGACCACCAGTACCACCAGTTGTGGCAACCAAAGGCCTAGGACGCGGTCGTGGTCTCAGTAGAGGCAGAGCAGCTAGGGCAGCACTTGCAGATCCAGTAGTTGCCCCAGTTATGGACGCTCCAAAGGCACTAGTTCAAGCACAAGCTATTCCCATTATGATTCTGAGTCTTCAGGAGGCCTTAGGCTTAGATGTTATCAATTTGCACTAGCGTAGCTCAAGCAATTTCAGCCACTACAACCACAACTACTTCTTAGGCCTAGAAAGGCAATCAGACTCCTGCCGCTCGCACACCTGAGTAGGTCATGCATGGACTTCAGATGCCGGGGGAATATCTAGCCCAGCCGGTTGCAGCTGCTCATAGCTATGTAGTTCCTGCCATGCTAGAGGACGAGCAACATAGGTTGGAGAGGTTTGGTAGACCATAACCCCTGACCTTCAGTGGTGTAGAGGGCGAGGCAAAAGAGTTATGGTAACAGAAAGGTTCGAGATATGTCTTACATGGTTGGTGAGAAGGTTCTATTGAAGGTTTCACCTATTAAGCGTTTTATGATATTTGGTAAGAAAGGGAAGTTGAGTTTGCAGTTCATTGGGCCTTTTGAGGTACTTCGGAGGATTGGGGAGGCGGCTTACGCGCATGTTTTGCCACCCAGTTTGTCGAGTGTGCATATGGTATTTCATGTTTTTATGCTCTGAAAGTATATTAGGGATCCATCTCATGTTCTGGATTTTAGCACGGTTCAGTTGGATGACGATTTAACATATAATGTGGAGCAAGTAGCTATTTTGGGTCATAAGGTTCGGAAGTTGAGGTCAAAGGATATATCTTTAGTAAAAGTACAGTAGAGAGGTTGGTCCGTGGAAGAGGCTACGTGGGAGACCAAGCAGGATATGCGGAGCAAGTATCCTCACCTGTTTGAGGCTTCAGGTATGTTTCTTGACTCGTTTGAGGAAGAATGTTTGCTTAAGTTGGGGAGGATGTGATGACCCGGCCAGTCGTCTCATGAGTTACTGTTTTGTTTCCCCTATTTTTGTTTCTTTATGCTTTGTTTATCCATGTTATGTGGTATTTGATTCATCGGATCAAATCCGAAATAATTTTGGCCAGGTTTGGGACACTTAGTCTCTTTTGAGGAAGCTTAAGTTAGGAAAGTCAACCAGTTGTCGAGTTATATGTTAGAGGGCTCGGATGTGAGTTAAAGTAGTTTGGTTAGCTTCAGGAAGTTATTTTAGACTTAGGTGTGTAATCGGAAAGGGTTTTAGAGGTTCAGAGTAGATTTAGGCTTGAATTTGCGAAGTTGATATTTTGGCGATTTTCGGTTAGTAGGTGCGATTTTGATATAGGGGTCGGAATGGAGTTCCAAAAGTTACAGTAGTTCCATTAGGTCATTTGGAGTGTGTGTGCAAACTTTGAGGTCATTCGGACGTGGTTTTGTTGGGGTTTTAATCAAAAGCGGAATTCGGAAGATTTCAGAAAGTTTGGCTTAAATCCGCCGTGTGTTGGATGATTTGATGTTGTATAAGGTGTTTTGAACATTGGTACAAGTCTAAATAAGGTATATGGATAGGTTTCTGCTTTCGGTTGAGGTCCTGGGGACCTTAGTGTAATTTTGGGTGGTTGATAGAGAAGTTTGGAACTTGTTCCAGCTACTGAATTTGCTGCTTATGGTATTTTCGCTCCTGCAGAATTGGGGACAGTTGGTGCGGCGCCGCATAAGCGGAAGGTTGGCCGCAGAAGTAGGAAATTAAGAAGCTGTCAGGAACTGCAGAAGCGGCAAAGAGGATCGCATTTGCGGAGTCGCAGATGCGAAAGTTTGATCGCAAATTCGATTTTAGCCGTTAAGTGAGGAACCGCAGAAACGGGTAGTTGGTCGCATATGCGATACTACAGATGCGGTTGAAGTACCGCATATTTTGAGCTATAAGTTATTTCATTCACAATTTTGTGTTATTTTCACAATTTCTTCTTCCTCTTTGGAGCTTTTTGGGCGGGTTGAAAGAGGGATTTCAAGGGAACGTCATTGAGGTAAGGAATTTGGACTTGAAACTCATTCCTATGCTATTATGTCACAGATTAGAGCGAGAAACTATGGAAATTAATGGTGAAATTTGGGGAAACTAGGGCTTAGTATTGGAGACCTTTGATTGAGGATTTGATGGACCATTTGAGGTCGAGTTTGTGAACTTTTGATATGTATGAACTCGTGGGGAGATGAGGAATCCTTTGATGTAAAAATTATCGAATTCCAAGATATGGGCTCGAGGGTCGGGTTTTCGTAATTTCGAATTTGTGTCTATTATGGATTGATTTCGCTTGGGCTTCGTCCCCTTAGCATATGTTGACATTCTCGTTCTGATTTTGGATAGATTCGATGCGAGTGGAGGCCGACCCGAGGGCAAAGGCATCACGAGCTAGAGATTTGACCGGTTCAAGGTGCGTAGTGATTGTAAATGATGTTCTGACGGTTTGAAACCCCGAATTGCACATCTTAATGTTATATTGAGATGAGGCACGCACTTGATGATGATGAGCGTATGGTTGTGCACTATTAGCGATTGTGACTTTGTCCGTCCCGATTATGATTTTACCACGTATTTGATTGAAGTCTATTTGCGATCATAATTATTTGTACTGAATGCCATAGTTGGGTTTCGTACCAACTATTTAAACCCTTGGGAATTTTTTATTGGTATTTCCTCTTTATTTTGATTGTACTTCTAAAATCAGTCATGTTATTTTCCTCTGTTTTCATACTCAGCTATGTTTACACAATTTTAATACTTAAATAATATTTTTAAATGATGTTTGGGCTGAGAAACACGGTTTTGCTACTGCTCGAGTGGCTTGTGAGGATTTTTGACTGAGTAAGGCCGAGGACCTATGTTGTGAGGAAACACTGATATTGATTTGAGATCGAGGGCCTAAGATATGTACGTTACAAGGTGGCTTGATTGATATGAGGCCGAGAGCCTAGTGATGACACCACGAGATGGCTTGATATTGTGCTTGGGCCGTAAGGGGCCCAGGAGTCTGCAAACCTCCAGTGAGCACGAGTACCCATTGTGATGAGAGATTGAGCCCGAGGAGCTAGTATTGTTCTGAGATGTTGCCTCATAGGCAAATTTGTTGATACTGTCCCGAGGGGGCAAACTTCTATGTGTGTATTTTTCCTTAATTTCCTATCAATTACCTGCTTACTTATTGAAGAAGGATTTTCTTATCTTTTCACTGGTTTACAATTGTAAATAGTTTTACTTATTCATTATACAACGCTTTGTACATTTTGTGTTTCATTCTTTCAGTCGTTATTTACATTTGTTACTCACTGAGTTTGAGTACTCACTTTACTTTCTACATCTTGTGTGCAGATTCAGTCGTAGCTAGTCCCGCTCCCGAGTGCTGATCATTTCCAGCTTTAGGCAGATTCAAAGAGTCTTTAGGTAGTTGTTGGCGTTCACAGCACACAACTCCTCCTTATCTCTTTTCCTTTATGTTCTTAGTTCTATGCTAAACTCTGTAGTTGCCTTGGGGTATTCCGTGTTGTTAGATGCTCGCGACTTGTGACACCCCGGTATCTGGTTGTGTTTGGGTTGTATTTTGTTTATTATACTATTTTTTGCTTAGACTTTGGTTTATTTACTCATGCTTAGATCATACTTTTGAACTATTGAAAAAGTGAATTTGGTGTAATTGACTAGCGTTGTCTTCAAGAGAGGCGTAATCACGATCTGTTCTGGATTTACCGTCCTAACAAGATGTCTTATGGATATTAATTCCCAGAATTAAATCAGAAGCACCCAAGTCTTTCATATGAAACTTTCCAATTAGCACGAGCTTAGTAGTATTTATGTTGGCAATGTCATTACTCATTATCATCATATCATCCACATATAAGCAAACAATGACTATGTGATTTGGAACATTTTTAATGTATACACATTTTTCACATTCATTTATTTTAAAATTATTTGACAATATTGTTTGGTCAAGTTTCACATGCCATTGTTTGGCTGCTTGTTTTAGTCCGTAAAGGGACTTAACAAATCTACAAACATTCTTTTCTTTACCTAGAACCACCAACCCTTCAGATTGTTCCATGTAAATTTCTTCCTTCAACTCTCCATTTAAGCAGGCAGTCCTAACATCCATTTGATGAATTTCAAGACCATAAATTGTAGCTAATGCTACTAACATTCGTATGGACGTAATTCTTGTAACTGTAGAGTATGTATCGAAATAGTCGAGACTTTCTTGATGTCTATACCCTTTGACCACACGTCTTGACTTATTGTCAATAGTGGCATCATCTTTCATTTTCCTCTTATAGATTCAATTAGAACCCAACGATTTATTTTCAAGATGAAGACCAACCAATTCCCATGTATGGTTATTCAGTATGGATACTGTTTCACTATTGACTACCTCTTTCCAAATAATGATTGCGAAGAGACATAGCTACTTTAAATGTTTGAGGCTCATTTTCCAATAAGAAAATCTCAAAATTTGGTCCAAATGAAGTAGACGTCTTTAACGTTTACTACGTCTTGGATCCTCTTGATTAAGTGTACTTTCTTTTGTTTCTTTCCAGGGTCGTTTAGATCCTTTGCTGATCGACTTATATTCCTTTATATATATATATATATATATATATATATATATATTATCTATTTCTATAAATGTATTATTTTGAATGTCGGAATTTTCTATTTTATGAACCAGAAATCGATATATTTTACTATTAGTCACATATCCTATTAAAATACAATCAACAATTTTCGGTCCTATTTTTACCCTTTTGGGTTTAGGAATTTGCACTTTTGCCGAACACGCCCACACTTTAAAATAGTTCAAGTTGGGCTTCCTTCCTTTCTGTTTTTCATATGAAATGGATTGTGTTTTTCTTTGGGGTACTCGATTTAGTATTCAGCTAGCCGTATGAACAACTTCCCCCCACAGGTTCTGTGACAAACCAGAACTTGTCAATAATGCGTTCATCATCTCCTTTATCGAATGATTCTTTCTTTCTGCAATCCCATTTGATTGGGGTATGTAAGGGGCTGTTGTTTGATGAATATTTCATATTCTAAACATATTTGTTCAAAAGGGGATTCATATTCACTACCCCTATCACTTTTTATCATTTTGATTTTCTTGTTAAGTTGCGTTTCAAATTAATTTTTATACTGCTTGAATGCATCTATTCCTTCATCTTTATTATTAAGTAAGTAAACGTAGCAATATCGAGTATTATTGTCAATAAAAGTTATGAAATACATCTTTCCACCGCGAGATGATATTGACTCTATGTCATAAATATCTGTGTGAATTAAGTCTAAAGGATTTGAAATCCTTTCAACTGACTTATAAATATGTTTAACATACTTAGATTCCACATATACTTGATATTTTGATTTGTCACATTCAAACTTAGGCAATACTTCCAAATTAATCATTTTTTGCAAGGTTTTACAATTGACATGACCCAAACGTATATTCCATAATTCATTTGACTCAAGTAAGTAAGATGAAGCTAAAATTTTATTATTATTTTCAACAACCATTACATTTAGCTTGAAAAGGCCCTCAGTGAGGTAAACTTTTCCTACAAACATATCATTCTTTCTTATTACAACCTTATCGGATACAAATACACATTTGAAACTATTCTTAACGAGAAGTTCAGCAGAGACCAAATTCTTCCTAATCTTGGGAACATGAAGGACGTTGTTCAAAGTTACCACTTTGCCGGAAGTCATTTTGAGAAATATCTTTCCACATCCTTCAATCTTGGCCTTTGAAATATTTCCTATAGAAAGTGTCGCATTGGGTCCAACATGAGCATACGTAGCAAAAGCTTCTCTAACATCAGAAACATAACGAGTGACTCTAGAATCAATTCACCACTCCTTAGGATTGTCTACCAAGTTGCATTCGGAAAGTATGAAACATAAGTCATCAACATCATCATGCTTTTCAACCATATTTGCTTGACCCTTCTTCTTATCTTTATTCGGAGCACGACACCCCGCAAATTTGTGTCCTACTTTTCCATACTTGTAGCAATTTCCACTTAACCGCTTATTGCTTGGGTTGTATTTTGGTTCAGAAGCCTTCTTCCTCTTTTTGTTTTCTTCAACAATATTTGCTCCCATTATTGTTGAGTTTCCACAGCCTCTCTTTTCAGCAGCTTTATTTTCATCTTCGATTCTCAATCGAACAATGAGATCTTCAACGGACATCTCCTTTCTTTTGTGTTTCAAGTAGTTTTTAAAGTCCTTCCACAAAGGAGGCAACTTATCAATCATCGCTGCTACTTGGAATGCTTCATTGATGACAAGATCTTCAATGAAATTTTTGTTAGTAAAAATACTAAGATTACTACTTTCAACATTAGTATTAATTTGACTTATACCTTCAGCAAGGAGGTAGTGCATAATCACTTGCAATTCTTGTACTTGGGTAATAACATACTTGCTATCTACCATTTTATAGTCCAAAAACTTTACAGCAACGAACTTCTTCAACCCAACATCTTTGATTTGGTATTTCTTTTCAAGCGTAGTCCACAGTTCTTTTGATGTTTCCACGCCACTATAGACGTTATATAAAGCATCCTCCAGCTCGCTTAGAATATAATTCTTACATAAAAAGTCTGAATGCTTCCACGTCTTAATCACGAGAAAGCATTCAGTTTCTAGAGTTTCATCGGACAACACAGGAACATCTTCCTTGATGAACTTCTGGAGATTTAGAGTAGTCAAATAAAAGAACATCTTTTACTGCCAGCACTTGAAATCAATCCTAAAAATATTTTCGGGTTTCTCCACCGGTGCCAATGTTGCCGGGGTTGGTCGACTCGTTGAGGCATTGGCAGTCACCATTGGAACAACAACTTAGTTCATATTAGCATTAGTCATTTCTGTAAAAAAAAAAGACACAAACGTTAAAATCACGTAGAGTTTAACCACCAATAGAGTACAAAACTACAAAGGTTTTACTCTCCATAAATAGTGAGTACAAATATTGAAAATATATTAAATCCCTTAAGCTTATTAGTAACTGTATTTGTAAAATAATTCTGGGAAATATAAATAAACATAAATAGTGTTTCCTTAAGGAATTTAATCCCCTCCTAGTACCCAAGATTATGGATTATTTCCTCTCATGATATAACGAATTATACACTGGTGTAATGGTACTTCAAATCCCAGTGTTTCAGCGAACACAAAGTTCGGTAGCAAATCACACTTACTGTTGCTTTCTTTGAAGTTAAAATATGAAGAAGAAAGGAGAAGAACTCAAAAAATTTGTATTGAAATTCTGAGCAAAATAGTCTTGTATTTATAGTCAAAGTATGACTATTTGCTCAGCAATAAAGAGGGAAAATAAAGAGAAAAAATTGAAGAGGGTAGTTTAATTTTCAGTTACACAACTGAAAAACGGATTGAATTTAGTATTAATATTTAAATATTAATATTTTGTTATTACAATAAATATTTAATAATATTTCTATTAATATTTTATTATTAACAAATAAATTTTTTCCAAAAAATTAATCAATCAAGCCGAAGCCAAGCCGAACGATGACGACGACTGCAAGAGACTTACCTTCTCTTAAACTCTTTAAGAATTTAAAAAAGGGATTTTTACCTATTATACCATATAGCAAACCTTATTACCTCCCACGTTTATGGTTTGTGTTTATTACATTTAAGCATACCAAATTTGAATTTATGTACCATAATTTAAATTAAGAGTATAATTATTACTTCATTTATTTTAGGCATGATTTTAGGAGCATATATCCCTTTTTCCTTTTTTATCCCACTAACAACTTAGAAAATGTATTAGTAATATTAATAAGAATAGTTTAAGACCTGAATAACACTCTCTCTTGTTTCATTTTATGGAAAGATATTTAACTACGCATGTTCTAGTTAACGAAAAAAACTTTTAAAATCTCCCATGTTTAATCAATTCTTATATTAAAGATTTAGTGTCTTGAAAGAATAATATATTCCTTATAAAAGAAATTACTCTATAAATAACAATTATGCTATATGGGGGGAATGATCTATCACACATGTCAAGCCAAAAATTAGAAATTGTTGATGAATATCACTGTAAATGCTAAGTATAATATAAAGCAGATTTAAAGTGAGATTAGGGAAAGATTAGGATCACTCCATAAATACAGGACTATACTTACACATATTATAAAATAAATTATCACAACAACAGCCAATCATAAATCTCTTGCCCTTTGAAAATTTGCGGCACTCCCAAAATCGAAATTTTGAATATTAAGAATTGATTATTTGGTATGCTTAAATTTTTTTGACACAAGATTGTAGTTTAATTGTAGTATAAATGTAACAATACAATTTAACTACAATTTACAATTTATACAAATTATCTACATTTTATCTACAATTTAACTACAATTTTTGGAAAAATATGTCTTCTTCTTCTTCTTCGACGAGTTTCAATATGAAATTCAGTCAAAACCAAGTCTAATCTTCACCAAAACCCCTCAAAATTGAGATATAAACTTCTAAACATATTTCGAATTATTTACAACAACACCCAATCCAAACAAATAATGATTTTTAAAAATCCAAATTTGAATTCAAAGCTTTCAAGCTTTTTAATGGCTATCAATGGTGGAAAATATATGGAGAAGGAGAGAATTACGCTGCAACAGATTTTTTTCCGTTTTAAATTTCGAAACTAATGGTGATAGAATCACCATTGAATGTGACTCCTACAAATTTGGAGCCCTTTTAGGGTAGAATCTATCTATTTTTGGTTTGGTACAATTTTTGTAAACAAAACATGATATAGGCGGGTAAATACCAATTTTGGTAATAAGGTTTACTATATGGTATATATATGTAAAATAACAATTACTTATATATCAATAAAAACCTCTTCTTCCTCCTAACTTTCCTATGAGTACGGTTTCTAGGTATATATCAAATAGTAGAAACATATTACCCTCCCCAGTTGTTGTTGTAGAAACAATACGTCAGGAAATTAACAAAGTTTGAATTCGAGAATTTTCATATAATGATGTTTTGTCTCGTTGAAACAAGAATCGGAAAATGGTGAGCTCTTTATAACGTATGATTAATACTCCTAATACATTTCCATTAACAATATAAGCTACCTAACCTAGGATATTACTGGTTGAAAATTTGTGTTTTGTCCATGAATCTGATTATTATTAGAAACCCATCAAGATGACAACCCCCTCTACCTACCACTCATTCAAGCTGCTTCTCGTTATACTATTTATGACAATAAAGAAATATAATATTAATGAGTTTAATTCTTATGCCGATGTATATAACGTCCTATCTTTATTTTTGAAGAAATTGCCTTCACTTGGTGTATTAACATTTTATGCAGAAAAACTTTCTTCTTCTTTTTTCTATATTTTAATTTTAATTTTAATTTTTTTTTTGTTTGTTAATGGCGAAAATTGCCAAAGACCTTCTATCAATACTGTTACCTAGAAACACTTATTATCCATGGAAATCGATCAGCTTAATATTGAAACATACTTTAGAAAAGGTAAAGGAGCGGGGTGGTCTAAGTGGAGGCTTGCATCAGGAGTCCTGTGTGACAAGAAAGTTCCACACAAACTCAAGGGAAAATTCAATAGAGCCGTGGTTAGACCTGCGATATTGTATGGGAAGGAGTGCTGGCCCGTGAAGAACTCGCATGTTTAGAGGATGAAGGTTGCAGAGATGAGGATGCTTAGGTGGATGTGCGGACACACCAGGCTAGATAAGATTAAGAATGAAATTATTCGAGAGAAGGTGGGGGTGGCCCCGGTGGATGAGAAGATGCGAGAAGCGAGGCTGAGGTGGTTCGGGCATGTGCGGAGAAGAAGTCCCGATGCCCCGGTGAGGAGCTGCGAGCGGCTGGAGATTGTTGGCGGTCGGCGAGGCAGAGGGAGGCCTAAGAAGTATTGGGGTGAGGTGATTAGGCAGGACATGACTAGAATGCAGGTTTCCGAGGATATGACCCTTGATAGGAAAGTTTGGAGGTCTAGAATCAGGGTTGTAGGATAGGGGCTCCTAGAGTTTTTTCGTACGCCTCATCCGTGGTTGGGTGTGAGTCAGCAGGGTTACCCATAGATGATTTGTGTTTTAGCTGATGTCCCCCCTATGGCTGTTAGTTATGGTAGTTACTGTATGATATTATTGCACGCGATTGTATTTATGTTTCATATGTTTAGATAATTATTTACGCTATTTACGCTATTTCTGCCGGAGTTACTAATGCTTTATTGTTTTGTTTTTGTCTTTGTTTTTGTTTTACTGATGTTTTTCCTTTTGTCCTATGAGCCGGGGGTCGATTGGAAACAGACTCTCTGCCCTTTCGGGTAGGGGTAAGGCTTGTCTACATATTACCCTTCCCAGACCCCACCTGGTGGGAGTATATTGGGTAGTTGTTATTGTTGTGTAGAAAAGGTAACTTTTGTCTCTGAAATAGCTTTTATCATGTTTCCTGCATATATGCGTAATTTGTATTTCCCCTTAACTTATTTGCAAGAAATAATATGTTAGTTGCAGACAAGACAAGAGAAAGAATGAGTTACCACCTCGCATTTCTCTGGGATGACATTAACTTTAAACATTAACTAATTCTTTTATTTTGGTAGAATTATTCGATAATTGAAATTTTATTTGCTCGACTAATTAGAATTCATATCAAATAGGTCTATAATTATAAGGGGTACAAACGAAACAAATTTATTTGCAAGGCTTGAATTCGAAACATCTAATCATACAAACCATGTCATATTTTTACAAATCAAATCATGGCAAGTCTTTGAATTAATTAGCAAACGACTAATAGTATGAAAATTACAAACTCAGTCCGAATGAACTCGGCCGACTTCAAAGGATATGATTGCAATTTGGACACATGGAGTTAGTGGCGTGAATAAATGTACAAATATTATGTAATTATTTATTTTGGTATTACTTTGAAAGTTGCTTGTTTATTTTGTTACTTCTTTTACTTTTTTTTTATTTCTCGTGAAAATAATAAATAAAGGTTAAGTTATGAAATTGGAGTACAACCATTTTCCAGTAGTCCACCAATAGTAATATTCACTGGGCATCTGTTTCCCAAGAAGACATGGAAACAATGCGTTAAAAAGTGGATCAAATGTCACAAGAATTTCAAGCAACTAGGGTTTTGATTCAAAGATTATTAAAAAAGAGAAGCAAGAAAGGAACTACAATAGTGTCCAAGTCCGGGGAGGAAACTGATTTTGAATAAGCTATTTGAATATTTTAGAGTTGAAGTTAGAGACATGTTGATAGTTGGTTGTTTGATTGTTGGTTGTTTGATTAGTTGGTTGAATTGTTATAAATGTTATTATACGTTTTATAATAATATTAGTTTTTTGATTGTTATATTAGGTTTGTGGTTAATTTGTTAGGTGTTTGGTTGGCCATTTTATTTGACAGATGATGTAATTAGAAATACAAGAGATTTCTGTTTTAAATGCCAAGATTTGCGACTGAATCGATTGCAAATTTAGTTAAGATTTGCGACTGTACCAGCCGCAAATGAAGAATATACAATCAATATTTTGCGACTATTTCAGTCTGAATAATTAATTTTTAATTAATTTTATTTTTAAATTTTTCGACGGAATCGGTCGAAACTTTTAATTTGTATTGTTTTTTTAATGTTTGTCAGCAACTAAATCAGTCGCAAATTATTCGGTCACAATAAGCTTAAATTCGAATGTCCCCATATTTTTTAGTTTGCGATTGAATCCGTCGTAAAATTTTGACTAATTCTATTGCAAATATCTTGCGATCACGTGTTTTTCGACTGATATTTTTAAATCGAAATTGTATCGAAAAACACGATTTCTGACTGATTTGACGGTCGCAAATTTATTGTTTTTTTTAGTAGTGTAGCTAGTGTCATTTGAAAGCTCCCCTAAATGTTGGTGTATTGTCTGTACTTTAGTCTCCAAACTGGAATAATTTGGCCGGTAATTAAGTGGATTAGAATGAGAAAAATAATAGTTAGTGTAAGATTAAGATGACGATAATCCTAAAGCATTGAACTAAGCTGTATGGTAAAAAGGAAACATGACAAACAATCTTCTGTTTTGACTTCGTGACCCTCTCTGTCTTATAGTAGGCTTTAAAGAAGAGGACTGGTGCATTGAATTAATAATTATACATCTAGTGTTGGCTCTTTCAAAAGGAGAACTATCACTTTCTCGAATCCTACAGAATCTGTGAAAATATTTCATTGTATAACAAGTTGCTCATACTTTCGCATACAAGGTAGATAAATAGAGTTTGACTTATCACCGGATCAATGCACTTATTGATCACGTCCAACTATATCTTATAAAAAGAATAAACGATTGTTGCAAATGTAATTCAATTTATCCGATTTACAAATCTGGAATTAAATCCCACAGAGAACTAAGGCTTAACTATAGCTGTTTATTATCACCGAGAAGACAAGTTCGAACAATTCCCAACTTATAGATATTAAGCTTCTTGTGTTTAACTAATTAACTAACAAATTAAAATAGTAATTTAACAATTAAAGATACTAAGGGTTAGAGACAAGATCAAAGAAGTCTAGAGTTATGATTTCCTCTATTGTCGGAATCCTTTGCGCTACGTTTTTTATAAATTTGCCTAAGTCTTCTCTAATCATGAGCACTGGCTGTCCTAACTCTCTCTCGAGTAATTACCATAATTTACTAGACACGTTATCTCGAATTACTCTAGCTGACATTAAGTATGGCTCACTCGGATCGCACCAAAGTTTCGTTATCCATAATCCCACTTTTAAACCCTTCGTATTGATCCCTCATATACGTTAGGAGTGATGTTGTTCAACTGCTAGCTACATATGTACTTTCTCCCGAGTAATACATACTAAATAGGCACAGTCAATTGGTAGCTCTTCAATTAACCACAATATAAACATAATTGAACAAATAGAAAAAAAAAACTACAACAAATCTATATTAATGTAACAGAAAAACCATCTTCCAATAGGTTCCATCAAACCCTATGTAACAAATTAGCTATTCATAATAGTATACATAACTACAATACTAGAATTCATAACCAATAATGAAAATAGGAAGAAGGAAGTGAAAAACTTGTAGAAGAATTTTCCGCCTTGTTCCTAGTGTGTTCTTGCTTCCTTAGGTCGAATCTCCGGCATCCTTAGCCTCCTTAGGTCTAAATTATGTCATAAGTATGTCCCTCCCTTTTTCAAAATAGAGTTTCTACATGTATTTATACCAAATAGGGTATAACCCAGATAAAACACCTTTTCCTATGTGAAATAGGACTTTGGCTCTGTAAAATTTGCATAGGTGCGCCGCATGGGGCGACGCACCATGCGATGTGCTTGTGGGGAAGTTCAGAGAGCTAATTCTGACAGGCTGCAGGAAATTTCCACAAGTGAGGCGCACCCCGTGCCGCAGTAGTGGAAATTCACGAAAATGCAAAACATGAAAAATGTAGGCCTTTCAAATAGCTTTCCAATGATATACTGTGAAGCATCCCAAACGGAGTTATGAACGAAAAGTTATGTGCATTTTACTACACAATACACCGTGAGCCCGCTCGATTCTTTGTTTCGTTCTTAACTATCATCTACTGATTCCCGAACACGATCCCCGCTTGATTCCTTGGGCTTTTACTCAGACTTCAAAGCTCCAAATCACTTGAATCCATTCCATAATATCGACATAGCTTGGAATTACTCCTACAAAGCATAAAATACACGATTAATGTAAAACACTAGCGATTAAAGCTCAAACTTAATTAAGGTACAATTAATAAGAGAGTAATAAGCGACTAAAATACGTAATTATAGCCTATCATTATTTATGTAAATTAATTATGAAAATTATTTTACTTTATTTTGTAGTTGAAAAGTTATTTAGTTTTGCCCTATGTAATTGAAAAGTCACTCCATTATTTTGAAGATATTATTTGACATTTTTCTTTTCAATCCAACCATTTTAAAAAATTCAAAGCACCACTCAAACCATTTATCCTGCTGCTAAACCTTTCTTTAAAAAAGAAATAATAACAAAAATCATACTTCATAAAACAAATAAACGAATAGACACTGCATAAATATTCCTTATCATATATCAATTGTGCACTACAAAAATATTCCTTTAAGATATGCTCAAACTATATTGATACCTTTGAAGTATTAATGCCCAGCTTTTGCACAAGAGAGAAATATACTGGGATTTAATGCCTTCGGAAAGGTACCTACCAATTCGTTCATGTGAAGGCACAAAGCTAATACGAATATTTTCACTGTCAATCTCCTCAGGAATATCAAGTAAACCCGGGGGTAGACTTAATTTCAAAGGAAAGATAGAAGGGATCAATCAATTTTCTGACATAGAAAGTCGAAATAAGGTAAATCTAGGTTATCGTGATTTTTAGCCTTTCACCCATATTTGAGAGACAATTCTTTCTAAGTGCAGGTTTTGGGCGTAGTAATGTCCAAGATTTTTTGGATCTACTGGTCCAAGCCTTCAATCATAAGTGAAACCCATCGAGTTGCTGAAGCAAACAAAGGATGAAGGATCAATACGGATATGGAAAAATCCGTAATAAGAAAAATATGAAATATTATACAAGAAGCTTACAAGTGAGGTTTCACGTTTCCGAAAAGGATGAAGTCGTTGTCGAAACGATGGCGTCGGTGGCAACTACAATAAATTGTTGTATTCACCCACGGTCGATGTCATCATCCATGCTAGATAACAGGGCATGGTGGTCACGTTTGCTTAAATTTATCATTTCCCCACGAAAGATTTTGGGGCAATAGAGATTCATCACACGATCTAAGGATAGCTCCTCTCTTGTTTTTTGGCATAACCCCAAAAGACAAGCAATCCTCCTCTACACAGAAGGACTTGTGCCAAACACACCTGGTAGTGGAGGCAAAAATTCATAATAAAGGAATCTAGCTCTCCACTCAAAGAGAACACATTCAAAGTACAGATACATGTAAAAATATGTATAACCCTCATTGGGAAGGGTCATTTGCTCTGTTAGATCAGGAGCAATAATGTCCAAATCATGACATTAACAATCTTCCTTCACAATAGGAATACTGGAAGGACGAATGGAAGAAAGGTATCTTCCAATAGCCTACGCGCGAGAAAGAGCCGAAAGGAATTTCTCTACGAAGTATTTTTTGTAACAAGACTTTGAATAATGATAGAATCCACTGTTGGAGGAGTCTTCAGGTTCGCTCTTTCCCTTTAAAGAAGTGACATTCTTTTAAGAAGAAACTATTTGGATAAAAGAAAAATTTTTTCATTTGAAGGGAGTTAAAGAAAAGTTAACTAACAGTAAAAAAGATTTTGAAAAAGATTAGAAAATTATGGAGTATAAGGGGAGAAGGTTGATACGTATAAATAAAAGTTTTGGTGGCTAATGTCATGACCTCGATTACCTCGATAACCGGCAAAAGCAATGCTGAATCGTAAGGTAACGTGTGTACGGGACATTAAACGTGGAGAAACGTGCGTCTAATCAACCGTCAGAAGCATTCAGAGGAAATCATAGTAATTCCTTCCAAAAGAATATTTCTACCAACTTCTGGTAGCATAAAATTATATCACCGGAAAGTAGGAGAACTATCTGTATACGGTAAAATATACTATGTCGGGTGGGAGCTTAAGAGAATGACACGTGGAACCGAGAGCAATTATTCATGTTTGGCACCATGGGGAATGAAACTCGTAAAAGGCAGTAAATACCTTTCGTCCGATGGCACTAATGAAGAATATTTTATGGCATTAAGTGCATTGCACGTTATAAAGAATTCCTTATTTATGCTCGCCGTTACATCTTCATCAATGACCTTATAATTGTCATTAAAGGAGGGCACTATCCTAGGATTTTGTTTCTTAAACGTAGCTATTAGTAGTGCACTCCGTTATCAATATAAGGAGATGAATCTTCTGGCAAACTAACACTAAAATCTATTTAAAGCTCTATATATTCTTATCTTCTTCTTTTTTTCTTATTACTGTTATGCCTGGAGACTTCACTAACGGAATATTTATTTATGTCATTTCATTTTCATATCAAGGTTAAATATTATATATTTCTTCAATTATCTTATTATTTTAAGATCGAATTAATTAACCTGCCTAAAACCAAAATAAGAAAAAGAAAAAGAGTGCTGACCGACATTATCAATTTTAGTACCTGAATACTATAGTATACTCAGGGAATCATATATTAGTTTTGCAACAAATCTTTCCCTATATTCTTTTTAACTATGATAATTATATCATATCTAGTTGATTGAGTTTAATTTATAACATGTTATAAGTAGATAATTAAGATTAAGAAAAACAGATGGAGTGCTGATTTATCTATTTATTCAAATAATATGGATTCATAATATAAAATTTTTAATTAATTTTAAAATTCTAAAAATTCCTTCATAGTAGTTCAAATAAAGAAAGATTTTGTGATGACCCAAAGGGTCATCTTTTATTTTAGAATCCGAATTCGGGTCCCGAGGCCTTGAAACTCTTATTTTTTTCTCCTCAATTTGCGTGTACAGTCCGAACGCGTTTTCAGAAAGCCTTTATGTGAAATTTAAGAAGAATATTGAAGTTTGGCCTATAAAATTGATTAAAGTTGACTTTGATCAACATTATTGGTAAACAGACTCAGACATGTACTTTGACGTGGCTGTAGGGTCCGTAGTAAAATATGTGACTTGAACGTATGTCCGGAATCAAATCTTGATGTCCCTAGCCCGAGAAATAAAATTTTTGAAGAAAAATGTTAACTAAAATATAATAGTTTATGGAAATTAAATAGTGTTTGAACTTGACGGTATCGGGTCCATATTTTGGTTCCGAAGCCCGGTACAGGTCTGTTATACTATTGAAGTCGTATCTATGCAATTTGGTAAAAATACGAGAGAGATTTGAAGTAATTCGGACCCTTGGTTGAGAAATAGGAATTTTCAACTATCTTGAGAATTTTATGAGTTATGGTTTTAAATACATTGTTTAAGATACTATTTTAGCGATTTGATTGCACTAGCAAGTACGTATAATATTTTTAGACTTATGTGCATGTTTGATTTGGAGCCCCGTGAGATTTGGATATGCCACGAAGTGTTTTGAACCTTAAGGAAAATTTTCTGGTAGTGAAGGTCTGCCGACTTCGCATTTGCGAAGTCTAGCTCTTAAATGCAAGCTTCGCAATTGCGAAGAATCATCGCATTTGCGATGACTGGGATGGCCAGGGTACCTTCGCATTTGCGAAGTTCATCGTTGCAAATGCGATATGAACAGTGGCCGCAATTGCGAACATTTGTTCGCATTTACGAAAGCAGCAGGTTAGGCCAAGATTCGCATTTGCGAAGCCTTGGCCGCATTTGCGACTTCGCATTTATGAACCTTAGATCGCAAATACGATAACTGCAACTGTTCAAAAATAAGTTTTGGCGGTATTTTTCATTCATTCTTCAAAATTTCAAAACCTAAACTCGTAAGGGCGATTTTCCTTGAGCAAGTTCTTCATCAAATAATAGGTAAATGATTCTTAACTTATTTCTTCCAATCTATTTCATCTTTTTACAAGATTTCATAACAAAATCTAGGTTTTTTTCAAGGGAAATTGGGTGTTTTTTTGGTAGAATTTAGGAATTTCAAAATTTGGGGATTTGGACCTCAAATTGAGGCGGGGTTTCAAAATCAATTGCATATCTGGGTTCGCGGCTGAATGGGTAATTGGGTTTTGATTCGAACTTCGAGTTTTGACTCAAAAGACCCGAGGTCGAATTTTGGTTTTTTGGGAAAAATATTGTAAAATCTATACTTATGCATTAGAATTTATTTATTTAGCGTTAATTGACGTTAGTTAGTTAATTATGCATAGATTCAAGCGGATTGTAAGTGTAATCAAGAGGAATAAGCAATTGAGGCTTGATTTAGGCCGTGGAATTGAGGTAAGTATTCGGCCTAATCTTAACTTGAGGGAATATGTGTGGATGACATATTTGCTTCGTGTTAGTGTTGGGTACGACGTATAGTTACAATGACGAGTATCTATACATCAGTGTCGAGCATGTAAGTGAGTCTTAAACCGTGACTGGTGTGATTCGTATTATGTACTATTTATGCTTAAGTTGATGATTATCTATGTTGAACAAGACTTATGATATTTTCATGGTAATTGACCATTTTTGAGTATTGATTCAAATTGAGATTTATTTCGTGAATTCAACTGTTGAAACGAGATAGGTTATAGATGATTCCCTTGCCGGGATTTTATTGATTCTATTGTTAATTTCCTAACAGGGATGTTATTGATTATTGTATTTTTAAACCCCTCCCAAATTAGGAGGATCTATAGTGCTTCCAAACTTCCCCTCTCTGGTGACTCGAACCCAGGACCTAATGGTCGTAGGCGGAGGTGCTTTACCAACTGAGCAAGCCTCACTTGTCTATTGATTATTGTTGATTACCTTGTCGGGATATTATTTTTTTCTATTATTTGGGTGAGGAAGAGTGTGAAGCACGAAAGGTGATGTCGTGCAAGATATTTTGAGTGAGTGTTAATGCACGAAGGGTGATGCCGTGATGTTGTGAGAGTTAATGCATGAAGGGTGATGCGATGTGAATATTATGAGATTTAATGCACGAACAGTGATTTTGCGCCATGATTTGAGAGTTAATGCACGAAGGGTGATGCCGTACCATGTTATGAGAGTTAATGCACGAAGGTTGATTCCATGCCATGTTATGAGATTTAATTCACGAATGGTGGTATCGTGCCATTTATGTTGTTTCGTATGGCAAGGACGAGAGTAAAATCATGAAGAGTGACGCTATATACGTGTTACTATTTTATTATTCATGTTGATTCAAACATGGGGTTTACTTTACTTACCTATTGAATTACTCTCAGATTTTAATATTTCTCGCAGCATGTTTCCCCTTGCCATCTTTATTTGTTACTTTTATGTTATTATTCTTCTGCTCGTATATGATTTAACTGCATAGGTACTGATACCGCACTCTGCACTTTTGTGCAAATTTTGGTGTCAGACCTTCTGAGTAGATTTGAGGTTGCTACCTTCAGTCCAGGGCGACCTATGGTAGATCTGCGGGCGTCCATAGAGCCTCCCCCTTTCCTCTATTTTAGTTTTTTTCCTATCTCTTTCTATTTTAAAATAGATGAAATTTTGTCAAATCTATATTTATAGAAAATCTTAGACGTTCGTGGATTGTGACACCAGATACTTAGGGTAGTTGTGTAATAGAGTTGTTGAGTTGTTATATCACTTCCGCACTTTTTATCTTTGTTTGGTCTTAGCTTTTATCTGATTCGATTTTGATTAATAATAAATATGTTAAAATTGTAATTGTCGGCTTGCCTAGCTTATTTGAGTAGGAGCTATCACAATTCCCGAAGGTGAAAAATCTGGGTCGTGACAAGTTGGTAATAGAGCACTATGTTGCATAGGTCTCACAATTCACGAACAAGCTAGGTAGAGTCTGAGGGATCGGTACAGAGATGTTCGTGCTTATCTCCTAGAGGAGACAAAGATTAGGAAAAATTTGAGTTCTATTCTTCTATATCGTGCAATTTTGTTCTCTTAACGCTAAATTCAACCCTCTACTTTTGTTCTTTTGCGGATAGCGAAGTCGCGTATCGCTCTACAGCTGAGTAGCAGCACAGATCGGTGATGGATCAACTACGTATTCGGAGGCTTTGTGGAGGTTGGATAGGTTTACTAAGATTTTTACTACTACTTGTGGTGGTATATCTTTAGAGGATCCCGCAGGATTATTTGGACAGTTGTCACGAGGTTCTACGGAACATGGGGATAGTGGAGACCAGTGGGCTCGACTTTGCTGCTTTTCGTTTGTGGAGGCATTATAGTTTTGCCTGACCAGCTAGATCACCAGCTCTGACTTGGGATTAGTTCTCTCAGCTTTTTCTCGAGAAGTTCCTTCCTGTCACTTAGATAGAGGACTACCACAGGCGGTTCGAGGCTCTTCAGCATGGTTCTATGACTCTCACCTAGTATGAGACTAGATTTGTTGATTTGGCTCGTCATGCTCTTCTTATACTCCTATCTAAGAGAGAGAGAGGGGGGGATGAGTTTCATGAGGGACTCGCTCAGCCTATGCGATTGAATATGGCTAAGGAGACATGGATCGAGATTTCTTTCCAGGATGTGACTAATGTGGCCATGCATGTTGAGTTGGTTCCAGCTCAGGCGAGTGGTCAGGGGTCTAACAAGAGGCCTCATCATTCTGGTAGGTTCAGTGGTGCCCCATATGGAGGCAGGGATTTTTTGGTAGGGACCATCCTCCCTGGCCGTTCCATTTAGCACTTCAGACTTCTCGCAAGGTTTCAGGTGGCAGTGGTTCTCATATGCAGTGTTCTGACCAACTACCCTACAATGCATCACCAGCTCCTATCAGTGCACCTCCTCTCTAAAGTTTTCAACGTGGCTACTCAGGCCGTCAGGGTCAATTCCAGGGCCACTAGTCCCAACAACCTAGAACTTGTTATACTTATGGCAATCTGAGGCACATTGCTAGATTTCGCCCTCGTGCGTCGAGTAGTTCTCAGTATCAGGGTTCTCGTGCCATGGTTCAGGCACCGGGTGTTCCATCGCTCGCTCAACCAGCTTCGAGCAGGGGTCAAGCAGCTAGAGGTGGAGGTAGAGATGTTAGAGATGGAGGTCAGACCGCTAGAGGTGGAGGCTAGCCAGCAGGAGGCCGTCCTAGGGATGTAGTTTAGAGTGGTGGGCCCCAGCCTCGATGTTATACTATTCCAGCCAGGCCTGAGGCTGGGGCCTTCGATGAAGTTGTCACAGGTACGGTCTCATTTTGTAGTAGAGATGCTTCAGTTCTGTTTGATCCAGGGTCTACATACTCCTATATGTCATCTTATTTTGCCCCATTTCTTGTTATGCCTAGTGATTCTTTGAGTGCTGCCATATAAGTGTCCACGCATCATCTTATTTTGCCCTATATCTGGTTATGCCCCGTGATTCTTTGAGTGCTCCCATGTATGGGTCCATGCCCGTAGGGGATTCTATTATTGTAGACCGTTTCTATCATTCGTGCATGGTTGTATTGGGAGTCTTGAGACTAAGATAGACCTCCTACTTCTCGATGAGGTTGACTTTGATGCTATTTTGGGGATGGATTGGTTATCACCTTACCACGCTATATTGGACTGTCATGCCAAGACTGTGACCTTAGCCTTGCTGGGTTTGCCTCGATTAGAATGGAGAGGGACTCCTAATCATTCTTTCAGAAGGGTTATTTCTTATATGAAGGCTCAGCGTATGGTCGAGAAGGGGTGTTTGGATTACTTAGCATATGTTCGTGATTCTAGAGCAGAGGTTCCTTCAATGGATTCCATGCCAGTTGTCGGGGATATCGACTTTTCCAGAGGTATTTCATGTAGACTTGTCGGGGATGCCACCTGACAGGGATATCGACTTTTGCATTGATTTGGCTTCAGGCACTCATCCCATTTCTATTCTGTCATATTGCATGGCCCAGCCAGAGTTGAAAGAATTGAAGGAGTAGTTGCAAGACTTGCTTTATAAGGGCTTTATTATACCTACTATCTCACCCTGGGGGTGCGCCAGTGTTATTTAATAAGAAGAAGGATGTGTCGATGAGGATATGTATATATTATCGGCAGTTGAACAATGTCATCATTAAGAATAAGCATCCATTGCCGAGGATTGATGATTTGTTTTATAAACTTCGAGGTGCAAAGGTATTTTCTAAGATTTATTTGAGACCTGGCTACCATTAGTTGAGGATTAGGGCATCTAATGTCCCTAAGGCAGACTTTCGCACTCAGTACAGGCATGATGAGTTTTTAGTAGTGTCATTTGGGTTGACAAATTCCCAAGCAACATTTATGGATTTGATAAACCGGGTGTTCAAGCCCTATATGGATTCCTCGCGATTATTTTCATTGATGATATTTAGATTTACTCCTGCAGCCGAGGGGATCATGAGCAGCATCTTCGAATCGTTCTTCAAACTCTGAGAGACAATCAGTTGTATGCTAAGTTTTAGAAATGTGACTTTTGGTTGAGTTCAATTTCTCTCTTAAGTCACGTTGTATCAGTAGAATGTATTCAGGTGGATCCTAAAAAGATTGAGGCAGTCAAGGACTGGCCTAGACCCACATCAGCTACAGAGATCCAAAGTTTCTCGGGTTTGGTACCGTCTTTTTGAGGGGTTATCATCTATTGAAGCCCCGATGACCAGGTTGACCTAGAAGGGTGCCTCGTTCATGTGGTCGGACAAGTGTGAGGCGAGCTTTTAAAAGCTCAAGTCAGTTTTAACTACGACGTCGGTGTCAGTTTTTCCCACAGGTTCAAGGCTATAGCAATATATTATGACGCATTTCGAATTGGACTTGGCGCGGTGTTGATGCATGATAGAAAGGTTATTTCATATGCTTTACGGCAGTTGAAGATTCACGAGAAGAATTATCCAGTTCATGATTTAGAGCAAGCAACCATTGTTCATGCGATGAAGATTTTGAGGCATTATTTATATGTCGTGCCATATGAGGTGTTCACGGATCACAAGAGTCAGTATTTGTTCAAGTAGAAGGAGCTAATTTGAGGCAGAGAAGGTGGTTGGAGCTATTGAAAGACTATGATATCACCATTTTGTATCATCTTAGGAAGGCCAATATCGTGGCCGATGCTTTAAGTAGTAAGTCGGCTGGTATGGGTAGTCATGCATATATTCCAGTCGGTGAGAGTCTGCTTGCTTTGGATATTCAGGCTTGGGCCAATCCGTTCATGAGGTCGGATGTCTCGGAGACCAGTCGTGTTTTAGCTTGTATAGACGCTCGGTCTTTATTATTTGAGCGTATTAGGGATCGGCAGTATGATGATCCTTATTTTCTTGTCCTTAGGGACACAGTGCAACACGGAGGTGCCAAGCAAGTTACAGTTAGAGATCATGAAGTTTTGAGTATGGAGGATCGAGTTTGTACCCCTAATGTGGATGGACTTCGTGAGATGATTCTCGAGGAGGCCCATAGTTCCCGGTATTCTATTCATCCGGGCGCTACCAAAATGTATCAGGATGCAGCAGCACTACTGGTAGAGAAGAGTGGAGAAGGATATTGTTGTGTATGTAGCTCTGTGTTTGAATTGCTAGTAGGTAAAGTACGAGCATCAGGGACATGGTGGTTTGCTTCAGAAGATCGAGATTCTTGAGTGGAAGTGGCAGTGTATCACTATGAACTTCGTGGTTGGACTCCCACGGACTAAGATGAAGTTCGACATAGTATGGGTCATTGAGGATAAGCTGACCAAGTCGGCACATTTCATTCCCGTGGTAGTTTCCTATTCTTCGGAGCAGTCGGTGTAGATCTATATCGGGGAGAATGTTCGTCTTTATGGTGTGCCCGTTTCTATCATTTCTGACCGAGGTACACAGTTTACCTTGCATTTCTGGAGGGTAGTTCAGTGTGAGTTGAGTACACAGGTCGAGTTGAGCACATCATTTCATCCTCAGACGAACGGACAGTCCGAACGTACTATTCAGATTTTGGAGGAAATCCTTTGTGCTGTGTTATTGACTTTGGAGGTTCTTGGGATCATCTCTTGCCATTATCGGAGTTTTCCTACAACAACAACCATCAGTCGAGCATCTAGATAGCTCTATAAGAGGCATTATATAGTAGTCAATGTCGATCACCAGTTGGGTGGTTTGAGCCGGGGAAGGCTCGGTTGTTGGGTGCAGATTTGGTACATGATGCCTTGGACAAGATTAAGATTATTCATGATAGGCTACGTATAGCTCAGTCCAGGAACAAAAGTTGTGCCGAACGTAGGGTTCGAGATGTAGCTTTCATGGACGGGGAGCGAGTGTTTCTTCGGGTGTCGCCCATGAAGGGCCTGATGAGATTTGGGAAGAAGGGCAAGATAAGCCCTAGGTTCATCGAGCCTTTTGAGATTCTTGATCTAGTGAGAAAGGTGGCTTACAAACTTTTATTTTTTCCGAGTCTATCAGTTGTGCATCCAGAGTTTCACGTGTCCATGATTCAGAAGTATCACGACGATCCATCCCACGTATTAGACTTCAGCATTGTCCAGTTGGTCAAGGACTTGACCTATGAAAAGGAGCCGATAGCTATTCTAGACCGGCATGTTCGTCAGTTGAGATCGAAGAATTTACCTTCAGTTCTGCGCAGTGGACAGGTCAGCTTGCTGAGGCAACTACCTGGGAGTCCGAGTCCGATATGTGGAGCCGATATCCCCATCTTTTCACCGACTCAAGTACTTTTCCAAGTCTGTTCGAGGATGAATAGTTGTTTTAAAGGTGGAGAATCTAATGACCTAGAGGGTCAGCTTTTGTTTTAGAACCCGAATCCGGGTCCGGAGGCGTTGAAAGCCTTATTTTTTTCTCCTCAATTTGTGTACGCAGTCCGGGCGCATCTTCGAAAAACCTTTATGTGAAATTTAAGAAGAATATTGATTTTGGACTTTAAAATTGATGAAAATTGACTTTGGTCAACATTATTGGTAATGAGCATGCTTGGAATCGAATTTTGCGGTCCCTAGCCCGAGAAATGAATTTTTGAAGAAAATTATTAATTGAAAATATAATAATTTATGGAAATTGAATATTGTGTGAACTTTATGGTATCGGGCCCGTACTTTGGTTCTGGAGCCTGGTAAAAGTCTGTTATAATATTTAAGTCGTATCTGTGAAATTTGGTAAAAAAGCATAAGAGATTTGATGTAATTCGGACCCTTGGTTGGGAAAATAGGAATTATGAACTATCTTGAGAATTTCATGAGTTTTGGTGTTAAATTTGTTGTTTAAGATGTTATTATGGCGAATTGATCGCACGAGAAAGTCTGTATGATATTTTTAGACTTGTGCCTATATTTGGTTTGGAGCTCCGAGGACTCGGGTGAGTTTTGGATAGGGCACAAAGTGTTGTGAATCTTAACGAAAATTTTCTGGTATTGCGGGTCAGCAGATTTTGCATTTGCAAAGTCTGGTTCGCAAATGCGAGCTATGAAATTGCGAAGAATCATTGGATTTGCGATGACTGGGCTGGGGAGGGGACCTTCACATTTGCGAAGTTCATCATTGCAAATGCAACATGAACAGTGGGAGCAATTGCGAACATTTGTTCGCAATTGCGAAGGCAGCAGGTCAGGACGAGATTCGCATTTGTAAATCCTTAGTCGCATTTGCGAACCTGTGATCTCAATTGCGATAACTGTAACTATTCAAAAACAAGTTTTTACGGGATTTGTATTCACTCTTCAAAATTTCAAAACCTAACCTCTTAAGGGCGATTTTCCTAGAGCAAGTTCTTCCCCAAATAATAAGTAAATGATTCTTAACTTATTTATTCCAATCTATTTCATTTTTTTACAATATTTCATCGCAAAATCTAGGGGTTTTCATGGAAAATCTGGGTTTTTGGTAGAATTTAGAAATTTTGAAATTTGGGGATTTGGATCTCAATTTGAGGTCGGATTTTAAAACCAATTGCATATCTTGGTTCGTGGGTGAATGGGTAATCGGGTTTTCATTCGAACTTTGAATTTTGACTAAGCTAACCAGGAGTCGATTTTTAACTTTTGTGAAATCAATACTCATGAATTTGAATTTATTTATTTAGTGTTAGTTGACGTCAATTAATTAGTTATGCATAGATTCAAGCAGATTGGAAGTAGAATCGAGAGGTAAATCGGTAATTGAGGCTTGATTTTGTCCATTGAATCGAGGTAAGTGTTTGGACTAACCTTAGCTTGAGGGAATACATGTTTTGTTTTTGTCTTATTTGCTACCTGTTAGTGTTGGATATGACGTATAGGTGCAATGACGAGTATATATACGTTGGTGTCGAGCATGCAAGTGAATCTTAAATTGTGACCGTTGTGATTTGTATTATATATTATTCATGCTTAAGTTGATTATTATCCATGTTAAACAAGACTTATGATATTTTCATGGTAATTTGACCATTGATGAGTATTGACTCAAATTAAGATTTATTTTGTGAACTTAACTGTTGAAACGAGATTGGTTATAGCTGATTTCCTTGCCGGGATGTTATTGATTCTATTGTTGATTTTCTTGCCAGGATGTTATTGATTATTGTTGATTCCCTTGCCGGGATATTATTTTTTCTATTGTTTAGGTGAGAAAGAGTGTAAAGCACGAAGAGTGATTCGTGCAAATATTGTGAGTGAGTGTTAATGCACAAAGGATGATGCCGTGCTGATGTTGTGGGAGTTTATCCATGAAGGGTGATGCGATGTCGATATTGTGAGATTTAATGCACGATGGGTGATGTCGTACCGTGATTTGAGAGTTAATGCACGAAGGGTGATGCTGTACCATGTTATGAGAGTTAATGCATGAAGGGTGATGTCGTATCGTTTATGTTGTTTCTTATGGTGAGGACGAGAGTAAAAGCACTAAGGGTGATGTCGTGCACATGTTACTATTTCATTATTCCCGTTGGTTCAAACATAGTGTTTGCTTTACTTCTCTATTGAATTACTCTCAGAATTTGATATCCTTCGCAGCATATTTTCCCTTCCTATCTTTATTTGTTACTTTTATGTTATTATTATTATTGTGCTCGTATATGATTTAACTGCACAAGTTTATATGGTTGTCCTGTCCTAGCCTCATCACTACTTCGTCGAGGTTAGGCTTGATATTAACCAGTACATGGGGTTGATTGTACTGATACCGTACTCTGCACTTTTGTGCAGATTTCGATGCCGGACATTGTGAGTAGATTTTAGATTGCTACCTTCAGTCCAGGGTGACCCAAAGTAGATCTGCGAGCGTTTACAAAGCCTGGAGTCCCCCTTTCCTCTATTTTATTTTTTTCCTGTCTCTTTCTATTTTGAGAGCAAATGTACTTCTTTCAAATCTATATTTGTAGAAAATCTTAGATGTTTGTGGGTTGTGACACCAGATCATTGGGTTAGTTGTGTGTTGAGTTGCTATATCACTTCGGTATTTTTATCTCTATTTGGTTTTAGCTTTTATCTGCTTCTGTTTTGATTAATAATAAATGTAGTAGCATTGTAACTGTCGGCTTGCCTAGCTTACATGAGTAGGCGCCATTATGATTTCCGAAGGTGGGAGATTCGGGTCGTGATAAATTTAGTAAGTAAAACATTTAAAAGTATAATAGTAATAATAATGACATTATTATGGATATCATAATAATTTATATCTTATTATAATACTTATTAGAATGTGTATTTATTTTTGGTATATAAATTTTATATATGGATAGTTTGATTAAGGTGTCATGAACATACTATTGTATTATAGAGAATTACATATAATTTTTCGCAAAAAGTCTTTTTTTATATTCTTTTTAATAATAAAAATTGTATTTATATAATCGATTAATTTTAATTCTATGACCTGTTATAAGTCTATAATTAAGAATAAAAAAAGTAGAAGGACTGATGACCGATATTATCGACTTTAGTTATACATAACGTAAATACTATTGTACACTCAGAGAATCGTATATATTATATTTTTTCAAACAATCTTTCGCTATATTCTTTTTAACTATGATGATTATATTATAAATATTTGATTGAGTTTAATTCTATAACATGTTATAAGGGTATAATTAAGAATAAGAAAAAATAGAAGGAGTGCTGATTTATCTGTATGTTCAAAATAATAAGAGGATTCATAAGGTAAAATTTAAATTAATTAAAATACTAAAAATTAGGACTTCCTACATAGTAGTTAAAATTTTAAAAAAAATAGTAAGAAAAAATTAATTGATATTAAAGTTCTAAATATTAGAAAAATAATTAAATGACTCAAAATGTTGTATATGATTTTAGTAGTGTAAAATTAACTTTCAATGAACATGACTATTAAAAGGGGGAAAACATCCTGCGTAGCGTACATGTATGTAAAAATTAGCATACGGTTTAAAATTTTATTTAAAAAATGTTGGCAATGATAGATGTAGTGTTGTAGGAGGGGAGGCAATGGGTAAAAGCCATAATCATAAAGATGGAGAAATGTCAGAAAACTGAAGCTATTGACTTAGTTTAAATGAGAGGTGTCGGGATGGAGGGAGCCTTCAAAATTTTGAGGACACAATAAGCCAATCTTTAGCCCATGACTTTGTGGCACCTCATTTTGCAGCAAAATAGCTAAACCAGAGACAGTTCGCCAAAAATATGACATTTGATTCTTTTATCACTGAGATAGGAATAAGACGCTTGAAAACTATGGTTGCTGAAAAACCTTTTAGAAGAGAAAAATGAAGAACAAACAAGACAATATGGGTTGGAGATCAGAAGATGTTTAATTCCTTGCCTTCGGGGATATGTCCATACTGTTTTTCTTATCTACTTTATTTGTTTTCAAGGAAAAGAAGTTAAAATTTGTTATGTATTATTCTCAATTTTGTCATTCATTTTATTCTTTTTTATTTTTAATTCATGTTCTTGTTGTTAGCATATAGTCTCCTATTTGTCCTTATTCCTAATGAAATTATTGTTTACCTGTAAAATATTAAAGTTGAAATAATAGGGTGATTTATAGACAAACGAATCGATTTAAAAATGAAGATAAGATTATCGAATGAATGAAAGAACATATTAAACCTGACTAATAACGTAGCTTTTCTGATGACAAGATTGAAACCAATGTTCAAGTGTTCAAATTGAGCGCAATAAGGCAATAGACTATAGCTTTTTGTGTTACAGAGTTTCTTGTGCCTACAATAGATGTTAGTCGTCTTATTATAACTTGATCTAGGGAGGCAAGATCCTCGAGGCAAGCCCCTCTTGAATGTGAATAAAATTGCCATTGATGGGTGTATAACAGTTGGCTATAGATGCAGATATTTTTTGTAACGGTTGCCCATTGAATGTTTCGATGACAATGTTTTGAACCTTTGTTACTGGCTGCTCTGTCTTCGAGATTCATTTAACACTGATCGTGTGCTTGCACCCGGTGCCAGTTGTTTGCTGACTCATATCCCACCTATTTTTAGTTCCATGTGTCACTCCAATTTTCGCCCAACTGTCATTAACTAATTTTACCCCATACAGATAGCCCCCTATTTTCTAGTGACACAACTCGGTATTACCAGGAAGTATATAAGAATTCCTTTCTTTGCGGGAAAGTTCCTGAATGGTCTCTGACATTTGAAAGGACGCACGTCTTCTTGCAATTAATGATCCGAACATACATTGCCACGTGATTTAGCAAATACTTTTATTGGGTTTTAAGCTAATTATGACTAAGATTTTTGTCGTCTATAACTTCTCCACTACTCATCATTCTCACTCTTTACTTTCACAACTTCTACATCTTCTTTCAATCTCCTTAGAGCTCTTCTACAACATTCAACTTTCTCAGTAAAAAAAAATTCTCCATAAACATCTCTTCAAACATTGTCGCTCCTGGAAATTCTGGCCTCCTCTTTGCGGAGGTCCAAAGAAGAACAGAAACCAAGGAGGTTGGCGTCGACTGTGAACCTCCAACCGCAAACACCATCATACCGCTTCACCTAAACACGACATTTGATCTTCAAGGACACAAACCACTTCCAAACTCTAAAAGTGGTAGGTTCTTGTCTGTTCATAGATACCCTTCTTTTATTTGCCCTTCTAGCATCCCTATTTTGATGGAGGAATACAGTCGAGGTAACAATAAAATTCTCAGCCCCTATATGATGGAGTGAGTTACTTACTCCAAGTCGGGGTTCATGTACATTTACACGTACTCCTTCACTTTAGGTCCCTTCACCTTGGGAGCGGGTGAAGGAATTGACCAAAAACTTTTAGAATTTTACCACCATTACCAAGTTTACTTGGCACAGGTAGGCCCATCCATATAGCGAACGATGGCCTACCTCAGCCAGTTATGAGTTGAAAATGTGGAAACCCTAACTCTTGAGCATATGATGAATCTTTACTCCCCAAAGATCTTCCATGGGGGTGTGTATAACCTCAGCACACGTGGTCATCATGCCCTCCTTACCAGCATTGATGATGACAACGACTATGGATGGACGAAATAGTCCGTTATCATCGCACAATGTCAACTTTTCCCGAATCACGGTACCTTTTTTATAAGTCTTTGTGTATTTTGTTTCTTTCCTTCATGAAAAAAATTTCTTCTTAACTGAAATTTTATTTCCTTTATTCGAGCTACTAACCGGAAACCACACGGGTTGAACTCTAGGACCGATGGGTACCAAAAAATTCTGGATATCACTACACCAAAATTCTAACGGTGGAAAATGATAGCTCCCAAGTATGGGTGGAAAGCCAAAAACCACGGTAAGCAAAATTCTTCTTTCTTTCAATTTTAATAACTTAGGAATAATTTTTAACTGTCCTTTTGTTCCACACAGGACTTCCAAGGGGTTCCGTCGTGTGCCCTGAAGTTGAGGCTCTCAATGAATCGAGGAGGCTGAATAGGTATTGCAGAGTGCCCTTAGTCGGAGTAGGGCTTGAGGATCTGTTCATACCTTCGGTGAAGGCACATCCTCCCGGAGTCACAGTCCAAAATAAAAAACCAAAAAGGAAGGGTACTTCCTCGACTTGGACTTAGGAGAAGAGAGTGAAAAGATAATCAATCGAACCAGTCATAGTGGTCATTGATGATGAACAGGGGCTAATGATGAATATTCCCCTCTTCAAAGAATAAAAAAGGTTTTTATCAGCTCAACCAAATGCTCAGCCAGGAGCGCTTCAAAATCCACCGACAGAATAAGTTTAGGCAGTCCGGTAAATGCGTTTGGTTGAAAATATCAATTCCCCTTTTCCGATCCATGTCGATGTCTCCGGTCAAAAGAGTTTGACCCCTGACCTTCCTCTATCATCAACTAATGAGCCAGCCATAACTGCTACTTCTTCTACACCAACTACTCCTTCTCCATAGGTCCAGACCGAACAAATAGAGAGCCCTTCTTCCCCAAGGACTCCCTATCACGGGAATCTAAGAAGTACTTATTTGACACCCACTCATGACCCTCACAGTAGAAGAAGTGTTGTTATCTCGATTTCTAGTAGGTGACATCTGCTTTCCAAGATAGTGGAGCTTTCCAACTATCTGAATATGCTTGCCTCAGTGAAGGATTAGAAAAAGATCGATTCCTTTTCTGCAGTGTACTTAATAAACAATAACATGAATTGCTTAGCGCATGTAGCAATCATATATTCTCCTATCTTCTTTCGACTTATATCTTGAAGTAATAACTTTGGTTCTCTCCTTTTTTTAGGCAAACCTTCTTGCCGCCTAGGGCCTGCAAGGTTGATACTAGACAAGCAGGGTCTTGCTTCAGAATGAGATCAACTTCCTGCTGAAAAGAATCAGCTCGTCGAGCGCCTTCCGGTATTGGAAGCAAAAATCTGTCATATGGATGAGCTCAAGGAATGACTGCAGTAGTATGAATAATATAGGATAGCTCATAGCCAAGAAGCTGCCCAACTGCATGAAAATCTTAAGGAAGCAAAGGCTAAGTGGGTTGAGCTTCATGATAATATGATTGTTGTTGTCGAGCCTGAGTCTGCCTTTATGGAACAAGTTAATAAATTGGAGGTTGGGTTATATTCCAAAATTGAGGAGGCCAATGCTGCGGAGGAGAGGAGAGCCAAAATGGAAAAAAGACTTAAAAAATTCATGCAGGAGAATTCACTCAGCCACCAACGTTGAGCTTGCTTCCAAAATCAGCACAATAAAGGCTGAAAACGAGAAGCTCCAAGCTAAGATTGATAAGCTCCGAGAGAAACTCTAGGTCCTAGAAGATTTCCTCATAGACCTAGAAGATTTCCTAGACCTTGGAGGAGGCCAAAGGATACATTGTCAATATTGATGACTGCATTGCTAAGGCCCGGGAATAGAAGAAACCGCACATGATAACTTTCTGCTAAGACTTCAACATCTAATTATTCAAATAATAATCCTGAGTATTCGTGAACTAAAGGAGAAACCAAAGAAGATGAAGGCCCCGAACCGAAAGCGGAACAGACTTCTTCTACAAGAGAAAATGAAGACCTTTTTCTTCCCTTGGGTTCTCGCAACAAAGAATGATGTATATACATTTTTTATTTTACCTTTTGTAATTAACTAAGTTTGGCGCTTTAATTAATAAAATAATGTTTTTTCCGAGAGTTGTGCAAACAATATTCTTTTTCATTTAGTTGACAGATCTTCGGGAATATTTCTGCATCCAATAGCTTTTGATTCCGAGAATAAACACTTCTGGAATCTACCTTTTACTATGAGGGTTTCATAAGAGAGGAACCTTATGTTTATGATGCTCTTGAAGAAGACGTTTTCTCTTCATTCCGGCACAAGCATTTGAAGTTCGTGTTAACTCTCAAATGATATAATTAACTTATCATTCGGACAAGAAATAATATAAAAACAAAAGGACTTTAATTTTTCCTTCTATCTTTAAAAGTACATTTACAAAAACATTTATTTACTCAAGTAGATAAGCTGCTAATACCTGCAGCTAACCTGTACAACTTATTTCTACAGGGCTGATCATGCAGTCCCGGGCCTCAAAAGTCATTGACTCTAGTTCTAATAGTCCTCGATTCTCGTAATACTTTTAGTGTCTTGTCATGTATTATTCCCCTAGTGTTCTAATACTAAGCATCAGAATTCGAACACTAGAGGTCTTGCATTCGTCGATGACACTTCTTTCATAACAAGCTTTTTTCCTCATTAATGGAAACAACTTGTGGATACTTAAACAACCTATTACCGAAGGGTGATGAGAGTCTTGAGAGACAAGTTATGCTATTAGGATAAATACGATTTAACCATCCACATGTTGATTACCATACGAGTTGATAGAGGTGAGTCACGTTCCAATTTCTTGGTTATTTCAATCTATCTTGATTTCCCAATTCGTATACGCCTTTACCAGTTATAGATAAAACTCGATAAGATCCTTCCCATATTGATCCCAGCTTCCCGACGTTAGCTTCTCGAGTGCTTTGAGTGACTTTCCTCAGAACCAAATCCCTAACTTTAAAATATCGGAGATTTGCCCTGCGATTGTAATACCATTCAATTCTTTGCTTTTGTGCCACCATCCTCACATATTCTAGTTCTCGGTGCTCTTTAAGAAAATCTAGCTTGACCTGCAGAATTTTATTGTTTGTTTTTTTGTTTGCTCGAGAAAACATTAAGGCTGGTTCTTCACTTCTATCGGAATCAAAGACTCCAAATCGTACACGAGTGAAAAGGGGCTTTCTCTTGTACTTGAATTTGTTGTGGTCTGATATGCCCATAAAACACCCGGTAGCTCATCCAGCTACTTGCCCTTAGCATTTTCTAACTTCTTTTTAAGGTTTTGAATAATCACCTTGTTGGTTGACTCCGCGTGTCTATTAGCACACGGATGGTACATTGAAGATGTAATCCGTTTGATCTTCAACTCTTCCAAAAACTTTGTGACCTTTGAACCTATAAATTTAGGCTCGTTATCACAAGCAATACCCTTCGCTATTCCAAATCGGAAGATGATGTGGTCCCATAAAAAATCAACCACTTTGCATTCTCCAATCTTTTGGTAAGCACTTGCTTCAACCCGTTTAGTAAAAATAATTAATTAAAACTAAAAGAAATCTTACCTTCCTGGGCCCTTATGGTAAGGGGCCTACTATGTCCATTTCCCATTTCATGAATGGCCACTGTGACATTACCAAATATAGAAGTTCTACTGGTTGATGCAAGAATTGTGCATGGCACTGGCATTTGTCGCATATTTGTGCGAATGCTTTTGAGTCTTGTTCCATCCCGGGCCAATACTAGTCAGCCCTGACTAACTTGAGAACTACTGAGTTTGCACCAGAATGGCTTCCCATACTCCTTCATGAATTTCCCTCAACATATAATCAACCTCCAAGACCCTTAGACACCAAGCCAATGGTCCTTGGAACGACCTGTTGTATAAGTGTCCAGTAACAAGACAATAACGAGCTGCCTTGGTCCATAATGCCCAAGACGTTATTAGGTCCTCGGGTAATTTACCATGTGTGAGATATTCAATGAACTCATTCCTCTTGCCCTAGATTAAGTTGGTTGAATTAGCTTCATAATAGTTGTCCACATCCAACACCGAATGTAGCAATTGGACAACCACACCGAAATTAGATTCTTTCATCTTCATGGATGAACATAAGTTAGTTAATGCGTGTGCCTCTATATTTTCCTCCTTCGGAATGTGGAAGACTGACCATTCTTTGAATCGTGTTAGTAATGCTTGAACCTTCTTCAAGTAGTGTTGTATGCACTCCTCCTTCATATTGAAAATTCCATACACTTAGTTGACCACCAGCTGGGTGTCGCATTTAACCTCGACGATCTTAGGGCCAAGTATCGAGCTAGTTTAAGTCTTGAAACCAAACCCTCGTACTTCTTCCTGTTCATTATGTGCTCCAACATTATAAGTGTTGCTGACATTAATAACTGCCATATCCGATTTTACTTAGGAAAGAGTCAAAACTTGTTAGTAACAAACGAATGAATCAAAGCAATTACACATCTATCTATGCCCCACGGTGAGCGCTAAACTGTTCTAAAACAGTACTGTTGAATTTATATCGTGGTTTATAAACAGGCAAATCGATTTGACCAAAAAATAATAAATAAATAGGAATGAATATAAGATTATCAAATGAAATTAAAGGAGATAACAAGTCTGACTAATAAATTAGCCTTTCGGGTGGCAAGAGTGAATACAATATTCAAGTGTTCAAATTGAGTAATAAGGTAATAGATTATAGCTTTTTGTGTACAGAGTTTCTTGTGCCTACAATGGATGTTGGTCCTCTTACTTTATAGCTTGATTCAGGGAGGCAAAATCCTCCAATCAAGCCCATCTTGAATAAGAATAAAATCGTCATTGATGGGTGTATAATGGTTGGCTATAAATACAAATATTCTCTATAATAGCTGCCCATTGAATGCTATCCGGTGACAATATTTTGAACCTTTCTTACCCGCTGCTCTGTCTTCGGGATTCATTCATTACTAATCGCGTCTTTACTCCCGTTGCCAACTATTTGCTGACTTACATCTCACATGTCTTTAGTTCCATGTGTCACTCCATCTTAATCAACTTTACCACATACAATTATAATTTAAAATGAGTAGAGTCTATGTATCAAAAGAATTTGAACGGAAGACTCTACTCAAAGGTCACATCTAAAAAGCGTTCCTACAAATACTTTTGATAATGCCTAAATTAATGTGGCTGTAGGTCTAAAATGTTGTAGTGGGTTATCAAGATTCTCAACATTTTTTTTGCGTCGGATCATGATTCTCATAATTTCAATTTTGGTATACTGTTTGATTGTTCTTGGCTTCTTGCTGCTTAAATTATATATTGAGGTTCTGCTCCTTTGAAAATTCCCATTGCTAGTAGCTGCCAATCTTGAATTTTGCTATTTTTTACCCCCTCGCCGTTCAAATTCAATGGGGGAAAAAAATCAACCCTTGCAAGAAATCCATGCTTAGCAACTCTCAAGATAACAAGTTTCTACTTAGAAGATACAAATGCACTTGACGATTTTGCAGAGACGGGAGAAATATATTGGCACCCTAATATTGGTATGAATAAAATAATTTAACAAAAAGAATCAGAATTAAAATGAAAATACATGGTATAGTTTAACTTTAGTTAAGTAAAAAAAGTTTGTGCATAAGATATATATATATTACGTTCATTTGTTTGGTGCATCAGGTTTTACATTTTTTTTTCCCGAGCTAAGACCGAGGTTTACAAGTAAAACAAATATAATTAAGCAATATTGACCCCTAAAAGCTTCTACTCGTATTATGTTAATTTATTATTTTGAGTGAGGAAGGAAGAACGTTGTTAAACAAGATTGAGTTATCATTTAAGTAGGTATACCAATTGTAGTCCTTAAGTTATCAGAATTGATAGGTAGTATTCACAATTGAGGTAACTACACAATAATGATTCCTTTAAGAGATTTCAATTATTATTGTACTACGAAATTATGAATCACCTTAGCACCGCGTTCTAACATATGGACTTGTTCTTGGTCTAATTAGGACCAATTTTGATGCTTTACGCCCACCCCTTGTTTACTCCCATTTGACTTGACAAAGATTGTTGACTTCTTTTTTGTTGTTGTTGTTGGATAACCAAAACAAAATAAAGGGTTACGTAACCAAAAACATTTAATAAAGTTAATTTATTTCCTTAATAATGATACTATTGTATTAGATGAGTTTAGATTAGACTCTAGTGGCCATTCCTTTTTTTTTTCTTTTAGAAAAGAAAGTTAAATAATAGGGCACAAGATCAGGACGGACGAGTTTTACTACTCCATCCATCCTTAAAAATGTGACTTTATTGTTTGTGTAGACTTCAAAATTTTTAATAAATCTTAAATTCAAGACAACTCTTGAAGTATTAAGAATTTACTAAGATTATTTGGTGGCTATTCCATCTAAATCTTAATTTATGCCTATAAATGAGGCTATATATATTCTTCAAAGAAGGTCTCGGCATTTCGTCAAATTCCGAAAATATGCACAAAGAGATCAGATATACAATCTCCAAAATTTCATAAAAAATACTCTTGGAATATTCATTAAGAGATAAAAAAGATGTCAAATAGGTCTTGCTCAAAGCATGCTTCTTGATCATCAAATACATCAAGGAGAGGCATATCATCCTACCTTCGAGAAATACGCCGCTATGGCCCTCGAATTACGGATAACAAATTATACGGAAGAATCAAGGGATAAATAGAGTTGTAACCCACAAATGTTTATCAATAAAATTATTTTTTCTTTATATTTGTTTGTGATTTCAATTTTATTTTTCTTTGCATATATTTGTTGCAAATAAATTGGCACGTCCAGTGGGACCAGCTCTGTCGTTCATCTCTTCCTCCTGCAAATAAAAAATTTCAAGTTTCAAGATTATCTGTTGTGGTGGTCGCGCACTTCAAGTCTCGTCTTCAAGTTTCAATAAGCCTACGCCTCGACAAACCTTGAAGTATGGGGCATTTGTAGGCTTTGAAATTTTAACAAATCAAGATAAATCCTAAATTCCAGATAATTCTTGAAATATTACAGGGTTACTTGGCGGCTACTCCATCCATCAGCAATTCCATAAATTCTCGGAATATGCACAAAGAAATTAAATATGAGATCTCCAAAATTTCATGAAACTCTTGGAATATTCATTAAGAGATTAAAAACGTGTCAAATATGTTATGGTTATAGTCCTATGTTCGAGAAATACGCTGCTAAGGCTCTCGAATCACATAGAATAAATTGGAGGAAAGAATCAAGGGGTAAATCGAGTTGTAACCTATAATGTTTATCAATAAAATTCTTATCCTTTTAAAAAATCTTAAGTATTCAACATGGTGGAATCTAAAGTTGGTTTCAAAAATATTATCTGGGGCAATTCTGAAGGTGTTTGATTCTACTATTTGGATATAATTTTAGATATTAAAGTTTAATTTTTGAGAAATCAAACGATACGTTATTTGGACTCTCCCACGATAAGATATGAATCTTCTGTTACAAGCACATAAAGCTGAAAATTATGCGATTACGATAAAAGTTGGACAATGTAAAGCAAAACAGAAGCAATCTTATTTAAAAAGAAATAAATATCCACTAGGTCAATCTAATATAACGATAAAAGGGGAGATGATACCAGAACTTGTAGTTGATCAATTCTTGGCAGCTATTCTCCGAGTTCTTCTTCTCCTCCTCCAAATATGCCGAATCATCAACAGTAAGAAAATTTATGTTGTCATATGAAGAGACCTCAATCTCGGCAGCTGAAACTTTTGCTTGAATCTCTTCAACCCCCGTTTGAGTCGCTTCTGTAACATTTTCGAGATCCTCCCTCTCTTGTTGTAATGCATGCAACTTCTTCGCAACTCTCTTCAGCTTCTTTTTAGTAGAGGAAACTTTCTTGAGTTTCTCACTTGCTTCAACTTTGAACAATTCGATATGCTCCTTAGCTTCAGAAGTTATTTCTAGCTTCTCATCTTCACTCGTCTTATCAACCAAATTGGACCGCTCTTGGTCATATGAAGCAACAAGCTCAAAAAGAGTATCCAGTAAACACTCTAATGGAAAAAGATCCAAAATATTCGCCTTTTTCATATCCTCAAAAATCTAAGTGATTTTCAACCTATAAGATGAGAGAAATTTTGCACGAGTTTTAGAGAGACTATTGCAAACATCCTCCCAAAGTCCCAAGATGAATTCTTTTTTTGTGATTAAAGATAATATTTTTTTTCTTCAGAAAAGATATTGTTATATTTGTCATTGGTAGAACATGAGTTATCTTATTTGAAGTTTGTCTTTTTAGGGCTTTGTAATGAGGATAAAATGATGCCTTTGAAGACTACTTCACCTTTAGACGTTGGCCCTCCAATAGATTCATCACTCACTTGCGGCTCATCATGTGGGTGTACCATCGGATGCCCAATGGCATTTAATTGCGTAAGGAAAAGGCAAAGAAAGTGAGTAATTTTTAGTGAAACTATTCATTCGATATAAAAAGTCAAGGTTATTGTATTTTTACCTCTTTGTTACAAGCCGTATACCAAGCGATTGTGGGTTCGAGTCCCATTAGGCGTGCCAATTTTTTTGCAATAAATTTTCAGCATACGAAAAGTAAATTGCAGTCACAAAAGAATAAAGTGATTTATTGATAATCTTTGGGGGTTACAACTCTGTTTATCTCTTGATTCTTCCTTGGAATTATTCTCCGTGATTCAAGGGCTCGATCAACGTATTCTCGAACGTAGGATAATACAAATCTCTCTAAATTATTTGACTCCATGAAAGTCGATCATTGTGTGAATATTTTTCTTGAAGTATTTGATTATCATGAAGAACATCTATTGATCACGACTTATTTTATGCCTTGATCTCTTTGTGAATATCCCGAGAATTTATTGAATTTTTGAAAGATGCCTCTTCAAGGGAATATGTATCCTTTAAATTTAAGGTAGAGTAATCTCCAAAAGACTATGATAAACTCCTGAAACTTTAAAAGTCTTATAGCGTCTTGAATTTAAAATTTAGCTTAGAATCATCAAAATTTCGATGTCAATAGTTTGAACTTTAGAATATGATACTTTATTTTAAGAAAAAATCGAAGAAATGGATGATGTGTTCATTACTTCATCTCGGTAGATAGGACAAGGGTGATTTGTTTAAGAAACAATTAATAAACGGGGAAGTGGGAAAAGGGAGGATATCAGGATTTACATTCCTCGTGGAGAGTTTTGAAGACTGATAGTAGTATTAGCTAGCTTTAATTCAAGTAGTATTAGCTAGCTTTTGTTTTTGTTTTTCTTTTTTTTTTCCTGAGATAAGAGTTGATTGGTAAGAATAAAGTCCGTCTACATATTATCATTTCCAGATTCCACTTTGTGGGACTATACTGTAATTGTTGTTGTTGTAATTCAAGTAAGAGAGGGAGAGGGATTAACTTATTTTTCTTCTACCCAAGGAAATATATCCTACTCCAATAATAAATACTAATACTCGCATGGTAATATATGTGCAATTAAAAGTTCGTTACATTTATCTGTGGATGGACACAAATACTTTTCTTTATTAGTTGAAGCATAAATATACTTAAAAGAATTGGATATTACGAGAATCAACCAAATTTCTATTGAATACTAGCGTAGTTATTCTATATAATATGTACTCCCAGTTAATTATTCCCCTTGTTTCACTTTATGTGAATGTATTACTATTTGAGAAGTTAAATAAGAAAATTACTATATTTTTTGCAAATATTTTTAAAGTATTTTGAAATATTAGCTATTGTGATTTATATTATATTTTATATCATTTTTAAATATATAAATTTTATTTCAAAATTTTTATGTTCAAATTCACGATAAAAATCAGTTAATTTACCTTGTATCCCACAAAAATTCACATAAATAAACAAACAGTAAATATTTAAAGATGACTGTAATCGAAACCAAATCAACTAGTAATATTATACTAATAATTCATTAAATACTATTGATTTTTCTTTTAAGAAAAGAGAAAAGCAAAATATAAAATTTTGATTCTGATTTATCTAATTCACTTATACCAGATCTTACTGAGTCTGTTCATATGCAACATGATTCGGACTTGATTATTGAAAAAATTCTTTTTAAGCGAATTAGTCTATCCTCGGCATATATTTACACAAATCAATCAATAATTCAATTCGCACATTCCAATTCATTTTTTCTTCATAAAATTGAAGGATTGCGTAATGGTGTTCGTAACACACAGCGGAAGACAATAACAATCCTGGTAGATTTTTCATGTTTTAAAATTTATTTACGTGTCAAAGATCGGGTCTAAGACGTACCTCGATAGTGCGAAGACTCTATGCGTATCCACCCGCGAACAAATTGAACGAAGAATATTGTGTTGAAGTTTTTCTCAAAAATCTCAACTCAAATTAGAAGAACAAGAAACACTTTTCTTGTAATTGTATTTTCTCTCTTGGCTTTGTATTGCACTCTCACTTTCACAAAGTAGAGTTTCTTCTCAAGAAAAATTAAAACTTAAAAACTTTGCAAATTTTCTCCATCACCCTTTATATAGCATCACCTACAAACCCTTTTTCTATTTGGTTAAGGTAATAATTTACTTAGGGTAAAAGTTTTTTTTCAAAAATAAACTTTGTACAATTTTCCATAAAATTGAATCTCATACGATGGAATTTTTTCAAAACTTAACGTCACATAAATTTTCCAAAGTACAAGTTTAATTTCTAAAATACTTTGTATAATTTTCCTTCTTTGGAAAAGTGCCGAAAATTTTCTTTGGTTTTGAATCCAATTCTAAATTGGATTTTCCATAAAATTGAATTGCATATGATGGAATTTTCCAACTTTGAGAATGTAATGACCGCCGAAAATTTTCTTGACCTTTTTTTGAATGTTCAATTCTAAATTGGATTTTATTAATATAAACTTTTATATTAATATAATATGTTCCTATTGAAAATATTAATACTATTCCAAATAGGATAAACTTCAATTAATAATCCAATTCAAAATTAGATTTATTATCAAGCCTTTATTAATATTATATTTTATATACTTCTATTATATAAAATAATATTAATTATATATATCACATATATTTCAACCAAGAGATATTATTTAATTTCTATTCCAAATAGAAACTTCAATTTATTCACAATATTAATTATAATTTTTGTGCTAGCAAAGAATATAATAATATTTCATTTGGACTAATAACTAAATTTATTTGACTAATTAAATTCTTTAATTTAATTATCAAATAATAAATTAATTAATGCTTTAGCAAAGATGAGAACACTCGTTAGTGTGCGACCCCATAGGTTCAATACTAAACCGGTAGTAAATTGATCATATCAATATACTAATCAAGGGTGGCGTCTAGCAACACTCCTTAACGACCAGATAGCATGAAGTATACAATTTACTCTCAAGAACCAGTAGAAGAATAATGTAGTAATTCCTTCTGTCCTTATAACTCTGGATCACCCTAGGATATGGTTCAACTGTCAAATCCTAATAGGCGATCAACTATGTGCTCACGTCAAATATAATCGACCATTGAATGACCTAAGAAACTCATTTCTTCTTTAATTCAATTGCCCTGGCCAATGTCTTAGTTTGGTCGTTTATAATTCATGACAACATGGAGCTTAAACTCATTACCAAGATTTGACAGATTCCATCTTGATCAATCACTAATTCTACAAGTATTTAATCATACCCAATATCCTTTCAACTATCGCCTTAGGGCCATAGGTGTCTAGTATCAAAGCACAATAAATAACTTGTCAATTACTATGACGATCTCAAGTCAAAGGAAACGGTTACATCACATTCTTCAAGAAAATATCCTATTGACAGTTTATGATAATTCTAACCATTAGGAATTATCCAATGAGTCGGTTCAATGATCATATCTCTGTATGCATCATCTATCTATATGATTTAGTTAATGAGATCAACTAATCTTTATTCGATAAAGACGATCACATAAATATTGATCTAACCGGATTACTAATGTCCAAATTAATAATCCTACGATCAAGAACAAATTTAGATTAAATTGTAAAAGACTTTGTTCTCACTACATGATCTCTATCACGATGACAAATCTCAAAATTTAATCAAGGACCTTATCAGAATAATCTTACAATTGATAATAATGATAAAAGAATATCAAATGCCATATATTTTATTTTCAAATGACATTCACAAAAATATGTTCAAGTTATCACATATGATATTGGATCTAGGGCATATCTACTATATCCCTAACAAAAATTCCCTTCAACAACGCCTTCCCTCCCCCACCCCCCTTCCCTTCCCCTAGTTGACATAAATAGTTAAAGGGAAATATTCAAATTCATATCTTATTATTTTTCAATAATCCATAATTGTAGCAAGGAAATACTATATATATCTCCACCAAATACTTTTTGTCGAGTAAGTCATAATACTGAGCTTGGTGAAAGTAAATTCTTTTTTTTTTTGAAGTCAAGATTGTCTATATAACCTTTTTGGCAATGTCTTAAACATTAAATAACCAAAATGAAAAATAAAAGAGGAGAAAAAAAAAATCATGACCTGTTAAAGTTCTTTGTTTTGAAACACATATTTATTTTCATGTATTAAAAAAAAGCCCGAAGCTTTTAGCGTTGATCATTTAAAACTGAACGAAACGATTCCTTACTAAATAAAATCAAAGTCTCACTATAATGAAGAAAATGATAGATCACATTTTTGTCAAATATCTCCTCCTAGTTTAAAAGAGGAAAAAGAGTAGAAATATACGGAAAAAAGAAATCATCCCACATGAATAAAAATAAATAAACATAAATTGATTATAATGTTCATATGACAAAAAACGAAGAAGTAAAAGGTCACGAAATTACCCAATTTGACCATTGTACATTGCAATTAATTTATTAAAATTTTAAACCTCACCAAATAAATTCCAAATACTGAAAACGAAATAGATCATTGGCAAAGAGCGTTCATTTTCATTATGAACCTCAGGCACACAGGAGATTTTCCATATAACTTTTTCAACATTCTGAAAAGAGATAATTGGATAAGAAACAATAATCCAACACAATAATCCAACTGAGAGCAACGTCAAAAGTTGTTTTGGCACTTTGTTCATAATGAGTTAAAAACTTGAATCATTTTCTCACAATCCAATACATTATATTTTACATTCGTCTTCAGAAAAATATAATGTTTTATAAAAAATACTACTCACTCACAAATATATATTGTAATGGATTTATTGTATCATGTATGTATGGGTGTACACCAAAATATGATAAATACATTTCTCTTTCAAATAGTTTCTTCGGAATGATAAGAAAAACTTATAAATTATTTAAAAATTGAGACATTAAAAATATACGAATACTTCTGCTTTGTTTGTAAACATTCTGAAGCGTGAAAAAGCTACGGTTTTAACCATCCAACCATACGTAATAGAAGTTATCTTAGGGACCAAATACTCTCAACAAAATTAGCATAGTAGTAATTGTAAGATATATGGACTTATATCTACATACATATGAACAATATATGGATAAATTATATGTTATGTGCTATCTTTTGGTTTGGCCTAAATAAGTGGTCTTATGGACATTAAGTTAAGGGGGCCAATGTGTTGTCATATAAAGTGTAGGACCAATGTGTACATACCCAAAAGGATAACCTTAGTTATGTTGGAAACACGTTCTCAAAGCATTATACTAAAACGTGTGTTCATATGTGTAGGTTTTGATGAATGACAAACAAGCGCAAATTGACATATGACGAAGCTCAAGTACAAGCGCACAATTGATATATATATAACGAGATTCAAGCACAAGACCAAGTTTTATAGTTTTACACGAGTTGTTCTTAATTGTGATCTTGATCCGACAACTTGACTCATGACATGGCTTCTCTCGTAAAACTATTTTTACAAAATCATGCATATTTAATTTAATGCTAAATGATTTTAAATCATGCGTATTTACTTTAGTCAAAATGATTTTTAAACATGCCTCTTAAATCTGGACTAAGATAATCGATTATGTACTTATGATAATCGATTATGTTAAGCCAAGACTGCATGACAATCGATTGTGAACTAATGACAATCGATTGTGTTAAGGCAGTGAGCATCAGGTTTTTCAAACCTGCATGACAATCGATTGTCAACCTTATGACAATCGATTGTGATGAGGCAGTGTACATCAAAGTTTTTCAAAACTTAGAATAATCGATTGTGAAGTTAATGACAATCGATTGTGAAGAGACAGTGTCCATCAGATTTTTCAAAGTCACAAAATAATCGATTGTGAACATATGACAATCGATTGTGTTGAGGCAGTGTCTTCCAGACTTTTTCAAAGTTATTAAATAATCGATTGTGAGTATATAACAATCGATTGTCAAGAGGCAATGTCTAAAATGATTTTCAAAGTCTGATAAATAAATGATTGTTAACATTGCACAATCGATTGTGAAGCTGACCGATGTCGTAAAGTTTTCAAATACCGCCAGGTAATCGATTATTGATTTTGTACAATCGATTGTTGAAATTAAAATCTGGAAAGGATTTTTTGAACATTGCTGAATAATCGATTATTGATTTTGTATAATCGATTGTTTTACGTAAAATCTGGAAATGATTTTTTGAACGTTGCTAATAATCGATTGTTGATCTTGGATAATCGATTGTTACGCGTAAAATTTGGGATTGATTTCTGGAACGATTGGCAAACAATCAATTGTGGCTTCTTGACAATCGATTGTCATTCAGTAAAATTAGCAACTCTTAATTGGCAATTAGCCAACGGTAATACCAAGTTTTTCAACTATAAATACAGCTTCATTTCAGTGTTTTAAACACAATAACACACAACAACTGATCATACAATTGCTATAAGCTTGCATACTCTATTGCTAATCATTTTATATTCATTACATAAGTTTTGAGAGCCATATTCTTGTCCAAAGTTGTTGTGATCTTGAGCTTACTTCTTTTACTCATATCTACTCATTAAGGAGTGTTTTGTTTGAGTGTTTTAGTGTTTTGTACACTTGTAAGAGAATTCTGATTATCTTGTTGTAAGGAACTTGTGTTTCCTTGGTTGAAGTCTTGGAGTGTTGTATCTCCGAGCAAAGGTGTTAAGGCGTGTGTCCTTAAGTTGTAAAGGTTTGTTGAGCACCCGTAAGCTTGACAAGTTAGTGAAAAATCTCGAGAGAGTCTCTCGGGGACTGGACTAGCCACGTGTTGTGGTGAACCAGAATACATTGGTGCGTTCTTTCCTTTTGTTTATTTAACGCACTTCTTTATTTCCTGCAAATTTTAATTTTCGCAAGTTTACGCTAAATTTTATTATAACGCTATTCATCCCCCCCCCCTCTAGCGTTAAGCGTATTATCTAACAATTGGTATCAGAGCCCAACTCTCTGAAGACTTAACAGTTTGAGAGAACCGTCCATGGCTTCTACTCGTGACTCTTTTGCAGGAATTGATGAAGGAAAATGCTCCACACGACCACCTCTATTCAACGGTACAAACTATACGTACTGGAAGGAGAGGATGAAAATCTTCGTTCAAGCAAACAACTTTCATCTCTGGAAGGTGATAACGAAGGGAAATCAAATTCCAACCAAAAAGGTTGAAACCGAATGGGTTCCCAAGTCCGAAGAAGAATATGACGTGGATGATATCCGAAAGGTGCAAAATAATGCTAAAGCAATTAATTTATTATATTGTGCTGTAAATGCTGACGATTACAGGAAAATATCGTGTTGCACAACGGCGAAGGAAATGTGGGACAAGCTGGAAATTACGTACGAAGGTATGGACCAGGTAAGGGAAGCCAAAATTGATTTCCTAACCCATGCTTATGAATTATTTCACATGAAGGAAGGTGAAAAGGTGGATGAAATGTTTGAACGATTTTCAATAATCGTAAATGATCTACATGCTCTCAAGAAGACATTCACGGATAGAGAACTTGTTCGAAAAATTCTTAGAAGTCTCACTCTGGCATGGCGATCAAAGGCCGATGCGATTCAAGAGTCCATTGGCGTCTCAAATGTCACCATCGACGCATTAAGAGGTAATCTTAAGACTTATGAATCTACTATACTTAACCCTCTGGTTGATGATCAAAGGAGGCAAAGAATCGCTCTTAAGGCAAGCACAAGCCAACCTCAAGTTGATGAGGACGGAGACAACGAGTTTGGACTCGTTATCAAAAGATTTCAAAAGTTCATGCGAAAGGAGTATGAACGAAAAGGCAAAAAGCAAGGCGAACAAATAAAGTGCTATGAATGCGGTGAAACCGGGCACATCAAATCAAATTGCCCAAACATCAAAAAGGAGAAGAAACCTTTTAAGAAGCAACGTGCATACATTTCTTGGGGAGGAGACTCCGGAGATGAGTCAAGCGAAGAAGACGAAGACGAAGCCGCAAACCTTTGTCTTATGGCGCAAGAAGACAAGCAAGATGAGGTATGTCAAATCTCTTCTAAAAACTTCTTTACTCTTGAAGAAATGCGAACTGCTTTTGATGAGCTATATACTGAATTTATTAAGGCTTCAAAAAATGTCAAGAGCATAAAAGAAAATGCTTCTCTAAAAGAAAAAGATTTTCAAAAACAGCTTTCTTTGAAAGAAAAGGATTTAGAAAAACTGGTTTTAGAAAATGAGAAGCTGAAAGAGGAAAACAAGTTTTTCGGAAAAAGAAGCGCCGACAAGCCCGAAAGTTCTATTAAAAATTGTTCTTCTTGCATGCATCTCAAAAATGAGGTAGATAGACTTAAAGGTACCTTAGATAAGTTTAATTCTTCTCACAAAAATTTGAATAAGGTCCTTGTTAATTTGAAATCAACCAAGCATGGCATAGGCTTTAAGAATGAGCTTAAAGAAAAGGTTGAAGCCAAACCCCAACCACCTAAGGCTCAACCTAGGATGAATAAAACAAATGCTTATCCTAGAAATAGCAATCCTAGAACAAATATGCATGCTAGACCAAATGTTGAACATTTTAGAAGACCTAGAAATAACTTACCACCTAGAAATGACTACCCTAGAAATGATGCATATTCTAGGCCAAACACTAGAAGGAGTTTTGAACCTTTTAGAACATCTAGACATGACCATTACTCTAGAAATGCTGCTCATTTTAGAACTAATAGTAGGAGAAATGGTTCTCATGAAATGCGCAATAGTCATAATGAAAATAGAGTAAATCATTTTCGTCCATCAAGTTACTATGAACCTAGAAGGATGCATAACCCCAACGTGACTTGTCATTACTGTAGACACATTGGTCATATTGCTCCTGCATGTTTTACACGACATAGACATATCACTCAATCGCATCATTATAATATGCCTAACCCTCAAGGACCCAAAATGGCATGGGTACCTAAAACGCATTAATTTGTTTTGTAGGTATGTTTGAAGGGATCAAGTGTACTATGGTACCTTGATAATGGATGCTCCAAGCACATGACGGGAGACGAATCCAAATTCCTTCAACTAGAACACAAAGAAGGAGGAAGTGTGATTTTTGGGGATAACAATAAAGGAAAGATTATTGGCATCGGATCGGTCGGTAAGGATGAAAATTCCTCTATTAAGCATATATTACTTGTTAAAGGTTTAAAGCATAATCTCTTGAGCATAAGTCAATTATGTGACAAGGGAAATCTTGCCTTATTTGATTCGGATGAATGCTTAGTATTTAGACGTAGCGATTTCAAAATTATCCTTCGTGGTTTTAGAGTGGATAATATTTATATGGTTGATCTTGCTAATTCCTCACCCGAATATGTGGAATGCCTTATGAGCAAAGAGGATGATACTTGGCTATGGCATCGTAGAGTAGCACATATAAACATGCATCTTTTGAACAAATTGATTTCACAAAACTTAGTTATTGGTCTTCCCAATTTGAAATTTGAAAATGACTCTATTTGTGATTCTTGTCAAAAAGGGAAGCAAACAAAAGCATCTTTCAAATCCAAAAATATTGTTTCAACTTCTAGACCATTGCAATTGCTTCACATGGATTTATTTGGACCATCTCGCATTGAAAGTCTAGGAAGAAATCATTATGCTTTTGTGATTGTTGATGATTATTCTAGATTTACTTGGAATTTATTTCTTGCCCATAAAAGTGATGCTTTTCAAAATTTTAAATATTTCCTTAAACGTGTTCAAAACGAAAAGGAAACAACCGTCACTTCAATTAGAAGTGATCATGGGGGAGAGTTTGATCACAATCTCTTTGCGGACTTTTGTGACGAACTCGGTATCGAGCATACCTTTTCTGCTCCACGAACACCACAACAAAATGGGGTGGTGGAAAGGAAAAATAGGTGTCTCGAAGAGATGGCTAGAACCATGCTCGAAGAGGCTAAGATTCCCAAACATTTTTGGGCGGATGCCGTGAGTACCGCATGCTACATCTTAAATAGAGTAGTCATAAGGCCAATACTCATGAAGACCCCTTATGAACTCTACAAGGGAAGGAAACCAAATATCTCCCATTTTAGAGTATTCGGTTGTAAAGTTTTTATTCATAACAATGGAAAAGATCAATTGGGAAAATTTGATGCTAAGTCCGATGAGGGAATTTTCATTGGTTACTTTTCACGTAGCAAAGCATATAGGGTTTTTAATAAAAGAACCGAAACTGTGGAGGAATCCCCTCATGTTGTATTTTCCGAAAGTAATGCTCGCTTGGCGAGAAAGGATTCCGGTTTTGATCTTGCAGGTATTTTAGATAGCTTGAAAGACAAAATACAAGAGAAAACGCCTAAGGAAAATAAAGATGAAATCTTGGAACAACCAACGGAGGAAGCGCCACAATTGGAGAATGAAACGAAAACGCCTAAGGAGTGGAGGACAATCAAAGATCATCCACTCGAACAGGTAATTGGTGACGTCGGAGAAAAGGTAAGTACTCGAAATTCCCTTAAAAACTCCTTAGGTCATACTGCTTTTATTTCTCAAATTGAACCAACAACCATCTCCGAAGCAATTGGGGATGAGTTTTGGACCTTGGCAATGCAAGAGGAGCTTAACCAATTCAAACGGAATGACGTTTGGGATTTGGTGCCAAGACCCGAAAATCATACCATAATTGGTACGAAATGGGTTTTTCGAAACAAACTAGATGAAAATGGTGTAATCACTAGAAACAAAGCTAGGCTTGTAGCAAAAGGCTATAATCAAGAAGAGGATATTGACTATGAAGAAACATATGCTCCTGTAGCTAGATTAGAAGCTATTCGTCTATTACTCGCATTTGCCTCTTCTATGAATTTCAATCTATATCAAATGGATGTGAAAAGTGCTTTTCTAAATAGTGTTATTCAAGAAGAAGTTTATGTTGAACAACCCCCCGGTTTTGAAGATTTTAAATCTCCCGATCACGTTTTCAAACTCAAAAAGGCTCTTTATGGTTTAAAACAAGCTCCCCGAGCTTGGTATGAAAGATTGAGTAAATTTCTATTGGAAAATGATTTCATTAGGGGGAAAGTTGACACCACCCTTTTAGTTAATCATAAAAACAATGATATTTTATTAGTTCAAATATATGTGGATGATATCATATTTGGTGCTACTAACAATGTCTTATGCAAGGAATTTTCCGATTTAATGACAAGCGAATTTGAGATGTCTATGATGGGTGAGTTAACATTATTTTTGGGATTACAAGTAAAGCAAATGAAAGAAGGTACGTTCATTTGCCAAGCCAAATATTGCAAAGAATTGCTGAAACGATTTGAAATGAACAATGCAAAGCAATGGCGACTCCCATGAGCACATCCGATCATCTAGACAAAGATGAGAAAGGTAAGGAAGTCGACACTAAGAAGTATCGAGGTATGATTGGCTCTCTTCTTTATCTTACTGCTAGTCGTCCGGACATCATGTTTAGCGTGTGCTTATGCGCCCGTTATCAATCGTGTCCAAAGGAGTCTCACCTTACTGCGGTAAAACGGATTTTGAAGTACCTCATTGGTACTACAAATGTGGGTCTATGGTACCCCAAAGGTTCTTCATGCCAACTCGTTGGCTATTCCGACTCCGATTTTGCTGGATGCAAATTGGACCGCAAGAGCACTAGCGGCACTTGCCATTTTCTTGGTAGCTCTCTCGTTTCTTGGTTTAGCAAGAAACAAGTAAGTGTTGCGTTGTCCACAACCGAGGCTGAATATGTAGCCGCGGGGAGTTGTTGCGCTCAAATCCTTTGGATGAAACAACAACTCTTGGACTATGGCCTAAGTCTTAATCATATCTCTCTTAGATGTGATAATACTAGTGCCATATGCTTGACAAAGAACCCCGTTCTTCATTCGCAAATAAAACACATTGAAATTAGACATCATTTTATAAGAGATCACGTTCTCAAGGGCGATGTCGAAATCGAATTTGTTGAAACCAAAGATCAATTGGCCGACATCTTTACAAAGCCCTTAGAGAAAGAGTCCTTCTTCCGAATTCGTAGTGAACTCGGGATTCTTGACTCCACGTTGATCTAAGTCATGCATTGCATCTTTTTATTTTACATGATTTCTAACTTGAGCGTCGGAGACGTCTAACGAATTTTTGCAGGTATCGCCCTAAAGGTAGGGGGAAGTATAAAGCATGACGCGCAATAATCAAGTCTTCTTCAGAAAAATTGGTTTCTGTCGTCTAATAATCGATTATCTCGTATCAATAATCGATTGTACTGCTATTACTTGAGTTATTGTACTCTCTTTAAGTAATCACGTTTCTTTCCAATAAATAAACAAGCTTTATGTACATCTTTGGCATCTTATTACATTTTTTTTGCTAATGGCAAAAGGGGGAAGATAACGGGTATGCATGCACTCTCAATTCTTATTAACGGGTATGCACTCTCAATTCTTATTAATTGAGGGGAATTCATATATTGAGGGGGAACTAATTTTGCATACTTGTTGCATATATTTACTTGTCTTAAATCGTCATTATGAATTGTTTAATTTGCATATCCCGCTTAAAGTTTGCCATTATCAAAAAGGGGAAAATTGTTGGAAACACGTTCTCAAAGCATTATACTAAAACGTGTGTTCATATGTGTAGGTTTTGATGAATGACAAACAAGCGCAAATTGACATATGACGAAGCTCAAGTACAAGCGCACAATTGATATATATAACGAGATTCAAGCACAAGACCAAGTTTTATAGTTTTACACGAGTTGTTCTTAATTGTGATCTTGATCCGACAACTTGACTCATGACATGGCTTCTCTCGTAAAACTATTTTTACAAAATCATGCATATTTAATTTAATGCTAAATGATTTTAAATCATGCATATTTACTTTAGTCAAAATGATTTTTAAACATGCCTCTTAAATCTGGACTAAGATAATCGATTATGTACTTATGATAATCGATTATGTTAAGCCAAGACTGCATGACAATCGATTGTGAACTAATGACAATCGATTGTGTTAAGGCAGTGAGCATCAGGTTTTTCAAACCTGCATGACAATCGATTGTCAACCTTATGACAATCGATTGTGATGAGGCAGTGTACATCAAAGTTTTTCAAAACTTAGAATAATCGATTGTGAAGTTAATGACAATCGATTGTGAAGAGACAGTGTCCATCAGATTTTTCAAAGTCACAAAATAATCGATTGTGAACTTATGACAATCGATTGTGTTGAGGCAGTGTCTTCCAGACTTTTTCAAAGTTATTAAATAATCGATTGTGAGTATATAACAATCGATTGTCAAGAGGCAGTATCTAAAATGATTTTCAAAGTCTGAAAAATAATCGATTGTTAACATTGCACAATCGATTGTGAAGCTGACCGTTGTCGTAAAGTTTTCAAATACCGTCAGGTAATCGATTTTTGATTTTGTACAATCGATTGTTGAAATTAAAATCTGGAAAGGATTTTTTGAACGTTGCTGAATAATCGATTATTGATTTTGTATAATCGATTGTTTTACGTAAAATCTGGAAATGATTTTTTGAACGTTGCTAATAATCGATTGTTGATCTTGGATAATCGATTGTTACGCGTAAAATCTGGGATTGATTTCTGGAACGATTGGCAAGCAATCGATTGTGGCTTCTTGACAATCGATTGTCATTCAGTAAAATTAGCAACTCTTAATTGGCAATTAGGCAACGGTAATGCCAAGTTTTTCAACTATAAATACAGCTTCATTTCAGTGTTTTAAACACAATAACACACAACAACTGATCATACAATTGCTACAAGCTTGCATACTCTATTGCTAATCATTTTATATTCATTACATAAGTTTTGAGAGCCATATTCTTGTCCAAAGTTGTTGTAATCTTGAGCTTACTTCTTTTACTCATATCTACTCATTAAGGAGTGTTTTGTTTGAGTGTTTTAGTGTTTTGTACACTTGTAAGAGAATTGTGATTCTCTTGTTGTAAGGAACTTGTGTTTCCTTGGTTGAAGTCTTGGAGTGTTGTATCTCCGAGCAAAGGTGTTAAGGCGTGTGTCCTTAAGTTGTAAAGGTTTGTTGAGCACCCGTAAGCTTGACAAGTTAGTGGAAAATCTCGAGAGAGTCTCTCGGGGACTGGACTAGCCACGTGTTGTGGTGAACCAGAATACATTGGTGCGTTCTTTCCTTTTGTTAATTTAACGCACTTATTTATTTCCTGCAAATTTTAATTTTCGCAAGTTTACGCTAAATTTTATTATAACGCTATTCACCCCCCCCCTCTAGCGTTAAGCGTATTATCTAACAAGTTAATGATGGGCTAGCTAAGGTTACATATATGTAACCATAGTTACATGCTTGTGACTCTTGAGTTTGTAACTCATTTGTTATAAAGTGGGGGTTATGGTTCCCACATTAAAGCAAGACAATTATCTTCTTCCTCCCATTGAATTAAGATTATCTTTTCCTTGTCTTGCATATTCTTGTGGAAAACCATACTCAAATTTGGTTATTGTGATTATATTGCATGTTGTTTGGAAGAAGTTCTTGTGATATATTCTTGTGTAAGCATAACTTCAAGACAATTTTGAAGTAAGGAACAAGGAGCCAAACACTTTGGACAATCCTCAAAAGGAGGACTAAGGATTTCCACAAATGGATTCAGGTACGCTTCCGCTCATGTTGTTGTTGTTCCAAATTGTTCAATATGAAGGCTATTGTATTTTAGTCGGAATCATTATTCTAACAATTGGTATCAGAGCCACCTTCATATTTGGATAATTTGGATGTTCATAAGATTCATGTTATATAAAGTTCATGTTCAAGTTAAGTTAGAATTTTGTTTAATAAATTTTAGTACCATGAAATAGCATGTTTTTATGAATTATGTTTCTGATGAACTTTGATGTTTTAATATCATGTTATCTTTACTTGAATTGAAACATTGAATTTTGCATGATTTTGGTTGATGAAAACATGATTCCATGTTTAAGTTTCTTGTTGAAAAAACATGTTTAGTCGTTGGACAGAACAATAACATAATCGATTATGTTGGAAAAATAATCGATTATGTTGAATATGTTGATCAAAATTTTGCAAAACAGAAACAGGGAATAATCGATTATCAATTTTTGATAATCGATTATGTCAATTTTGTCAAGAAAAAATTTTGGGACAGAATAGTAGCATAATCGATTATGCATTGAGCCTAATCGGTTATGCAAACTAAGTTCATAAAAATTTTGAAACAGAACAGTGGAATAATCGATTATTCAATTTTGAATAATCGATTACCTCAATTTTCAGCAAAATTTGGAAATTCCAGAATGCCAGAATAATCGATTATCTGTTTAAGATAATCGATTATCCTGGACCAGCAAGCCCTGATAATCGATTATCAAGGACCTGATAATCGATTATCAGGCAGTTAAGTGCTGAAAACGTTTTGTTTTGGTTGTTTATTGAGGACTTAATATAAGAAACGTTTTTTATGATTAATAAAACGTTTTAAGTCTTTTAAGTTTCATATTTTAATTGAATATTTATAATATGTCAATTAATATTAAATTTTTATTAAATTATTAATGTATTATACATTAATATTCAGTTTTTATATTAATTGTTTTAGTCCATCAAACTTCAGATTTTGGAATTGTCCAACTAAGTCTAAAACAATTAATATTCAGATGTTGCGTGTCAAAACATGTAACATATTAAGTTTAGATTCATAATATGGCTTAAGGAACTAAAGTTTTTTTGGCATCTAATATTTTAAATTAGTCAATTGAAGCATTATGTTGCCAAAGTAACCTCTATTGTGTAGATTGATTGATCTTGAAATATAAGATGACTGTGGATGTTAGTCTTCCATGCGTTTAACACCGGCCCAAAGGAAGGTTGTTATTTGGCAGGAATTCGAACATGCTTGTGGTGATAAATATGTGACAATTATTTGGTTTTCCATGTGAATATTGAGTCGGCCCAAAGGAAGGCTTGATATTTGACAGGGGTTTATTGTCAATATTTGATCACTACACCAAGAGTACCACTTACAAGTTGATTTTCTGTCCAAAGACTAAAATCAATGTTGTGCTAGGTATCTTGTAATGGGATTTGCCTATTTTGAATCTGAAAACTAAGTTAAAGTTCAAGTTATTGTAAGCATGTATTAAGTAATTCTTTTGTTCTATTTTCAGTTAATTCTTCTGCTGCTTCGATATCTGCCAACATCAATAGCATCCCTGTGCTTAATGGCACAAACTATAAGGAATGAAAAGAGAACATTATGATCGTTCTCGGTTGCATGGATCTAGACCTTGCTCTTCGGATTGAGCAACCTGCTTCACTTGAGGATACATCCTCTCCTGATGAAAGGAGGGAGATGGAGAAGTGGGAACGCTCGAATCGCATGAGTCTAATGATCATGAAACGTGCAATTCCAGAATCATTCAGGGGCACTATGAACGATGAAGCTAATGCCAAAGTTTTCCTTGAAAACCTTGAAAAGCGTTTTGAACAAAACGAAAAGGCGGAAACAAGTACACTATTGAGTAAACTTGTTTCCATGAGGTATAAGGGCAAGGGAAACATTAGGGAGTACATTTTGGAAATGTCTCATCTTGCTTCGAAACTTAAGTCACTCAAGCTAGTATTACCTAAGGAACTGCTTGTGTACTTAGTTTTGATATCTCTTCCTGCACACTTTAATCAGTTTAAGGTAAGTTACAACTGCCTGAAGGAGAAATGGACTCTTAATGAGCTCATTTCACATTGTGTGCGAGAGGAGAAAAGGATAAAGCATGATAAGACTGAAAGTGCTCATTTGGCATCCTCTTCTAAGGATCCTAAGAAGAGGAAAGGTAAGGAAGTTACGGTTGCAAGGCCCAAGAATAAAACAAAATAAGGAACCTAAGGTTGAAATTACTGAATTAGGTTGCTTTTTCTGTAAGGGGACTAATCATGTGAAGAAGGATTGTACCAAGTACCACGCTTGGCGTGCGAAAAAAGGTACATTTCTTTCTCTTGTTTGTTCTGAAGTTAATTTAATTTCGGTACCTAAGGATACTTGGTGGGTAGATTCTACTGCTACTACTCACATAAGTATATCTATGCAGGGTTGCCTGAACTGCCGAAAACCAAATGATGGTGAAAGATACATCTATGTGGGTGATGGCAAGAAGGTGCCAGTTGAGGCTATTGGAAAGTTTAGGCTGTTGTTTAAGACCGGTTTTTATTTAGATTTGGATGAGACTTTTGTTGTACCGTCTTTTAGACGGAATTTAATTTCTGTTCCCAAATTGGACATATCCGGTTATTCATGTTCTTTTGGTTACAATAAAGTTAGTCTCTTTCAGAATTCAAATCTTATTGGTACTGGTCTTTTATCAACATTTAATAGCCTATATTTGGTTGACACAATAACCTCACATAATGAAACCTTGCATACAAGTTTAAGTGGTACCAAAAGAAAATTAACTAATGAGAATTCTATTTCACTCTGGCACAAACGTTTGGGTCATATATCCATTCAAAGAATTCAGAAACTCGTGTCAGATGGAATTCTTGATTCTCTTGATTCCTCAAATTCGGATATTTGTGTTGAGTGTATCAAGGGAAAACAAACAAACAAGACGAGATTAGGTGCTAAGAGAGCTTCGGATGTCTTAGAATTGATACATACGGATATTTGTGGGCCATTTCCTACTCCTTGTAGAAATGGTCAACAATACTTTATCACATTCATAGACGATTACTCTCGTTATGGGTGCCTATATCTTATTCATGAAAAGTCTCAATCCATAGACGTGTTCAAATATTTTAAGGCTGAAGTTGAAAATCAACTAAGCAAAAGAATTAAATCCGTTAGATCTGACCGTGGTGGTGAATACTATGGTCGATATGATGGTTCAGGTGAACAACGTCCAGGGCCATTTGCTAAATTCCTAGATGAGTGTGGGATCGTCCCTCAGTATACTATGCCAGGAAGTCCTACGATGAATGGTGTAGCCGAGAGACAAAATCGAACCCTTAAGGATATGGTAAGTAGTATGATTTGTCGTACTACTTTGCCAGACTCACTCTGGGGTGAAGCATTAAAAACCGCCGCTTATATTCTTAATAGAGTTCCAACTAAAGCTACAATCAAAACCCCATATGAACTTTGGACTGGGTATAAACCCAGTATTAGCCATTTACACATCTGGGGTTGTCCAGCAGAGGCACGGCCTTATAGGCCGAATGAAAGGAAACTGGATGCTAAGACGATTAGTAGCTATTTTGTTGGATACTCTGAAAGGTCCAGGGGTTTTAAGTTTTATGATCCCACTTCTAGAACTATTTTTGAGACGGGTAATGCTAGGTTTTTTGAGGATATTGAGTTTGGGGGGTGGAGAGATAAAGTTGTTAGAGATTTTGTCTTTGAGGAAGAAATGTGTCTTTCCCTCAAGTTGTTGATCTTGGTCAGGGTGTTCTCATTCCTGACACGGATCACACAACTCCAGTTCTAGACAATCTCGAAAATCTCCCCCATCAGGACCCTGATATTACTAATGAAAATCAAACTCAACAACCTCAAGAACTGAAGTGCCATTAAGGAGATCCACTAGAGAGAGGAGAAATGCAATTCCGGATGATTATGTTGTATTTCTCCAAGAACAAGAAAGTGACATTGGACTTGAGGAAGATGATCCAATCAGCTTTCGTCAAGTCATTAAGGGTTCTAACTCTCAAAAGTGGATTGATGCCATGAATGATGAGATGAAGTCTATGAGCGATAATGACGTTTGGGAGCTTGTTACATTGCCCGAAGGTATTAAACCTATTGGTTTGTAAATAGATTTTTAAAACCAAAAGGGATTCAGGGGGCAATGTTATTAAGCATAAAACTCGTCTTGTCGCAAAAGGCTACACTCAAAAGGAAGGATTGATTATAAAGAGACTTTCTCTCCAGTTTCATCGAAAGACTCTTTCAGGACTATAATGGCATTAGCAGCACATTTTGATCTTGAGCTTCATCAGATGGATGTTAAGACAGCATTTCTCAATGGTGACATTGAGGAAACAATTTATATGGTGCAACCTGAAAACTTTGTTTCGGATGAATCAGAGAAAAAGGTTTGCAAATTAAAGAAATCCATCTATGGGCTCAAGCAGGCTTCCCGTCAATGGTATTATAAGTTTCATGCAGTCATTACAATTATTGGTTTTGAACCGAATATTGTTGATGACTGTATATACCATAAGTTCAGTGGGAGTAAGTATATTTTTCTGGTTTTATATGTCGATGACATACTGCTTGCCTGTAATGATATAGCATTATTGCATGAAACTAAGAAATTTCTTTCAAAGAAATTTGAAATGAAAGATCTTGGTGAAGCTTCTTTTGTATTAGGAATTCAGATACATCGAGATCGCTCAAAAGGTGTTCTTGGTCTGTCACAAAAGGGCTATATCGATAAGGTTCTGAAAAGATTTGACATGCAGGATTGTAAACCAGGCAACACCCCTGTTGCTAAGGGAGACAAATTTAGTCTCAAACAGTGCCCAAATAATAATTATGAAATTTCGGAAATGCAGAAGACGCCTTATGCTTCGACTGTAGGTAGTCTGATGTATGCTCAGGTATGTACATGACCTAATATAGCTACATTGTTGGGATGTTAGGCAGATATCTAAGCAATCCGGGAATGGACCATTGGAAGGCAGCCAAACGGGTCATGAGGTACTTACAGAGAACAAAGGATTACATGCTTACATACCAGAAATCGGACCAGCTTGAGATCATTGGGTACACCGATTCCGATTTTGCTGGATGTCAGGATAGTTTGAAGTCTACTTCAGGCTACATTTTCATGCTTGCTGGCGGTGCTATCTCTTGGAGAAGCATTAAGCAAACTCTTACGGCCACTTCCACCATGGAAGCGGAATTTATGGCATGTTATGAAGAATGCAATGAGGCATTATGGCTGTGGAATTTTGTTGGTGGACTACGCATTGTTGATAGCATTAAAAAGCCACTTAGGCTATTATGCGATAACAGATCGGCAGTCCTTTATGCTAATAACAACTGTAGTTTGACGAAAGCAAAACATATGGACGTCAAATTTTGGGTTGTTAAAGAAAGAGTACAAAATGGACAATTGTGCATTGAGTACATTAGTACAAACTCCATGCTTGCGGATCCGCTCACTAAGGGATTGACACCAAAAGTATTTCATGAGCATATTGCTTGTATGGGTGTCAAATCAGATAAGGATTATGTATTTTAGTGGGAGTTTATATTATACAATTATGTATTGTCCATTATATTCAGAAATTCAGTAATTCAGTTATATCTGCGCAGATATTCAGTTTTTAAAGTTTTTGTACTCTTACAGTTTATGATTGATCTCAATAAAGAGAACCAGTTGGAAATAGACATTCTATAGACCACACTTTATGTTATTTCCATGCTACATACCTACACTTGATCCATGTAGTTGGTTATATTGATATACGTGATCTATATTGGTTCTAGTTACGCAAGAGTAACTAAGAGCTCTTAGTTCCTATGTTGGTATGATTGATGGACTGGATTGTTCATGACAATTTTATTGTGATAGCAATTTTGAGCTCATAAGGTTATATTGTAACATATAATGCTAAGGTTTGTACATATGTATGTGTATCTTGTCCAAGTGGGAGATTGTAAGATATATGGACTTATATCTACATACATATGAACAATATATGGATAAATTATATGTTATGTGCTATCTTTGGTTTGGCCTAAATAAGTGGTCTTATGGACATTAAGTTAAGGGGGCCAATGTGTTGTCATATAAAGTGTAGGACCAATGTGTAGATACCCAAAAGGGTAACCTTAGTTAATGATGGACTAACTAAGGTTACATATATGTAACCATGGTTACATGCTTGTGACTCTTGAGTTTTGTAACTCATTTGTTATAAAGTGGGGGTTATGGTTCCCACATTAAGGCAAGACAATTATCTTCTTCCTCCCATTGAATTAAGATAATCTTTTCCTTGTCTTGCATATTCTTGTGGAAAACCATACTCCAATTTAGTTATTGTGATTATATTGCATGTTGTTTGGAAGAAGTTCTTGTGATATATTCTTGTGTAAGCATAACTTCAAGACAATCTTGAAGTAAGGAACAAGGAGCCAAACACTTTGGACAATCCTCAAAAGGAGGACTAAGGATTTCCACAAATGGATTCAGGTACGCTTCCGCTCATGTTGTTGTTGTTCCAAATTGTTCAATATGAAGGCTATTGTATTTTAGTCGGAATCATTATTCTAACAGTAATCCGAGTCTCTCGGCATTTTCATTTGTAAGTTCATGTTTCTCATATATTCTCGGGAGCAATTAAAAAATAGTCAGATTTATAACTGGTCGTTCAAAAATAGCCAATTTCAAAAGTAATTGAAATTTAACAATTTTGATATAAAGATAAATTTGAGCGAAAACATAGTTCAAAACCCGAAAAATACGTCAATATATTATGCTGGAGTTCCAGCATAAGTACACTAGAACTCCAGCATAATATACTGGAGTTCCAGCAAGTATACGGTCCAGCATAGTATATTGGAGTTTGGAGCACCGATGCTCCAGTCTCCAGTATATTATACTGGAGCCAGCAGAGCATACCGGTCCAGCATAATATGCTCGAGTTCATACACAGGTGCACCGAACTCCAGTATATTATGCTGGACCGATCTCTATTGTAACAAAATAGTGGCTATTTTTTAATAACTTTGTAACGCTGGCTCTTTTTGAATGACCAGTCCGAAAACTGGCTATACCCTGCTATTTTTACTATATTCTCCATACAAAATTAATTTTTTAGAATAGTTTCTTATTTTTAGTCACTGGTAACTAATTGATCAATATGATATACTCTCAAACACCACAACATAATCGACATTATCATTTTACAAACTAAAAGCTTACTAGATCTTTTCATATGGCACGAAGAATACATTAGCATTTTTTTTAATAATTAGCAAAACAAAATCTGTCAAAAATGTCGTTGTTCAAAGATTTCGATAGATATCAAAACCCATGTTAGATTATGATAAAACTCAATGAAGAAAAAGATATGGGGCAAAAATATTTATGAAAATAGATGAATATAAATAAAATTCATCCGAAGCAATCTATTGGCGCAAAAATACAATCGATTGTGGTATGCCTTCTTTATAGGAAAATGAACAAAATGCAGACACTCAAAAATATAGCAATAACTGATAATCGAAGACAAACGAAGTAAATTGGTTTAGATTTGGATATTTAAGTTACAGATAACTATTATGAAGGAGCAAATCCATTTATATCCATAAGGAATTTTTATGAAAGAACACATTTGTTCGTATCAAGCGTGGGTTATAATTTTTTTTAATAATAAAGAAGGTAATTATATTCTGAGAAGGGTAAAAAGGTAAATTACTTTTTATATAGTTGCTAAATATGCAAATTTTATTTTAAAATTTTTAATGTTCAAATTCACTCTAAAATATAATCAATTTAACCCCTCATTCCACGAAAGTTCGGATAAAATAGAATAAATGGAGTACATATTTAAAAATAACCGTGATCGAAACAAAATAAACTTATAAATATAATTCACTACATCCATAGTGAAATATTTTTTAAAGAAAAGAGGAAAGCAAAATATAAAATCCTAGAAGAAAAGAGTAGAATCGTGAGCTCTAATGTTCAAATTTAGATGGAAACAAAATTTATTAAATTTCTTCCTTTTGATAAAAAGATAAAATTACATAAAAATAGGTATCCCATGAAGTAAATAAAATATTGCAATAAGTTTACTAGGGTTGGGGTTTGGGGGGAGGTGTTATATGAGTCTTGTGACACTGCTGTGGAAGGTGGGCAAAATGTTTGAAATAATAGTTTATCCAAAAAATTGATCACCGGCCATGTTTTTTGAAACACATGTTTTAGTTGTTAAAATGAGATTTTAAAATAAACTTCACCTACCAAGGTTAGGCACCGGCCATGGTGTGTTAGATTTTTGGTTCTTTGTTTCACATTATTTGTTCACACTAAGGATTAACTAGTATAAATAGGCCTTGTAATTCATTTGGTGATTATCAAGTTTTCAAGCAAGTATTGAGTGATCAATAGCTTGAGTGTAAGGAGTGTTTGTAAGAAATACTTTTGTATTTGAGAGTTTTCGAGTTGTATTAATAAATTCATTTTCGGTATTCTTTTGTCTCCATAAATTGTTTTGGGAATCATTAATTTATTTTTTGGTTCCTACATTTGGTATCAGAGCTAGTTTGAGTCTTGTGGGGTGTTAGAAAATTGAGTCATGTCAGGCAATAACTCGATTCAGTTTCAACTCCCAAAACTCAACGGTAAAAATTACAACAATTGGGCTATCCAATTGAAAGTATTTTTCCGATCACAGGCTTTATGGGAAGTTGTGGAAAATGGCTATACCGAAGTTCCAGACGCCAAAGCGTTCGAGGTGTTGAAGAAGGAGGAAAAAGACACTTTAATTGAAACTCGGAAAAAGGACCAGAAGGCATTGTACGCTATCATTCAGGCTGTCGATGAACTGGTATTCGAAAAAATATCAGCGGCAGAGAAGTCAAACCAAGCGTGGGTTATTCTGCAGAAAGCCTACAAAGGTGACGATCGAGTGAAGTGGGTCCGGTTACAAACACTCCGTGCATATTTTGAGTTCTTGCGCATGAAGGACTTGGAAAATGTTGCAAGCTACTTTGACCGTGTGCAGTCAGTCGCAAACCAATTGCGGGCTAACGGTGAATCGTTGGACGAGCAGAGGGTGGTAAAAAAAATCTTACGCTCTTTGAGCACAAGATTTAACTACGTAGTAGCTGCAATCGAAGAAGGTCAAGATACAACAACTATGTCGGCAGACAAGTTGTTGGGTTCGTTAAGTTCTCATGAACAGAGAATGAACCAGACGGCGAGTAGCAGTAACCAAGAACAAGCTTTGCAAAGCAGCTATATCCCAGGAAATCGCGGTGGCAGTCAAGGCAACAACAGCCATGGACGCGGTGGCGGACAAGGTAGTGGGCAAGGTGGAGGAAATAGAAAAATAATTCTTCTGGTAAAATTGACAAGTCCAAAGTCAAATGTTACCGGTGTCAACAATTTGGGCATTACAAAAGGGAATGTCCGCGTGGCAACCGACACGGATGAATGCAGCAGGCGCATGTTGCTGAGGCAAGTGACAATATGGTTCTAGCATGCAACGCTGGAGAACCAAATAAAAATCACTCAGATATTTGGTTTCTTGATAGCGGTTGCTCGAATCATATGTGCGGACGCAAGGACCTGTTTACAAAGCTAGAGGAGTACGAAGGCGGTGAAGTCAACTTTGGCAACAAGACGAAGGTGAGTGTCAAAGGTAAGGGTGACATCAAAATCCAGTCAAAGGATGGTACGGATGTTATTGTCGCCGATGTTTTCTTCATACCTGGGCTTTTCTGGAACTTATTAAGCATTGGGCAGTTTTCAGAAAAGGGGCACAAGAATTTTTTCCAAGACGGAGTCTGCACGATCTGGAGCAAGAACAACAAGTTAATCACGCAGGTAGAAATGGCCAAATACCGAATGTTCGCTCTTACTCTTAATACGAATGGAGTAATGAATTTTCAAGCTGTGGCAATGGATAGAAATTGGCTATGGCATCTTCGGTTTGGTCACTTACACTTAAGAGGCTTGAAGTTGTTGGCGCAAAAGAAGATGGTGACAGGTTTACCAGTGATTGATGTTCCAGATCGAACGCGCGAAGGATGTCTACTTGGGAAGCAGCACAGAGACGCATTTCCAACAGGGAAATCCATACGGGCAGAGCAACCATTGGAGCTAGTACACACGGATCTGTGTGGCCCAGTGAGGTAGAATCTTTTGGAAACAAAAACTACATGCTTGTTTTCGTAGATGATTTTACAAGAAAAACTTGGGTTTATTTTATGCGTGAAAAATCTGAAGCATTCGGAAAGTTTAAAGAGTTTAAAGCCTTTGTTGAAAAGCAAAACGGCTTTAGCTTGAAGACTCTGAGATCCGATAGAGGCGGTGAATTTACCTCTAACGAATTTCATAATTACTACAAGTCCTAAGGAATTCTTCGTCAGTTAACTGCCAGTTATACACCGCAACAAAATGGTGTGGCAGAAAGAAAGAATAGGACGATCTTTGAGATGGCACGAAGCATGTTGAAGGCGAAAGTCTTACCAAAGGAATTTTGGGCGAAAGCTGTTGCTTGTGCAGTGTTCGTGCTGAATCGGTGTCCGACAAAAGCTGTGCTCGAGAGGACTCCGCAAGAAGCGTGGAGTGGCAACAAACCTGATGTTTCTTTGCTGAGGGTATTTGGGTGTATTGCATATCCCCATGTGCCAGACGAACGTAGGAAGAAGCTGGATGATAAAAGTCAAAAGTGCATCTTTATTGGCTACAACGAAGGGACTAAGGGTTATAGACTTTATATTCCTGTCAGCAGAGAAGTCAGATGTGCAGTTCGTAGAAGATGGAGCTTGGAACTGGAGCAGAAAAGATGACACTGGAAGAGGTGTGCTGATGAAAATAGAAGAGGCAGATGAGCAAAATGTCTTAACCCCAGAACCATCAGAAGATATTCCATCTCCGGAGCCATTAGATATTCCATCTCCGCAGGCAGTAGAGATTCCATCTTCACAATCAGAAGAAGAAGTTGAACGAGAAGAGCGGCCTCGTCGACAAACAAATATGCCACCACGTTTCAAGGATTTTGATATGAGGAGAAATGAAAAAGGTGTTGACAATGACAGCAGTCCTGACTTTACCGATGAAACATTGGTAAATTTTTGACTTTTTGCAGATTGTGATCCAGTTTCGTTCGAGGATGCTGCTGATAATAAAAGGTGGATCAAGGCAATTAATGAAGAAATTCATTCCATTGAAAAAAATGACACATGGGAATTAACTTCTTTGCCAGCCGGAAAGAAGCCTATCGGTGTCAAGTGGGTGTACAAGACCAAGTATCGACCCAACGGTCAGGTAGACCAATTCAAAGCAAGATTGGTAGTCAAAGGCTATCGGCAAAAGCCTGGAATTGATTACTATGAAGTCTTTGCACCAGTGGCCACAATGGATAATATTCACATGATAGTAGCACTTGCAGCTCAAAACAGGTGGAAGATCCATCAAATAGATGTCAAGTCAGCTTTGAATGGCTTTCTTGAGGAGGAGGTCTATGTTGAGCAACCACCAGGTTTTGTAAGAAAAGGACAGGAGAATCAGGTATACAAATTGAAGAAGGTATTATACGGACTGAAACAGGCACCACGAGTTTGATATACGCGCATTGATACGTACATGTTGCAGGCAGGATTCCAGAAGTGTCCTTATGAGCATACATTATACATCAAGTCAAATGTGAATGGCGACATGATGTTTGTATGTCTTTATGTTGATGATTTGATTTTCACAGGCAATTGTGAATAAATGTTTGCAGAATTCAGGGAGGCCATGACTAGTTAGTTCGAAATGACAAACATCGTGCTTATGTCTTACTTCTTGGGCATAGAAGTACAACAACGTAAAGATGGCATTTTCATTTCGCAAAAGAAATATGCCAATGATGTCTTGAAGAAATTCAAGATGGAATTTGCGACTCCAATCCGAATTCCAGTTGTTGAACGCCTGGAAATGAAGAAAGAAGGAAGCGGTGAGCTGGTTGATCTCACTTATTTCAAAAGCATAGTTGGAAGTCTGCGTTATTTGGCTTCAACTCGGCCAGATATTGTTTATGGCGTGGGAATTATCAGTCGATTCATGGAGACACCACATCAGTCACATTTGCAAGCGGCAAAAAGGATTTTGAGGTATATTAAAGGTACCCCTGATCATGGAATTTTCTATACCTACTCTGACAACTGCAGTCTAGTAGGATATACAGACAGTGATTGGGCAGGTGATGTGGAGACTCGAAATAGTACTTCAGGTTATGCTTTCTTTATTGGGAAAGGAGTATTTTCATGGTCATCAAAGAAGCAACAAATAGTTGCTCTTTCTACAGCAGAAGCAGAGTCAGCGACTTCTGCGGCTTGTCAAGCAGTTTGGCTTCGAATGATGCTTGGAGAGCTGAAACACGAGCAGATTGGTCCGACACGAATTATGTGTGATAACAGGTCATCAATTGCATTAGCCAGAAATCCGGTATTTCATGGCAGGAGTAAGCATATCAGAATTAAGTATCACTACATACGGGATCTTGTTAAGGATGGTGAAATCGAACTTGAGTTCTGCAGATCTGAAGATCAAATAGCGGATATCCTTACAAAACCGCTGAGAGTAGAATTGTTCGAGAATCTGAAGTCAATGCTTGGTATATGTAATTTTTGATAAATTAAGGGAGGCTGTTGAAATAATAATTTATTCAAAACATTGACCACCTGCCATATTTTTTGAAACACATGTTTTAGTTGTCAAAATGAGATTTTAAAATAAACTCCACCTACCAAGGTTAGGCACCGACCATGATGTGTTAGATTTTTGGTTCTTTGTTTCACATTATTTGTTCACACTAGGGGTTAACTAGTATAAATAGGCCTTGTAATTCATTTGGTTATTATCAAGTTTTCAAGCAAGTACTGAGTGATCAATAGCTTGAGTGTAATGAGTGTTTGTAAGAAATACTTTTGTATTTGAAAGTTTCCAAGTTGTATTAATAAATCCATTTTCAGTATTTTTTTGTCTCCATAAATTATTTTGAGAATCATTAATTTATTTTTTGGTTCCTACACACAAAATAGGCTGGCGTAAGAGCCTACTTTCCTTTACTAGTCTCAAAAACTCGTTTCTCGGTCCAACCATATTCACGTCTATCCAGAAATTTATTTTTCATTTCCATCCAACTTCCGTTTCCTTTTCTTGGCAAATTTTTCCCGGTTTAAACCCCCCTTCTTCTTCCATAATCATTACTTATTTTCCATCTCAGTTTTTAAATTGTTCTTCTTCATAGGACAGAGTGGAGTGACTCTGTTTTGTTCGTGCGTGAGATAAGTTGTTTATCTCATCCATTCAATCTTCACGTGAGTAAATATATTTTATGTCGGTTTGTTTTTTTTTTTCTTCCCTGTGATTTATTTGTGTTAATGCTGGTAATAGGCGATGTCGGTTTTCATTTTTGGGTGCAAATGACTACTGGGTATTTTTTAATTCCTTTGGTTGGAAACTACAGAAGCTATAGTAAAGGATAGAAAAGTTCCTTTTTTTTGGAAATTATACTTTGTGAAGTTATATTGTGTTTTGGGGGTGGGGGGACAAGGGTTTTTTGGATTGGGATCCATGCTGGATCTATTTGTTTTTTTGGTTATCGTATGTTAAAAGAAGTAGTACTACAATTTTCATTGTTTCCACTAGACTAATACAGTAATTTTATTATATTTGTTGTTAAAATAAGTACAGCTTTATTTTACTTATTATCTTGGTAGTCGTGTTCTATGATTCTCTTTGTTTTGTGTTTCTTAGGTATAATGAGGACCCAATAATTCAGCACATTGCCTAGGGCTTGGAAAATGGTGGTTTCTTGAGGTTGGGGTTTAATGGGGTGAGCTCAAAGGTGTAATGGGTAGCTTCAGTGATGATGATGAAAAATGTGTGTTTTTTGATGCCTCTGAGAACATTGGCGACTTCTCTGATTTGGGTTCCAACTACCATCCCCAGGTGCTCAAGTCTAGCTCAAGAACTGATAATTGTGTCACCAGTAGCTACCCATACGATGTGTGGACTACAAGTCTTACCACTGTTAAAGAGCGCCGAAGGAAATTCTTTAGTTGGATGGACTTACACGTAAATGATGGAGAAGATCCAGTGACTCTATGTGGGAACTCTGATTTATCTAGTTGTGAGATTGAACCGATTTTGGACAATAGTGAGGCTATGTTGCATGTTGGAGGTTTCGGTTCATATAAAGAGTTGGATTCAAATGAGACATTTCTTGTTTGGAATGGTAATCCACTTGGTGGAAGCGACTGCAATGTACATAATCTGGCTGACAATAGCCACAGAACTGTGAAATTGGAACGGCAGTTGATGTCTTGTGAGCCCGAGGACTCATATATGTCCCCCAAAATTCAGCAAATTGGACAGCAGGAATTAGAGGTGAGTGGATATGCTGGGAGGAAACTGAACCGGGTCAAGAGCCGTTTGTTAAGTAAATTGCGATCACTGACGTGCATTGTAAATGGCAAAGGGAGAGGTAACAATGTGAAGGCCAACGTCAGCTCCAGCCTTGTTCAAAGGTCTAGAGTTCAGAGGGTTAAGGTTCACCACCACAAGAAGCGATTAAAGGAACTCTCCGCTCTTTTTTTGGAGCAAGATATCCAGGCTCATAAAGGTTCAATCTTAACTATGAAATTCAGTCTTGATGGGCAATACTTAGCCAGTGCTGGTGAAGATAAGATTTTGCGCGTATGGAAAGTGGTGGAAGAGGAGAGATCCAACGAAATTGACATTCCAGTGTTGGATCCGTCTTGCATGTACTTCTCGATGAACCATCAATCCCAACTGTCTCCTTTGGTGATAGAGAAAGAGAGAATCAGTAAATTGAGGGGCCTAAAGAAAACAACAGAATCGTCCTGTGTTATTTTCCCTCCTAAAGCCTTTCGGATTTTGGAAGAACCGCTGCATGTGTTCGAAGGACATAGTGGGGAGATATTGGATGTTTCATGGTCAAAGAACAACGTATGTTAGTTGGATTCTACTTGATTAAAGTTTTCTGAAAAAAGTATGCATCTAATCAAGTTTTGTTTTTGTGATTAATATATTCCTTGCAGTATTTGCTTTCATCATCAACTGACAAAACTGTTCGTCTGTGGCAAGTTGGATGTGATAAATGCCTCAAAGTTTTTTCTCACAGTAATTATGGTATGCCCCAAGCCTTTTGCGAGATCATTCTATATTTTTCCAATTCAACACTTTTAAGTTTCTGATTTTTAATATGTTACCTTTTAAAAAAAAGTTTCTGATTTTTAGTTCCAAATCCATTAGTCACTATTTTCTTTCTTTTTGTTTCAGTAACTTCCATACAATTTAATCCAGTATATGATGATTACTTCATCAGTGGTTCATTAGATGGAAAAGTTCGCATTTGGGCGATTAATAGCTGTCAAGTTGTGGATTGGAAAGATATAAGAGACATTGTGACTGCTGTATCGTACCGTCCTGATGGGAAGGTATGCTAATAATATGCACAGTCTTTCGTGTTACTAACTTCAATTATAGATTCCTAAATTCAAGCAATTCGTCAAAAACATTATCTACTTCTCATGTAGGGTGGGATTATTGGCTCTATGGCAGGGGCGTGTTGCTTCTTTAGTTTAATAGGTAAATTTTTGCCTCTTTTCTTTGGTATAGATCCAAAATTAACATTGATCACGTGCAGTTAGGAACTCGAGAACTATTACAAGTTGTTGCTTTTGTTTCAATTGATTGACCACCTAGATGTTATTTATACTTGAAATCTTTATTCTTTGATTAGTATTATTAACGAACTGCCCAGTTATCCTCTCCCTTTTTCTTTTGTAATGGGTGTTTGGAGTGGCTGAGTGGCTATTTTTGCATTTTTAATTTCTGTCTTTTGATTTTTCAGTCCTTCCGGTCGTTGCTCAGTTTTCTTTCTTTCTCCAGGCTTTGTGGTAGTAAATTATCGGATTGTTATATCAGTTTGTATTAGCATCTGAGAGTGCGAATATAGTTTACAGTGACCGAGAATTGGGGTTCATTTTTTTGTGGCTAATGTGTGGATAGTCTGTTATAGAGAGTTTACATCAAAGTTGAAATGTTTTTTTAATGTTTTTGGACCGTCACAGATCACAAGATCCAACTGGAGGAGAAGATGTCATTGGGCAGTAAGAAGAAGTCACTTTGCAAAAGAATTAACGGCTTTCAGGTTAGTATATATCATGCAGATACCATTGGCCATAATGCATTACATTTTCTGGTTAGCAATGTAATAAGATGCTGTTAAATCATTACTTCTATGCAGTTTCTACCAGAAGACCCAACTAAAGTAATTGTTACTTGTGCTGACTCCCAAGTAAGAATCCTTAGCGGGATCAATGTGATCGGCAAGTGCAGAGGTATGTTCCCTGCTAGAGTATTAGATAATATCCTATTTGTATGCCTATTTTCCTATCATTTGAGTGGCTTCTCATTCTTTTCATGTCATTAAGGAATTCTTGTAGTTGATATTTAGATTGTCTGCAATCATGGGACTTGTGGTCACCTTAATTTATTTTGTAGTTAAGTTTTTTGGTCATATAATATCTCTATCGAGTGTTTATTTCTAACTTGTTTCTCCATTGTCCTTCTCTAATTTTCTTGCTACTTTACTTCTCAAGGCCTAAGAAATGCAGGAAGCCATCTCTCTGCTGCTTTCACCTCAGATGGGAAGCATATTATCTCTGCGTCTGAAGATTCTAATGTCTATCTATGGAACTCCCACATTCCAGAAGAGTCTTCTGTGTCCCAACCTGCATCAGTGAGATCATTTGAGTTCTTCAATGGCGATGCGACCATTGCAATACCGTGGTCTGGTTTGAAAAATGTCAACCATGAAAACGGATGTCACTCACATGGACTAAATAAAAACTTAACAAATTTCCCGTTCCCTGCTTCTCCTCGGTTCTCTTTAGGACAAGAGTTGTTCTTAGAGGCAATCCCCAAGGGATCTGCAACCTGGCCTGAAGAGAAGCTCCCTGTGTCACATCCTCGGTCTGTGTCTTCTGCAATGTGTAAATCTCATTACAAGTTTCTGAAACGTTCTTGCCAGAGTTCATCCCGTTCTCATGCCTGGGGTTTAGTTATTGTTACTGCAGGCTATGATGGGCGAATAAGGTCATTTCATAATTACGGACTGCCTTCGCCACTTTGAGAAGTATTGCTTTCACGGTTTTCAAGAAAGTGGACGTTATCTCCTCTTTTGGCACCTCCTTTCTGGATCAGCAAAACTGCTATAGCATGTAATATCCTTTGTGATAGAACTACTCGACAGAGTTTACTGTTGCAACGAGAGCTTCATATGAGAAATCATGTTTGACTGGTCCATTCAGGTATTAGCAAGTCATATCAGAGTTTGATTATATACCTGATCTGGCCACTAGTCGGTAAATATCTCAGATTTGCCTTATCCTATTTTTGAGATAACAGCCTAATCTTAAGTTACAAGAGCCATTTATCCACTGTCACTGGAAAGAAATGAACACACTAGGAGGGGCAACATGGTATGCTTATCCATATGAGGTGCCTGTGGGACCTTTCATAATCCCTTTCCTTTATTATTTAAGTGAGACCAGGGAAGGAGCTAGTGGCTGTAATTTTCTCAAGGAGAAATGGTGGGGAACTTCATCTTTTATGGCATGCTGGCTGTTCTGAATGATTGGATTGTTGTCTGCCATACGGTCAGTCAGTCCATTGAAGATAGGTTGGTTGTGCGGAAGGTGAGTGGGCCACTTCCTGCCGAATTGGAGTGCTGTAGCAACTAAACGTGCATGAGATCTCAGTGCTAATGTGAGTTGCTAATAAAGTTAGAATGCTTTGTGGCTGGTGCTCTGCTCTTACTCTGCTTGGAACAGCATGCCTTTTCTAGTCAAAGTGGGAGGTTCATTTTGCAGAGGCTGCTGGTAACATGGTCTTATTTTTGGATAACAGACGAATCCTCAAAGGCCAGTTGGTTTCGAAACTTGATGGATAGTAAGGGTCCGCTCCTCTACCTTGACCCTTCTTCACTTATCCAGTTAGTGTATGGTTCAAAATTCAATGGATAATAGGTCCTCCCGTCCCTTTATCATTCTCCACTTAAATACTAGACTTTTGTTTGCGGCTGAGTTTGAATTTGTGATGCGCGCCTAATCCACACATATGCTCTGCTTTCTTACCACTAGAACAAAGTCCTGGGGGCCAATGTTGCTGGTAACATTGTTACACTAACATAGATGGCATTTTCAAATTTACAGCTCCAAAATTGTATTTAGTAGTGTCACAATGTCGATATAAAACACAGAAGTGTGAGATATGCGACTTAATTGATTTACTCTGTACAGAAATCAGTAGTTATTAGTGTATATGCCTTGTATATGCATAGTGCTGAGCGCACTCCTGCAAAATTGAAAATAGCAGCTGAACCTTATTTTAAGGTTCAACAATTTTGTTCCTAGTGTCATTATTGTAGTTTTTGCAATATGAGATATTATTCCTTGCTGTATTCTGGTGACTAACGAGCCAATTTGAATGCATGTTGAAGCTACTACCCTGGACACGAGGGGTTGGTCTGATGGTAAGCAACCCCCATTTCCAACCGAGATGTTGTGAGTTCGAGTCTCTCCAGGAGCAAGGTGGGAAGTACTTGGAGGGAAGGATGTCGGGGGTCTATTTGGAAACAACCTCTCTACTCCAGGGTAGGGGTAACCTCCGCAGACCCCACTAAATGGGAGTATATTGGGTTGTTGTTGTTGTTGAAGCTACTACCCTATTATTAGTCAGCAAAGTCATCCATCGGGTTTCCTTTTGGGCTCAAAAGATGGCCCAATCAAAATTCTAATTAACTGTGTGCATTATTAGCAGAATTAGCACGGCGTGATTCCCATAAAGGGGATGGTCTTGGCATGATGTCCCCATATTCGATGGTCTTAGCGAAATGTTCCCCTTTCTGTTTGAACACCATACTTCTTTAATTTTTAAAGTTTTAAATTCTTGTTTGATGGTGAAAAATAAAAGTTAATGATCGATTGTTATAAAAATCGTTTGGATGTTAATATTTTGTGCTTAAACTTTTAGTTCAAACATATATTTTGGTGATTTACAGCAAAAATTGTAAGCTCCTTTGTTGATTGAACTTTAGAAAGTGCTGAAGAAGATAAAATGAATCTTCTTGATTAAATTGGTGATAGTCGGTGATTTGACTAAATTGTTGATTGAGGATTATTTGTGTTGGTATTAGAACACTTTTTTATTAAAATTTTTTGATCGAAATTGCGTTGCAAATTTAAAGAATACTTAGTTAAACAACCCAAAAAAGTATGCCAATCTGGTAGACTTTAGTAAACAATTTAATGAAGAAGTAGACAAAATATAGCATCAATTCTACCAATCCGGTAGGAAAATTTCTGAAGAATCATGACTATCCGATAGACTTCAATAAATAACTTAATAGATAGGTAGAGTAATAATAACGTCAACTCTATCGAGTTGGCATAAAAATCCTGAAGAGCAGTAGTATGATAATTCTGTAAACTTCGATGAACAATATCTGGTTGAGAAACCCCTAAAATAACTTGTGCGAGTCCGTGTTATTTTTTATACCGCCAATTTTGGGGACATTCCACAAATCACCCTCAAATTCCATGAAACCAATTACGTGCATTCATTCTAAAGGGGTACCCTTGCGTTTTCACTTCCTTGACTAGGTTCACTCGTCACCATTCACCGCTCTCGATATCAAAAGGCGATTCAGGTAAAAAAGACAACTTGCTAATTTTGTCTGAATCATAATCAGCATAGAAGATGGATGTATTGATAAAATGAATTGAGCAATAACCACAATTTGTTACCTAATGCGTTTTGTTCTGGTTCATGAAGATGTGCTGCTTGAGTAAATATACTTTGACGATAAGAAAGAAGTAAACAAACTTTAAAGTAAACCTATTAACCTACAACCACAGAAGCTGTAATTCGTTACCTATTGGGGTTTTAATCTGGTTCATTTAGAAGTTTGCTAAACGAAAAATAATATTACTCTAGTATAACCCTACAACCACAAATTTATAATTGACTCGAAACTTGACACGAACATGTAGCCATTTGCCAATGCTATTGAGGGCCAATTTTGCACTGCTAACATGAAGTACAACAGCCTCTTACTGGCATTTGCAAAACTCTTGTTGAAGAATTGCGAGGTAAAGGAACAATAAAAGGTGTCTTGTACGTGCTTAAATGTTTCACCTTGTAACAAAACTTACCAAAGGAAAAACACCTCATACAACACGTAAATTGAAAAATCGTCTATAATAAGAAAAAAGAATATTACAGTTAATACCGGAATTACATTTCCGTTGGAGCCAAAAGATTAATACGATTAAGTTGGTGATGCCAGATCTGGAAAAAAAAGAAAGAGAAAGGTTGCATCATAAGGTAGTAGAGATAGGGCTGCAAAACTATGAGAAGCAAACATTATGAGATGGGGAGTTCATTTTTATTTTCCGTTTACCAATACTATGTGGGTTTCATATTCCTAGAACCTGCTCACATTTGTGTCAAAATGAACAGTCAAACAGTAGTTAAGTGATTGATTTGGACAAGACGATATCTGAATTTCACCAAGCCATAAGCTCCATGGTGCAGGTTTCCCTTGACATGTACATCCAAATCTGCTATTAACTTATATTAACAAAATATTTAGTAGGACCAGTTAGAAATTCCAACCACATCACAGCACCAACATAAAGTTGGTAATTTGTGTTCGAAACCAGAAAATTTTGTAAAATAAAAGAGAAACAGAAATGCATAGGAAGAACAAAATTAAATTCGAGCCCACTGAATTCACAATGTGTCCTTGAGGAACTTAATCCCTTCCAAGTACCCCAGGTTTAAGATTATTTTCTCCCATGATAGAATAGATTATCCACACTGATATAGCAGTACCTCAAAACCCCAATGTTTCAACGAACGCAATAGGGCGGATCCAATCACACATGACACTTATGTTGTGTTTTAGTTCAGCCACACTAGACTAAGACACGGCCCGGACACCCACAAGGAGCAGCAGTGGGGAATCTTGGACAATGGGCGAAAGCCCGATCCAGCAATATCGCGTGAGTGAAAAGGCCGCTTGTAAAGCTCTTTCGTCGAGTGCGCGATCATGACAGGACTCAAGGAAGAAGCCCCCCTAACTCAGTGCTAGCAGCCGCAATAAGACCGGGGGGTAAGTGTAATATTCCAGTATGAAAATGAGGTTAATAGCCTATTTGGCCAAGCTTTTTTTGGGGCTAAAAATACTTTTTTGACCAAAAGCATTTTTGGCCACTTTTGGCCTAAAATTGAGGTGTTTCGCCAAGCTTTTGAAAGGAAAAAGTACTTTTGAGGAGACGCAGAAGCAATTTTGAGAAGTAAAAAAAAAGTAGCTTTTGTTTAAAAGCAAGGTGGTTGCTCGGATGGTAAGCAACCCCCACTTCCACCCGAGAGGTTGTGAGTTCGAGTCTCCCCAAGAGCAAGGTGGGAAGTTCTTGGAGGGAAGGATGTCGGGGGTCTATTTGGAAACAACCTCTCTACCCCAGGGTAGGGGTAAGGTCTGCGTACATACTACCCTCCCCAGACCCCACTAAGTGAGATTATACTAGGTTGTTGTTGTTGTTGTTTAAAAGCACTCTTCTGAGAAGCACTTTTGAAAAAAATACACTTAGACGTAGTTTTTAAAAGTTTGGCCAAACACTAATTACTGCTCAAAAATACTTTTCAAATTAATTAACCAAATACAAACTGCTTCTTATCAAAAACACTTTTTTTAAAAGTACTTTTGAGAAAAGTACTTCTGAGAATAAGCTAATTTTAGAAGCTTGGCCAAACATGCTATAACCTCTAAAATTTATAGATAATGAAAGGGTGAGATAAAGAGGTGCAATTCAAAGGTCCTCTTCCATTCCATGTTCACACCCATTCACTAAACAACAACAACAACAACAACAACAACAACAACTACCCAGTACATTCCCACCAGGTGGGGTCTGGGGAGGGTAATATGTAGACGAGCCTTACCCCTGCCCGAAAAGGCAGAGAGGCTGTTTCCAATCGACCCTCGGCGTGTAACACCCATTCACTAAACCTAACACATAAAGCCAACTGTCTAAAAGCTTCTTCACTTTGAGACTTAGTGGTTTTCAAATGCTCCTCTAACGGGCACAATCTAACCAACCAATCATAAAAGTTGAAATTTAATTCCTCCAGAGATCCAAGGGCAACTTCCTTTGCAAGAGTAAACATTTACACAATCCTAGTCAACTCAGTTTTTTCTTTCTGAGATCATAAATCCTGGGTAATTGTCGTTGGAAGCCATCCAATTACTGTGATAAACAAAGTAACAAAAGATGGTGTCCATATACAACAGATGATCTTATATTTAAACTAAGAAATCTGATGATATTATCTATGTGAATCAGATTCTTTTACAATATGCAAACTCTCTGTACTACAATGGAGTTCCTAAAGAAAACATTTGGAATTAGAAAACAATTTCATATGATATGGAGTAGTTAATTTTCCTAAACCTAATAAGTAGTCCATATGAGAGCAAGCTTTAGCGCAACAGTAGTGTTACTGTTATAGATCAGAGCTTGGAGGCATGGAAACAGCATTCTCAGAAATGGAATGTGAAATGCTAGATCTCTTCCTACTCTTGCAGTAGCTAGCTAGAGAGACCTTGCAACAAACATTCCATCTAAACAAAGACGTAGGCAGCAATGGATATATAGGATCTATAAACTAATTTAGCTGTCTGATTAATTAATTAAACTAAAAAAAGGAAAGACACTAAATTTGATATTCAGAAGCGGAAAACATACATCCAAACAGATTGTATAATTTGCAGAAAGGCAACAGATCAAAATTAATGCTCGTACAATTATGAAAATAATATACCAGGAGAGGAGAGGAGAGGAGAGGAGAGTCAATTATCGACGGAGGAGGCAGAAATGTTAGAGTGAGGACAAGGATCAACATGAGAAGGCAGATTGTTCATAAACAAAGGGCGATCTTTAGCTTCTTCCTCTTCCTCATCATCAGATGCGTAGGTGGTGAGATTGACGCACGCGCATCGCTCCAACGAGGCGAAGAATGCCGAGGCCACACTCGTCCCGAACCACCTCGCCAGCCCATCAATCTTATCGCACGACATAATTAAGTGTCTTTGATTCCATTTTTGTCAATTTAGGTCCTCCTAACTCGACCAAAGAAAATAAATCCCTTAGTCGAGAAGTGGTGTCTGTCTCTCCTCTTTGTGTGTTTCGATTTGGAGGAGAGAGAGAAAGAGATAGGCGAGGAAAATGGTCAATTATGATAGGTGGTTGGGTATTAATGAGAGAATTTTGTGTATATTCATTCGTTTTTGTCCGCACAATGTGTTTTTCACCTGCAAAACTTAATTTACACTTAAATTTATAATGTGATTTATTGTTACATAAATTATTTGACTCAAAAATATGATATAAATAAAAACAGAAAATAACATTATAAAATATACTTTAAAAAAAATACAAGCCTGGCTATGAATTAGCTACCCCGGCAGCATAAGCGAAAATAATATTAAGAATAAAGTAAAAGAACAGTATTGTAGAATGAAAGCTGATTTTAATTTTTAATGTTTCATGTCTTATATTGGTTACTAATTCTTTTATTTGTAACTTTATTTAGGGAGACAAGATCCTCAAATCAAACTCCTCTTGAATGAGAAAGAAACCTTCATTGATATTGCGTAACGATTGACTATAAATATAAATATTTTCTGTAATAGTTGTTCATTGAATGCTATCCGATATCATCCCTTCAAATCTTTATTATTGGTTTCCCTGTCTTTGAAATTCATCCAGCATCAATCATATGCTTGTATTCGGTACAAACAACTTGCTCACTCATATTTTACCCGTCTTTAGCTTTATGTATTTTATTATTTGTCTAGCTGTCGCTAACCAATTTTACCCCGTACAAATATATTTACGGGAATACATATTAATTGTACTAGCAAAAGAATTCGGTATCTTGTTTACTAAGAATGACATGGATCAGTGTTACTTCCGAACCTATAAGAATTTGAGTACTTATTAAGAAATAACATTAATTATAGAAATTACTTCACTAGATTATCGTTTGTATCTCATCAAATTACCCTCTATTTCTCCTTACACTTCTTATATCATTAAGGGTATATCTCAAAAAGATATTTGATGTCTTCTTAATTTCCAAAAGAGACTTTATTTTTGGATTAAATTGAGTTGACTAAAGAGACACTTTTTTTTGACCGAAAATAGTAATTTAGCTGGGAAGATTACAACTTGTTTGGATGATTGTTAACTGTTGTATTGTATCGCATTATTACTTTAAATATAATTTTTGTTTTGATTATTATTTTAATTTTTTTTGAATCATATTATTAAATTCATCGTTATATAACGATGAAGAGTGTCATTTTATGTAACGACCGACTTCTTATGGTCGTGTCGTTACCTTGTCTTTTTCTTTCATCTCGCACTTTATTATTATAAAATAATTTTATTTTATTCTTTACTCTATCTTTTTATATAATAATTTTGTTAAATTGTACTAATTGAACACACACTTGATCGAGGCTTCACTCCTCCGGAAGTCGAATGAGCGGGAGTGCAGTTGCTCCTCGGATAGGTCGGGCAGAGTCACACATGCAACAACTTCTGATTTAAAACCCATAATTTAGAGAGAAGAAGAAGAAGAGAGAAGAAATGAGCTCAAGCTCATGTTCTTCGGTAAGAACAGTAATAACCGACTTAGTCTTATTTTATAGACTAAGTTGGTTATGTATCCTTCTTACACCTCATAGTTTTTCTATTCACATCAGTCCTAATAACATTAACTTCTTATTTTCACACCCTCCCTCAAGCTGGGGGGTGAAAGATATTGAACAATCGTAGCTTGGATATTAAGACTATATGCTTCTCTGCCCATAGTCCTTTGGTCATCACATCTGCGAGCTGTTCTTTGGTAGAAATGTACTGAGGTGGGATCAAGCCATCTTTAATTTTCTCTCTCACAAAATGACAGTCGATCTCTATATGCTTTGTTCTCTCATGATGAGGTGGATTAGCTGCTATTTGCATAGTTGCATTGCTGTCACAATACAATATTACTAGATCCTTCACAGTAAACCCTAACTCCTTCAACAGTCCAACCAGCCATACCAACTCTGAAGTCACTGCTGTCATGCTTCTATATTCTACCTCAGCAGAGCTCCTATTCACAGTCGGTTGCTTCTTGGATTTCCATGAAATCAATGACTCTCCCAGTTTTAATATATATCCAGTTACAGACCTTCTTGTCTTAGGGCATGCTATCCAATCTTCATCACAATAGGCTATAACATCTTCTATTGAACATTTCTTCAACAATATTCTCATCCTTGGTGATCCTTTAATGTATCCTACAACCTTCAATGCAACATCTAAATATGATTGCGTTGGATGCTGCATGAACTGACTTAAGACTTGAACTGCAAAACATATATCTGGTCTAGTAATAGTAAGGTAGATGAGTTTCCTATTAATTTTTGATAACTCAAAATGTATCCCTATTAATTCCTGCAGGTTTATCCTATTCAACTGTTGTCAACTAGAGGTTTTGTTCCAAAGGTGAACTAGCTGGTTTTCCACTTAGCCCAACTTCTAAAATTAGTTGAAGAGCATACTTCATTTGATTAAGCACGACTCATGTTGCTAACCTCATGAGCTCAATCCCAAGGAAATATCTGAGTTCACCTAAATCTTTTAACTTGAAGTGTTTGTGTAGGGTTGTTTTTGCTCTTTTTACCAATGCATTGCTGCTCCCAGTAATCAGCATATCATCTACATACACAAGGATAATCACCATGTTTGCATTTGTCCTTTTTATGAATAAGGAATAATCATAGGCACTCCGAGAATACCCTTCACCTAGCTATCAATGCATTAGTCAACTTAATGTTCCACTGCCTTGATGCTTGTTTGAAACCATAAAGAGACTTAAGTAGTCTGCAAACCTTAGACTCCCATGCCTATGGAATCCTTAAGGAAAGGCCATGTAGACCTCCTCATACAAATCCCCTTTATAGGAAGGCATTGTTGACATCCATTTGAGATAAAACCCAACCTTTGGAGACTGTTATGTTTATCACAGCTCTGATTGTTACCGTTTTGGCAACTGGTAAAAGAGTTTCATGATAATCTAACCCCTTCTGTTATGTGTATCCTTTTGCAACAAGCGGCTTTGAATCTCTCGACTTCACCATTAGCTTTGTGTTTGATCTTGTACACCCACTTTGAGCCAATAGTTTATTTCCCGGGGGGATGATCCACTATCTCCCATGTTTTGTTTTCTTCAAGTGCCAAAATATCTTGCTTCATTGCTTCTATCCACATCTCATGTTGGGCAGCTTCCTAGAAGGATTATTGTTCTATCTGGGCTTAGAATGAACTCAAGTAGCATTGATAGTGTTCTGAATGATGATCATTACTCACATAGTTTTAAACTTATTAGAGATTATTTCCTTTAGGTTTACAAGTAGTTACATAGTCCTTGAGCCACACTACTGGTTTTGTTGTTCATATGGATTTTTTGGTCCCTATATGTTGTTGTACAACTGATGGTACCTGCTCATGCATTACCTCTTTAGTTTTTGTTGTGAGAAATTTTGTTCATTGCTTTCATTTGAACTAAGTTCCCCAATGTTATTTGTTGTTTCATCATGTGACATATCTGGTATCACATATGTGTTGGAGTCGTCAGCTTCAGCTTCAGGTGTGTTCTGAGAAGCCATTCCCAGATCATAATCTCTACAGGTGTTGAAGAAGGTTAATTGCTTGTAATTGTTGAGCAGCCAGTATCAGGAATGAATAGACTTTTAGGTTGGCTGGGCATGGCCTTGAAGGGAAAGATATCTTCTTTGAACTTCACATCCTATTGGATTCCAGGTCATATACCATGTATCCCTTCTGCACTTCTGAATAGCCAATGAATACTGATTTCATTTCCCTAGCTGCAAATTTATATCCCCTCGGCAATGTGCTGGTATAGCACAGGCACCCAAATACTTTAAGGTGATATATTTTTGGTGGTTTCCCATAGAATTTTTCATATGGGGATTTTCCATGCAACACTGTTGTGGGTAGCTTATTAATTAGGTAAACTGCAGTTTTGACACAGTCTCCCCAAAACCTATCAGGTATATTTCTTTAAATCTTCAATGCCCTTTCCACCTCCAATATGTGTCTATGTTTCCTCTCTACTACTCCGTTCTGTTGTGTAGTATAGAGACAACTACTTTGATGTACTACACCTAAGGATGAAAGCAAATCATTACAGTTTCTATTGAAAAATTATTTACCATTATCAGATCTCAACACCTTTATAGCAACATTAAACTAATTTTTCACAAGAGAAAAGAAATCCTTTAATACTACTATTACTTCACATTTATTGCAGCAAATAAATCCAAGTATACCTACTGTAGTCATCTACTGTGGTTACAAAGTAATGTTTCTTGTCATAAGTAACAACTTTGTATGGTCCCCAAACATCTATATGCACAAATTGAAATATGCAATCAGATTGATGACTACTAATAGGAAAATTTTTCTACTCTGCTTAGCTAATGGGCAAATTTCACAATCTTTTTGCACATCTTGATTCACTTTATTCTTCAAATCTGACAAGCATTGTAAGGAACCTATGGAGGCATGTCCCATCCTTTGATGCCATAATGCTGCACTTATTTCTTCCTTCTTGACTGATCCAACTACCACTTCATCCTCTTCACTCCTAATTATATATAGTCCCTCATCTTCTCTACCAATCCTCACTACCCTGTCATTGTGAAGTCCTTGAAATACACAAAAACTAGGGTAGAAGCAGGCTAAACAACATAAATCTCTGGTCAGTTTTGACGCTAAAATGAGATTGAACTTAAAGCCAAGCACATGTAGAACATTCCTAATCTTCTTCCCTCCTATTATTGTTGCATCTCATATATGCGCTATCTCTGACTTGCCTCCTATAGGTATTTGAACTCCCCTACTATTTCTTTTATTTATTTTCCTTAATTTTTCTAAACCTCTTTGCAAAAAGTGATATGGTGTGATGCTCCCAAATCTACTATCCAATCATATGATTGTGCATTAGATAGAAATGACTTTATACATTTCATATTCTGAGCTTGATATGTTGTTGGAACTCGCTTCCATAGATGACTTTGTCAACAGGCTCACTAGATGTTTGTACTGATACTCAGTCATATAGTTTACTTCTGGTTGATTGTTCATTGTCACTTCATTCTCTCAATTGACAATATTAGCATATGATTTAGCAGGAAATTGACATTTTTTCTTGCTTTTGAAGTCTGCAAGGTACCCAATGATTTTGTAGCAATTTTCTTTTAAATGTCCTTCGTACCCACAATATTCACATATGAGACCTGGCTTCTTTCCTTTTAGGAACTGATTCCCCTTCCCAGCTAACATAGTCATCGTTTCCCTATTTGTGTCAACTACTCCTAGTTCCCTATGATTCTCCTCCTGCACTACAACTGCATAATCTTGATTCACAATAAGGACTAGCCTCTCAAGCAATACTGCACTCCTAACATGACTATAACTCTCATCCGGCCGCATTAACAATTGTAGAAGCCTTTGTCTCACTAATTGATCTACATATGGGCGTGATTCTTCACAGTCACATGATGGTAGCGTTCTTTGAACTCGTCCCAGATTTTTCTCGCACTTGACGCGTAAATAATGCTTGGCACCAATTCTGCCGCTACCGTGCTACTAAGCCATAAGATGACCAATGCATTACACCTTTCCCATTGTGCTACTAATTCACCTCTATACAAAGCTTTGACACAGGTTCCATCCAGAAACCCGAACTTGTTCTTCACTAGGAGAGCTAATCTCATATATCTACTACACATGGCATAGTTTTCTGACCATGTGAGTATGAGAGCTATCAATGTTGTTCCAGGTGAGTCTGAATCTTTAAGGTATAGTGGATGATTGTGAGGAAGCTGTCCGATTTCATTATCTACCATTGTTGTACCTTCGTGACCTCTAAACGTGATAATTTCTCATATCTTGTACTGGAAACAACTCAATTGATCGATTGCTGCTCTAATGCCATGTTAAATTGTACTAATTGAACACACACTTAATCGATTCACACATGCAACAACTTCTAAATTGAAATCTAGAATTTAGAGGGAAGAAGAAGAAGAAGAGAGAAGAAGTGAGCTCAAGCTCATGTTTTTTCGGTTAGAACAGTAATAGCCGACTTAGTCTTATTTTATAGACTAAGTTAGTTATGTATCCTTCTTACACCTCATAGTTTTTCTATTTACATTTCAGTCCTAGTAACACTAACTTGTTATTTTCACAAATTTCATCCCGTATCATATTTTTTAAATAATATTATAAGTTTATTCTTCATATTGCTGGTGCATGATATTGTTAGGACGGAAAAAAGCAGGTGTCATGTGGAAGCTAGTAACGCAAAGCTTGAACGACGATAAATTAGATAACAAAAGAGAAATATACCAAAAGAGACACAAACATATAACATGGTTCGGTCAACTGACCTACGTCCACAGCGGAGGCGAGCAATCAACTATATAAAAAAGAGATTACAAGATATCAAGAGAACAACCACACAAAAAGGCAAACACAAGTGACACACTAATATTTGTCCCGTAAAGTTCTCCATATAAACAAGACTCCCAAGCCTCCAGTGGCTACATTTTAGATGCTCAGAATGAGAAGGAATAATTCTTAATTTATAGAAGTTCAAACCTTTTCCTACAAAAAAAGGGACTAGCCAAATATGAGAGATTTGTAATTTCCTTCTACAAGAAGGAAAACTCAATTAAGGTAAACAATGTGCCCTTTCCTTCAAGGGATAGGAAATCCAAATATGGTAAAAAAATTAGGATAACACCTAACATATATCACGAAACAACGACAACAATACAATTTATCCAAATATTATATTCATCAAACAATACAATATAATATAATATAATATTATATAATATAATACTTTATGAAACAATACGTGACAACCATCCAAACAAGATGTTAAGGCCAATATCCCTCATAGATTCTTTATTGGTGTTTGCTTCAAAGTTATGAGAAAAAATTTCTAGATTTTTTTCCTGCTTATTTAATCTAAAGCAGCTTTTAGAGGAATACACGTATCTTAGCAGATTAAGGTATTACTATTACTTTCTTATTTTTAAAGGAGAATGTAAAATAAGGATATCCAGCATTAATGTGAGTATAAAACCAAAAGAAGCTGCAATATTTTATTTATGTTCAGCAAATGATGGTAATATGTGCCTTGCTAGGCTGCCAGTAGCTTTATCTGATTTTGACACTGGGCTTGCGCAAAAGTTTGACAACCCCATATATATCACTGGAAATGGCTAATCCCTCAAAAATATTATGATGTTCTCGTGCAAAAGTCATTGGCCATAGTGACTCTCCAAAGCTGGTATGCACGAAGATAAACGTGCTAACATGAAATGCCGGTCATCTTTCATACAATAATATAATTGAGGTAAATAATAATACTGGAGAAGACTATTGGACATATTTGTATTTTTCTTTTCAACTAACAAAGGTAGCGCATCTGGTGTAGTGGTATCATAGTACCCTCCCACGGTACTGACCGGGGTTCGATTCCCCGGATGCGCAGTATACTTTTTATTTTTTGTTTCTGAAAATTTGACGATATATATAGATATTTCCTTTTCTGCATTTGCAATTTTGCAACCCCATCAAGTTTCAACCTAGTGTGGTTAAGAACGTTAGGTTCTGAAAAAGAGACTCCATTTACATATAGTTATTACATCTACCCATTCGATATTCTTTAAAGGGAGCACACTATTTAGTATTTACTGAGAAAAGTATCTCACTCAGCTTCTTATTTCTTTCACAAAAAAGTTGCAGCAACCTCCAATAATGATTGGGAGCCTCGTCCGTGTCTATGCAAACTCTACCAGACTACCATACTGCCCTTGTTTCTTTTGTACCATTATATCCAAAATTCAACACCACATACCTTGTGTGTATTCTCAAATTAGAGTCCACATTCTATGGGGGAATATATATAGAGACTAGAGTCAAGTTAGGATTTGAAGTTTATGAGTTCTGAATTTGCCATCTAATCATAACCTATTTTAGTTACTGGTTCACATTTAAATATTTATACATATTTAGTGAATTTTCTAATACAAAATACGCCTCTCTGCCCTTTCGGGTAAGGGGTAAGGCTCGTCTACATATTACCCTCCCCAGGCCCCACTTTGTGGGACTATACTGGGTAGTTGTTGTTGTTGTTGTTCTAATACAAAATACAAATATATAATCTAAGCAAAATCTACTAGATTCATCCAAACACGTATCTACTTCTCTAGCTCCGCCTACAATTTTCCTAATCCTTTTCGTTTGGTTTCAGGAATTCTATCCTGTTTTTCTTTTCTTTTCTTTTTTCTATTGGTTTTTCTTTTATGTTACAATTGAAAAACTACAATCTTCTCTTAATGACAGAAGTGTACCTTATTCGATTTTAATAATAAATAAAAAACAACTCAGCTGCTAGCAGCAACGCTTTCTTTAGTTCATGTTTTCAGCTGGCATGATGGTTATGTTAGTTCCAGGATATATTTAAGCTCCCATGATTTCCTGCACTACAGCACGCCGGTTTAAGTGGGTATAAAATGCCAACTGAACAGAGGACTGATTCCTACGTTGTCAACTTGTCATAATTACTCCTTATTCTTTCGGCTTTTTCTTAAAGTTTCGGCTTGGGACAAAGTTAAAGCTACTAAAGGCATAGTTAAATGCTTCACTGCAAAGTTTATTATTAATCTCACATCTGAAAGAATACAAAAGTTCCAACTCTAAATTGATGAATGTCTCTATACATGTCTTCCGAGAATGAACAAGAGGAAGGTTCTTTTCCCGTCCTTAAATAATCAATTTAGAATAACCAGTCCTAAAATTGATCAATGTGCCTCATCAACGTCTTTCTCCTCATCTTAATCTATTTCTGACAGTCACTGTCAACAGGAAAATTATATAAGAAAACCCTGTGTATCCTATCACTTCTGATAACAGAAAACTTGTAAACTAGCAATCATCTACAGCTCGTCATGATCGTCATCCTCGCTAGCACCTGATTCTCCTCCCGGTGCTCCACCAGACTTCTGATACACCGCAGTGATTATTGGGTTGCACACAGCTTCCACTTCTTTCAGCTTTTCCTCATAATCTTCCTTCTCAGCACTCTGGTTGTCATCCAACCATTCAAGTGTTTCTTTTGTCGCAGTTTCAATCTTCTCTTTCTCATCGGACTCTAGCTTGTCTGCAAGCTTGTCCTTGTCATTTATTTGGTTCCTCATATTGTATACATATGTCTCCAGGCTGTTTCTGGCATCAATTCTTTCTTTTACTTTCTTATCCTCCTCTGCAAACTCCTCAGCCTCCTTGACCATACGCTCAATCTCTTCTTGACTCAAGCGACCTTTATCGTTGGTGATTGTGATCTTCTCTGATTTTCCAGAAGCTTTGTCTTCAGCTTTGACGTTTAGAATACCATTTGCATCAACTTCAAATGTAACCTCGATTTGAGGAGTTCCTCTATTGGAAACATATGAAAAATTTTAGTCAAGCAGGCAATAACATTATTTAAGTCAAGCATGCAGAGCAGCTCATTGGACATTTCAACTAGGTGCAGTTAGACAAGTACCTTGGAGCTGGAGCTATTCCGGTTAAATCAAACTTCCCAGCAGTCTGCAGTCCTTTGTGAGACTGCGTTCACCTTCAAAGACCTGAAGGAAAGAATTTTCATGTCAGAATAGTCCAGTCATAAGTCATCTCTTGAGACTTCCACAACACTCTGAGCTCACTAAAAAAATAGTTCTGAGGAGATACCTGGATTGTCACTGTTGTCTGCTGATCCTGATAAGTGGTGAAGACTTGAGACTTTTTAGTAGGAATAACAGTGTTTCTTGGGATCAGCTAAGTCATCACTCCACCAACAGTTTCAATACCAAGAGTGAGTGGAGCCACATCCAGAAGAAGAATATCTGGTTAAATTCCAGAAGTTATTTGTCAGATATATGTTTTCTCAAAAAACTCCATCAAAGGGATAAAGAAGAAGCAATACCTTTGGTTTCATCACCTCCCTCACCACTCAAAATTCCTCCTTGTACGGCTGCGCCATAAGCAACTGCTTCATCAGGGTTGACACCCTTGTTTGGCTCTTTGCCATCAAAATAATCTTTCAAAAGCTGTTGCACTTTTGGAATCCTGGTACTTCCACCAACAAGGACAATTTCATCAATCTGGGTTTTCTCCAACCCAGCATCATCCATAGCCTTCTTAACAGGTCCCATTGTCTTTCTGAATAAATCATTGTTTAGCTCCTCAAAACGTGCCCGAGTAAGTGGTTCAGAGAAATCCACACCATCGAAAAGAGATTCAATCTCAACCCTAACTTGGTGTTGACTGCTCAAAGCTCTCTTGGCACGCTCAGCTTCTCTTCTAAGCTTACCCAAGGCCCTGTTGTCCTTGCTGATGTCCTTTCCGTGCTTCTTCTTAATCAATTTAATGAAGTACTCCATAATCCTCTGGTCAAAGTCCTCTCCTGCAATCAAGAAGCCATAAATGTGTTCAATGTGAATTGTGAACAAAGCTAATTTAGACTGAGAGCTATTGGACTAGTTTACAACTTGAAATTCATCAACTAGCATAAATCTTCTCCAAGCTAATTCAGATGACCAAAGGAAAAAAAACAAAGAACTAGTGAAACCTAACAATAAAAAGTACAGCAATTTATAGAGTTAGGATAAAGGGTGCTGACCTCCCAGGTGAGTGTCTCCATTTGTGGAAAGAACTTCAAAAACACCATTATCAATGGTGAGGATGCTAACATCAAATGTCCCACCACCAAGGTCAAACACAAGGATATTTTTTTCACCACCTTTCTTATCTAATCCATAGGCAATAGCTGCTGCAGTTGGTTCATTAATAATTCTGGCCACATTTAGTCCAGCAATTACACCTGCATCCTTAGTGGCTTGCCTCTGGGCATCGTTAAAGTATGCTGCAGGATTTAAAGGAGAGGATGCATAAGGATCTCGACAATCATATCACATAATAATTGGAGCAAGCACAATCCAGAGAAGGAACTTTCAACATTACCTGGAACAGTGACAACTGCATCCTTGATTTTCTTTCCGAGGTAAGCTTCAGCTGTTTCCTTCATCTTGGTCAGGATCATTGCACTGATCTCCTCAGGACTGAAGACCTTGGTCTCCCCAGCTTTAATCTTAACTTGGATATATGGTTTACTATCCTTGTTAACAATCTTGTACGGAACAAGTTTCATGTCCCTTTGTACTTCTTTGTCATCAAACCTATCAAATAGACAAGTTAGAGTCATTGCTATTATATCAAACAGACATTCATACATAACATTCAACAAAACAGACAATGCATTACTTTCTTCCGATAAGTCTTTTGACATCAAAGATGGTCCTCTCTGGGTTAACAGCGGCTAAATTCTTTGCTGCCTCACCAATCAGCCTCTCACCATCAGTGAAGGCAACCCATGAAGGGGTTATACGATTACCTTGGTCATTTGCTATAATTTCAACATGTCCATTCTTGTAAACACCAACACATGAGTAAGTTGTTCCAAGATCTATTCCAATAACTGTTCCCAACTTGGTAGCTTCTTCTGTGGCTATAGAAAATGCGAAGCACCCTGTAGAGAAACAAAACAACCAACTCAATACATTGTAATGAGTTATGACTATGAACAACTATAAACTTTTTGCCAGTTTAAGGGGCTAAACTACATCCTCTCCCCAAACAAAGGAATATTCCAATGTTAGGACCAAATATAGAAATTGCTTTTCTTAACGTCCTTCAGTGTCCCTTCATATCCAGATGTCTCTTTCGCATTTGTTTTTCAAAAATAGAATTGCTAGTCATTACAATTTTAACACATAAGACAAATTTCTGTAGTGCTGCCCAGAGAGGAAGCTGGAAAGCTTAGAATAATAGCAATATCTCATTTAAAAGAGGTTTAAGAATATATCAGAAGGCATTGAGGATTATTTTCGCAATCACACTTCTAGTAGTATAATAGGGTGGCTCTTGTACATTCATTTAATAAATCATGATTGCCCGCAAAAAGGAAAGGAATAAGAACTGAAAATTGAAACTCACTCAAACTTCATGATTTTCAACAATAAATGTATGTAAGATATCGTTTTATTTTTTTATTTTTTTTGATTAAGTAACCAGGATGATCAGAAATCAAATGAATTAGGCATTCAGTCTCTTGCATCCAAGTGATTTCATACCACTACCCTCTGAACTAACAGACAGGTAGTAGATCTGAAGATTGAAGAATATGGTAGCAAAGACTGACTATAGTCTACACATCTAAAAGTAAATGACCTTTAATCTATTAACCTAATTGTCGGACAATTGCAACTACCATTGCAAAACATGTCTTGAGCTGCTCAAAACTCATTCAAATTCGAATTTTGCCAATGAGATTTGCATCAACCAAGGAAGGTAAATTTCAATTGAAGATAAGATTTGCATGCAAAACAATCGAAAAGCTTACCGAACAAGACGATCCCGAAGACGATCAATGATGCGCGTCTACACCACGGACCATCAGCCATTGCTCCACGATCTGAACACGTTCCCCTTATCAACTTTCTTTAAACACAAGCTAACAACTCCTCCTTCGCCTCTCTTCTTCGTTCTCTTTTCCGTACACAGACGGTTATGGACTTTTCAAATATCAACTAGAGATCCAGCATATATATATATATATATAAAGGGTTCGTCTTCCCTCGTGCCAAAGAATTTTTTTTTAATGAAGGTGTCATATCTGATGACGTGGACCAATCAGATGAAAGATAGGTGAGAGTGAGAGCCAATGAGCAGCCACCACTTGCTTTTAAAAGAATTTGGAGGTAAAATGACGAGGAAAAAAGAAGTGTAAATAGACGGAGCATGTCATGGGAGATGACATGGACCAATCAGGAGAGGAGAGATGCCAATCAGCTTCTATTTATTGTTGGAAAGATCTAAACCGTTGTTTCACATATGGATTGGTCGGTGACATAGCAAGGGTTTTCAGGTAAACCACGTATGCGCTTGGCAGTTGGCGCCTAAAGCCTTGCCTAACTAGAGTTTACTATGAAAACTCATTCTTTCTTTTGCAAGTATTTAAAAAAAGAAATACTCAAAAATTTCTATTTCTAAGATCAAATGCCCTTGTGTATAATGTGTGTATATGGTGAAATCGGAGGGACCGATTTCTCGCCATTAAAATGCATTCAGGAAGTCATATCGGTATTTTGAGACTACGGGATTGCAGTCAAGCTTCCTCCTTTAAGGTTCATTCACGTCCGACCAAACAAAGCTTTTGAGGGTGGGGAACTCCCGATGCGAGCAACTAGCATCAGCAGAGCCAAATATCGTTCTTAGCCGTCTCATCCCTGTGTCTTTACACTTAATGCAGTCCGTACTATATTGTATTCCCTCTCCTATATAAAAGGGATCCTCACCACCTTGTAAAAGGATGTTGTTGCTCCAACCATTCTACACAAGATCAATAATATCTCTTTCTGTTTTCTTTCTAACTCATTTGCTCGAGGCTATTCTTTCCGTTTATTACTTTCATACTTGTTCTTCATTTACTGCTCGATATTGGCCATTGAGAGCCTTATTTAATTACATCTTAACTGTTATTCCCTTTCTGGTTATCCCAGATGGCTCGAGCTCGAGCCGGATATTGACCCCAAGGTCTTTCATCGACCAGTCTGAAGCCCGAGTAGCAAGCCCTACCGTTTGATTATTGTCCTGTTTTTGCTTGTATCTCATCGTTAAACTTCATACGCGTAGCATCAACTGTTCTAACAACTAGCATAAAAATAGATCACATATTTTTAGAGTCCCATGTATAAATTTAATTGTTGTTACCATTTTTTCGGTAAACAATGTATTTCATTTATCTTGGAAAAAGGTCCAAATTTATTCCTAAATTATCGAACTTTCGCTTAATCTATATCTATATCTATCTATCTATCTCTCGGATATACCCTTGGCAAAATATCATTCGCCTTTTTTACCTTTTAAAAGTAATCTCTACATTAAACAAAGTAGTAATTTAATTATTTTGCTAATATTTGGATTTATAAATCAACTAAAATTTATATTATTAAATCTTTTCTTATTTGAATTGCCCTAATATTTAGGAATTCAAACGCAAGTATATTTCTACTTATAAATATGGTAATATATATTTCGTATGCAAAATCGGATGTGCATAGACTAGGCATGCACTTTTAAATGCTTATTATGATATTTAATTCGATCTTACAGTGTAGAATAATACGATATATATTGTTGTTGTTGTATGATATTTAATTCAAACTTTGTTTTTAAACTAATAGGTAATTAGCTTTCCATACGATAGTTAACAAAAGTATCTATTTGTTTGATTTTGGACGTCTTTAATCCGTAGCAACACCTTTTTCTTCGAGAATTTAAGTCTTTCCCTTGTATTTATGAGTTCTAAATTAACTAAATATTATGCATTACATACTTTCTTATTTGAACTATATGTAAAATCATTATATTAAATATATTGTGCAAACTTTTCTTAATTGAATTATGTTATAAAATTATTTTGTAAGTGATAAACAATACTAAAATTGAAAAATATTCACTGATAGTAGGTAAAAGATAGCTATTACTTTATGTAGATTTGAATTATTCTATCTCCTAAGATTATAACCAATTAATATATATTATATTAATAAAGATAAAAGAAATAGCGAGAGATCTAATATTTATATTATTTTCCTAATATTTTGGACTCTAAAAATAATTAAATTTTTTTACATATTTAATCTTTCCTTATTTAATATGCAGGAAAACCTAATATTTAGTACTTTAAATTAATATTTTTAACCTTGTACAACTACATGGTAAAACATCATTAAGTGATATATGAAACCTAATCTATGATTCTTTGACTTTCTTTTACTATTTTATTACTCGCTTTTATTAAATATTTCAAACTATAAAGGAATAATACATAATTATTCTATTGAGGTTGTAGCATATTACCTAATGCATCGTTTAATTTTGTGGGAGGCCTACGACTTCCTTATTTTTATTTCTAGTAAAATTATTACCCCCTTTTGAGCTTATGTAACACTTTTTGTGTGATGTACTTGGTGCATTTTTTTCATTTTTTTTTTCATTTTTCTCTCTCTCTTATTTTCTTTTCCCTATTATTTTATACGATTTAACCATCTTCATACATCTCTGCAAATTCCTCTCCTTTTTTTAACCTTTTCAATTTTTGTCTTGTTTGCTCTTTGCCTTTTGCTTCAAAAATTATTTGGATTTTTTTCAGTCACGCGAATTTATCGACGAGATTGGAGTCACCAAATCAAGTGTTGTCTTTGGAGTATACATAAATTTTATGTTTCTTGGTAAATTTCATGGCCTCTTTCTGGACTTCCTTTGCCAATTGCTTGGAGATCTATAATGAAAGATTATACATAAAAATTAAATAAATACGAATATATATAAAGAAGAAAAGAAGAAAAAGAACAATTATTTTCATTTTTACATGCCTAGGTGTTTTGAGGACACTGGGCTTTAGATAAAAGGTGACCGAAAGTGACGGAACAATAGCGTTAATGGTGGTAATATTTTTCACAGCTCCAATTTCCCTTCATAGGATATCGTGACTGACACTTGATCTCTAAAACTAAGAATATCTAATCAACATGCGAAATGACTGAAATAATAATTTAAAAATCTCAAAAACCCAACAACATATATAAAGAAAAATCTCATACAGCTCAATGCATATACAATCGCCTAAAACCCAACATAATACAAGTCACAAGCTCTATGAAAATATCGAAGTCATTCCTATACAACTGTATCTAGCAAAGAAGTGAAAAATATAAAAATGGATAGAAGGGGATGTTGGACTTTAAGCATTGCACTTTAAAGACTTTAAGCATTGGGCTTTAAAGTCTAAGAGTGTGAACTAGTAAATGGTGGGAAATAAAATAGAGGGAAACGAAAATCTAAATCAAGTGAGCTTTTCTTATGAACTTTGCACCACATTGGTGAAAGACGGCTACACTTGTGTGCGCAAATATAGGATCACTTCTTAGAGCTCTTAAAAGGAGTTGAAGAGAATGAACCCTCACGCCGCCGTCGCTCGCTCGCTCTCTCTCTTAAATTCGTAAGTGTGATTTCGCTCCGTTCTTTGAGTTCGTAGGAGTCCTGCTGTTTATATTGCCACTGTTGCAGGAAGGTTTATTCTGTTTCATCCGGGGAGGATTTAATCCATTATCTTGACAACGTGTGAGGGGTTAAAATTCCTTAAGCACGCAAAATCAAATTGTGGACTTGAAATATTTCTTATAGTTTACTGTTTTTCCAGTTCTTTTTTCCTTCTAACAATCTTTCTAATTTTTTGTTTTAACACAATAGTGACAATAAACTTAAGGAATTCTAACACTAATGTTTCTGTGTTAAAATATATATTACATTGTTATCTATATTTTGTATACTGCTTTGTAGAGTAAAACCTTCGTGCTTTCCACTCCAATAATTATTCTGTCCGGTTTAAAGTATAACAAAACTTTGCCAGAATAATAAACGTACGGGTTTGAAGTATATAAAAACTTCACAATCGTTACGCGTTATATGCTTGGTTTGGTATTCAGTTTGAAGATATCAAACTTCACTGATTTAACAAAGTTCTGTTTTGTTTCCAACTCTACATAAACATGACGAATGAAAACCAAACTAATAGAAATGTTAGGGGAACGGGTGCTACTATTACGAGTGTTGCTGTCTCGTCAAGCCGTTCAATCCCTACTCATGCTATGGCACCAGGAGAAAAATCCGAAAAGTTTTTCGGTATTGACTTCAAACGTTGGCGAATGAAGATGTTTTTCTATCTTACTACGTTGAGTTTGCAGCGATTTATCTAGGAGGATCCTCCGGTCCTGGCTGAAGGCACTCCGGATGACGAACGATTTATTGTAATTGAAGCATGGAAACATTCTAATTTCTTGTGCAAAAACGGCATTTGAGCTGTTTGGAAAATAGCTTGTACAATATCTATAGTGTCATGGAAACTTCAAAAGCTTTATGGAATGCGCTTGAGAAGAAGTACAAGACAGAGTATGCCAGACTTAAGAAGTTCGTGGCTGCAAGGTTTTTGGATTTCAAGATGATTGACACTAGGTCGGTCATAACTCAAGTCAAAGAATTACAAGTCATTGTGCATGACCTCCTAGCTGAAGGTATGAACCGAATCAATAATTTTATTAATAAGATTTATCTTTTTATTAATTATGAATTTATTATTGAAGGAATGGTCATAAACGAGGCCTTTCAAGTTACCACTTTCATTTAGAAGTTACCATTATTGTGGAAGGACTTTAAGAATTATCTAAAACACAAGTAGAAGGAGATGACACTTGAAGACTTGATTGTTAGTTTGAGGATAGAAGAAGACAACAAAAATGCTGAAAAGAAGTCACGTGAAATCTTGACAATAATAAGGCTAACATTGTTGAGGAGGCGCCATAAAATAAGAAGAGAAAGAAGGCTTCTGGACCAAAGAATTACCCAGGCAAGAAAAAGTTCAAGGGTAATTGTCACAACTGTAAAAAATCTAGTCATTGTTGGAAACACGTTCTCAAAGCTTTATACTAAAACGTGTGTTCTTATGTGTAGGTTTTGATGAATGATAAACGAAGCGCAAATTGATATATGACGAAGTTCAAATACAAGCGCACAATTGGTGGACAACGAGATTCAAGCACAAGACAAAGTTTTATAGTTTAAATGAGTCGTTCTTAATTGTGATCTTGATCCGACAACTTGACTCATGACATGGCTTCTCTTGTAAAACTATTTTTACAAAATCATGCATATTTAATTTAATGCTAAATGATTTTAAATCATGCATATTTACTTCAGTCAAAATGATTTTTAAACATGCCTCTAAAATCTGGACTAAGATAATCGATTATGTACTTATGATAATCGATTATGTTAAGCCAAGACTGCATGACAATCGATTGTGAACTAATGACAATCGATTGTGTTAAGGCAGTGAGCATCAGGTTTTTCAAACCTGCATGACAATCGATTGTGAACCTTATGACAATCGATTGTGATGAGGCAGTGTACATCAAAGTTTTTCAAAACTCAGAATAATCGATTGTGAAGCTAATGACAATCGATTGTGAAGAGACAGTGTCCATCAGATTTTTCAAAGTCACAATATAATCGATTGTGAACATATGACAATCGATTGTGTTGAGGCAGTGTCTTCCAGACTTTTTCGAAGTTATTAAATAATCGATTGTGAGTATATAACAATCGATTGTCACGAGGCAGTGTCTAAAATGATTTTCAAAGTCTGATAAATAATCGATTGTTAACATTGCACGATCGATTGTGAAGCTGACCGTTGTCGCAAAGTTTTCAAATACCGTCAGGTAATCGATTGTTGATTTTGTACAATCGATTGTTGATATTAAAATATGAAAAAGATTTTTTGAACGTTGCTGAATAATCGATTGTTGATTTTGTACAATCGATTGTTGAAATTAAAATCTGGAAAGAATTTTTTGAACGTTGCTGAATAATCGATTATTGATTTGGTATAATCGATTGTTTTACGTAAAATCTGGAAATGATTTTTTGAATGTTGCCAATAATCGATTGTTGATCTTGGACAATCGATTGTAAGCGTAAAATCTGGGATTGTTTTTGGAACGATTGGCAAACAATCGATTGTGGCTTCCTGACAATCGATTGTCACAGAGTAAAATCAGCAACTCTTAACTGGCAATTAGGCAACGGTAATGCCAAGTTTTTCAACTATAAATACAGCTTCATTTCAGTGTTTTAAACACAACGACACACAACAACTGATCATTCTATTGCTATAAGCTTGCATACTATTGTTTATCATTTTATATTCGTTTCATAAAGCTTTTGAGAGCCAAAGTCTTGTCCATAGTTGTTGTGATCTTGAGCTTACTTCTTTTACTCATATCTACTCATTAAGGAGTGCTTTGTTTGAGTGTTTAGTGTTTTGTACACTTGTAAGAGAATTGTGATTCTCTTGTTGTAAGGAACTTGTGTTTCCTTAGTTGAAGTCTTGGAGTGTTGTATCTCCGAGCAAAGGTGTTAAGGCTTGTGTCCTTAAGTTGTAAAGGTTGGTTAGGCTCCCGTAAGCTTAACAGTGAAGTCTTGAAGTGTTGTATCTCCGAGCAAAGGTGTTAAGGCTTGTGTCCTTAAGCTGTAAAGGTTTGTTGAGCACCCGTAAGCTTGACAAGTTAGTGGAAAATCTCGAGAGAGTCTCTCGGGGACTGGACTAGCCACGTGTTGTGGTGAACCAGAATACATCGGTGCGTACTTTATTATTTATCGCACTTATTTACTTCCTGCAATTTTTTAATTCCGCAAAGTTTACGCTAATTTTTATTATAACGCTATTCACCCCCCCCCCCCTCTAGCGTTAAGTGAATTATCTAACAATTGGTATCAGAGCCCAACTCTCTGAAGACTTAACAGTTTGAGAGAACCATCCATGGCTTCTACTCGTGACTCTTTTGCAGGAATTGATAAAGGACAATGCTCCACACGACCACCTCTATTCAACGGTACAAACTACACGTACTGGAAGGAGAGGATGAAAATCTTCGTTCAAGCAAACAACTTTCATCTCTGGAAGGTGATAACAAAGGGAAATCAAATTCCAACCAAAAAGGTTGAAAACGAATGGGTTCCCAAATCCGAAGAAGAATATGACGCGGATGATATCCGAAAGGTTCAAAATAATGCTAAAGCAATTAATTTATTATATTGTGCTGTAAATGCTGACGATTATAGGAAAATATCGTGTTGCACAACGGCAAAAGAAATGTGGGACAAGCTGGAAATTACGTACGAAGGTACGGACCAGGTAAGGGAAGCTAAAATTGATTTCCTAACCCATGCTTATGAATTATTTCACATGAAGGAAGGTGAAAAGGTGGATGAAATGTTCGAACGATTTTCAATAATCGTAAATGACCTACATGCCCTCAAGAAGACATTCACGGATAGAGAACTTGTTCGAAAAATTCTTAGAAGTCTCACTCCGGCATGGCGATCAAAGGCCGACGCAATTCAAGAATCCATAGGCGTCTCAAATGTCACAATCGACGCATTACGAGGTAACCTTAAGACTTATGAATCTACAATACTTAACCCTCTTGTTGATGATCAAAGGAGGCAAAGAATAACGCTTAAGGCAAGCACAAGCCAACCTCAAGTTGACGAGGACGGAGACAATGAGTTTGGACTCGTCATCAAAAGATTTCAAAAGTTCATGCGAAAGGAGTATGAACGAAATGGCAAAAAGCAAGGCGAGCAAATAAAGTGCTATGAATGCGGTGAAACCGGGCACATCAAATCAAATTGCCCAAACATCAAAAAGGAGAAGAAACCTTTTAAGAAGCAACGTGCATACATTTCTTGGGGAGGAGACTCCGGAGATGAGTCAAGCGAAGAAGAAGAAGACGAAGCCGCAAACCTTTGTCTTATGGCGCAAGAAGACAAGCAAGATGAGGTATGTCAAATCTCTTCTAAAAACTTCTTTACTCTTGAAGAAATGCGAACTGCTTTTGATGAGCTATATACTGAATTTATTAAAGCTTCAAAAACTGTCAAGAGCATAAAAGAAAATGCTTCTCTAAAAGAAAAAGATTTTCAAAAACAGCTTTCTTTGAAAGAAAAGGAGTTAGAAAAACTGGTTTTAGAAAATGAGAAGCTGAAAGAGGAAAACAAGTTTTTCGGAAAAAGAAGCGCCGACAAGCCCGAAAGTTCTATTAAAAATTGCTCTTCTTGCATGCATCTCGAAAATGAGGTAGATAGACTTAAAGGAACCTTAGATAAGTTTAATTCTTCCCACAAAAATTTGAATAAGGTTCTTGTTAATTTGAAATCAACCAAGCATGGCATAGGCTTTAAGAATGAGCTTAAAGAAAGCCAAACCCCAACCACCTAAGGCTCAACCTAGGATGAATAAAACAAATGCTTATCCTAGAAATAGCAATCCTAGAACAAATATGCATGCTAGACCAAATGTTGAACATTTTAGAAGACCTAGAAATAACTTACCACCTAGAAATGACTACCCTAGAAATGATGCATATTCTAGGCCAAACACTAGAAGGAGTTTTGAACCTTTTAGAACATCTAGACATGACCATTACTCTAGAAATGCTGCTCATTTTAGAACTAATAGTAGGAGAAATGGTTCTCATGAAATGCGCAATAGTCATAATGAAAATAGAGTAAATCATTTTCGTCCATCAAGTTACTATGAACCTAGAAGGATGCATAACCCCAACGTGACTTGTCATTACTGTAGACGCATTGGTCATATTGCTCCTGCATGTTTTACACGACATAGACATATCACTCAATCGCATCATTATAATATGCCTAACCCTCAAGGACCCAAAATGGCATGGGTACCTAAAACGCATTAATTTGTTTTGTAGGTATGTTTGAAGGGATCAAGTGTACTATGGTACCTTGATAGTGGATGCTCCAAGCACATGACGGGAGACGAATCCAAATTCCTTCAACTAGAACACAAAGAAGGAGGAAGTGTTATTTTTGGTGACAACAATAAAGGAAAGATTATCGGCATCGGATCGGTCGGTAAGGATGAAAATTCTTCTATTAAGCATATATTACTTGTTAAAGGTTTAAAGCATAATCTCTTGAGCATAAGTCAATTATGTGACAAGGGAAATCTTGCCTTATTTGATTCGGATGAATGCTTAGTATTTAGACGTAGTGATTTCAAAATTATCCTTCGTGGTTTTAGAGTGGATAATATTTACATGGTTGATCTTGCTAATTCCTCACCCGAATATGTGGATTGCCTTATGAGCAAAGAGGATGATACTTGGCTATGGCATCGTAGAGTTGCTCATATAAACATGCATCTTTTGAACAAATTGATTTCACAAAACTTAGTTATTGGTCTTCCCAATTTGAAATTTGAAAATGACTCTATTTGTGATTCTTGTCAAAAAGGGAAACAAACAAAAGCATCTTTCAAATCGAAAAACATTGTTTCAACTACTAGACCATTGCAATTGCTTCACATGGATTTATTTGGACCATCTCGCATTGAAAGTCTAGGAAGAAATCGTTATGCTTTTGTGATTGTTAATGATTATTCTAGATTTACTTGGACTTTATTTCTTGTCAATAAAAGTGATGCTTTTCAGAATTTTAAATATTTCCTTAAACGTGTTCAAAACGAAAAGGAAACAACCGTCACTTCAATTAGAAGTGATCACGGGGGAGAGTTTGATCACAATCTCTTTGCGGACTTTTGTGACGAACTCGGTATCGAGCATACCTTTTCAGCTCCACGAACACCACAACAAAATGGGGTGGTGGAAAGGAAAATAGGTGTCTCGAAGAGATGGCTAGAACCTTGCTCGAAGAGGCTAAGATTCCCAAACATTTTTGGGCGGATGCCGTGAGTACCGCATGCTACATCTTAAATAGAGTAGTCATAAGGCCTATACTCATGAAAACTCCCTATGAACTCTATAAGGGAAGGAAACCAAATATCTCCCATTTTAGAGTATTCGGTTGTAAATGTTTTATTCATAACAATGGCAAAGATCAATTGAGAAAATTTGATGCTAAGTCCGATGAGGGAATTTTCATTGGTTATTCTTCACGTAGCAAAGCATATAGGGTTTTTAATAAAAGAACCGAAACTGTGGAGGAATCCCCTCATGTTGTATTTTCCGAAAATAATGCTCGCTTGGCGAGAAAGGATTCCGGTTTTGATCTTGCAGGTATTTTAGATAGCTTGAAAGACAAAATACAAGAGGAAACGCCTAAGGAAAATAAAGATGAAATCTTGGAACAACCAACGGAGGAAGCGCCACAATTGGAGAATGAAACGAAAACGCCTAACGAGTGGAGGAAAATCAAAGATCACCCTCTCGAACTGGTAATTGGCGACGTCGGAGAAAAGGTAAGTACCCGAAACTCCCTTAAGAACACCTTAGGACATACTGCTTTTGTGTCTCAAATTGAACCAACAACCATCTCCGAAGCAATTGGGGATGAATTTTGGACCTTGGCAATGCAAGAGGAGCTTAACCAATTCAAACGGAATGACGTTTGGGATTTGGTGCCAAGACCCGAAAATCATACCATAATTGGTACGAAATGGGTTTTTCGAAACAAACTAGATGAAAATGGTGTAATCACTAGAAACAAAGCTAGGCTTGTAGCAAAAGGCTATAATCAAGAAGAGGGTATTGACTAAGAAGAAACATATGCTCCCGTAGCTAGATTAGAAGCTATTCGTCTATTGCTCGCTTTTGCCTCTTCTATGAATTTCAATTTATATCAAATGGATGTGAAAAGTGCTTTTCTAAATGGTGTTATACAAGAAGAAGTTTATGTTGAACAACCCCCCGGTTTTGAAGATTTTAAATCTCCCGATCATATTTTCAAACTCAAAAAGGCTCTCTATGGTTTAAAACAAGCTCCCCGAGCTTGGTATGAAAGATTGAGTAAATTTCTATTGGAAAATGATTTCATTAGGGGGAAAGTTGACACCACCCTTTTTGTTAAGCATAAAAACAATGATATTTTATTAGTTCAAATATATGTGGATGATATCATATTTGGTGCTACTAACAATGTCTTATGCAAGGAATTTTCCGATTTAATGACAAGCGAATTTGAGATGTCTATGATGGGTGAGCTAACATTCTTTTTGGGATTACAAGTAAAGCAAATGAAAGAAGGTACGTTCATTTGCCAAGCCAAATATTGCAAAGAATTGCTGAAACGATTTGAAATGAACAATGCAAAAGCAATGGCGACTCCCATGAGCACATCCGATCATCTAGACAAAGATGAGAAAGGTAAGGAAGTCGACACTAAGAAGTATCGAGGTATGATTGGCTCTCTTCTCTATCTTACTGCTAGTCGTCCGGACATCATGTTTAGCGTGTGCTTATGCGCCCGTTATCAATCGTGTCCGAAGGAGTCTCACCTTACTGCGGTAAAACGGATTTTGAAGTACCTTGTTGGTACTACAAAAGTGGGTCTATGGTACCCCAAAGGTTCTTCATGCCAACTCGTTGGCTATTCCGACTCCGATTTTGCTGGATGCAAATTGGACCGCAAGAGCACTAGTGGCACTTGCCATTTGCTCGGTAGCTCTCTCGTTTCTTGGTTTAGCAAGAAACAAGTAAGTATTGCGTTGTCCATAACCGAGGCTGAATATGTAGCCGCGGGGAGTTGTTGCGCTCAAATCCTCTGGATGAAACAACAACTCTTGGACTATGGCCTAAGTCTTGATCATATCCCTCTTAAATGTGATAATACTAGTGCCATATACTTGACGAAGAACCCCGTTCTTCATTCGCGAACAAAACACATTGAAATTAGACATCATTTTATAAGAGATCACGTTCTCAAGGGCGATGTCGAAATCGAATTTGTTGAAACCAAAGACCAATTGGCCGACATCTTTACTAAGCCCTTAGAGAAAGAGTCCTTCTTCCGAATTCGTAGTGAACTCGAGATTCTTGACTCCACGTTGATCTAAGTCATGCATTGCATCTTTTTATCTTACATGATTTCTAACTTGAGCGTCGGAGACGTCTAACGAATTTTCGCAGGTATCGCCCTAAAGGTAGGGGGAATTATAAAGCATGACGCGCAATAATCAAGTCTTCTTCAGAAAAATCGGTTTCTGTCGTCTAATAATCGATTATCTCGTATCAATAATCGATTGTACTGCTATTACTTGAGTTATTGTGCTCTCTTTAAGTAATCACGTTTTCTTTCCAATACATAAATAAGTCTTATTTACATCTTTGGCATCTTCTTATATTATTTTTGCTAATGGCAAAAGGGGGAAGATAACGGGTATGCACTCTCAATATTAATAAGCTTAAATTGAGGGGGAATTCATATATTGAGGGGGAACAAATTGTCTTGAATCATCATTATAAATTGTTTAATTTGCATATCCCGCTTAAAGTTTGCCATTATCAAAAAGGGGGAAATTGTTGGAAACACGTTCTCAAGGCTTTATACTAAAACGTGTGTTCTTATGTGTAGGTTTTGATGAATGACAAACGAAGTGCAAATTAATATATGACGAAGTTCAAGTACAAGCGCACAATTGGTGGACAACGAGATTCAAGCACAAGACAAAGTTTTCTAGTTTAAATGAGTCGTTCTTAATTGTGATCTTGATCCGACAACTTGACTCATGACATGGCTTCTCTCGTAAAACTATTTTTACAAAATCATGCATATTTAATTTAATGCTAAATGATTTTAAATCATGCATATTTACTTCAGTCAAAATGATTTTTAAACATGCCTCTAAAATCTGGACTAAGATAATCGATTATGTACTTATGATAATCGATTATGTTAAGCCAAGACTGCATGACAATCGATTGTGAACTAATAACAATCGATTGTGTTAAGGCAGTGAGCATCAGGTTTTTCAAACCTGCATGACAATCGATTGTGAACCTTATGACAATCGATTGTGATGAGGCAGTGTGCATCAAAGTTTTTCAAAACTCAGAATAATCGATTGTGAAGCTAATGACAATCGATTGTGAAGAGACAGTGTCCATCAGATTTTTCAAAGTCACAAAATAATCGATTGTGTTGAGGCAGTGTCTTCCAGACTTTTTCAAAGTTATTAAATAATCGATTGTGAGTATATAACAATCGATTGTCACGAGGCAGTGTCTAAAATGATTTTCAAAGTCTGATAAATAATCGATTGTTAACATTGCACAATCGATTGTGAAGCTGACCGTTGTCGTAAAGTTTTCAAATACCGTCAGGTAATCGATTGTTGATTTTGTACAATCGATTGTTGATATTAAAATATGAAAAATATTTTTGAACGTTGCTAAATAATCGATTGTTGATTTTGTAAAATCGATTGTTGAAATTAAAATCTGGAAAGAATTTTTTGAACGTTGCTGAATAATCGATTATTGATTTGGTATAATCGATTGTTTTACGTAAAATCTGGAAATGATTTTTTGAACGTTGCCAATAATCGATTGTTGATCTTGGACAATCGATTGTTAAGCGTAAAATCTGGGATTGATTTTTGGAATGATTGGCAAACAATCGATTGTGGCTTCCTGACAATCGATTGTCACAGAGTAAAATCAGCAACTCTTAATTGGCAATTAGGCAACGGCAATGCCAAGTTTTTCAACTATAAATACAGCTTCATTTCAGTGTTTTAAACACAACAACACACAACAACTGATCATTCTATTGCTATAAGCTTGCATACTATTGTTTATCATTTTATATTCATTTCATAAAGCTTTTGAGAGCCAAAGTCTTGTCCATAGTTGTTGTGATCTTGAGCTTACTTCTTTTACTCATATCTACTCATTAAGGAGTGCTTTGTTTGAGTGTTTAGTGTTTTGTACACTTGTAAGAGAATTGTGATTCTCTTGTTGTAAGGAACTTGTGTTTCCTTGGTTGAAGTCTTGGAGTGTTGTATCTCCGAGCAAAGGTGTTAAGGCTTGTGTCCTTAAGTTGTAAAGGTTGGTTAGGCACCCGTAAGCTTAACAGTGAAGTCTTGGAGTGTTGTATCTCCGAGCAAAGGTGTTAAGGCTTGTGTCCTTAAGCTGTAAAGGTTTGTTGAGCACCCGTAAGCTTGACAAGTTAGTGGAAAATCTCGAGAGAGTCTCTCGGGGACTGGACTAGCCACGTGTTGTGGTGAACCAGAATACATCGGTGCGTACTTTATTATTTATCGCACTTATTTACTTCCTGCAATTTTTTAATTCCGCAAAGTTTACGCTAATTTTTATTATAACGCTATTCACCCCCCCCCCCTCTAGCGTTAAGCGTATTATCTAACAGTCATAAGTTTGCGGATTGTCGTGCACCAAAGAATGATAAGAAAAAGAAGAATCAAGCTAACATGGTTGAAAATGTTGAAGAAATGGAGGACTTGTGTGCCATGTTGTCTGAATGCTACTTGGTAGTAACTCCTATAGAATGGTGGATTGATTCTGGAGCCACCCACCATGTTTGTGCTAACAAGAGTTATTTTCTTCCTATGCCCCCGCAGGACCCGACGAGACAATTTTCATAGGAAATTCCTCTACAGCCAAAACTGAAGGAGTTGCCAAGATTGCGTTGAAGATGCCATCCGGAAAAATTGTGATTGTAAACCAATTTCTCCATGTTCCAGATATTCAGAAGAATCTTGTGTCTACCTCACTTCTTGTCAAGAATGAATTCAAATATATTTTTGTTTCTAATAGTATTGTACTAAGTAAGAATGATGTGTATGTGGGAAAAGGTTACCTGAATGAGGGCCTTTTTAAGCTAAATGTAATAGTAGTTCCTATCAATAAAGTTAATGCTTCTTCTTACTTACTTGAATCAAACACTTTATGACATGCACGCTTAGGCCACATCAACTTCAAAACATTGCGAAAAAATGATAAATTTAGAAGTATTGCCAAAAATTGATTGCATTAATTCCAAATGTCAAATATGTGTGGAATCAAAGTATGCTAAGCATCCTTATAAGTCTGTTAAAAGAATTCAAGTCCTTTAGACTTAATTACACAGATATTTGTAACATGAAGTCAACACCATCTCGCAGTGAAAAAAAGTATTGTATTACTTTTATCGACGATAGCACGAGATATTGCTATTTTTATTTACTTAATAGCAAAGATGAGGAAATTGATGCTTTCAAGCAGTACATGAGTGAAGTTGCAACACAACTAAACAAAAAGATCAAAATGATTAGAAGTTATAGGGATGATGAATATGAATCTCCTTTTGAAGAAATATGTTTGGAAAATGACATTATTCACCAAACAACTGGCCCTTACTCTCCACAATCTAATGAAATTGTGGAGAGAAAGAATCGAACGTTGAAAGAGATTATGAATGCGTTGTTGATAAGTTCTGGTTTACCGCCAAACTTGTGGGGGGAAGCTATACTTATAGCTAACCAAATAATCAACCGTGTACCGCATTGTAAAACACAGTCCATTTCTTATGAAAACTGGAAATGAAGGAAGCCCAACTTGAAATACTTCAAAGTTTAGGGATATTTAGCTAAGGTGAAAGTTCCTAAACCTAAAAGGGTTAAGAAAGGTCAAAACGGTTGATTGTGTATTTATTGGATATATAACCAATAGCAAGGCATATCGTTTTTTGGTTCATAAATCAGAAAATCCAGAGATTCACGTTAATACGATAATAGAATCAGATAGTGCTGAATTCTTTGAAACTATTTATCCGTATAAAAAGAAAAATGAATTGACCTACCAAAAGTCAAAATGACCTCGGGAGGAATTAATAGATGAAATGCCCAATGAGGAAAATCCGAGAAGAAGTAAAGATCAACGGACATCTACTTCATTTGGTCCAGATTTTCTGACTTTCCTACTAGAAAATGAGCCTCGTACCTTCAAGGAAGCAATGTCTCTCTCAGAAGCACAATATTGGAAAGAAGTTGTCAATGGTGAAATAGAATCCATATTCAGCAACCATACTTGGGAATTGGTTGATATTCCTCTAGGTAACAAAACATTGGGTTCTAAATGGATTTTCAAGAAGAAAATGAAAGACGATGGTACTATTGACAAATACACGACAAGAGTTATTGTCAAAGGATTTAGACAGCGATAGGGTCTTGACTGTTTTGGCACATACTCACCGGTAACAAGAATTCCATCCATTCGGTTACTAATAGCATTAGCCACCTTGTATGGTCTTCAAATCCATCAAATGAATGTAAAAACAGCCTTCTTAAATGGTGATCGAGAGGAAGAAATTTACATGAACCAACCTAAAGGGTTTGTGGTTCCGAAAAAATAAAAGAATGTGTGTCGAGTTGTTAAGTCCCCTTATGGACTAAAAGAAGCACCCAAGCAATGTCATGCAAAATTTGACCAAACAATGTTGTAAGATGGCTTTAAGATTAATGAATGTGATAAATGTGTTTACGTTAATAACATTCCAAATCATATAGTCATTGTTTGCTTATATGTTGATTATATGCTAATAATGAGCGAAAAAATTGCCGATATTCAAGCTACTAAGCGTATGCTTGCTAGTAAGTTTGATATGAAAGACTTAGGAGTTGCCAATGTAATTCTAGGAATTAAAATCCTGAGGACTACTCTGGATCTAGGTTTGTCTCAATCACATCATGTGAAAATGGTACATGAAAAATTCAAACACTTGGAATTTATAAGTGTAAGAACTCTAAATTACTTAAATCGTCATTTTATAAAGAATAAAGGTGAAAACACGTTTCAATTGGATTATAATCGTGTGTTGGGAAGCTTAATATATATCATGAACTATACACGTCCTGATATAGCTTGTGCATTAAGTAAACTTAGTCGATTCACAAGTAATCCCAACAAACGTCACTGGGTGGCAATGAAACGAATTCTCGATATTTGAAATATACCCAAGACTACGCTTTAAATTATAATAAATATCATGCGGTTATCAAAGGATATAGTAATGCAAATTGGATAACCGGCTCAACAGAAGCAAAGTCTACAAGTGGATATGTTTTTACTGTTAGTGGAGGAGTAGTATCTTGGAAGTCTTCCAAACATACGTGCATCGCTCGCTCTACAATGGAATCAGAGTTTATAGCTTTGGATAAGCCCGGTGAAGAAGCTGAATGGCTTCGAAATTTATTAGAAGACATTCCATTCTGGCCAAAATCTTTGGCTCCTATATGCGTACATTGCGATAGTAAGGCTGCAATAGGACGAGCAAGAAGCGTTATGTATAACGGAAAGTCCCGTCATATACGATGATGACATAACACCGTTAGACAATTACTTTCTAGTAAAATTATCACTATTGATAATGTAAGATCAAAGGATAATGTGGCAGATCCGCTTACAAAAGGCTTAACTAGCTAGAGAGGGAGTTGAGAAATCATCTAAGGGAATGGAGCTATGGCGGAGGACAAGCCAACATGATGGTAACTCTACCTAGAATTTTGGATATTCCGAGATCTAGGGTCAAGGAGCTTAAACAAAGTTGTGATTGACCGGTTCAACATTATCAAAGTAAAATCTTTGGTCCCTTCTCGTGATGAAGACAATGTTCAGTAACAAGGATAGAACTCTACACGTTCTTTAATGATCACCTAAGTTTGATGCGGTATTTATCAAATAGTGTCAATCTAAAGGATTACACATTTAGGAATCGCCTATGTAAGTGTGAAGTGGAAACCGCTTTAAAGAGAATTCTATAAGGCCAATTCTCTACGCACTTATGAAATCAGGCGGTGTTCATGGCTGAAAGGAGCACAACAATGAGAACCAAAAGATGGTTAAGGGTTGGTTGTGTGACATATGGTTGTCTAGGTATACACTAAAGTTCGACGGTTCAAAGATATTAAACCTACCGATTGATCTAGTATATCCTACATATGTTCACTATGGAAAGTTCAAAGGGAAACCTACTTATCCAGATGCAATTAATCATTACTTGTAGATCACACAGCTTTCATCTATGATCATTCTTGTTACAACCATTCCCATTCATGTGGGGGATTTTTGGACTTTAAGCATTGGGCATTAAAGACTTTAAGCATTAGCCTTTAAAGTCTAAGAGTGTGAATTGAAAACTGGTGGGAAATAAAATGGAGAGAAATGAAAATTTGAATCAAGTGAGCTTTTGTCATGAATTTTGTACCATATTGGTGAAAGATAACTACACTTGTGGATATAAATATAGGATCACTTCTTAGAGCTCTAAAAAAGAGTTGAAGAGAATGAACCCTCGCGCCGTCATCGTTGCTCGCTCAGCTCGGCTTTGGCTTTGGCTTTGGATTTGGATTTGGATTTGAATTTGTCAAATGATCGATCGATAAGATTATTTTTTGGATAAATTTTTTAAATTAATTATTTAATAATTAATTAAATTTCAAGCAGTTCATTAATGAAATTAACTGGAATAAAAAATGCTGCCTTTGCTGGACGTTGCTTTCCCTCTGAACAGACACTTTTTTTCTGAACAGACATCACACCTGTTTCGATAATTGCCTATAAATTCTGAAGCATGGCTTCTTTTTCCACTCACTGAAAATCAAGAATTTTCTTCAAAATACTGCATTCTACTTCGAAGTCTCTCTATCTCAAATTCATAAGTGTGATTTCGCTCTGTTTTTGAGTTTGTTCGTATCCTGCAGTTTGTATTGTCACTATTGCAGGAAGGTTTATTTCGTTTCATCATGTGAGGATTTAATCCATTACCTTGGCAACGTATGAGGGGGTTAAAATTCCTTAAGGAAGCACAAGAAAATTGTGGACTCGGAATATTTCTTATAGTTTACTGTTCTTCCAGTTTTTTTCCTTCTAACAATCTTTATAATTTTGTGTTTTAATACAATAGCGACAATATGGGATTCTGAGGCCTACGGTCGTGGGCAAGTGTACCTGAAGTCTCCAAATGCGATCTCATCTCACTAGTGCCGGTACTCATAGGAGGTACCTAGATCTGCACAAAAATATGTGTAGAAGCGTAGTATGAGTACACCATAACGGTACCCAATAAATGCCAAGTCTAACCTTAGTTGAGTATTGACGAGGTCAGGTCAGAGCCCTACAGGAAATAATAAACAAACTGTACAAGAGTATGGTAGTGTAGTAACTAGTAATGAAATAATGAAATTTAAAAACCAGATAGAATGCCAAAAATAACACGGAACTAAAGCAAATAGAGCAACACGGAGAAAAACAACAAATAATACACAAAGAAAACAAACAACCAAAGTCAAATACAACAAATAGATAAAGGATAACAAGGGTCACTATTGAGGTACCACCTCGTAGTCCTAAATCACAAGAATAACTCATAATCTTCCTTATATCATCGCGGGAACCTTTACATTTAATTTTAAAAAATTATTTTCCCGAAACAGCATTCCGTGTTTTAGCCCACCGCACCGCATGGCTTCTAGTAATTCCCCGACTGGCCACACGTATCAAGCCCACCTTATCCCACCGCATCTGTTTCAACCCCAAATCTTATACCACCGCATGCATATCAATATCACAACATATCGCACCTCAATGTCTAGTATTGTTGTTGATACCCAATTTTGCCTTCACATTTTATAATATCATGTATATTTTCAAAACTTCATTTTTGCATTATTACCCAATTTATAGGGGTCATATAATTATTTTCTATAAATTTTTCAGAACTTTTAATGCTTTAAAATTGATATTTCTTGCATTTAATTACTTAAATATGTACTACTTACCCCTTCAAATTATTTTGTGATGACTTAATCATTCAAGTTTATTATTTTCATCCATATAATGGTTCATAATATATTACTTCATTTCATATAATTATATTTGTATTTTAAAGTTATTTACATAATTTTGTAATAATAGCCTATATTCTATGCATAATTATATTTTATTGCATTATTTGTGCTAAAATAATATTTTTATATTTTAATAATGTCAAGATAGTATTCTAAAGCATTTTACTGCATAAGTTACATTTTTATTATCTATTAATTTCTTTATAAATTATTTTAAAACAATTTTGCATATTTAATCTATAGCTCCAACATATGACTAATTTCGGACCAAATTTGGCCCAAATCATTAGCCAAACACACCCAAACCAAATAACCCTCTATAAATAATCCGATTGCGACCAGTTTAATCCACTTTCCCCGCTTACCTTTGATTCCAGTCGTTGATCTCAAATGATCAACGACCCATAATAAATTCCCATATTTCCTTATATTCCTCCCCACTAACCCTAGAGACTCAATTCCCTTCCCAGCTGCCTCTGTATTCTCTGTATCCCCTTGCTCGCTTCACAAACCCTAGCTTTCACCTCCAAATATCCTTCGAATCCGATCTACTCATGGATCCTTGCCATGATTGGCTTACCCTTTATGGATTATCTCATCGTTACTAGCATGACTATGGTATTACTTAGTTAGTCGGTTTTAGCAAGTACTAATCTTCTAAATCAAGAGAAATCGGACTCACTCCTCAAAGATTCAAACGATTTTTTGTCTATATACATTTATGATAAGATTATATTGGTTTGATTTACCAAGATTTTTTGGCCAATTTGTGATTCCGAGCAAATCTAGAGTTTGCCTAATTTTTCTCCTAATTTGGTTCTGAATTAACTTTGCATGCTCTTCTTTTCCTTATTATGTTTGATTGACTATGTTTCCTTGTTTGAATGTTCGATTTTTGCTACTATATAACCCCTCCTCAATTTTCCATTTGGACATACCTTAAGAAAATTTCTCTCTTACTCTCACTCACTCGATACAATTCTAAATCTATTGTTCTTGGCCGGATAAAAGATAAGACTATCGGTATTTTCATTCTCAACCTCCCTAGTGTGAGCACTGCTCGGGACTCGTCAGAAGTCTTTGTAAACTCTGACACACTGGGATTAGGGGTCTTGTTATCCTGTATTGCTGCTGATTTTTGAAGTATTACTGAAATTTTCTCTTCTCTTTTACCTATTTGTTAGTTTCTATTGGTAAGTGCTTTTGAGTCTCGTAATTTCATACTCTTGTGCTTGTGTTCATTGCCTGCATATCCATGTCACTTAAACTTTGATAAACCAATATTCTATTATGTTGTTTCTATTTGTGGTCTTCTTTGCTTTGAAGTTATCATGTATCCTTGTGTTTCCTAGCATCAGAACCTGCCCAAAAGTTTCGACGTATGCCCATGTCTTCTTACTGTCTTGAGCTAGCTTAACCTAGTGTGTTTATGTATGCTTATATTTGTTGCATGTCATGAGTTCATCTCTCTGCTTATTTTTTATTCTTGTGATAGATTAGTTCATGTCCGTAATTTGTTCTAATGTATTACTTCCTATTGAGTCATTCTTGTACAACTTGTTAACTTTCTTATGTTTGATCAATGCTCATGTAATTTCTAAATGTAGTATTCCCTGAACTTCTAAACAAGCATGACACTTTTTTTTGCTCTTTAATGTGTGTTTTTTTACTTTTTTAACTTTGTGTTCTTCAAATGTTGCCTAAGACTCCAATATATAGCCTTCTCTTCTATATGTGGTTAATTGGTGTAAGTCTTGGTACCTACATATCCTGTTAATATAGAATTGACATATCTTACCTACTATGAATTTGGTGATGTTTCTGAACTTTTGATTGATGCTCAGCATGTTAAGTTCAATTAAGTGATTGTTTGTCAACCATTGTAAATTATTCCCATTATCCCATTTATTATGCTACCATCACTAGGCTTTGATGCTTGAATTTCCATGAGAAGGCTGCTATTTCACTTTTCATGTCTTTGATTTTGCTAGACCCTCATGTTAAAACTCCTATATCTAAAGTCCTTTAGGCTAATTATGGATCATGCTTTACTTTACAACTCTATTTGGAGTGGTTTGATAGCTTATCAATTGTTTCCCCTAGACCTTTAAAATTCAAACATGAATTTGTCTTATGTATGTCCTGCCAGTATGTGATATGAGTTTGTCTGTGTGTATTAGTGATAATTAGCTTTATTGTCTTAAAAACTAAGTATATGGACTTCCTTCTCTATTTAATTAGTTCAACATATAGTCTTTTGATTGTAATCATGTGTGAATCCTTCGTTTGGATTTGGTGTCTATTCTATACGATGTTGGGTTGGCTGTTGGATCCAGACTTACTATGTCGAAGGCCTAGCAAAACATTAGGTTATCTGTACTAGGCCTATCATATGGCATATTGTTGTCTTCTTATGTAACTATTCATATTTGATTATTTCATTCGGGCTGTAATAACTTGTAATAACGAATGATGGGGAAGTTAATAAATATGGGCTGAGGTATTCTAATACTTGCATAAAAATGTACAAAACATGCCTATAGGTTTTATATGTTCTATTTACTATTACGTCTAGCATGCCCTATTTGTTGCATACTAATAGGAACCACGCCTAAAGGAATCTAGCATACACTTCATTTAACTTGTCAAAATATATCAACTCAAGTAATTGCTACACTGTTTCATGTCCACTATTCAACGCTTTTAGATGGCATGCCTATAGGATATAATACTACAATACTTTTGCTAATCTGGATACCATGGCTATAAGTTTTAATAATTGATCAACTGCTTTATGATGCTTTTGTATTGCTTCGCTTTGATAGCATTCCCGTAGGGATAAAGTGTTATAAAATCAAGTCTAATTATCAAGTGTTAGAAATCATGCCTATAGGGTAGTGTCACCTGTCTAAGACGCATATTTGTAAAATCAGCACTGGTAATTCAGAGTTCCGGGGTTGTCTTCACTGCCTTATTATGCAAACAAATTAGAAATCATGCCAATAGGATTTGTATCGCTTTAATCCACGTATACATTAGTCCAGAAACTGCAGCACCGCCTGTGTAACATTATAATTATATAACAGTCATGCCTATGTGACCTAATGATTTAATACGTCTCAATTCTGCCTATAGCTGACCAGCGGGTGGGCCGGGCCGGTTACGGGTCCGGATTTTTTGACCCGTCCGGGTCCGGGCCGGTCCGGTCCGGGTTCAATTGGGGGCGGGTTGAATTGGGCCGGGTTCGATCCGGTCCGGGTCGGGCCGGACCGGGTTTTACTTTTTTTTTTTTTTTTTTTGTATTTCGTATAGTTTAAATATTAAGTTATATTAATACTTTGTAATAATTGAATGAACACAACAAAAGATGGGAAAAAATTGCACTTATTGCAAGTGCTACTTTATTTCTTAAATTGAAAATTTCAAATTGAAAAACTAAAATGTATCATAACTAGTTTACAATTTACAATTTTACATCAAATGGCTTGCATTGCAATAGCAAGTTCTTCCATATTAATATGAACCTCTGGACCTTCTTCTGGAGTGTTAAATTCGGATGGGTTTCCGTGCGTTAAGATATCTCCAAGTTCTTCGTCTTCCGGGCTATCCAGATCTTCCTTTCCTTGATTTCTTCTTTCAGATCTTATCCAATCTCTTAGACACACTAAGACTTCCAAAGCATTGCTTCCCAATGAGTGCCGCGTGTCTCCAAGTTGTTGTCTTGCTTGGCTAAATGCACTCTCGGATGCAACAGTGGAAATTGGGACATTCAGGACATCCCGCGCCATAGCGTAAAGAACGGGAAATTGCTTTGAATTTTCCTGCCACCAGCCTAACGGTGAAAATTCCTTGGTGCGAGGCTCCTTTTGCTTCTGCAAGTAAAATTGCAATTCATCTATATTCCTGCTACTAGATTGAGTGTTAGCAAAAGTTGAAAAAATATTAAAACTATCAAACCCTTCATCATCATCTCCGACTACATTAGAAGTGCTACATTCCATAGTGGGATTTGCAGCAGATGATGCACGAGCAATATCACATTGAGTTGCATAATAAGTATATAGATATTGTAAGTGTTCATTTAGTTGGTTCATAGATTCATACAAATTTGGGCTTTCAGTGGGCCCAATCTCCATATAATTGTATAAAGCATTCATTAATTGTTGACAATCAGACATTTTAATTGAAGGATTTAAAACTGCACCAATTAAGTAAATAGGAGGAATTGGAAAGAAATATTTTTTAAATTTTGCTTGCATACTTGCAATAGCATCCGTATATCTATCGTTCTTCTTAAATTCAAATAGTAGCAAAGAAATTTCAGCTATATGTACTAAAGCCAAAGTAATAGTTGGGTAATATGCCCCAGAAAACACAACAGTAGCAGTATAAAACTTATGTAAAAATTTAATGACATCACTAATGACCTCCCAGGTATCACCGGTTAACATACGACTAGGATTAGTACAATGTGCATTAGCAACTTCTGTTATTGGAAATCTATATTTGTAGCAACATTTTAAAAATATATACGTATAGTTCCATCTAGTAACTACTTCGTCGGGCATGAATCTAGGTCTAAGGTTATATTGTTGACACTTGTTCTTAAATTCTCTTATTCTAGATTGTCTATTATTTCCCTGAATTACTCCAACAGCTCTTCTAACTAGAGTAATCTCATGTAAAAATAAATCTAGCCCACTTTTAACAATTAAATTGTATACATGACATGCACATCTAACATGAAAAATATCATCAAGAGGTGGATGTAAATTCAATTTTAAAATTGAAACTGCAGCATTGTTGTTTGAAGCATTATCAAAAGACATACACAAAACTTTTTGGTTTAGATTATAAAATTCGACAACTTCAACAATTGTAGTACTAATAAATGTTGCAGTATGACTCTGATCTTCATCATATTTAAAAGCAATTATACGTTTTTGCATACAAGTATTGTCATCTATCCAATGACATGTAATTGTTAAATAATCATTTCCATTTACAGCATGGCCAATATCAGAAGTTAGACATACTCTAGAAGGAAGGTGACTAAACAAATAACGTATGTACGTTTGATATTGGCCGTGAAGTCTAAAGATGTCAGATCTACAGGTACTTCTAGGGATACCTTTAAACATAGGGTTGTATATCCTTTGAATATACGTAACAAGATAAGAGGAAGAAGCAAAAGAAAAAGGTAGACAACCCAAAGCAATCATTTTCGCTAATTCCTCTCGATCCCTCATTTTATCATATTTTCGCAGACCTCCAGTAGTAGTGTTAGGTGTTGTTTCACTTCCATCCCCATTATTTCCCCATTCTATAGGATGATCCTTTTGCATATGTCTAATAAGTGTGCCAGTCCCCCCTAAATTACCTCCGGTCAAATGTTGATACGTGTCGTTACAAAGTCTGCACTTAACTCTATCACTATCTTCTATCTCATCAAAAAATTTCCAAACAGCACTTCTTTTTCTACGATTAGATTTAGATTTTGGAGCGACTGGTGGTCTTCTACCCCTTGTTGCACTAGTAACTCCAACTCCAACACTACCAACATTTGCACTAGTAGGTGTAGATGGTATCTCATCTTCTATTCCAATTTCGTTATCTTCTATTCCGAAATCTTGGTGTAATTGTTCATAATCAATATTTACATCTTGCAAATTAGGCGATGATTCAGAAACATGTGTTATTGGTTCATTATTACTATTACTACCAGAAGCTATAGGACTTTTTTTACTACTTCCACTTCCACTTCCACTCCTACCAGTAACTTTTCTACACGCTCTTTTAGCAGCATTCAACATATTGGAAAATTTAATATATAAGCTAAACTAAAATCAAATATGCAATTAAAATATTAAATAAGAGAAAGAGTTGGAGAGAGTGCACCGAATTCGACAATAAATTGAGCACTTGAACAGGTGAACTTCAAGAATGTTGAACACTTGAACTTCAAGAATCAAGCTTCGAATGCCGAATTGCCGATTTCCAAATAAGAAATTACGATAAATTTAATTCGGGAAAATAAAGACAATAAAATTATGAAAGTAGAATATGAATTCTTGAATTGAGAGAGAGATAGATAATTTGAGAATTGAGAGAGAGATAGATAATTTTGAGTGAGGAAATGAAGAAGAGGGGGAGGGTATTTATAGATTTTTAGAAGGGTTATTAATGTAATTAAATAAAAACTAAAAAAAATCAAAAAATGGCCAAATTTGCAAAATTTACCCGTTGGCCAACGGATCTGGTCTTCTGGACCGTTGCCAACGGGCAAGTGGGCCCCACAAGTATAAAAAAATTTTTTTTTTTAAAAAAAAAAAAAAATTTGACCGTTAAAACCGGTCCGGGCCGGTCCGGGTTGGCCGGTTCGCCCGGTAATTCGCTTCCCGGGCCGGTCCGGTCCGGGTTATTTGCCCGGTAAGGCTGTCCGTCCAAACCCCCTTCCCCCCCCCAACCCAGCCCGGCCCCCCCCGCCCTTAACTGGTCCGGTCCGGGCCGGTTTTGACCGGGCCGGTCCGTGCCGGTCCCGGGTCAACCCGGCCCGGTTGACACCCCTAATTCTGCCTACTACATAAATGGAAAATCTGATCGCACAGTTTTTGTTCTTATGTGTCGAGGTCAACTTGAGCCTTTCATTGATATTGTTTGCAGTCTTATATGTTTTAATGTCGCCTAGTTTTATTATTTTAATCATCCTAAGTAAATTCTAGAACCACCTAATAGTAGGTCCAAAGCCTTCTGGACTATAGGCATATGACAAGTAGTGCATGCATAGGATACAATTTATAATTGAATTAAAGCCCCTTAAGTAATAACTTCAACATATTAATTGGGTAGCAGGAGATGATAGTCTATGCCTGCTGAATAATATGAGAAACCCTTATCCTAAGGGAGTTGCGAAGTATTATTTTTGTTGTACGGGGTAATCCTTTAGGCTGAAAAACTTAGGACTTCTTATCCTTTATATACTTGTTCTTCACACTTAGTCATAGATCAACGCAATTGTACTCCTTTTGATTTTTTAAGATTTGTATCAATTAGTCATATAGTTAATTCTTGTGTTCTAATAGAGTCTTCAACTTCTATATCTTTCTTCGATTATTTGATCACCTAGCTTAATTATCTAATCCACATAGTATAAAATTCGGCCGGAACCCATAATGGTGGACCTCGAAGAGTGCCTAACACCTTCTCTTTGAGGTAATTTGAACCCTTACCTGATATTTGGTGACGCTGACAAATCAAACAGAGTTATCTACAAATAAGTGCTCTAACGCACTTTAAAAATCGTTAGGTAGCGACTCTTCTCTTTTAATACCCATTTAAAAGAGTTTTCACTTGTTGAAATCCACTTTCGCGAGAAAACAGGGTGCAACAGCATGGAAACTCTGCCGGAAACTCTTTTAATACCCATCTATGGCATGCACATCCCTTCCCTTATATCTATTTATTTTTTCTAAATTGCTATGATATGCACGCCCCTTACCTTATTTTCTTTAATTGCTATGACATGAACATCCCTTCCATTATTTGTCTAAATTGCTATGACATGCACATCCGTTCTCTTATTGTTATGACATGTATGCTCTCTCCCTATTTCTTTCATCTTGTCTTAGACTGTTATATCATGACTTTCTCGCCCCTATTTTCCTATTTTCTTCATTACATTATTGCATGTTTTTTTGAGTTAAACTAGCTTCTCTTTTTTTTCTTTTCTTTCTCTTTTATTTCTACTCCTTTTCATCTTTATAGTAATTGCTGTTTTTATGTACTTTTATCATGCAAATACTTGGCAATGTGTTACTACTTTTGCATAAAGCATGCTCAACATCATAATCCATTAGTTCCTATTATCAACATAGTGGTGCTTGATGAGTATCTCGTTTTCCTGAAATCACCTTTTAAATCAAAAGGGCTTATTTATGGTAGACTAGTCGATCATCGGTGAAATCGACAGTCCCGTGCCTTTCCCTCTTAAGTTGTCCGCTTGAGAGTACCAATCTAGACCTTTCTAGAAACCATACTCTGATTTGAAGTGTACATGCATCATGCTAAACCTAGTACGAATTGAGACATTATTGATGTAACAACCTACTTATGTAAAACCTTGTCCAAAGTCCAACAGGATTTCCATGATCCCTAAGGACACCATCATATTATGTGCATTACTTGGAGAAAACGTGCCAACATGTTGATCATTATTGCCTCAGTAGTCTAACTGGAGGGGAAAAGATCTAATCTTTGTTTGTTTGCCGAAAATGAAGCATGAAATCTCCTGGTTTGGTATGGTCCAAAACACCCGCCTTTGCTAATTCACTGGTGGATAGAATTTGCACCTTATGAAGTGATCTGCCTTCTTTGTTGAATATTCGACCTAATAGGGAACTGATCGAGGCATCTACTTTGATTTGGGGAAAGAAAAGAGCTATTTTTTAATTTGACAATATACAAATGACTCCTCTACCGGATGAAATAGGGTGTTTGACCAAGTTACCATGGGATATCCTGGGACTGCTAGTTCCCGAAAATCGCAATCCGCGCGGTTTTTTAAAAATGTTGGGTTTTAAGAAGAATGATGAACTGCTTTGTCTAAAGAAATCGTACATCCCTTTTGAGTTTCTCTACGAGTGTTATGGGCATAGTAGATCATATTGACTTTATGATGATGAACTAGCCATTAACTCATTGGGATGGGTGCATTTATGGGTTTATGTTTTAATTGTCTACTTCTTGGGGTGGTTTATCTTTTCAATGCAAAGAGGACGGATTCATCCTTGCTTAGTCATGGTTTCCAGGACCGTAATGGATGGCATCAAAGGACAAACTTATACTATTATCCCAATGATCTTAGCTGAGATATATCGTGCTCTGGATCGGTACAAGTATGCATTCAGGCACTTTAAGGGTTGTAATCTATTACTATACATTTGAATACTATAATACTTTGAGAGAGGGTGAGTACCGTGGACAACTTCTACAAAGGCCATGGAATAACTACATAGCCAATCATCACCCAAATAAAATGACATTTATTCCAAACATGTTCCCATAGGCAGGAAAATATTAGGCTGGGTGCTTTTCTTCAGTAACCTGACAGATGAGCAAGTGCATTGGATGTTTGAATGGTTTCCTAGTAGTGAGTTCATTATCATATCAAAAGGGACTATTCACTTGGTACTTATCAAGTTGCGAGGCATCTACCCTTATGCTCTTATAAGGGTAATGAGGCAAGCCGGAAGAAAACAAGTCATACCTCGGGTTTCCAACATAGTTCTGTACAAGGCAGATTGCAAGGGTGATGTCATCCTATTCAAGTTTGAAGTGCAACACATGTGGAACCGAAGATCATTGTGGAAGGATAAACTATTGAGCAGGCAGGTATCACACCAGCCATATGTACTACTATCTACCATGGCTAGAAGATGACATCGCTGGGACATCAAACCAGGAGTCAATCTGAAGGATAGGATCATAGATAAAGTGGATGAGGCACATGTGAAATTCAAGAGTCTACGCAAAAAGGTGTTCGAGTATGAAGCTAAACATCTGGAGCAACATAAAGTAAACATGGAAGCGATAAGGGAATGGAAATAGATTGCCACTAAGTCAACAGAGAGATTAGAATACTTGGAGCAAGGACTGATGGAGCTAGAGGGAAGATGAGAAAGAGACTTTGGGAAGGCATGGACGATGATAAAGGAGGAAAGCTGGCAAAGGCTCACTTATTGCTGGACATGCGCAATCTAGGAAACATGATTGACGGGGTCAAGAGAGCAAAGGTCCTTTAGGGACCAAGTAGATTAGGAGATAATATTCTTTATTGCTTTCTAGTTTAGATTAAATTTCAATGTGATAAGGCTTAATGCCATTATTGATTTTATTATTATTATTATTATTATTATTATTATTATTGTCGATTTAGTAAAATATTTTTTGGTTTATTTTTGCACTAATGAAGCGACGCAAATGTTGGCCTCAATTTTCTCCAAGTCTATATGGCGCTTAGGCCTACCTCAAGCACAATGAGGTACCCAAATTAGGACGTGAATTATTGCTTGACTATTGTGAAACGTGTTTAAATATTTAAACACTCTTTTATTTCACCTTAATGACTTGGTTACCTTTTTTTATTTTTTTATTTATTCTCATTCCCAAAGGTTGGTTCGTGCATACTGGCATCATTGCTATAACACACTAGATCCAGAGGTCCTCTACCTCCTCTTCCACCTCGCGACCTGAAAAGCATAGGCAAGGGAAATGGAAGATGAATGAATTAAGTGGTATCCGGAAAGATAATGCTATTGTAGTGGGAAATGTTGAAACTTCAGATGGTAGAAGCACCCGGGGAAGAATGAGTTGATCTTGCATTTGGAGCAGAAGTCATGGAGCTATAGAGTGAGCTTGAACAAGTCCAAAATCTGGAAAACCTTTCCCTTACTCTCAATGGTTCCGACATCAACCAGTAATAACTACCCAAAACCAAACACCGCAACAAAAACACAAAACCAAAATCCACTACCCATAGCTCTGTCCTCCCGCACTATACCAATATTATAATCCCGCACCTCTCCAAAACCTCAATCCACAACCAATGCAAACCCCTCAACAACATCTCCACCACCCAACTCAATACCCGCAAACCACTACTTATTACACTCCCCAAAATACATCACAACCTACTCTCGATCCCCAAAACTAAACTAACAATCACTCATATATCCAAGTTCCAGGAACTCATCAAAGCAATCCGATATATATGGAAACCTTACCCCTTACCCCATAACAAACCCTACATATACCTGAGCCAACTGAGAAGGGCCTGCTCATTCGAAACATGGTAGAGGAACTCAAGAAACTTACAGGAAGAGTCCAGAGTGTTGAATGTGGGAAAGGCATTGAAGGCTTAATTATGAAGACTTTTGTATTCCGTCATATGTATAACTGCCAAAAGGTTACAAACCTCCCAATTTCAAATTGTTTGATGGCACTGGTGTTCTGAAGGTGCATCTGAGAACCTACTGCGACAAGCTCGTACGAGTGGGTAAAATAAACAAATCTACGTGAAATTGTTCATGTAAAGCCTTTCAGGAGTTGCTTTGTCTTGGTATATTAGTCAAAATCCAAAGAAATGGGAAAATTGGATAAGTATGGCATCAGATTTCATGGACAGATTCAGGTTCAACACAGAGAATGTGCCAGATTTTTTCTATAACTAAAACCTTAAGAAGAAGCTGATAGAAACCTTCCGCAAATATGCTACTCGTTAGAGATCAGAGGCCACAAAGGTAAGGCCAACACTTGAAGAAGAACAAATGATCAAGTTCTTTGTTAGATCTCAAAAATCCACAGTATTATGAAGGGTTGATGGTCATCGAGAATCATAAGTTCTCTAACATCATCAATTTAGGAGAGAGGACAGAAGAAGGAATCTAGAGTGGGATGTTTACTAATTTTGAGGCACTGCAAGACACAAATAAAGCCTTACAATCACGAGGTATGTCAAAGAACAAAGATGTGGGTGCTTTGATGGTATCCCAGGGCCCTAAGTCTCCCGTCACATACCAAACAACTCCATCCACATATCAACCCTCACCTCCAAAATACCAATACACCGCCACCACCTACTATACCTATAATACTCAACTTGCATATTACCATTCACCTCTACCCATCTGCCAAAACTACCTAAAGCCACATCCAAATTTTGTCTGCACAACTCCTAGACAATACACCCCAATTGCAGAACCCAGAGCCGAGTGTATGAGAGATAGAAGACTGCTAGCTACGTCACCCCTATTGTTGCTGTTGATGCTGACAATCCTTCCTAGTGGATCAATCATAACAAAATACGTGCCTATAATTCAGGCACGAATGGTCATAACATTGAGGAGTGTCTTATATTAAAAGACAAGATTTTATCGACAATAGTGTTATACAAGAAAACGAAGATGCACCTAATGTCTTCAATAACCTTCTCTCTGATCATAAGGGCGAGTGGGTGAACGTGATAGAAACAGATGAGGAATGTGACCAGGAAGGGACCATCAGACTCATTCGAGAGGGAGACATTCCTAAAACTTCTCTGTTCACCCTCACGCCAGTTGTGGTACAAAGACGAGCACCATTTGAGGTTGAGATAACTACACCATTCACTGTAATGGTAGCTTCCACACCATATTACAATTCTGATGCCGTCCTATGGGATTATGTTGCACAAGCGAGAAGAAAGGGAAAATCCAAGATGGAAGAAACATGTGTCGTGCAAGGTATAATGAGAACTGGCAGAGTTTACACACCTGATAATATGGGAGGAACAAGCAAATAAGTTACACCTAAGCAGCCTGTTGTTGAGACAGACACTGATGAACTTTGGAAGATGATACAAGAAAGATAATACTCTGTTGTTGACTACCTGAACAATACACTCGCTCAAATATCCATTTTATCACTATGCAAAGTTCAGATGCACATAAGAATTCCTTGATGAAAGTGTTAAGTGAAGCTTATATACCCGCCGAGATCACTAGTGTAGAGATGGCTAACATGGTCGGACAGGTATCGGAGAGTCACAAAATTACTTTCCATGAAGATGAGTTACCACCAAAAGGGTCAATTCACAACAAGGCATTGCACATCATAGTGCAATTTGAGGACAAGTACATTTCCAAGGTCATGATAGATGGAGGTTTAAGCCTGAACATATGCTAGTTGACCACTCTGAAAAGACCTGCACGAGATACGGATAGGAATAATAAATGTGAAGGAATTCGCGGGATCTCATAGAGCAACTATCGGGGAAATCAACCTTGACCTACAGATGGGTTCGACCTAGTTTGATGTTGAGCTCCAAGTGCTAGATATATCTTCTACTTACAACCTATTGTTGGGACGACCATGGATACATATAGCTAGGGCAGTGGCTTCTACTCTGCACCAGGCTGTGAAGTTCGGATGGAATCATCATGAGGTGATCATTCATGGAGATGAAAGCAACCCAATCTATAACAACCAGATTGTTTCAGTCACTGAAAATGGGAGAAAGTTTGGTAGAGAAACATATCACCACATTGAGTGGGTTAACCCTTTTGAAAATGATCGATATATGAGAAACAAGATAGAAAGCATATTGTTGTGTATGGTATATGAATAGGGTCTTGGCCGAAAGCTTCAAGGGATCACAAAAACCACACAAACATTATCACGCCCCAAGCTCGGGGAGCGTGACTGGTGCTCAACCGAGTGAACCTGGTCGAGCAAGCCTGATATGCACCTTCTACTCAACTCACTTTCGATAAAGAGAAGACATAATTTCATTAATTAAGCACTATGAGATCATAAAAGTACACTACTGAGCCAATTCATTAGTTATATCATTGTTAAGTTCCGAAATATATACACCTTAAGATTTAGCGGAACACGAATAAAAAACACAACTTAATCCATTGACCTTCCCAACACCCATAAACAACCCATATAATATCTACGGAGCCTCGTAGATACGAAAGAAAGTACTGTAAAAATGCCGACAACAAGGCCCCGACTATACCTCAAAATATGATAAGAAGGTGAACATAAGATATAAAAGATATAGGACCCAAAATAATGTGGCTCGCATCTTGAAAGTCACCAAGGTAACCAAAGTTTGGAACAAAAAGGTGATCTTTACTGGGCAGGCACTCAATGATTACTTAGGGTTCGGTGACGAGGATGAGACCCTTTATAATGAAAATTTGGCAATGGTTGAAGAAGCGCGTCCATGGTTAGGCTTGTACCTAGAAATCCCAGGTACTGTTCTAGAGTGGGTGCAAGCAGGAACCAAAATCTTTCGGAAGACTTTCAACTTTGAGGCTCGGGGTTGGTTGTCTTTTGTATGTAGTCGGCTTGACCCCTCTACCCACGATCAGAATATACCACTTACCAGGGTTGTCCTTGTTGCTTCTATTAAGGTCAGGTACCCTATCAATGTGGGAAATATGATGTCCCGTGTGATTACTGTTGTGGGTCAAGAGCATGATCGGAACTACCATTCTCCCATACCTTCACTATGTACTTCAAGGACCTAGAAGTAGAGAAGAAACCATTTAATATCAAGGTCAAGCCACTGGCTCTATTCACCTGGTTCAGTATGAAGGGCCCATACAACCCTAAAGACAAACTACAAGCCATCGGCATCTGCCCAACTGGCCAATCTGAGGAGCTAGTTGTAGTAGAGCCTTCTACTGAGCCTTCTGCCATGCGTGCCGCCACTATAGTTGAGGACTTGCCTCCAGGACCTTCATCTAGTGTTGGTCCCAGTACTTCAGCTAACCTAGGAATCCCATCTTCCGGGAAGTATCCCATCACTGCCAGTTTGAACAACTGGATGTCAGTTGCGACATCCAAGTTGTCTACATTGTCTTCCTCTATTGAGACCCAGTTAGCAACTCAGCCAACTCACATTCCTCAATCCATTGAGGATACACTGAAGAAGCTCATGGACAACCAGGAGAAGATTATGAGGACTCAGAACGCCTTGTCTAAGGCGGTGGATTCACATGGCAAGGCTCTAAAGGATCTTGCCAAGGAGCATAAGAAGATGAGGAGATCACGGGCTTTAAAGGAGTCTATGAAGGTGCTCAGGACAGATGTGGACAAGCTATTGGCAGACCTGATGCCTTTAGATTTGTTATTTAGGGACCCTGACACAGCAGCAGCACCAGTACCAGAGCCAAAACGGGAACAAGCACCCATGATTCCAAGGAAGAAGAGAAAGCTGTCGAGTACAACTGATGCGGTTATTGAGGTGGAAGCCCCACAGGAGGCCTCCTCCAGTTTGCCACGTGACGCACCTGACATCCAGCTGGTCCAAGAGCAGGCCCTAGTCCCAGCAACTGAGCAGTAGGAGGCCCAGGAACTAGTCTTAGGTTCCCGCACATTCACAGGACTAGAGAACCACTGATGATCCTATGCAGACGGACCAGGCCTAGGGAGCTCCTATATCCTTTCTTGTGCCTTTTTTATACTTATTTTGATAGTTGGCATTGGAGACAATGCCAGCTTTTTATCGTGGGGGTTCTCCCTACTTTTTGTTTTATCTGAATGACTGTATGTACTTGACTTAGTTTATGTTTCTTTGATTTTCTATTTTGGGTTGTACATAAATTTACATTTTAGCTACTTTTCTCGTACTTTTGATTTTATCTTTTAGTCTGTGTATATAGTTACAATTCTATATATATTCATCCCTCTTTGTATATTCTACCCCTCCTCCCTCGTACATATTCATTTTGTTTTCTATTTGCGCAAACAATTTTTGTTTTTAGCTTTGTAGTTAGACTCGTAGCTTCTTATTTTGTTTTTGGCGTTTCCAATAAGCCCTTGGTTTTCTTAGTACTACGGTTCTTTCCAATGGTGGAATATTGTGTGAACCGGGTGGCTCTCTCCAAAGATAGATAGCGTGACAACCTTCTTAAGGGCTTGAGTCAGTTTCTTTGATTTTTCTGTTGTTTTTGATAGTTGTAGTTAAGGGTATCTCAAGCAAAGCTTCACTTGGGCCTAGCACATTTGCCTTTGATCCCATTGTCAAAGACATAATGTTGTGTTTAGGATGGTGAAATTCGTGGCTTGGAGACTCTTTCATTGACCAAACAATCATCATGTGGTCTTTTCGGACCATTGTGTGCTTGAATCGTAACTAAGGTTTTTATGGGCCCTCGACTAGATGTCTTTAGCATTCCCCTAGCGTGCGTGGTGAGGAATCGAATGGTGAGTCCAAGTCTCGAGCCAATGGTATAGAACTTGCCCTGAATGTTTGTTGAGGCAAAATCCTGGGTGAAATTTCAAGTGATTATTGGCTCTCCTTGATCCAAATGTTAAGTTGAACAATTTCATATCCTACGAATGAGATGATCTATAGTTAACCCTTTTGAGACTTAAACCTTTTACTTTCAAAAACCAATGCTACAAGCCTATACCCGTTATAAATTATTACCTCTCTTGGCACCCCAATCTTCCCTTAAGTAATGACAAATGTCTAAGTTTGGGGGGGTGACAAGAAAGGAATCAAAGTGATAAAAAGGTACAAAAGAAAAAAGAAAAAGGAAGGCAATGAAAAAGCAAGAAAAGATAAAAAAAAGACAAAAAGAAAGTCTAATGTAACAAGAATAAAAAGGTATTCAAGGAAAAAAAATGAAAAAGATGTGGAAAAGTAGAAAAATGAGAAATGTTTTGAATTGCATAAGAAAGAATAACAATGTGTCTCTCTAACCCCTTGTAAAGAAGTGAAATACTCAAAAGATTCAAGAGAGTTGTGCCAAAATGAATCAAAAGAAGAACTTAATGGAAGATTGAACCCACTTGAATAAAAACATTTCCTACCCTTACCCAAAACCTTCACAATGACTCCACAAAAACCCTATTTGATCATGGGTTGAAGGGATCCTACATTAGTGGATAATTACATAAGGGGCAAACATATGGTACCTAGAGCCGGACTTGTGACCTTCTTCTTAGAGAGATAAGTGAAATTCCATTAACCTCGGTTTATGGGTCAATACGTAAAAGGTGAGGTTCGTTTAGGGAGAGTTGAGGATGTCGGAGTTTGGGTTCCATAATGACCAAAGTAATTGAGAGAAGTTCTTTGATGAAATGTGTCAACTCTTGATGCTCTTGTGTCACACTTGTCCATGGTTTTCAATGTTTAAATGTGTTAATGATGCATTCATATTGAGGGCAATTGTTAGTTCCAATTGATGCTTGTTGAGGTTGCTTTTGGATAGCTAGAATTACTTGGATTTTCCTTTAAGAGGTGGGTCTTATTTTGTTTGCTTGAAGACAAGCAAAGGTTTAAGTTTGAGGGAGTTGAAAAGTTAGGATTTTAACGTGTTAATGCCCCTACTTTCCGATGCTCTGAGTATAAATTGCTACGAAATAGTCCAGAAATGCTCACAAGTTGTGCTTGATTGCAGGTGTGATCGACAAAGTGACAAAATGTCAAAGATCGGCTCAAAAACAAGTGAAACCTAATCAAGTGTCAAAGATTAAGTGAAGTGAAGAAAGAGGACCTAGTGCAAACCGCGTGAAAGCAACTGCGGCCGAACTTGGAGAATTAGAGGCAAGGCATATTAAATCTTATGGCTACACGGTCGTGGTTGGATTCTCACGGTCCGTGCTTAAGATTAGCGACCGCTTTACTCATTTGTGCGGTCTGCATAAAACGAGATTCAGAGAGATTGTCTAAGAGCCAAGTCAAAGCCACGCGGCCCGGGGTTGTCATAGCACAGTCCGCGTCAGAACCCTTTCGCAACCTCACTATTCATTTGTGCAGTCCGCGTCCTCTAGTTCAGAAAGTTTAAAATTGCTAATTCAAAGAGCCAGTGCGGCTGCGTTTGCTTTTGTGCGGTCCACACTGACCCAACATGGGTATTTTTATCCAGTTTTTCCAGCCTAGTATTAATAGAACATTTTATCATTTTTAGGTTAAGTTGCATATTTTCTGAAATGCAGCTGAGCATCTGGGAACGATATTATAGCCATTTTGGCATTTTTGGTCTTCATTAACATTAGATTACTGTAGTTTATTCTTAGTAGTTAATTAATATGTTTAGTTCTTTATCTATTTCTTCTGCTCCTTCTTTAATTATGTGTAGTTAAACCCATTATCTAGGGTTGTGGCTCAATCCTAGTATGGGTAACTGATGGGTGTTGCCATCTAGAGTTAGATTGATATTGGGTTTTTGCAATTTGGGTTGATTTTATGTTTTTATTTGAGAATTGGTGGTTTCAAATACTGATTCAAGCTTGGTGGGATTTAACTCTGCTTGAGAAAGAGAGTCTATGACCCCAAAGCTGACCCAACAAGGATTTGGGATGGACCCATGAGAAATGGTAGTCCCAATTAACGGGTTAAATCTCGAGAGAATAATCACCCTACTTGAACCTTAGTTTCTTGGTCTAATTGGCCTACCAAACGGGTCTCGAGAGAGTCATGTAGGCAAAATCACTCTCTCTACCAAGAGGTGTGAGAGGAGGTACAATCGTTCAATGGTTATAACATAAGCCCCAAATATGTCAATCTATCCTTAGTAGTTTCTACCCGTTAATTAACCACCTAGGAGATGCCACGACCCGATCGCCTTTCTCCCTATTAGATACAACTTAGCAATATTCTCTTAGCGTAATTTAGCTTTAATCCTTAGTTTTATAATAGTATTTATAAAATCAAAAATCCAAAAATATTTGAAGTGACATTAGGAGTACAAACACATCTCTAGGCTAGATAGAAAATACAACTGCACTACTAGCTCCCTGTGGAAATTTGACCCCGACGACTATTCGGGTAAAAGCTATTGTGACCCACTCTTCCTACCTTTGTGTAGAATTGGGTTGGCAGCGATCAGGATACTACCGTTATTTTATGGAAGAGTTTTTATCAACTGCAACCCCTATGACTAGACTGGCCCAGAAGGGTGCTTCATTCCAATGGACGAAAGAGTGTGAGGCGAGCATTCAGAAGCTCAAGATAGTTTTGACTATAGCCTCAGTTTTGATATTGCCTATAGGATCGGGGTCTTAGATTATCTATTGTGATGCCTCGAGGATTGTCCTTGGAGCGATTTTGATGCAGGATGGTAGGGTGATTGCCTACGCGTCCAGACAATTGAAGGTGCATGAGAAGAATTATCATGTCCATGGTCTTGAGTTAGTTGCCATTGTTCACACATTGAAGATCTGGCGCCATTATGTGTACGGTGTGCCCTGTGAGAATTATACGAATCATTGGAGCTTGCAGCACCTGTTCAAGAAAAAGGATCTAAATTTGCGCCAAAGGAGGTGGTTAGAGTTCCTAAAGGACTATGATATCACTATTTTACATCACCCGGGTAACGCCAATGTGGTGGCATATGCTCTGAGTCACCCGGCAGAGATTTTGGTAAGTTTGGCATATTTACCAGCATTGGAGAGGCCTATGGCAATGGATGTCCAGGCCTTAGCTAGCCAGTTTGTGAGATTAGATCTTTCGGAGCCTAACAAGGTTCTAGCATGCGTGGTTTCTCGGACTTCCTTATTTGATCGTATCAGGGAGCGTCAGTATTATGACCCTCATTTGCTTGTCCTCAAGGACAAGGTTTAGCACGGTAATGCCATAGACGTGACTATTGGTGATGACGGTGTATTGAGGATGCAGGTTCGGATTTGTGTACCCAATGTTGATCGGCTTTGGGAGTTTATTCTAGAGGAGGCCCATAGTTCACGGTATTCTATTCATCCGGGTGCCGCGAAGATATACCAGGATTTGAGGCAGCACTACTAGTGGAGGCGGATGAAGAAAGATATAGTTGGATTTGTAGCTCGGTGCCTCAACTATCAGTAGGTGAAGACTTAACATCAGAGACCGAGTGGGTAGCAAATAGAGATTCCGAAACGAAAGTGGGAGTGAATCACCATGAACTTTATAGTTAGGCTACCACAGACCTTGAGAAAGTGTTATGCTATTTGGGTGATTGTGGATAGACTGACCAAGTCCGCTCACTTTATTCTTGTGCATACTACTTATTATTTGGAGCAATTGGCGAAGATCTATATCGGGGAGATTGTTCATCTACATGGTATTCCAGTTTCCATCATTTTAGATAGAGATACTCAGTTCACATTGCACTTCTAGAGAGCCCTTCAGCATGCATTGGGTACTTAGGTAGAGTTGAGTACAACATTTACCCTCAGACGGAGGGACAGTCCGAGTGCACTATTCAGATTCTTGAGGATATGCTATGTGCGTGTGTAATTGAGTTTGGAGTGTCTTGAGATCAATTCTTTCCATTGGGTTTGCCTACAACAATAGCTACCAGTCCAGCATTCAGATGGCACCATATGAGGCTTTTTATGGTAGGCAGTGTAGATCTCCGGTGGGTTATTTTAAGCCGGGCGAGGCTAGGTTATTAGGCACAGACTTAGTTTAGAATTCTTTGGAGAAGGTTAAGGTGATTTAGGATAGACTCCGTACAGCCCAGTCCAGACATAAGAGTTACGTAGACCCGAAGGTTCGTGATGTTTCCTATATGGTTGGAGATCAGGTTCTGCTTCAAGTTTCACCTATGAAGGGAATTATAAGATTTGGGAAGAAAGGGAAGTTGAGTTCGCGGCTTATTGACCCTTTTGAGATATTCAGGCTGTGAGCACATGATTATTGCCCAACATGATTATTGATTTTAGGAATTTTTCTTTATTTTAGTTGCATTTCATGCATTTTTAATATTTTCAAATCATCGGAAATCATAAAAAATGTCACATTTTAATTTTATGCCACCTTAGGTTCAATTTGCATTTAGGAATTAATTATATTGAATTAATTGTGTTTAAAAAAAAGAATCATAAAAATGGTTAATTTTGCACGTTTAATTTTAGTCTTTGAATTTCGGTAGTTTTCCATTTAATTTGGTTTTAATTAGTTTCAATAAGTATTAGTTGTAGTAATTAGTTTAATTTGAAATAATTTGACTAGGAATTAATTTAGGTGTTACTTTTAGTTTTAATTTAAAAGAAATTAGAAAATATGAAAATAAAAGAGAGAAATCATATTTTTGGGCAAAAAACTTAGTAAAATTCAAGCCCAATACAATTTCTCTTTTTAGCCCAACCCCAAATCGGGTCGACCCGACCCGATCCGACCCAATACCCAAATCCATTTCCTAACCTAAAAGACCTAACACACACAAAAACATACGGACAGAATATAGAGAACAGAAGGAGACGCTTGGAAGAGAGGGCTGGACAACTATGATTTCTTCTTAACAAATCCACGCAGATACAAACACACATATACGGATACACTACATAATAGATAGGGAAGGGACTCCTGAAAAAGCTGAGACTGGAGGACACCCAAATACCCCTCCAATCGTTCTGCCTTTTCAACCACATGATCCCTCGCAGGAAAATCAATCACATAGCAACAAACACACACCCACGACGAGCTTTCACCTCTCTTCTGAACTAAAACGAAACAAAAATAACAGGAGAAGGGAATTGAAATCGAAACAGAAAAGGGGCAACAGGAACGGGAAAACGTGAGAGTTGGAAAATAGTGAGAACAAAGGGATCGAACGAACTTGTTTCATTCTCATTTCTAGTTCGAATCTCTTCGATTTTCATGTCGATTTTTTGTTTGCTTCTGATTTTCAGTCGGGTCCCTATCTGAGGTGAGCGAGGATGTCGTTTCCAGTCTCGCTGAGGTTTCCGTTCGAGATTGTTGCATCGAGGTCTCTGTTCCAAACGATTCCGGATCCAAGTGCTATTTGATCTCAAGGTGCATATCATAAATCTATATTGTCCTTTTATTTGCAAGAAATGATGGCTATCTTGTCTAAATTATTTGATTGGCTGATTCATTTAGCTTTGCAAGAATTCTGTCTAGATCCTCTTTATCTCTAAATATGTATATTATATATGATTTTGTGCTCGAGCATGATTGAAATTAAATTAAATGTGATAGTGTTGATAACTCTATCTATTGTGCATTGATGTTTTTTTGTTAAAATCGCAGTATCTCTAGATATAATAGCAACGAATCTGCTCTAAATTTGGATATGCTTTCTTCTGTAAGATTTCACTTTATTTCAAGCTTAATTAGTTCAAATTGAAGGGTGAAAATTGTGTGTTGTGACTCTTGTGACGTAGTTTAAACCAGAGGGTCATGTGTAAAGCTTTACTTATGATGGTGGTCGAGCAATTGCGTGTTTGTTTAAAATAGAAGCCATGATCGATCTTTTAAGCTTGTTACATATTCGGTAATACGGTTATCTCCTGCAAATACTTGCAGCACTTTGCTGCACATTAATACGATGACTCTTATCAAAATGTTTGCTTTATTTATGTGCATGTAGTGGTTATGAACTCTAGATATGCTATTGTTCATCTGTTAAATACATCTCCTATTCTTGTCTGTTAGTTTTGAAGTCTGTTAGCTTGGTGAGACCGTGTGGAGTTGAATTGGTTTACATTAGTTGAACAATGTTCCATTGTGATTGAATCCAATTTAAAATTCTGGAAAGTTGGTTCAGTGTTTGTTTGATGGATCACTATATAGTTTTATTTGTAAAAATAAAATTTTGTCATGTCTGTTACCATAACATGTTTTTTCTCTTCGTTAATTTGCTTAAAATAATTTAGTCATCTTTAGTAGTTTAATTTTATAGGAGGTATAGTTCCGTGAATAGCTGAGACGTGAATCTTTTATTATTTACTATTAATTTAACATAATTTGGAAAAAGCTCCAAAACTTCAGAATGATTCCTACATCTGTTGCTAAGTGTTACGGGGGCGATTTTGGCCACTTAAATCCTGGCCGAGGTTTCACCTCCGTGCGGCAGTCAAGCGTTGCCTGACTCAGCCTTCCCCCAAAACTTGCCAATCGCACACAAGTTTAGCCTTAGACGAATTTGGACAGCAAAACAGAATTTAAATGAGACAAGCATATACGGGAACAATTTCCCAACCTTTATATTAATATGGAAAATAATACAAAGGACCCTCACTCTCGCTATGAACAATGCCGCTCACAACCCACTCTCCGACTAAGATGACCTTGTCAATCTTGGCCGAACACTCAGATTATCCCACAACCCAAGTCCCCTTTTTCCGGAAACACTTAGAACTCCTCACGTTTCCCTCGTGTTTCCCAGCAAGCAAATACACAAGACTTACTTCCTGACTTTCCTTGCTAAGTTCTGCCTTAGCCCTAAAGGTCCTATTTATAGGCCTTTAGCCCAACCGCCCATGACACCCATGTTGTCCATCAGCTAACATCATGGTCCTAACTTGTAGTTGACAACCCCAACTACTTAGGGTCATGCTACACGAATTTCAGGCCACTATACAACACAATCAGTTCATGGGGATAATGGGGGAACGTGGGAGATCATGGCCTACAAACAAGGAACTTCCGCCAACCGCTTCCATGTGCTTGTCATGTGCAATTCTTGACCAGCTGCGTTCCGCCCTAAGGCTGCTCGAGCCATGCCTTAGTCAATTTGACATTGTCCCATACCAATGCCGGCGCAATCCGCTGCCATCATATTTCCCGCACACTGCCCGGCGCCCATACACCGCGCACACTGCCTTGGCCCTAGTTTCCTGCCTTGTCTGTTGCCATCTTCCGTTCCCTCATGTCTGCCTCATTTCCCTCGTGCCATTGTTTGTATTTCCTTCCCAATAGCATAGTCTTAGCTATTGGAAGCCTTTGCCGTCAACCCGCACTTCCGCTTCGCCTTAGCTTAGCCCGCACATAGCTGCCACAACCAATGTCATGCCGACTGTCTTTGGCGCTCATGCCGTGCCATGCCGCCCCATTTTGCCGATGCTGCCTTGTCAAGCCCTTTCCAAGCAAACCTTGTCCGCCGCAAGGTCTTGGCCTTGCTTGCCCATTCCAGCCCGTCGACCCGCATGATAGTTTTCGCCCGCACATAGGCCAATGACAAGGCCATCACGCCACAATCCTTGCCAATGCCGTGCCCACGCCCGATGACAAAAGTTAGGGGTCTAACAAACCACCCGCACCTTTTGAAATCGACGTCCTCGTCGAACCATCCTAGTTGACGAATTCCGAGGGTCGTCCCGAAACGCCCCTACTGTCAATGCGCCCAAATGTGCCACTGTGCCATTTGCCCCCGCCACTTGTTCCTGCCTCTCTGCCGCTAAGACCGCATTTACCTTAGCCTGCCTTGGACAGTCCCTCTTCAAGTGCGGTCCCCCGCAAATATAACAGCCCCCGAACTTTCCGCTCGGTCCCTTGTCCCTGTGATTTTTCGATCTCACCATCTGGACAAGTTCTCCAGATGCTTGGCCCTTCCCGTTTCCCTTCCATTCCCTTACCTTCCTTCCGTCGGCCTTTGAATGCGAAGTATCCATAGGTTCCCCACCTATCTTCAGGTCTGCCAACGCATCTGCGGCCGCAATGGCAGTAGAGAGGCATTGCACATTTTGCCTCCTCAACTCCAATTGTGCCCATCCCTTTAACCCGCTCATGAAGTAATGCAGCTTGTCTTCTTCCGCCATATTACTCACATTGAGCATCAAGGATGAAAATTCCTTGACATACTCCCTCACCGTGCCACTTTGCTTCAAGTGACGCAGCCCATCGCGTGCCATCCACGATGAATTCGTTGGAAGGAATTGGGATTTTAATTCCTTCTTCATCAACTCCCAAGTTTCAATTCTTGGCAGTCCAGCACCTTCTCCATCTGCACTTCGTGTACGCCACCACACCTTTGCATCATCCGTCAAGTACATTGGTGTGATCACCACCTTATCGGCATCGGCTATACGTGCAGCCTGGAAATACTGCTCCATATCCCACAGGAAATTTTCCAGTTCCTTGGCACATCTTGCACCACCATAAGGCTTCGGCTCCGGAATCCTCAACTTAGTGCGCTCATCAGTTCTAGGGGCAGAATTTTGTAATGCCCTTCGAAGATCAGCCACTTCTAGTCGCAACTCTTCCTTCTCTTGGCGTACCAAGGCCATTTCTGCCAGCGTTGTCTCGTGCCTCGCCACATAATCTGCCTCCTATGAACTTAAAAGAGTACAAAATTCTCTATTTGAAATACCTAGTACGTGAGGTGATGAGCGCATATTTGTGCTAATTACTGAAAATCCGCTTTCATTAAGTAATTAAAACTGCTTTTTCCTTTGTTTCTGTCATTATTACTTGAAATTTAAGCTTTTTGCTAGCCTAGGGAAGCATGTCTAAATGACTTAATTGCTTGTTTGCTCAGACTGCCTTATTTAAATTATATTCAGCATGCTAGGTTAGAAATACATGTTTCACCTTGATATAAAGTTGATAATTTATGACTATACTTCGGGTTGATGTTGTATGTTTACGGATGTGGATTCCGGTAGATCTCCCTTGTCTTTTTATTTGGAACTACAGATGTGGAATTCCGGTAGATCCCCCTTGTTTGTTTATTTGAGGCTACGAATGTGGGATTCTGGTAGATCCCCCCTCCCCCCTCTCTGCACAGTTATATGAAACTACGGGAGTGCATCAGGTAGATTCCTCCAATACTGGGTATTTACATTTGGGGCTATGGATCAAGATTCCGATAGATCCCCGCGCACTATGAGTTGGACTACGAGATGACACCTGCGAGATCCACTAGATATTTACATTTGGGGGCTACAGGATGGGATCTTGGTAGATCCTCGATTGTTATCTTTGTTTTGGAACTGTATTTCCTTTCCGTGACTATTTGGTCTCTATTGTAGCTGTTGTTATTCTACCTTATGTTACTTCTTACTGTTGCACTTAATTATATTGCCTTATTTTATATTGTTTTACCTTGTATTTTATTTTACCGCAGTAGGGCCCTGATCTTCCTCGTCACTACTCAACCGAGGTTAGACTTTGCACTTACTGAGTGCCACTGTGGTGTACTCATGCCCTCTATGAGCATGTTTTTCATTTTCAAATCCAGGTACTTTCACTCAGTCTTATTATTCTTGAGGCGAGGCGCTTCTATAGAGACTTCGATTTATTTCTGTCGCATCCGCAGACCGAGGAATTCCTTTCTATCTTTTATTAATAGTATAGCCCTTCAGAATTTCCCTTTTGTTAGAAATTACTGGAGTTAGAGCTTCTTATGTATCTCTTAGCTTGTGATTCATGGGGTTCAGAATTTTGAGAAGTGTTGTTAGTTTTGATAAATTGTATTGTATATGCCGGGCGGCATTTCAAATACTATTTCATTCTGTTAGTTTTGGTTTTTAATTATTTCCTCCGCAAGTTTGTTTATCTTCCGCATTGTTTAGACTTACCTAGTCGTAGGGACTAGGTGCCATCATGACAGTTCATAGAGGGCGAACTGGGAGAATTTTGTACTCTTTTAAGTGTGTGATGGGAGAATTTCTCTACATAATTAGTAGTAGTATGTTAGTAAAAATGTTAACTATTATTTTGATTTTAACTTTTTATTTTGTATTTGTAGTTGTGTATTATTTTAGTAGTACTTTTAGTTACTTTTTTTAATTAAAAAGGGAAAAATAAGTAGAAAAATTGTACTTTCCCCGATGATAATCACCTAGATAGTTTTCTTAAGAGATTAAAGTCTAAACAAAAAATTGAAAAATACACAAAAATATGTCTTTTAGCTTTTCTTAGTTAGTAATAATCCCCGTAATTTTCTTTGTGTCTCGGTTCTTTTTCATGGGATGTCGCTTGAATCGGGTAGTTTTTTTTATTTTTAAAATAGGATGTAGGAAATAAATAGAGGAAGAAAGATGAACCTAGGCACATTTAACTTGTTTGATAGTAGCATATTTAGGCTTTGGCATGTAGAATCTTCTTTATGTATTGAAGTCGTTCGTGTTGCTTTGTATATTTAGATTGCATGTCTTCTAACGCCTATGTCTCATTTCCTTGACTAATGTTCATTTTGTGCAAACTGTTTAATATCTTGTGGCTTTATAGATACTTTCATTATTTGAGGGTCGGAATGAGATTGTCCTTAGTGAGCCATGTGCCACGTGTGGTGAGATTTTTTTGTATAGTTCATGCATTGTACTTATATCTAGAACTTGCCTAGTATTTGAGTCGAAAAGAAATTTTAGGTGATACTCAATTTGAGAAATGATTTTAGGCTTTCTTTGATCTTTTTGAGCTTAGTGCTTATCACAAATAAAATTGATTCCTAGTAAACCTTTTTGAGCCAATAGACTTTTAGTTGGACCCACATTACAAGTTCTTATACCTCTTAAAAAATTCTAATTGTGAAATGAGCACTAAAAGAAGTAACAAGGGACTTAATGTAGGGTGACTTTTGAGTGGAACTAATGAAAGCAAGAAAAATATACTTGTTTTTGTAAAGAATAAGCTACTAGTGGAAATTATAAAAGAGAAAATAAATAGTTGAAAAAAAAGAAAAAAGAAAAGAAAAAAATGCAGACAAATAAATATCTTTTTTGGCTAGTAGAGTCTAAATGACGATGGTACTTAAAGAAAAAAGAAATATTTTTTGGAGTGATATTATTTATAAAATTGAAGTGGATTGAAGAATTTGCGCTTAAGTTATCTGATGATGTGTTAAAGTACTTAGGAGGGTGAGCCACTATTTCCTGAATATATCATACTCCCTTAGTTCACAAGATAACCATGAAAAAGTTTTAACTGATTTACATCAAGTGAACCTACATTAGTAGATTTACATTATGGCAAAGCTTATGGTACTGCGTGCATGTGACTTCATTATGAAATTGAGCGATTTCTTTGATTTATGTGAGTCCTTAAAATATATTGAGCATGTGATTTGAAGGTGTGGATTCAACTTACTCTCGTGTTCTCATTGTGAGGGAACATGGTTTCACGGGGGATAAGTAACGTTATTAGACTTATCTATGATGTTGGGTGTTCAAGCCATGGGTGTACTGTGATATTAAGTCAATTTTTTAGGTTGGAATAGTTATGAGCATGTTATCTTTATTTGAATATTTTGGAAGTATTGCGTAAGTAAAAAGGAGGCGTGTTTTGAATGAGTATGCTAAGGTCTAATTAGTATTAACAATCATAATCATTGATATAGTATGCTTTAAAAGTGTTAAATGTATTAAGTGCTTTAAAATAATGTAAAGTATTTGGTTGACTCGAGGACGAGCTATATTTAAATGTGAGATAGTGATGTTTGGTTATAATTCATTTTTAATGTAACGTTTACTTTATATTTTGATGGTTTAATGCTAAATTGTACTATTATATTTATACTTAATTGATTTTATTTATGTATAAATACTTTGAAGATGAAATTGAGAGAAAAGTAAAAATATTATGTGTATTTTTATACACTATAAATAACGGGCTCCGGAAAACATAATGATGGATGATGATTACACTAAAAAAAGAAGAAGAAGGAAAGCTTACCTAGAGAGATATGAAGTAGCAAAGTTAGGTAGCCTAAACAAGTCCCAACGTAGAAAGGAAAGGCCAGCGACGCGAACTAAATTGGCCGCGTTAATTTTAGTGAGGCACTCCAAAACGCGCCAAGTCAGTTGCGGCACTGACCGTGACGTAATGACGAATCTTGGACGGAGATTGTTGTCCATATTTTAATTATGGTTATTTCGTTGAGGTTTTTTTCTATATTTATAAATAGTCATTAAACATAATTTTCAAGAACTTTTGGGGAAGGAAGAGCACAGATCCGCCGTGAAGACCGAGTTTCATCTTTTCTTCTACCAAATTTAGTAATTTTTATGTTTCTTTATATGATTTGTTGTTTGGCTACCATATTTATGTAGAGCTAACTTTACGCTCTAGAGGTGTAGTTCTTTTATGACTATTGTTATTCATATATTGATTTTGATTTTTTAGTTTATCATATTGGTTTATTTATTCAATACTGCACCTAATTATTTGATTGTTTGAGCATCAATTGAATACTATCTACGAATCTAGAATTAAACTTGAAAGTTGGAATTCTATATTGTACATAGGATTGAGTAGAGCAAGTTCTTGAACCTAGGCATTGAAGAACGGATTCGCAGTTAGGATAGACATATACATAATTTCCTTGCTTGGTTGATGTACAAGAATTATAAATGCGTTCTTGTTAGTTCTAATTACATATAGGCGATATGTTTGTTGAATAGGCGAGTAAGAACTCGACAGATTCCTATGAGCAATATTAACCTTGTCTACCAATGAATTAGTTAGTCAATTCAATTAAAAAATACAATAGGAATGTAAGATAGTCCACAACCCTAGATTATTTTCATTACATGAATAACATAAAAATCTAATCTTCCTTTGTTTAGAGTTCATTATTTATTTTCTTTTTTTTTGTTTAATTACTTTAGCATCAGTACTTTTGAGTTTAATTCTTATTTAGATAATTGGGATAGTTTAATTTAGTTAATAGTTAATAACAAATCCTCGTGAATTTCACACTTTATTACTTGACGAACGCATATATTTTGCATGTGCGTTTGGCCGCAATAGTCTGGATGCTTAGAGTCAGAGACTACGTACCGAAAGCCAAAACTCAAGCGAGCAATGATCCCCGAGAAGGCAAGCTGGGAACAAACTAGGATGGTCGTACAAAATCACAGCCAAAGAGAATAAGGGTTCATTCCAACTAGAGACAATCGAAGGAAAGCTAATACCAAGTCGTACTCTTTTCCTCACTTGAGTTTTTCCCCACTTAGGTTTTCCAAATGAGGTATTTAATGAGATAGTGAAGGGAACACTTTGAGTGTTAGTAGCAAGGAACTAGATAGACTGGGACTGGCACTGGGACTGAAGCGCCAGTCAACACTCAAAATGTGTAATTTTTGTCCAAGAATGTAACCAAAGCAACAATGTCAAAGTAATACCAAACTTACGCTTATCACACACCTTTTTCGTGTTAAGGTTATGTTCGAACTTATTCAAACAAACACCTACCGGCCCTCGGCCACGATTTAATGAAAAGTTATATTAGACCCTACTTGAACAAACACATACCTGCCCTCAATCGCGATTTAATAAAAGACTATGTTCGACCCTACTCAAATAAACACCTACCAGCCCTCGGCCGCAATTTAATGAAAGGTTATATTCGAATGCGCTCGAACAAATATCTACTGGCCATCGGTCCTGATTTAATGAACGTGTATGTTCGACCCTACTCGAACAAACACCTACCAACCCTCCATAATTTAACGAGAGGTTATGCTTGACCTAGCTCGAACAAATACCTACCGGCCCTCGACCATGATTCAACAAAAGGTTATGTTCGACCCAGCTTGAATAGACATCTACCGGCCCTCAATTGCAATTAATGAAAGTATATGTTTGACCCAGTTCGAACAAACACCTATCGGCCCCCATCACGATTTAATGAAAGGTTATGTTATCCAGCTCAAACAAACACCTATCTTCCCTCGCCGTGCTTCAAGGAAAGATTATGGTTGACCTCGCTCGCGCAAACACCTATCAGTGCTCGGCCACATCTCAACAAAGAAACAAAAATATACACAAGTACATAAAAATAAACAACAAGAATAGAATAAGTTGAAAGAACAACTTTGATATTTCATTACATAAATTGTCTACAAAAGGCTCATGAAGATGTTTGTAAAAAAAGCAAAAAAAGTCAAAAAAGAAAATTATAGGTCAGCGCCATTACGGCCTTCAACATTCTCACTAGCTTGATATTCAATATGATTGCCACCCTAATCACCAACTCCCTCTCCATCTCTGCCCCCAATGCCCTCGCCATCCTCGCCCGGAGGGTATATGGAATCATAGCAGGCCTCGTCCTCAAGACAACCTATAGCACCCTCATCACGCTCATCTTCTTCACGAGGACGAGGAGTAGTTGGATCATAACTATAGTAAATCTGATCCTCGCGAGCTTTGATACGAGTGCCTTCAAAGTCTGCAGCAAAAATGGAGCCCGCTATATGTAACTCACGAAGCACATCTAGTCGGGACTCGGCATGAATCCATTCTTCATATAAATCACAAGGAATGATGGGGAAGTCAGAAGTTGCAGATGAAGAAGGTCATCCAAGTATTTTAGCATTCTTGGCCTCTAAAGCAGCTACTTGATCGTAAAGACTAGAGGTCTATTTCTCCAACTCCTCAATCCTCTGATCGAGCCGCATTTCTTTAAGCCTTGCCACTGCTAAATCATTTTCATGCTCGAAATGGAAAGTCTGAATTACCACCTCAAGAGACTCCACCTTCCTCAAAGCCTCCAACCGAGTTGACCGTTCCTTCTCTAGCTCCTCCATCTTCTTGGTGATCTCGCCACTAAGAGCCTCCTCCCTAAATTGACACTCCTCAAGCTGGCCTCACAGCAAGACCACCTGAGCTGGGAGATGACTGCATAGGGCTTCGACCCCCTAGCTGAGCTCGAGATCTCCTCATTGCTCCTCAATGCCCCCTCCAAGTAGATCCTCATCTCTTGCCTTCAAGTCATCCCTTAATTGGAGTACATCACCGCTTTTGTGGAGTCGGCACTGAAGCTCCCGATAATTCTCAAGGAACATGAAGTTATTATCCTTAAACTTTACATAAATTTCTTAGTGTCTCTACTCCCTACGAGAACTCTAAATCTCAAAGATGAGCGTCTACAAAATGAACAAAGTTAGGGCCCATAAAAGAACAAAACCGATGGAAAATAATGGACAGCAAATATACTTACCCAAAGGGCGAGGCCGGCAATGTTATTCGACAGGGCATTGTCATATATAGTCTTGAGGGTCATATCCCCAACTTCAGAACAAAGAGGGACAAGGGAGGGGATAATCTTATCGGTATCCACGAGAAGATTACGGTCCATCGGGATTGATATAGTCCTCGAACACCCTTCCAACCTCACTTCAAGTTGAGTAAGCCCCTCTTCGATCATCCTCAACTCATCTACATCCATGTCAAAGTCAGATCCAACATCTTCCCCAACGACAAACTTCCTTCTATCATCATTCGAGGAAGGAACATCCGTTGCGACCCCAGAAGATAATGTTCTCCGCGCCTCGAAGGAACAATTCCATTATTGCTTACCGCGCCTTCAGCCGCCTCCCCATCGGACGTATACTCATTTCCTCCAAACGAAGGGCCTCAAGACTTGCCTCTAGGCTCTCCCCAATATGCACTATGGCCGTTTCCCAAAAGATAAGGCCATTATCTTATATGACGACGGTTGTTGGTCTCTCTCCCCTAATGTCAACAGCCCTCCTATTACGAGGTATCAAACCACTATCTTCAGGAGAGACGTCTTCCTTATCAATTAGTGACTAAGGTTAAGAGGCAAGAGCTGCATAAGGAACATAGACGGAGCCTCGAGTTATGGTATCTAAGATCGAGACTAGAATGGAAGAATTAGCAACCGCAACAGGAGCCAAAGTAGAGGAGGCAGCATCCACCCTATGAAAAGAAGGCACTGGTGCTCGGCTCCTTCGAGAATCCATACATGAGAAAGAGGCAATGTTAAGTTAGTGCATCCACACACTATAAGAAATAAAGTGACTATGTTCTCAGAAGAGAATTTACTAGTCTAAGGAGAGCGGGCTGAAATCTCTTAAAAAATTTCGGCCAATCGTGGATCCCCATGATGTGAGGGAGAAGCCTCTCGAACCAGTAAAATATGTAAGCATCCAAAAGGGGGAGGAGAGGTATTTGCTGCAAAACAAGAAGATAAGAAATCAGAGTCCAGGAACAAACATGGGGAAGAAGTCAAACACGGGGAAAAATCAAGTATAGACGGGTACCGTTCCAAACCTCGGGAAAGTCGCTGACATTGGCAACGACGTCCTCAGTTCGGATGAAGAAGAAGCTCAAACAGAATTGACGACTAGCCTTTTCGTTCATCTTTACCGCCAGTCAACTGCCTCCTTGATGGCGAAGATTCAAATCACCCTTATAAAAACTAGGGGCGAACAGATGTATCATATAACATTGTGTCAGTTCTACTCCGGCCAGCCCGGCGAACTGTGGAAGCATTTTTATAAGTTTGTATACATACAACGCGAGTTGGGCAGGACAAACACCATAGTGGCGCCAGAATTTCTCCACCAACGAAGGAGAAGGAAAGAGTATCCAATATATAAGGGATAGGCATATAGGTTGCAATACTCGGGACGGTGGACCTATACTGTATTCTTCTTGGCCGGGATCAATTTGACATGATTAGGAATGATGTATTTGGACCTAAACTCCACCAATTCCTTCACCATCATTATCGATCGAAAGATTCCAGGCACTGCCTCTAGTGACTTGGTGAAGTTGGACCTAGATTCGGGGTTGTGTGGAATTATTTTCTCCACCAATGGGAAGGTTTCATCATCGGCAGCGGCGGAAACATTCTCCTCGCGGGAAGAAAACACCACTGCTAAGGGAGCAACATGACTTCCCTTTTTAGTCTCAGAATGTAATTTAGACATGGTTCAATTAGAGGAAGTAGATTAACAAGCAAGAAGGAGTAAACGATAATGAGAATCGCTGAAACCAACAGGTTCAAAGAGTTATGCAAAGAAGACAATGGAGAGGTTATTGCTTAAAGAAACGAGAGAGTTGTAAAAATTTCAAAATTGACAAACTTCCCCTATTTATAAGGCTGAGAGGAGGCGGAATCGAAACGTCAAGCCATGATTAATATGAAAATCGAAGTAGTAGATCTAATCAAAGGTCACACCCAAATTGATGCAATGTGTTAGGAAACAGCATCAGTATGACGCATGATATCGTGATATCACCTTTTCCCTTGGCCCAAATATCTCCAACGAACTTATCGAGAAATTCAAATATGTGGACCATAGAAGGCCACGAAGCCCTGTCTCCACAACCACGAGCTCAGCCAATAGGGAAGAATTATATTATGAATAACTTTGTCCACTCACCGACCTCGTCCACAGGAACGACCTCGATAAGCGGAGGGACTAACTGTATTGGTCAAAATGCATCTTTGGTAAAATATGGTGCTAGTGAAGCATTCCTGGGATGCCTTATGTCGAAGTAATCTAATTATTAGCAAAGGGCATGTTCGAGGAGTCAACAAGGACCGGGGCCGAGGTCGAGGACTCTTGATAGAATTATAACGGCTAGTTTTCAAGATAGGACATTAGATAGAATATTCTAGTAGATATTCTCTGCACTTGTACTATTAGGATTTTCATTTTAGTAACATGTTCACTATAAATAAAGAAGACATAATGATCGGGGACATGTGATATTCATTTGTAAAAATACACTTTGACTTGAGAAAGAGAATCGGATCTCGTTGCTAATATACAAACATCACCTTTTCACTCAAAAAGAACATTCACTAGTTCCATCCTTTCTTGGTTGACTCATACATTCTATTTACTTAAATGTCATTTATTGTTATTCATTGATCACTGTTGCTTTTGATTTTTGGAACATTTATTGCATGTTGTCGCCGTTATCCGAGTATGTTTACATAGTATTTGTTGTTTTTCAAGAACTCCATCATCGATGTAAATTTATTTATTTAAGCCAAGATATATATTTTTTGGTCAAATGCTTAAAAGAGAATGGTCAACTTTGACAACTATTGAAATATAATTAATAAAAATAAAAAAGGAGGATAAAAAAAAATCCTGTAGCTATTAAATTTAATTCAATAGGAACTAATATTTGAAATAATCTTGAAAAACTATCGTAAATGTATGTGATCCTTAATTTCGAAAAATAATATTGTAACCGCTAAAGAGTAGTAACCACAAATAAAAGATGTTTACATGTTGGCCCTTATATTCTAACTGCCACAACAGTTTTAAGATGAAAGGAAGAAAAAGCTGTAGGCAGAAACATACAAAAAAATGTCGAAGGTGGTGGTTATTTCCACCATAATCACCGCCTTCGTCTTTCTCGTAATACTAGTAATCTTCCAATTAAAATTAAATGAGAATACATACTACACCCCTCGTGGGTTAAGCAGACGATTAGGGCTCAAGACTCGTGACCCAATATTTGATCCCCTTGTTGCCGAATTGGAGCAACATCGTCAGCCTAAAGGAAATAATAAAGCAGAGCAGTCTAGTCGTAGATCGCATAAGAAGGAGGATGATCAATATTTTGACTATGATGGAAAGTTAAAAACTCGCTTAAGATTAATGGTTTTGTTCCCTATTTTGGATGTTGCACCAAAAGATGGTTTCATTAAGTATAAGGAGTTGGAAGCTTGGAATATGCAACAAGCCATTGATCGTTTACATTATAGAACTCGGAGAGAATTGGAGTTTCGAGATAATAATGGAGATGGAGCTATTTCTTTCTCTGAATATTTGCCTCACTTTACCAATCAAGACATAGGTGATCCTTAAAAGATGAATTCCACGCATGTATATATATATATTCTGGACCTCATTTCTGTTTGGTATTTCCTCTGATCAATCAAATTTGGTCATCTTTAATTTAATTTGCAGAGAAAAATGAAACCGGCCATGGAGAAGCAGGATGGTGGATGGAACAATTCAGAAATGCTGATGTTGATCGAACTGGGACTCTAAACTTATATGAATTCAGAGAGTAATACCATTAATTCTTAACTCCTTTTTTTTCTAGTTGTTGTTGTGTGTGCAAATCATATACTTTAAATTCCTAATTATGGAATTAATCCTGTGCAGTTTTTTGCACCCTGAAGATAGCAGGAACGAAAATATACAAAGGTGGCTGTTGCGAGAAAAGATAAGGTTAGAACCTCGTAATCATCATTAATCATATTCATTATATTGTTACTGCATAACACTTATTTTTCTTTACACTTAAAAATATAATATAATAGTGGTTTAATTACCTTATGTTAACAGGCAGATGGACGTAAACAGGGATCATAAGCTAAATCGACTGGAATTTAGTAACGGTGCTTATAACATCTATAAGACTTACCTGGAATATGAATCTCGGGGAACCAATATTCCAACACCACTAGAAGCATTCACCAAACTTGACGTCGATGGTGACAAGTAATTAATTATTCTTAATTACTTCGTCTCACTTTAGCTTGTTACAATATTTGATATATATATATATATGTGCGCGCGCGCGCGCGTATAGCAAATATTAATTAATTTTTTTTGCTGGAAAAATACTGATTTTGCTAGATTTCTGAGAGAGGAAGAATTGAAACCAATTCTGCACTACCTGTGCCCTGGAGAACTCTCCTACGCTAAAGTCTACACCACATATTTGATTCGACAGGCATGTCTACAATTGTTCTAATTAATATTGTTACTTTCATTCATCTTTTTTTTTAATTTCACCTCTTTTTTCTTCCTATTATTATGTTAAAGTTTTTCTCTATGATTCCTTCCGTCGTTACTATTTTAAAATTTGTTAAAATGGGAGTATTATTTACTAACATCTTCATTAAACTGTTTCTATATTCTGTAGTTCTAACATGTGTATTGCCTTTGGAGATATTGTTACAATAATGTTCACATAGCAAATGGGAAATTAATCATGTGTCAATTTGATTGTTAATTTGGTAAAGAGTTGCAATTATTTTTACAATCTTAGAAACATTACATCCAGAAACAACTGTTCCTCAAAAACTATTTGCAAAAGTAATCATCCAAATTCAAATTATTTTCGAGTATTACTTTTTTTCTAAAACTATATATACACACGGGCGCACACGCAAAAACACATTATTATGCATTATATTTGATTCAATAATTTAACACAATTTCTTTTGCTTCATAGGCTGATGATAACCAAGATGGTAAATTAACATTGGATGAAATACTGAATCATGAAAGTATTTTCTACAGTACCATCTATGACAATGGTAGAAATGAAGATCTTCCCCACGACGAACTTTAAATCGTGGTATGTCACTCAAAATGGCATGGGATCAATGATGTTTTGTACGTAGCACATGCATCGGTTGATCCAAATAGGGCTCTTCTTTTTCCTTTCTTCTCTTAGGCTTTCCATTCCATGTCATAATTAATAATACTTCTTTGCATTTTGATTTTGGCTAACACTCCATTCTCTTGTACCTATATATATATATATATATATATATATATATATATATATATATATATATAATAGACGTAGAAATATAATTTGATAATTTTCTTATTTGAGTTACTTTGTGCATTTAACACTCATATGCAATTGTTACAAAATTATCTAATCAACCAACGAGAAGTTAGAAATATTTAACTTAATTGTTCAATTAACCTGATCATCATCATCGGGAAAATCACCAATATTAATGACAAAATTTTGTGCAATATTCCAGCGTGAAAAGCTTCATTTCAATTCTTCAATTGATAATTTGGAGCTCTGATATATATTAGTATTTTTAGCACGAATGCAGTATTATTGTACCAATGTTGTGGCTGAGGTGAGGAGATCAATGTAATTCATAGAGGCAGTTTATTTCAACTCGATCAAATCGATGAGCTCAAGTTAGCTGATCATAGTTCAAAAAGTATTATTCAACCATGTGTATGTTAATCTCTCAATTCACAAACAAGTCAGTTAATCTCTCAATTCACAAACAAGTCAAACTTCGGGCAGCAAAAAATTAAATCTTGTAACATCTTATAAAATTTTCCAGGTAAAATACATAAGTTACCTCTGGCCAAATTTATGTTACACTGATAAAATTAATTTATACATTCAACATCTTTATAGTGTAACTAAGACGTACCTTTTTCTCTTAGCCAATTTACTAAATTATTTAATGTCGGGCACCAATTAAATCATGACTAGTGTTATTAACTTAAAGTAATAATAAAAATATCAAATTATGCATGACCCTCCCTTGTCTTCATCAACCCCATCTCTTCTATCTCCATCTTCCCTTCGACCACCACAAAAATCAGAACCACAATTCAAATTAAAGTTTGCCAAACCTAACACTTTATAAGTAACACTATGCAGAGATGATCATAAGAGATAATGCACAAATAATGTGGCCTTTAATATACTATACAAAGCCCAAAACAAATTCGTATTTATTGACCAAGATAATTCGAAGACAAAGAACTAAAATTCGAATTTATTGGCCAAAATAATTCGAAGAAAAAGAAATAAATCACTGTCAAGAGAAAGCAAAGCAAAAGTGAGTCATATATCTTGACGTCTATGCTATGAGATTAATACAAAAAAGTTCTAAATTTTCAATCTCCTTTTGCCTAAATATGGCGGCACCCAAATTTGACGGAGCAGACAATGGTCATTAGAAGCATCTACTCGTTTTATAATCTCTAATAGCAGCTCCGGCAACATATTCGCCCACGACGATGTCGCATCACCAAAATCCAACTTGACGGCACCTTTATTTGCAACTGCTAATTTGTTCCAATCGCTAAGAACATCAAATTTGCTGCTAATTTTCTGGAAGTTTCTGAAATTAGGAGCCCAAGTGATATGATATTTGGACTGTAAAATCATGGAGAAAAGAAAAGGGAACGGCAGGCCAACAAAGAAGACAACAGGGACGGCAAAAGAAAAGATAAAATATAATTTTTGACATATGTCACTTAGATATACATTTTTAAAAGTGTTTTATACGGTAAACGCCAGACCGTTGCAGCAAGAGGATTGGCTTACTTCGCCGGAGAATTACGTCACTGGTCGGATCAATACCGTTTCTTCGACGCCGATTCAGTTCCATAAACTTTCCGGCAAGATCTGTTAATGTTGGATAATTGAACGAAGATTTGAATTAAAGAAAATTTTTCTTTGGTGGGTTAATTAATTTCTCTTTTTCAATCTTTTCAATTCATTTTTTTTCCGTTTGTTTTGGAACTATTTCTCTCCTCTATCACAAATATACTGCTTTAATGCTTTATCGACTCATAATTTTCTTCACAAATTTCGCACCCCTCAAAATATGATCTTCAAGGACTAGACTCTAACCACGGTCAGAACGTCTCAAGGGCTAGTTTCTTACGTCTCCTCTCTGCCTTTGCTATGTTATCACAAATTTTAACTCCATTATTAGTACTTTCTACCAACAATCTTAGACCAAGATTTAAGATTGTTCCCAGAATTACACTATCCCGAACAAGAAATAGAGCAAGGAACTCGAGAGCTCTTTTCACGATGTGCGGCTGTGGAATTTTTTTTTCCCGTAGGGGGTCTGCCGATTTTCTAGCTTTGTTTTCTAGCTTGGGGAACTTGCTTTTCCCCAAGTTCTGCGTCTGTTTTCTTGGTTTTTTGCAATATTAGCTCTAGATCTAATTTGGATTTTTGTAATTTGTTTATTTTACTTCTCTAAAAACTTTTTTACTTTATTTTTTTCTTCATTTTGCTTGGTGAATTTTGTGTAGTCCTTTGCTTTTTCCCTATATTTTCCTTACTACTGTCTGGGCTACATCATTGGTAGCGGTGAAAGTCCTTTTTGTTTTTGGGTCGTGGTATTTTCTGTTTTATCAGGGAAATTCTCGAACTTTTTGAAAACAAGTTGGGCGCACAAACACTAGCAAAAGAGAGCAACCGGGAAGAGCAACATCAAAGGGCGGTGGGAGCGGTGCGTGAGCATACAACTACATCAAGTACAACAAGTCAACACATGTTTGGTTCTCGGTAGTTGGTACCTCACGTTCTACGATTTTCCCTAATTTGATGTTACTCTAGTTTACAATAATTTAGTTATTCTACTTGTGTACTTGTAGTCACTTAGCTTCCTTCTGGTTCGATTCGTTGTCGGTTGTGCACTAGCGAGTCTTCTTTACATTTGTCGTAGGTGAAGTGGCTGTAGTCTGGGATGATAGATTAAGGGCATGTCCTCGTGTGGGGTAGAATGTGGGGCCGAGGTCGGGGTGTGGTGCTAGAGGCAGGGGAGATCGAGGGGGCAAGGGAGCCTATAGGTTGAGAATCGGGTCATGGAACATAGGTTCACTAACGAGTAAGTCCATAGAGTTGGCGAAGATCCTTCAAAAGAGGAAGATTTATATAGCGTGTGTCCAGGAGACTAGGTGGGTCGGATCGAGGGCGAAAAATGTGGATGGGTATAAGTTGTGGTGCTCTGGAGTTCTGAAGGGTAAGAACGAAGTGGGTATTCTGGTAGATAGTCATCTTTGGTGGTTGAGGTCATGCGGGTGAATGATAGACTAATGACTGTTAAATTGGTGGTGGGTAAATGTACTTTAGATGTCGTTAGCGCGTACGCGCCGCAAGTAGGATGAGGGGATTAAAAGGCGCTTTTGGAAGGGGTTGGATGACATTGTTCATAGCATTCCGCTTTCCAAGAGATTATTTATAGGAGGAGATTTTAATAGTCATATTGGGTCGTCTGCAGGTGGTTATACTGAGGTACATGGTGGATTTAATTTCGGGGAGCGGAACGGTGGGGGCATTTCACTGTTGGACTTTGCCAAGGCATTCGATCTAGTGATTGCGAACTCTAGTTTTCCTAAGCGGGATGATCATTTGGTTACTTACCAAAGTTTGGTGGCGAAGACTCAGATTGACTATCTCTTTCTCAAGAGATGCGACAGAAGATTGTGCGATGACTGCAAAGTTATCCCGAGCCCCTTGTGAAGCAACATAGACTTTTGGTGATGGACATTGGTATTATGATAAGGAGGAAGAGGAGGTCAGTACGAGGCCGCCCGAGGATTAGGTGGGGCGCCTTGACTGAGGATGAAGCTCAGGAGTTGGTAGGAGGGTTATCGGCAATGGGAGCTTGGGGAAGTAGTGGGGATGCAAACACTATGTGGTCGACGACGGCACACTGTATAAAGGAGGCGACGAGAGAGGTGTTAGGGATATCTTCGGGATACACCGGTGGCCATGAAGGAGACTGGTGGTGGAATGCAGTTGTCCAAGGTAAAGTGGAAGCGAAGAAGGCGGCTTACTTGCGGTTAGTAGGGAACACTGGCGAGGAGGAGAATAGAACAAACAATGAGATATATAAGGTTGCTATGAGGGAGGCGAAGATAGCAGTTACGGAGGCTAAGACAACAGCTTTTGCTCGTCTGTATGAGGAGCTAGGGAACTAAGGCAGGGAGAGTAAGTTTTTCCGACTCGCTAGGGTGAGAGAGAGTGCGACTCCGGATTTTGACCAACTGAGGTGCATAAAAGATGATGACGAAAAAGTTTTGATGGGGGGTGACCAGATTAAGAGGAGATGGCAAACCTACTTTCATAAACTTCTGAATGGATAAGGGGATTGGGATACTGTACTAGGTGATTTTCAAAATGTCGTGAGCCCACATGAGATAAGTGATTGTAGGGACACTGAGGTCGACGAGGTCATGGAGGCAATGCGTAAGATGAGGATAAGTAGAGCTATCAGGCTAGACGAAATTCCGGTTAAACTTTAGATATGTGTGGGCAGAGCAGGCTTAGAATGGCTTAATGGGTTGTTTAGTGTTATATTCAAGACTAATAGGATGCCTGAAAAGTTGAGGTGGAGTACAATGGTTCCCTTGTATAAGAACAAAGGCGATATCCAGAGCTGTAATAATTATAGGGGTATCAAATTTTTGAGTCATACCATGAAAGTCTGGGAGATAGTGGTAGAAATGAGAGTGCGAAGGACGATGTCTATTTCCGACAATCAGTTCGGGTTCATGCTAGGGCGATCTACCACAAAAGCTATCCACCTTATTAGGAGGATGGTGGAACAATACTGGGATAAGAAGAAGGATTTCCACATAGTGTTTATCGATCTTGAAAAAGCGTACGACAAAGTTCCTATGGAGGTCTTATGGAGATGCTTAGAGGTTAAAGGGGTCTCGGTTGCCTATATTAGGGTGATTAAAGACATGTATGATGGAGCTAAGACTCGGGTTAGGACACTAGGAGGTGACTGCGAACATTTTTTGGTTGTTACGGGATTGCACCAAGGGTCTGCGTTCAGCCCTTTCCTATTTTCCCTAGTGATGGATGCCATACCGCATAATATTCAAGGAGGGGTGCCATGGTGTATGCTATTTGTTGATGATATACTTCTAATTGACGATACAAGACGGGGCGTCAACGAGAAGCTTGAGGTTTGGAGACAGGCCTTTGAGTCTAAAGGTTTCAGGTTGAGAAGGACAAAGACAGAATATCTCGAGTGCAAATTTGGGCCCGAGCCGACAGACGTGGGAGTGAAAGTGAGGCTTGACTCCCAAGTCATCCCTCAGAAGGGTAGTTTCAAGTACCTTGGGTCGATTATTCAGGGGACTGGGGAGACCGACGATAATATCACACACCGTATAGGGGTGGGGTAGATGAAATGAAGGTTAGCAACGGGAGTCCTGTGTGACAAGAAAGTGTCACCATTACTAAAAGGTAAGTTTTATAGAGCAATGGTTAGACCGGCCATGTCGTACGGGACCGAGTGTTGGTTGGTTAAGAACTCATACATTCAGAAGATGGAAGTAGCAGATATGAGGATGTTGAGGTGGATGTGTGGGCATACAAGGATGGATAAGATTAGGAATCAAAATATTCGAGTGAGGGTGGGTGTGGCGTCCATGGAGGACAAGATGCGGGAAGCAAGACTCAGATGGTTCAAGCACATTCAAAGGAGGAGCGCTGATGCACCGGTGAGAAGTTGTGAGCGATTGGCGGTGGTGGGCACGAGGAGACGTAGAGGGAGACCTAAGAAGTATTAGGGAGAGGTAATCAGGAAGGACATGTCATGGATTAGGATTACTGAGGACATGGCCATTGACAGGGAATTGTAGAGGTCGAGCATCAAGGTTGTAGGTTAGGAGGGAAGTTGGAAATATTTCTACAGCGCTAGAGTGAAACTAGATAGTTAGGAGTTAGGCTCAGGATGCTACTGATCAACTACTGATGCAGGGCTTTATATTCTATATATTAGTATACTTTCCTCTTTCTCGTACATCATATATTCCTTATATTGTTGTTATTTTGTTATTTTATATTATGTTATGTATCTTATGTAATTTATTATTAGTTTATTGCTAGTACTAATATATCGTCACTTGTTTCTATCACTTATTTTCTTCCTGAGTCGAGGGTCTCCTGGAAACTGCCTCTCTGCCCCTCGGGGTAGGGGTAAGGTCTGCGTACATATTACCCTCCCCATATCCCATTTGTGGAAATATATTGAGTTGTTGTTGTTGTTTATAGGGTAAACATGTTCTTTTTAGGTGCAAATCACGTGTGTCCCACGTAATAAAAAAAGTGTGTCCTAGTTACACTATAAAAATATTGAATATGTAAGGTAGTTTTTATCCACAAAAAATATATAACAGGAATCTTATTCATAATTCAAGGGGCAAATTATGTATTTTACCAATTTTCTATTTGTAGTACTTTGCAGTAATAGTTGTGTTTACTCCAAGTTAAACAATTGTTTAAGGCGAAATGGTCTAGATGACACCTATAATTGTGCCATTAACTTAAAAAAATTTCATCCAGACACTTTAATTTGTTCAAAATCTATATTTTAAACTTGTTTGACCATTGACCATGCACATGTGGAAAAATAATAACTGAGCTGGACAAAGTAAGTATAATTCATGCGGATAATGAGCGTGAATATGAACATTTTGAACCATATATAATTAAAATATAAAGAAAAAATCATTAAAATAAGAATGAAAAATAAATAAATAAATAAAAAGCAAAAAAATATCTTGTTTGCTTCTTCTTCTCCCCTTCCCACCCCTCTCAAAACCCCCTTCCCTTTTCATTCCTGGACAAGGCTCTTTTTTGGTTGCTAATGCATCTATGTCAGTCTAAGCTTCTCAATTTCCTGGAGTTAAGCCCAATTGTATTTGTTTTACTCATAACTTTTATGAAACAATATAGTGACTACGAAGAAGGGGACAACTTGGACATAGGTATTTTCAATGTAGCAAATGGTACTTTAAGGGTCACTATAAGTGTTTTTCCCTTAATCGCTTTACTCGACCAATGTGTCTTGGTGGAATAACTTAGCGAGGAGTCCCCGACGATGACAACTTGCAACCGGTGTTTGCAGCCATGACAGTGTCTCCAATATCTTGCCTTGTCTTCAATATTATAGATCTGAGCCTCAATTGGAAAGTTATTTTCTTAAATGCAAACCTACATGCTCTTTTCCTTGAACAACCCTTGTTCTGCCATTGATTTTCCTCCTTTTTCAATCTCTGTTCCGCAATTGTTTCTCCTCTAATTTCAATTTCTGTTCCGCCATCAACTTTCCTCCATTTTCAATCTCTATTTTTTCATTCATATTCCTCCATTTTCAATCTCTATTTTTTCATTCATTTTCCTCCATTAAATTGAGGGGAAAATTTGGGTTTGGGGGGGTAATAATCATTTCCTGTTTTATTTTTCTATGTGGCCGTAATAAATGACCTGGAGCATGCGTGATTTAATTTTCTTGATGTGGTGTCCTACATGTAGGAGATTGTATTAGATGCACTAGAGGCCTCATGTCATGAGCGTTTATTATAAATGATTTAAGGAGTGTAAGTGTTCAATTGACAAATTATTAAGTTTGGGATCAGCATAACAAAGTGGGGCGAGTATAGATGCCATTTAGGCCACGCTAAAGTAAGAGTTCGGAACGCAATTGCGGTTTTTTTAGTCTCAAATTACGTAAATAAGTATAAAAAATTACCTTTCTATATATAATGCCAAAATACGCCAGGCTATACCTTAACAGTAACTTTTGTCGTTAAGGTTATACTGACGATTTGACTGACATGTATAGCGTGTTGTATTATGCTATACATATATCATAAAAATACAGTACGCTATATCCCTGATTATGGACTCGCCAATAAGTTAACTGACATAACAATAATTTAAATGTGTATAGCGATACTCAAAGAGGATTATACATCAAAAATTGCAACCCCATGGGCTAGCCATTTCCTATATAAAGTGGTTGGGATTTTAGGAGAATTCATTCACAGAAAATTCTAACTCTCATTCAATCTTTTCTTCTTGTTAAATTCTCAAGCATTTATTCGTAATGTCTGAAGAGCGTAGAATAAGAGTTTCATTATAGTGGATGGGGATTGGGTGAGGTTATGATGGAGAGTAACTCTATGAGGTATAATTTATCTCTACAGGGCCATGTTAAATTACCACTTACAATAGAGTACGATAAATTGATACGTTGTTATTCAAATAAATGAGTGTGAGGAAACGTTCAGTGATACTTAAAATAACCGAAAACTATCTGTATTCCTTCAGTCCGAAAGGGGCAGCTTTTTACTCGGAGTTAAACATCTACGATGATGAAACTTTGAGGGATTTTTTGAGGACTCCCGATAAGTACCAGGAATTTCTTTGTAATCAAAATGTTGGATATGTATGTCAAGGTCGAAGACGTTCCCAACAATGAGGTTGCCAGATAGGTTCTGAATAGCCCCTAGTCATCAGGTGATTATTCTGGTGCCGGACAGGTGCCGGATGAAAGATTTTTCCTTGATTTAAACTTATCACCACTTGCTTTACATAATTCAAGACGAGTGGTAAAGTTCAATTTTCCTTTGTATTACGATGTACATTTTTGTTGTATTGAATTTGTATTACGCTCATACATTTAACATGGGGTACCGGCCGGATATAAATTTTACAAATTATGAACCCAAGCATAGGTTTGGTGGGTTGGATCATTGTGGTTTATCCAGTAGTCATCACCTAAATGAAAATGCCTATCACGAAATTTCATCACATTACGTTTTGTAAGTGAAGTGATACAGTTATATGGAAAATATTTATTTAATTCAGTAGCTTATTATTTTGTTGATTGTGCAGTGAAAATGAGCAAGTTAAACCACATGTACTCACTCAATTGCCCGAAGATGACGTATTAAATCGGGATCTAGCAGATGCACGGAGTGAGAAAGAGAATAGTGATTATGACAACAATGCTGATGAATCTAGAGACGAGACACCCTTTCCTCGTGGGATGGTGATGATGAGGATAAGAAGGAAGGACCTGATTTGACGAGAGAGTATGTTCCACCCCCCTCCCCCTAGACGAAAAATGTATGAGCCCCAAGAGCCATTTCATTCTAGGGAGATTCTTACCTTGATAACTTGCCAAGATTCTGGATGTGAAAGCTCTCACAAGGGATTTTGATGAAATTCAGACAATGATGTGGGATGAGTCTATATCAACAGTGCTGACAAAGGGCATGTTTTTTCCTGAGAAAGCATGCGTAAGCAGGGCTTGTAAAATGCACAACGTAAAAGAGTGTTGTGAGATGACAGTATGGGAATCAAGTCCGGTTGTATACAAGGTTGTTTGTCGCATGTGATTTTGGCCATGTCATTGGATGTTGCGTGCGAGCAAGAGAGTACAGGTTTGTGGAAAGTGGGTAAACACATTCCCACCCATACATGCGAAATGGACACATTCAGCGAGAATCACTTCAACGTGGATATTGAATTGATTTATCTTGTCCTTATTCCATACATAGAAGCATCCATAAGGTATAAAATCAAATAGTGCATTACAGAAGTCCACCAGGAACATGGCCATACTATTACCAAAAGAAAGGTATATCTCGGGTGAAAACGAGCGTTTGAAAGAGTCTATGGTAACTGGAATAAGTTATTTGCAGCTCTGCCCAGGTACATGGCCGCACTGCATCAGTTTAACCCCGGGATAGTTGTTGAATGAAAGCTTGAGCGGAGTTCGGGTAAACCAGAATATATATTCAATTACATGTTCTAGGCGTTTAAACTAGTAATTGATGGTTTTTCGCATTGTCGGCCCATAATAACCATATACCACACTCATGTCTATAGAAAGTACAATATCAAACTGTTGATAGTTGTGGTAGTAGATACTAATGGACAGATATTTCGTCTAGCTTTTGCTATTTGTGCCAATAAAAGCCAAGATACGTGGACGATGTTTTTGAAACACTTGAAAGAGCACGTTATCAAACAGCATTTTGGTATTTGTCTAATATCTTATCGGCACGGTAGTATCTTAAGTTCTGTGGAAAACTTGCCTGCATGGCAAGTACCTTAACCCTACCTTTGTTACTGTGTGACGCACTTTAAAGCCAATTTCCATAAGGCATATCCAATAAGGATCTGCATGATTTGATGTGGAAGAAAGTAATATACCACCAACAATATAAATTCCGAAGGCACATGGAATATATCAGGCAAGAAGACGAGGCAGCCTATCATTGGCTAATGCGACATGACCCTGAAAAGTGGACTTTGCATGTTGATGGTGGCAGACAATGGGGAACTCTTTCAACAGGTTATTAAAGTCAGAAAGATGATTGTCTGTCATAATCATGCTGCAGATGTCGTTCAAGCAGATGGCGAGGAGGTTTGTTGAAAGGTCTACAACTATAAAGTCATTGATGGAAAGAGGTGTTGAATTTATGCCAGTTTCGATGAAGAGATTTTACAAATACAGATGGTGAGCACATTGGCATTCATTTTTGCAGTATGATAATGAATGAAATATTTTTGAAGTTCGCACCACTACCCATCAAAATCGGGGGAATAATATACATACTATAAATGAATCTACAAAGTTATGCTCTTGTGGGAAATGATCCGTTTACCACATGACTTGCTCACATTCCATCAAGTGCTTTCAACAAGTTGGATTAGTTATAACCAACTATGTTGATCAACAATATAGTGTTGCGAAGTACCTAAACACATATAGTGGGCAATTGCAGCCAGTAGGTGCTGAGAATTATTGGTTGCCTGAACCATTTAAAATGTTGTGTAACAAGTCCTATTTGCATCGAATACATGTGCAGAAGAGAACGTGTATATGGAACCAAATGGATGTTAATGATACCGTTCATGCGCTTAGATGTGGTATATGCTTGCAAACAGGACACGACCGTCGAAAATGTCTTTCAACTGGTTTGGGTGGCAATAGTAATCAAGCTCGTGGTGGGCATTCTTCTATTATGCCTAACTATCAATGAGTTTATGTTGTAATATTTAGTTATTTTGTTTATATTGCAATATTTATAAAATAAAATTATGTCTATTAATTATGAGTTGAACTTTTCCATTTCAATTTGTTAATGATAATTAAAAAAAATAAATATTCGGAAGAACTGGAAACAATATTGAAAGTTCATAAAGCTGATTAATTTAATGTTAATTATGTTTGTTATTTTATATATGTGTGTTGTCTTGTCGAAAATAAAAAGCTGCCCAACTGACGTAAAACTATTTCGTACCTATCAACATATAGTATGCAAAGCATAGTGCGGTTAAATAATATGTCATGTGTATATATATCACGGTTAAGTACTACGTTATGTTTGTTGTCTTGTTGAACTGATAAAGTTGCCCAACTGACATGAAGTTGTTTCGTAGCCATCAGAACCTTTAACACACAAAGCATAGCGCGGTTAAATACTACGTTATGTCTATATATAGTGCGGTTAATACTACATTATGTGTGTTGTCTTGCCTATAGAGCCCATTCTAGTTATTTTCTATGCTCAACAATAACTAAAAGATAATATTTCAAGAAAAGTAAGTTTTTTTAATGCACAAATGTCTCAACCTCTTTATATACCAATGCGCAAGTGTGGAAAAAAAATGCATGATGCAAAGTTGTTGGGATAATGATGAAGCTGGACGTTGTTACTAGAATGTTTGAACAAGTTATAAAGGTTCTCGGTGAACCTATTTGCGATTTTGAGGTATGGGTTGACGAACCCTTAATCACACCCAACTATGCCTTATAAAAAGGACACACGGACATTGCAAATATAATTTGAGTATTTAGCCCAGAGTCAAACCCACAAGGAATTAGCCTATCAATTACTTTTGTTGGACTTACTGAATTCTTTGGAATCAATTTTCTAAATGTTGTCAATAACACTTGACGGTATTTCTACTAACTACGAATGACAGTAAATAAGCAACTGAAAACCAACTATGATTAAAGTGTAAACAGTCAAGAGAATGTTCTAAGGTTATGATTTCCCCTATTGATGGAATCCCTTCCGGTTATACTTCACATAGAATCACCAAATCATCTCTATTAATTATGAACACTCTTCTTACAGTAGTTCTCTCCCGAGTAATTACAGTAATTTACTAGATGCTCTCTCCCGAGTTACGCTAGTTGGCTTTGTTTATTACAGCTCACTTTAGATTGTACCCAAAACTTCATTATCCCTAATCCCGCCTTTAAACCCGTAGTTATAGATCCCCCTTATACTTCTGGAGTGGTGTTGTTTAACAATTACCTAAATATGCACTCTCTCCCCATTTATGCATACTAAATAGGCACACACTAATTGAGGATCCTGTCAATTAACTACAATAAGCACATAGTTGAACAAATAGAGATTTAACTGGCAAACTGTATTCACATAATCAAGAAGTTCATCATTCAATAGGTTCTATCAAAACCCTAGACTAAATATTTAGCTACTCATACTAGTGTTCATCACAATAATATATTCATCATAAATCATAAAAACAAAAGGAATAAAGGAAGAACTCGATGTTGAATTATCCTCCTTGCCTCTTACCTCTCCTTTTCTTGCGCTACGCTCTGAAAACCTTGATAATCAATGAATGGGAGAGCTTGACCTTCTATAGGTTAAGTGAATCTACCAATAGACTTCAAAGTTTACACCTGAAAATTAATATTCTCGAACTGGGCTAGCGTGACAACACTCGTGGGCGCGCTAATGGCCCCGCTAGTAGCCTACCATTCTGCCTCGACCATCTGGGCTAGCGCAGCCGCGCTAGTCCAGGACTTCATTTCATCTATTCTTTTTATGGTCTTCTCGTATACTCAGCTCCTAGTGGTTTTTCTTGCTTCAAATGTTGCTCCAATCACAGTTTTAAGGTATCATACAAGCTCATCACTCCTGAATTTTGTGAAATTCGCAATTAGAACCCATTTTTCATCATTTTACTACATTAGACATTGAAACATAATCAAGCGGGGACATAAACAATCGCCAAATTACATAAATCTAGCCTATTATCAACTATTATCAGGAATACTACAAAGAATATATGAACGGTCTTCATAATTTGTGTTTAAAATAGTGGGAATGTGAAAGAGATCATAAAAGAGAGGTTGAAGATTTGAAAGCAAAACTTAAAGAGGTAGAAGAAGAAAAAAATAAACTGCAAGAACAATTAAGTGGTTGGAGCAGAGAATAATGGGCGGCAGGGACTAAACATTGACATGTATGTGTTTAGTGTATCACTTTATCTTTATGTTTCCTGCGCCATGTATTTTTATTAGTTGTACTGAATTTTAATTATGTTAAGTTGATATGTTTGTGTTTGTGTTGTAGTATTAATCTAAAGTAGTTGTACTGAACTTTAGTTTCATTGATTGTAATGGAATTTAAGTTTTAATTCTTGTGCTTATATTGTAGTACAAAACTAACTAATGAATGGAGAAATAAAAACTAATGCGCATATTATATACAAATTATTGTTAATGTATATACAAAAATATTATTTACATCAAATACAAAAAAGGAAAGAAAATCAATGTGTCCCGTATCCAGTGTGCTTCAACGCAGTCGCTGGCCTGAGGCGCAACCTATCCCATCCCACATGGGTACGCTATAGAGATCGTTGTCATCAAGTCACCTCCTTATAGCCGGATGCACTGCAGCATGATCATCGGTAGTGCTGACAAGATCGGTAGAAGGGGCTTTCAATCCAGTAGAAACCTACATAAGAATAGAAAGCTCAATGTAGCAAAATATATAATAAGTCACAACAATTTAAATTGTCTTACCATGATCTCGTCGGGCTCCTGAATGTAATCATCTATCGCATCCATGCGAGCATCGCGTTCTGTCTTAAAAAGGAAATTAATTAAGTTATGGAAAATAAAGGAAAATTGTAATTCAATACTAAGAAAACCAGTACATGCGCCTTTGATGATGAACCATAACTCATTCAACCCCCACTATGTAAATCTCGGGTCGGTCGCTCCTCAACAACTATATACAGGCCTGAAAAGTATGTATCCCAAATACACTCTAGAAAGGTCCGTGCCTGTGATCAGTAATTGACCCGATGGGCTCACTTGTCCCTAGAGTGAGATCCATCCCAAGGTTGTATGACAGCTTGTCCGTCTCATGTAGGCCACCCGGCAGATCAACAGTATCATCATCAGTAGGGGCCTCAACGCCCCCTTGCCAGGGACCACCTCCTCTACGCTCACCACAACGTCATCCAGAACTCCCGCCTCGTCGGGCACCATAACCTCATCGGACACCACCATCTTGTGGGGCACCACCACCTTGTACGACACCAGGGCCTCGCTCGTACTGCTCTGGCTCCACATAATCAGGCATGTGTGCCAAACGTTGATCCTCTTGGGATCGCTGTAGTGTCCGGCCAACCAACTCTATAAATCGACGACTGTAATCCTGCAAGGCGGTCGCAGGATCGCCGACATGATCCTGCATATGCAGTCCCATCTGATAAACTGTATGTAGTCTAATAGCCCACACAACGTATAAAATATAAACTACGTATACTGCACTAAGTTATAGCTATATAATTAATAATAATAGAAAACATACCAGGGCCTCGTGTTACCCGACGTATGGAATGTATCAACTACCAAACTGATGAATAGGGTTCCCGATAAAAATTCGGGTAACGTGGCAGTACCAGGACATATACCTCTAAATAGCCACCTCCTAGATCTGTGTAGGTGAGGGTAGAATCATCTAATCTTGTTGGTCCAAAATATGGATATGTGCCGCTAAATATGCCATAAATGCGTCGTCCGCCCGGGAACGATCATCCATCTGATAATGTGTACGCTCCCATATAGACCTCATCGGTATATACTATAGGCAGCCAAACTGGCAAAGTACCCGCTCCGAGGCATAATGATCCACAATATTGAGGCATATGAGCGGGGCAAAAGTACTCCAAATCAGCCGATCGGCCCAGCAATAATCTGGCAGACTAGCTATCAAATCATCATTGTATGGCGTCCAGATAAACTATCAAGCGAGAACACAAAATGTGAGTATTTGCGACACTAATTTAATATATACCAGGTAAGTTTAGGTATATATTTACATATGCACCTTCCAGCAGATCCAATACATCCCTACAGAGGGGAGATTATGATGAGCATTATACTCTCGTGAAAGTGTACGACAAAGAACCCACCTCCTGGCTAGAGGGAGTTTTGGAGGTGCTACATTAGGAGGTAATTGTGGTAGAGGTGGTTGAAACTGCAAGAACCGCTCCCAACAAAGTTGATGTAAGGGTTAAGATAAATTCTATATTATTCGAATATGTTATCACCTGTAGAAGCGGCAAAAAATCACATGGGTGCCCATGCTTGCCCGACACATCTGCCCGTACATGTAGGCTAGATAGCAACACCCCAGCTGCAATAAGGGACCTCATCTAGTAGCTGAATATGATGAAGTAATCTCAGGCTGACTAGGTTCCCTTAAATGTTCGGGAACAAGACCATTCCAAATAGAAGAAGCAACAATAACCTCGTACACAGGGTAATATGTATCTTCTTTGTATCGTCGGCGACAATAGGGTGAAGTACCTCCGGGTACTGTCTAATAGGGGTCAAAGTCAACCGACTGGCACCTGACGATGCAGTTTCGTCTTATGGCATGAAACCCGTGAGTTGCTGCAACATCTCTAAATAATCTGCACCCGACATAGATCTCATAGCAATAGGTAGTGAAACGGCCATGCCATCAACGGGAAGGCCATATATGTCACGAACCAAACTAGTGAGCCATGACTAGCACCCGACCATACTTCCCCAGCACCAACGTATATTTTATCTAACCTTCTTTATTATATTTTAGGGCTGACAAGATCAATATAAATGGTAGACATGGATCATGGACAACCAACAATAAAATATGATGGCATGAACATATATAACATGAGATTACCAGACAATCAAAAACTATATATAAGGTACGAGCTACCATGCTACCATAAAAGACTATACAATAAAAATCAGTCGACAAGGCAAACTAAACTATACATGAGTCGAAACATGTCTATGAACCTCTAAAGGAACATAAGTGCTGCAATATTGCCGGAATAGGGCCTTGACATACCCATTATATCTATTACAAAAACGTATACCAAGACCACGGTAAGTCCGAAGAAGGGATCTCGCTATCACCACTGAACTAGACAATCTATTGTGGTGGGGGAGCTGCGCCTGCTTGTCTATTAGGACCTGCAGCACGAACATCCACAAATAAAAGGACGTCAATACGAATAAAGCACTGAGTATGTAGGGAATGGAACCATAAATACGAACAGTAATATAAGTAGGGATAAAGAATATACAACCTGTAACATCATGGTAACTCTGAGGGCTACTGACATGAAATACATGATACATATGTATATACACATAAACTTTTAAACTTACGCCTCTGTGGGCATCATTATCATCATATCATATCTGGTTGTAATAGGCTCAGTAAAAACATACCCAGCCATCATAAGGCTCGATAGAATCGTACCCGGTCACGTGGATCTCGGTAAAACCCAACTGATCAATGGTTTCACAATAGGTGCCGTACCCAGCCAACTATAGCGCGGCTTGGTAGAATAAAATATATACATATATATAATGCATGGTTAACTCACAGAATCAGTTCTAAACATTTCGGATTGACGTAAGGTCGGTATCCTCTGTACATGTTATTAGGACTAACTCTTAGCTATGAACCTTATAAGAATCAAGAAGTACCAAAACATTGATAACATAAGAATAAGAGAAGCAACATCCACATCAATCCTTCTATAAGAGGGGAAACAATGTAAGTACTACTAAGTTCTAAGAGTAGAGTATCTTTGGAAGCTCATTCATTACAGTATGTACGATCGAAGTCGTGCAAAAGAAGAAAATGGATAGCCACACATTCCTTGTTATACTGCCTAATCTCAATCAATGAAATTGTCACGACTCTTTAGTCTACAATAAGAGAAATGATAGTATTGTTATCATTCAAGCGTGATAACTATTATGTATCTACCACAACCTATTTTACGATGAAACGGACAACACCTACCCGATATATATGACTTCACACAATACCAAACAACCCAAAAAACATCAATAATAAACATATAGAGCCTCCCAAAAATAGTCCAGGCACAACCTAATCACTTCATACATAGGACGACCATCGTAGTCGTGTCAAACGACCCAGAAATGTTATGAAGAACTACAAGTCCACAATCCTACATATATATGGTGTTTCCCCACACCCTTCCTCCTCCAAAACTCCACAAAACAGTAGTAAAACACGCAACCCAATAGCAACAACAAATAGTCCATAAAACAATCAGCTACAAGTGAATAACTCGATCTCACGGCTTCCGATCACCGTCCAGTGAATTCTTACATGTATAGAACGAATTACCATGAATTCACAGCAGAAAAGATATATGAAAGAGAGTGGTAAACTTACCTTACTTGTTGGATAACTTAGCCCTTTCCTTGTTTCTTCAAACTCTAGGTTTTACCCCCAATTAGAACTTGAAATAGAAGGAAAATCGATTAGGGTTTGTGGATAATTTTTGGGAGGAAGTTTGCAGGTCTAGTTATTTGTGATATATACTGAGGGTTATATTTCAGGATATAACCCTTTAAATAGGATCTTTGGCTGACCCAAAATTTCCTATTTTTGGGCTATCATTTAATCAAGTAGGTGACACACCTACTTGTCACCTTGTAGCTTGTGCAATCTCGCAAAAGTGCCTATATCTCTCTACTCAGATGTCATATTGACAAACAGTTTAATGCATTAGAAACTAGACTCATAGATCTTCAATTTGGTAGATATATCACCCCATAATTCTAAGTAAATTGGGATAAAAACTAAGTAATATTTGACCTAATGTTTAAGTAAAATTATGAACCTAAGTTGCGACAACATTTGTCAACTTTTGTCTCATAGCTTGTTTGACTTCTAGACTTATGATACGAATATTATATGATTCAAATAACTTAAAACACTACCTTTTGAGTGTATTAAGCACATCTAGGTTTACCCAAAAATACGGCTGACAACATCCTTATTTTGTTTAACTTCTAATACTTGTTAACCAACCTTATACACCTTTGTATCATTTAAGACCAATAGGATTAACTTCTTATCATCTTAAAGATAATTTCTTCATGGATTTACGTCGACTATCTTATGGCGTGAGCTAACATACATGAACATGTGTAACAATATAAAACCTCCATGTCTTGCAGCGTGATGGTGGCCTCGCCAATGGGCAGGTGAAAAGTATGTGTCTCCAGTCGCCAACGCTCAATCAACACTGTGATCAAAGCCCAGTCAAGCTGCATCTGCCCGATCTGAATAATCCTATAGAATCTCGAATCCTGCAGGCGCTGGACTACACGAGAATGGAGATATCTGGGCCGCAAAAGATCCCACAGGTCATCCACTCTCATAGCAAGGAGAGTTTGGGGCAGTAACTCTCCCTCCCATATATGGGTGGACCTATGATCTACCTATATCACTAACAGCTCACCAGAGTAAGGGCTGTGATGTATAGGTAGCGTGTCCATGCTCGATATTTGAGGCCCGGTAGAACCAAGCTATCATGTATATTTATGTGTGTCAAAATTCAATATTTTGATAATTTTTTGGTGTTTGTTTTATAATTTAAATTCTTAATTATTTAATTATTCAAACTATATATACCTATTGGGTTTCAGGCTCGATATTTGAGGCCAAGTAACACCTAACTATCATGAATAATTATGTGTGTTAAATTCAATATTTTGATAATTTTGTATGTGTTTATTTTGTTAGATAATACGCTTAACGCTAGAGGGGGGGTGAATAGCGTTATAATAAAAATTAGCGTAAACTTGCGGAATTTAAAATTTGCAGGAAATAAATAAGTGCGATAAATAAGAAAGAACACACCGAAGTATTCTGGTTCACCATAACCCGTGGCTAGTCCAGTCCCCGAGAGACTCTCTCGAGATTTCCACTAACTTGTCAAGCTTCCGGGTGCTTAACAAACCTTTACAACTTGAGGACACAAGCCTCAACACCTTTGCTCGGAGATACAACACTCCAAGACTTCAACCAAGGAAACACAAGTTCCTTCTTACAACAAGAGAATAACAATTCTCTTCAAGTGTACAAAATACTAAGCACTCAAACAAGACACTCCTTAATGAGTAGATATGAGTAAAAGAATACGCTCAAGATCGCAACAACTTTCGACAGGAGTTTGGCTCTCAAAAGCTTATGAAATGAATATAAAATGATAAGCAATAAAGTATGAAAGCTTTAGCAATTGTATGATCAGTTGTTGTGTGTTGTTGTGTATAAAACACTGAAATGAAGCTGTATTTATAGTTGAAAAACTTGGCATTACCGTTGCCTAATTGCCAATTAAGAGTTGCTGATTTTACTGTGTGACAATCGATTGTCAAGAAGCCACAATCTATTGTTTGCCAATCGTTCCAAAAATCAATCCCAGATTTTACGCTTAACAATCGATTATCCAAGATCAACAATCGATTATTGGCGACGTTCAAAAAATCATTTCCAGATTTTTCGTAAAATAATCGATTATACAAAATCAATAATCGATTATTCAGCAACGTTCAAAAAATCCTTTCCAGATTTTAATTTCAACAATCGATTATACAAAATCAATATTCGATTACCTGACGGTATTTGAAAACTTTACGACAACGGTCAGCTTCACAATCGATTGTGCAATGTTAACAATCGATTATTTATCAGACTTTGAAAATCATTTTAGACACTGCCTCTTGACAATCGATTGCTATATACTCATAATCGATTATTTAATAACTTTGAAAGTCTGGAAGACACTGCCTCAACACAATCGATTGTCATATGTTCACAATCGATTATTTTGTGACTTTGAAAAATCTGATGGACACTGTCTCTTCACAATCGATTGTCATTAACTTCACAATCGATTATTTTGAGCGTTGAAAAACTTTGATGGACACTGCCTCATCACAATCGATTGTCATAAGGTTCACAATCGATTGTCATGTAGGTTTGAAAAACCTGATGCTCACTGCCTTAACACAATCGATTATCATTATGTCACAATCGATTGTCATGCAGTCTTGGCTTAACATAATCGATTATCATAAGTACATAATCGATTATCTTAGTCCAGATTTTAGAGGCATGTTTAAAAATCATTTTGACTAAAGTAAATATGCATGATTTAAAATCATTTAGCATTAAATTAAATATGCATGATTTTGTAAAAATAATTTTACGAGAGAAGCCATGTCATGAGTCAAGTTATCGGATCAAGATCACAATTAAGAACGACTCATGTAAAACAATAAAACTTGGTCTTGTGCTTGAATCTCGTTATATATATCAATTGTGCGCTTGTACTTGAACTTCGTCATATGTCAATTTGCGCTTGTTTGTCATTCATCAAAACCTACACATATGAACACACGTTTTAGTATAATGCTTTGAGAACGTGTTTCCAACAATTTCCTCCTTTTTGATAATGGCAAACTTTAAGCGGGATATGCAAATTAAACAATTCATAATGACGATTCAAGACAAGTAAAGATATGCAACAAGTATATGGATATGCAATTTGTTCCCCCTCAATTTATGCCGATAAGAATTGAGAGTGCATACCCGTTATCTTCCCCCTTTTGCCATTAGCAAAAAAATGTAATAAGATGGCAAGGATTGAAAAAATACTTGTCTATTTATTGAAAATAAAACGTGATTACTTAAAGAGAGTACAATAACTCAATTAATAGCAGTACAATCGATTATTAATACGAGATAATCGATTATTAGACGACAGAAACCGATTTTTCTGAAGAAGACTCGATTATTGCGCGTCATGCTTTATAATTCCCCCTACCTTTAGGGCGATACCTGCAAAAATTCGTTAGACGTCTCCGACGCTCAAGTTAGAAGTCATGTAAAATAAAAAGATGCAATGCATGACTTAGATCAACGTGGAGTCAAGAATCCCGAGTTCACTACGAATTCAGAAGAAGGACTCTTTCTCTAAGGGCTTTGTAAAGATGTCGGCCAATTGATCTTTGGTTTCAACAAATTCGATTTCGACATCGCCCTTGAGAACGTGATCTCTTATAAAATGATGTCTAATTTCAATGTGTTTTGTTCGCGAATGAAGAACGGGGTTCTTCGTCAAGCATATGGCACTAGTATTATCACATCTAAGAGGGATATGATCAAGACTTAGGCCATAGTCCAAGAGTTGTTGTTTCATCCAAAGGATTTAAGCGCAACAACTCCCCGCGGCTACATATTCAGCCTCGGTTGTGGACAACGCAACACTTACTTGTTTCTTGCTAAACCAAGAAACGAGAGAGCTACCGAGCAAATGGCAAGTGCCACTAGTGCTCTTGCGGTCCAATTTGCATCCAGCAAAATCGGAGTCGGAATAGCCAACTAGTTGGCATGAAGAACCTTTGGGGTACCATAGACCCACATTTGTAGTACCAACAAGGTACTTCAAAATCCGTTTTACCGCAGTAAGGTGAGACTCCTTCGGACACAATTGATAACGGGCGCATAAGCACACGCTAAACATGATGTCCGGACGACTAGCAGTAAGGTAAAGAAGAGAGCCAATCATACCTCGATACTTCTTAGTGTCGACTTCCTTACCTTTCTCATCTTTTTCTAGATGATCGGATGTGCTCATGGGAGTCGCCATTGCTTTTGCATTGTTCATTTCAAATCGTTTCAGCAATTATTTGCAATATTTGGCTTGGCAAATGAACGTACCTTCTTTCATTTGCTTTACTTGTAATCCCAAAAAGAATGTTAACTCACCCATCATAGACATCTCAAATTCGCTTGTCTAAATCGGAAAATTCCTTGCATAAGACATTGTTAGTAGCACCAAATATGATATCATCCACATATATTTGAACTAATAAAATATCATTGTTTTTATGCTTAACAAAAAGGGTGGTGTCAACTTTCCCCCTAATGAGATCATTTTCCAATAGAAAATTACTCAATCTTTCATACCAAGCTCGGGGAGCTTGTTTTAAACCATAAAGAGCCTTTTTGAGTTTGAAAACATGATCGGGAGATTTAAAATCTTCAAAACCGGGGGGTTGTTCAACATAAACTTCTTCTTGAATAACACCATTTAGAAAAGCACTTTTCACATCCATTTGATATAAATTGAAATTCATAGAAGAGGCAAATGCGAGTAATAGATGAATAGCTTATAATCTAGCTACGGGAGCATATGTTTCTTCATAGTCAATACCCTCTTCTTGATTATAGCCTTTTGCTACAAGCCTAGCTTTGTTTCTAGTGATTACACCATTTTTATCTAGTTTGTTTCGAAAAACCCATTTCGTACCAATTATGGTATGATTTTCGGGTCTTGGCACCAAATCCCAAACGTCATTACGTTTGAATTGGTTAAGCTCATCTTGCATTGCCAAGGTCCAAAACTCATCCCCAATTGCATCGGAGATGGTTGTTGGTTCAATTTGAGAAACAAAAGCAGTATGACCTAAGGTGTTCTTAAGGGAGTTTTGAGTACTTACCTTTTCTCCGACGTCGCCAATTACCTGTTCGAGAGGGTGATCTTTGATTGTCCTCCACTCGTTAGGCGTTTTCATTTCATTCTCCAATTGTGGCGCTTCCTCCGTTGGTTGTTTCAAAATTTCGTCTTGATTTTCCTTAGGCGTTTCCTCTTGTATTTTGTTTTTCAAGCTACTTAAAATACCTGCAAGATCAAAACCGGAATCCTTTCTCGCCAAGAGAGCATTATTTTCGGAAAATACAACATGAGGGGATTCCTCAGTTTTGGTTCTTTTATTAAAAACCCTATATGCTTTGCTACGTGTAGAATAACCAATGAAAATTCCCTCATCGGACTTAGCATCAAATTTTCCCAATTGATCTTTTCCATTGTTATGAATAAAAACTTTACAACCGAATACTCTAAAATGGGAGATATTTGGTTTCCTTCCCTTGTAGAGTTCATAAGGGGTCTTCATGAGTATTGGCCTTATGACTACTCTATTTAAGATGTAGCATGCGGTACTCACGGCATCCGCCCAAAAATGTTTGGGAATCTTAGCCTCTTCGAGCATGGTTCTAGCCATCTCTTCGAGACACCTATTTTTCCTTTCCACCACCCCATTTTGTTGTGGTGTTCATGGAGCGGAAAAGGTATGCTCGATACCGAGTTCGTCACAAAAGTCCGCAAAGAGATTGTGATCAAACTCTCCCCCATGATCACTTCTAATTAAAGTGACGGTTGTTTCCTTTTCGTTTTGAACACGTTTAAGGAAATATTTAAAATTCTGAAAAGCATCACTTTTATGGGCAAGAAATAAAGTCCAAGTAAATCTGGAATAATTATCAACAATAACAAAAGCATAACGATTTCTTCCTAGACTTTCAATGCGAGATGGTCCAAATAAATCCATGTGAAGCAATTGCAATGGTCTAGTAGTTGAAACAGTGTTTTTCGATTTGAAAGATGCTTTTGTTTGCTTCCCATTTTTACAAGAATCACAAATAGAGTCATTTTCAAATTTCAAATTGGGAAGACCAATAACTAAGTTTTGTGAAATTAGTTTGTTCAAAAGATGCATGTTTATATGTGCTACTCTACGATGCCATAGCCAAGTATCATCCTCTTTGCTCATAAGGCAATCCACATATTCGGGTGAGGAATTAGCAAGATCAACCATATAAATATTATCCACTCTAAAACCACGAAGGATAATTTTGAAATCACTACGTCTAAATACTAAGCATTCATCCGAATCAAATAAGGCAAGATTTCCCTTGTCACATAATTGACATATGCTCAAGAGATTATGCTTTAAACCTTTAACAAGTAATATATGCTTAATAGAAAAAATTTCATCCTTACCGATCGATCCGATGCCGATAATCTTTCCTTTATTGTTGTCACCAAAAATAACACTTCCTCCTTCTCTGTGTTCTAGTTGAAGGAATTTGGATTCGTCTCCCGTCATGTGCTTGGAGCATCCACTATCAAGGTACCATAGTACACTTGATCCTTTCAAACACACCTACAAAACAAATTAATGCGTTTTAGGTACCCATGCCATTTTGGGTCCTTGAGGGCTAGGCATATCATAATGATGCGATTGAGTGATATGTCTATGTCGTGTAAAACATGCAGGAGCAATATGACCAATTCGTCTACAATAATGACAAGTCACGTTGGGATTATGCATCCTTCTAGGTTCATAGTAATTAGACGGACGAAAATTGTTCACTCTATTTTCGACACTATGGCTATTGCGCATTTCATGAAAGTCATTTCTCCTACTATTATGAGCAGCATTTCTAGAATAATTGTTTCTAGGTTGAGGGCCATTTCTAGGTGTTCTAAAAGGTTCAAACTTCCTTCTAGTGTGTGGCCTAGAATATGCATCATTTCTAGAGTAGTTATTTCTAGGTGGTAAGTCATTTCTAGGTCTTCTAATGTGTTCAACATTTGGTCTAGCATGCATATTGGTTCTAGGGTTGCTATTTCTAGGATGAGCATTTGTTTTATTAGTCCTAGGTTGAGCCTTAGGTGGTTGGGGTTTGGCTTCAACCTTTTCTTTAGGCTCATTCTTAAAACCTATGCCATGCTTGGTTGACTTCAAATTAACAAGAACCTCATTCAGATTTTTATAAGAGGAATTAAACTTATCTAAGGTGCCCTTAAGCCTTTCTACTTCATTTTTCAGATGCATGCAAGAAGTACAATTTCTAATAGAACTTTCGAGCTTGTCGGCGCTTCTCTTACCGAAAAACTTGTTTTCCTCTTTCAACTTCTCATTTTCTAAAATCAGTTTTTCCAAATCCTTTTCTTTCAATGAGAGTTGTTTTTCAAAATCTTTTTCTTTTGAAGAAGCATTTTCTTTTATGCTTTTAACAGTTTTTGAAGCTTTAATAAATTCACTATATAACTCATCAAAAGCATTTTGCATTTCTTCAAGGGAAAAGAAATTTTTAGAAGAGATTTGACATACCTCATCTTGCTTGTCTTCTTGTGCCATAAGACAAGGATTTGCGCTTTCCTCTTCTTCTCCTTCGCTTGACTCATCTCCGGAGTCTCCTCCCCAAGATATATATATGCACGTTGCTTTTTGAAAGGTTTCATTTCCTTTTTGATGTTTGGGCAATTTGATTTGATGTGCCCGGTTTCTCCGCATTCATAGCACTTTATTTGTTCTCCTTGCTTTTTGCCCTTTCGTTCATACTCTTTTCGCATGAACTTTTGAAATCTTTTGATAACGAGTCAAAACTCGTTGTCTCCGTCCTCATCAACTTGCGGTTGGCTTGTGCTTGCCTTTAGAGCGATTCTTTGCCTCCTTTGATCATCAACAAGAGGGTTAAGCATAGTAGATTCATAAGTCTTAAGATTACCTCTTAATGCGTCGATGGTGACATTTGAGACGCCAATGGACTCTTGAATCGCGTCGGCCTTTGATCGCCATGCCGGAGTGAGACTTCTAAGGATTTTTCGGACAAGTTCCCTATCCGTGAAAGTCTTTTTGAGAGCATGTAGGTCATTTACGATTATTGAAAATCGTTCAAACATTTCATCCACCTTTTCACCTTCCTTCATGTGAAATAATTCATAAGCATGGGTTAGGAAATCAATTTTGGCTTCCCTTACCTGGTCCGTACCTTCGTACGTAATTTCCAGCTTGTCCCACATTTCCTTCGCCGTTGTGCAACACGATATTTTCCTGTAATCGTCAGCATTCACAGCACAATATAATAAATTAATTGCTTTAGCATTATTTTGCACCTTTCGGATATCATCCGCGTCATATTCCTCTTCGGACTTGGGAACCCATTCGTTTTCAACATTTTTGGTTGGAATTTGATTTCCCTTTGTTATCACCTTCCAAAGATGAAAATTGTTTGCTTGAACGAAGATTTTCATCCTCTCCTTCCAGTACGTATAGTTTGTACCGTTGAATAGTGGTGGTCGGGTGGAGCACTGTCCTTCCTCTATTCCTGCAAAAGAGTCACGAGTAGAAGCAATGGAAGTTTCTCTCAAACTGTTAAGTCTTCAGAGAGTTGGGCTCTGATACCAATTGTTAGATAATACGCTTAACGCTAGAGGGGGGTGAATAGCGTTATAATAAAAATTAGCGTAAACTTGCGGAATTTAAAATTTGCAGGAAATAAATAAGTGCGATAAATAAGAAAGAACACACCGAAGTATTCTGGTTCACCACAACCCGTGGCTAGTCCAGTCCCCGAGAGACTCTCTCTCGAGATTTCCACTAACTTGTCAAGCTTCCGGGTGCTTAACAAACCTTTACAACTTGAGGACACAAGCCTCGACACCTTTGCTCGGAGATACAACACTCCAAGACTTCAACCAAGGAAACACAAGTTCCTTCTTACAACAAGAGAATAACAATTCTCTTCAAGTGTACAAAACACTAAGCACTCAAACAAGACACTCCTTAATGAGTAGATATGAGTAAAAGAATACGCTCAAGATCGCAACAACTTTCCACAGGAGTTTGGCTCTCAAAAGCTTATGAAATGAATATAAAATGATAAGCAATAAAGTATGAAAGCTTTAGCAATTGTATGATCAGTTGTTGTGTATAAAACACTGAAATGAAGCTGTATTTATAGTTGAAAAACTTGGCATTACCGTTGCCTAATTGCCAATTAAGAGTTGCTGATTTTACTGTGTGACAATCGATTGTCAAGAAGCCACAATCGATTGTTTGCCAATCGTTCCAAAAATCAATCCCAGATTTTACGCTTAACAATCGATTATCCAAGATCAACAATCGATTATTGGCAACGTTCAAAAAATCATTTCCAGATTTTACGTAAAACAATCGATTATACAAAATCAATAATCGATTATTCAGCAACGTTCAAAAAATCCTTTCCAGATTTTAATTTCAACAATCGATTATACAAAATCAATAATCGATTACCTGACGGTATTTGAAAACTTCACGACAACGGTCAGCTTTGCAATCGATTGTGCAATGTTAACAATCGATTATTTGTCAGACTTTGAAAATCATTTTAGACACTGCCTCTTGACAATCGATTGTTATATACTCACAATCGATTATTTAATAACTTTGGAAAAGTCTGGAAGACACTGTCTCAACACAATCATTGTCATATGTTCACAATCGATTATTTTGTGACTTTGAAAAATCTGATGGACACTGTCTCTTCACAATCGATTGTCATTAACTTCACAATCGATTATTTTGAGCGTTTAAAAACTTTGATGGACACTGCCTCATCACAATCGATTGTCATAAGGTTCACAATCGATTGTCATGTAGGTTTGAAAAACCAGATGCTCACTGCCTTAACACAATCGATTATCATTAGTTCACAATCGATTGTCATGCAGTCTTGGCTTAACATAATCGATTATCATAAGTACATAATCGATTATCTTAGTCCAGATTTTAGAGGCATGTTTAAAAATTATTTTGACTAAAGTAAATATGCATGATTTAAAATCATTTAGCATTAAATTAAATATGCATGATTTTGTAAAAATAATTTTACGAGAGAAGCCATGTCATGAGTCAAGTTGTCGGATCAAGATCACAATTAAGAACGACTCATGTAAAACCATAAAACTTGGTCTTGTGCTTGAATCTCGTTATATATATCAATTGTGCGCTTGTACTTGAACTTCGTCATATGTCAATTTGCGCTTGTTTGTCATTCATCAAAACCTACACATATGAACACACGTTTTAGTATAATGCTTTGCGAACGTGTTTCCAACATGTTTTATAATTTAAATTCTTAATTTTTAATTATTTAATTATACAAAGTATATATAACTACTGGGTTCCAGGCTCGAAATTTGAGTCCTAATAGCACCAAACTATCATGAATAATTATGTGTATCAAATTAAATATTTTGATTATTTAATTGTATAAATTATATATTTTTATCTACTAGTATAAGAAATACGTAAACTACAGGGATTATGTGCTAAAATACTCTACAATTTACTACGCTAACATGTTCTACATTTTACTACGCATGTAAATAATCTAAACTAAATATAAACAACAAATACATTTTAATCATAACATTCACAAAAAAACATATAACATACTAGTTTCGAAAATAAAACACATAACGACATGGAAACACTAATATCTAAATCTGGATATTAACAAAAAAAATAATTTCTCAATTTTACATTTTTTAGAACACTAATATCTAAGTCCTGATAAATATAATATACTAGTTTTGCAAATAAAATATAAAATGACATGGAAACACATTCAATCAACTACTATGCATTATTATATAAGTTTCGACATAAAATAAATCGAAATATCTCGATATAGTGTTTTGTGTGAAAATTTGAGTCCGAAAAAGTGAAACCACAATACGATGCTCTACTACGATGTGGGACCTATATTCTTAATGTTTTGTGTGACGGGAAGGGCCTACAATTTTTTTTCAAAGACGACAATGGGGTGGGGGAACCAGAAACTAAAGAAGTAAAAAAAATAGGGAGGGGAAGCTCTAGTCGGGGAAGAAGACGAAGGGGATTACTTAATAAGGAGTATATCATGTTGTATTTTTACGATATATGTGTAGCGTAAAAATACAGTACACTATATCTGTCAGTCAAATCGTCAGTATATATAAATTAAAAATATGCCATGCTGTATTTTTATGATAAAAATTACCGCTAAAATATAATGTGACGTATTTTAATATTATATATAAGAAAATAATTTTTTTTACACTTATTTACATAATTTAAGTAAAAAAGAACCACAATTGTTTCCGAACTTGCCAAAGTATACCAGTTAACAGTACAACAACAAGCGGTAACCTGACAAACTAAAATAGATATTATTCCACCAATTGCACTGTTCCCGCCCGCGCCTGTGTATAAACAAGGAACCAATTGGATTTTCAAACTTATCTGGTCCCGGCGCGTAGCAGATTACTACCCAATTAAATTAAAATAGAAGCACAGAAACCAATAATAGCACGGATATAGATTATTATGCTTAATTCAATTCAAGTTCGACTTTAACATCCATCCGCATGATCTTTTGTTGTTTCTCTCTCTTCTCCCTTCCTGCCTTCCCCTCTCTCACTCACTTTCTCTCTCTAGGGTTTCAATTCGGCGCCGTTTTTGATTTATTCAATCCGGGAGTGTAATCTGCTATCACTATCTCGTTCGCAATTTTCAGGTAATTCGCTCATTTTATCGACGAGAATTTTTAATGCACTAGAAATTTTTATTAGCATTCTATAAACCGATTTTATTGCTAATGTATGATTAAGCTTTATTGATTGTTTACTTTTGTATATTAAGCTTCAACTCAAGCTCAGTACTTGAACTTTGATCTCTTTATGTGCTTGAACATATTTATTTGCACTTATCCTTATTATTGACTGTGTTTTGAGGACTGAGTTTTTGTTAGGAACAAATATTTTTTTTTTCTTTTTTTGAGTTTGGACTGAGGTCTAGTATGGCTAATTGTATGCTCAGTTATTCTATTGGAATTTGAAGTTCACGAAGTTAGAGATGTTGATAATAATGCACTTACATGAACTAGGGTATGTAATGAATCCGTTTAATCCTATTTTCGTTCGTGATTTCAGTATCTACTGCTTTTTGTGCATCTTAATCTGTGAGGGATTTGCTTCAAGTCATTACTTGTGCTGTTTGATTGAGCTCTGTGGTTCTTTTAAAGACACAAAAGGCGGATTTCTCCTGAACAGTTTTTCATGAATTCTATAGCCGTAGCTGATTTCCAAGGACATGGCCTTTGATAGGAAGGTCTGGAGGTCAAGCATTAGGGTTGTAGGTTAGGGGTAGTAGTTCCTTACTTCTTACCGGGGGTGAGGCGAGGTTGGATTAGGGTTGATCTTAGATGGCTTGCAGTTTATGTTGAATACACACTGTACTTGCTGTTTATGTTAGCCCGGGCCTTAGATGTTGGTTACTGTTATTGCATATTATTCATCTTTTGGTTGTTATGCTTCTGTTACTATTATGGTTTCTACTAGATGTACTAATGAATTGTCTTTTCTTGTTTTTATTTTTAATTTATTTTCATCTTTCTGAGCCGAGGGTCTATCGGAAAAAAGTCGAGCGTACACATTACCCTCCCCAGACCCCACCTGGTACTTTACTGGGTAATTGTTGATTGTTGTTGTTCGATACTCGTAGCTGAGAATTTTGATCTTTTAATTTTCTTTTCTGGGTGGTGCTTTGCATGACGGATAATCTTGCTATTAACTTTTTTTCTGTCTTGTCAATGTTTATATTCTGCTGTTATCCTTTTTTTTTGGAGAAGGTAACAGATTTCAATATATTAAAAAGAAAAGCCCTTGCACAAAAATTGTGCTTAGGTGTAACATGGTTACAATGGTGTTGTCAAAGGCGCGTTTAAGCCTTGAAGCGAGGCTCAAAATACGTTGAGCGCTTCGTCTCGCTTTGTGGGCGCTTTAGTGTCGTATCAAAATTCTAAAAAATACTTTTTCTTGCCAATGAGTGTAATCTTGAAAAGGTGACCTTAAACAATTGATCGTTCACTTTATCGTGAATGTTTTTTCAATTTCTTTGTACATATATTTGTTATTCATGCTTATAATGAATAGTCCTGGAGTACATGCATATTTTTACTGTTTCTTCCGTTGCGCCTTTTTTCATTAAAGCCCACGCTTTATTTGCGCTTTGCGCTTAAAACCCCAATGGAACTTAGAGCATTTTTTCGCTTTTTGCCTTTGATAACACTAGATTACAAAGCCCCCAAAATACAAAAACCAAATTTGTAACAACTACAAGGAGTCAATGAGATCTACTAGGGACTATATCTTGTACAAGTGCTTCTTTACACTAAAAAATAAAACAAAAATATGCAATTCATCTTGTTCCTCTGTTCATGATTAGCCAAATATTCAAAACATCTTGAGTTTCTCTCCCTCCATATTGTGTACCAAAACATGCTGGGATAATGTTCCACCACCCCCTTTGACCTGTGCCTATGCCTGAGCCATTCCGACATGCCAACATCTCATCAGTTCTCCAAGGCATTGCCCAAATTAGGCCTATGCTCATGAACAACTGCCATAATCTACTGTTAACCTGACAGTGTGAAGAGATGGCTTATTGTTTCATTTCAGTTCCACACAAAAAACATTTGTAGCACAAAGGCAATGCTCTCTATCAGATTGTCATGTGTCAAAACAGCCTGTTTCACCACTAGCCAGCAAAATTCACTTTAATTGGTATTTTTTGTCTTCCATATGTGTTTCCAGTGCCAGGGCCCAAAATGTTGGTGACTTCTGTTTAAAATCCTGTAAGCTGATTTTACTGATAATATTCCGTTGTTATTCCTGTCGCATACCAGCTTGTCTTCTTCTTCAGTCCTCTTGTTCTGTGGTTCCCCTGAAGTTGTGTAGCATACTATAGAAGTCAGTCACTCTGCTTACCTCCCAATTATTTAAAAATCTTCTAAATATTAGGTTCCAGTTCTGTGAACTCCAAGTTTCTGCTGTTATCCTTATCTTGTCACCAACATTGGCTGTTTCTATTTGTGTGCATAAATAGAACTTTGCTTTAGTTACAATTACTTTGCAGAAGGTGCTGCTAAGCCATATGATTTAAGGTCCTTAAAACCTTTAAAAAAAAGAAAAAAGAATCTTTAAAATTTGCCACTTTCAATCTATCTTTATTTATGTGAGTTTGAAGGAGTGATTTGTACAACTGGGGTGCACCTATAATATTGTTGTTTAACCGTGTCTGTAATTTCTTGATTGGCATCGTTCTCCAATTGATGCAATATTTCTTATTCGAGCTGTTTGGGCTCTGTAGATGCTGCTTTATTCTTTTAACATGCCCCATTTACATTCAATGGTACTTCTACTTTGATTGAAAGCTAGTTAGGGTTGTTATATGAATCCCCGTTTTTTGTGTCGCTCTATTAAGATCATCTCAGTCCAATATTATGATAAAATAAAAAACAAAAAGCAGTAGAGGTTCTTTATATTATTTAGTGGCATATAAATCTCTGATAGGACTAGAAGTCCCTTAGGAAATATTGTACCTAAATTAAATGTGCGAGCGTAACTAAAAATCAATTCCCCTAATTGGTATCCTCAATATAGATTCTTTTCTTTCATTATACCTTATTAATTGTTAGGCTTACATGGTTTCCTAGAGATTTTACGCCTTTTGAGAAAACTTTCTTTTATGTTATTTTTGGTCTACCTATAAGCCTTGCTTGCCATGGTTTACGCCCATGGACCAATGTAATTGGTGGTTGACGTAAGGCAGATATGACCAAACCATCTCAAGCGACTGTCTCTCATTTTATCCTCTATGTATGCTACTTGCACCTTCTAATGGATGTGGTATTTCTAGCTACTCCCTCCGTTTCAGCTTATGCGTCACTATTTCCTTATTAATCCGTTCCTGTGGAAAGAGGAAGAAATTTGAATAATTTTATTCATATCTTTGAATGTCAAATACATGGCTTTATATACAAGAAGAGGTTAGCAACAAAATCATCTAAATCTTATAAAATCTGGGATTATACAGAATAAAATAAAAAAGAATCAAATTTGATATTCTAGATTACAACAAATTATCTCTAAAATCTTAGAGGATCAGATGTTGATATGGAGAATATCTTCCTGAAATCCTCTATCATTCAATACTCCCCCTGAAGCTGGTGAATGGATATCTTCCATTCCTAGCTTGCTTATCAGGTCTTGAAATACATTGTTTGGCAGTCCTTTTGTTAAAACATGGGCCAACTGATTTTTGTAGATACAAATGGCGTACAGATGAATCCACTATCTAATTTCTCCTTAATGAAGTGTCTATGTATCTCAATATGCTTAGTACGATCATGTTGTACAGGATTATGAGCTATACTTATTGCTGATTTATTGTCACAATATAGTCTCATAGGACCTTCCCATCTTATCTTCAAATCATCAAGGATTATCTTTAACCATAACAACTCACAAACTCCCATCGCCATAGATCTGAGTTCGGATTCTGCGCTTGATCTGGCCACAACATTTTGTTTTTTACTTCTCCAAGTCACAAGATATCCTCCTAAAAAGTACAGTATCTAGAAGTTGACCTTCGATCCATTAGTGAACCAACATAATCCGCATAAGTATAAGCCTCTAAAACCATGTCTCCTACTCTTCTGAATAGTATTCCTTTTCAGGGACTTACTTTAAGATATTGTAGAATCCTGTTGGCCGCTTTGAGATGCATTTCTATAGGGTCATGCATAAATTGGCTAACAACACTTACAACAAAGGCGATATCTGGCCTTGTATGAGACAAGTAGATCAATTTTCCTACTAGCCTTTGATACGAGCCTTTATCTACCACAAAATCGTCTGGAGCACTACACAAACCCATGATTATATTTAATTGGTGTGGCCACTGGTTTACACCCTAATTTCCTTGTTTCATTCAACAAATCAAGCATATATTTTTGTTGGGAAATAAAGATTCCTTGTTTAGAATGTGCTACTTCAATTTTCAAAAAATACTTTAATTTTTCAAGTTCTATCAAATTCCTTGAGTAAACAATTCTTCAAATTGTGTATCTCCTTTGAATCATCATCTGTTACTATGATATCATCTTCATAGAATAATAGAGCAGTTACCTTTCCTGTTTTTGAGTGTCTTATGAACAAGGTATGGTCTCCGTGGCTCTGCCGATAGCCTAGCTTGATCATAACCTTTGTAAATCTTCCAAACCATGCACGGGGTGATTGCTTTAGTCTATAAAGTGCCTTCTTCAGTCTACATACCATTCCCTTCTTGCTTTTAAAACCAGGTGGTACCTCCATATAGATCTCCTCATCTAAATCTCCATGTAGAAAAGCATTATTAACATCAAATTGCTATAGGTTCCAATTAAAAATTGTAGCTAATGACAATAAGATCCTCACTGTATTCATTTTTGCCACTGGGGCAAGTCTCCAAATAATCAATTCCATAGGTCTGTGTATAACTCTTTGCTACCAAATATGCTTTAAATCTTTCTATAGACCCATTGACTTGTATTTCACGGTAAACACCCATCTACACCCTACGACTTTTTCCCTTTTGGTAATTCAACCATTTCCCAAGTTTTATTCTTCTGCAATGTTTCCATTTCCACCTTCATAACTTCTTCCCACTCTTTTTTACCTAATGCTCCAGACAAATTTTTTGGAACAGGAATTGTGTGGAGGTTACTGAGAAAAGCTTTATGGCTTGGGGATAGGTTTTAATATGTCAAGGAAAGGCACAAAGGGTGTTGTGTGCAGGTTCTGGTTCCTTTTCTAAGTGCAATGGGAAGGTCAAGGTCATTTGGTTGGTTATGTTCTTCATGATCAGTTTGGTTTGGTGTTTCTGATGGTTCAACAGGTTCAGAATAGGTATTAGGAGCAGGAACATGAAGAGATAATTGTGGTTGAGTAGTTTGATTAGTTAGCATCTTTCTTCTGGAATAAACCTGCAATGGTGGATTACTTTCTTGAATTCCTTTATCTATATCAAGATTAGAAGACTCAATAGGTTCATTAGGATTTAGAGACTCAGACGAGTGAAGAGATGGTGACTCAGGCAAGGACATAGATAAGGATTTATCATGGATAGGAATAGACAAATCAAGTAGTGATAAGTCTAGAGATCCTTTTTCATCCAATGATTCCCCCTGGGTGTAAGAATTTTTAAAAAATGATTCACTTTCATCAAATGTGACATCAGTTGAAACAAAAAACTTCTTGGTTGATGGTTGGTAACACTTCTATCCTTTTTGAGTAGGAGAATATCCAATAAAACACACTTAAGAGCGCGTGGATCTAATTTCCCTCTATTATGAGAATGCATGTGAACATAGGCAATACTCCCAAAGATTCTAGGAATCAATTTACTGGAATTTTCGAAATTCGGGAAGAAACTCCTAAAAGTATCAAGAGAGCACTTAAAATTCAGAATTCTTAATGGTATTCTGTTACTTAGATATGCAACAGTCAGGACAGTGTCCCCCCAATACTGATATGGAACCCTTTTGTGAAACAATAGTGATCTAGTAATGTCAAATAACAAACCGTTTCTTCTCTCCGCTATCCCATTTTGTTGAAGAGTATTGACACATTAAGATTCGTGAATAATTCCCTCATTTTTTGAAGAAAACAGAGAGGTTTTAATTGCAATAGTCCTTGACATTATCAGAACACAATCTTTTAATTGTCACATCAAATTGGGTTTTAACCAGATTAAAAAAGGTAGGAAGAACGTGGCTGACATCTGTTTTTTGCTTTAACAAATAGATCCATATTACTCTTGTACAACCATCTAGCACGAGAAATATTAGGAATGGAAGAGGGTCCCATACATCAATATGAATAAGAGAAAATGGAGTATGACATCTTTTTGTTGCTTATTGGAAAGGAAACACATTTATGTTTTGCGATTTCGCAATCTTCACAATGAAAAGACTCAACAACCAAATTTTTGAATAACGATGGAAACATTAGCTTGATCACATAAAAAGAAGGATGACCTAAGCGACGATAATAGAGCCAAACTCTCTCTTTATTGGACATAACAGATTCAAACAAGAATGAACTAGATAAGGAATTCTTAATTGTGTCTCCACCATTGTGAAAATCCAGAAAATAAAGACCACCTTTCTCACTAGCACGCCCAATCATCTCCTTCATGTCCTGTTTCTGAAATGCACAATCTGAAGAGAAAAAGGTTACTTTGCATTTGGAATCTTTGGTGACTTCGTGGACAAAAATGAGATTAGCAAATAACTTTGGGACATGAAGAACATTCTTAAGTATCAAAGACTTTCCCAATTGTATGTCTCCTTGGCCAGCTAGAGTAATAACTGAACCATCAACTATAGTTATTTTTTTATAGCTAGGGCAAGGTGAATATGATATAAAGAGATAGGAGGAACAAGTCATATGATCAGTTGCCCCGGAATCAACCACCCACATTGGAGAGAATTTATCTTTAACATTAGCAACAAAAGTGGAAGAAATACCTGCAGAGGCCATTGAACAACTACCTGCCGAAGATGATATCTCCAGAGATTCCAGTTATTTCTTCAATTTCTCAATATCTTCTTTGTTGAATTCTGAGACTAACGGACTTTTTTCATCAACCTGAGGGCTACTAGCAATGTGTGCCTGCTTTCCATCAAAAGTATTTTTGGTTGGAGGTTTACCATTGAGTTTATCTCTCTCGTGTGCCGGTACTTTTTGCAGTAAGTGCAGTAAAGATTGTCCCTGTTGACAATCTGTTTGAATGAACTTGCGGGCTTGATAGTGCTCTCCAATTGTGAAACTTCAGATTCCTTTTTATTTGTCCCTTTTGTCATGAGAGCTGATCCTTCATTTATTTGAGTTTCAAGCATAACACTCCTCTGTCCTTCCTCTGTTCGTATAATGTCCATTGTCTCATTCAATGATGGCAGGTCTTCTTTCCCTAAAATTTGCACTCGTATAGCATCAAACTCTGCATTTAGCCTGCAAGAAAATCATAAATCCTTTCTTTTTCTATAAATCTTTTCAAAATTACAGCATCGTTTGTGCAACGCATTTGAATGCATTGATAGTGATCCATCTCTTGCCACAACCCCTGTAAAAAGTTAGAATATTCAGTGACAGATCGAGCTCCTTGTTTTGTTGCAGGCAATTGTGTTTTTATTTCATAGCTTCTGGCAGCATCATGAACTTTAAAGTATGTCTCCTTCATTGCATCCCAAATTTCCGTAGCAGTATTCAGAAACATAACAGTATCACTAATTTCTGGAAGCATGGAGTTCCATAACCATGACATCACCATTGAATCATGTTCATTCCATGCATCAAACTTGGGGTCTTCTTTGGATAGCCCTGTACCGAGGAGATGTCTTAATTTCCCTTTACTTTTAAAAAAGGTACGAACAAGCTGAGACCATTTTAGATAATTTTTCCCATTCAACCGATAAGAGGCTGGAATATTTTATAAAACTCCAGTTAAAACTGTAGAGCTATGCTCGACAGTGGCAGAAACATTTTCAGAGACTGGAGTATTCGCAATGGTACTCTTTTCGGACATGGTTTTTAAATGGTTTCAACCTTTGGGCGGAATAAAGAGGACAAATATGATGAAACGATGGATGAATGAAAAAAATCAGTCAGTAATAAGCCTAAGGCTATGATACCATATGGAAAGAGTAAGAAACTTGAATAATTTCATTCATGTCTTTGAATGTCAAATACATGGCTTTATATAGAAGAAGAGGTTAGCAACAGAATCATCTAAATCCCATAAAATCTGGGATTATACAGAATAAAACCAAAAAGAATCAGAATTTGATATTCTAGATTACAATAAATTATCTCTAAAATCTTAGAGGATCAGATCTTGATATGGAGAATATCTTCCTGAAATCCTCTACCATTCAACAAAAAATAATGATACATTTCATATCTGAAAATAATTAATCTTTAAGCTTTTCATGTTACTCTTAATTAGAAGCTTTTATAGTCACACAGATGTTATGGCATTTTTAAACTACAAACTTCAAAAGTTATAAAGAATCAGAATTTGATATTCTAGATTACAATAAATTATCTCTAAAATCTTAGAGGATCAGATCTTGATATGGAGAATATCTTCCTGAAATCCTCTACCATTCAACAAAACGTAATGATACATTTCATATCTGAAAATAATTAATCTTTAAGCTTTTCATGTTACTCTTAATTAGAAACTTTTATAGTCACACAGATGTTATGACATTTTTAAACTACAAACTTCAAAAGTTATAAAGCCAAATGTTATAGCATGTTTGAGACCACAAGTTTCAAAAAATTTCTTTTCTTTCAATGTGCCGAGTCAAACTATGTTGCATAAATTGGAGTAGTGGGGGTAATAATAACAACAACAACCCAGTATAATTCCACAAGTGGGGTCTGGGGAGGGTAATATGTACGCAGACCTTACCCCTACCCCGAGGGGCAGAGAGGCTGTTTCCAGGAGAACCTCGGTCAAGAAAGCAACAAGAGATGATATATTAGTACTATCAATAGACTCATAATAAATTAACATAAAATAATATAAAATACATAACATAACATAAGGGTCATGTCCTCAGTAATCCTAAGTCGCGCCATGTCCTTCCTGATCATCTCTTCCCAATACTTCTTAGGTCCCCCTCTACCTCTCATCGTGCCCACCACAGCCAGTCGCTCACACCTTCTTACCGGGTGCGTCAGTGCTCCTCCTCTGAATATGCCCGAATCATCTGAGTCTTGATTCCCACATCTTGTCCTCCATTGGGGTCACACCCACCTTCTCACGAATATCTTCATTCCTAATCTTATCCATCCTTGTATGCCCGCACATCCACCTCAACATCCTCATCTCTGCAACTTTCATCTTCTGGATGTGTGAGTTCTTAACACTATGATATAATAGTGGGGGTATTAACACTGATATTTCTCTTATCACAATTAATTTTATTTTCATTTAAAGGGACTTTCTTTTGGTGATAATACTTTTTGTAAAAAAGCAACATTGTGACTTATCAATTATAAAAATATAAAGAAAAAAGAAAGAAAAGAGAAAGCTCTTTTCTCTTCATCATGATGCAAGGATTTATTTAAGCATCTTATGAAACGACGTAATAGTAATTTAAGATGGACAAAGATATGCTTATGTTGATATCATTTGAACTAGTTTAACAACACACTATGGGAGGGTACAGTGCTTACGGACTTGGTGACTTACTGTTAAGTTACACGGTCTTATCTATGTAGGACATGCAAATGACAACCAAATGTGAAATAAATAAGATTTTTATACCAATACCAATATTATTTGTTTAGTACCTTAAACCAAGCGATCCCTTAATGATAGCACTACTTCAAGTTCATATCTCTTATACATACGGGATATCTCATGTGTTGGCAGGAACAATATGGCAATGGAAGTCACTCAGCTCCTTCTAAATGCACAATCAGTTGATTCAACAGCGCGAAAACATGCAGAAGAAACATTGAAGCAGTTTCAGGAGCAAAATCTTCCTGGTTTTCTCTTGTCACTGTCTGGAGAGCTGGCTAGTGAGGATAAGCCAGTTGATAGTCGCAAGTTGGCAGGGTTAATATTGAAGAATGCTTTGGATGCCAAGGAACAACACAGGAAATATGAACTTGTCCAAAGATGGCTATCACTTGATGTGACTGTGAAGACCCAAATTAAAACATGCTTGTTACAGACCCTCTCTTCTCCTGCATCTGATGCTCGTTCAACTGCTTCACAAGTCATTGCCAAGGTTGCTGGCATTGAGCTGCCTCAGAAGCAGTGGCCTGAGTTGATCGGGTCACTGTTGGCAAATCAACAGCTCCCTGCTCATGTCAGGCAAGCTACTTTGGAGACACTAGGGTATTTATGTGAAGAAGTTTCTCCTGATGTTCTGGAGCAGGATCAAGTGAATAATATCCTTACAGCTGTAGTTCAGGGTATGAATGCTGAAGAAGGGAACAATGATGTGAGGCTTGCTGCTACCCGAGCACTATATAATGCACTTGGTTTTTCTCAGGCAAATTTCAACAATGATACGGAGCGGGACTTTATTATGAGAGTTGTCTGTCAGGCCACTCTGTCTCCTGAAGTCAAAATTCGGCAGGCTGCTTTTGAATGTTTAGTCTCGATTTCATCTACTTACTATGAGAAATTAGCTCCTTATATTCAAGACATCTTTAGCATTACAGCAAAAGCTGTTAAAGAGGATGAAGAGCCTGTTGCTCTTCAAGCCATTGAATTCTGGAGCTCGATCTGTGACGAGGAGATTGATATTTTAGAAGATTATGGGGGTGAGTTTACTGCAGATTCTGATGTTCCTTGCTATAATTTCATCAAGCAGGCTCTCCCTGCACTTGTCCCTATGCTATTGGAGACACTTCTTAAGCAAGAAGAAGATCAGGATCAGGATGAAGGTGCTTGGAATCTTGCAATGGCCGGAGGCACTTGCCTTGGTCTGGTCTCAAGGACTGTAGGAGATGACATTGTCCCTCTTGTTATGCCATTCGTTGAGGAGAATATTACAAAGCCTGACTGGAGGCAAAGAGAGGCTGCCACTTATGCCTTTGGCTCCATTTTGGAAGGTCCTTCACCTGATAAGCTAATTCCCATTGTTAATGTTGCTCTAAGTTTCATGCTTACTGCATTGACTAAGGATCCCAATAGCCATGTGAAGGACACTACAGCATGGACCCTTGGAAGAATATTTGAATTTCTTCATGGCTCAACAGTGGAGATACCCATTATTACTCCAGCAAACTGTCAACAGATCATTACAGTTCTACTTCAGAGCATGAAGGATGCTCCAAATGTTGCTGAAAAAACATGTGGTGCTCTCTATTTTCTTTCCCAAGGGTATGGGGATGTGGGTGCATCATCTCCCTTGACACCTTTTTTCCAGGAGATCGTGCAATCCCTTCTCACAGTGACACACAGAAAAGATGCTGGTGAGTCACGACTTAGGACTGCTGCATATGAGGCACTGAATGAAGTTGTGAGGTGTTCAACAGATGAAACAGCTCCCATGGTTTTGCAACTAGTTCCTGTCATTATGATGGAGCTCCACCAGTGTCTTGAGGCTCAGAAGCTTTCATCTGATGAAAGAGAAAAGCAGAGTGAGTTGCAAGGTCTTTTGTGTGGATGCTTACAAGTTATTATCCAGAAGTTGGGAGCATCAGAACCGACAAAGTATGTTTTCTTGCAGTATGCTGATCAGATCATGAGCCTTTTCTTCAAGGTCTTTGCATGTAGAAGTGCTACTGTGCATGAGGAAGCCATGCTTGCCATTGGAGCACTTGCCTATGCAACTGGTGCTGACTTTGCCAAGTACATGCCTGAATTTTACAAGTACCTGGAAATGGGTCTTCAGAATTTCGAGGAGTACCAAGTCTGTGCGGTCACAATTGGTGTTGTGGGTGATGTATGCAGAGCATTGGAGGATAGGATATTGCCTTATTGTGATGGTATAATGACACAGCTTCTCAAGGACCTATCAAGTAACCAGCTACACCGTTCTGTAAAGCCACCAATATTTTCGTGCTTTGGTGACATAGCCTTGGCGATAGGAGAGAATTTTGAGAAGTACTTAATGTATTCAATGCCTATGCTTCAGAGTGCTGCAGAGCTGTCAGCCCACACATCTGGTGCTGATGATGAGATGATAGAATACACGAATCTTCTAAGAAATGGAATCTTGGAGGCCTATTCCGCTATATTTCAGGGCTTCAAGAATTCTCCGAAAACCCAACTGTTGATTCCCTATGCACCTCATATCCTTCAATTCTTGGATAGTATTTACATGGAGAAAGACATGTAAGTATTGCTTGATCGCTTCTACATTTCTCTTTTCCTCTATCTATGAAGGTCATTGATGTTCTGATGTCCTGGATTTACCCCCTTTCTTCTCCTGAATTTCAGGGATGATGTGGTAATGAAGACTGCTATTGGAGTCCTGGGAGATCTAGCGGATACTCTGGGCAGTAATGCTGGTTCTTTAATTCAACAATCAGTATCAAGCAAAGACTTTTTGAATGAATGCTTGTCGTCAGATGACCATTTGATTAAGGAATCTGCTGAGTGGGCCCAGATGGCAATTAGTCGTGCCATTTCAGTTTAAAGCGCTGATACATACTTTTTTCTTTTTTTCATGTCCCTGCATGCATGTAATTGTGTCGAGTAGATCCGAGATTGCATTCATGTGTCAAGTCATTGCCATTTTCTGACAATGGAAAAAATTTGCATTCAAGTTGTCAGACACATGTGCCAGCACCGTCGGCGGGGTTATTTTGTTTTGCGATGGGGTGGGTCATGGTGATTGCTCGGGTGTTGAGGGCCTTCCATTTATACTGAACGTGATGTTAGTATGTTACTGATGCTGTATATTGGGGTTGGGAGGGAATGTTCCTGTTATTTACTGAAGAAAACAAGGTTCCTGGCTCAGCTTGTGGGTCTGACCTGGTGCTCTAACAAGAAATGCGGAGGTCCTGGTGTTCCTATCTTCCTCAAGGGTCGGCATGTACAAGTCCCAAGTTTTGGTAGTCTTGATACTCAGCCATTGCTTCTTTTTTATTTTCTCACAAATATATATATTTCTTTTCTGAGTTGGTCGGTCCGCGTCTTTGTCGGAATCAGCTGCATCTGTTTTATAGTGGGGAATTACATAGCATCTCATTCATTTCTTTTGCATATACTTATGGTGGGGTTAGCTCGTTATTTAGAGGCATTCCATCAGACTTCTTTCTTATTTTACGTCTCTTGTTACAGAATTTTTCATTTATTAAAAGTCAGTATTACAAATATCGTGCGCACATGATAGCATGTATTCTTTCCCTTTTGCGCTGTTAAAGTACAGGTTTTTTCTAACATTTTAAAAGGACTGCTCTTTTGATTGTTAAATAGTGTATTCATTGTCTTTCAAGAGTATGATATTGAAATGTCAGCAACTTCAATGACATTACAAGGAATTGGAAGTCACTTGTTTTTTCAAGTACCATTTTTTGGTATCAGGATCATTTTCCAGGTTTTAGGTGCTACATTTCTACACAAATGCATGTATGTTCTTTTGTTATTGATGCTGCGTTGGGATTTAGCCTATGTTATAGAAGAAGGTCTAAGACAATTTCTCTTGGCAAATCTTATATAATTTAATTATTAGTAAAACATAAAAAGAAATTTATAAGCTCATCTTTCATTCATTTTTTATATAGGGGGAAAAAGGCGCAAAATGAAAAAGAAAAGAAGAATTCTGTTACCAAATCCAAGACAATAAGCGAAGCTGATTTTGAAAAAGCTGAAGCTAGAAAAGTGGAGCGAAGCCTACTCATCCATAAAATTAGAAAGTAGAACTGTTGGCAACCCGAAAATGGGCAAACGCCGGAGTAGAATGTGTTTTTTTAATACAAACACATATTGAATCGAACCTACAAGCATTAGCAAATGGTTAGAGCTTCATGAACATGGAGTGTGTTTAAATTATAGTGGAGTACTAGCAAAATTTCTTAGACTATATACTCAATAGTTCAAAGTTGTTAATTAATCATTATGTCGTTGCATCCCAGAAAATCAAACAAAGTTGCTGCAGTGCTAACACCAGTCATGATACAAGAAGAAAGAAAGGCAACCATAAAGTGATTACACCAATAATGCAGTTGTTGTCGCTGAAATGATCCATAGAGTGCATCCGCCAAGATTTTGATTGATTTCTTAACCACTTAGTTTACAGAGCTGCTGCATTCTTAAACCTCTTAATCCTACAGTTGGAAAATCTCTATTCTTTTCTGGTTCATATATACATATATATCCAACTGCTGCAGAATTTGAACTGCCTAAGGGGATAGCATACCGTATTCTAAGTGATTGTGAATAAAGCTTGTCTGCCTGGTCAAAAGTTTTGGTCATCCATCTGTCTGCCTTGTTTACAGGTCAATAGTTAACCTCAACTGTATCAGAAAAGGTATATATAATAGCAAATGTAGACCACAAACTACTACTAGTAAATAAAGCTTACAAAAAAGCTGAGGACCCCAGGATTTTATGCTCTAAATTGAGTCAAATGGATCTTGATCCCATGCATAACCATTTGATGTCCTTTTTTATGATGATTAAAAGGAATCTAACCAGGTGACAATTTTGACAACATCAAAATAAGGCAGAGTTGATGGATCGAATGAACCCTTACTATGCAACTTCTGGTTTTATAAGACTCGTGTCTCTCTTCTGCTTCTTCTGTTACCGATGTGGGACACACAAACTGGCTCACACCTCTTTCTTATTTCCTCATCTTCTATTCTATTCTATTCGCTAATTTTGAAACAACAAATACTACCGCCTAAATAATTCTTAATTTTCTCCATTTCTCTTTCCCTCGCAATAACATTTTCCTCCTATCAATTTATTTCGCTTGCTTGAATTTACATATTTTGAAGCTTAAAAGACAATAATTTGAATGTGGATTTTTAACTTTGACCAAAATATATAAATATAAAGGAAATCAAATGAAATGAAAAAAGAGAGAGAGATCATATTATAGATTGAAAATAAATATAAAGTATATCAGATCAATTTTGTTTTCCTTCTATTATATTTCAATAAATCTAAGTCACTGTTAATCACGGAGAATGTTGCTCTTCTTGCTATTTATTTAACGCAAAAAATAATATTCAAGGTTAAAGAAATTAATTTTATATGACGGACCACATGCAACCAATTTAATCCAAAAGATATAAATTTGTTAATGTGATATGATAGAGAAGTGAAAATAAATTCAATGACAGATATTATAAAAATAAAAATTAAAGTAAAGAAGAAATAATTCTTATTGGATGATCCTTGATAGTATGATGAGACGAACAGAGTTTGAAGAGATGAATTATGATAAACTTGGGAGTAAGTTGCTATGAATTACAAAGTATAGAACTAGAGAAAAAAAATTAGATGATTACAATGGTGAGAAAGTATTTCTATCTATAAGGCTAAATCTAAATAACCATTCTCCTTGAATTATGAGTCCATTATGAACATTTACTTAATCCAACTGTTGCTTTTGGAAGACTTGTAACAGCTGAGTAAATGTTGGAATTCTATAACTAATGAATTAATTCCGTAATTGATGAGTAAATTCTGTAACTGATGATTCAGTCTCTTGAGTCAATGTCGTGCATGTTGAGTTAATTTGGTACATGTTGAGTCAATTTCATAATTGATTGCCTTTATTCTGACCCTTACAACTATTTATTGCATTTATTGTATGTTACATAATTAATTTATGACTGATGGTATAATGATGGTAAATCTTATGTAATCCGGGACTAATTGATTCTTTTCTCATTTGTAATTATCAGCTATTCTCACGTACCTGATTCGAGACTATTTTATGATGATTAGTTCTGAGACTAATATGCATGGTACGGGTATATTCAGTCCCGTGGGTATTTCACATATCATCTTTACATGTCATTCTTTACTTTTTTATAACTTTGTTGACACATTTCGACATTTAGTAGACCCACATAGCGAGTCTATTTTTTATTAATACAGATAGTCCCCCGATTGTAGGTTACTCACTATGATATGACCGAGAAATGGAAGATTTTGTCCTTTTCACCCTCGCTTCTACCTTATTAAAAGTTTGCGGGAAAAATTCAATAGGGACAAAAGCTGGGTGAAGGGAAAAGGAGTGCAGAACTTAGAAATTTAGATAAAAACTCTACTACTAATTTTCCTTTCCCCAATGATAGGTTAGTGCTGAAAAGGTACCACTACTACAGAAAGCTTGATCTCGAGTTTTTGGTGTTCATCCAGAACTTTTAATCTTTGAGTTTTGACTATTGGATTATCAGTTGTATCCAAAATTTTTATAACATTACAGTCTTAGAGAGCGAAACTATTAATAACTAGAAATTTTGTACTTCTGATTTTGATAAAGTCCAGGATTTTAATGCATCAAGTTAACTTTGCGATTGGGAAACAAAACATCTGACCATTAGCCATTTGGTTAGATAATTTTGTTATAATTAGACTCGTAATTGGATGTGTGTTCGGAATTTGTGAATTTCATTGGGTTACGAGGTGCAGGCCTAGGGTTGACTTTTTGGATTGCCTTTTTTATTTTGATTAAATATCTTAGATTTATCGTATAAAACCAATTTCTATAGCTTTAATTGATAGTTTTACGTTATTTTGCCCGCATTTGAGCCATTTGGAGGTTGATAGGCATAGGAATGGTTTGTTAGGGAAGTAATTTGGCTTGCTTAGGTAAGTATCTTATATAAACTTGATTGAGGCACTAGCTACTTGAATTATTCGTGATAACTATGTGCTATGGGAACGCACATGTGTCTCTGTGTGTATGTGTGTGTGTGTGGGGGGGGGGGGTATTTGTCTATGCTCGGGTTGTACTTAGAATATGGTATGCGTAGAACTTATTGGTATGCCTTAAGTTATCTTATCATATTTGTGACATTGTTGTGAACTATTTTGGCTATGTTTGAGGATACATAGAGGTTTAATCCCTGAATGAACTTGATAAATGCTATTCTGTGATGAAACTGTTGATTTGAACTATGATAGCAATCTTTGCACTTACCTACACTTTAACATGTCATTTATACTAATCTAGGAGAATGAGATTTGTTATTCATTTACAGGATACATGTATTCTTGTTTACTTGCTCCTGTGTGATATGATTGGACTGAGTGTATGTGATCGTACCGGGCATATTATGTTGTTACATCTGTGACCGTGCCGGACGGATTATGTTGTTATGCATATGACCATGCCAAACGAATTGTGTTATATTGATGTGACCACGCTAGGTAGATTGTGTTGTTACGCATGTGACTACGTCGAGCGGATTGTACTGTTATGCTTGTGACCACATCGAGCAGATTAGATATTGAGCTTGTGACCATGTCAGGCTGGTAAGATTTTAAATTAGCCATGCTTGCGTGCGGATATGTATCTATCCCTCTAATATCACCCTATCGTATTTCTATCCTGATGGTGTACACCCGGATATTGAGGAAAAACTAATCAATGGTTTGGTATAGAATTGGAAAACTAGAGGAAATCGGCTAGTGTTTGTTAGGATTTTGCATTTCATCTTTACTTGCAGTTTCCGTGGTTATTTACCTGATTTAACTGCATATCATCTCTATATGCTGAACATTAACTAGGAAGAATATTTAAGAAACTGTTCACATATGCTTCTTCCTGTGCTTTATGACTTGATTTCATTATTATTTTGTACTAGTTAAAACAATGAAACTGTACCAGTTATAGCAAGCATTATATATAATTTGCGCTTCTTTTACCTCATCAAGGTTAACTACAATACTTATTAAGTACCTTGGATCAGCTGTACTCATTCTACACTCTGCACTTCGTGTACAGATCCAGGTACATCTGGATGCGGTGATCGCGAGATTTGTACTATTACATGCTCGAAGACTTTTGAGATAGCTGTTGTGACGCCCGCGAACCTTGATTCTCCTTTCTTTTATTTTCTTCAGTATTGTTCTACTATTCAAACAGTTGTACTAGAGTTTGTTTTATGTTGAGATGTTGCAGTGCTCATGTACTCGTTGACACTAAGTGCTGGGATGGTTGTAGTAGTGTTTCAATTACTTTTATCAGATATTTATGAGATTCTTCCGTTGTTGAGTTTAGGTAAACTTTTTTTATTCAAATATTTAGCTGTTATGTGATTGTCGTCTTGCCTACTAAATGTGTTAGGTGCCATCACGACGGGTTAGAATTTTAAGTCGTGACATAAATCAATGCATATCCAGTAACCTCTAACCCCGGAGAAATAGTGATGAGGATGCTGCAGATCGAGGCGTGGAGAGAAATTCATCACTAAGTCTCCGGATAGTGCACATGCGGCCCCAAATGACCGCCTGAAGTACATGCCTCAGTACCTGCACAATTAATGCAAAAGTGTAGTATGAGTACTTAAATTAATTCACACCCAGTAAGTATTTAGTCTAACAAAAAAGAATAGTAACGAGGGGTCGACATCTATACATACTAGTGGTCCAATAATTAAAATACATGAAAATAGACAGGCATGAAACACAACAATTAGCAATGATATTAGTAACTATAACATAATAACATGAAAGCCTCGAATACCACATGCTATCTCAAATATACAAGGAACATCAAGTAAATGTGAAATCTCATGTCAAGAAGGAAAACTCATGTATATTCTGACTCCTATTGATATTACGCACGAATTCTAACAAGGTTGTATGGTCTGATCCATAATAATAATGTACATTACTGAGGTCATACGACCCGATCCATAGGTGCATTTCAAATGTACTACTGAGGCCATATGGCCCGGTCCATAATATTATTTCATAGCACTGTGAAGGTGTATGACCCGATTCACATGAATAGAGAAACTTTCTGAACTATCTGTCATATAAACATAAGACGAGGATAGGAATGTGAAGAAAACATAATTTTATCAAAAATCAAGTATCCCGCTAAAACTCAAGGTAAAGAGGCTCGGTCAAACATAAAGTCTAATCCAATCACACATATAAATTTAAGCAATTAAACTAAAGTTCAAGTAGCACAAATAAGACATGGTAAAGATCTAAGTCTATCCAAGCATAAATATGATAGCTATGCATGAACTCTCATTACCTTGCACGTACGTAGCACCCATAACAAGTAGCACATAACTATTAGAATACCTACGAGATCATTCACTCTTACAAGATTAGCAAGAGTCTTACCTCACTTCCAAGCCCTTTACTCTACTCTCAAACCTCACTAGTCACCTCTAAATAACACCGAGCAACCTGAAACTAATCAAAAGACGCATAAATCAACCAATATATGCTCAAAAGTTTATAATTTAACTAACAAAGTAATTTCCTAATCCAACTTGGAAAGTGAACAAAAGTCAATCTTGGGCCCACATGCCCCGATTTCAGAAATTTTTGAAGATAAATGTTACACATAGCCTTACAAACTCAAATATGTACTTACACTTAATTCCATAATCAATTTCGTGGTCAAATCTCATTTTTACTAAATCCTAGGTTTTTTTAACAAAATCTCAAAATTTCACTACTCTTAATCCATGTATTTAACTCATAATAAATAGAAATCAATCACCTTATGATACTTGGTGAAAACCCTCCTCCGAATCATCATACGAACCTATTGGAATCTTCAAATCCCAATTCTAAGGTAAATGTTGACATAAGTCAAACTAGACCACCTTGGGCCACTATTATGGAACTAAGTATTCCAGATTCAACCTGAATCCTCTAAAGACCAAACCAACTGTCCCTGCAAGTCATAAAATAGGAAAAATACATTCATAATGTCTTAAATGGGGGAACATGAATTTGTAAATCAAAATGACCGATCGGGTCATTACATTCCCCATCTCTTAAATAAATGTTCGTCCTCGGAGTTTATAATCATACCTAAAGTGTGAAATAAATGTGGATATCTACTGTAATGACTTGCGTTTGTTTTAGCATTTGCATTCCATTTAGCTATTTGAAGTCTTGAGTAGTTTTGTATGATGTATTATGACTTTGTGTGAATCGTTGGTCTTAGTTTTCAGGTGATTCAGAAGTGATTTGGAAGAATAATTTTCATGTTTGAAGCTTTATGTTGGAAAAGTTGACAAGTTTGACTTTTGTGTATATGATCTCGGTTTGGAGTTTGATGGTTCTGTTAGGCCCGGATAGTGATTTTGGACTCGAGCGTATGTCCAAATTTGTATTTGGATATATCCAGAAGGTTCCGACAGTAATTGGGGAAAGTTGGAAATTTAAAGATTTAGAATGTTCATAAGTTTGACCGAGAGTTGACTTTGATGAAATCAGGGTTGGATTATAGTTGTTTGACTGAGAGTTTAAACTCCATCTAGAGAGAAACACCCTTCGTGCATAATCACTCTTGCTCACAAGCACGAAAACAACCTTTGTGCAGTTCACTCTTCCTCGGCAAGCATAAATATATAAAATAGTACTAAGCAAGGTGGAAAGCACAATCAACATCAAGAAGAGCGATTAAATGTAACACACCACATGAGATATGACCATTACTCTTGCAACCATAGCCTAACCAACATTTCAAGAATCTGAATGACAAGTATCTCAACAAACTCAACATAACTATTAACATCAATTAGATCAATCAAGGAGTTTCACTATATATTTAGAGCATGGAAGACATATCACATAAAGAATCATAATAGAGAAAAGCTAGTTTTACACGCATGCTTAACCTATAGCAAATGCATATACACCGACCCCAACATATGTTGCACGTAGAAAATAGACCCAATTACATCCTAATTCCCTCAAATTAAGGGTATTGTCACGACCCAAAATTTCACCTCGTTATGATGGCACCTAACCTCCACATGCTAGGTAAGGCAAAATTATGAATGATATAATTCAAATGAAAGGTCACAAATAACAATGAATATGAAGATGAATATCCATACAAAATACCCTAAGTATTGGTAGTATAGGTCATAAGCCACTTAGATTTAGATTTACAAAGATGGTACAAAGAATAAACACAATATCTGTTTGAATATCAATAGAAGTACAAATCCTAAACTGCTAAAAACAAGTGGTAGCTATATTTGAAATGCATGTATATCTTCAATTCTAGCCTCCGTCATCTACAACAGTTCAACGCTAAAATCTGCACGCAAGGTGCAGAAATATAGTGTTAGTAATACCCATCCCATGTACTCAGCAAGTATCTTGACTAATCTCGGTGAAGTAATGATGAATTCTCAGGTCAAAGATACTCACATGGCATAATTTGTACAGCTAAATGACATATATACGTAACCAACAACATTATGAAAATTAAACACGAAATATAGGTACAACCAATCAGTGCACATAAAGAAGACGTGCATAAGTATTTTAACAATTCAGCACATAAAGAAGATATGTATTTGATATCAGAAAACCCGTCAACAATTACATATATAGAAGATATGCATAAGTATTGTACCAGTTTAACAGCTCAACTATAGAGAAGATGTGCATCTAACATCATTACATTATTAAAGCTTGCATATATAGAAGATATATGTGAAATATTAAGTAATCCGTCAATAGTTGCATATAGAGAAAATATGTATGAATTAAACAAGTCAAGTTACACCGATCCACATACGAAGAAGCTATGTGCTATGAATCATCTCAAAAAGTAAAGCAACATATAGAGAACATATGCTTAAAAGCCATGTATATATTCCGGAGATAGCATATAGAGGAGATACACAGCAAAAATCATGTGTACATCCGAGAAGTTTGCATATAAAAAAGATACACAAAATCCAACTATTGGTCAATTTTTCATAACTCGCGTGTACTTCATCAGGAGAAACATGAGAGGTCGATCTTAAGGGAGGGGGGATCTTTATCCCCACGATGCAATGACAACTCACGTGCATAATCATAATCATCGCCACGGAAAAATCAAGTTTCGTAGCAACTCAACCCGCACAGATTACTCACGTGCTACAAATCCAATCCATAACACAAAAAAAATATACAAGAGTACATGTACACAATCAATGAATATCAAAATCACATACTCATGGGCTGATAAATAGCATGCTAAGGTATATTTATGCACATAGAGAATGTGTATACATGTACATATAGAGAAGATATGTACAATGCCTGTATTTACCATTCAAATCCATAATGAATATATGCATTAAAAGGCATGTATATATTTCAAATATATCATATAAAGAAGATATGCAACAAAAACATATTATATACCCAAGGTATTTGCAAATAGAAAGAGATGCAAAAATCAAACATTGATTAGTTTTCCTTATACCGCATGTATGCAATCAAGAGAGAAATATGAGAGGACAACCCTAGGGGATCGATCCTTATCCACACACTGCACGTGCTACCATAACTCAAACTGCATCTGACCATTCACGTGATACCAATTTAGTCCATATCGCACATCAAGATATACAAGAATACACGTGTACGGACAATAGATATCAAATCACATAATCATAAACTGATAAAAGTGACATGCTAAGGTATATGCATGTGAGAAGTGTGCAATCACATATCACATAAGGTGAATACACCACAAAATATCAATTATCATGTTTGAACAGGAGATAACCTACACATGATATCTAGCATGATTTAAGTAGCTCATAAAGGGGTACAACCATGTGAAAAATGATAGCATGAAGCTTAGTATTCAATACAAGGCATAACAAAGTCTAAGAACTACCTCGAGCATGGATGAAAATCTAGTGTATACGCACACGCTCATTCACTGCATGTGCATCACCCTTGGCACGCAGCCCACATCAACATTTCAAACAACTAGTTCCTAAAACCTAGGTTAGGCAAGATACTTACTCAAACAAGCAAAATTAATACTCCAATGCCTTCCCTTGAAAATCGGGTTCTGAATGGCTCGAATCAAGCCAAAACAACTCAATAACATCAAAATAAAGCTATAGGAATCAATTTCAATCTTTACACAATTCTCAAAAGTTAACAAAAGCTAACCTGGTCCCATATGGTCACAACTTGAGTCAAGGGATAGATCCTAACTACCCATAACCTCACGAGTCTAAATATGTGATTAAGTTCAAAAATCAAGTCTAAATAAACCTCCAAATCCTCAATTTCACTATCTTAAGTTGTAGGAAACCCCCCAGATTTCCCTCAAAATTCTATATTTTAAGTGTTAATAATACGTGAAAATTCTTGAAATAATACAAAAATGTCTAGAAATCACTTATCCCAAGGTCTTGTATGAAAGTCTCCTTCAAAAATCGTCTTTCTCTTAGTCTAGGGTTCAAAATATGAGAGAACATGCTAAAATCCCGAAATTAGAAATTCATGTAGTCTGCCCATCACCACTCTTCATGAACATGGTGACTACTTCACGTTTGCGAAGAAAAAAAATGCAAAAACCACAAAAACACATTGTGAATGTAGTAGAACCATCGTGAACGCGAAGCGTAAATGCCCCTGGCCTACCGAATGTGCCCCCCTAATCGCTAAGGCAAAACTCTAACCAGCTTATAGTCTACCTCCCTTTTACACGAGATGCAAACACGAGGACCCAAAAGCCATAACTCTATGCAAACACGACCTTTATCCCGCGAACATGAAGAGCAAAGCGAGCTTACCTAAAATCTTTCTTGGCGATCATGAGACTTGCTCCTCGATCGCGAAGTACACCAAATACCAGCAAAATTTTGCAATTCCAACAATGCTCCAGGTGGTCATAAACTCATCGAGCCCCTCGGGACCCCGTCCAATTACACCAACAGCTCCATAATCAATACCTGGACTTAACCAAAGCCTCGAAATACATACGACAACATCACATAAATGGATTAAAGGTCAAAACAAACTGAATTTCTCTTGAGTTCAAGAACTTCAAAATCAAACACATGATTCAAGCCTAACCAATCTGGATTACAACCAAACTTTGCACACAAATACCAAATGAAAAAAAGAACCTCTTTTAATCAGGACCAACAATTCAATTTCGATGTTATCAAAGTTAACTCCCCATCAAACTCGTGAACTTTCCAAACCGTCAAATTTCTAACTTTTAACAATTGGAGCCAAAACACCTTAGGAACCTCAAAATCCAAATTTCGATACATACTAAGTCCAAAATCACCATAAGAACCTATTGGAGCCATCAAATTACCAATTTGAGGCCGTCTACATAAAATGTAAACCTTGACCAACTCTTACAACTTAAGCTTTCTAAAATAAAACTAAGGGTTCTAATTGACTCCAAAACCTTATTGAAGCCAAAGCAACTATCTACGTAAGTCACAAAATTCAAATAAGCATTGGGAAAACATCAAATAGGAGAACATGGCTCAAATATATAAGACGACCAGCCGATTCGTTACATCAACCATGCGATTTATATAATACCAGTCAAGCATCGACAAATCTTAATACAATGCATATTCTATAACATATACCCTTCTCAAGCAATATCCGATAGGTGCATCATCCTCTTAAACATCTGAAATCCCTTGTGTTGTCTAGAGCTCATCACTTTCCTCTCAAACTGAACCACAACCTTGTCCATTCAATCCCAATTCCACGTGGCTCAGCGTATCTATCATGCTATCGTATGAAAATAGGAAAATCCTATTATCAACTTTGAACCACAAATAGGATGGACACTCCATCAACCAGAATCCTACCACCCAACTCAATCTAGGAGAATATCGCAACATTCAAAAAACCTTCTATACTTTTTGAAGACGTCAATTTCAAGTCGTGGTCGAGACCATCACAACTCTTTGAAACCTATTTCCATAACAAAATCATTAGAATTGTTCCCCATAACTCAACAGAGACAACAAAACTGCCAAACTCAAGAATATTTCCACAAAACACCCGTGAAGCCCTATACACCAAAGGAACCGATCATTTTTACTACTATGTTAACCATACCACTACTAAGCTAACTGAACTTCTTCCGGTTCCTTATGTCTTACTTTCAAGATTACACTTCTCTTACCCAATAGACCATAGTCCTCAATCTAAGCTGGCCCCAAGTGACCCTAACATGGAAAGACATCGTTCTAAGATCCATGGATTATTCCCGCTCATGCACCCAATAGTACTACAAACTAAAATGCCCGCTCCGAAGAGAACTTCTATGAATCTAAATTTATTTCTTTCATCTCTCTATACTGAAATGTAGAATTAATAATAATATAGAAATAGTGCAAATTTCGGCACCATCCAATCAAATCTCAAATCTTAGCCACACAAAATTATAAAAATTCTTAAATATTACATATGAATCTTGAACCCATTATAACCTTCTTAAGAGACATTCACTCTGGAAGTACCCAAAAGATGAACTTGTTGCAAAGAGACTATCATCTGGAAGTACCCAAAAGTTGTGTATACTTAAAGTTTTAATATTCGTGAAGCTTGCCCAAGGTGACACTAATGATGCAACTTTTGAGAGCGAGGTACATGCTCATGTATGGGAACTTAAAAAAAAAAAAGAAGAAGTAGTCCATTGCGCCCACGACTCAACAATAAGACATATCGTTAAAGGATTATGAAAGCTACTAATGTCATGGGCACGCCATCAAGGATGATCTATCATATGGAGAAGTCACGAATGAGTTGAAAACCATGCTTATGTTTCGATCGTTTACATAACTTTAGATTCCTTGTATAGGATGATGTCTCATTATGCTTTTAACATTGATGTACATAACTCTTTCAATATTAAAGTAATAAAATATCTTTTATTCCTTGGCACAAAATTATCTTCTCTTCCTCAATTAAATATGCCTTTAAATTTGAAAGAATTAATATGATGATCCCATGATGCCAAACCTTTTTTTGAACTCATGCGACTGAACTTAGAATGAGAGTCTAAGCTGCCTACGTACCTCGGTAAGAGGATCAAGTCATAACGTAGTTCAGAGGGATGAGTTTTTATTTTTATTTTTTATTTTTTTATGTCCTAATTTTTACCTAGGCCGCCTCTCGCGAGGTTTCAACCTAGCGAATTTTTTTTGCTTTTTTTTTTTGTTTTTTTGGCCGTACACAGTTTAGATCCATGTGGGCCAAGAGTGTAGCAACGTGCAGTTTAAGCTCATGCATCAAGGAGCGTCACAACTTGCAGTTTAGGCTCGTATGTCGAGGAGGGTAGGTGACTTGCATGGGAAGTACTGCTTCTGGAAGTTTCCGTTGATCGGACCAATTCTGAGACCATCCTTATCGACAATTTTGTATGCGCCACTTGAATAGGTTTATTTCACAACATATGGACCATCCCATTTTGAGTTAAACTTGTCGCCTATGTGTTTGTTGAGGATTATGGGTCGTCGAACGGCTAGGACTAAGTCTCCCACTTGGATAGATCGTGGCTGCACTTTCTTGTTGAAGGCTCTAGCTAGTCGAGCTTGATAGCATTCCAATTTTGGTTGCGCTTCCAATCTTTTCTCATCCAGTGCCTCTAACTCTGCTAGGTGAAGTTGAGCATTCTCTTCGGATGTGAGTCCTTCTTAGATTGCTATCCTTAATGATGGAATTCGTTGCTCTAATGGCAGGACTACTTCTACACCATATACCAAGAGTAAGGAGTTGCTTGTGTAGCAATTCTGAAGGTTGTCCGGCATTCCCACAAAGCTTCACCAATTCTCTCATTCCACTCTCTCTCTTGTTTTTTGCAACAACTTTCTTCAAAAGGTTACCAAGTGTCATGTTAAAAGCTTCAGCAAGGCCGTTGGCATGTGCATTATACATTGAATACTTATGTTGCTTGAAGCCGAACTTCTCGCACAGACTCTTCATGAGCTTGTTGTCAAAGGTCGTTCCATTATCATTGATTATGTATCTTGGTATGCTGTACCTAAAAATTATATATAACTTGATAAAATCGACAACAGTCTCCTTTTTCACCTCCTTGAGTGGAGCAGCTTCGGCCCACCTAGAGAAGTAGTTTATAGCGGCCAATATGTAAATATGTCCCTTTGATGACTTTGGAAGCGGTCCAACAACATCAAGTCCCCATGCATCAAATTCCATGAAGCTATAGTTGGATGAAGTGGCTCTAGAGGTTGGTGGATGTAGTTAGCATGAAATTGACATGCTTGGCATCTTTTGGCATGATCCATGCAATTTCATCATTGTCGTCCAATAGTAGCCCATCCTCTTGACGCGGAAATGGAGCGTTGGACCCGATTGGTGTGCTCCATATGAGCCAAAATATGTTTCATCCATCGCTTGGCGGGCTTTTTCATTGTCAAGACATCGCCCAAGAATAGTCCTTCAAAAGAGAGGCGAAATGATATCCCTTTATAGAAGATGAATCATGGCGCTCTTTGTTTGATGTTTATTCTTTGTCGTGGATCTTCAAGTAACTTTCCATGTTAAAGGTACTCTATCAATAGTTGCCTCCAATCTTCTTCTTCAATCACTCGAACAAACGTATGATGGCTTTCGTTGATTCGAAGATCCAGAAGTCTAGGAATAACCCTTCAATGACACACATATACCTTTGTTGACTCATTCTCTCCAAGTGCCATCATCGTGGCCAAGTTAGCCAAAGCATCAGCCTTGTGATTTTCTTTTCTTGGGGTGTGGTTTAAGAACACTCGGTCGAATTTTTCAAGTAAACCAGAAGCATATTACCTCGTAACTCTCCAGAAGTTGGTTGATGATCATCTTAGAGTCTCCGTAGATATAAAACTGTAGAATCTTCATTTCTAATGCCATTTCGAGCCCGACGATCAAATCTTGGTACTCTGCGGCATTGTTGGAGCATGTTTCACCTATAACAAAGGAGAATGGCAAAACTTATCTTTCTGGAGAGATCAACACCACATCTGCCTTCGCACCGTTATGATGTGCATATCCATCAAAGAACAATATCTATGGTGGAAACTCTTTGATGAACTAAACGTCTTCATCTGGAAACTCATCCGAAAGCTCCCATTCCACTAGAAGAGGGTGATTAGCCAAAAAATTGGCTAGTGCTTGTCCTTTCATAGCTTTTTGAGGTGTGTATGTGATCTCATATTGGTTAAACAATATGTACCATCTTGCTAGGCGTCCATAAAGAACAGGTCGAGTCATCACGAACTTCACAAGATCTGCTCGAGAGATGAGTTTGATGGTATATGCTTTAAAATAATGCCTTGGCTTCTTTATTGCATAAAGTAGCTAAGCATATTTTCTTTACAGGCGTATAGTCCATCTCAACTCCTATTAGAGTTCGGCTAAGGCGTTGTTCTTTTTCTTCCTCATTTTCTTGAGCAAGCAATTATCCAAGTGAACGTTCCTGTGCTGCGATGTAGAGTATCAATGGCTTCCCAAGCATTGGCGCCCCTAACATAGGTGGATTCAACAAGCATTTTTTGATGCTTTCAAAAGCATTTTGACATGACTGATCCCAATGAAAAGGGATATCCTTCCTCAATAGATGATTGAAAGGTTGACACTGTTCGACTAGATTAGATATGAACCTCCGGATGAATGCTAAGTTTCCTTGGAGATCCGAAGCTCTCTCAAGTTCTTTGGCTTGGGCATTTTCTGGATGGCGTCAATATTCGCAGGATCAACTTTAATTTCACGATGATGCATAATGAAGCCAAGAAACTTTTATGAGGTAACTCCAAATGCACATTTGAGTGGATTCAACTTCAGCTCGATTTTTCTTACCCTTTCAAAAACAATTCGAAGATCTTCAAGGTGATAATGCCTATTTTTCTTCTTTACCACCAAGTCATCGACGTAGCATTCAACCCATTTATGAAGCATGTCATCAAAGACGTTTTGCATCATGCGTTGGTAGGTGGCATCAGAATTCTTTAGATCGAAGGGTATCACTTTGTAGAAATATATCCTTTTTGGAGTTCGGAAAGCAGTATCCTCCTTATCCTTTGGAGACATTCTGATTTGATTGTATCCGGAGGACCCATCCATGAATGACATAGCTTAATCCCCTTTTGTAGCATCAACTATGAGTTCAATAATTGGCTGCAGAAAGTCATCTTTTGGACATGCATTGTTTAGGTCTCGAAAGTCCACACAAATATGTATTTGACCATTATTCTTCTTAACAGGTAAAATATTCAATATCCATGATCGGTACTTTACCTCTCAAACAAATCCCGCCTCAATAAGCTTGTTGACTTTGACTTCAATTTGAGTTACTAACTCAGGTAAGAACATGCGTTGTGACTGCTTCACAGGGCGTGTTCCAATTTTGATCCCCAACCTTATGACTAAGACCAAACATTTCTTTATATGACCAAGCGAAGACATCTTTGTACTCAGTCAATAACTTGGAGTATTCCTCCCCCCCTTGAGACGTAAAAAGCGCACTAATGAAGATGGGGCGTAGATCTTCTAGAGTGCCTAAATTGAGTTCCTTAAGCTTATCCACAGTCGATTGTCCACCATCTTCTAGTTGAGGGGGAGTCTCATGTATTTCATCATCAACGTCAAGGCATGGGCTATTTTCCACAGTTATATTATAGGATGTTTCCACAAAGTCTAGCACTTCTGTTTGACTTCCTTGGATATTCTGCATCGCTTCTTTCTCTTTCTCTGCTTCTTTATGAGGCTGGCGAGTGTAAACAATGGTTCTCCTTTGCACCTTCAATGGACCATCTGTGGATATTGACAAAATAGACTTCCTCTTCATACGTGATAGGAAAGCACTGCAGATTTCTTTGTTAGCAACAACTTTAAAATGATCCCGCTCCTCACGGACTTGCTCCTTATGTTTAAATAGTATCTTTCTAGATGTCGACTTCCTTGTGATCTCTAGGCGACAAAAGATAGAGGTCTTTGAGGTAGTGGAAACTTCTTTTAGATGTTTGGAAGATACACGTTCACCTTTGTGACTTAGCCTTTCAAACACCAAAACCGAAGGGCTGAAGCCCGTTGTTTTATTTTCTAGCCCTTAACTTCCTTCATCTTCTCTACCAAAGCGTATTGTGATGAAGCTATCTCTTTGATTCTCTTTGATGAAATTCAAAGAGGCTCTGCCAAACTGAACCCTAACCCAAACTTCGGAGTGCTGACATAGTGCACTTGTTTTTTCAACTTCATTTGGGACTCATTGAGCCCATGTATCTTTTCACCAGTGACTTCATCTTTGAGTTCTCCTAGTTGTGATGGATTAGAGAAGTCATAACCAGACCTTCAAGCAGTATGAAGGCCTTTAGGATCATAGTTCTCTTTTTATTTTATTAGCTTAGAGATTGCCTTTACAGACTCACAAGTCACATATGGGATTTGTGTAACTGGGACAGTCATATGCTCCTTCAAATATTAGATATCTTTGTGACTCATTTGATTCTTTGGAGTACATTCCTGTATCAAAGGTTGCCATTTCTTTCGACGCTCACATGGAACATAGCGAAAACCAGATACTCCTCAGTCTTTATTTGTATGTCACCTTCAGATGATGATAACTTAATGGAGACTTCTTCCCTTCCCTTCTTAGGCAACTTGGTAGCAGTCAATTGAGCCTCTTTTTCCTCTTCTGACTTGACATCAGCTTCGTCATTTGATGATGGTTTCTCCACTTTTGATTCACAAGAATCTAGGTAGAATTTTCTATCTCCAAAGTATGACTTCGTCTCACTGAAAGGCTTGATGTTTGCATCAATTTTGACTATCTCACCATCTCTTATGTTCTTCAAACATTGCTGCAAAGTAGATGAAACCAACCTATTCTCATGAATCCAAGGACGTCCAAGCAACAAGTTGTATGATGTTTTAGTATCTATGACGTGAACCATGGTGTTTTAATTCATCTCACCAATGGATAATCCTACACGGGACATACCTATGGCTCGTTGTCCTCCTTGGTTGAAACCTTAGATTGTTAGGTTACTTTTGAATAGCTCATCGATAGGGATCCCGAGCTTTTTTAGCACCATCTTTGGCATGATGTTGACAGCCGAACCATCATCAACAAGTATGCAATTGAGATATTATTCCTGAATGGACCCTACAACAAACAAAGGTCTGTTATGTGGCTTAGACCCTAGCAGCAAGTCATCATCTATGAATGAAATGGTTGCACAACATGTGATAACTTTTCTGTTATCATGATGCTCATGTGTTTTTGTTAGAGTAGGCTCATCGTTGCTTTCCTTTGTTTCGTCAGTACTAGAAACTACACTAGTTGCACTAACATGATCTCCATGAAGGAATTTTCCAGGAAAGAATTCATGCAATGTGATGGGCTTTTGAAACTTCGGAGATAAGGTACATTAATTTTCTTGCTAATGGATGATTTGATAATTCTTGGTGGTTGTAGCCTATCCACATCATTTATATTTGCTCTTGGCTTAAGAGTGGTAGCCTTAGAATCTCTTGATGTCTTCGTTTCTTGTGAGTGACTAGAGTCCAACCGTCATCATCTTTGTCTTTGGACTGAGTGTCCAGCTCTAGGGAACCTTCAAGAGTTTTCCTTGGAAGATCAACTTCAACAGGCTTGAAATTTCCAAATTGTAAGAAGGAGTGCTTGATGCATTCTACAATCTTGAATACTCCTTTTCTTTGAGCGCGATACTTACATGATTTGCTTCTGTAGTCTCATCCATGTCTATGATGTTTTTTCCTTCACTTAAAAGAATCATGATTTTCTCCTTCAAGATGAAGCATTTCTCTGTAGGGTGGCTAACGACGCGATGAAACTTGCAGTATTTTGGATTTCCAACTTTACCAATATCCTATAGACTTTTTGATTCAGGGAGATCGATGACTTTCTTAGCAAGAAATTCATCAAGGATTGTGGGTACATATGAATTTGGAAATAGATAAACTTTCGTCTCTAATTCCTTCAAGGTGGGACGATGCCTTTCCTCTTTGGGATATTGACTTGGGGTCTTATCCTCCTTCACCTTTTGCTTGCACCGCCATAGATTCTTTGGTTTGGTACTTTTATGCAATATTTTTCTTGAACTCCTTATGATCAGCAAATGGAGATGCCTTTCCATGACTTGCGATGCTTAACTCCATATCGTGCGCTCATGTTGCAAGCTCTTCAAAAGTTTGCGGTTTGATCCCTTGTAGATGTACAAAAGGCCCCAGTGCATTCCTTGAATGCACATCTCCACAGTAGATATTTTCTGAGAGATGATATTTGTAGTCCAAAATTAATGCCCTCCAATGATTAATGTAATCCACCACGGGCTCGTCTTTCTTTTGCTTCGTACCTGTCAACTCTATTATGCTTACAATTCTTCGGGTACTGTAAAAACGATTGAGGAATTCCTTCTCAAGTTGCTCCCAGCTATCAATGGACTCGGGCTCCAAGTCAATATACCAGTCAAACACGCTCCCTTTTAAAGAACGAACAAATTGTTTTACCAAAAGGTCACCATGCGTCCTAGCATTGCTACCAGTCTCGACAAAGTGGGCAATATGTTGCTTTGGGTTCCTTTTGCCATCAAATCGATGCAGCTTTGGTGGTTGATAATTGGTGGGCATAGTTAAAAAATCAATCCTCTTTGTATTAGGCTTAGGGTAGTACAAAGAACTTTGCGATGGTCCGCCATATTGAGCTATAATGGTGTTAGTTATCATGTCTTGCAATATTTGAAAAAAAACCGCAACTGAAGTAGATTGCTTTTCCTTTTGAATGTTTAACTTTGCAAATGATTCCTCAACAGCTATTTTCTGGGAGGTGAGGAGGGACATAGCTCGACTCTCCAGGTACATAGTCCTCCAATTTGTTCATGAGTTGAGCAATTTGAAGGTCTTTGTCTTCAATAGACTTCTTCAAGACCTCTATAGTCTGTTACATCATGGAAAACTTTTGGTCCGCGTTAGTTGCATCATTCATCAAGACATTAACTTTTGTTGAAACTGAAGAATCTACCAAATCCTCAAATTCGCCAAGGTTTGAGGCTGTTTGAGAAAGTTCGTCAAACATCGAGAATGGGGTGTTTCCCCCCCTACAGATTGCGGTTGTGAACGTCATATGAGATCTGCTTTTATTTTCCATCTCCAAGGAAGAGAAGTATTCAGATCTATCTAAGCCACTAGCCTTGAACTTGCTTCGAGTGATTGGGCTAACATGACTGAGCTCAGCAGATGCGGCAATGGTAGCATCTTTGCATGAAATATCACACTTGCGGAAGGCCATTATAGCAGTAGATCTAAAGTTTGTAATTTTCAACTTGCAAGAAGGAGAGATGAAGAGAAGAATTGGTCCCACTGGACGTGCCAAAATTTGTTCGCAATAAATTTTCGTGATACGAAAAATAAACTGCAACAAAAATAATTTATAAAGAAAAAGCAATTTTATTGATAAATATTTGTTAGTATAATTCTTTGTATCCCTTGATTCCGGTTCAATGAAATTCTCCGTGATTCGAGGGCTTGAGAAACATCTTTCTCGTATGTAAGATGATGCAGACCTCCTTGTGATGTATTTAATAGCCAAGAACGTCGAGAAGCACTTTGTTGTTGCGGGTTGATCTCCGGGAAGAACTCCATTTATCACTTCTTTGTTGAAGAACTAAGCTCTTGATGATTGATCTCTCTGTTTCTGGATGCCCTCACCAACTGCGGAGTGTTCTTCTCCAACTCTGAATATCCCCTGAGAGTTATATAACCCCTCTATTTATAGTTGTAGAGGATGGACAGTCTAGTCACATGAGAACTCTCTTGCTTGATTCTGACTGGCTCATGTTATTTTAGCCACTTGGCAATCAATGGTTGGTTCTTGCTTTTTGACTTGGATTGCCACATCATTTAACACGTGGCATCATTTAACACATGGCATCATCTTGTTGCCTTTGGATTTGACTGGACATACCATGTCACTTGACACATGGTACGAGTCTGGGCCTTAAGATGAAATGGACATTGGGCTTAAAAATAATAAAATGGATTAATTTAACTTGTAAAACCCAAATTAATTATTTAACCCAGTTGAATTTAATCCAAATTTTGTATGGATTAGACCCAATAAATTTTATATGTCCACAAACATATATTGAACACTTTTTGTCGAAAATTTTTCTTCACTTGTTTCAAATTTGAACACTATTAAAAAAATTCTGGTTTCGCCCTACTACATAGCTATATATGTACCTTGATATATTTGAATATTTCTCCAGATGCCCCTCCAAAAGTACAACAAGAAATGACATAAAGAAGATCTCCGCATTAAAGAGAGACAAACAGCTTATGCTAGAAGGAAACAGTTGTATCTTTAGATTCTTTTTTACGAAGTACATTAATCTAACTACAAAATTGGAGCTATTACTTTTAAGTAAATCTTCAGATAAACTTGATACATAAGAAGGTTTGAGCAATATGTCAGTCCAATTTTACCAAATATCAATAGTTATAACACCGGCTTCCAAGTGTTGACTATGCAAACTGGAGAGTCAAATGGTATTTTAGACCTTAACAAACCGTTTTTCTATTTATTTATTTTACTTTTATGTCCTTTTTACAAGAGATTACATAAGAAATCTGAAAAATAAAACATAAGAATTCTGAAAAGATCATTTTCTTCTATTTAAATTGTAAGTGGCCATAGCAAAGTGCTTCCTCCAAAATGAAACATTCAAACTAGCATCCTCATATTTTTGGAATGAGGATAAATTTATGGAAATTGTATGGAGATTGTACAGGATTAGGAACACACTTGATGTGGGTGTAATTCATAAAAAGAACCAAATTTCAGACCAGTCCATGAATCATAGTTTCAAACTATTATTAAGAACAACATCTCCATCCACCCAAACTGAAGAATAATAGACGGCGATAGCCCGTGCATGCACAAGCCCTACACATACTTGAAGTAGCTAGGTTTTGGTGCTATTTGCTGATTAAAGTATAACCAATAGTGCTCTAATTAATCGCTGGAAATTCGATTGAATACAACAAACAATGAGGTAATACAGATAATTCTATCCTATTTTTCAGTTGAATATATCAATTGCTGATTACTTGTGTTGTGTACTGGCGCAAAAACGTACTCCCTCCGGTCCAAAATAAGTGATTTTTTGACCTTTTTTTGTGGTCCAAAATATGTGATGATTTCAAGAATGAATTAATTATATTTTTCCTACATTGCTATTGGAGTAAATAATGTTGGAATATTCGTTATGAGTGTTTATATGAATAGATAGTAAAGGTTAATATATTTAATATCATTGCTAACTAATATTAAAAAGTAAATTTCTTAATACATATAAAAACAATCAAAAAATCATTTAATTTGAAATGAAAAGAGTATAAAAGAATAGTTTCAAGCTCATTAATGCGTAATATCAAGGCAGTAACGAGGACTTTAGGACTCGTACTTTATTATATGTGAACTTTGCTAGGATCATATAAATTATTAAAGTATTAGCTCATCAGTAAACTTTAGTTGTATCTGTTAATAATAATTCTTCTATCGAAATATCTTAGGAACCAATGAGACTTAGCAGAGGTATTACCGTCAACTCATATTATTCAAAACTTTGGAGAACCGAATAATTAACAATATGAAGGTACTCACACATTTTAAGTAAAGTCCATACACATACAAAAAGATTGAGAATAACTAACTCCCCTAACTATTATATACAAAAAATTCATAATTGGATGAAGATGTTAGGATTCCCACAAGCATATATAATTATATCTTGAAAACATTACTTCTAATAATCTTAATTAGTCGCAATTGTCATCAGTTAGAATAAAACTGTTGAACTCGAGAAGACAAATACATTCCTCCTTTCAAAGAATTAAACATATAATGGACATCAAATAAATCATATGTGCGAGATTCTTATATTTACTACAACCAGCAGTTAAATTTATTTACATACATAAATATGGTAATTATTACACAAAAAATGCTTATACTTTTATTTAACTATATAATAACTGAAAGCGGGGTGGTACGAAGAATGGCATTTGTGTAAATAAAACCAAAAGCGGGGACAAATTTCCAACTCGACTGTGATTCCACGTGTTAACATTGGACAAATCCACCATAAACTTTGTCTCTCTTATGAAATAACAACGAGAAAGTAAATAAACTAAAAACAAGAGAAAGTGATATATTATTCAATGTTCAAACTGATATACATAATGAATTGAGATCTTCTTTATTATATAGAAGAAAGAAAGTTACTGTATAAGCTGCTACTGATGTAAGTTGCTTGGTGTTGCTACTGCAAGCTACTTGTAAGTTGTTACTGCAAGCTGCTATGTAAGTGGCTTGTCAGCTACTTGTAAGCTGCTATTGCAAGCTGCTGTGTAAGCTGTTTGTCAGCTACTTGTAAGCTGCTACTGTACCAGATATAGATAATCTTCTGCCCCCACCCCCATGTCGATTGCCCCCATCACCCCCCGGCTCCCTCCGCCGGCGACCCCACTACTGTCGGTGCCCCCTCTCTCAGGCGACACCAACAGGTAAGTAAACCCTTTTCCCCCTCTCTCGCCCTCCCTCCCTCCCTCCCTCTATCTAGCTCAGCTTCCTTTCCCCCACCCAACCCCGTCGTCTGCCCGCTCCTTTCTACTTCTCTCCCGTCCTCTCTCTGTGAATAGTATTTTCGTCACCATTTTCCAGCCATAACTCCAGCGTCCGGGGTGGATTTTCGAAAACTTGGTGTCAAAAGAAGTATCTTCCCATTGCGCACAAACCCCAATTGGTTTTATCCTCAAATCTATAACCAATTGATCATGATCTTAATTTTCATTTCGCGAAATTATTGTAGCAAACAGAATTTCTGTCACTTTTTACTCTACTGCTTCCAAATTTGGCGATTTTCTTTAAAGTTTTTGACAATTATAAGCTTGTTATAAAAGCTTCAGCATATTCAATTTAAAGGAATCAAAAGATTTTTTTTATTTCACACTGATTTCTTTCCTTTTCTTGAGTGTCAAAGTAGATTTTGAAACAGAAAACAGTTTTATTTTGTTTTTGACTCACTGTTTCTGCTATTAAGAGGTTGATTCAGCTCAATCTGCTTTTATTTTTTTGTTGCTCTGTTGCTACTGTTATTCTTCTTGCTATTGCCTATGATGCTTTATTAAACTTGGATTCATCTGCTGCTAATGCTTTATATATTCAGTTTTCTGCTCTTTATTTCACATCTGTATGTTAATTTTCTTTTAATTCTTCTTTTCTTTGCTGTTACAGTTAACGCAGATTTATTTTTTCTGACTGCTTTGGTTTTTATAGTCCTCCCCCGATCTGCTTTAGCTCTTCCATTAATAAGCTTTTCCTGTTCTTATAGGAAAATAGCTTCAACGCAAACTTTAACCTGCTGCTATACTGCACAAGTCTGTCCGATTTAGCCTTTATTTGGCTATCTGAAGCTTGTTTCTTTTCGAGTTTTCTAGATTTTTTGAATTCTTGATTTTCGCCGGCGATTTTTCCGGCGACTCCTGCTCTTTTCCTCATATTCTCTCTTCTGCTTTTTGTGGGTGTGTTCTGTTTTCTTGGACATGTGCCTTATTTTTCCGGCGAGGATTTTCGACGGCGAGGCCAGTTCACGGCGTTTGGGAGTGAAGAGCTAAACAACATCGGCCGGGACGTAGAGTCGGTAGCAGTTGACCTTGGGCTCATCAAAGCCTACTTTCAGGTTTTTCCACCGGGAGTTGGTACCTCCCGCTCTCTTATTTACTTTGTACACCTTTTATTTTAGCTAGCATTCCGTGTGAGGTTTACTCTGTTGCTATCTAGTTTGCTTCTTTTTGCGTATTCCGCTATAGTGCGTGTGTACGTCACTATTCCCCATAGTCGGTTGGAGGGATAGTGGTCGCGGCGGGGGATGATAGTGTAAGGTCATGTCCTCGGGGGGGTGGGGGCGGTGGAGGGGGTGAGTAGGGGGGCAGGGAGTGGTCCTGCGGGTAGGGCGGGAGGTAAGGGTGAGAAGAGGGTAGCGGACACTCACAGATTAAGGATTGGGTTGTGGAACATAGGCACTCTGACGGGTAAGTCCATGGAGTTGGCGAAGGTTCTTCAGAAGAGGAGGGTTAACATAGCATATGTCCAGGAGACTAGATGGAAAGGGACGAAGGCGAGGAATGTAGACGGGTTTAAGCTGTGGTATTCTGGAGTCGTGAGAGGTAAGAATGGAGTGGGCATCTTGGTAGATAGGGATCTAAGGGAGTCTGTGGTTGAGGTTAGGCGTGTGAATAATAGGTATTAGCCAATTAAGTTGGTTATTGGGGGTTGCGTCCTCAATGTCATCAGCGCTTACGCGCCGCAAGCGGGCTTAGACGAGGAGGCTAAGAGGCGTTTTTGGGAGGGCTTGGATGATCTGGTGAGTAGTATTCCCCAATCTGAGAAGCTAGTTATTGGAGGAGACTTTAATGGTCATATTGGGGATGATGCTGGTGGTTATGGTAAGGTGCACGGTGGCTTCGGCTTTGGGGTTAGGAATGGAGGAGGCACGTCACTCCTTGATTTCGCCAGGGCTTCCGAGCTTCTGATTGCGAACTCGACATTTCAGAAGAGGGAGGGCATTTGGTCACCTTCAAGAGTTCGGAGGCGAGGACTCAGATTGATTACCTCCTCCTTAGAAGGAGCGATAGGGGTATGTGCAAAGACTGCAAGGTTATTCCGGGAGAGTCCCTTTCGACTCTTCATAGACTCCTAGTGATGGATGTCGGTCTCTGGGTGAAGAGGAAGAGGAGGGGTGCTCGGGGACAACCGCGGATTAGATGGGGTGTTTTGACTAATGAGAAAGCACAAGAATTGGAGAGGAGGTTAGCTGAGGGCGGAGCTTGGCGAAGTTCTGGGGCAGCGGACGCTATGTGGTCAGAGACGGCGAACTTGGTTAGGGAGGTAGCACGAGACGTGCTCGGGGTGGCCAAGGGCTATTCAGGCAGATATCAGGGTGAGTGGTGGTGGAATGATGTAGTTGAAGGAAAGGTGGAGGTGAAGAAGGCGGCGTTTGCTAAGTTGGCAGGGAGCACAAGCGAGGAAGAACGAAGAGCGAGCAGGGAGATCTACAAGGTGGCGAGGAAAGAAGAAAAGCTGGCGGTTACGGAAGCTAAAAACGTGGCGTTTGGTCGCATGTAGGAGGAACTAGGGGAGAGAGGCGGGGACATGAAGTTATTCCGGTTAGCTAAAGCAAGAGAAAGGAAGGCACGTGATCTTGACCAAGTTAGGTGCATCAAGGGCGAGGATGGTAGAGTTCTGATGGGGGATTCTCAAGTCAAGCAGAGGTGGCAGGCGTACTTTAGAGACTTACTTAACGAGGAGGGGGATCATAACATAGAGCTAGGGGAGTTGGGGAATTCAGAGCAACATAGAAACTTTGGGTACTGCAGGCGCATTAGGGCGGAGGAGGTCATGGGGGATTTGCGTAGGATGAGTAGGGGTTGAGCGACCGGGCCTGGCGAGATCCCGGTGGAGTTCTGGAAGTGCATGGGTAGGTCAGGAGTGGAGTGGCTCTCCAGGTTGTTCAATGCGATCTTCAGGACCAAAAGGATGCCGGATGAGTGGAGGTGGAGTACATTGGCGCCCTTGTACAAGAACAAAGGGGACATCCAGTGCTGCAACAACTATAGGGGTATCAAATTAATAAGTCACACCATGAAGGTCTGGGAGCGGGTGATCAAGGCGAGGGTGAGGGATATGACATCTATATCTGTGAACCAGTTCGGTTTCATGCCGGGTCACTCCACTACAGAAGCTATCCACCTTGTCAGGCGGCTGGTGGAGCAGTTCAGGGATAAGAAGAAGGACCTGCACATGGTGCTTATCGACTTGGAGAAGGCGTATGACAAGGTCCCAAGAGAGGTGCTATGGAGGTGCTTGGAGGCGAAGAGCGTGCCGGAAGCCTACATCAGAATAATCAAGGACATGTACGGTGGAGCTAAGACTAGGGTTAGGATGGTGGGTGGCGACTCGGACCATTTTCCAGTGGTTATGGGGCTCCATCAAGGATCGGCTTTTAGCCCTCTCTTGTTTGCCTTGGTGATGGGTGCTCTAACCCGACATATTCAAGGGGATTTGCCTTGGTGTATGCTATTTGCTGATGACATAGTCTTGATAGACGAGACAAGGGTCGGTGTTATTGAGAGGTTAGAGGTATGGAGACAGACTCTCGAGTCTAAGGGTTTCAAAATAAGCAGATCTAAGACTGAATACCTGGAGTGCAAGTTTAGCGCCGAGCCGAGCGAAGTAGGCAGAGACGTGATGATTGGATCTCAGGTCATCCCCAAGAGGGGCAGTGTTAGATATCTTTGGTCGGTGATGCAGGGGAACGGAGAGATTGACGGGGACGTCACTCATCGTATAGGAGCAGGGTGGTCAAAGTGGAGGCTTGCATCAGGAGTCCTATGTGACAAGAAAGTTCCACTGAAACTCAAGGGGAAATGAGCTGTGGTTAGACCTGAAATGTTGTATGGGATCGAGTGCTGGCCAGTGAAGAACTCTCATGTTCAGAGAATGAAGGTTCCGGAGATGAGGATACTCAGGTGGATGTGCGGGCTCACCAGGTTAGATAAGATTAAGAATGAAGTTATTCGAGAGAAGGTGGGGGTGGCCCCGGTGGATGAGAAGATGCGAGAAGCGAGGCTGAGGTGGTTCGGGCATGTGCGCAGGAGAAGTCCTGATGCCCCGGTGAGAAGTTGCGGGCGGCTGGCGATTGTCGGTGTTCGGCGAGGCAGAGGGAGGCCTAAGAGGTATTAGGGAGAGGTGATTAGGCATGACATGGCTAGAATGCGGGTTTCCGAGGACATGACCCTTGACAGGAAAGTCTGGAGGTCTAGTATCAGGGTTGTAAGATAGGGGCTCGTAGGGTTTTTTTTTTGTACTCCTCACCCGGGGTTGGTGAGGCTTGGCAGTGATATCCATAGATGATTTGTGTTTTGGAGTGTGTCTCCCTTATGATAGTTATTTATGGTAGTTACTGTATGATATTATTGCATGTTATTTTATTTATGGTTCTTATGTTTAGATAATTATTTACGCTATTTCTACTAGAGTTAATAATGCTCTTTCATTTTTTATTATTTTTATTATTTTTAATATTTATTATTTATTATTTTTTATTATTTTTATTTATTATTTTTTGTTTTTGTTTTTCCTTTCCTTCACTGAGCCGAGGGTCGATCTGAAACAGCCTCTCCGCCTTTTCGGGTAGGGGTAAGGCTCGTCTATATATTACCCTCCCCAGACCCAACTTTGTGGGACTATACTGGGTAGTTGTTGTTGTTGTTGTTGTAATGGAGTACTAAATGAACATCCATATTATAATATATATTTATAACACTCCCTCTTGGATGTTCATTAAAAGGATAATATACCTCATTAAAACCTTACTAGGAAAAATCCCGTGGGAAAAAAATCCTAGTGACGGAAAAAGAGTACACATATTTAGTAATACGCATTGCTAGGTGCCTTATTAAAAACCTTATAAGGAAAAACCCGTGGGAAAAAATCTTAGTAAGGAAAAAAGAGTGCATCATGTATTTTACTCCCCTTGATGAAAACCGTGTTTCAAATATTTGAGTCTCTGCATTCCAATCTTGTATATCATCTTCTCAAAAGTTGAAGTTGGCAGAGATTTAGTGAATAAATCTGTTGGAATGTCACTTGAATGGATTTGTGCACATCAATGTCACCATTTGTTGGATTGTCACTTGAATGGATTTGTGCACATCAATGTCACCATTTTTTGAAGATCATGTGTGTAGAATAATTTTGGTAAAATGTGCTTCGTTCTATCTCCTTTTATAAATCCTCCATTCAATTGGGCTATGCATGCATCATTGTCTTCGTATAAAATTGTGGGTCTTTTCTCACATTCCAAACCATATTTTTCTTGAATAAAATAAATTATTGATCTCAACCATACACATTCCATACTTTCTTCATGAATAACTATTATCTCAACATGATTTGAAGAAGTAACAACAATAGATCTTTGTGGAGCGCCATGATATGGCAGTGCCTCCACATGTGAAGACGTACCTGGTTTGAAATCTAGCTTTATGGGGATCAGATAAATAACCTGCATCAGCATAAACAACAAGATATGCACTATCTTTGTTAGCATAAAACAAACCCATATTAAGAGTTCCCTTTAAATATCGCAATATATGTTTAATCCCGTTCCAATATCTCCATGTAGGAGAAGAACTATATCTTGCTAGTAAATTAACAGAAAATGCTATGTCAGGCCTTGTAGCATTAGCAAGATACATTAGTGCACCAATTGCACTAAGATATGGTACTTCTGGACCAAGAAGTTCCTCATCCTCTTCTGGAGGTCGGAACAAATCTTTATTCACTTCAAGTGATCGAACAACTATTGGTGTACTCAATGGGTGTGCTTTGTCCATGTAAATGCATTTTAAGACGCTTTATGTATAGGCAGATTGATGGATAAAGAACCCGTTTGCTAAATGTTCAATTTGCAGACCAAGACAAAGTTTTGTCTTCCCAAGATCTTTCATCTCAAATTCTTTCTTAAGATATTTAATTGCCTTTTGGAGGTCTTCTGGAGTTCCAATAAGATTTATGTCATCAACATAAACATCAAGTATAATAAATTCAGAATCCATTGTTTTTTATAAAATACATGGACAAATAACATCTTTTATGTAACCCTCTTTCAACAAATTTTCACTGAGGCGATTATACCACATGCGTCCAGATTGGTTTAAACCGTACAAAGATATTTGTAATCTGATTGAGTACATTTCCTGAGATTTTGAATATGCTTCATGCATTTTAAATCCTTCAGGGATTTTCATGTAAATGTCATTATCAAGTGACCCATACAGATAAGCTGTAACTATATCCATTAGATGTATTTCAAGCCTTTCATGTAAGGATAAACTGATGAGATATCGAAATGTTATGACATCTATATCTTCATAATAGACTGCGGGTCGTTGTGAGAATCCTTGTGCGACAATGCGAGCCTTGTATCTTTCAACTTCATTTTATCATTTCCTTTTCACACAAAAACCTATTTATGACCAACTAGCTTTATACCAGCGGGTGTGTTTGGACTATTGGTCCAAAGACCTCTCTTTTAGCAAGTGACTTCAATTCTGATTGAATTGCCTCTTGCCATTTTGGCCAATCAGATCTTTGTCGACATTCTTCGACAGATCGGGGTTCAAGATCCTCGTAATCTTGCATAATGTTTAGTGCAACATTATATGCAAAAATATTATCCACCACTATCAGATCGATTTAAATTAATCCAATCACCAGTAGAACTTATTAAAAGTTCCCCACTTACTTGATTCTAGGGTTCATTAATTTCTTCGGGAATCTTAGAACTAATCAAATTTTGGGCCTCTTTAGGAGATCTCTTCATAGTATTATTTTGATCATTTATCGATTTTCCTTTTCTAGGATTTCGATCTTTAGAACCTAAAGGCCTAACACGATTCAGGCATGCCTTGGGTTCACTAGCTCCCATTCTAGTATATGGTCCTGCTGGGACATTAATTTGGATAGGTACATTCTCAACAGGGATATGTGACTTAGTTATCCTTTTCAAATCGATAAATGCGTCTGACATTTGATTCCCTATATTCTATAAATGGATGATCTTCTGGACCTCCTAATTATATATAAAGGTACGTGGATCAAAATAAGATAATGATGAAACTTTCCAAAAAATTTCTCTTTTGATTTCCTTTTTCTCTCCCCCTAACTGTGGGAAATTTGTTTCATCAAATCGACAATCTGCAAATCGAGTAGTAAACAAATCTCCCGTCAATGGTTCAAGGTAGCGAATAATAGAGGGTGATTCAAACCCAATATATATTTCTAGCCTTCTCTGTGGGCCCATATTACTATGTTGTGGTGGTGCTACGGGTATATATACAACACATCCAAAAATTCGTAGATGGAAAATATTTGGTTCATGACTAAAAATCAATTGTGATAGAAAATATTTATTATAATTTGTTGGTGTGAGACGAATAAGTGATGCTGCATGCAAGATAGCATGGCCCCAAAAAGTAGTGGGTAATTTTGTTTTCGTAAGTAATGGTCTTGTTATCAATTGCAGGCGTTCGATAAATGACTCTGCAAGGCCATTTTGAGTATGAACACAAGCTACATGATGTTTAACTTTTATCCCAATTGATAGATAGTAATCATCAATAGCTTGAGATGAGAATTCTCCAGCATTATCAAGGCGAATAGACTTTATAGGATAATCTGAAAATTGTGTCCTTAATTGAATTATTTGGGCTAATAGTTTTACAAACGGCAGGTTGCGAGATGATAGCAGGCACACATGAGACCATCTTGAAGATGCATCTATTAGGACCATAAAATATCTAAAAAACTCACTTGGTGGGCGAATAAGTCCACATATATTCCCATGTATACGCTCTAAAAAGGTAGAGGATTCCATGCCAACCTTTATTGGTGATGGTCTAGTAATCATTTTGCCTTGATAACAAGCATCAAAAGAAAATTCATCATTTGTAAGAATCTTCAGGTTCTTTAGTGGATGGCCACTTGATTTTTCAATAATTCATCTCATCATTATTGATCAAGGATGGCTCAAATGGCCATTCCAAAGCATAAAAGAATTTGAAACAGTAAACTTCTGGTTTACAATAGAGTGTGCTTCAAATATACTGATTTTTGAATAGTATAAGCCAGAAGATAAAGTTGATAACTTTTCTATAACGCATTTCTGGCCAGAAATATTCTTTGTAATATAAAGATATTCCATGTTCATTTAATCTATTGTCTCAACATAATACCCATTTCGGCGGATATCTATAAAACTCACTATGTTTCTTCGAGACTTGGAGGAGAACAATGCATTGTCTATAATAAGTTTTGTTACCTTAGAGAGAAATACAATGGCTCTTCCGGAGCCTTTAATCAAATTTATATTGCCAGAAATTGTTGAAACATTTGCTTTTTCCTTATGCAAATAAGAAAAGTATTTTTGATTCTTGAATATGGCATGAGTTGTTCCACTATCAATTATATAAATATCTTCATGATTGGTCTTAGATTCAAATATAATTTGAGGATTATCCATATTCTTCAAATAAATATTATAGTAAATATTATTATCAAAGCATACTATTACATAACTATACTAACTAATACAAACAACATAAATTTAAATTTCTACAGATACTTCAGCGATCACACAACTTGTTTCTCCTTCTAAGAGTGCAACAATTTGCTTCAGCATTTTTCTCTATCTTCTTTAGGGAGGCTTGATAAAGCTCAACCAGGTGCTTTGGCGTACGACATATACGTGACCGGTGTCCTTTTCCTCCACATTTATAGTATGCTTTTTCTGTATTTTTGGCTTGCACCGCTTCATGCTTTTGTTCCTTATTTTTCCACTGCTGGTGGTTAGGAGGTTTCTTTAGTGCATTAAATGATAAGAGTTTCTTCCCCGACTACGGCCATGACCGCGACTGGGGCCACGACCTCTTTCACGTTTAGCTTGGTGGAAGTTCGTCTCATTCACTTCAAGGAATGGACAAGAACCAGTAGGTCGGCTTTCATGATTTTTCATTAATAGCCCATTATGTTGCTCGGCTACAAGAAGATATGAGATACGTTCAGAATACTTTTTGAATTCCATCTCTCGATATTGCTGCTGCAGGAGCATATTCGAGGCATGAAAAGTGATAAAATTTCTTTCCAACAAATCATGATCAGTAATATATCACCACATAATTTTAAGTGGAAAATAATTATGAACATAGCAAAATTATACTCAGTGATAGATTTAAAATCTTGTAGCCTTAAATGAGTCCAGTCATAATGTGCCTGTGAAAGAACGATCATCTTTAGGTGGTCATATCTATTTTTCAAATTGTTCCACAGTATGACTTGATCTTTAACAGTAAGATATTCCATTTTTAGGCCCTCATCAAAATGATGGCGTAGGAATATCATTGCTTTGGCATGGTCTGGTTTTGATGCCTGATTCTTATCCTTGATGGTATTTTCCAGACCTATCGCATCGAGATGATTTCAACATTAAGCACCTAAGACATGTAGCTTTTGCCTGATAAATTCAGGGCTACAAATTCAAGTTTAGAAAGATCTGACATTATTTAGAAAAAAAAAATTCGTATCTCTAATACTTTCAAAGTATTTGCTTGAGATGAAAGAGTCTCGTGTTGATAATGTATTATGAAATAACAACTGTAAAGTAAATAAACTAAAAACAAGTATAGAGAAAAAATGATATATTACTCAATTTTTAAACTGATGTACATAATAAACTAAGATTTCTTTCTATTTATAAAAAAAAGAAGCTGCTGTGTAAGCTGCTATTGCAAGTTGATGCGTAAACTATTTGTAAGCTGCTACTGCAAGCTGCTGTAGCTACTTGCACGTTGCTTGTTAGTTGCTACTGTACCGATATAATTAATCTACCTCTGGATAATATTTATCACGTAATAAATTTACAGTCATAATATAATATATATTTATAAGAGTTTCTTTGTGAATTTTGTAATCAAATTCTAGTGTGTTTCTCACTCTCTCTGTGCTTCTTACTCCGTTCCTTGTCGGGTCTACTTCTTTCATTGGTGGGTTTTGTCGCTTTTTATTTTTATTTTTTATTTTTTATTTTTCTGATTTCCTTTTATAATTTATGTTTTTGCTTTTGATACTCGTTGAGTTTCAAAAGTGACCTTCAGTGGTTATAGAAAAGTAGGAAAATCGATATATCCTTCGCGTTTCGGTAGTTCCTCTGTTTTTTCGAAATAAAATTATGAACATCTTGAGCTTGGGTCTTTTTGTGTTTGATTCACTACATGCATGTTTGAAATTGGTTTCAAAGGTAGAAGCAGTGATGATATTCTGGGATATGAAATTATTTGGGCAACATGACAATCAAACCCGTATCTTGGCTTGACAAACGTTGGATGGTATGTGATTTGAGGTTTCTATATCACATGCAACATGTTCTTCACTCTGTTTTTCCAACAACAGCTTCTTCGTTCTCTCTATCTCAAGCAATATTCAGTGTAAGGGAATACATTCTTTTTGTTTTATTTTGATTTGAAAGAAAGATTTCGCTTTCTTAAAAAGAAATAAATCTTGAATATGGATTTAGTGTCTTCTTTGATATTTTGATCACAATTGTTTAACGGAAGAAAAAATATTCTTTTTCCCTAGAAGGTTGTAGACATGGGTTTACTAATAAGTGATTGAACATGTAGTTATATTTTTGGCAGAACATATGAGGGTAGTAGGCTGAAATTCGAGACACTGAACAAGATTATAAGTTGATATGCGTCTATTCAACTGAGAAAATATCCTCTCTACGACTCTACAAAATTTCACGCCTTGATGGTCGCATTTTACTTTACATTAGCTGGAAGAAGATATAGCGAGACTGATTGAAAGACAATACTAAATTATTTGTCCTTTGACGAATTTCTTACAACCCTCATAAAAATTTATGACAGTTTACTTTATCTTACCTTGTCCAAAAAAATAAAAAAGAAGTATAGAGTTACTTAACGATCAGATTATGTTATCTATAGAAGGTCCACTTGTGTTACGAAACTTATTGTTTCATGTATTGATACCACAGCAATTGGATTCTGAAGGTGTCAAGAAACACAATAATTTGAATCTGTAAATAAAGTTTATGAGTGTGGAAAGTTTTTAGGTAAGTGTGACACAACTATATTGGAAAAAATTGTATTTAAGGAAGAGTGGTCAAAGAATGACATCTAGCTGAGAGGTACGAGCTATAACAGGTATGAGCAAACGACAGGAGAAGAGGCACATGTAGTTATTCAAATAACTCAGCACCCGTACCTATTGAAGTCATTTATATCTGAGGGTTAAAAGGAATGAATTTGACAATAGAAAAGAGCGAAGATACGACATTTAATGGACATTAAATATGGAATACGTTACGGAATTTGTATTGAACGCAATGATTATGTAACTTAGCATTTAATGTCTTTAATTAATCATAATAGCCTCATTATGATTTGGGCAAAACGTACATCTCTAGGATACCTATAAAAGGGAGACATTTGATTAGTTGAGCACACGAAATCATTGGAATATATCTTGGTTTACTTGCTTTTCTCTTAAATACTCTTTCGCTACTTAAATTATTTCCTTTTATACATTCTTTTGATTATCAGTAACCCGTGTTTTTCTAAATTCTAGCTTTGACTAAAATCCTATTTTTTGGTTGAACAAATTGGCTCCCTTACCGGAAATCTGATAATCTATTTTTACTCGCTTAACTTCTCTTGTTGGTCAACTGTGTCGAACAAAAATTCCAACACTCGAGGAAACTAAGAAAATCAATAAAATCAGGGAGATCCACAAGATATTAACACTTCGATTCCTACTCCACAAGGCTCTCTCTGGCAATCTCATGAGGGAACCCCTGATGGATCTCAAATGAATGAACATACTCAATTTGAGAATGCTGAAACCGTCGATGTTGCTTTGCAAAAATTAATTGCTGCTCAGGTCAATAAAGCTGTTGAAGCGCTTGTTAATTGGTTACCTGTTGCAACTCCTGCACCGACTCCTAATAATAACACTTTGGAAAACCCTAATTCTGGACTTGTCAACTCAGGCAGCGGAGGGACTCCCAGTAAATCACAAGAGAGGGAACCTGGTAATGTGGTTAATTTTGATTTACAAAACTTAGTACTACCTTGCAGACACAACTCAAGGAGCAAAGTGAGCGCATAAAGCAGATATCTGGGGTGTCACCTGTAATCAAATCAGTAGATATGGATTGATATTAGCAACAACCCTGGTAGCCAAGTGCTGCTCCTCTTCCAATTCCAAAATAGTTTAAAATGTTTCACATTTCGAAATATGATGGAACATCAGACCCACGAGACCATGTGACTGCATTTACGATGGGTGTAAAAGGCAACGACTTGACTAAGCAGAAGATTGAATCTGTATTAGTTAAGAAGTTTGGCGAAACACTCACTAAAGGAGCGCTCATATGTTACTCTCTTCTACCTGAAAATTCAATAAATTCTTTTGCTGAGCTTGCAGATTCTTTCATCAAAGCACACTCGGGAGCTCAAAAGGTGGAAAAAAGAATGGAAGATTTTTTTAAAATTAAGCAAGGACACTCAAAGTTGCTTAGAGAATTCATGGACAGATTTCGGCGTGCATGTGTACCTGACAACTGGGCAGTAATAGCTTTCACAAGCAATTTGAATGAAAAAAGCTCAGAAGCCACGATGAGACTCAAAGAAAACCTTCGAGAATTCCTAGCTACAACGTGGATGATGTTTATAACATGTATAGCACGAAGCTGAGGATTGAGGAAGATACTGTTCCACGATTTCAAAAAGAAGAAAAGGTAAGTTCAAGATGTGTGGAGACCGAAAAAAGATCCGGTAAAAATATATACGAGCCTTAAATGAGACCTGGGGGAAGAGACTCACAATCAAAACAAGACAATCAGAGTTTTGATCACAAATCAAGGAATAGAGAGTCAGGCTCGAGATTCAGGAACGATCGAAACACTCATGATCCACGAGATGATGATACAAATTAAAAAGCAAGAGTCGGTGGCTATAACTTCAATGTCAGCACCTCCGAGCTCGTGGCTTTTTTGAGAAGCATGGGAGATAAGGTTCGATGTCCAAAGGAAATGAGATCGAATTCGAACAGGCACAACCCTGATGATTGGTTGCGAGTTTCATAATGACCACGGACATAAAACAGCCGACTGTAGATTTTTACGAAGTGAAGTTGATCATCTATTGAAACAAGGATACCTTACGGAGTTGTTCAACGAGAAAGGCAAGCAAGCTTACATGAAAAATAGGCAGGAGCCTCCAAAACCACCGTCCCCTTAAAAGGCTGTCCATGTTATAAGTGGAGGTGAAGATATCAATGGTATATCATAAACAGGCGCTACCAAGATTTCAAAAATAAAAATTACTTAAGGGAAGTGGGTGTGACACACCTTAGAAGAAGAGATCATTATATTCAACGATGCAAATGTAGATGGCATATTTGTCACGATCAAAACTGGAGGGACATGACTAACACCCGGCCATACTTGCCGTGCACCAACATATATTTTTCCTAAGCTTCTTTATTATCTGTTAGGGCCTATGAGATCAATATTAATGGTATCCATGGATCACGGAGAACCAACAATAAAAGATGATGGCATAAACATACATAACATGAGGTGTCCAGACAATCAAGAAACTATATATAAGGTACGAGCTACCACGATACCATGAAAGATTGTACAACAAAACCCAGCCAACAAGGCATACCAAACTATACATGAGTCGACACCTGTATGAGCCTCTAAAGGAACATAAGTTCTGCAACATAGCCGGAACAGGGCCCCGACATATCCGTAATGTCCATAACAAAAATGCATACCAAGACCACGACAAGTCCGGAGAAGGGATCTCGCCAATCACCGCTGAACTAGACAGCCTACTGTGGTGGGGGAGCTGCACCTGCATGTCTATCAGGACCTGCAACACGACATGCAGCGTCCACAAACAAAAGAACGTCAGTACGAGTAAAGTACTGAGTATGTAAGGCAGGAACCATAAATATGAACAATAATATAAGCAGGGATAAAGAATATACAACCTGTAACCTCTGATTACCTCTGAGGGCTACTGACATGAAATGCATGATACATATGCATAAATACATAAACTGTTAAAACATACGCCTTTATGGGAATCATCATCATCATATCGTACCCGACCGTAATACGCTCGATAAAAAATATACCCGGCCATCGTAAGGCTCGGTAGAATCGTACCCGGCCATGTGAAGCTCGGTAAAATCCAACTTATCAGTGGTTGCATAGTAGGTGCCATACCCGGCCGACTATAGCGCAGCTCGGTAGAGTAAAATATATACATATATATAATGCATGCTCGACTCATGGAAATATGTTCTAGACCTTTCGGAGTGACGTATGGTCAGTATCCTTTGTACATACTAACTCCTCACTATGAACCTTATAAGAATCAGGAAGTACCAACAACATTGATAACATAAGAATAAGAGAAGCAACATCACATCAATCATTCCATAAGAGGGGAAACAATGTAAGTACTGCTAGCTTCTAAAGTAGAGTATCTTTGGAAGCTTGTCCATTACAATATGTACAATCGGAGTCTTCATACGTGTATATACTTTCCCAATCTCAAGCTATGTAATTATCACAACTCCTTAGTCTACAATAAGTGAAATGATACTATCGTTATCATTTAGGCAACATGACTATTATGTACCAATCACAACCTATTTTACGGTGAAACGGACAGCACCTCCCATATATATATATATATATATATATATATATATATATATATATATGACTTCACACCATTCAAAACAATCACCAAACAGCCTAAACAACACCAATAATAATCATATTAAGCCTCCCAAAACAGTCCACACACAATCTAATTACTTAATACGTACGACGACCACCGTAGTCGTGTCAAATGACCCGGAAATTTTACGAAGAACTATCAGCCCACAACCCTACACATATATATGGTGTTTCTCCACACCCTTCCACCTCCAAAACTTCACAAAATAGTAGTAAAACACGCAGCCCAACAGCAAGACAAAACAGTCCACAAAACAATCCGCTACAAGTGTATAACTCGAACTCACGGCTTCCGATCACCATCCCGTGAGTTCTTACATGTATTGAACGAATTACCATGAGTTCACAGCTGAAAAAATGTATGAAATAGAGTTGTAATCTTACCTTAATCATTGGATAACTAAGCCCTTCCCTTGATTCTTCAAACGCTTGATTTTACCCTCAATTAGAACTTGAAAGAGATGGAAAATCGATTAGGATTTGTGTGGGATTTTTGGGAGGAGGTTTGTAGGGGTTTTGATCTGAATTATTGTGAGATATATTTAGGGTTATATTGCAGGAGATAACGCTTCAAATGGGCTCAATATCCGACCCGAAATTTCCCATTTTTGGGTTATCATTTTAACAAGTAGGTGACACACCTACTTGTCACGTAGCAGCTTGCGCAGTATCACGAAAATAGCTATATCTCTCTCTCCGATGTCGTATTGATAAACGGTTTAATGCGTTGAAATCTAGACTCATAGATCTTTACTATGTTGGGTAGATCACCCCATAATTCCTTGTAAATTGGGAGAAACGCTTAGAAACATTTGACCTAATGTTTAAGTAAAATTTTGAATCTAAGTTGTGACAACTTTTGTCGACTTTTGTTTCATAAGTCATTTGACTTCAAGACTATGAAACGATATTATATGATTTAAAAACCTTAAAACATGACCTCTTGAGTGTATTAATCACCTATAGGTTTACCTGAAAATATGAGTTACAACATCTTTGATTCGTTTAACTTCTAATACTTGTTAATCACCCTTATACACCCTTGTATCACTTAAGATCAATGAGATTAACTTCTTATCATCTCAAGGATAATTCCTTCTTGGATTTATGTTAACTAACATATGGCATGAACTAACACGAGTGGATATGGGTTGTAATACCCTCCCCCCTTAGGAACATTCATCCTCGAATGTAAGGGTTTATGGGGAGTCCAAATCATCGTGGATTCCAACGGAAAATGGTCGCTAGCAAAATTTGCAAGCAGTTAAGCCCAACATATGGCCTCACAAGGCTACACAAAGTATGATGGAAATGTACATTATTTGCATACCACCATTTTGTATTGAGGAAGAGCGTTTTCAAGTTATTGCTTACCTCATAAAGCCGTTTCATCTTTCCAACGTATCTTGCGTGCCACCAACATCCTTGTTATCATCATTATAGAATAGGTAAGGATATTTAGACTTCATCTCTTCTTCCGCTTCCCATGTCATTTCTTCCATATTCTTGTTCCTCCACAATACTTTGACGGAAGCTACATCTTTTGTTCTGAGCTTGCAGACTTGCCGATCTAATATAGCCTCTGACTCTTCTTCATATGACTCCTCTGTAACTTGTACATCTTTGATATGGACAACTCGATAAGGGTCTCCTGTACATTTACTCAACATAGATACATGGAATACCAGGTGGACAATTTCCAATTCGGATGGCAATTCCAACTCATAAGAAACTTTTCCAATTCGTTGAAGAATTTTATACGGACCGATATAACTTGAACTCAGTTTAACTTTCTTCCCAAAACGCATAACACCCTTCATTGGTGAGATCCTTAGGAATATCCAATCACCAACCTCAAATTCCAAATCACGACGTCAGGCATTGGAATAAGACTTTTGCCTGCTTTGTGCTGTTCTCCATCGTTCCTATATCACCTTCACCTTCTCAATGGCTTGGTGAATCAAATCTGGCCCATATAATTCTGTTTCACCAACCTCGAACCATCCAACTAGTGATCTACATCTTCTCCCGTATAGTGCCTCATATGGAGCCATTTTAATACTGGAATGGTAGCTATTATTGTAGGCAAATTCTATGAGTGGAAGATGGTCATCCCAATTTCTCTTAAAATCTAGAACACATGCTCGTAGCATATCTTCCAGTGTTTAAATAGTACGTTCAGCATGCCGTCTGTCTGCGGATGAAATGCAGTGCTGAGATTCACTTGTCTGCCTAAACCCCTCTAGAAAGACCTCCAAAATTTAGTTGTAAATTGAGCTCCTCGGTCTGATATAATAGATACCGGCACACCATGAAGCCTAATAATTTCCTTGATATACAACGTTGCATAATCTTCAGCCGCGTAAGTTGTCTTAACTGGCAGAAAATGGGCACATTTTGTAAGTCGATCAACAATCACCCAGATGGAATCAAACTTATGATAAGAGCGAGGTAATCCAATAACAAAGTCCATATTAATCACCTCCCATTTCCAGGTCGGGATCTCTATATTCTGAAGCAATCCACCGGGTTTCTAATGTTCTATCTTTACTTGTTGACAATTGGGACACTGGGCTACAAATTATGCAATAGACTTCTTCATGTTATCCCACTAATACTGCTCCTTAACATCATGATACATCTTTGTCGAGCCGGGATGGATAAATATCAGGATTGATGAATCTCACTCATAATCTTTTCTCGTAACCCTGCCCTATTAGGCACACATAATCGGCCTTGGTATCTCAGTGCCCTATCTCCTCCGATCTCAAAAGCCATAATTTTACACTGTTGAATGCTCTCTCTCAATCTTACTAAGATAGGATCTTCATATTGCCATGCTTTTACCTCGGCTACCAAAGATGATTCGGATGTATTATGTACTGTACACCTCCATCATCAGAGTCTAATAATATGATTCTCATATTGTTTAGATGGTGAAGCTATTTAGTCAACCCCCATCTACTAGCCTCAATGTGTACTAAGCTTCCCATTGACTTACGGCTGAGAGCGTCTGCCACAATATTAGCCTTGCCGGGATGATACAATATCTCGACATCGTAGTCTTTCAGTAATTCAGCCACCTACGATGCCTCAAATTCAACTCTTTCTGCTTGAAGATGTATTGTAAACTCTTATGATCTGTGTAGATGTCAACATGGATGTCGTGTAAGTAGTGACGCCATATCTTCAAAGCATATATTACTGCAGCCAATTCCAAATCACGGGTCAGGTAATTCTTTTCATGCTTCTTCAATTGTCTTGATGCGTTGCATCAATACAGACCCCAAACCTATACCTGAGGCATCACAATATACCACAAATCCTTCTGTTCCTTCAGGGAGAGTGAGCACTGGTGTGGACGTTAATCGATTCTTCAGTTCCTGAAAACTATGCTCACAAGTCTCGGACCACTGGAACTTGGTAGCTTTTTGTGTTAACTTAGTCAATGGTGCTGATATGGAGGAAAACCCTTCTACAAATTGCCTATAATATCCTGCTAGCCCCAGGAAGCTACAGACTTATGATGGTGTTGTAAATCTCGGCCAATTCTTTACTGCATCGATCTTCTGAGTGTCGACACAATACCCTTGTCAGATATCACATAGCCAAGGAATGCTACTGAGTTCAGCCAGAATTCACATTTGGAGAGCTTAACATATAACTTACGATCCTGAAGCATCTGTAATACTATCCGCAAGTGGCCCGCATGTTCCGCCTCTGAATGAGAATACACCAAAATGTCATCAATGAATACAATCACGAACACATCAAGATAGGGCCTGAATACTGTATTCATGAGATCCATAAAAGTTGCTGGGGCATTTGTTAGCCCGAACGAAATCACCAAGGACTCAAAGTGCCCATATCTTGTCCGGAAGGCCGTCTTTGGAATATCCTTCTCCTTAATCCTCAGCTGATGATACCTTGAATGTAAGTCAATCTTGGAGAAATATTTGGCACCCTAAAGTTGGTCAAACAGGTCGTCAATTATTGGAAGTGAATACTTGTTCTTTATAGTAAACTTATTCAATTATCGATAGTCGACACATAACCGTAACGACCCGTCTTTCTTCCGCACGAATAGAACTGTCGCACCCCATGGTAAAGTGCTAGGTCTAATGATGCCCTTGTCACAGCAAGTCCTTCAGCTATGCCTTCAACTCTCGCAACTCTGCCGGAGCCATTTTGTATGGAGGGATAGAGATCGGTTGAGTGTCAGGTAACACATCAATACTAAACTCAATCTCCCTTTCAGGAGGAAGGCTTGGGAGTTCATATGGGAAAACATCTGGAAATTCACTGACCACGGGGATTGATTGTTGAGTATGCGGCTTCGCTTCCATATCCTTAATGCGAACGAGATGATAAATGTAACCTTTTGAGACCATTTTCCTTGCCTTAAGATAGGAAATAAACCTACCTTTCGGTATAGCAATGTTCCTCTTCCATTCAATGATGGGTTCACCAGGAAATTAAAACCTAACAATCTTTGTACGACAATCAACATTTGTATAGCATGAGGACAACCAGTCCATCCCCATTATCACATCGAAATCAACAATTTCTAACTCAAATAAATTTGCCGTGGTTTGACGACTAAAAATCATCACAATGCAACCGCTATATACTCCTCTAGAAATCACAGAATGTCCTATTGGAGTAGATTCCACAAGGGGTTTACTTATCAATTCAGGTTCAAAGCCAAACTTATTAGCCACAAAGGGTGTAACATATGATAATGTGGATCCCGGATCAATCAACGCGTATACATCATAAGAAAACACAGAGAGTATATCTGTAATAACATCTGGAGAAGACTCAAGATCCTGTCGACCTACTAGAGCATAGGTTCGACTTTGAGCACCACTCAAACTCGGCCCTGCACCTTTACCTCTACCATGACCTGTCGACTGTTGAAAACCCCGTGCTGGAGGTCGAGCTGATGAGGAAGAAACAGACATAGATCTTGTCGCCTGAGCCATACCATCACCTCCTCTGTTAGGACAATCCCGCATCATATGACTAGGCTGTCCGCAAGAATAACATCCATCAGAACCTCGATGGCACAGTCCCAAGTGGGCCTTACCACACTGATCACAACATGGTGTTGGGGGTCTTATCTGACTAGTATCTCTGTGATGTTGCAAGCTAGAGTCCGCAAACTCTAGCCTAGACCAGAATAGGATCGATCATATCGAGGCCTTTGAAATTGTGGAGAAGCAGTAGCTGCAGGTGGCACCGAACTCCTCAAAGATTGGGGCCTAACGCTGCCACTGAATTCATCTGGATACCTTGCAAATCTCGCCCTCTTATGCTGGCCCCTATCCTGCTCCCTATCTGCCCTCTTCTGGCGCTTACGATCTTGTAGGGTCTAGGCACAAGCCTGAATACGGGAAATATCCATGCCATCCACCAAGGAGGCTGTCGCGCACTCAATTATCAGATGTGGTCCTAACCCGTTCACGAACAAATTCACCCTATCACTCATCTCGACTACCATATGGGGAACATACCTTGCTAAAGAATCAAATTGCATGCTTTACTCTCGCACACTCATATTACCTTGTCTAAGGTTCAAGAACTTATCAGCTCTAGCTCGTCGTATCTCAACTGGCAAGTAGTGACGAAGAAAGGCCTTAGAAAATTCCTTCCACATAGCTGGAGGAGCGTTCGGACCCCTGTATCTCTCCCAACTATCATACCAAAGAACCGCTAAATCTCGTAGCCGATAAGTAGCCAACTTTACTGCCTCTGTATCACTAACATGCATAACCAGCAATGTACGATGAACTTGGTCAATGAAATTCTGTGGGTCCTCCTTGGGGTTCGATACAGTAAACATTGGAGGGTCTAAATTAATAAAATCACGAACTCTCGCACTAACTGGTTTATCAGCAGCACTTGTATTCTGCCTCTGAGCCTGAGCAACTACCAAGCTAGTCAATAACTGCAAAGCACTCCACATATCCTGGTCTGTAGTGCCAGATGGAGGAACTGGAGGTGTTAGGTTCCTCCTAATATCCTCTGGAGGAGACGGAGTAGATGAGGTATGAGACGGCATCTCACTCTGAGCCTCACTTTGTCCTACTCTGGCTTGGGGCACCTGACTAGTACCCTTTCCTGCAGCTGTATCAAGTCGTCTACTAATTGTTTGATTCCTAGTCGAAGGCATTGCTGAAAGAAAATAAGGTAAATATTAGATACATACACTTAGGACTTTACTCTATGCACGATCTAGATTCAGGAAGAAGGTAACAACTCTAGATGTCATGTAGCCTCCTGATTATAAATGTGGCACACTACACATCCATAATCAAGGCTCTACTAGACACGGCTCATAGACAATCCCTAGGACAGACCGGCTCTGATACCAAGTTTGTCACGACCCAAACTGGAGGGACATGACTAGAACCCGACCATACTTGCCACGCACCAACATACATTTTTCCTAACCTTCTTTGTTATTTGTTAGGGCCAACGAGATAAATATTAATGGTATCGATGGATCACGGAAAACCAACAATAAAAGATGATGGCATGAACATACATAAAATGGGGTGGCCAGACAATCAAGAAACTATATATAAGGTACGAGCTACCACGATACCATGAAAGACTATACAAGAAAACCCAGCCAACAAGGCATACCAAACTATTCATGAGTCGACACCTGTCTATGAGCCTCTAAAGGAACATAATTTCTGCAACATAGCCGGAACAGGGCCCCGACATACCCATAATGTCTATAACAAAAATGCATACCAAGACCACGGCAAGTCCGAAGAAGGGATCTCGCCAATCACCGCTGAACTAGACAGCCTACTGTGGTGGGGGAGCTGCACCTGCTTGTCTATCAGGACCTGCAGCACGACATGCAGCGTCCACAAGCAAAACGACGTCAGTACGAATAAAGTACTGAGTATGTAAGGCAGGGAACCATAAATATGAATAGTAATATAAGCAGGGATAGAGAATATACAACCTGTAATATCTGAGTACCTCTGAGGGCTACTGACATGAAATGCATAATACATATGAATAAATACATGAACTGTTAAAACATGTGCCTCTGTGGGCATCGTCATCATCATATCGTACCCGGTCGTAATAGGCTCGGTAAAAAAAAGTACCCGGCCATCATAAGGCTCGGTAGAATCGTACCCAGCCATGTGGAGCTCGGTAAAACCCAACTGATCAGTGGTTGCACAGTAGGTGTCGTACCCGTCCGACTATAGCCCCGATCGGCAGAGTAAAATAGATATATATACAATGCATGCTTGACTCATAGAAACACGTTCTAGACCTTTCGAAGTGACGTAAGGTCAGTATCCTTTGTACATGTTATTAGGACTAACTCTTCACTATGAACCTTATAAGAATCAGGAAGTACCAACAACATTGGTAACATAATAATAAGAGAAGCAACATTACATCAATCGTTCCATAAGAGGGGAAACAATGTAAGTACTGCTAGCTTCTAAGAGTAGAGTATCTCTGGAAGCTCGTTCATTACATTATGTACAATCGGAGTCGTACAAAAGAAGGAAAGGGATAGCCTTACATACCTTGTATATACCTCCCCAATCTCAAGTTATGCAATTATCATAAATCCTTAGTCTACAATAAGAGAAACGATACTATCGTTATCATTTAATCGACATGACTATAATGTACCAATCACTACCTATTTTACGGTGAAATGAACAACACTTCCCTTATATATATGAATTCACACCATTCAAAACAATCACCAAAAAGCCTAAACTACATCAATAATAATCATATTTAACCTCCCAAAACAGTCCACGCACAATCTAATTACTTCATACATACGACGACCGCCGTAGTCGTGTCAAATGACCCAGAAATGTCACGAAGAACTATCAGCCCACAACCCTACACATATATATGGTGTTTCTCCACACCCTTCCACCTCCAAACCTTCACAAAATAGTAGTAAAACATGCAGCCCAACTGCAAGACAAAACAGTCCACAAAACAGTCCTCTACAAGTGAATAACTCGAACTCACAGCTTCCAATCACCATCCCGTGAGTTCTTACATGTACAGAACCAATTACCATGAGTTCACAGCAGAAGATATATATTAAATAGAGAAGTAATCTTACCTTACTCGTTGGATAACTAAGCCCTTCCCTTGGTTCTTCAAACTCTTGATTTTACCCTCAATTAGAACTTGAAAGAGATGGAAAATCGATTAGGGTTTGTGTGGGATTTTTGAGAGGAGGTTCGCGGGGGTTTTGATCTGAATTTTTGTGAGATATATTGAGGGTTATATTTTAGGAGATAACCCTTTAAATGGGCTCAATAGCCGACCCGAAATTTCCCTTTTTTGGGCTATCACTTTAACAAGTAGGCGACACACCTCCTTGTCACCTAGAAGCTTGCGCAGGCTCACGAAAATAGATATATCTCTCTACTCCGATGTCGTATTTATAAATAGTTTAATGTGTTGAAAACTAGCCTCATAGATCTTTAACTTGGTGGGTCGATAACCCCATAATTCCTTGTAAATTGGGTGAAAAGTTTAGAAACATTGGACCTAATGTTTAAGTAAAAGTGCGAACCTAAGTTGTGACAACTTTTGTTTCATAACTCGTTTGACTTCAAGACTATGAAACAGATATTATATGATTAAAATACCTTAAAACATGACCTCTTGAGTGTATTAATCACCTATAGGTTTACCTTATAATATGAGTTACAATATCCTTGATTCGTTTAACTTCTAATACTTGTTAATCACCCTTATACACCCTTGTATCACTTAAGATCAATATGATTAACTTCTTATCATCTCAAGGATAATTACTTCTTGGATTTATGTTAACTAACATATGGAATGAACTAACACGAGTGGATATGGGTTGTAACAATATTAATACCTCATAACGACACACTGATAATATCTTTAATTGTATATGATACTAATGTATAATGAGTTTTGATTGATCCAGGCATCTCGGTAAACATTATTTTGCTAAGAGTATTGCATGAAATGAAAGCCGGTGACAAAATAATACCAAAGGCCCACACTTTATCCGGATTCAATAATTCTAGTGTAGTCATGAAAGAGGAGGTAACACTCACAACACTCGCGGAAGGTTTCATCAAAGATACAAAGTTCTAGGTAATAGATATGGAGATGACTTGCAACATGATTCTTGGGAGGCCATGGATCCATGAAATGGGTGCAGTACCGTCAACGTTGCATCGTGTTATTAAATTTCCATCGCCATGGGGAATCTGACAAATTCGTGAAGATCAACATACATCTAGGGCGATAAACTCCGTTACAGATACAAGCACGAGAAATGAAGGTAAATAAAAACCACTGAAGGTAGTTGAGGTCACACAACACAAACCTCAACCGAGCAAGGCATACAGATATTGATTCAAGACCTGATACCATTCAAGAACCAGAAGAAAATGAAAATATCAAAACCACAATAGAAGAATTAGATCCTGTCGTGTTGTTTGCTCCATGGCCTGATAGGAATGTTTACATCGGAGCTAATCTTAACCAAGGAATGAGAGGTAAGTTAGTTGAATTTTCGAAAACTAACTGTGGACTGCATTGCTTGGTCCTACTCTAACATGATAGGGATTCCACCGGAGGTAATGACTCATAAATTAAATTAGGATCCCATATACCCTCCAGCCAAACAAAAAAAAGAAAGCAAGGAACTTTCAAGAATCAGGTGATTCAAGATGAAGTCCAAAAATTGCTGAAAATTGGTTCTATTAGTGAGGTAGAGTATCCTAACTGGTTAGCTAATACTGTTGTGGTTCCAAAGAAGAACGGTAAGTGGTGAGTTTGTGTAGATTATACTGATCGTAATAAAGCTTACCCTAAAGACTCTTTTCCATTGCCACACATAGATCAACTGATTGATGCGACTGTAGGTCATGAGCTATTAAGCTTTTTAGATGCATATTCAGGTTATAATCCGATTAAAATTGATCCAGGAGATGAGGAAAAAACTTCATTCATAACAGACAGGGGAACTTATTGTTATAAGGTAATGCCCTTTGGTCTAAGGAACACAGGTGCAACGTATCAAAGGTTAGTTACCAAAATGTTTCAAGAACTTATAGGAAAAACCATGGAAGTATATATAGATGATATGCTTGTTAAAACTCAATATCCAAAGAATCACATATCTCATTTATCAGATACGTTTTCAATTTTGCGAAAATATAATATGAAGTTAAACCCCGAGAAATGTGCATTTGGTGTTGCATCAGGTAAATATTTGGGTTTTCTTGTTTCTAAACGTGGTATTGAAGTAAATCCTGCATAGATTAAGGTTATTGAGGAAATCCCCAATATACTCCCAAACAAGAAAGTAGTTCAAAAGTTAACAGGGAGAATTGTAGCTTTGGGGAGATTCATTCTAAGTCATCGGAGAAATGCTTTAAATTCTTCTTGACCCTTAAGAAGCAGGATCATTTTGAATGGAATGAAGAATGTCAACAGGCACTCAGGAATTTGAAAACGTACTTGTCAAATTCACCCTTACTGGCAAAACCAATGGTAGGGGAAAGATTATTTATTTACCTTGCCGTTTCAAAAGTAGCGGTGAGTGATGTATTGGTCCGGGAGGAGCAAGGTAAGCAATACCTTATCTATTATGTTAGTAAATCTTTATTAGATGTGGAGACGCAGTATCCTCAGTTAGAAAAACTTGCACTTGCATTAATCGTGGCATCTAAGAAGTTAAGACCTTATTTTCAGTGTCATATTGCTATAGTAACTGCTTACCCTTTACGAAATATATTCAATAAACACGAGTTATCAGGTAGATTGGCTAAGTGGACTATAGAGTTAAGTGAATACGAAATCACCTATCAACCTAGGACTGCTATAAAATCACAAGTATTAGCTGATTTCGTGGCTGATTTTAGCCAAGGTATGCAATTAGAAGCAGAAAAAGAATTGCAGGTGTTCAATAGAGCTAACCTAGGAACTTGGAGTTTATTCGCTGATGGTTTATCTAACGTAAAATGTGCAGGTGTTGGAATTGTTCTGGTACCACCTATGGGTGAAACCATTCGACAAACTATTAATGTAACTCCATGACTAACAAAAGTGGAGTATGCGGCTGTGATTGCAGGTCTAGAATTGGCACGTGAACTTGGCATAAATCAGATTATAATTAAGACTGATTCATAACTCGTGGTTAATCAAATGCTGGGGACTTATACAGGCTGGGAAACGAGGATGCAGCAGTACCTAGAAAAGGTACAGGAATTAATAAAGCAATTTCAAACTTGGAAAGTTACAGAAATACCAAGGGATAAAAATGTTGAAGCAGATTCTTTAGCTAACGTTGCGTTAGCGACTGATGTGGAAAGCGATTCAAACGCCTCAGTTATACATTTATTTCATTTAGTTCTTGACCCTGCTAAGAATGAGGTAAATTTTAACAATTTAACTTGGGATTGGAGGAACGAAATTGTAGTTTTTTTGCAATATGGTACCGTGCCTGATGATAAGAAGAATGCGCATGTGCTTCTAAAAAAGGTTGCCTGTTATTGCTTAAAGTAAGGCAATTTATATCGCAAATGTTCGGAGGACCTTTAGCAAGATGCCTCGGACCTTCTCAAAGGAGTATGTAATGAGAGAGATTCATGAGGGGAATTGTGGGAATCACGCAGGAGGAAGATCATTGGTAAGAACCCTTATTAGAGCAGTCTATTATTTGCCTAAAATGGAAGAAGAAGCAGAACGTTTCGTGGATAAATGCGATAAGTGCCAAAAGTATGGCAACACTATGCATATACCTGCGGAATTATTACATCCAGTAATTATACCATGGCCATTTATAAAATGGGGAATGGATATTGTTGGTCCATTACCACAAGCAAAAGGACAGGTAAATTTTTTGCTCATACTTACTGATTACTTTACTGAATGGGTAGAGGCAGGCGCATTTAAACATGTACGAGAAAAAGAAGTCAAGGATTTTATTTGGAGGAATATCATATGTCGATTCGGAGTACCAAAGGAGATTATGTGTGATAATGACCTTCAATTTATAGGAGCTCAAATCACATAATTTTTTCGAAGTTGGAAAATTAAGAGGATTACGTCAACACCTTATCACCCAGTGGGTAATGGGCAAGCAGAATCGATGAACAAAGTTATTATCAACAATATAAAGAAGTGATTAGAGGAATCAAAAGGTAGCTGGCCTGAAGTGTTACCTGGAGTTTTATGGGCATATCGTACAACTGCAAAAATAAGCACGGAAGAAACACCATTTTCATTAGTTTACGGAGCCGAAGCTCTGATTCCAGTTGAGATAGGAGGGCCAAGTACACGGTTAACACATGTAACACAAGAATCTAATGACGAGGAAATGCAGGTCAATCTCTACTTACCCAAAGAGAGGAGAGAAGCTGCATTAATAAGAATGGCAGCACAGAAACAATTCATAGAACGATATTACAATCGAAAAGCATGCCTTAGATTCGTCAAAGTTGGGGACTTCATGCTTAAAAAGGTTTTTCAATCTTCAAAGGCAGCTAAAGTGGGTAAATTAAGTCCAACATGGAAAGGATATGAACCGGAGACAGTGGATGGCAAGATACTTCCTTCACATTGGAATGCTCATCATTTGAAGAGATATTATTTCTAAAAATAGTTACGGTCAGGTATCGTTATTTTAAATTGCTAAGATTTTACTAATGATTTTAGATGATAGACAAAAAGCTAATCTGTACTAAATGATGAGTCACGATCTGTAAGGCACCGGAATAACCTAAAATTCCTGGCCTAGGGTTATAATTATTCTAATAAAAATTCGAACGGGTTAAGCAGTCTTCATCTATAATCGCACCTCTGAGTCCCGTATGTTTTTCCTTCTCAGGAAAAGGACCAAATGAGAGAAACAATCAAGTGCTCAAGGCTTCATACTTCAACACTCAAACACTTGGGGGACTATATAGTATGCACAAGTATGTGTAAGGAAGGCAAAGAAGATTGAAAGAAAATCAAGCCTGAAAGAGTCAAGTGCAGAGTAAAAGTCACACAAAGTCACGAGCCACGGATAAAGAGAACCTTACTGTAGTTAGGGTAAATCCATGTACTAAAGCAGGTTATAAAGATAAACCTTGTGTTTATTGTTCTGAAACGAATTATAAAGAAAAAACCTCGTGTTTATTATTTTTTCCTAAAAGTCTGTTACGAGAAAAACAGTTACTAGAAAGTTATAGATGTTAAATACATGTAAAGAATTATTCAAAACTTGTTAAGTATTATTCAAAACTTATCAAAGTTATTTCAAAGAAACATATGTGTGTTCCTATTTCTTTTATCGTATGATAATACCATTATGAAGTTGAGACGTTTTCTTCATTAAGTGTCGAAATATAAAACGACCCTCTTTTATAAAACTCATGTTAATTAACCATGAGATTAACAGAAGCATTTTTATAGAAGAAAAATGCAAAATTATTCTACAAGTCCTTAAAAAGAAAAAGGCAAGAGTAAAGCATAAGAGAAGTTTAAAATACTAAGGAACTTCTTAATAAAAAAAACTTAAGACTAAGTACAAACTTGGTCATAAAGCTACGAAATTGTTTGTACAAATTGCCCTATAAAAGACTTGGGGACTTGCGTTCCAAAACCAATCCTTAAATGAAGCCAAGGGTTTTTAACATGACTTCCCAAAGAAAAAAAAAGGAATTCAAGACAATGCAAATTTTTCACGAAGAAGATGAGGGAACTGAAGAAGATGCATCAACGACAATAGGGTCAACTTGGACAAGAGCATCAACGGTTGCGGGTTGATCTTGATTTGCAGCAACAGACTCAACTTAGGCAAGAGCAGCAACATATGCAATTTCAACTTGGTTTGTAGCAGTAGTTTCGATTAGGCTCGAAGAAGATATGATACCCGTATGAGCTTCAACCACGGCAGCTTCAATCACTGGAAAAGGAAAGTCCTGTGTTTGCTGAGCCTGTTTAATAGTTTTGTTAACCTTTGCTAATCCAGACTCTAGGTCAAAGTTTTCTTGATCTACTTCAATTAGGGTATCACGACGTGAATTCAAAAAAGCCCAACTTACCTCAACATCAAATTTTTCTTCAAGGGTCTCATAATCTTTTTCCCATGTGACAACCTCATTCTTGAGCTGTTCATTTTCGGCAATGCAGAATTATAAGAAGCTTGAAGAGAAGCATGAGAGCTCTCTAAAGCACATGCCTTATCAGTAAAGACTCGAAGATCTTATTGTGCTTGAGTTAAGTTTTGTACGAGCTCTTCAGCATAAACTTCTTTTTAATTCACAGAGCCTTCAACGCTCTGTTCTCCTCGCTACCCTTAGATAGATGTTTTGAAAAGGAGGATTCAACACGTTTTTTTCCTTTTATGCTTGGCTCAAGGAAGCCTTGATAATCACTAGCTCCGAAGTTACTGCTCGTACCTGCTGCTCTAAGGTATTCCCGCTCTCTTGTAAATTCTCCATGTTAATTTGAGCACTGTTAAATTGTTCTTTCCAATTGATGGCTTCCAACTACGAGTCACGTGCAACCTTCTCTGAATCACATGCTACTTTCTCCATGAGGGAGATTTTGTTCATTAAATATGAATCCCAAATATAGAAATTTTTACAAATTAAAGGAGAGAAAGAAGGAAAATATCTTCAAAGTGGCATGCACTATGTCATTCATTAGAGTCAGGCAGCTATGGCTCTCTAGTTTTGCTTTCTCGATTGGGCCAATTAATGGCTCGAGCCAAACATCTGCTTGACTTGATTTCCTTAAAAGGCTGTCGTCAGCAAAAACTTCAATAGTTACGCTCCTCGTAGCAGCACTTCTACTCGAAGAGCTCACCTCCGTATGGTGAACGATAGGTGAGGGAGTTGTTAAAGGAGGAGTGGCGGAATGAGTAAAACAGTAGAGGGAGAAATAGAAACAGTTGGGGCAGGTAAGGAAAGAATCATAGACGCGGGAGTTGAAAAGGAAGATACGGGAAGTTCATCTAAAACCAGCCCTAAATTTCCACTATCAAAACCACTGATAAAAGCTGATTAATAGATTCACGAGTATCATGAGAAGTGACATCTTCATCAGGAATAATAATCGGAGTATCAACAGGAAGACGAGGTGAGACTTCAGCTTCGTCATTAGAGACGATACGTCTTTTAGCTCGTGATCTCATCACCAGGGAGCCTCCTTCATCCTCTTATTCGGAGTGTTCTCTTCAGGAACTTTTCTTTTTGCAGAAGAACTTAGGATTAGTTCTCGGGCTAAGGAGGTACGGGTTCCCGAAGAGTCACGAGAGCCCGCAACTACTTCAGCAGTAACTCCTCGAATAGCAAATCTTGATAAAAAGAAGGATGAAAGTTAGGACAATAAACGAAAATATTTATATACATGTAAGATAAAATAGAAACTCTTACCATGAGTCTTTACTTAATGCTTGGAAAGGGTTTTCCAGAACCTACCCTCCATTAGAGCGGTCTTCAGCAACTTCTCTATCCAACCACGGAAGTTGGGCACATCCTTTACAATTCCTATGGTTGCTAAGAAAAGAAAAGACGCGAAATTAGAGAAATTAATAAACTTGAAAGAAAAAGGCACGAGAAGGATATAAAACTTACGTGCAAAATTTCACTTCTCAGGGAAGGGAAAGTTATCTTCACCCACTAAGACAGCAACGAGAGCAGCAACAAACCAAGCATACCAGCCACGGTCCTTGCCACGGTCATTGTCATCTTCAGGACTCACTAAAACCCTCTTGCTCCTGGCCGCTAGGGTAAAAACACCATTGTGAAAAAGCCTAGGGGAATAGAGGTGAGGGAAAGTAAAGACAACATCTGCCATGTTGGTGAGGTGCCTTAAACAGGCAACAACCCTCAATACAATTGGACCAGTTTGACCCAAGCAGACATTGAAAAAAAGGAAAAAATCTAGAATTGCCGGGTCAATGGCTATTTTGAACCCTAGAGTGAAAGGGTATATATAAACAAAATAGAATCCGATCATATAAGAAGTGATCCTCAGAGGGTTCTTTGCTTCTAGAAGAAGTCCTTTGAGAAAGGGAACCTCTAGTTCTAGAAGAGGTACCGAAACTAGGAGAAGGCAGAGATGTACTACCACCACGAGCGGACCCTAAGCTACGGAGTCTACCACCTCTTCCATGCCTAATGGGGGTATTGGAAAGTTATCTAAAATAGGAGTTCTGCTAGGGTTAGGGTTTGGTAAAGTCATGGCGAATAAGATTAAAGTGAGGAAGAAGTGAATAGAAAAAAGTACAATGATGGAAGGATCATAATAATGATAACTAGCATTTCGAGAATAGTGTAGCCGTAGAAAAAGCCTTAAAAAAGGCTGCAAAAATGCAAAATCAATGGAAAAAAGACACGTGTACGGAGCATTAAATGGAAGCGATAATTGAAGCGTCAGTTTTGTCATAGCATTTATGGTGATAAAAATTCTCTTTCAAAGAAATCCACTTCCCAAGTATTGAAGTGATGAATAAATAAAAAGAGGGGGGACTATCTGTATTGGGAAAAAAATTGTATTTAAGGAAATATGTCACAACAGTAGACTGATTGAGTGGTCAAAGAATGACAGATACCTGAGAGGCACGAGCTACAACAGGTACGAGCAAATGACAGGAGAAGAGGCATAAGTATTTATCCAAATAACTCAGCACCCGTACCTATTGAAGTCATTTATATACGAGGGTCAAAAGGAATGAATCTGACAATAGAAAAGAGTGCAGATACATCATTTAATGGACATTAAATATGGAATACGTTAGGGAATTTGTATTGAATGTAATGATTATGTAACATAGCATTCACTGTCTTTAATTACTCATAATAGCCTCATTATGATTCGGCAAAACGTATATCTCTAGAACACCTATAAAAGGGAGACATTTGATCAGTTGAGGACACGAAATTATTGGAATATATATCTTGGTTTACTTGTTTTTCTCTTAGAATACTCTTTCTCTACTTAAATTATTTCTTTTTATACATTCTTTTGATTATCAGTAACCCGTGTTCTTTTAAACTCTAGCTTTGACTAAAATTCTATTTTTTGGTTAAACAATAACTACGAGATCTGTAAATAAAAGTACACAAAATTGTACTGAAATTTATGATGTGCCATTTATGTTTTTCAGGTATTTTATTCACTGAGAAGAGTAACATATGCACTCGATGTGATGTCTGAGAATATTGACAAAAAGCTTCTCTTTTTCTTTTCCAGTTGGATATGTGCTAATTGCAATCTTTTTGCTTCAAAATGGTTTTGGATTTGCTGGTGTGTTAAAATAGTCTTTTTATTATTTTTACTATTGTTTCTTCAGTGCATTTTTAATCATTAAGAAGTTTCTTTTTATAATAGTTCTTAGCCTTTGAAGCTTCATCGTTTCCCAATATGGTGTAACATTATATTCTTAGGCATATGCAGGGGACTACCCTATCACTGCTTTATCTTATGCTCCCTGGTTGAAAGATCATGTTCTCATTTTTTTCCCTCTATAGTTCATTATTTTTCTGGTACAAGGAGAAGTATTAGTATTTGAGTAGGAGCTTGAATAATTAACTGTAAGTGTGAATTTCCGATGTAGTGCAAGCAATTGATGCATTTGCAGCTTTATGATCTGTCTTTATATTAGATGGTCTGTATTTACACTCTCAGTTCTTTCTCTTTTCACTTTTGGATGAAGTATGATGCATAGACTTCTCTAATACATCTACTATTTGTCATCTGTCCCTTCTTTTCCTGATAAAGTACCATTTACCGATTATATCTATTTTTTTCGCTCTGAGGCTATTGTTTCTTTTACTTAATAGACATTTCAGTACAGATCTATATGATGCTGAGAGCAAGTGATAAGGCAAATCCTACCTGGAGATATATTCTTTGGTTATAATGTCCAACATCTCCATTAACATCACAATGGTGAGCAGTATTCCTTTACCATAGTTCCTTCATTTTGGAGTTTGTACAACTTTCCCTTTTATGTTCTTTCACATTCTTAGCGTGATAAATTTCAAAATGTCCATCTTTATCATAGTAAAGAGTGTTCTATCTAAAGGATTTCTGCTCTCTCGCTTTCTCTCATTGGGAAAATCTGCCGAGGGTAAGTCCACTCTGGAGCTATATGTATTTACTCTGTATTACATTCTATCTGTCAATTGGTTAGAATTGATGTAATGATCTGACGGATAGGTAATTATTGTATTTTCTATAATTAGCTTTGCGTGAAGATCCCATTGTAAGAGATTGGCTTTTAGACTATTAGTATAACAAATATAATATTTGCAACAAGTGTAAGGAGATTTTTGCAGTACAAATGTTCTGCTATATAAAATATAATACTCACCTTTATCAAAAATAAAACGCAATGTGAGCACGTGATTTTTACTTCGCTTGAATTATTTCTATACTCTTTAGATTTAGGATTTATCCTTAAATTATTTAATTTTTAGGATTTAATTGCATAATTTTGTGTGTATTTGCATTTGTACGAGCATGATTACTTTAAATAGTTCATAAAAAAACAAAAATAGCACCTTGGCATTTAGGATTCAATTTTATATTTTTAGTTTTATAAGTTAATTACAAAAATAGTGATTTTTACATTTTTATTTTTAGTTTTCTTTTAGGAATTTTAGCTTAATTTTAGGTTTAAATAAGGTCTTTGCTATTTTTGATGTTAATTTGGTATTTAATAAAATTAATTTAGCAATTAAAAAAATTAAAAGAAAAGAAAGAAATTGAAAATAATGTGATCTTAATTAAAGACCAATTTTGGGCCATTTTTGACATAAATTCCAGCCCAAATACCCTTCCCAAATCCCTGATACGCGTCTCAACCCTGGCCCAGTCCCATAGCTAACCTGGTCCAAAACCCCCACCTGAAACGACGTTGTTTTGTGGGTCTTAATCAGGACCATCGAGGTTTCTTGATCGGACGGTCTTGAAGCCCACAATGCTAAATATATATATGTCTGAACTACCCCTACCCCCATCTCACCATTTCAACCCCTCTCACCATAAACGTGATTCCACCGTTCGCCACCACCCTCCGCCGTCCGCCGGCCGGCCGGAAATCGCTTCTGTCGCCGGTGATTGTCCAATGGCCGTGAAAATTACACCCCTACCTCATCTCAGCCTTGTCTTTCCATCCCCGCTATCAGTATCCCTCAAATGTCGACCAAACTCGTCAAATTTCGATTTGAAATCACGGCTATTCCGCCGTCCACGGCGCCTCCGATGCAGAACTTCTCCAAATCAACACCATAGGTTTCCCTAGCCTCCCTCACCCCGGATCTGTAAGTCCATTGCCTCAAATCTAAAGCTAGCTCTTCGAATTTTAGTTTGAAAATCTGGCAAAAACTCACCCCCTCCAAATCCAACCAAAATCATACCCCGTACCTTTTTTGACCTCCCTTTCCAAATCCCAAACCAAAACCCTTCAAACCCCATCCAAGTTTGTCAAATTTTTAGGGCTAAGGTTCACACGAGGTCGGAATTGCAGATTCAAAGTTTGCCAACCTTCAAACGACTCCAAAATAATATTATGTGTCTGTTTTGTTAAAGAACAGACAATATTATTTGGTGGTCATATATGAAGCCAGTCAAGTAGTGCTAATCTGAGTTGTGACTGAAGTCAGTAAGTCCTTTTCCTTTCTTTATTTCGTTTTCCTCTCTATTTGCATGTTTATATTGCTTCATCTCTTGCGTGTTTTCTTTGCTAAGTTTGATTAAGATTTTTGAGTTAGGGTTATTTAGAGTCTTGTTTATTTGTTTGATTTCAGTTCTGAAATTATTTCTGATTGTACGTGATAGTAGTTTATTTTGTTGTGGTTCAATTCGAATTACTTCTTTTGGATGGTTTACTATTTTATTGGTTCAATAATATAATTAGTCTTAGGAGGTGTAATAATTACATGTCAAAATAGATTAGAAGACTGTCAATTTGGAAGATTTTGTCGGAATTGTTCCTGGAGAATTAACTAGGGTTACTGACCAAGGTGCAAAAGGGTTGGGTTTAGGGTTAACTAGGGATAGTAATTCTGGTTGGGTTCAGGGGCAATTTAGGTATTCAAAGTAAGTAGTAATGCAATAGTTGAAATGGGAATCTCCTAGAATCTTCTAGAAGGAGGTTCTAGTTGGTATTTCAATAACTTGGTAAGTATAGCTTGAAAACAAGTTAAGACCTTAGGGACCAAATAACAATTAATTTAGGGACCTAGACTAAAATGAAATTTGAAAGAGTTTCCCAGGTTTTGCCTATATAAAAGTACATTCCTACCTTGTTTTACAAGTTTTTAAAGCCTAGAGAGAAATTCTGAAAACAAATACAGTTGAAAAATACTGTTTCATTGCATTTTATTTCAATATTCTCTGATCTGTTCAGTCTTGGAAACAAGTTTTGAATCAATTGATATGGAAGTGGTTTGAATTTGGATTTGTAAATCTTGGTTTAAGATGTTGCAGTTTCAGCTAGATTGGGGTTGTTTTTTTTGCTGTTTTATCTCAAATTCCGGAATTGGAAATAGTTTGCACTTGAAATTGTGCTCGAATTTGGTTGCTGTTGATTTACTTCTGCTGCTTCACCCTTAATTTCAAGCTAACATTTGGTTTTCTTTGCTGATTATCCAGGTATTCATCTCATCTTACAGTGTATGAAAATGGATGAATTTGAAGATTGGTTCACTTGAATAGAATTAATGCATTTGCTTATTTAATTCTTCTATACTTGCACAACTGTTAGCCTAGTTCAATTCAATTATATTTGTTCTGGACATGGACTGATGTAGTAGTGTTAGTTCAGTAGCTCACTATTCTCTAGTATGATTTTGGTCAATCTTTGCTGAAAATTGAATGTAAATCGAACTGATAGTCGGATTCAGATTTGCTTATTATTTTCCTTCGTTCTAGCCTAGATCTATGGCAGGTTTAGTCTAGTTCATAGACTTTGAACTTTGCTTTGTAATAGGCCACGTCTTCAGAATTGGCTTAGAGTGTTTGTGTCTTGGAAGAACCATGATTCAATTAATGAGTTAATGGTTTGAGAGTTTGTAGATTTAGCTAAACTTTGCATAAAAGATGGAATAACACAGTCACCTAGTTAGTAAAGAAATTCTTTAAAGTTAAGATGCTAAGTTTCGAGCGTTAGCTTTCTTTAGTGGTTGAACATTGTATTTCTTCAATTTAAGATAGTTGTGAAACAAACACATGCTATTCGCTACTGCAAAGAATTTACTTGACTTAGGATATGATGAACCCTCCCCCCCCCCTTTGTAAGAGAATGGCATTTTATGCCCTTGATACCGTTATTCTTTAGGGCCCAGAATGGTTACGTTTGGACCCAATAGTTGCTTCGGCTTTGCCAATATCAGGCTTTAAGGAAAATTAACTTTCATGGACATCGCAGTTTGCTAGGGTCGTCCAAGTTAAGTAGCACATTCAAGCTACGAGTTTTCTCTCTTGTTTGAGTGTGGACTTGAACTTAGAGTCTGAATCCATTGAATATTATTTTATTAATAATGTTAATTAATTAAGTTGCTTTAGAGATAATTTTTATAGAAAACAATAATTCCTTTTAGGATAGCCCTTAAAACAAACGAGGTGCGCTGCGCCAAATAAAGCCACAAATTGCATGACGCCCATATTGATTTGTTATGACTTTAAAAAAAAGTTAATATTTCGTAGAATATCCTTTAGGTCCGTTTTAAAATACTATCGTAATCATGTATACGTTCGCGTAACACAATCATGGTTCTAAAAACAAAACTGGAGTATGCGTTCGCGCAACTTCGGACCAAAACTTTTCTTAATGATAATTAAGTGTTATTAATTGTGGACACGTTCGCGTGACATGATTCTTGACGCGCCAAGCAGGTGGATATACGTACGCGTAACCCGTTTCAAGATAATTTTCTTAAATTAAAAGCGTAAAAGGTATAAGCACATAGATTCTAAAATCAGTATTTATATAATTTAATAAGCCAAGTACTATGCCCGTGCTAGAACCACGGAACTCGGGAATGCCTAACACCTTCTCCCGGGTTAATAGAATTCCTTATTCGAATTTCTGATTCGCAGACATAAACAGAGTCAATAATTTCCTCGATTCGGGATTCAAACCGGTGACTTTAGACACCATAAATCTCCCAAGTGGCAACTCTGTTTTAATTAAAATCCCGTTTTGATTGTCACTTCAAATTGAAAATAACTCTCTTTATTACACCCTTCCGCGGATATAGTAAAAAAGGAGGTGTGACACGCAATAATCACTTAAAAAGCGGGTGGGCTTGACTTTTTGATACATATGGCCTTGTCGTTTCTGAATTGTGTTCGCAATTGGCGTTCTATGCAGGTCTTGCAAATAAAGTCAACAATTGTTTGCAGTTTGAATTTGCACTTCCAACAGACGCATGTTTTCTAAGGTTATTGCTAAATCTTTTACCGTTACTCTAATTCCTCTTTATAGGCAATTTCATTGTTGATACCTAAAATATAGTGCATGAGAGGTGTCGTCTTGCAACACAAGGACTTAATATAGTAATGTCTTCATCACGGAACCTTGCTGGTTAACTAGATACTTGCACATCCTTGGTAAAATAAGATGGTTGCACACTATTATATTACAATCCAAAGATATCAAATCTTGCACCTACTAAAATATTTGAAATTCTTTCTACTCTGTCCAAAAATATAGCTTGTTGGATGTGATTTTATCTCGGTTACCTGCTTTTGCCTTGTTGTCATAAAGTTCTACTAGGAGTTGCTACTATCAGTCTTCTACTCTTGTTTGTATAATATTTTGATAACTAGATAGCCTATTAATCTGGTCTATTTTACAAGTAAAGATCACTAAATGAGAGGAAGGAGTGCTCAGATTTTCCAAGGAGATATAGTGATCATAAATGATAAAACACAAAAATCATGCAAAATACTCGGCTATGCTGATAATGATATGGTAATTTATCCAATCTGGTTCATTTTTATCTATCATATGATTTTTAAATCAGTACATTGTTCATGAACTAGGGACCATTGATTTTTTGACTTGCATGAATTGCTCTTTCCTACAATGCAACTTGGGAATTGAATTCTTTTTTCTGTCTGTGGTCCATAATTTTCATAGTACATTTTTTGTAAGTGAAGTAGTAATCGGCAATGTGTTCTGCATAATGGTTGGTGAAAGGGAAGGTTTATTTGCATATAATTTCCTCTGTTATTAATTTGGAATTTGGCCTAGCTATTTTTACAAGTATGTGACTTTTTGCTCTGCGAAATGTTGTTTTCTCCGCAAATAATTAGTGTAACTATATTTTTTGGAGTTTTCCCTGCCATATTTGTAACTTATTTGGCTGATATCATAATAGGAAGCCTATGAATATGTGGTTGTAAGCCACATTTCTGTTGCTTTGCTTGGAGCAGTAAGATGATGACTCTTTTTTTGCTGATGACCTTTGTTATTGGAGTCTCTGCTGAAGTAAGCTCTTTTCCTTTTTTCGTGGAACTTCCATATGATCTGCTTATGTAGGAGTTTGGATATCGTAATCGTGTGTGAAATTAAAAATCTTCTCATGAACCTATAATTGCTTTATTTTTGTCTCCATTATTCTGGTACTGAAGTTTATGTGCCTGGATCTTTCTTGGTTAATAGTTGATTTTCCATTTTACATATTTTTTTTCTATGAACCTATAATTGCTTTATTTTTGTCTCCATTATTCTTCCGAATGCAGTGCCCTCCACATTTTTAACTTATGATGTACTCAAACTATCCAAGGATCATTTTTCTCCAAAAAGCATTACTTCTTCAGATTTAGCGCGTTGAAGGACTTGCCCACTTAACATCTATTTATTGTTCTAATGTATATTAGTTTTTTCTCCTGCATGCAAATATATAGTTGGCTGTTCATTATATTACATATGGATTAATGTGTTTTTGTATAGGAGCGGGGTGGTCAAAGTGGAGGCTTGCGTCAGGAGTCCTGTGTGACAAGAAAGTTCCACAGAAACTCAAGGGGAAATTCAATAGAGCTGTGGTTAGACCTGCAATGTTGTATGGGGCGGAGTGTTGGCCAGTAAAGAACTCTCATGTTCAGAGAATGAAGGTTGCGGAGATGAGGATGCTTAGGTGGATGTGCGGGCTTACTAGGTTAGATAAGATTAAGAATGAAGTTATTCGAGAGAAGGTGGGGGTGGCCCCAGTGGATGAGAAGATGCGAGAAGCGAGGCTGAAATGGTTCGGGCATGTGCGGAGGAGAAGTCCTGATGCCCCGGTGAGGAGTTGTGAACGGCTGACGATGGTCGGCGTTCGGCGAGGCAGAGGGAGGCCTAAGAGGTATTGGGAAGAGGTGATTAGGAATGACATGGCTAGTATGCGGGTTTCCGAGGACATGGCCCTTGATAGGAAAGCCTGGGGGTCTAGTATCAGGGTTGTAGGATAGGGGTCCCTAGAGTTTTCCGTACTCCTTACCCGGGGTTGGGTGAGGCTTGGCAGGGCTATCCATATATGATTTGTGTTTTTGGATTGTGTCTCCCCTATGTAGTTACTGTATGATACTATTGCACGGTATTTTATTTATGGTTCTTATGTTTAGATAATTATTTACGCTTTTTCTGCTGGACTTACTAATGCTCTTTTGTTTGTGTTTTTGTTTCTCCCTTTCCTTTACTTAGCCGAGGGTCTATTGGAAACAGCCTCTCTGCCCTTTCGGGTAGGGGTAAGGCTCGTCTACATATTACCCTCCCCAGACCCCACTTTATGGGATGATACTGGATAGTTGTTGTTGTTGTTGTACATATATTTGTGGAGAGAAGTGGTGGACTGAGTGACGGGCATACGTAAATGGTGATCACGAATAGATCTTTACAGTCATAAAATTATATGATAATATTGCCGTTGATGATGGATAATGAAAGTCAGTAATTTGTTGGAATTGATTATGGTTTTATCCAAGCAGTATGCTACTTATCACTTATATCTCGTAGAGCTTTGCTATAGAATGAAACTTTAACATGTTGCTTGAAATATGTTCTGTGTGTTGATCTTTAGTAACGTTGTAGCTGTGCAAATAAAACAAGTAGTGTATCGGGTACGCGCCGTGCGGTGCACGGGCACTACTCACCTAGTGAAAAATAAGGAAAAGTTTCATAAAACGAAGCCATACATACAATAATGCCTGGCATTCATAATGCCATTTTAAAATTCTCGCTCTATAGGCATGCAATGGATGACACTTTTGGTTGATTTAGATGTTTTGATGGTTTTGTCTCTTAATTTTTGTCCAACTTATGTGATGGTTTGCACAATCAAGAAGACATTCTTTTTATTTTACAAATTTACCCTTATTTATATATTCATATTATTATAATTTTTTATGAGTACATTAAATAGGTACTTTTGTTTTCACCCGATAAACACATTAAAGAAATGTGGGTTTTTATTGTAGCCATATTTATTTGAGTGATTTAGATAATTAGACCTTTTTATAGGATGAATCTTGGAGGCAAACATTTAAAACTTTGGCTCCAATAAAAATTTTCTTGATGTTTTAAATTAAAATTTTACTTTGGAAGAATTTTGATCACATGTCGTGCTGCGAGAAAGATGCCTAAACGGGGAATGCCTCGACTTTTGGGTTTATTCACGGAAAAGGTGTCTAAATGGCAATGATAGTACTAAGGTATTCGTAAAAGTTATAGATTATGAAACTTGTAAGCGTATCAGCCAATATTCGAGGACGAATGTTTCAAAGAGGGAAATGATGATATACCTCATATTTTCGTACGTGAGAGTGTGTCGTAAGTCAATTAATGTAAGCTCATAAATGAGATTATATTTGAAAGCATATAAAGTAAGTAAATCATGCTATGTTGGAGGTTAAATATTCAAGATCATGAATAACAAGTACCAAGAGGATTGGAAGGTTTAGAAGCTAAATGAATCGAAGATGATAAGTTTCTTCGAAAGTCGACAAAGTTAGGAATATTATAACATGTACTTTTAGGGTTAGAATAGGGTGTTTAACATGATAAAAAGGTTATTTTATGAGCTATTTTAGTTGTATGATAGCCGTGTGTTATGTTTGAAGTTAAGCGAGTTGTGGAACGTTAGTTGGAAAAGGTCACATGTTACATTCATAAATGTGTTAAAAATTAGGTCAAATGTAGTTGAGCTTTTCACCAAATATATTTTGAATTATGGGATGATCTACCTTTCAAATTGAAGATCAACGAGTCTAATTTTTAAAATATTAAAATTTTCAGTGATACGACATTGGAGTAGAGAGATATTTATATTTTTGCAAGATGCACATACTACATATGTGATAAGTAGGTATGTCACCTACTTGCTTAAATAAAAAGAGAAAATATGTCCAAATAGAGGATAGTTTGAGTCGGCCAAAGAGCCCTTTTAAGGGATGATTTCCTTCATATATTACACTCATTATATATAAAAAAATCCAAGATACACCCCGATAAAGTTCTCACAAATATTCAACACAAAACCCTAAATGATTTTCTCTTTTTTTTCAAGTTTATTTCATAATAGCAAGAACTTACGGGATGGTAATCAGAAGCCATGAGTTTGAGTTATTCAACTTATAATGGACTATTTTGTGGGTTGTTGCTACAATTTTTATGGAGTTTGGGAGGAGAAAAGGTGTGGAGAACACCACATACTGGTAGAGTGGTTGGTTGGTTGTTCGTAGTTATATTTTTGGGTTATTTGACACTACTATGGTTGTCATTTTATGTATGAAGTAATTGGAGTGTGTTAGGCTAATTTATGGTGTTTTGTGATGGATATAAGGCTGAAAAATAAGATATATATATATATATATATACATATATATATATATATATATATATACATATATATATATATATATACATATATATATATATACATATATATATATATATACATATATATATATATATATATATATACATATATATATATATTATTGTTGTGTTCTAGTCGTTGTTAGTGTTATCTCAAATTGGGAGGAAGTAAATATTATAGGGAGATATTATCTGTTTTAATAGAAAATAAGCTTGACGTTCGTTGTGCGATAGTTGTACCTTTCGTAGATAAACAATAGCAGTATTATCGTTGTTATATATTAAGGTGATACACAACGAGTTCAACGTGGTTATTTGACAGATTATGATAAAGTATGTTAAGGCTATCCCTTCTTTTCTTTTGGCATGATGCATATGATACAAAAGAAATGAGCTATCGCAGGACTATCATAAATGACTTTACTTTTAGAAGTATTAGGGGTTAAGTTTTTGATTCCCCATGTGCTCTATTATTATATCATCTATTCATGGGTCTTAGAAAATACATAAGTTGATAAGTTTATTTTGTGATATTAACCGAAGGCATATTGATCTTATACCATCCCAAGAGATCTTATCGACTTATTTCATTATGTATTGCATTCATTTATACATTTACATTGATCTATGACCAGATGGAATTATATACGTGTATATTATATGTATATGGGGTATGGAAAAAAGGTTACGACCTATACCTGATAACTAGGGATTATGGTTTATTTTACACTCCTTCTTACTTGAGTTTTGATTAGAAATGTGTACAAAATAGTCTCAAAGGCTTACATGATGTACTTGTTTGCAGGGTTTGGTAAAAAAGGTGACAATTAGTCAAAACCATCTCAAAAAGGAGTGAAACATGTACAAGTACCAAGAACAAGTCCGAGTATAGGAAAACAGGTCCACTGCGATCGCACTCCATTTGGTGCGGTCCGCAGTGAGGAGGTTCAGAGAGGTGCCTATTTCAGGAAATCAAGCATTGCGACCGCAAAGTATTTCATGCGGAACGCAATGGACTCACTGTGGCCGCACTCGATTTTGTGCGGTCCGCAAAGACGGAGTTCAGAGAGTTGCCAATTTGGGGAACCACTGTCAACGCGGTCCGCGGTCCTTTTGTCCGGACCGTAACAGAAGCCACTGCGATCGTGGTGCATTTTATACGGCCCGCGGTGGCCACGTTTAGAGAGAATTTTGAAGCTAAGAATCCTCAATGCAGTCGCACTTGATTTTGTGCGGGTCGCACTATTTCCGCAGGGGTAATTTTGTCTAGAAAATTTGGCCTTGTATAAATAGTTTCTTTTTTCATTTTAGGACATTAGTTGTAATTTAATGCTCAGTTGCGCTCGTGAACAGTGTTCCTTACCTATTTTGAGTAATTTTGGAGTAGTTTTATCATTGAATCTTCAAGTATTAGTTTGTAATTAAATATTATGGGATTCTGTTCATCTATTTAACATTTTTCTTTTATTATTATGAGTAGCTAGACCCATTTGCTAGGATTGTGCTCAACCCTAGCGTGGGTATTTGATGGGTCTTGTATTTAAGGCTTGAATGTCTATGAGTGTTTGATATTTGGAGTAGTTTATGGTTTTAATGTTGAATTAGTGATTGCATATATTAATTTGTGCTTATTTGACTTGGATTATTCTTGAGTGGTTGGTTTGTTCATTCAATGGAAACTATTGTTGCATATTCTCCAGCTAAAAGTCAGAATATGGGTCTTATGGGAGGTTTAAGAAAACATGTACCAATTACCAAAATCACATTTTTATTAGGTACACTTTCTCTTTGTGGTATTCCACCTCTTGCTTGTTTTTGGTCTCGTTCCATCTCAATTGAAAAAGCAAATAACGTTTCAAGAACAAATCTAGTTCTGCTTCCGTGTTGCTTTTGTATTGTTTTTTCTTTTTACCCTTCTTTGTGTCTGATTCCGCGTAATCTTTTTTAAGAGCGTTTTGATGTTTTGAGAGAACAGGGCCCAGATTTCCTTTGTTTTCTATATCTGATCCACGCTCTTTTTCTCCTTGACTTGCGGGTTCTTTTGCTTCTTGAATTCGATTCTTTATTTTTTTATTTGATCGTCGAAAAAAATTTTGTTTTTGGTTTTTATTGATGTTTTTATTTTGACTAACATTTTCATTTGTATTGAAATTGAAAGTCTAGGAAAATTAGTCCAACAAAGAATTAGGGCATATTCAAGAGATTGATAGCCCCAATTAAATGGTTAAACCTAGAGATAGTAACACCCGACTTGAACTTAAATTGCTTGCACAAATTATCATACCCAATTAGGGCAAAATCGCTCAAACTACTGAGAGGCTTAGAGTGAGAAGTATCATGCTGGTTATATTATAATCCCCAACATGACAAATATTTCCTTAAAATCGAGAACCCGTCAAGTATCCACCTAGGAGAAAGTCATTTCCCTAGTTCCTTCTTAATTATTTAGACAACTTTCATGTATTTCACTCTTAGCTTAATTTATTATCTCATTAGCATTAAATTAGAAATGATCAGAAGACCAATTATGATTACAAGTGCAATTAAGAGAAATTACACATCTCTAATTTAGATAGAAACTCAATTCTCATTTCTAGCTCCATGTGAAAATCGATCCCGACCTTCTCGGGTAAAAATTGCTTCGACTACTTTTGCTACTTTGTAGTAGTAAAGGGTTGGCACCGATCACTTTTTGGCGTCGTTGTGGTGGAGCTAATGATTTTGGCTATATATATATATATATATATATATATATATATATATATATATATATATATATATATATATATATATATATATATATATATATATATATATATATATATATATATATATAATTTCTTTTATTTTTTTTCTTTCCTTCTGCGTTACTAATTTATGTGTGTCACAACTTCATGTATAAAATGATAGCAACAACAATGACGCTCATGAAAATGTGACTACAGGGAAGGAGGTAGATGATATCGATGATGATGTGGTGCCTCTTGTATCTCAAGGACAATGGAGAGGCCGTCAGGCCAATGCCAATAATAATATTCCATACCCTCCTCCACCACCTCCAAGAGTGGTTCCTTGAGTGATTCCCAAACAAGCTATGCTAGTGTAATTTTTCCACTCCGGATACGGGCGGGCAACTTTTATATTACTAATGTGATGCTTACATTGTTGGAGCAGCGAGGGTATTTCATGGTTGTTGATATTCAATTTTTTTTTGTATTCTTATATGAAAAATACCTTTCAAAATAGCATATATATGTATATATAAGTATGTCCCAAGGTCCTATTATTTTTCTTAATTTTTTCAAAATTTTAAAATCAATTTATTGCACTATATTATCAAGAAATACCCAATAAGTGTTCCCAAAATTATCATTTTAGTGATTCACCTATTAAATTCTCATATTTATACTAAACTATAGCTCAAATAAATTTTACATATTTTACAAATTTATTTTGTATTTTTAAAGCTAAATTAGATATAATTGCAATATTAGGATCTTTTATGATTTGATTGCAATTATATTTATAAAAATGAATTCCAGTATTTTTAAATTAATAATTATATATTAGAAATCATTTTAGTACTTTCAATTTGCTTCCAGAATTTAATCTGCTATTTTTATAAAATAAACAGGAAAATGACTATTTAAAATATAGCTAGATTTCATTTAAATTGTAGCCTAAGTTCTATTCCAATTAAACCCAATTGAACCCCAGCCCAATTCCTAAAATTACCCGACCCACAGCCCGTTTGAATGACCGCCCGACTCCCCATTTTATATAGGCCGTTGATCGATATGATCAACAACCACATTTCCTCCTTTCCTTTTTTAATTACCAACCTCACCAACCCTAAATCATTTCACCTATCACCCGCCTCTGAACCCTCCCATTCTATCAAACTCTTTCGAATCCTCGCCGCCTCCCACCATTTCTACCCTAAAAGCCACCGGAATCCATGACTTCCAAGGCCATCGGAACCCTATACCGGCTTCCTACTGCTCCAGCATTCCAAGTTTTCGAAGATTCAAGGCCTGACCACGATGACGTTTGGTCCAGGCTTCAATCGTTTCGAGTTCCTCGACCATATTCAGTCTTGCTCCGGTGTACCATGGCTGCTCGAGCCTGATTTTTGACTACTCCGACTTAGATCGGTGACCTTTCAAAGCCTTTCTCACTACTAGGGTTCTTTTAAAACCCTAACCTTTCGAGATTTTTCTGATCCGTTATATATCTATGCTTTCCCTAAACTTTTAAACGATTTTCCTAACTTTTCTTTTAAAAAGCTACTTCAAATTCTTTCTTTTCCAATCTAGGGTTTTTTGAAAGTATTTAAATGATTCTACGACTTTCTTTTTCTTTTTGTGCATATTTTCCTTTGTGGCATTTTTGTATTTTTTTCTACTGTTGAGTTCTTGTATTTTCTTCTACTGTATGATTCTTCTGAGCCATTTAGATCACTTTCCTTCTTATCTTTGTACTTGATTAATGGTGGAAACCCTAGAATTTAGGGGTTCTTCAAAGTTTGGTTATGTGATTTTCTTGAACTAGGGTTTTATTTCAAAACCCCTAACTCTTTTAGACCAACTTCGAGTCTATAAAACTGAGTTTGGAACATCTTTCTTTTCATACGATTCTGAACTTTTTGCTAAACTCTTCTACACAAGATTTTTCTACTAATTTTACAATGAAACAACCTCTTCTCTCATATGTTTGTATGCCCTTTATATGTGATGAATTTCCCTCTAAAGGGGTCTTCGAATTTGTGATTAGTGTATACTTCCTTCTAAATAAGGCTGATTGATTCTTTCCATTGATTACTTATTTTCATGTGATTTGACTCAAGTTAAAAACCTTCTTCATCTTTTCTTACTCGGTTCATTCATGCAAAATCATAGACCCTTTTGTTTTACTGGCTACTAATTGATTTTCTTTACCTTATTTGTATAACTGTGTACTTCGAAATTCTTTTCTTACATAACTCTCTCATGTATTTTCCCCTAATTGCATGCTCTGCACCAAGTGCTTAGTCAATTTCTTTCCTTAAATAATTTTTACCTATTAAAATCTGAATTCCTTAATTAAAGGAAGTCTTGTATGCTTGATTCTTAATTAATATTCAGTTCCTTAATTGTTTTCTTACCTTATTTCCTCATGATTTTGACACTATAAATGCACAACTCTTTCACAAACTCATACACGAATTCACAATCTTTCTGACTCTCACTTACACAATAATATTCTCTTCTTGTCCGCACTGTGGCCTATTTTGCAAGACCTGCTGTTTTCCTTTATTTGTTTCTTTGAAAATGGTATGTCCTAATTTAAGATTCAGCATCACAACAATGTGTATTTACTTCTTTTTGTGTCCATGACTACTTACTCGTTCTTGTATATTTCGGCACTTAAATTGGCATGCTGATTTTCTTCTGTTTATTTTATTGTGAACCCCCAAACCCCTGCCCCTATATGTGATTTGAGTAATGACTTAAGGCATGGCAATGTAATTTGTTGTCCATGAGTTAAGTTTGATCCTTTAGGATCTAACCTCTCCACAATGTGTTCCAACATGCTGATGGGAGTGCCAGCATCTCCCATCGCTGGGCATATCCACTAGCCTTCTTTTTCCTCTTTGAAACTTTACCATTCCCCTATACCCCATATGTGTACTGGTTTAAGCTGTTCCCCCTCTCCCTTTCCCCTTTCAGCATTCTTCTTCTGCACTTGCACTGTAAGTTCTGCCCACTCATGTAAGTCTTGCCTTGGGACCTTAAGTTCCCTCTAAACTTGGACACCTGAGGGCTGGCCCTTCCATACTGCACTATATCTTAATCTGGTTTGGATGGGAGCATTGCCCGGAGTTCATATGATACTCTTAGGCAACTTTGACACATCCAAATGAGAGAAAGGATTTGGATATGATCTCTTGGAGTTGGTTTACTATATATTTCAGACAGGAAGTCTGAATCAGGCTCTCATTGGTTGTACTTTTTAATTTCTAATGTATTTTTCTTTACTTTATTTTATTGTGGGCTGTAATAATGTTGTAATGAACTCTTGGGGATGGCTAGTGAAAAGGGAAGGGATAACTATGTATGCAAGTGGTAGATATCCTGTCTATATAAAGTTTCTTAATTTATGCACTTGCATATAGGTCTCCTGCCTATATGAAGTTTCTGAATTTCTGCACTTGCATGTAGATATCCTGCCTATAGGAAATTTTTTAATTTCTGCACTTCATATAGATATCCTGCCTATAGGTAAGTTTCGGAATTTCTACATTCTTTCATATAGATACCATGTCCGTAGGATTTTTGCATTCCCAAGTAGATACCATGCCTATAGACATTCCTGAATTTTGCATTTCTCACATAGATACCATGTCTATAAATACCTAAAAAATTCTGAATTCTGCATATGCATATAGAAAATATGCCTATAAGCCTTTCCAAATCTTGCATATCCCTCCTTCATTAGGCAATCATGTTAGTATGTCTTTAAATGACCAACCGCAATTAGATATCATGTCCACGGGTTTTAAACGAGATTCAGTACCAAGATATCATGTTCATAGGGTTACAACATCTTTACTATGTCTATAAAAGTGTTTAAAATCAACAACTTAGAAATCATACCTATAGGAGCTATTAATCAAGTATGAATCGTTCCATTTGCTTATAGATTTAAAACCAGTAACAACTATGCATCATTAATTGCAGAACTCATAGTCATTTGCTAAAACCTGCCTTTCTTTAATAACTGATAGCTTTCTTAAATCAATATATATTCAATTTATTTCGTTATTTCTGAAATTAGTAGATATCATGCTATAGGGTCTTCATCCAACATTTAGGCAAGTCATAGGGTAAATGTTTATAAACTGAATCTGTTGTTATTAGCTATAACCAGCAGGCAGGCCTGATCCAAATTTCTTATCGGAATTATGTAATAAATCAGTCTTCCTCAACCACTTAAGTTTTAATCAGACTTAAACAGTATGTGTAAGTCATGCTAAATTATGTGCATTCTTTGGTTTAAATGAGATCTATCCGAGCCTTTTACTTGTTTATGTTCTTTCCCCAACTTGTTATACGTGTTTTTGTATATCGCCTTAGAGTTTTTTCCTTTTGAAACTATAAACAAGCCTAATATCCCGCCCCGTTAGGATTAATAGTCCTAAATGCCTCCAGGACTGATAGGATTGGGGGGGGGGTAATAATATACAATAAATAAACGAGACTCTTCCGCGCTTTAATACCTTAACGGGGTGGGAAATGGTAGATATGATATGATGACCGGTGCGTTAATACGATGTTTAGCCCCTCTTTGAGGAGTGATTGCCAGGTATTGCATTGATATGATCCACATTTTTAATAAACCTAGGACCCCTTCCTTTTTTCTTCATTTCTTTTCTTTCAGGATTTGAACTCCTTATTTAAAAATTGGATTTTCTAATTGTTCTTTCAAACTTTATTTACGTTCAAACCATTATGTGTTGAAATCCCCTCTTGTTTGAGCCTTATTTGCCTATGTGTGTTATTTGCATTTAAGTCACAATAATAGTTCGGCCAGGAACCATACTAGTGGATCCTGCGGGGTGCCTAACACCTTCCCCTTGGGACAATTTCAAGCCCTTACCCAATCTCTGGTGCCTATTATTATGACTTTATATTTTTTATAAGAGTTTATTTGTTTAATCATTTTACGCATTCAATTCCCCCTTCTACTACAAAACTGACTTTTCTTTTGTTGCTTTCCCTTGTTTCTTTTACTGCCTTCCTTTACTGCATTCTTTATTACTGTTTTAAATTATTGTCACTATTACTTTATGAACATGCAAGTATTTGACAACTTGTTTTAATTATTGCAACTGCATGTTTTCAACATCATTTCCTCTCATGCCAAACAATATACCATGGAAACACTTATAATGAGTAGTGTCACACCTTATTTTGGCTACTACAATCCAGTGAGGGGCGAAGATAAATGAGTTTTTCCAATTAAAGGACAATCAAAACGAGATTCAACTATTTAAGAGATTTCAGAGTCGCTATTTGGGAGATTTATGGTGTCCCAAGTCATCGTTTAGAATCCCAAATCGAGGAAAAAATGACTCTATTTAACAGTCCGCGAACCAAAAATCCGAGTAAGAAATTCTATTAACCCGGGAGAGAGTGTGTTAGGCATTCCCGGGTTCCGTGGTTCTAGCATGGTCACTCAATTGATATATTTAGCTTAAATGATCTGATTTTATACAATTATGAACCTATGTGCATTTTGAATCTTTTAACCACTTTATTATTATTTTTGAGAGAATTGCAACGTCATTAAAACGCGCCTCAAACCATGTCACATAAATGCACTCGCAGTTCTTGACATATTTCAACATCGTTGGAATTCGGATTTGGGTCACATAAATGTGCACCCGTGTATAAGGAAATAGATTATTAAAGACGTTCCCTAAAATGACTAACACGTTGTTATCTTTGCGAGAGGCCATGAAAATTCGCTAAATGGCTCATCTCAAACATTTTAAACTCAGTATTTTAAAAGAGATAATTAAAGAACTATTTGTTATTTGATGTGACTCTAAAGCTAGCTACAAGGGTTCATTGTCAATACTACATCTAAACGGATTCAGTTCATGTAACAGCTGGGCCTCAAGCGAAGCCCAGCCTGGCAGTCCAGTCCTTGGTGCTCGAGAACATCCCTTTTATTTAGGTTGATGGCCTCATTAAGGCCTTATTCCAGGATGCTGAACCATGCTGAACGAGAAACAAATCGGATTGAGAACTAATTCCTTGATTCATAGTTGATTGATCGCAAATTCGAAGGTAAACAAAAGTCACTTAGCACGGATGTTAATCTCAACACTAATCTAAAGAGCCAAATATGTGAGATGGCATCCTTGCATATGGGCAAGGTATACCTGTCAACTAATTACATCACCTAAGTTCAATTACAAGCCCATTTAAATGAACAAAATATTAAACAATACTTCTACACTACACATCTACTTAAATAAAACTAACTTAGCAAGTTCACCTCATACTATTTGAACAACATACAACACTTCTAGACCTCTCATCTACACATTATACCGTTCTGCCTTATTCGAATTAAATGTTCAACGTCCAAGTATACACCTCAAAGAAAAACATGCTAAACTAACTGAAACTAACGAACAGAAATTGAGCAAATATGATTTTCATTCCATCTTCATATCCACTTTTACATCTGGAAAAGTTAGAATATGTACCTAGAAATTGAATGAAAAATAGAAGGGAGGGAGGTCAACATCAAATTTAAACACCAGCAATGAAGTTATAGCAATCCAGCAGAAGAAACAATTCAGCAGCCCAGATTTATACTCAAAAACCAAGTTGAAACACAACATGTTTCAAATGACATACTTTCAAACCCAGGCCTGGATATAAAACAGTAAAACAATACCCCAATCAAGCTTAGAACACATCACTTCAATCCTAATTCACCTATTTCTATATTAATTGATTCAAAATTGTCTCAGCAACTGAACTGATCAAAAGCTATTGAAAATATGCAATGGAACAGTAAAATTGCTAGTATTTTAGGAGGTTTTGATATATTTTTTTAGGCTTCAAACTATGGGAAAATTATAGAGCTCCTTTTCAGATTGTTCCCCCTTTTTTGAGTGATTTTAGTCCCTTTTTATATAGCCAAAGGCTAGGGAATCACTACTATTTTGTTTTAACTAAATGTCCCTTTTTTAATTTTTTAGATTTTACTTATTTGGGTCCTTATTTCTTGACTTGTTTCCCAAGTTACTGCAATAGTAGTACTGATTTTGTATTAAAGACCCCTTCTAGAAGGGTCTAAAGGCTTCTACCATTTTCTACCCTTTATATATTACCTATACTACCCTTATTTTGTTCCTAATATTACCAAACCAAATTGAAAAATCTTTATTACCCTTATTTATCTTTAAAATTATTAGAATTAAATATGAGAGCCCTATATTACACTTAAGTTACTTATTTGGCATCAAACTAACTCCTAAAACTCATTCTCTAATCCTCACAGCTATAACCAACACAAATGTTATTATGCTAATGGTCAAAACAGATGCTAATCAATCTTCAGTACCCAAATCAAGTTCAATACTCATATTTTAGAAGAAGAACATGTAAGGTTATCATTCCAAATCTCAAAACTCAGAGGTCAGCACCTCAAAACATATGAGCTATTAATCGACACTTAAACTTAAACAACCAATAAATCACTGACATTAATGAATAAACACGGTAATTGTCGTGCTAACAAATCAAATAATCAAAACCATGGCACGTGAACTTATTACCATGTTCATATTTATTGAAATCATGGAAACTTTGAGAGCAAACAAAACCTAGTGTCCAATTTCTTAAATGAAACCAACAAATCATACGTGCAATCAGAATAGAAGTAGCAGAATTGGAATCTAAGCCATTTAAATTTTAAACTAACTAGAAATAAACTCAAACCTATTTTCTAATCAGGTAGAAAAACAAAATAAAATTAAAAAAAACAAACTAGGAGAAGTGGACTTGCTGTTTTCTTCAATTATTCCTTGTTGGAATCAATTCGAATCCCCAAATGGCACTCGAACGATTTTTGAAATTTGGACTTAAACTTCAACCATGGATGATGTTGACATTGGAGGGGGTCTGGGGTTGTTTGAGAGGGTTTGGGTGTGCTTTTGGATAGATGAGGGCTAGTGGAGGTTGGTGGTGGTGTCTAGGACGCGTTGGAATTCAGCCACCGCCGTGCATAGCGGGGCTGCCTACTTCTAACGAATATTCACAGGGTTGTGGTCACATTCGAGGGTGGCCAATGGTAGGGTTAGGAAGAGGAGAGTGAGGGTGTCCCATGGTGTCAATTTGGGGTCGCTGGTCACTGGCCGCCATCGTGGACGGCAGAGCTGCCGTGCTTCAAACGGATATTCGACGGGCTGGGGAGGGTTTCGAAGGGTAATCTTTAGGGGGTTGGGAAGAGGGGACATGGGGATTCTAGGGTGTAAATTTGGGAGTTATTGGCGTTACGCTGCCGGTGTTGGCGATTTCCGGCCGGTGGCGGATGGTGGTGTTACAGTGGGTTGACAACGGCGTTACATTTTTGCTTGAACTGTACGAGGAGGATACATTTTGTCTCTAAAGCTATTACAGGGCTTTGGAAATTTTTATTTAAAATGTTTGGCTCCACTTGAATCGTTGGATCAGGGACATGGACGGCCAGGATCAAACGTCATCAAACGACGCCGTTTTGGTTACATACATGATTGGACCGGTTTGGGGAGCAATTGGGCTGGTTGGAGGTGTGCTTTTGGGGTAATTTTATTAATGCCTGGCCCAGATTCGACCACAATTAAGACCACATTTCCAAATCTTTTTTTTTGTTTTAATTTCTAAATTAAATTATTTTATTAACACCAAATTAACAAAAACTGATTTAAAATCCAAAATTGGGTTAACTAATAAAAATGCTATTTTTTTTTTTGTATTTTTGTGACTTAAAATGCACTAAACATGCAAATAAATGTACAATTTATGCAGTTGAACTCTAAATATTCAAATAATAATAGAAAACCGCAAATAAACACATAATCAAAAAAATGCAAATAGACACGAAATCATGCAGTTAACCCCCTGGAAAGTCAAATTATAAAAGAAAAATATAAATACGTGCAATTAATCCTTTAAAAAATGCAAAATCAATAATTAATTCCTAATAATTCAAATAATAGAAGAAAAGATGCAAACAAACACAAAATCACATGATTAATTCCTAAAAATTCAAACAGTAAAAGAGAATCCTAGTTTACGAATTTATAGGAACATTTTAAGTGAGGCTAAAATCACGTGCTCACAGCTACCCCTCTTTGCTTGGGGACATGAAGGGTTTCCGGGCAAAGATAAGTGAGCAATTGAGATATTTTTGCCTGTTTTGCATTCCATGAGAAGCGTTTTGAAAATTGTCTGACCGAACCCTGCTTCAAAGGTAGCCTACATATCCTCGGCTAAAGAGGAATCAGGTCAGTGTAGTTCTGGAGTGTTTGATAGCTGGGACTACCAGAAGCTGTTATTGCACTGCTGATGTTGTTGTTACTTCCTGCTGACCTCCTTATTACACCTTATGAAACATGAAAATAAAACTATACTAAGCTATAAGCTACAGATTTGAAAGGAAAGCATATCTATGTCTTTAAAATCTTGATTGTTGTTGCTTTGTTGCCTTGTATTTCTTTCTGCGAACTCCTTGTGGCCTCGCTGACTGCTTGCCTCTTCTTCCTTCATGTCAGACGCCGAATCAGTTAGACTTGACATGTATTCCATTGAAATCATTCCCTCGTTCTATAGATGGGCGCCTGACTTTTAGAACTTGCGATTTGAAAGATATTCTCTTGTTCTGCAGGTGGGCACATGATCACCAAGACTTGACTTTTGAAGAATATGCTCTTGTTTTCCAGGTGGGTGCCTGATTGCCAAAGCCTGATATTTGAAAAATATTCCCTTGTTCTACAGGTGGGCGCCTGATTGCCAAAATTTTGAAATTTAAGAAATATTCCCTTGTTCTACAGGTGGGCGCCTGATTGCCAAAACTATTCCCTTGTTCTACAGGTGGGCGCCTGATTGCGAAAACTTAAAATTTTTTAAAATCATTCCCTTGTTCTACAGGTGGGCGCTTGATTGCAAAAATTAAAAATTTTGAAAAATATTCCCTTGTTCTACAGGTGTGCGCCTGATTTCTAAAACTTAAAATTTGAAAAGTATTCCCTTGTTCTACAAGTGTGCGCCAGATTATCAAAACATAAAGTTTAAAATTTTGAAAACTATTCCCTTGTTCTACAGGTGGGCGCCTAATTACCCAAACATGAAAATTTAAAAATATTCCCTTGTTCTACAGGTGGGGCACCTGATTACCAACATTTGAATTTTGAAAAGTATTCCCTTGTTCTACAGGTGGACGCGTGATTTTTGAAATTTAAAATCTTGAAAAATATTCCCTTGTTCTATAGGTGAGCGCTTGATTGCAAAAACTTAAAAGTTGAAAAGTATTCCCCTGTTCTACAGGTGGGCGTCTGATTACCAAAACTTAAAGTTTAAAATTTTGAAAACTATTCCCTTGTTCTACAGGTGGGCGCCTGATTACCCAAACATGAAATTTTGAAAAATATTCCCTTGTTCTACAGGTGGCCACCTGGCTTTTAGAACTTGCGATTTTAAAGATATTCCCTTGTTCTACAGGTGGGCACCTGATTGCCAAAACTTGAAATTTCAAAAATATTCCCTTGTTCTCCAAGTGGACGCCTGATTGCTAAAACTTGAAAATTTGAAAAATATTTCTCTTGTTCTACAGGTGGGCGCCTGATTGCAAAAACTTGAATTTTCAAAAATATTCCCTTGTTCTACAGGTGGGCGCCTGATTGCTAAAACTTGAAAATTTGAAAAATATTCCCTGAGACTGCTGCCTGTGTACCTGATCACAACAAGACAAAAACACAAAATTCTTCCTGCCCCAGTATGGTGCTGGTAGGATCCGTGAGTGTTAATCAAATCCCTTTACCAAATATCTCTAAATCTAAGCTAAGTCCAATTATCCAGGAGGGTCCTGACAATTCTTAATTGATGGCAGCCTTAAAATTATGTTATGTTTCTCAAAAGGTATTATTTTCCACTATGTCTTGTTATGAGTTATATCTGCTGGGGATCTGCTGGTGGCTGATGATTGAAACTACTTCCCATTATCCAGGCGGGTCCTGACAACTCTTAATTAGATGACGAAATGTATCTGCCAGGGGTTAGTATCTAGAGCTACGTCCATCATCCAGCGGGTCGTGACAACTCTTATCGACTCTTGCTGGGGAAGTATCTAATCTATGTTCCCTTTTTTCAGGAGGGTCCTGATGACTCTTGTTGACTCTGGTTGGGGAAGTATTTGGGTATGACCCTTCCACCCCCCATTTTTTGTGTTCTAAGCTAAATCCCATTTTTCAGTAGGGTCCTGACAACTCTAATTGAATCCTACTTCGACATACAAGCCATTTTACGTCATTTTATCCATGATTACCTTTAACCTTAGAATGAGTCCCATTTTCCATGAGGGTATTGAAGATTCCCCCTTAAATGCTAATTCTAACTTCTGGTTGTTTCTGCTATTGATTAGAAGGTCTTCTTTTGGACCGTTACATGGGCTTTTGGATAGGGTTAGAAAGAAAGGGTATCAAAGGCTCCAAACAAGTTAAATGGGTTCAAAATTAAAAAATTTCGGAATGAAATTCTTAAAACAACCACAACTTATGCCCCAGGTTTTTGCTCGGGGACTTTTGGATTTTTGTTTTGATGAGACCGAACCGTTAGGCTGCCTACGTATCCTTCTAAAGAAATCAGGTCAAACATAGTTTATACCGATCCCTTGTTTTTGTTGTTGTTTTCTTCTCCTTTTTCTTTCTGTTTTTCTTTTCTTCCTTTTCTATTCTTTGTTTTTGCTTTCTTTCTTTTTTTCTTTTTCCTCTTCTCTTTTATCCTTTTCTTTTATTTTCTTGTTTTTCCTTCTTCTCTTTTCTTTTATTTTCCTTTTCATTCTTTTCATTTTTCTTTCTTTTCAATTTTTTTTTTCATTTTCGTTTTTCTTTCCTTCCCTTTTATTGCCTTCTCGCGCCTTCTCACACTTGCGCTTCTAATTTTGTTACTGATTACTGATTCCGAAAGAGGGGTATGAAAAGAAAATAACTAAAGCTCAAAGATGTTAGCAAGGGATAGAGTGTTTAAATAGCATAATAAAATGCCTTCGTCATTCCAATTTTCAAAATATGCCAAGTACAAACAAGTGTTGAGCATATACAATGATCTTAAAAGAAAATCATACATAATATCTTTTGACAGCATCCGAATTGATAGACATTTCCACACATTTTCCTTCCACATCTGTCAGATACAGTGCTTCATTGGACAACAATCTTGATACGATGAATGGTCCTTGCTAGTTTGGAGAAAACTTCCCTTGTGCCTCGGCCTGGTGAGGGTGGATGTGCTTTAATACCAGTTGACCTACTTCGAACTTTCTGGGACGCACTTTCTTATTATATGCCCTGGCCATTCTTTGTTGATACAAGTGGCCATGACAGACCACCACCAATCTTTTCTCATCGATCAGACTCAATTGTTCCAAACGAGCATTGACCCATTCTTCATCGTCGATTCCTGCTTCGGCCACAATTCGAAGAGAGGGGATTTCAATTCGGTCGGGGTTACCGCCTCTATGCCATATACCAACAAGTACGGCGTGGCCCCCACTGAAGTGCGAACCGTGGTGCGATAAACTAACAATGCAAAAGGCAGCTTCTAATGCCACTTCCTGGATCCTTCCACCATTTTTGGTAGTATCTTCTTTATGTTCATATTGGCTGCCTCAACCGCTCTATTCGCCTTGGGGCGGTACGTGGTAGAATTTTGATGTGTGATCTTAAACTGTTGACATACCTCTATCATTAAGTGACTGTTGAGATTTGCCCCATTGTCAGTGATGAGAGTCTTGGGGATCCCAAACCGACAAATGATGTTTGTGTGCACAAAGTCAACTACGACCTTCTTGGTCACTGCCTTGAAGGTTTTGGCTTCAACCCATTTGGCGAAATAGTCAACAGCAACCAGGATAAATTTGTGTCCGTTAAAAGCTGCTGGTTCAATGGGCCCGATGACGTCCATACCCCAAGCAATGAAAGGCCATGGTGCCAAAATCGTATGCAATTCCGACAGTGGAGAATGAATTAAGTCTCCATGTACCTGACATTGGTGGCATTTGCGCACAAAAATGATACAGTCCCGCTCCATGGTAAACAAATAATATCCTTCCCATAGAATCTTCTTTTCCAAAACATATCCGCTCATGTGTGGCCCGCAAACGCTAGCATGCACCTCATTCATGATGGCCGTCGCCTGCTTAGCATCTATGCATATTAGCAAACTGAGATATGGCGTTCTTTTGTATAGTATTCCTCTGCTCAAGAAACACTCACTTGATAAGCGACAGATTGTTCTCTTCTGGTCACTCGTAGCCTCCACCAGGTACACACCTCTCCTGATATATTCCTGGATGTCATGGAACCAAGGCTTGCCGTCGATCTCTTCTTCCACTATATTGCAATAAGCATGATGATCATGGACCCGGATTTGTATCGGGTGAACATATGCCTTGTCTTGATGATGTAACATTTACGCCAAAGTAGCCAGGGCATCAGCGACCTCATTGTGAATTCTGGGGATGTGCATGAACTCTATTGATCAGAATCGTTGACAGAGGTCATGCAAGCATTTCCTATATGGTATGAGTTTTAAATCTCTTGTCTCCCACTCCCCTTGAATCTGGTGTACCAAAAGTTCCGAGTCTCCCAAGACCAAGACTTCCTGGACACCCATGTCCGCTACTAATCTCAAACCCATAATGCATGCCTCATAGTCTGCCATGTTGTTGGTGCAATAGAAGCGGATTTGAGCCATGACTGGGTAATGATGCCCTTCTTCAGAAATGAGCACCGCTCCTATCCCAACACCTTTCATGTTGGCCGCCCTATCGAAGAAAATTTTCCATCCCGACTTCTCATCCCGTTCCATTTCATTGATATGCATCACTTCCTCGTCCGGGAAATATGTGTTCAAGGGCTCATATTCTTCATATATGGGATTCTCTGCTAAATGGTCCGCCAATGCTTGTGCCTTCATAGGAGTCCTAGTCACGTAGACAGTGTCTAACTCAGTGAGCAAGATTTGCCACTTTGCGAGCCTCCCTGTGGGCATGGGCTTCTGGAAAATGTATTTCAATGGGTCCAGTCGTGAGATGAAAAATGGTATATGATGACAAGTAATGCTTCATCTTTTGGGCCACCCACGTCAAGGCGCAACATGTCCTTTCAAGATGAGTATACTTAACCTCATAGGCCGTAAATTTCTTACTGAGGTAATATATGGCTTGTTCTTTTCTTCCGGTAACATCGTGCTGACCCAACACGCACCCAAATGAGTTGTCCAAGACTGTCAAGTATAAGATCAAAGGCCTTCCTGGTTCCGGCGGGACCAATACTGGTGGGTTTGAAAAATATTCCTTTATCTTGTCATAAGCCTCCTGACACTCTCCCATCCATTTTAACGCAACATCCTTTTTCAACAACTTTAAGATGGGCTCCCGGATGGTTGTGAGCTGAGCAATGAACCAACTGATGTATTTCAATCTTCCCAGTAGACTCATCACTTCTGTTTTGTTCCTTGGGGGTGGAAGCTCCAGTATAGCTTTGATTTTTGATGGGTCTAGTTCGATACCTCGGCGGCTGACTATGAACCCTTATAACTTTCCCGAGGGGGACCCTAAATGCACATTTTGTTGGGTTGAGTTTGAGGTCATACCTGCGGAGCCTTTGGATGAATTTCCTCATGTCTTTGACATGATCAGATTACTTTCTGGACTTGATTATTACATCATCCACATAGACTTCAATTTCCTTATGTATCATATCGTGAAAAATGGTTGTCATGGCCCTCATGTATGTTTCCCCGGCATTTTTCAAACCAAAAGGCATGACTCTATAACAGTACATCCCCAACGATGTGATGAATGTTGTTTTCTCCGCATCTTCTTCATCCATCAACATCTGATGGTACCGGCGTAACAATCCACGAACGACCCAATTTCATGCTTTGCGCAATTGTCAATCAATATGTGCATGATAAGCAGGGGGAAGTTGTGTTTTGGACTTGCTTTATTTAGGTCACGGTAATCAAAACACACCCTAGTTTTACCGTTCTTCTTTGGCATAGGCACAACATTAGATAACCAAGTGGGGTATCGTGTGACTCGGATGGCTTTTGCCTTAAACTGCTTGGTCACTTCCTCTTTAATTTTCACACTCACATCAGTTTTGAATTTTCTCAACCTTTGCTTGACAGGTGGGCAGGCTGGGTCAGTGGGTAACTTGTGGACCACTAAGTCAGTGCTCAATCCGGGCATGTCATTGTAGGACCATGCAAAGCCATCTTTGTACTCAAACAACACTTCAATTATTTCTTCCCTAAATTGTGGCTCCACATGGACACTTATTTTTGTTTCTCTGATATTACCCGGACTTCCTTAATTGACTACCTCTGTATCATTCAAGTTTGTTTTGGGTTTCTCTTCGAATTGGGTCAACTCTTTGCTAATCTCAACCCATGCCCCTTCTCATCATACCCTGGTTCATCCTCATGTTCTATTTTCTGAATTATTATTTATGAACTAGACCGGTTTTGACGACTGGGCCGAGGAGTCCTTATGTAAGATCACTGGAACCAGCATAAAAATAACTGCACAAAAGATAAAAAGAAGAAAAGTAAAGAGAAACGGAAACTATCAGCGTTGCTGAAAGGGAAATTACATTTTATTAGAATCAAAGATAACAGAGTTTACACATGCAAACGGACGAAAACAGCAACTGAATTAACAACTCTGACGCTAATCCAAACTAGACTGAAAGGAAAATCAAAGTCGACTACCACGACTCCATCCGAGTAGGAAGAGGAATGACTTCCCAGTTGCTGACTTTTGCGCATGCTCCCACAAACTGCACATCCGCCCTGCTTGATCCTTCTCATGCCTCAACCATATCCACCTCATTGAATAGCTTTTCCAATCATTTATGAAGATCTCCATCTGCGTCGATCAGCGGGCCGGAAATCTTTGGTTTGGGGCCATCACTAGCACTGGATTTGACAAATGATTTGGACAACCTTGGGATGGGCTTTGGGAGAAATCGGGCCTTCTGTCTCAGCTTCCTGGCTTGGCTTATGTCTGCGGCTGTAAGCTTGAACCCTAGGCCAAAATTGTCTAGATTTTTGGGAAGGGACACTGGTTGCACAATGCCTTGCGGAGAAGGTCCCAACCCTTTGCCGGGCATAAAACCATTTCTCAACATTTCTGAAGTCACCATGACGGATGCAGTTGCTATCTTTGGGGTCATGACAACCTCGCCTTCTGGGTTTTTCTGTACTGATACTGTATCAAACACCTGGTAGACCCATGGCCCTTTGCTGTCTTCGGATTCAATGAAAGGTACGATCGCGTCCCCTGAAGTACACTGATTGTCTTCATCATGCACCAGAATCTCTTGCCTGTCCCATTCAAATTTAACCATCTGATGCAGGGTAGATGGCACTGCTTTGGCTGCATGAATCCTGGGCCTACCCAACAACAGATTATAAGAGACTGTTATATCCAGCACCTAGAATTCCATAGTGAACTCAACGGGCCCAATAGTTACTTCCAGCACTATATCCCCTACGGTGTCTTTGCCTCCTCCATCAAAGCCTCGAACACTAATGTTATTCTTGTGGACTCTTTCATTCTCCACCTTCAGCTTGATCAATGTGGATAGTGGGAAAATATTTGCACTGGACTCGTTGTCGACCAAAACTCGGGTGACCACATCATCTTCACATTTCACAGTCAGATAAAGAGCCCGGTTGTGCTCAGTGCCCTCCATGGGCAATTCATCATCAGAGAATGTGACCCGATTCTCCTAGAATATCTTGTTTGCAATCTTCTCCAAATGGTTCACCGTTATCTAGTATGGGACATGGGCTTCATTCAAAATCTTCATCAACGCCCGGCAGTGCTCATCTGAGTGGATTAGCAAGGACAACAAAGAAATGTGAGCTGGTGTCTTCGTCAACTGCTCTATAATGGAGTATTCCTGCAATTTCATTTTCTTCAAGAATTCTTCTGCCTCTTATTCTGACACAACTGTTTTCTCTGGTTCTGGGTTATCTTTAGCAATTCTGCTCTTCCTCAATTCTTCTGGGGCAAAGTACTTTCCTGATCGAGTTAAACCTCGTGCCTCACACACTTTCTCTCTCACTTATTTCCCCTTGTACATCACTATTGCTTGTTCATATCTCCAAGGAACGGCTTTGCTGCTGATGATTGGTGGCTTGATCACTGGTTTCACAATAACTGGCTTGATATGGACACCTTCCACAACCACGACAGGTTCTCTAGCTGCCCCATGTACTGTTACTTTTGCCTGTTCCCGCTTTGGTGCAACCGTGCATGCTGAGCTCCCCTGAACTACGACGAGTTTTCTGCCTTCTTTGGCCCCGGTTACTAGCTTCTCACTACTTGCTACCTCAGTCGTCTTACACTCACTGTCTATGATTATCATTACCATTTGTGAAGGACTTCTAGACTCTCCCCCTCTTTCCACAATTTCAATCATGTTGGTTTCTTGATGGGCTAGCAACGGGTTTTGGTTAATATTGGGTGCCTCCAGGGTTTGCACCTTAATCCTGTGGGAGTCAATAAGTTCCTGGATATCATTCTTTAAATGCGAACATATTACGGTGTCATGCCCAGGTGCACCCGAACCGTATTCATAACTGACCGAATAATTAAATTCTTCGGGGGAGGATTTGGCAGTTTTGCTTCAATTGGCCTCAACATACCCAGTTGTCACAGCCTGTGGAATAAGCTAGTGTAGGATTCTCCCAGCAGAGTGAACGTCTTCTTTTTCTGTACCCTCTTATTTCTCAGGCTTGGATTGTCTCGGAAGGAGGGCCTCGATGGTTGTTGGTAATCTCTTGGAGGTGGGTAATGGTTTTGTGGAGTTGGGTGGGTGCTTTGAGGGGGTGGTGCACGCCATGGTGAGAGAGCGGGAGGTTGGGTGTGTGTTTGCGCGTGATGGACTGAGAAACGAGGTTTTTGTGGTGGATAGTAATGTTGTGGTGGGACGTATGGAGCATGTGGGTATGTTTGGGGGATCAGGATGGGGATGGACGTAATGGGATGGTGCCCAAGGTCGGAACCAGGTTCCCAACTCCACTGTCGCTACTTTCTCCTTCTTCTTTTTCCCGAAAGCTCCCCAGCTCCACCCTGGATGGCTTAAGTAGTTGCCTTAATTGCAGAGTAGCTCATGATTTTATTGGATTTGAGGCCTTCCTCTACCATACTTTCCATGTTGACCACTCCGTTGAAAGACTTTCCCACTACTGACACCAAATGGCCGAAGTAGGTAGGTTCCAAAGCCTGCAGAAAATAATCAACCATTTCACTCTCCTTCATGGGAGGATCAACTCTAGCTGCTTGTTCCCTCCACAGGAAACCGTACTCCCTAAAACTTTCAGTGTGTTTCTTCTCCACCTTTGTCAGGGATAGACGATCTGGGACAATCTCGAGGTTATATTGAAAGTGGCAGGCAAACCCTTGTGCCAAGTCATCCCAGGTATACCACTGAATAGGTTCCTGCCGAGTATACCACTATAGCGCTGACCCACTTAAAATCTGGCTAAAGTATGCCATTAGCAATTCATATTTTCCTCCTGCTCCCGTCATTTTGCTGCAAAACCCTCTAAGATGCGCGACTGGATCGTCGTGACCATCATATCAGTCAAATTTAGGCATCTTGAAACCCAGAGGCAGCTGCACGTGTGGGAATAGACAAAGATCCTTGAATGCCACGCTCATCTGGCAACCTAATCCCCGTATGTCCTTGAAGTATTGTTCCAAACTCCGGACCTTTCTAAGCATCTCTTCCTGCTTAGGATGTTTGATCGGTTTTTGAACTCCCGTTGGGATTTCAAGACGGGGAGCGTAGGAGTAAGGTTCCTGAGTTTTGTAATTAGACTCTGGTGGATAGTATTGAGGGTCATAAGCTTGAAGCAGGGGATCCCTTGATGACCTATAAAGTGTAGGAGGTGGAGGTGCCACATATATGGGCGCAATTGGCGGAGGAGGGTGAGGAGTGATTTTGGGTAGTGGAGCTGGTGGTTGAGAGGTGGTACCCTGATGCTGTGAATAGATAGGAAAACTTGGAGGCTGATTAGTGGCGGACTGGTCAAGTGCTTGGGCCAGTGGCGGGTTGAAGGTCGGATTAGTAGGATAGGTCGGGGGCGGCTGTCCTCTTGCCCATGCTTGGTACATCTTGGCCATTTGGTGCTTAAGATTATACATTTCCTCCTCCATAGCATTAACGTCCAATTCCTCTAATTCCTTCGAGGGGTCAATAATGCTAACATCGGCTTCCTGATTGGCCATGACTTGCTTGCTTTTCGACCGTGTGTTGTAGGAGTGGGTTGCTAGAATGCGCGAGTACTAATCACCTGTCTAATTTGAAACCGGAAAAACAACACCAATAAATCGTTAATGGTTAGGTTCTAACATATAAGCGCCACATATTGGGTATGTATGCGCTTAAATGACAGTCGGTCCCTACAGGCATTGGTTGCTTGCGTCATCCCGACTTTTATTTGCAAAGCTTCCTTTTGTTTTAACCTTATTCTCTCCCTCTTTCATATCTCATTCACTTTTTATTTTATCTTATTCAATTATGGTCGAATCCTATGTAGATTGCCTATGTATCATGTCCCCGCATGAATCTGACCGAGCGTAGTTCTTGCAAGTAAAAAGCGTAGCATAAAACACTTGCGAAAGTTTCTATTTTTATAACAACAGACTTCAATTACAAGGACTCGAAAGGTGACAAGAGACTAACAAGCTTTGATAAAATGAACTACAGACTTGAAAAACAACTAACTATGCATAAAGAAAATACAGACTTCTGGTTAAACTAATAGAACTTAGAATATATTTTGACAACAGGCAGTGCAATCTTTATGAATACATTAATGCTTCAAGTGCTCCTGGGCCTCGCGTGGCGTCATCCGGCCTTGCCGCTGGCTTTCCTGCTAAGGTCACTTGGAGGTGGTGGAGGTCTTCCATCACTTGCCGGACAAAGGTCATGGCGGTGGCAAAGAACATGGATCTTGTGATACCCTCGCAATGGTTTAATTTTGTGGTGATGTAGTCTGCGGTTGCCCGTACTCTTTCCCTAATAACACCCTTTTCTTGCAACAAACGCCCAATTTGCTCAGCCCTTGCCTCCAGAGTTCGCTCGGATACCTGGTTCAGTTCCTAGAATTGCCTCAAACCCATCTCCAACCTTTCTATCGCTGCATAACAATGTTCTCTATCGGCTTTGAGGTCCTCGACTTGCTTGGCCACTCTATTTTCAGCCATGATGACCTTCCGTTTTAACCCAGCAACCTCATCGTCATGCTTTTCCTTTAATTGTTCAATGATGCGGCCTCATTCCATCGAACTTTTAGCTAATTGTTTTCGACCCTGGATAGATCGCCTTCCGCTTTGTTCAAGTCAAGCCCATATTCGGCCGGTTTTAGCCTTAAATTGTCTATGAGCTTTTCATCCTTCACGCTTCTGGCGGATTTTCTGCGGCTGCTTTCATTTTCTTGATTTGGGCTCGCAACGCTTTGTTTTCTTGGGCTAGTCTTTTCTTTTATCCTTCATCTGCTGCGGCTTGCAAACCATATTCAATTGAAGCTCTTTGACTTTTTTCTAATTTTTCTATGGTGGCTCTGTACTCATTTTCCTTAGCTAGCCAATCCAGTTGCTCCTGTGATGTTTCAACAAATTCTTGGAGATGCGGTCTTTTAACTGGACTTCCGACTCCATTTATTTTCTATACCAAGCAATGTATCCCGGTGCAACCTCGCATTTAGATATGTCACGTACTCGGGTGCCAACTGTCAAGTATTGACATTCGCTCCAGATTTTACGTACGACGACTTCAGGGAATTGACCATTAGGGCTAAGCTCAACCGCATGGCGGCTAATGTCCTTGTCCCTGGGAATTATTTGGAATCTACCTAATTGCCTTAGCACTCTGTGTAGCGCATATGTTTAGGTACTTCAGAGACCTATCAAGAGGAAGTGGGGACCGGTGGCTGGCATATACACAATTTCATCCACGAGGAGCCACCCGAATGTCCATTTTATTTGATTTGCAGTGACAACCCGGAGACGTGACACTCATTCCGTGACACCCTCAGGTAACCTAAACCCATCAACCCTGTTATGGAATTCTTCTATGCAGCTCTTTGTTGGTGACCCATAATTCATGAACCGAGGCCGGTGGCATAAATGCTCGATCATCCATATTTGTAACAGTAGGTTTCATCCCTCAAAGAAGTCTTCTCCCACTTTACAGGTGGTGAGAGCGCAAAAGATCTCGGATAAGATCATAGGAGCGAGGGTTCTCTTGGCCTGAGTCATCAAAGTGCTGACGACCCCTGCTATCTGTATGTCAATATTTTCGTCCTTCTGTGGAAACACTTAAAGACCCAAGAAGAATACCGTGAATGCAAAACATCAATGCTCCTCCCATTTGATTTGGTTCCCTTTGTTACAAATATAGCTTTCCGGGTTATTGAATCCCCCTATATGCCCGTACCTCTGATATATAAACTGCGGAGTACAGAAGCTGGTTGACAGGTCCGGATTGTGAACCTTTCTACTGATTTTTAAGGAGTCCAGGAACTTGTGCACAGCAAGGGCTCTTGGTGCAATCAGGTATTGGTGTCTCAAAGGAATCGTACGGGTACCAATATATCTAGTTATTTCCTCCAATGTCGGTGTAAGTTCGAAATCCAAGAAATGGAAGACATTGTGAGCTGAGTCCCAGAACGTGATACAATGCCTTTATGATATCTCCTATCGGGCTAATCTTCAGCAACCCAGTAAGTCCTCCAATATGCATGTTGACCCAGTTTTTCCCTGCTTCCCCCAGGTATTCCAGCACATGTATAGCTCTAAGGAATTTTGTTCATGAATTTTATCGGCAAATACTGATCCGTGCTCATTCTGCACATTTGTTAAGGTGAATTAGTATCTCAAAACTTTGTTCTACTTGACCTACAAATCACTAAGACTGACATTTTTCTTTTATGAAATTTATTTTCTTCTTTTATGAAATTTATTTTCTAAAATCAGGGCCCATGTTTGCGAATACGGCCTTTTAGCACTTTTGAATGAAGATTTAAAGGTTGTGCTCATTCACCAACCAAAATAAGACTCAGAGGTGGCTCTTTGTGCAAAATCAGCCTTCTGGCGTCCCTTTCGGTGACATTCGGCTATTCTTGGCAGTAACGCCATCACCCGATCTATTTTAGGAAATGAAATAAAATCAAACATTTGTTTTTCTTGTTTTGGTTATTTTTTGCAAAAGGGAGGTTGGACCCGATGGGGGTTGCCTACGTATCTCTCTCCCGACAAGAATCAAACTGGTGTAGTTCGGGCAAAACAATTTATCAAATCAAAACTTTAGTAAAAACCCCTTTTCTTTTGTTTGTTTTTGCTGTTTTTCTTTTGTTGTTTTTTTTCAACAATCCGGCAGCATTTCGGCACTTTTTGAGCATTGGTTTTTCTCCATGCTCTTTCCGTATTCGCAAGCCGGTCGACATGCAAATCCTGAGCAGCTAAATGCACAAATAACACGTAACATGCATCAAGATGGTCTTTTTATTTTGGTTCACCTGTCCTAGACGGACCCAACCGCTGTGTTGAGTCCCAAAGTCAAATGCATGATGGCAAATAAGCGTTCCTACTAGCGATCCGGCATGAGGTCAAGTTATTCTAAGTTAAAACCTTGGTATAGGTTCTAGACTGTGTACTCGAGCGGACAACTCGAGTCGAGGAGGGGGCTACGTACGAGGAACCAAAAGGCCATCTGACTTAGTAACTTGTCCAACCTCTTTCTCTTTTCAGGGTATGACACTAACAGAATAGGGAGTCTCAACCAGTAAGCACATCCCCGGAGGTGAGAAGAGAAGGGTTTCGTAGCAGTATATATGTACAGTTCGGATAATATCAAAGCTGTAAAAACATCATTTTGCACATGAAGCCAACATGCAAAATCAGATAATAAATAAATCCACATACAACAATTCTTCTTAGGTCTAATTCTTGAACCCTGAACCAGGTTCTGGGTTCCTTACCTAGCAGAGTCCCCAGAGTTATCACACGTCCTTTTGGCTACTACAGCCCGACGAAGGTCGTAGATAAGGGAGTTTTTCTAATTAAAGGACAATCGAAACGGGATTCAATTACTTAAGAGATTTCAAAGTCACCACTTGGGAGATTAATGGTGTCCCAAGTTACTATTTAGAATCCGAATCGAGGAAAGAATGACCATGTTTAACAATCGGCGAACCAGAAATCCGAGTAAGGAATTCTGTTAACCCGGGAGAAGGTGTTTGGCATTCCCGGGTTCTGTGGTTCTAGCACGGTCACTCAACTGTTATATTTGGCTTAAATTATCTGATTTTATACAATTATGAACCTATGTGCATTTTGAATATTTTAACCGCTTTATTATTATTTTAGAGAGAATTGCAACGTCATCAAGACGCTTCTCGAACCACGTTAGATAAATGCACATGTAGTTCTTGACATATTTCTAAATCGTTGGGATTCGGATTTGGGTCACATAAATGCGCACCCGTGTATAAGGGAATAGATTATAAAAGACGTGCCCTAAAATGACTAACACGTTGTTATCTTTGCGAGAGGCCATGAAAATTCGCTAAATGGCTCATCTCAAATTCTAAACATTTTAAACTCAGTATTTTAAAAGAGATAATTAAAGAACTATTTGTTATTTGTAATGACTCTAAAAGCTAGCTACAAGGGTTCATTGTCAATACTACGTCTAAATAGATTCAGTTCATGTAACAGCTGGGCCTCAAGCAAAGCCCAGCGTGGCAGTCCAGTCCTTGGTGCTCGAGAACAACGCTTTTACATAGGCTGATGGCCTCATTAAGGCCTTATTCCGGGATGTTGAACCATGTTGTACGAGAAACAAATCGAATTAAGAACTAATTCCTTAATTCATAGTTGATTGATCGCAAATTCGAAGGTAAACAAAAGTCACTTAGCACGGATGTTAATCTCATCACTGATCTAAAGAGCCAAACATGTGAGATGGCATCCTTGCATATGGGCAAGGTATACCTGTCAACTAATTACATCACCTAAGTTCAATTACAAGCCCAATTTTAAATGAACATCATATTAAACAATACTTCTACACTACACATCTACTTAAATAAAACTAACTGAGCAAGTTCACCTCATACTATTCGAGCAACATACAACACTTATACACCTCTCATCTACACATTATACCATTCTCCCTTATTCGAATTAAATGTTCAATGTCCAAGTATACACCTCAAAGAAAAACATGCTAAAATAACTGAAGATAACGAACAAAAATTGAGCAAATAGGCTTTTTATTCCATCTTCAGATCCACTTTTACATCTGGAAAAGTTAGAATATGTACCTGGAAATTGAATGCAAAATAGAAGGAGGGAGGTCAGCAACAAATTTAAACGAAAGCAGTGAAGTTATTGCAATCCAGTAGAAGAAACAATTCAGCAGCCCAGGTTTATACTCAAAAACCAAGTTGAAACACAACAGGTTTCAAATGACCTACTTTCAAACCCAGGCCTGGATATAAAACAGTAAAACAATACCCCAATCGAGCTTAGAACACATCACTTCAATCCTAATTTACCCGTTTCTATATTAATTGATTCAAAATTGTCTCAGTAACTTAATTGATCAAAAGTTAATGAAAATATGCAATGGAACACTAAAATTGCTAGTATTTTATGAGGTTTTGATATATATTTTTTTTAGGCTTCAAACTATGGGAAAATTGTAGACCTCCTTTTCAGATTGTTCCCCCCTTTATTGAGTAATTTTAGCCCCTTTTTATAGGCAAAGGCTAGGGAATCACTACTATTCTGTTTTAACTAAAGGTCCCTTGTCAATTTTTCAGATTTTACCTATTTGGGCCCTTATTTCTTGACTTGTTTCCCTAGTTACTACAATAGTACAACTGATTTTGTATTAAAGACCCCTTCTAGAAGGATCTAAAGGCTTCTACCGTTTTCTATCCTTTATATACTACCTATACTACCCTTATTTTGTTCCTAATATTACCAAACCAAATTGAAAACTCTACATTACCCTTATTTATCCTAAAATTATCAAAATTAAATAGGAGACCCCTATATTACCCATTAGTTACTTATTTGGCATCAAACTAACTCCTAATACTAATTCTCTAATCCTAACAGCTATAACCAACACAAATGTTATTAAGCTAATGGTCAAAACAGATGCTAATCAATCTTCAGTACTCAAATCAAGTTCAATACTCAGATTTTAGAAGAAGAACATGTAAGGTTGTCATTCCAAAACTCAAACTCAAAGGTCAGCACCTCAAAACATATGATCTATTAATCGACACTTAAAACAAAAAAAAACCAAAAAATCACTGACATTAATGAACAAACATGGTAGTTGTCATGCTAACAAATAAAATAATCAAAACCATGGCATGTGAACTTTTACCCATGTTCAGATTTAGAGGAATCATGGAAACTTTGAGAACTAACAAAACCTAGTGTCCAATTTCATAAATGAAACCAACAAATCATACGTGCAATTAGAATTGAAGTAGCAGAATTGGAATCTAATATGCCATTTAAATTTTAAACTAACTAGAAATAAACTCAAACCTAATTGCTAAGCAGGCAGAAAAACAAAATAAAATTATAAAAAAACAAACTAGGAGAAGTGGACTTATTGTTTTCTTGAATTATTCCTTGTTGGAATCAATTCGAATCCCCAAATGGCACTCGAACGATTTTTAAAATTTGGACTTAAACTTTAACCATGGCTGATGTTGACATTGCAGGGGGTCTGGGGTTGTTTGAGAGGGTTTGGGTGTGCTTTTGGGTAGATGAGGGCTAGAGGAGGTGGGTGGTGGTGTCTGGGAGGGGTTGGAATTTAGCCATCGTCGTGCATGGCGGGGCTACCTAATTCTAACTAATATTTTAAGGGTTATGGTCACATTCGAGGGTGGCCAATGGTAGGGTTAGGAAGAGGAGAGTGAGGGGGTCCCATGGTGTCAATTTGGGGGTCGTTGGTCACCGGCCGCTGCCGTGGACAGCGGAGCTGCCGTGCTTAAACGGATATTCGACGGGCTGGGGAGGGTTTCGAAGGGTGATCTTTAAGGGGTTTGGGAAGAGGGGACAATGGGGATAATAGGGTGTAAATTTGGGAGCTATTGGCGTTACGCCGCCGTTGGCAGCGATTTTCGGCTGGCGGCGGACGGTGGTGTTACGGTGGGTAAACGGCGGCGTTACATTGTCGGTTGAACTATACGAGTAGGATACATTTTGTCGCTGAAGATATTATAGGGCTTTGGACATTTTTATTTAAAATGTGAGGCTCCACTTGAACCATTGGATCATGGACATGTACGGCCAGGATCAAACGTCGTCAAACGATGCCGTTTTGGTCACATACATGACTGGACCGGTTTGGGGAGCAATTGGGCTGGTTGGAGGTGTGCTTTTGGGCTGATTTTATTTATGCCTGGCCCAAATTCGTCCACAATTAAGACCACATTTCCAAATATTTTTTTTAATTTCTAAATTAAATTATTTTATTAACACCAAATTAACAAAAAAACAGGTTTAAAATCCAAAATTGGGCTAATTTATAAACATACTTTATTTTTGTATTTTTGTGACTTCAAATGCACTCAACATGCAAATAAACGTAGAATTTATTCAACTGAACTCTAAATATTCAAAGAATAATAGAAACATGCAAATAAACGCAAAATCACAAAAATGCAAATAAACACGAAATCATGCAGTTAAACCCCTTGAAATTCAAATAATAAAAGAAAGATATAAATACGCGCAATTAATCCCTAAAAAAATTTAAAAATCAACAATTAATTCCTAAAAATTCAAACAATAGAAGAAAAGATGCAAATAAACACAAAATCATATGATTAATTCCTAAAAATTCAAACAGTAAAAGAGAATCCTAGTTTACGAATTTATAGGAACATTTTAAGTGAGGCAATAATCACGTGCTCACAAGTTGTTGCGCTCTTCATTATTACCCCTAAATCCGGCAAAAGCATATTTGCGGTAAAATCAGTCGATCAATGGTGTAGTTGACAGTTCCACGCCTTTCCCTCCTGAGTTGTCCACTCAAGGGTACTAGTCTAATACCCCATAAAAACCTTACTCTGTTTAATTATGCATGCATCACGGTCCAAACCTAGCCAAGTCAGTTATATTATCCGCATAATGACTCTTTAAGATATCCTTGTCCAAAGTCCACTGGGTTACCTTAAAACCCAAACAGACACTACCACGTTCTATGTATTTATTTGGAGAGCTAATTGCTTTTATGCCAATTATTGATATTTAGTAGTCGAGTTAGGTGGGGATGAGGGCCTAACCTTTTTTTCTTGCAGAAACATGAGGCACGAAGTCCCCCGATTCGACATGGTCACCAACATCCACCCTAAATTGCTAAGTTGGTGGGAGGATGTTCATTCCAGTGGTCAGACTCTTGTCCAAAAATACCTAGGGAATCTACCTTCTCTCCTAGAAATCCAACCCAACAACAAAATCATAGAAGCTGCTACTCTATTCTGGGATTGTGATAGGTCTGTGTTCCACTTTGGAGACAATGAGATGACACCCTTGCTCGAAGAAATAGGAGGGCTGGATGGTATATCGTGGGAAACTCCGGGATTGTTAATGCCCGAAAACCACAAGGGTAGAGGTTTTCTCAAAATGATGGGTTTAAAGAAGAATCCAAACTTGACATGTTTGAAAGAATCATATATTCCCTTTGACTATTTGTACGAGAGGTACAGTTATAACAAATCTTACCGTACTTATGCTGATGAGTTCGCCCTTACATCATTGGGGCATATCCACCGAAGGGTCTTTGTCTTTATGTTCTGCTTCTTGGGGATGATAGTGTTTCCGATGAAGAAAGGAAGGATTCATACTAGGCTAGCTATGGTCACCAAAACTCTAATGGAGGGAATTGATGGACAACCATTCAGTCTCGTACCAATGATCATTGGAGAGATATATTGAGCCCTAGAAAGGTGTCAATAGGGAGCCAAACACTTCTTGGGTTGAAATATGCTACTTCAACTTTAACTCGTAGAACATCTCCAAAAGGGTGAGCATCAACAGGAAATCCATTGAAGGGACTAGGATGATCATATCGCTTTTCATCACCCAAAGTGAATGAATTACATGCCCAACATGTTCGCCTAACTGGAGAATGCTAGAGAATGGGTCAAACCGAGGACTAGGTAGAATGGATGTTTGAGTGGTTCCCAATCGAGGAGTTCATTGTCTGGTCCAGGGACGCACCTTTCCTGATACTAATTGGCTTAAGAGGAACATATCCTTATGTACCTCTTTAGGTTTTGAGACAAGCGGGTAACAAGCAGGTTATACCCAGGGTCGACAAGATGAGTCGCTTCCGGGCTGACTTTCAGGATGACAATAGTCCATACAGGTGCCAAGATCAGCACATGTGGCACTGCAAGATTGTCTTGGGAAAGGACACCATCGAACCAGACAGATACCACACAGGTTTTGCTCCCTATTATTCAGGTTGGTTGGAGGATAATCATAGCAGTCTGGGTCAGCCTAGGTTTGTTCGAGGTAACAGGATCATAGATGAAAAGGTCAAGCACAGGTTAAGTACAACCATCTGCGAATGAGAATCCGAGAATACAAAAGCGAGCTAATCAAAAACTAATTGAAGAGTGGAAGATATGGCTGTCAGCGCCAACAAACGATTGGTCTATTTGGAGCAAGGTATAGTAGAGTTGGAAAAGAAATTTCTAAAGAGGGTTGAAGACTGCCGGACTGCTGAAGGAAATGAAGGCGGACATCTGGCCAGAGCTTACTTGCTACTAAGACTGCGCGAGCTAGGGAAGCTGTTCGATGGAGCCAATGATACCGAGTCTAAGGAAAGTGCCTCTAGGACAAAATAGATAGGAATTTTCATTTTGGCTTTATAAAATATAATAAGGCCAATGACCAATAATGATTTTTATTATTTAGTGTCATTTTGGGATTCGTCTACCTTTTATCAGTGAAATGAGGCATTTAGCATTCTAAGTTCTCCAAATCAATTTGTCGCTAGGCTAAATCGGGCACAAGTATGCCCCCAAAATTAGGACACACTTTATATTTCAGCACTACGTGTTTAAATATTGCAACATTTTTCTTATGATCCTCATTGTCATGTTACCTTTTGGTTTTACTTTTGTTTATTCCCCTAACCTAAAGGTTAGTTCGTGAACTCTGGTAACATTATCATATTTTACGAGATCCAGGGGCCCTCTCCCTACTTCTCCCAGCCCTTTCAGACACAAAAACAAAGGAAAACATAAGACTTGAACAACTCAACTGAACAGGTAGAGGTTACTCATAGTACTCTGGTCCATAAGGAAAATGCATCCTAACTAGAACAAAGGCTGTTGAAGTTTCTGGAAGAACTTGATCAAGTCCGGAATCTAGCAAATCTGTCATTTTCCCTCACCACTTCAGAGGTTACTTTACCAAATACTTATAATCATGCACCTCCACAAAACATCCCAAAGTAACAAAACCATTCTACTCCTTACCACCATTGCAATACTTGCCATACCTCAAATAACATCCCACCGCTCATCCCTGAACTCCATAACTCCACAAATGACCACTGCCATACCTAATATAATACCCTCATCTACGTGGAGACTGTGCCGCACTCCACCATACCCCAAGTCCGAGGAAAAGGAATTGCTCATCAGAAATCTGGCCGAAGAGCTTAAAAGGTTGACTAGCAGAATTGAAGGCGTCGAAGGTAGTAAGGGAATCGAGGGGCTAAACTATGAAGATCTTTTCATACGGCTTGATGTCGAACTGCCCGAGAGGTACAAACCTCCTAAGTTCGGAATATTTATTGGTACAGGGGATCCCTGGGTCCATTTGAGAACGTACTGTGACACATTGGTTAGAGTAGGAAAAGATGAGAAGATCAACATGAAGCTTTTCATGAGGAGCTTGAAGGAGATGCCTTATTTTGGTACATTAGCCAAGGTCCGAAGAAGTGGTCAAATTAGGTAAGCATAGCGTCTGATTTTATGGACAGATTCAGGTTCAATACAGAGAACGCACCAGATGTGTTCTATATTCAAAATCTGAAGAAAAAGCCCACAGAGACCTACCTTGAGTATGTTATTCGATGGAGGTCGGAAGCTGCCAAGGCTAGGTCGGCTCTGGAAGAAGAGCAAATGAATAAATTCTTCATTCGGGCCCAAGACCCACAGCATTATGAGAGACTGATGATGATCGAAGGCCAAAAATTTTCTGACATTATCAAGCTAGGCCAAAGGGTCAAAGAAGGCGCCAAGAGTGTTATGGTTACGAACTTTGAAGCCTTGCAAGCTACCAATAAGGCTTTACAGTCCGGTGGTACGTCCAAGAAAAGGGGCGTAGGTGCTGTAATGGTTGCGCAGAGGGAAAAATCTCCTATCAAATACCAATCCTATCTGCTAACTCCAATCACATATCAGCCTACCCCAAACCACCCATCACCCTCATCATCTTAACAAAATCCTCCACTCACTTATCAATCACCTCCAGCATATCAACCCACTTCACCCAAATACTCCCAACCAGTACATGTTTACCGAGCCTACAACACCTAACCATCCCACTATCAATCACCTCCCACACATCAAAACTTTCCTAGGCCTCGACTAAATTTTGACCGCATGCCTCAAAACAGTATACTGCCATTGCTGAACCAATTGACCAGCTGTATGAAAGGCTGAAAGCTGCTAGTTATGTCACCCTTATCCCTGCTATAACCCCTAATACCCTTCTTAGTGTGTCAATCCAAATAAATCATGTGCATACTATTCTGGCATGAAAGGACATATTATTGATGAATGCCGCTCTCTGAAAGATAAGATCCAGACTTTGATTGAGAACAAGATCATTGTAGCAAAGGAGCCTGCTCCGAATGTCCGCAATAACCCTCTTCTAGACCACAAGGGCGGAGGTGTTCACATGATCGAGATAGAGGATGACTGGGATCCCAAGGGATCAATCTATTTAATCACAGAAGGAGATGATCCAAACAAGCCAGTAGTCACCCTTAATTTGATTGTGGTCCAGATTCAGCCTTTTGGGGACATCGAGGTAAACATGTCCATGCCACTCGAGTTTGAAGCACTATCCCCTGCAAAGACGCTAACACCGATTGAGGTTGAGTTTATGTCACCATCAAACACACCTACGCCCTTTGAAGTTGCCGTTTTATCGCCTAAGGGGCCTGCTCCGTTTGGAGTAAAGATAGCTACGCCAATTCCAGTAGCAATGTCGGCAGTAACACCATTCCACATAAATGCCATGCCTTGGGACTATACAACCAAGGCAAGGAGAAAAGGCAATAGTAGGTTCGAGGAAGCTGTTGTCGCATAGGATATGACGAGAATCGGTAGGGTTTATACCCTGGAACATTTGGTTGAGTCAAACAAGCAGTCCTCTAACTGAACACTATGCAAATTTCTATCCTTGCTTTGGTATAGAATTCCCATGCACAGAAGAATGCCTTATTAAGGGTGTTGAGTGAGGCATATGTACCAAGAAACATCACCGGAGAAAAGGTGGAAAACATGGTAGGGCAGGCATTGGAAAGTCATAAGTTCACGATTCATGAAGATGGGCTGCCATTAAAGGGGCTCAGTCACAACAAGGCGTTGCACATCACCGTGCAATGCAAAGATTATTTTATCACCAGAGTCCTAATTGATGGAGGGTCCAGCCTCAACATTTGTCCATTGGTAATACTCAGAACATTAGGAAAAGCGCTGCATGAGATGAAGGACGGGGCCATCTATGCCAAAGCTTTTAATGGTTACCAAAGGTCTACTACGGAAATTAGCTTGCACTTCAAATGGATCCTACTTGGTTTGATGTTGATTTCTAAGTGATAGACATGCCGGCATCTTACAATTTGTTGTTGGTACAATCATGGATTTATGCTGCTTGGGTTGTGGAGTCAACACTACATCAGGCGGTAAAATTTGAGTGGAACCACTAAGAGGTGATCATTCATGGCAACGGTAGCAATCCCATATACAGTTGCTAGACCATCCTAGCAAATGGAGGCAGAAGAAAGATAGGCATGGAGACCTGTCACCACATCGAGCGAGTCAACGCTATTGATAAGGACAAATGGTGGGGAAAAAACATTGAAAGCATATTGAACTGGAGCGGATGTGAACCTGGCAAGGGACTTCACAAGAATCTCCAAGGAATCGCTAAGCCCATCAAGCTCAAGAACATGGCACCACATTCGGATTGGGGTATGAGTACACTTAGGGGGAATTCAACCACAGGTCGCCACTATGGCACGGTCCTTACTATCCATTAGAGCAACCAATACCACGCTTGGAACAAACTTTCCAACCGGACGAAATTATTTATGGGTCAGAAGAAGAGGAAGCACAAGCAGCAATGAGGAATTTGATTTTGGAAGATGATGACATAGACTGTTGTGTCATTTTCAAGGAGGAAGGGGAGGAAGGCCCTTCCATACAGGTTGTAAGTAGAGGAGCATGCCTCAATAACTGGAACATCAGAACCACCAGAGCCCGGTAAGCCTCGGGGTAGCAAGGCTGAACAAGCATCATTCATTATTTTATTTTACTAGTTGACTTTCCTTTCGCATATTAAATTTCACAAGAAAGAGATCCAATGTTCAAAACAGTTATGGAATTTATCAAAGCATTTTGATTTTTCTTATAAATCAATACTCTTATTATTTTCTCTCATTACTTTACTTATACAGTATTAGTATTACTTGTCTTGATGAACTATGACTGACATGCAATGAGACAACGCAACAAACAGATATAGATTCAGAGGAAGATGACATACCAGAAGAGGTTGTTAAGGAAGTTGAGAATTTTGAAAAGAGACCTAAGTCCAACCTGGACGATAATGAGATTGTTAACTTGAGAGATGCAGAAAATGTCAAAGAAACACGAATCAACGTTCATCTATCACCATCAGAAAAAAGAAAAGTACATTGAATTTCTAACAGAATATGAGGACATATTCGCTTGGTCGTACGATAACATGAATGGTCGTACATCTATTGTAGCACATTAACTGCCAACTGATTCGACTTGTCCGCCGATAAAGCAGAAGCTCAAAAAGTTCAAACCTTATATGAGTTTGAAGATCAAGGAAGAAGTCACCAAGCAAGTCAAAGATAAAGTTCTCAGAGTAGTTGAATACCCAACATGGTTAGCTAACATCGTACCAGTTCCAAAGGACGGAAAGGTTAGAGTCTGTGTCAACTACCGGGATCTCAACTAGGCCAGTCAAAAAGATGATTCCCCTTGTAAAACATACACATGCTGATCGAAAATTGCGCCAAGCATAAATTGCAATCATTCATGGATTGTTTTGGTGGTTACCATCCTATCTGGATGGATGAAGAAGATGCTGAGAAAATGGCTTTCATTACGCCGTGGGGAATGTACTGCTACAAAGTGATGTCGTTTGGCCTTAAGAACACTGGGGCCACCTACGTGAGGGCCATCACAACAATTTTTCATGATATGATACACAAGGAGATTGAGGTGTATGTAGATGACATCATCATTAAGTCAAAGAAGTTCGCTGCTCACATGGAAGATTTGAGGAAATCCTTTAATAGGCTACGAAGGTACAACTTGAAATTGAATCCCGCGAAATGTGCATTTGGGGTTCCTGCTGGAAAACTGTTTGGGTTCATTGTGGGTCACTGAGGAATAGAGGTGGATCCATCAAAGGTCAAAGCCATTCAAGAGTTGCCACCACCAAAGAACAAGAAGGATATGATGAGTTTCTTAGGGAGACTCAACTATATCAGCCGGTTCATAGCACAATCTACAGTTATCTGTGAGCCAATCTTCAAGATGTTGAAGAAGGATGCCCTACGGAATATACGGATGACTACCAAAAGGCCTTCGATAGAATCATGTGGTTTCTATCAACACCACCTATTTAGTCCCACCTGAGCTAGGTAGACCTCTATTACTCTACCTCACGGTATTGGATGGAAAGTTCGATTGTGTTATGGGGCAACATGATGAAACAAGGAGGAAGGAGCAAGCCATCTATTATCTCAGCAAGAAGTTCACCCCGTACGAGACTCGGTATTCTCTTTTGGAGTGCACCTATTATTCTTTGACTTGGGTAGCCCAGAAGCTAAGGCACTATTTATGTGCCTATACTACATATCTCATATCGATAATGGATCCCGTAAAGTATATCTTTTAGAAGCCCATGCTCATTGGCAAGTTAGCCAAGTGGCAAATCCTGTTGAGTGAGTTCGACATCGTTTACGTGATACAGAAAGCAGTCAAGGGAAAGTCACTAGCATACCACCTTGATGAAAATCCCGTGGATAGAGAATACGAACCTCTAAAAACGTATTTTCCTGACGAAGAGGTATCATTCATAGGAGAAGATATTGCAGAATCCTATGATGGTTGAAGAATGTTTTCGATGGAGAAGAAAATTCCAAAGGAGTTGGCATAGGAGCAATCCTGGTATTAGAAACCGGTCAGCATTCTTCGGTATCCGCCAAACTCAGGTTCTCGTGCACCAACAACATGGCTAAATACGAAGCCTGCATTTTAGGGCTCAAGACGGCCATTGACATGAACATCCAAGAGGTGCTAGTAATTGTGGGATTCAGATTTGCTTATACATCAAGTACGAGGAGAATGGAAACCAAGAATTCGAAGATACTCCCGTATCTGCACTAGGTGCAAGAACTGAGAAAAAAGTTCATAAAGATATAATTCCAACATGTTCCCAGAATCCAGAATGAGTTCGCCGATGCGTTGGCTATCCTGCCATCCATGATACAACATCTGGACAAAAACTTCATTGATCCTATTCAGTAAAGATCCATGATCATCCAGCTTATTGCGCTCATGTCGAAGAAGAAGCAGACGGAAAGCCTTGGTTTCATGATATCAAAGAGTACTTGGGAAAGGAGAATACCCAGAACTTGCAAATCCTATTCAGAAATGCACCCTTCGAAGGTTATCTAACAATTTCTTTCATAGAGGAGGAATCCTGTATAGGAGGACTCTGGATTTGGGATTACTAAGGTGTGTCGATGCAAAGGAAGCATCTAAACTGCAAGAAGAAATCCATGTTGGGACCTGCGGTACACATATAAATGGTTTTATCTTAGCAAAGAAAGTACTCCTAGCTGGTTATTTTTGGATGACCATGGAAACAGACTGCATCCAGTATTTCTGAAGTGCCACCGCTGTCAGATACATGCAGACATGATAAAGATACCTCCAAACGAGCTTAATGCAACAAGCTCACCATGGCCGTTCACTGCCTGGGGAATGGACGTTATCGGACAAATTGAACCTTCCATATCAAACTACATGTTCATCCTTGTAGCAATCGAATATTTCACCAAATAGGTCGAAGCAACATCTTACAAAGCAGTGACTAAGGAAGTCGTGGCAGACTTTGTCTGTGACCGCATCGTTTGTCGATTCGGGATTTCATAGTCAATCATCACTGATAATGGTTCCAATCTCAATAGTCACTTAATGAAATCTATGTGTGAAACCTTCAAGATCAAACACAAGAATTATACAGCCTACAGGCCTCAGATAAACGGAGCCGTAGAAGCCGCTAACAAGAATATCAAGAAGATATTGAGGAAAATGGTAGAAAAGAATAAGCAGCGGCACAAGAAACTATCATTTGCTTTATTGGGGGTACCGCACCATAGTCCACACATCAAGTGGGGGCAACCCTCTACATGCTGGTATATGGTACAGAAACGGTCATTCCCGCCGAAATAGAAATCCCTTCTTTGAGGATCATACAAGAAGTGGAGCTTGACGATGTAGAATGGTGAAGACTCATTACAAGCAGATGGCTCTTATAGATCGAAAGATAATGAATGCAGTTTACCACGGTCAGCTTTATCAGAACAGAATGTCCAGAGCCTTACAAAAGAGTCAACCCTCTACATGCTGGTATATGGTACAGAAACGGTCATTCCCGCCGAATAGAAATCCCTTCTTTGAGGATCATACAAGAAGTGGAGCTTGACGATGTAGAATGGTGAAGACTCATTACAAGCAGATGGCTCTTATAGATCGAAAGATAATGAATGCAGTTTACCACGGTCAGCTTTATCAGAACAGAATGTCCAGAGCCTTACAAAAGAGTCAACCCTCTACATGCTGGTATATGGTACAGAAACGGTCATTCCCGCCGAATAGAAATCCCTTCTTTGAGGATCATACAAGAAGTGGAGCTTGACGATGTAGAATGGTGAAGACTCATTACAAGCAGATGGCTCTTATAGATCGAAAGATAATGAATGCAGTTTACCACGGTCAGCTTTATCAGAACAGAATGTCCAGAGCCTTACAAAAGAGTCAAGCCGAGACAGTTCACATCGGGACAACTGGTGTTAAAGAAAATCTTTCCACATCAAGATGAAGCCAAAAGGAAGTTCTCTCCCAATTGGCAGGATCCATACATGGTTCACCGGGTTCTAACATGAGGAGCCCTTATACTCGCAGAAATGGACGGAGAAGTTTGGCCAAAACCAATCAATTTAGATGCAGTTAAGCGCTACTATGTGTAATCTTATGCTTTCCTATATGATGTAATTTGAACTACGTCTAACATGATTTCCGTTTAAGAGGGGATACGTAGGCAGCCTTATGGGTTTGGTCACAATTCAATAAAATTTTCATTTCACCCTCCCTCCCCCACAATTGGAAACTGGGGCAGTATTTTGAGGAGGACCCTCAAAATCCCGAAGTAATTTTAGCCAGTCATCGCAAGAAGCCGTCAGAAGCATCAACCCATTAAACTGGGGAAGAATTCTAAGGAGGACCCTCAAAAGTCCATAGCAAGAAAGGTTTCAATGTCTCGAACCATGTTGTAGTCATTGGCTCATCTAAAGAAAGATATTCTTAATTATGCATTTATGTTATATCTTTGCTAAATCATGCATGTCTATTTTTGAAATCGATTGTTTAGCAACGCTACCTCAACGATACGTACAATATCACCAGATCAGAACCGAGTCGGTCAAGCAAAGTCAGTGAGAACACGAACTAACCTTCCCCCTCTACAAACTCATGGTTTTTCTTTAGATGCAGGCACTCGAATTGAAAAATCATCAAATATACTATACACTCACGAGACACATTGCTCACAAATCAAAATCTCGGAATTTTTGCACTTACTCACAATTTCTATCCGCAAGTAGAATCCCCAACAGACATAGTATCCCCAACAGTGGCAATATCGCAATCCGCTATCATCTAAGAAAATTCTATTATCATCTGCCCCTTTACTTCTTGCATAAGGCTACCATTCTGTCTTCCAGGTTAAGCTCTATCTCTACCTGCATTTTTTGCATTGCATAAGACCACCATTCTACCTTCCGAGGTTAAGCTCTACCTCTACTTGCATTTTTTGCATTGCATAAGGCTACCATTCTGCCTTCCGAGACTAAGCAATGTCTCCTTCTGCATTTTTGCATTGCATAAGGCTAGCATTCTTCCTTCCAAGGTTAAGCTCTACCTCTATCTACATTTTGCATTGTATAAGGCTACCATTCTGCCTTCCGAGGTTAAGCTCTACCTCTATCTGCATTTTGGCATTGTATAAGGTTACTATTCTACCTTCCGATGTTAAGCTCTACCTCTACCTGCATTTTGTGCATTGCATAAGGCTACCATTCCACCTTCCGAGATTAAACTCTGTCTCCACCTGCATTTTCTACATTGCATAAGGCTACCATTCTGCTTTCCAAGACTAAGCTTTGTCTCCACCTGCATTTTCTGCATGGCTGAAAGATCGCCACTTCATTTCATCGGCTGAATGATCGCCACTACATTTACTGCATTCATCGACTAGAATGTTGCCACTTTATTTTGCACTTGCATGGCTGAAATATCACCATTTATTTTGCACTTGCATGGCTAAAATATCGCCGCTTTATTTTTACACTTGCATCGACTGAAATATCTCCACTTTATTTTGCACTTGCATGACTGAAATATTTCCACTTTATTCTACATCTTGCGTGGCTGGAAGATCACCACCCTATCTGCATTTTGTCGGCTAAAATACTGGCACTTTATTTATGCTTGCATGGCTGAAAGATCACCGCTTTATTTTTACACTTGCATCTGCTGAAATATCTCCACTTTATTTATGCTTGCATGGCTAAAAGATCGCCGCTTCATATACACATGAATGGTTGAAAGATTTCCACTTTCTGCATTGCATGGGTAGAAAGATCACCAAACACTGGATTTCGTGGCCTGAAAATTTGCCAAAATTTTCCGAAGGCATCATTTTTCGGAGGCACCATTTTCATAGCCCGAGAATACCATGCCATGGCATGAGGACCCCTTTTATCTCTTTCATATCATTATTCAAAGGAGTCATAGTTCGGAGGCATCATTCTCATAGCTCGAGAGAATCATTTCATGACCTGCGAATTCTTTATTATACGCTTCATGGCCCAGGACATCATGGTCCAAGGATGTCATATAACAGTCAAAAGATAGCACTCATGGTCCGACGGAAACTTGTATCACGTTTAAATTTTTGCACAATATTTCTTATTTGTAGGTAAACCGGCAAGTAACGGCCGTCTCAGCAGGAGCGATCCCATTCCAGTTCCCGCAGCTTTAGTAGACCTTAAGCGTTAATCTCATTGCGTCCGTTCTTGGAAAACCTCCATCGGCATACTCCACCGATGAATCCTGAACTATATATGACCTGATTCCTGTAAGACCAGGGATATGTAGTCAGCTCAGCAACCAGAGCACGGTCAACCTCTTCAAACAATTTCATTCGGTCAAAATTGGCCATCATATCTTTACCCGGCAAACCTTTCATCCTTCCTGGGTAAAGAGGGGCAGCTATTAATACACAATTTTTTCTGTATTTTTTATATGCAAAATACTTTTCAAAATAGCATATATATGCATATATAAGTGTCACACCTCCTTTTTATACCTCGAGGAGGTATATAAGGGAGTTTTTTCGATTAAAGTGATATTATTCGAAATATGATTATTTTATTTATCAAAGTCGCCACTTGGAATAAATTATGGTGTCCGAGGTCACACATTTATTATAAATCCCAAATCGAGGAATTTATTTTTAAAGAGTTTGCGAACCAGAAATTCTAGATAAGGAATTCTGTTAACCCGGGAGAAGGTGTTAGGCATTCTCTAGTTCTCTGGTTCTAGCACGGTCGATTAGTAATTTATAATTGGCTTAAATTATTTAACTATTTATTTTTAAGACCTATGTACAATTATCTTTTTACCGCTTTATTACTTGAATTACACATAATTAAAGAATTAATTTACGTGTACGTACACTCTTTTCTTTTGGCGCGTCAAAGTCATGTAACGCGAACGTGTCCATGATTAATAACGCTTTATTTTTTTTATTAAGAAAAGTTTGGTTGAAGTTGCACGAACGCATCCCTCGAGTAGTTCTTTAGAGTTATATTTGCAAATATGTTACGCGAACGTATACATGATACCAATACTAACCTAAATTGGGTCTAAAGCAAACTATGATTATTTAGAACCGTTTTAACACTAAGTTAGTATTTATATGAAGACCATCGTTTATTCAATAAAAAATGGCATGCCTCAACTACTTTTGCTAAAAAGGGGCTTGTATTTTATTAATTTGGGACTAATAATATTAATTGGAATCCAAACTAAGCAAAACTTACCTAAAAAAAATATGGGAAGGCAGGGATTAGGATTAATTCTCTTGGAGAGATTGGTCCAACGATTGCCCATTGGTCATTAAGTTAAGGAGATCGGCAGCCTTGAGCTTATTTTGGGGCTGAACTATGATCTTAAAAGGAAAGGACTCAAAAATATTTTGTTGAGTCCAAAAAGAACGGCCCAGATTGGGTTTATATATAGGTGGGCCTATTTTTGGCAACTAGGTCTATCCACCTCTAAAATTAATAGCAATTTTATATTTACAACAACCAAATCTCAGTCTGTTTCTAAGTAAAATTAGTATCCAAAATCAAACACAATCCTAAGTTTTAAAATTTAACCACTTGAGTTGCAAGATAAGAGAAGCATACTTTTAAACCATGATTTATAAGGAAGAATGAGAGCCTGGATTTTATGATAGTTGTCGCTTGTTATTGTCGCATGCGACGGTATTTATGTTTCTTATGTTTACATAATCATTTACGTTATTTCTGCAGGATTACTTATGCTTTGTTTTGTTATTGTGTTTTGTCTTGTCTTGGTTCCTAACTTTATCTTTGTTTTCCAATGCAGCTCTTCATTCTGTCCTATGCGCCGAGGGTCGCTTGGAAGCAGCCTCTCTGCCCTTTTGGGTAGGGGTAAGGCTGTCTACATATTACCTTCCCCAGACCCCACCTGGTGGGAGTATACTGGGTAGTTGTTGTTGTTGTAATGAGAGCCTGGATTTGGTCTTACGACCTAGGCCTAATGGCCTATGTCCAGATTGATCCAGTTCATTTGGGCTTCGAAGTACGCCCTACTTTAAACAAAAATGGCACTTATTACCCATACGGATTGGGTTCACCACTTAACCCACTATGCTACTATACATATGAAAATATTATGGAAATCCTACTAATCGTTTAAAACAAAATTAAAGCTTCCCTTATTACAACTTTTCACATCAGAATATAGCTTTCCCAAAAAAAAATCAGAATTATTACATGCTAATCCTATTAATACATAACATACTAATCTATACACTAAACTATTACAATCTCTATATGACCAATGAACAATGCGTCTCTTGGACATTGCTTATCCATCAAATTTGTGAATCTCATATGAACTATACTGGATTTCAGCGGGCTTGGACAGTAGAGTTTTGAATTTTTAACCTTTGGACCAACTGATTTTGGTCAACTGGTGACCAAATTTGTAGGTGTTGGCTCAAGGTTTGCAAATAAATCCTAAACGACTTCACACTATTTATAACAAAAAAGAGGGGAAGAGATGATTTGCTGCAAAACCATTCTTAAATCATAATACTCCTAGGAAATAATATGCAAACATGCAAAACAGAGTGTTCCATGGGGTTAACCATGTCAAAGGTAAAACTCATGGATCAACTCAGGTCTTAACCCCAAAGTTATGGAATGCTGCCTTAGGGCAATACCAAAATGAACTAAAGGGAGGGGAGGGTTGGTTTAAGCCATGAATCTGACCATGTAAAGGTCAGACTCGATGAATAAACCCGATTTCCAGGGAGGTGCTAAGCAGGTTTTGACTTATAAGAAGATGTACAAATAAATTCAAATAGCTAAGAATCAAATCTATCAAAATAAACAGTGCATTAGGATATAGACATGAGTAAAGAGACTTTAAAGCATTTTTCTAAGGGAAAGATTATTCTTTTGCTGTAAAATGACATGGACAGACACAACCATAGTCAACAAAGGAAGACAAATCACATCCATTTAGAAAATTTCAAATACATAAGAGTCATTCAAAGAATAGTTGTGTGTACCTTGAAACTAAAGTAACCAAATGAGATGAGATTGATAAAAAATATTTTAGAGAGCAAGAACAACAAAAGTAAACCAGACAGCTTCATCAGTCCCCAAAATCAAACTTCAAAAGCCAGAATCACAAGAGAGAAGACCCCAGAATCTAGCTAATGGACTAAGAAAGAATTCTAGTTCAAACCATGTTTTCGACTTAAAAGAATCAGAGAGAATGACCAAGTTTTTTTTTTCTGAAATCTGGAATTTTGCAGAATAGGGAATGTTTGTGCAATAAGTTTTTTGATGATCATCTGTGTGTGTGAGTTAGTGTTGTTCCCTTTTATACAGTGTGCAAGAAGTGACATCAAAAGAGAATATTCTGACCTAAATTCCTAAATTTTATAATAGTACAGCCTCTTTTGACAGTTGTATGTCCTTCTCGTCTTATCCAATATCAACATTGGCTAAGGATAAGGACATCTGTCTCAAGTTCTAGAATTTTCTGATTATAGCCTAAGTAAAAATATAATTTTACCCTTTAAGTTAACACTTATTTTAGTTCTTTACCCAACTTTCTAATTCAAATGAGCCCCCTAAAGTTTTTACTGATTTCACATCGGGGCAAACAATTTGATGCAACACAAAATATGCATCAAATCTTAATAAAATAGTGGAAAGTTAGAAAACTACTGTCATTTGAGTTTGAATCAGCTTAATATATTATTAGGACTGTTTTTCTAGCTGACTACAACAAATCGTAAAGAAATATCGAGAACCTAAACTAATTCAGAATACAGATTAACATGCTATCCACAACTAGTTTATTAAAACCCTACTCAGACTTACTTATGTAATTCAGGCATATAAACTTAACCAATCACTCGATTAACAACTAATCAAAACTAAAAATCAGATGAACAGTCAGCTATGAACATAAAAACAATATAAAGCAAACGACACCCTAAGTGAGCCTGAACTTAAATGAACTTAGGCCATTACTTAACATACTTCGAATGAAGATGGATTAAACAAGAAAAATTAATCTGAAACTAACGAAAAACCTAAAATTATGTTGTTAAAATAAAAAACATACAGTCATGCAGAGAGGAAACAATAAATTAAAACCATGAAAAGGGAAGAAGGAGGAATTTATCATGTTTTGATATTAAAAACCTAGATCAGAACACAAGTTTGTCTGAACCTCTTGAATCGCAATATGGACTTTGACCAACATTAATCAACTATTTTTAACAAGAACAGTCGATTAATGGAGGTTTTAAGTCCATTCGATCAAATACCGCCCCAAAAAGAAGAAAAAGGATTAGGGTTCTTCTAGAATCAAGAGATTTGAAATTCAAGGAGCTCGGGGCTGATTCAAAGGGGGATAATGGTGGTTTGGGATTCAGATATGGGTAAGCATCATAGGGTGTGAATTTGAAATGATTTGGAGAAGTTCAAATTTTAGGCCATGATTTGATCTAAGATTCGAACAAATCTAAATGGATTCGAGGGAAGCTAAATGGAGGTGGGAATAAGGAGCTGAAGGGGAGTTCAGGGTATAAATTTTGGCAGATTTGGTTGCCGGCCGCCACCGTGGACGATTTTCAGCGGGCGGCAGACGGTGGTGCATGGCGGTTCACGGCAGGTCATTGAGGGTGTGTAAGATGGTGAGTGAGAGGGGGTAGGGGCATTTCCGACATTTATATATTAAATGAGTCTCCCTTCTCAGCCATTTGATTATATGACGCCGACGGCTGCGATCAAAACTTAGTTAAATGGGGTCGTTTGATTATAGGGGGCCTGGATCAGGTTAGTCAGTGTTGGGCTTGGGTTTTGGGATGGATTTGGCCGAGTTTTGGAACATAAATTGGGCTGGTTTGTCCAAAATTAGAAGTCCTCTTTTTTTGTTCTATAATTCTTTTATTTTTCTTTCTTTTTTTTATTCAAAAAAAATCCTTACAACTAAAACTCCTAAATTACCTAAAATGTGAAATTAGACTAATTAATTAAGTATAAAAATTGTAAACATCACTTAACTCTAGATTAAAGAGAAAAATCAATAAACTAAGAATTAAAAGATGGCAATGTAAAAGGAAACTATTTCTATTATTATTAAATATTAGTAAAATAAATAATTACTAATTAATTATAAAAAATATAAAAACAAATCCTAAAATCAATGCGTAATAGTTTTGAAATTTTTCATGATTTAAATAAAAATTAAACATGCACATAAATACAAATAATAAAGAAAATTCTATAAAAATTCTTAAAAATGCTCAATAATTAAGGAAAAATTATTTTCTTGAATTTTATAAGAGTAATGAATATATGGAAAAAACATCACGTGCACACAATAAGTATATCCCAAGGTCCTATTTGTTTTCTCAAAATTTTCAAGATTTTAATATCAATTTTATTGCCTATTTTATCAAGAAAACCCAATAAGTGTTCTCAAAATTATCATTTTGTTGATTCACCTATTGAATTCTCATATTTATACTAAACTATAGCACATATAATTTTTACATATTTTTATAAATTTATTTAGTATTTCTTAAGATAAATTGCATATAATTACAATATTAGTCTCTTTCTTGATTTGATTGCAATTATATTCATAAAAATGGAGTCCGGTATTTTTAAAATAATAGTTATATATTAGAACTCAATTTAGTACTTTCAATTTATTTCCAGAATTTAATCTGCTATTTTTATAAAATAAATGGGAAAATAGTTATTTAAAATCTAGCCTGATTTCATTTCAGTTGTAGCCTAAATTCTATCCCAATTAAACCCAATTGAACCCCAGCCCAATTCCTAAAATTACCCGACCCACAACCCGTTTGAATGACCGGCCTGGCTTCCCATTTTCGATCAACGGCCACATTTCCTCCTTTCCTTTATTAATTTACCAACCCTAAATCATTTTCACCTACCATCCGCCTTTGAACCCTCTTATCCTCTCAAACTCTCTCGAACCCTAGCCGCCTCCCACCACTTCCACCCTAAAAGCCACCGAAATCCATGGATTCCAAGGCCATCGGAACCCTACACCGGCCTCCTACTGCTCCTGCATGCCTAGTTTTTGAACATTCAAGGCCTGACAACGATGAAGTTTGGTCCAGACTTTGATCGTTTCGAGTTCCTCAACCATCTCCGGTCTTTCTCCGGCGTACCATGGCTTCTCGAGCCTGATTTTGATTTCTCCAACTTAGATCGGTGACCTTTCAAAGCCTTTCTCACTACTAGGGTTCTTATGAAACCCTAACCTTTCTAGGTTTTTCTGATATGTTGTATATCTATGCTTTCCCTAAGCTTTTAAACGATTTTCCTGACTTTTCTTTCAAAACACTACTTTTAAAATCTTTCTTTTCCAATCTAGGGTTTTTTGAAAGTATTTAAATGATTCTCAAACTTTATTTTTCTTTTTATGCATATTTTCCTCTATTATGTTTTTGTATTTTCTTCTACTATTGTTTTCTTGTATTTTCTTCTACTGTATGCTTCTTCTATGGTATTCTTGTGTGTTCTTCTACTGTATTTTTCCCTTATTTTGTTCTTAAGTATTTCTTATTAAGTTCCATCTACTTAGCGCTATATAAGTTTCTTCTAAAAACTTCGTAGCATGCTTCTTCTGCTGTTCTTATTAGTTTTTTCCATTATGTTTCATATTAGCTTCTTCTACTCTATTTTCTTTGAATTCTCCTACTATGTTCTGTGTATTACTTGCTATAATTTTTTAATCATGAGTTTATTCTATTGAAAGAAACATGCACGAGGTTTCAGTTCTTCTCTGTGACCTTTGAGCCATTTCGATCACTTGCCTTCTCATCTTTGTACTTGATTAATGGTGGAAACCCTAGAATTTGGGGGTTCTTCTAAGTTTGGTTATGTGATTTTCTTGAACTAGGGTTTTATTTCAAAACCCCTAAATGTTTCAGACAAACTTCGAGTCTATGAAACTGAGTTTGAACATCTTTGTTTTCATATGATTCTGACCTTTTTGCTAAACTCTTTCACACTGGATTACTGATTTTACAATGACATGACCTCTTCTCTCATATTTTTGTATACTCTTTATATGTGATGGACTTCCCTCTAAAGGGGTCTTTGAATTTGTGATTAGTGTACAGTTCCTTCTAAATAAGGCTGATTGATTATGTCCATTGATTACTGATTTCCCTGTGATTTGACTCAAGTTAAAAACCTTCTTCATCTTTTCTGACTCGTTCATTCATGCAAATCTCAGACCCTTTTAATTTACTGGCTACTAATTGACTTTCTTACCTTATTTGTATAACGGTGTACTTCAAAATTCTGTCTTTACATAACGCTCTCATGTATTTGCCCCTAATTGCATGCTCTGCACCAAGTGCTTAGTCAATTTCTTTCCTTAAATAATTTTTACCCATTGGAATCTAAATTTCTTCATTAAAGAAAGTCTTGTATGATTGATTCTTAACTGATATTCAGTTCCTTAGTTGTTTTCTTACCTTATTTCCTTATGATTTTCACACTATAAATGCACAACTCTTTCACAAACTCATACACAAATTAACAATCTTTCTGACTCTCACTTACACAATAATATTCTCTTCTTGTCTTCACTGTGGCCTGTTTTGCAAGACATACTGCTTTCCTTTATTTGGTTTTTTGAAACTGGTATGTCCTATTTAAGCTTCAGTATCACAACAATGTGTATTTACTACTTTTTGTGTCTATGACTACTTACTGTTCCTTTATATTTCAGCACTTAAATTGGCATGCTGATTTCCTTCTATTTGTTTTATTGTGAACCCCCCAAACCTATGCCCCTATATGTGTTTTGAGTAATGACTTAAGGCATGGAAATGTAAGTTGTTTTCCATGAGTTAAATTTGATCCTTTAGGATCTAACCTCTCCACAATGTGCTCCAACAGGCTGATGGGTGTGCCAGCATCTCCCATTTCTAAGCATACCCACCAGCCTGCTTTTGCCTCATTGCAAATTCCCCATTCCCCTATACCCCCTATGTGTACTGGTTTAAGCTGTTCTGGTTCTCCCTTTCCCCTTTCAGCATTCTTTTTTTGCACTTGCACTCTCTCTCTCTCTTAGTCCCTAAGTTCTGACCCCCTCTTGTGAGCCTTGCCTTGGGACCTTGAGTTCCCTCCGAACTTCGACACCTGAGGGCTGGCACTTCCACACTGCACTATGTCTTAATCTAGTGATACATTTGGACGTGAGCATTGTCCGTAGTTCATCTGAGGTTCTTAGGGAACTTTGACACATCTAAATGAGAGAAAGGCTTCGGATCAGGATCTCTTGGAGTTGGTTTACTTCATATTTCAAACATGAAGTCTGAATCAGGCTCTCAACGGTTGTACCTTTTAATTTCTGATGTATTTTTCTTTACTTTATTTTATTTTAGGATGTAATAATGTTGTAATGAAATCTTGGGATGGCTAGTGAAATGGGGAGGAATAATAATGTATGCAAGGAGTAGATATCATGTATATATGATGTTTCTGAATTTCTGCACTTGCATATAGATATCCTGCCTATAGGAAGTTTCTGAATTTCTGCACTTTATATAGATATCCTGCCTATAGGAAGTTTCAGCATTTCTGCGTTCTTTCATATAGATACCATGCCTGTAAGATTTCTGCATTCCCACATAGATACTATGCCTATAGACATTATTGCACTTCTCACATAGATATCGTGTCTATAAATACCTAAAAGTTTGAAATCTGCATATGCATGCAGAAAATATGCCTATAGGCCTTTCCAAATCTTGCATATACATCCTTTATTAGGCAATCATGTTTGTAGGTCTTTAAGTGACCAACCGCAATTAGATATAATGTCCATAGGTTTTAAACGAGATTCGATACCTAGATATCATGTTCTTTGGGTTCCAGCATCTTTACTATGTCTATAAAAGTGTTTAAAATCAACAACGTAGAAAGCATGCCTATAGGAGCTATTAAATAAGTATGAATCGTTCCACTCGCTTATAGATCTAAAACCAGTAACAACTACGCATCATTAATTGCAGAACTCGTAGTTATTTGCTAAAATCTACCTTTCTCTTAAATCAGTATGTATTCAATTTATATCATTATTTCTGAAATTCGTAGATATCATGTCTATAGGGTCTTTGTCCAACATTCAAGCAAGCCATAGGATAAATGTTTTTAAGATGAATTTGTTGTTATTAGCTACAACCAGCAGGCAGGCCTGGTTCGGATTTCTTATCTGAATTATGTAATAAATCACTATGCCTCAACCACTTAAGTTTTAATCAGACCTTAAACAGTATGTGTAAGTCATGCTAAATTATGTGTGATCTTTGGTTTAAAGGAGGTCTATCTGAGCCTTTCACTTGTTTATGTGCTTTCCCCAACTTGTTATACGTGCTTTTGTATATCGCCTTAAAATTTTTTCCCTTTGAAACTATAAACAAGCCTAATATCCCTTCCCTTTAGGATTAGTAGTCCTAAATGCCTCTGCGACTGATAGGATTGGGGCGGGTAACAACATGCAATAAATAAACGAGACCCTTCCGTGCTTTAATTCCTTAACGGGGTGGGAAAGGATAACTATGGATATGATGACTGGTGCGTTAATACCACGTGTAGCCCCTATTTGAGGAGTAATTACTGGGTATTGCATTAATGTGATCCATATTTTTAATAAACCTAGGAACCTTCCTTTATTCTTCGTTTCTTTTCTTTCTGCATTTTAACTCCTTATTTTAAAATTGGTTTTTCTAATTGTTCTTTCAAACTTTATTTACTTTCAAATCATTATGCTTTGAATTCCCCCTCTTATTTGAGCCTTATTTTCCTATGTGTGTTATTTTCACTTAAGTCACAACAATAGTTTGGCAGGAAACCACAGTAGTGGATCCTGAGGGGTGCCTAAAACCTTCCGCTTGGGATAATTTCAAGCCATTACCCAATCTCTGGTTACTCAAATCAATTCCTAGTGTCCTAATGGACATAAATAATTAGGTGGCGACTCTTCAATTCAAACCCAATTCCCGATTTGGAACGAGTTGTGCTCCCAAATGTCATAAACCTGATTCCCAAGAAAAAGGGGACGTAACAACGGGTGCTCCCACTCAGAATGCTTATAAACATCTCCAGGGTTTCTTGGATACTAGTTGGAGGAGTAAGCAAACTAATGTGTCGGAAGATGCATTTTGGTTGAGACTATTCCTTTTCTCACTTAGAGGGTAGACATTAGATTGGCTTGAGCGACTTCACAACTATTCCTTCACTATTTGGGATGAGTTGGCGGATAAGTTCATTGTAAAGTTTTTCTCACCAGGGGACATGGAAGCATTGAGGGATAAGATCTTAGATTTCAAGCACGAGCCCACCGAATCACTACACGAGATTTGGGAGAGATATAGAACCATGATAAAGGAATACCCCGACAATAGTATGATTGAGGCAATGATGCAACAGATTTTTTGCCGGAGTATCAACTCAACAAATCAATGCATAGTGAACCAACTTGCTGGGGGTAATTTCATGAAGCTATCTTATGATGAGGCTTGTGCCATTCTTCACGAGATGGCTAACACGTCCGCTGCTTAGCAAAGTAGAACCAATGTTCCACAAGCTGACCCCACGGTCGCTTACTTGCACAAAGAGCTACATGATCATGGGCATACTATAGCTGAGCTAACAACAATAATGAATTCAGCTTGCAAAGGCACAGTTACAGTAGGTTCAAAATCCACGCCAAGTAAATGCCATGAAGGGTGTTAACATACTAGTGAACAAAGAGGACAAAGAGGTCAACAGAACCAAGAGAGTTTAGACCAATTTGACAATGATTATGGTGGATTCTAAGATGATAGTTATGATGGGCAGAACAAAGAAGTACAATATGCGAACAATTATCAGAACCAAAGGGGAAATTCTTCTAACCAATAACAATGGAGACCCAAGGCAATTGGAGCAATTAACAACAATAAGGGAATAGTAATTGGGGAAACAACAACAAAAATTCCAATTGGGGCAATCAGAACAATAATCAGAATAATCAGGGTAATTAGAATGTCACCAATAACAACTGGGGTGGTAAAACAATTAGGGAGGTTGGAACAATAATAATCAAGGAAACCGAGGCAAGGCTTTAAAAAGCCCCCAATGTATCAACAACTAAACAATCCACCCTCATATCCATCCTAAGGTCCTAGTTTTTCAACCAATGAAATGGGGAGCATTGAAACAATGTTTGAACAGATGATGAAAAACAATGCAAACTCTATTGCTCAGTTGGCTTCCCACAATACTTCAATCAGAAACTTGGAGGTTCAATTAGGTCAAATATCACAATCATTGAACACTCACCCTAAGGGGCCTCTACCAAGTGATACGGTAGTTAACCCGAAGGGTAGGAGCAATCATGTTATGGCGGTAACTACAAGAAGTGAAGGAGGCGGTGATGTGAATGCCTCCAATCAAAAAGAAATTTTTAGTGATGAAGTTGAGTTGCAAGAAGATGAGATTCCTTTGGTGGTTGAAAATGTGATTGATGAGAACGTGAATGAGGAAGTGAGGATTGATATTCAAGATGCCTAGGTGGAGACTCAGAATGACGTGAAACTATCTAGGGAACACATAATAGACATGCCGAAAATGGTTGTGCCTAAAGCCAAGGCTCCTTTGCCAAGGCCACCTCCACCTTATCCACAAAGGCTCGCGAAGCAGAACAATGCGAATCAGTTTAAAAAGTTTATTGACATGATGAAGAGCTTATCCGTTAATATGCCTTTGGTGGAGGATCTAGAACAAATGTCGGGCTATGCTAAATTCATGAAGGAATTGGTAACAAAGAAATGATCCATTGATTGCGAAACTATCAAGATGATCCACCAAGTTAGTGCAATAGTGCACTCAATGGCCCCCAAGCTAGAAGATCCCGGTACTTTCACCATTCCTTGCACCATTGGGAGTGCAGAATTTGCTAGAGCTCTATAAGATTTGGGGGGGGGGGGGAAGTATCAACTTGATGCCCTACTCAGTTTTCAAGACATTGGGTATTAGGAAACCGAGGCTGACTTCCATGAGATTGCAAATGGCGGATAGAAATATGAAGAGAAAATTGGGTATTATTGATGATTCTATTGTCCGGGTGGACAAATTTATCTTTCCAGCTAATTTTGTGATCTTGGATTGTGAGTAGATTATGAGGTTCCAATCATATTGGGAAGACCTTTCCTTGATACTGGAAAGGCCTTAGTTGATATCGAAGTAAGCGAACTCACCTTCCGGGTGGGTGATAAGAAAGTGGTCTTTTATATGTGCAAGTCAATGAAGCAACCGAACAGTTATGAGGTGTGCTCTTTTGTGGACCTTGTCACGGTAGTGATAATTGATGATACTAGTACAATGATCAATGTGGAGGATCCTCTAGAGGCAGTTTTGTTGAATCTTGATGTAAATGAGGATGAGGGCCGAGTGGAGTGCATGAATTCCTACATGGAATGGGCTCTTATTCTTATGAGCTAGGAAACTCTATTTGGATGTTAAAAATAGGAAGACTCCTCCAACAGGCCTTCAATCGAGGAACTGACGATGTTGGAGTTGAAGTTGTTGCCTCCATACCTCAGGTATGAGTTCTTAGGCCCTAGTTCAACTTTTCTAGTTATTCTTTCTTCTTGTCTTACTAACATACAGGTTGATGTCGCATTGGCGGTGCTTCAAAAGCGGAAGAAGGCACTTGGATGGACCTTAGCTAATATTTGGGGGATAAGCCCCACATTCTGTATGCATAAGATTATTCTGGAAGATGATGCAAATCCCTCCTTGGAGCATCAAAGGAGGTTGAACGAGGAAATGGAAGAAGTTTTGAAAAAGGAGGTGATCAAGTGGTTGGATGCCGGGGTTGTGTACCCCCATCTCTGATAGCTCTTGGACTTTTCCGGTGCAATGTGTAACGAAGAAGGGTGTCATGACCTTGGTTGCAAATTCTCAAAATAAGTTGATCCCTTCCAGGACTGTCACCGGGTAGAGGGTGTGCATGGGTTACAACAAGTTGAATAAAGTGACCCACAAGGATCATTTTCCATTACCTTTTTTGGATCAAATGTTAGATCAACTTGACGGGCGTGCCTTTTACTGTTTCTTGGACGGGTATTCTAGATACAACCAAATCTTGATTGCTCTGGAAGATCGAGAGAAGACCACATTCACTTGTCCATATGGCACCTTTGCCTTTTCTAGGATGCCTTTTGGGTTGTGTAATGCATCAGCTACATTCTAGCGATGTATGATGGTCATTTTCATCGATATGGTGGAAGATATTTTAGAGGTGTTCATGGACGACTTTAGTATTGTGGGTGATTCTGATGAATAATTGAAAAATCTTGATTGAGTTTTGGACGGATGTAAAGAAACCAATCTCTTCTTAACTGAGAGAAATGCCACTTCATGGTGGAAGAGGGTATAATTCTTGGGCATAAAATTTCAAAGCATGGTATAGAGGTGGACAAAGCAAAAATTAATGTGATTTAAAGACTTCCTTCCCCTACCTCTGTCAAGGGAGTTAGAAGTTTCTTGGGCATGGGGGGTTTTACTAGTGATTTATCAAAGACTCTTCGAAGGTAGTGAATCCCCTATGCAAGCTATTAGAAAAAGATGCAAGTTTGTGTTCGATGAGAGATGTATGCAAGACTTTCAACTTCTCAAGCATAAGTTGACCACCACTCCTATTATCACCGCACCCAATTGGAGCTTGCCTTTTTAGCTCATATGTGATGCGAGCGATGTTGCGGTTGGGGCAGTTTTGGGTCAAAGAGTGAACAAAATGTTTCATCTGATGTTCTATGCGAGCAAGACAATGAATGATGCTCAAGTGAACTACACGGTGACTGAGAAAGAACTTTTGGCTATTGTGTTCGTGATGGAGAGATTTTGGTTTCATCTCATAGGTGCCAAGGTCATAGTCCATACCGATCATGCCGCACTCTGGTACTTGATGACGAAAAAGTATTCCAAAGCTAGACTGATGCGATGGGTCTTGTTAATTCAAAGTTTGATTTGGAGATTGTGGACCGGAATGTTATTGAAAACCAAGTGGCAGACCACTTGTCCTGCATGGAGGAGGAGGGGATGCCTCGTGATGGCCTAGAGATCAATCATTCATTTCCCGAAGAACAACTCCTTTCCGTGCCGGTGAATGGTAGACCATGTTTTGCGGACATTGCTAATTTCCTTGTGACTGGTATAATCCCATGTGAGCTCTCTTATAACCAAAGGAAGAAGCTAAATCGAGATAGTTTGAATTTCTATTGGGATGAGTTGTACTTAATCAAGATTTGCATAGTTGGTGTGATTCAAAGGTATATCCTAAAGGAGGAGCAATTGTGTCTCTTAGAGGCTTGTCATTCCTCTCTCTATCGTGGCCATCATGGTGGGGCGAGGACGGCTTCAAAATTTCTTATTTGTGGGTTTTATTGGCCAACTTTGTACAAATATGCAAGTGAACTCGTGAAGAGGTGTGACGAATGTCAAAGAGCAGGTGGAATTTCGAATAAAGATGAGATACCTCTCAATACCATTCTTGAAGTTAATATTTGTGATGTATGGGACATTGCTTTTACGGGCCCGTTTGTTAGCTCGTGCGGGAACACATACATTCTTTGGCGGTTGACTATGTTTCTAAGTGGGTGGACATTGTGGCATTACCCAACAATGAAGCCCGGATTGTTGTTGCGTTTCTCAAGAAGAGCATTTTTACAAGGTTTGGCATTCCTCATGCAATCATAAGCAATGGGGGGTCTCATATTTGTAATAGAGCTTTTGACACTTTGCTTGAAAAGCATAGTGTCAATCACAAAGTTTCTACTCCTTATCATCCTCAGGCAAGTGGCCAAGTTGAAGTTAAAAGTATATTGTCAAAGACGGTTAATGCAAATAGGACCGATTGGTTAAAGAAGTTGGATGATGCTTTATGGGCTTACAGGACTGCTTACAAGACTCCGATTGGTATATCTCCGTACTAGTTGGTGCTTGGGAAATCTTGCCATCTACCAGTTGAGTTAGAGCACAAGGCCATATGGGCTATGAGGAAACTGAATCTTGAAAGGGATGTGGGAGCAAATCTTCGTGTGGAGCAGCTTAATGAACTTGATGAATTCTGATTCCATGCCTACTCCAGCTCGTCCTTGTACAAGGACAAGATGAAGTACCTTCATGATAAATATGCTCGTGGCAAGGAGTTAAAAGTAGGTGATTTGGTTATCTTGTTCAACTCTCGGTTACGTCTGTTTCCGAAAAAATCATAAGTTGAGATGGACTGAACCTTTTGAAGTGGTGTTTGCGACTACATTTGGCGCACTTAACTTGAAGAACAAAAATGGGGAGGTTTTCAAAGTTAATGGGCACAGGGAAAAGCACTACTTGGGAAACATTGATGACAACCACGTGCTGGAACTACTCAATCTAAAGTGATTTGATGGTAACCTGCATCGTGCCGCGATATTAAATCAGGCGCTTATTGGGAGGCAACCCATGTGTCTTCCTTTTTGTTTTTCTTTGATTGGATTTGCTTTTGGACTAACTGGTTGTGAGTTGTTGTAGGATTTTTTTGATGCAGTGCAGGACTAAGTTGAAAAAATGATCATTCTTTGAAGTTTGCAATGCACAACGCACTTTGTTTTGTGTGGCCGCAAAGGCGTTAGTGTGGGGGAAAAATTCTATACAGAACGTAGAGTTGATTGGTCAAATGTGAGTAGTCTCTGAAGTTTTTCATTGTGCCCGCAATGCATTTTGTATGGTCCGCGGTGGACCATTGCGGCCGCACTGCATTCCTTGCAGTTTGCAATGGCCACCCTCCCAGTGCTTTATGTTTCTGAGTACCGCGGACCACAGTGCCATTTTGTGCATTCTACGGTGGGTAGGTGAGATGGACCCCAGGTCCTTTTTCTATAAATAGGACCTCAGGCCCTCAGTTTGAAATTTTCGACACTTTGCATTCATAAGATAGAAAAATCATTGTTCATCCCTCTAATTGCACGAATTCAACTGCTAAGTCTTGATTAATCAACATTGCATCTCACTTCTCGTAATGTTAATTCCCTCTTAGTCGTTTAATTTTGCTAGTTTCTTTTAACTCTTATTTTTCTTAGTTTTTCTTCTTTTTCTTCCCGTTTTTCTTTCAAATCTGTAGCATAGGTTTGTCTAATCGTGTTTAACTTAGGACTAATTAGTTAAAACACTATTTTAACACCTAGGGAATCAATATTAGGTGAAAAATTGGACTAAAGACATGAAAAATTTGAAACCTGGGTTGGTATTGTTGTTGAGTGCTCACCGCGAACCTCGATGGACTTTGTGTTGTCCGCGGTGCTTTTGTGCGATCCGCAGTGCTATTTTGTGTGGACCACAGTGATAAAAGTTATAAAAGCTGACAATTGAGGACCGCAACCACAATAGATTTTGTGTGGTTTGTGATGCCTCAATGTAGACCGCAATGCATTTTGTGCAATCAGTGGTGCATAGTTTCAGAGAGTGGCTCATCTGAACCCCATCTCAGTGCAGACCGTAGTGCATTTTGTGCGGTCCGTGATATGAAACTTCTAAATGTCTTCAATTCTTATGCAATGCTTCACTGACTTTGTTGATACTAACAAGCATAAACTATATTATCTTGCAAATACTGGTGAAATCACGAGGCGGAAGTGATAAATAAAAAATCAAAGGAGAGTCCTCTCAGGGTAGGGGATGAGGCATGGATGAGGCATGATACGATTGACCCCGCAAGCCCGGTAAAATATCAAAAGCATCAAGAGGCTCATAAAGGTTGCGGATCGAGATATTGACAAATCCGAGAGTGAATATAAGCCTTCCCGGGAGTCATCTAACTCAGATCCGTGCCAGAGTAAGTTCCTGACTAGCCAGAGAGGAATAGATTGAGGGATACACCTCCAGTATCTCCTAGTGCTGAAGCATCAGTGTGTATATCTTCTGATTCGTCTAAGGGCTCAGCTGTAGGCAGTGACAATGAATATTCCACCTCACCTACAGCTTCACTATCCGGGGAGAGGACAATAGAAGAAGAAGGAGAAGAAGTAGGAGGGGTGATTCCCAAGTAGGACGAGTAGACAAAACCAAGAACCCAGAGGCATGGAAAGATAGACTTGTAAGTGAAGTGGCCGACTACAAGTTCAGAGAATGGTGGCCTGAGAGGAAGTTGATACCCGAGTGGAAGTTCATTATAGAGGACCTCTTGCCTCACAACCCCAATGTGCTGAGGCAGTTCATAGTGAGAGCTGGTTGGGAATATTTCATATGCCATGTGGGGTACGCAAATGAGCACTTGGTGAAGGAGTTCTACACGAATGTTTCCCACATCAAAAGGGCACCACAGTGACCAAGGTGCGAAATTTGAAATTCAAGTTTGATGGGAAAATGATAACTGACTACCTGAGTTTCTTGGAGGAGGATGAGACATTGTACTTAGCCAAGGTTGCTTTGGGGTAGGATGCCACTCCATGGTTGATTGATTACTTGGCTATCCCAAGTATCACCCCAGCATGGATGACAGCGGGAGTGAAAATTCTGAGTAGAACACTTAACTTTGAGGCAAAAGGGTGGGAAACATTTGTTTGTAGCAGGCAAAAGGATCTGTTATTGCATGACCCAGCTCCAACAGCTAAGCCCCAACCAGAGCAGAAGCCAGAGAGGCTAACCAAGAGGAAGAGGGTGATTCCCCGTACTGATGATGCTGTCATAGAGTTGGAGGACCGAAGGGAGGTTCCTCTAGCTAGCCCTAGATTCTAGTACAAGCCCAAGACTCAGTTCAGGCCCTGGTCCCAGTAAAGACACAAATCAAAGGGAGGCAGTCACAGGTTCGCGAGCAGACCGAGGACCCAGGGATGCACACTCAGGATCCTATGCGGACATAGGGCCAATAGAGAGTTTCTTTTTCCTCTTTTCCTTATTTTATGCTTATTTTGGTTAGGTGGCATTGAGGAAATGCCAGCTTTCAGTTGAGGGGGTAGCCCTATTTGGATGACTATATATATTACATTTTTTTTCTTTACGCTTTCTTTTACCTTGGGTATGTATATAATTTTATCATTTTATTGCACTTTTCGTACTTTTTACTTGTGGACTGTATATAAAGTTACGTTCTTATATAATATTCATTCTCCCTATTGTATATTCAACTAAATCCCCTCTTGTATATATTCATTTTACTTCCACATTTTTCCTTTCATAGCATCTTATTTTATTTTCGTAGCTTCTTGTTTTGAATTTTTATGTGCAATTAGCCTTTGGTTTTCTTAATTCCACGGTTTTTTCTAAAGGTGGAATTTGTGTGAACTGGGTGGCTTTTCCCGATGATGGATGACATAAAACCTTCTTAAGGGTTTGAATTTGTTTTCTTTTTTGCCTTTAATGTAAATAGTAGCTAGTTAGTAATGGTGCCTCAGGCAAAGCTTCACTTGGGCATAACACATTTGCCTTTGATCCTATGGTCAAAAACTAATTGTTGTGTATAGGATGGTGAAAGTAGTGACCTTGAGACTCTTGTGTTGGTCGATAGTCATCAAGTGGTTTTTCGGGACCATTGTGTTGCTCAAATCTTAGCTAAGGTTGTTGTGGTCCCCCGACTCTGTCTCTTTAGCAATCTCATTGCATGTGTGGTAAGAATTTGAATTGCAAGTCCAAGTCTTGAGCCATTAGTCTAGCACTTGGCCTAAATGTTTGTCTAGGAGAAATACCAAGTGTAGTTTGACTTGAGATGTGATTATAGGCTCTCCTAGATCCGAATGATATCTTGAACACTTCCATAGCCTACCAATGTTAAAATCCCTAGTCAACCCTTTTGAGCCATAGACCTTATTCTTTCAAAAACCATATTACAAGCCTTTACCCGTTCTAAAAAGACCTTCTCTTGGCACCCTATCTTTCCTTAGCACAAGGCAAAAGTATAAGTTTGGGGGAGAAATGAGGAATGCAAGAAAGTGGTAAAAGGACAAAATGAAGAAAAGAAAAGGCAATGAAAAAGAAAAAAATCTAAAAGACAAACAAAAGAATGATCAATTTAGAAAAGAATGAAGGGATTCAATAAAAGTAAAGAGATGAAAGGTGTGGAAAGTTGAGAAAGGAGAAAAAGATTTGAAATGAACAAGAAAGAGTTGTAGTGTGTCTATCTAACCCGTTAGAAAGAAGTTAAATAACTTAAAAAGTCAAGAGAATATGTGCCAAAATGAAGCAAAAGAAGTTCTAAAGGGAGGATGGAACCTACTTAGACCAAACATTTCATACCCTGAACCAAAAGCCTTCACTATATCTCCACAAAAGCCCTATATGATCTTGAGTTGAATGAAGCTTACATTAGTGGTGACTTACATAAGGGGCAAGCTTATGGTACTTAGAGTTGGACTTGTCTCTTCTTTGAGAGAGATGAGCGTGTTTCCACTAGCCTTGTTCTAAGTTCTACAATCTTAAAGGTGAGGTTTGCTTAGGGAGAGTTGAGGATGTATGAGTTTGGGTTCCACAATGACCAAAGTAGTAGAAAGAGTTTCTTGGATGTGTTGAGTCAACTCTTGATGCTCTTGTGATGCACTAAAACCATGGTGCTTAAAAGGTCAAATGTTGTTAATGATTAATTTGAATTGAGGGAAATTATTAGTCCCAATTAAAGCTAGATGAGGTCATTTTAGGTCGGCTGAATTTTCTTGGATTTATTCTTAAGGGGTGGGTCAAAAGCTTAAGTTTGGGGGAGTGGATAAGTATGGATTATGGTTCATTTTACATTCATTCTTACTTGAGTTTTGATTAGAAATGTGTACAAAATAGTCCCAAAGTCTTACATGTCGTACTTGTTTGTAGGGTTTGGTAAAAAAAGGTGACAATTAGTCAAAATCAACTCAAAAGGAGTAAAACATGCACAAGTACAAAGAACAAGTCCAAGCATAGTGCAACAGGTCCACTGCGGTCGCACTCCATTTGGTGCGGTCCATAGTGGGGAGGTTCAGAGAGGTGCCTATTTGAGGAAATCAAGCATTACGGCCGCAAAGCATTTCATGCGAACCGTAATAGACTCACCGCTGCCACACTCAATATTGTGCGATCCGCAAAGATGGAGTTCAGAGAGTTGCCAATTTGGGGAATCACTACCAATACGGTCCACGATCCTATTTGTGCGGACCGCAACAGAAGCCACCGTGGATGCGATGAATTTTGTGCAGCCCGTAGTGGTCAAGTTCAGAGAGCAGAGTTATAAGCCAAGAAGCCGCAATATGGCAGCACCTGGTTTTGTGCGGGCCGCACTACCCCGCAGGGGTATTTTTGTTCAGAAAATTTGGCGTAGTATAAATAGTTTTTTCCCATTTTTAGGTCATTACTTGTAATTTAACGTTCATCTGCGCTCGTGAACAATGTTCCTTACCTATTTTGAGTAATTTTAGAGTAGTTTTATCATTGAATCATCAAGTAGTAGTTTGTAATTAAATATTATAGGATTCTCTTCATCTATTTATCAGTTTTCTTCTATTATCATGAGTAGCTAGACCCATTATCTAGGGTTGTAGCTCAACCCTAATGTGATTTGTTGATGGGTCTTGTGTTTTAAGGCTTGAATGTCTATGGGTGTTTGATATTTGGACAAATTTATGGATTCAATGTTGAATTAATGGTTGCAAACACTAATTTGTGCCTATTTGACTTGGGTTCTTCTTGAGAAAGAGAACTTTAGTCTAGGACAATTAGTGTAACAAGGAATTGGGGCGTATTCAAGAGATTGATAGCCCTAAATAAAGGGTTAAACCTAGAGATAGTAATACCCGACTTGAATCTAAATTGATTGCACAAATTATCATATCCAATTGGTCTTGAGAAAGTCAATTAGGGCAAAATCGCTCAAACTACCTAGAGGTATAGAGTGAGAAGTATCATGCATTGGTTATATTGTAATCCCCAACATGACAATCTTTCCTTAGACTCGAGAACCCGTGAAGTGTCCACCTAGGAGAAATTCACTTCCCTAGTGTCTTCTTAACTATTTAGACAACCTTCAAGTATTTTACTCTTAGCTTAATTTAGTATCTCATTAGCATTAAATTAGAAGAGATCAAAAGACCAATTATGATTAGAAGTGCAATTAAGAGCAATTACGTATCACTAATTTAGATAGAAACTCAATTCCCATTTCTAGCTCCCTATGAAGATTGATCCCGACCTTCTCGGGTAAAAGTTGCTTCGACCACTCAATACTTTAAAGTAGTACAAGGTTGGCACCGCTCAACGATTCCCTTTAATGACCCGATCAGTCATTTCAAGGCTTAGCGATCCGTTAAATGGCTCAAGGTCTTGACTAGCTACATATGGTGTATTATGACTTGTATGCATTGTCGGATTTATTTTCAGAAGGTTCAGATTGAATTCAGATGAGTAATTCTCGCTTTTATACGCTTATTTTGAAAATATTGATCGATGTTTTGACTTTTGTGTAAATGACCCAGGAATATTGTTTTGATGGATAAATGTTTGCTTCATGATTTTGGACTTGTGCGTAAGTCCGGAATCGATTTCGGAGGTCCGTACGGTGATTAATGTTGTTTTGCCGTAAGTTGGCCATTTTAAGGCTTTGAATTTTTACAAGTTTGACTGTAGGTTGACTTCATAGATATCGAATTGAATTTCTATTCCGGAACTTGTAATAACTCTATTTTATCGTTTGAAACTTGTCCGCAAAATTTTGCGTCATTTTGAGTTGATTTATAGGAATCAAACATGCGATTGTGTTTTTAGAAGTTCTTGAGTTTCATGTTGAATTCTTGTCTTTTGAGGTCTGATTCGTGATTTTGGATGTTATTTTGATGATTTTATCATATGATCGAGTTCGTGTATATTTTTAGATTTGTGTCGATGTTTGGTTTAGAGCCTTGAGGGCTCGGGTGAGTTTTAGAAACATTGCGGAGTGTTTTATAGAGTATGGAGATTTGCTGGTGTGCTATGATGCCTGGGGTCTCACATTCATGAGATAAGGATCACAATTGCGACATTAAGCTGTGGATAGTTAAGTTCACATTTGCGAACCAAGAGTTCGCACTTCGCACTTGCGGAGGAAAGGCTGGGCATGATGTGTTGCATTTGTGATCAGTCAGGTTGCATGTGCGAGTATCCATTGTTTGCTTTTGCATAATTTATGTCACATTTGCGTCTCTAGAAGGGATTTGGGATATTTGCTTTTGCGAATGATTTCTTGCATTTGCGAAGTTAGCATTTGTTAATCTTAGGTCGTAATTGCAAAACCTATGATTGTACATAAGAGCCGAGGCATGGAATTTTGGTCTCATTTTCATATTTTAGAATACTAGACTCGGTAGGAGGTGATTTTGAAGACAAATTTTCACCTACAACCTTTGATTAGTTGATTGTAATCTATCTCTAATCATATGAATCAAAGTGCAAATTTGTGAAACTTTATCAAACTTTTGAAAAATAAGAATTTGAGTTTTAAGCGTTGATTGGACTCGAATTTTTGAAACCACATATATGAACTCGTGGGGTCATGGGTAGTCGGAAGCTACCATTGGACCCGGGTTTTAACCGGGAGGGTCACGTATTGACTTTGTTGACTTTTGACCAATTGTGTAAAGGCCATAACTTTAATTGTTTAAAAATATTTTTCTTGCATTATTTGATGTTATTAAGTCAATTTTGGTCAGATTTGTGTTGAGCGGAGGTGAGTTGTAAAGGAAAAGCTATTTTGAGAATGGATTGAATGCTTTTGAGGCAAGTATCTTGCCTAACATTGTTTGGGAGAAATACCCCATAAGGATTTGTTGGTTTGTACGATTTGAACAACGTGAAAGACGTGTATACGAGGTGATGAGTGTGTACACGGCTTATATATAAAAATTTGACCAGCTTAGACTCTTAGGTTCTTATGTTAATTAAAAATAAAGTTGTCTTATCATGTTACATCCTCCATTTGCTAAATTCATCCTTACGTGTCTTATTTGAAGTTGATTGATTTGTGTTCTACCCTTGTTGTCAAATAAACTCTTGTATGCCTTAATTAAAGTTGTTGCTTCTTTTATTGACATTCTATCTCTTCGAAATTGCATGGCCCTAATTGAAGTAATTTTTATCACTTTCGTAATTGCTTAACCTTGATTGAAGTTATTATTATCTCTTCCGTAATGGTCTAACCTTAATTGAACTTATTATTATCTCTTCTGTAATTGCCTAACCTCAATTGAAGTTATTGCTATCTATTCCGTAATTGCTTAATCTTAATTGAAGATATGTTATCCCCAACAATGTTGACTTATCCTTATTTCCTTATTGTTGAGTTGTACCTACTTGGAATCATTGTACATGCTATCTCTCTTGTCGTTGAGTTGTACTTATTTGGAAACATTATTACATGTTATCCCTTCAATTGCGGAGTTATTCTTTGGATACCGTTGTTATACATTATCTCTCCCGTTGTTGAGTTATTCTTGTTAAACCATTATTACTTGCTATGTCTTCTATTGTGAACTCGTTCTTCCGTTTTTTGTGTTTTATAAATCTTGTGTTGATTTATGTGACGTACTCTCGTGTTATTATTGTTGTTATTGTTATACTCAATGTTGTTCAGCTGAGGGCTATCTGTGGTTGTAGTATTAAAATTTATTTTGAGGAAATATTGTGGCATATGGGCACATGTGATGCAAGTAATTATATTATATTTTAATGTTTTTTTGGCACAAGTGTTAGTGGCGAGACAAGTCATTTGGTTATCATCTTGGCGCGTAGACGCACCGGTTAAGGAGACTTCAAGTGAGCTGCATTTCAGGTTACGTACCGCAAGTCCACCGAGTCTTCATTGTATTACTTATTTTATTCTATCTTATTACATTAAGGATAGAGGTTGTATTATATTTGTACTCCTTAGAAAAAAAAACCCATGCCCTTGTAACACTAGATTTTTCGGGTGCTTAAGGGTTGTGCATTATTATAGCTGTAAAAATATTATCATTTACTCTGTAAATTCTATTTCTTTCTATCTATTTAATGAAAATTATGATTTAAAAAATACTAAAATGAGTAATTAAGTTAATAATTCACTGTTGGCTTGCCTGACGACAGTGTTAGATGCCATCACGACCTTTAGAGGATTTGGGCCGTGAAAACTTTCAATTTCCAAACTTCGAGGAACAGGTCTGAATCATATTAAAATATTTCAGAATGACGCCAAACTTTATGTACAAGTCACAAAATCACGATACGAACCTATTCCAAGGCTTAAAATACGGACATCGATAATACTAAATTCCACTTCAAACTAAACATCAGAAATTCTTAAACTTTCAAAATGCCAACTTTTCACAATAAGCGCCAAAATACTTCCGGACCACCCAATACTCAACCTGAATATACGCCTAAGTTCGAAATCATTATACGAACATGTTGGAACCTTTAAGTCATGATTCTGAGGTCGATAGAACTCAAACTTCAGTCAATTCTTCAATTTAAAGCTTCCAAAATTAAAAATTTTCATCCGAATCATCTCTGAACTTCCCGAAATTCGATTCCGACTACACGTACAAGTCATAAAATATGAAGTGAAGCTATTTAAGACCTCAAGTTGCCGAACGATGCGCTAGAGTTTAAAATAAGTGGACGGATCATTACAATATATTATGAAAGGATACATAGCACCCATCCAAACGAGCACAAACAAATCACATCAAATAGGAGAAGATGATCAAAACATCCTTAATATATATGGGTTGGAATATTTTGGTCCTTAATGTATACCACTTAATAGGAATAGTCCTTAATGCATACAAAAGGTAATAGCTTTGGTCCTTAACCCTAAAACTAATAGCAGAACACAATTTCTTTTCTTAAACTTCACTTAGGGATGGCAATTGGGCGGTGAGGGTTTGAACATTAGCGGGGTGGGGCGGATTTGAATTTTTGCGGTTGCGGGGCAGGTTTAATTTTTAAATTTTAAAAAAAATACGGGCGGGGCGGGTGCGAGTGAGGGTGCGGGTGGGGATTTAATTTTGCTAATGTTCAGCCTAGTTGATGCTTTGCGTTTTCCTGGTTTCCCGTTTCACTTCTTTTTATCGATAATTTTTCTTTCAAATAATATTTTTGATACTTGACTTAGTGTATTAATGTTCAGCAAGTATTAAATGAATATATGTGTTGCTACTTTTATTTTATTTTAATAATACTACTACTATATTAAATAAATATATGTGTTGCACCAGTCATAGAGCATATGCAACTAATTGCTAGATTACAAGCTTCTTCACAGTGTCCAGAGAAAAATGCAGGAACTTATTAATAAGTTGTATGTTGATATTTTTATTGTGAGAGTGTGAGTAGTAATCTGTTTTTATTGTCTTACTATTAAAAAATTTTATAATATTTGTCTAGAAAATTTTTCGCAACGTGCTTGTTAAAGTGGGAAGAATTGTTTTATTTCTTAATATTTGAAAATAAGATCTTTCGCATTTACGGTCTAAAACTGATATATAGGACCCTACGAGAATGAGATGCTAATTGTTAGAATCGTCCGAATGACCACAATGCCACTTTTACAAAAATAAATAAAAAAATATGGGTGCGGAGCGGGGCGGGTGAATGCGGGTGGAGCGCGAGCAGGTGAATGCGGGTTTAAATCCTATGCGGGGCGAAGCGCGGCGGATTTAAATTTCGGGGGTTCAGACAAAACCTGTACCGCCTGCCAATCCTAACTTCACCCCAGTCTCCCCTGACTCTCTCCCCCTCTTCTATCATTCACCATTAACGACCTTAAATCCAAACCCTCTGTCAAACAAGAATGGATCCGCTTGGGAAGCTAAATTGTTTGGCTTGTTAATCTAATAGATGTATCGAAAAAAATTATATTTAAGGAAATGTGTCAAGACACTTAGACTAATTGAATGGTCAAAGAATTACATCTAGCCAAGAGGCGCGATCTGCAACAGGTACGAGTAAATGACATCAGAAGAGGCACAGGTAGTTATTCAAATAACTCGGCGCCCGTACATATTTAAGTCATTTATATTCGAGGTCAAAAGGAATGAATCTGATAGTAGAATAGAGTGCAGATACAGCATTTAAGGAGCATTAAACGTTGAATACATTAGAGAATTTGTATTGAATGTAATGATTGTGTAACGTAACATTAAATGTCTTTAATTACTCATAATAGCCTCATTATGATTAGGGCAAAATGCATATCTTTAGGATACCTATAAAAGGGAGATATCTAATCAATTGTGGACACGAAATCATTGAAATATATTTTGGTTTACTTGTTTTTCTCTTGAAAACTCTTTTGTTACCTAAATTATTTTATTTTATACATTCTTTTGATTATTAGTAACCCGTGTTCTTCTAAATTCTTACTTTGACTAAAATTCTATTTTTTTGGTAAAACAAATTGGTTCCATTATTGAGAATCTGATAATCTATTTTATCTCGCTTAACTTTTCTTGTTGACCAACTATGTCGAACAACAATGGAAACACTCGAGGAAACCAAGAAAACCAACAAAATCAGGAAGATCCACAGGATATTAACACTTCGATTCCTACTCCACAAGGCTCTCCTCGATAATCTCGTGAGGAAACCCCTGATGGGTCTCAAATAAATGAGCATGCTCAATTTGAGAATGCTGAAGTTGTTGATGACACTTTGTAGAAACTAATTGTTGCTCAGGTCAATAAAGCTATTGAAGCGCTTGTTAACCGGTTACCTATTGCAACCCCTATACCGACTCCAAATAATAACACTTTGGAAAATCCTTGTTTCGGACTTGTTAACTCAGGCAGCAGAGGGACTCCCAGTGAATTACAAGAAAGGGAACCATGTAATGCGGTTAATTCTGATTTACAATACTTAGTACTAACCTTGCAGAAACAGCTCAAGGAGCAAAGTGAGCGCATAGAGAAAATACCTGGGGTGCTACCCATAACCAAAGGAGTAGATATGGATCGATATTCGTGACAACCCTGGAAGCCAAGTGTTGCTCCTATTCCAATTCCAAAAAAGTTCAAAATGCCTGACATTCTAAAATATGATGGAATGTCATACCCACGAGACCACATGACTGCATTCACGATGGGTGTGAAAGGCAACGACTTGACTAAGCAGGAGATTGAATCTGTATTAGTTAAGAAATTTGGTGAAACACTCACTAAGAAGAGCTTACATGGTATTCTCTTCTACCTGAAAATTTTATAAATTCTTTTGTTGAGCTTGCAGATTCTTTCATCAAAGCATACTCTGGAGCTCAAAAGGTGGAAAAAATAATGGAAGATATTTTTAAGATCAAACAAGGGGACTCAGAATCGCTTAGAGAATTCGTTGATAGATTTCAGCATGAAAGAATGACATTGCCACGCGTATCTGACAACTGGGAAGCTATAGCTTTTGCAAGCAATTTGAATGAAAAAAGCTTGGAAACCACGAGGAGACTCAAAGAAAGCCTTCGAGAATTCCCAGCTACAACGTGGAATGATATTTATAACAGGTATAGCACGAAGCTGAGGATTGAGGAAGATACTGTTCCACAATTTCAAAAAGAAGAAAAGGTAAGTTCAAGGCGTGTGGAGACCGAAAAAAGATTCGGTAAAAATATATACGAGCCTTATATGGGACCTGCAAAATGGGACCTACAATCAAGACAGGATAATCAAAGGTACGATCATAGATCAAGAAACAGAGAATCGGGTTCTTCATCAAAAATTAGGACTGAGCGAAACAACTACGAGTCACGAGATGATGATACAAATTTAAAAGAAAGATTTAGGTCGCCATAACTTTAACATCAGCACCTCCAAGCTCGTAGCTGTTTTGAGAAACATGGGAGATAAGGTTCGATGGCCAAAGGAAATGAGATCGAATCCAAATAGACGCAACCCTGATCATTGGTGCGAGTTTCATAATAACCAGGGACATAAAACAACAGACTGTAGATTTTTACAAAGTGAAGTTGATCATTTATTGAAGCAAGGATATCTCACTGAGTTGGTTAGTGAAAAAAGCAAGAAAACTTACATGAAGAATAGGCAGGAGCCTCCAAAACCACCTTCCCTTAAAAGGACTGTCAATGTTATAAGTGGAGGTAAAGTCATCAATGGCATATCATACACGACAGCAAACAAGATTTCAAAAATAATAATTACCCAAGGGAAACGGGTGCGCACATCTTAGAAGAAGAAAACATTACATTCAACAATACAAATGTAGATGGCATATTAATACCTCATAACAACGCACTGGTAATATCTTTAATTGTATATAATACTAACGTAAAATGAGTTTTGATTGATCCAGGTAGCTCCGTGAACATTATTTTGCTAAGAGTATTGCGTGAAATGCAATCCGAAGACAAAATAATACCAAAGACCCATACTCTATCTGGATTCGATAATTCCAGTATGGTCACAAAAGGAGAGATAACACTCTCCACATTCGCTGAAGCTGTAATCAAAGATACAAAGTGCCAGGTAATAGATATGGAGATGGCTTTCAACATGATTCTTGGAAGACCATGGATCCACAAAATACCTTCAACTTTGCATCAAGTTATTAAATTTCCATCTCCATGAGGAATCTGTCAAATTCCTGGGGATCAACATACATCCATGGTGATCAAGTCCGTTGCAGATACAAGAACAAGAAATGAAGATAAATAGCAACCACAGAAGGCAGTTGAGGTCACTACAACACAAACCTCAACTGTGCAAGGGAAAACAGATATAGACTCAAGACCTGATACCATTGAAGAATCAGAAGAGAATGAAAATATCAAAACCGCAATAGATTAATTAGAGTGTGTCGTGTTATTTGCTCAATGTCCTAGTAGGAACGTTTACATCCGGGCTAATCTTAACCAAGGTATGAGAGGTAAGTTAATTGAATTTTTGAAAACAAACGTGGACTGCTTTGCTTAGTCCTATTCTGACATGATAGAGATTCCGCCAAAGGTGATGACTCATAAATTAAATGGATATCCCTCGTACCCTCCTGTCAAACAAAAGAAAAGAAAGCTCAAGAATCAGTTGATTCAAGAAGAAGCCCAAAAATTGCTAAACATTGGTTCCATTCATGAGGTAAAGTATCCTAATTGGTTAGCTAATATTGTTGTGGTTCCAAAGAAGAACGGTAAGTGGCGAGTTTCTGTAGATTACACTGATCTTAATAAATCTTGTCCTAAAGATTCTTTTCCACTACCACACATAGATCAATTGATTGATGCAACTGCAGGTCATGAGCTATTAACCTTTTTAGATGTATATTCAGGCTATAATCAGATTAAAATGGATCCAAGAGATGAATAAAAAACTTCATTCATAACAGACAATGGGACTTATTGTTATAAGGTAATGCCCTTTGGTCTAAAGAATGCAGGTGCAACGTATCAGAGGTTAGTTACCAAAATGTTTCAAGAGCATTTAGGAAAAACCATGGAATTATATATAGATGATATGCTTGTTAAAACTCAGTATTCAAAGGATCACGTATCACATTTATATATTTATCTAACACGTTTTCAATTTTACGCAAATTTAATATAAAGTTAAACCCCGAGAATGTGCATTTGGTGTTGCATCTGGTACGTTTTTGGGTTTTCTTGTTTCTAACCGTGGTATTGAAGTAAATCCTGCACATATCAAGGCTACTGAAGAAATCCCCGATATACTTCCAAACAAGAAAGAGGTTCAAAGATTAACAGGGAGAATTAAAGCTTTAGGGAGATTCATTTCTAAGTCATCGGAGAAATTCTTCAAATTTTTCTCGGCCGTTAAAAAGCAAGATCATTTTGAATGGAATGACAAATGTCAACTTGCACTTAGGAATTTGAAAACGTACTTATCAAATCCACCTTTACTGGCAAAACCAAAGGCGGGGGAAAAACTACTTATATACCTTGATGTTTCAGAAGTAGCGGTAAGTGTTCTTTCATTCGGGAAGAGCAAGGTAAACAATCCCCCATCTATTATGTTAGTAAATCTTTTTTAGATGTAGAAACGCGGTATCCCCCTTTCGAAAAACTTGCACTTGTATTAATCATGGCATCTTGGAAGTTAAGACCATATTTTCAGTGTCATCATATTGCTGTAGTAACTATATACCCTTTAAAAAATATATTACATAAACATGAGTTATCGGGTAGATTGGCTTAGTGGGCTATAGAGTTAAGAGAATACGAAATCACATAGCAACCTAGGACTGCTATAAAATCACAAATATTAGCTGATTTCGTAGCTGGTTTTAGCCAAGGCATGCAATTAGAAGCAGAGAAAGAATTACTGGTGTTCAATGGAGCTAACCTAGGAACTTGGACTTTATTCACTGATGGTTCATCTAATGTAAAAGGTACAGGTTTGGGAATTGTTTTGGTAACACCTACGGGTGAAACTATTCGACAAGCTATTAAATGTAACTCCGTAACTAATAATGAAGCGGAGTATGAGGCTGTGATTTCAGGTCTAGAATTGGCACGAGAACTTGGCATAAATCAGATTATAATCAAGAGTGATTCGCAACTCGTGGTTAATCAAATGTTGGGGACGTATACATCCAAGGAAACAAGGATGCAACAATATCTAGAAAAGGAACGAGAATTGATAAAGCAATTTAAAACTTGGAAAGATAGACAAATACCAAGGGATGAAAATGTTGAAGCAAACTCTTTAGCTAACCTTGCATCTGTGGCTGATGTGTCAAGCAATGAAAACGCCTCAGTTATACATTTATTTCATTCAGTTCTCGACCCTGATAAGAATGAGGTAAATTTTAATAATTTAACTTGGGATTCGAGGAACGAGATTGTTACTTTTTTTCAGTATGGTACCGTGCCTAATGATAAGAAAAAAGCTCATGCGCTTCGAAAAAAGGCTGCTCGGTATTGCTTAAAGCAAGGCAATCTATATCGTAAGATGATCGGTGGACCTTTAGCAAGATGTCTCGGACCTTCTCAAATGGAGTATGTAATGAGAGAGATTTATGAGGGGCATTGCCGGAATCATGCAGGAGGAAGATCATTGGTAAGAACCCTTATTAGAGTAGGTTATTATTGGCCTAAAATGGAAGAAGAAGCAGAAAGTTTCGTGGCTAAGTGCGATAAATACCAAAAGTACGGCAACAATATGCATAGAATTGCAGAATTATTACATCCAGTAATCGCACCGTGGACATTTATGAAATGGGGAATGGATATCTTGGGACCGTTACCACAAGCAAAAGGACAAGAAAAATTTCTGCTCATACTTACTAATTATTTTATAAATGGGTAGACGCAGGTGTATTTAAACAGGTACGAGAAAAGGAAGTCAAGGATTTCATATGGAGAACTATCATATGCCGATTCGATGTACCGCAGGAGATTATATGTGATAATGGCCCTCAATTTATAAGAGCTCAATTCACTGAATTCTTTCAAAGTTGGCAAATTAAAACGATTACGTCTACACTTTATCACCCGGTAGGTAAAGGGCAAGTGGAATCGACAAACAAGGTTATTATCAACAATCTAAAGAAGCGATTAGAGGAATCAAAAGGTATCTGGCCTGAAGTGTTACCTGGAGTTTTATGGGCATATCGTACAACTGTAAAAACAAGCATGGGAGAAACACCATTTTCATTAGTTTATGGAGTTGAGGCTCTAATTCCAGTTGAGATAGGAGAGACAAGCACACGGTTCACACAATAACACAAGAATCTAATGACGAGGAAATGTGGGTAAATCTTGACTTAATAGAAGGGAGGAGAAAAGCTAAACTAATAAGAATGGCAGCACAAAAACAAGTTATAGAACGATATTACAACCGAAAAGCACGCCTCAGATTCTTCAAAGTTGGGGACTCGTGCTTAAAAAGGTTTTTCAATCTTCAAAGACAGCTAACGTGGGTAAATTAAGTCCAACATGGGAAGGACCCTATAGAGTTCATAATATAGCAGGAAAGGGAGCATATGAACTGGAGACAATGGATGGCAAGATACTTCCTTCACATTTGAATGATGTTCATTTGAAGAGATATTATTTCTAAGGAATACTCACGGTCAGGCATTGGTATTTTAAATTATATTTTTAAATTGTTAAGCTTTTACTAATAATTTTAGATGATAGGCAAAAAGCTAACCCGTACTAAATGATGAGTCACGACCTGTAAGGCACACGAAATAACCTAAAATTCCTGGCCTAGGGTTACAACTATTCTGATAGAAACTTAAACGGGTTAAGCAGTCTTCATCGATGATCACACCTGTGAGTTTCGTATGTTTTTCCTTTTCAAGGAAAGGACCAAATGAGAGAAACTTTCAAGTGCTAGAGGCTTCATACTTCAATACTCAAACACTTGGGGGACTACATAATATATATAGACATGTTTTCACCTGTGTCACAAAGTCATAAGTGTGTATGAAGAAAGACATAAAGTCACAAGATAGAGCCATGAGTTAAGGCCAAAGAAAAATCTAACTATAGTTAGGGTAAATGCTATGTACTGAAACCGGTTATAAGGAGAAACCCCATGTCTATTATTCTTCTTTTGTAAAAATATGATATAAGAAAAACAGTTACGAGAAAGTTATAGATGCACCTTAAATACATGTAAAGTATTATTCAAAACTTATCAAAGTTATTTCAAAGAACACATGTGTGTTCCTATTTCTTTTATCATATGATAACACCATTATGAAGTTGAGATGTCTTCTTCATTAAGTGTCAAAATATAAAAGGGCCCTCTTTTATAAAACTCATATTTAAGTTAATTAGCCATGAGATTAACAGAAGCATTTTTACAGGACAAAAATGCAAAATTATTCTGTAAGTCCTTAAAAAATAAAGTCAAGAGTAAACATAATAGAAGTTTGAAATACTAAAATGAAGAAGTTCTTAAGAAGAAAACTTAAGACTAAGCACGAACTTAGTCATAAAATTAGGAAATTGTTTATCCAAATCGCCCCATAAAAGACTTAGGGACTTGCATCTCCAAAAATCAACCCTCAAATAAAGCTAAGGGTTTGATTACAATTTTCCAAAATGAAAATAAAAACAAAGTCATTAAAGTTGATCTCTGAGAAGTTTGTGGAACTGAAACGGAAGCATCAATAACAACAGGCTCGATTTGGGCAAGTACATCAGCAGTCGCGGGTTCAAATTAGCTTTCAATAGTAGGCTCGATTGGGCTTGAATGAGTCACAATACTAGAATTAACCTCAACGTTCATGGAAGCTTCAGCCACAGGAGAAGGAAAATCCTGAGGTTGCTGAGCTTTTTCAATGGTTTCATTGATCTTAGCTAATTCTGACTCTAGGTTGAAGTTTTCTTGACCAGCTTCAATCAGGGTATTATGACGTGAATTCAAAAATGCCCAACTTATCTCAACATAGTAGACTTTTCTTCAAGGATCTTATAATCCTTTTCCCAATCAACAATCTCATTCTTTAGCTCTTCATTTTCAGCCAAGGCGGAGTTATAAGAAGTTTGAAGAGAAGCATGGGAGCTCTCAAAATCATGCATCTTATCAATAGAGACTCGAAGGTCTTCTTGTGCTTGAGTTAAGTTTTGCACGAGCTCCCCTGCATAAACTTCTTTTTGACTTAATAGATCCTTCAACTCTCTGATCTCCTCACTGGCCTTATATAGCTATTCTAAGATAGATTCGAGATGTTATTTTTCTTTTTCTGCTTAGCTTGAGGAAGTTTTTGCAATCACTAACTCTAAAATTAAGGCTTGCAGCTGCTGCTCTAAGATACCTTTGCTCTCTTGTAAGTCTTCCACCTCAATTTTTGCACTTTCAAATTTTTCCTTCCAATTGATCGCCTCCAACTGAGAATCACGTGCTATCTTCTCTGAGTCACGCGCTTCCTTCTCCAAGAGGGGGATTCTGTTCATCATTTCCGTGCTGATGAGATATGCCTAAACAAAAAGGAAGGAAAATAAGAATTCCAAAGATAAATTTTTGTTTACAAAGTAAAGAAGAAAGAAGAGGAAAGTACCTTTAAGGTGGCATGCACGATATTGTTCATCAGAGTTAAGGAACTATGGCTCTCTGGCTTTGCTTTTTCAATTGGGCCAATTAAAGGCTCCACCCATACGTCTTCTTGACATGACTTCCTCAATAGGCTGCTATTAGCAGAAATTTCAATAGTCACCCTCCTCATAGCGACACTTCTACTTGAAGAGCCCCCTTCCATATAATGAATTACAGAAGGAGGAATTGAAAAAGGAGGAGTGGTAGACGAAGTGACATCAGTAGAAGAAGGAACAGAAACAACTGGAGATCGTAATGGAGGAATCACAGGCACGATAGTTGAAAAGAAAGATAGGGTTATTTCATCTAAAACAGGCCCTAAATTGCCACTACCAAAACCACTGACGAAAAAATGATCAAGAGACTTACGAGTATCATGAGGAGGGACATCATCCTCAGGAATTATTATTGGAGTTTCAGCAGGTTCGGTAAGAGGAGCGAAAAAATGATGAGAAACTTCAGCTTCATCATCAGATACGATGTGTCTCCTAGCTCGTGGCCTCGTCACCAAGGAGCCACCATCTTCTTCTTCTTCTTCAGATTCTGCCTCCTCGTCAGCTTTCCTTTTTGCAGAAGAAGAACCCAAGACTATTTCTTGGGCTCTTTCTAAGGAGTATGAGTTTTCGAAAGAGTACGGGTTCCTGAGGAGACACAAGAGGCCACAACTGCTTCAGTAGTAACCCCTCGAATAGAAAATCTTGATAAAAAAGAAGGATGAGAGTTAAAGAAAAGAAGAAAATATATATGCATGAAAGAAGAAATAAAAACTCTTATCATGAGTCTTTACTTTCCAACCGTAACGGTTGGAAAGTGTTTTCCAAGGCCTATTATCCATTGGTGCGGTCTTCAGCAATTTATCTACCTAACCACAGAAATTGAGAATGTCCTCTACAACTCCCATGGTTGCTAAAAAATAGGTAAAATTAGCGAGGGTGATTGACATAAAGGAAAAAGGCACGAGAAATATAAAAGACTTACGTGCAAAATTTCACTTCTCAGGGAAGGGAACGTTATCTTCACCCACTAAACCTACAGTGGGGGCAGCAATAAATCAGGCATACTAGCCACGGTATTTTCATCTTCAGGGCTCACCAAAACCCTCTTACTTTTGGCTACTAAAGTGAAAACGCCATTATGGAACAACTTCGGGGAGTAAAGATGAATTAGGTAAGGGAAGGTAAACGAAACACCAACTGTATTGGCTAAATGACTCAAACAGGTAACAACTCTCCATACGATTGGGCCAATTTGACCCAAACAAACATTAAAGAAACGGCAGAATTCAAGAATAACTGGGTCGATAGCTCGTCTGAACCCTAAAGTGAAAGGATATGTATAATCAAAGGAGAACCCAGTTTCTCTGAGTTGGATTAGGAATAATGATAGAAAAATCATTACTCCAATGGAAATCTTTACGAACTATAGGAATCAAATTTTCAGTAATCTAAGTGGGATAAGCATCAGTACGATCTAAAGAAGAAACCTGATTCCTAAGAGATTCCCTATCATGATAAAAGGACAGTTTCGTTGGGACTATCTCTTCTACTAAGGGCTCATGCAATGGTTCAGAAGGTTCTTTACTCCTAAAAGAAGATTTCTGAGAAAGAGAGCCTATGGTTCTAGAAGAAGGACCAGAACTAGAAGAAGGCATTCAAGAACCACCGCGAGTAGATCCAGAGCTACGAAGCCTACTTCCCCTTCTACTTCTAATGAGGGCATTAGGGAAAGAATCAACGATAGGAACTCTCCTAGGGTTAGGAATTGGTGAAGACATGGCGAAGAAGAATGCTTTGAGGAAGAAAGAAATAAGCAAAGATTTGAGGAATCAAATATTCAATAAAAGCTTTATGTAGTAAAAGACAATGAAAAAGGTAATATTTATATTGACAAGCAACCGCCAAAGGTAAAAGTGCAATGATGGAAGAACCATAATAATGATAACTGGCACTTCGAGAATAGTAGAGCCGTAAGAAAAGCCTTGAAAAGGGCTACAAAACTGTAGAACCAACAGAAAAATGACACTTGTATGGAGCATTAAAATAGAAGCGACAATTGAAGCGTCAGTTTTGTCATAGTATTAATGGTGACAAAAATTCTCTTTTAATGAAATCCACTTATAACAAAAATTCTCTTTTAATGAAATCCACTTCCCAAGTATTCAACTGATGAATAAATGGAAAGTGGGGAGGACTATCTGTATTGGGAAAATTATATTTAAGGAAACGTATCAAGACATGTAAACTGATTAAATGGTCAAAGAATTACAGCTAGCCAAGAGGCACCAGCTGCAACAGGTATGAGCAAATGACGTAAGAAGAAGCACGGGTAATTATTCAAATAATTTGGCGCCGGTACCTATTGAAGTCATTTATATTCGAGGGTCAAAAGGAACGAACGAATCTGACAATAGAAAAGAGTGCAGATACAACATTTAATGACTATTAAATGTGGAATACATTAGGAAATTTTTATTGAATGTAATGATTATGTAACGTAGCATTCAATGTCTTTAATTACTCATAATAGCCTCATTATGATTCGGGCAAAACGTATATCTTCATGATACCTATAAAAGGGAGATATATGATCAATTGTAGACACGAAATCATTGGAATATATTTTGATTTACTTGTTTTTCTCTTGAAATACTCTTTTTTTTATCTAAATTATTTCTTTTTATACATTCTTTTGATTATCAGCAACTCGTATTTTTCTAAATTCTATCTTTGACTAAAATTATATTTTCTGGTTAAACAATGAATTTTATAAATGGTCCTTTTTCTCGTTTGAATTTATTTGCGAATCTGTTTTAATCACTTTGTTTGTTAAAATTTCAGTTTGATTTATAATTTTGCAAACAAAGATACATAGACTTGAATCTAATGCTTGAGCTATGGGTCATGAAATATATGTATTCAAAGTTTGGAAAACCAATTTAACTTCATTAAGTCTTAAGAGAATAGTTTTCAATGTGCTACAGAATTCTAAACTTCTTCTTTGTATCTTGATGAAGTTTGAATTCTTTTTCTTACTGGGAAAGATTCAAAGAAGTAGAATAATGGTGAACCAGAAAATTCTAGCCATTATAGTATAGATGATGGGCCAATTCGTGATATGCAACCAGTAATGTTGCTTGACAAGATTTCATATTGGCAAAGATTGATAGAAAGAGAAATCGCCACAAGGCCAACAAGGACAATTAAAATCGTCTTGTCCAAGTTGCTTCGTAAAGAAGTTTTGATCTTTAAATACAAGGATATATCATATGGGTTCAGTCAGCTTGTTCTTGATATTTTCTTCCATTCAACATATCAATCATGTGTAAAAATTTTGATTGTTTGAAATGGGTGCTTTGGTAGTAACAGAAATGGTGTGGGACTTTTTATTGAGAGCTTGGCACGGTAAAAGATAGAAGAGAGGGTCAACCAAGCTTTGCTTTTGAGGGATTGGGGTTAAATTTAACAGAATTTTTATTTCTACTGTTAGTTTCAGGGTTGAGGACCAAATCTATCAACTTTTGTATACTTAAGGACTATTCCTATTAAGTGGTAAGTATCAAAGGACCAAAACATTCCAACCTATATATGTTAAGGACCATTTTGATCATTTTCTCTCAAATAGGCTTTGGCTAATAATTACTTTCATCAAATAGGCAGCTCGGAATTTAATATATTTCTTTTAAAAAAGGGCAGTTTGAGAAAAAAATAAGTGGCCGTAAGATGAAGATCAACTACATAATTTTGACGACTATCCTTATTTCTCTCTTTTCTTCTCAGACAACCTTGCAAGCCCCGAGAGAGAGAGAGAGAGAGAGAGAGAGGGGAAGAAAGAAGAGAGAGAGAGAGAGAGAGGGGAAGAAAGAAGAGAGAGAGAGAGAGAGAGAGAGAGAGGAAGAAAGAAGAAACGAAATTCGTCTTCTGGCAAAAGGGTTCGTTTCTTTTTGATTGTTGATCCGAACCCTTTACCCTTGTGTTATTTTTCTCCATTTTCCCCTTCATTATAAAGAAGAAACATCAGAAAATTTGTGTCTTGAGTCATTTGATGATTAAATGAAAGTGGGTGGTTCAGATTTGTAATGGAAGAAATGGAGATGGATAGCATTGAGTGTGTATCATCATCAATGGATGGCATTGAAGAGGAAGCGATCCAATCTTCTGTTTCATCTCATCAACAATACTCTTCAGCAAAACCTCATCCTAATGTTATACCTTCCGGGATTGCCCCTACTAGTGTTCGTGAATTGCTCGAATGCCCCGTTTGTACTAATTCTATGTACCCACCTATTCATCAGGTTCATTCTCTTCACCCTTTTTATGTTTATTATTTGGTTTTTAATTAGTTCTTTTATCTACGGTGAGATCCGACTGTTTTTGTTTTGTTTCATTCAAATTAAACAGACCCAAATGGATATATATAGCCGATCTCAACTAGTTGTTGTTAATTGAGGGGAAAACTGAAGTCTCTTGTGTAACATTGGTTGTGTTGAGTGCTAACTAAATTCTAAAGGACTAGTAAATTTAGAGATGACAAGGAATATAGATATTGAATTCTAAATTTCTTGTTGTTGGTCTTTCCAATTTGGTTAGGGAATTGGTCTACTGGTTGAGAAATTGGATGCCACTGGTAGAGTATACGAAGAGTTGGTCTCTTGCTGTTAGAATGCTAAGTTCATTTGAAAAAAATAATAAAGTTGCTATCTTGTAGATGGATAATGAGGCAAAAGAGTCGGTCACAGTAGGTTGATATTGCGCTCTTACGGACCTTAATCATCTTAAAGCTGGGTTCTTTGGAACATTCATGGCTATGTTTAGAATCTCTTGAGGAATACTTGGAAAACTTTAAGATACAGATTGAAGCATGATAATATGGTTATGGTGTAGCAAGGTTAAGAGGACAATGTACTTTATTAGATTGAGTTTTATCAATTTTGAAGAGGTGAAGAGTTGTTGAAGATGAATGCAGATAGCATTGTGATTTTCTTATTGTATTCACTGTATGCTATTGGCTGTTTTGGGGAATAACTGCAGCTGATCGCGGATGTTTTTGTGATTGGCTTTCTTACTTTTACTTTGACGAACAGAAGAAGGGAGGATTTTCTGCTTGTGGAATCTACAGCCCGAGCTACGTTCACTTGTGGTTTAAATGTTTATGAGGAGATGAATTTAGTAAATCAGAAAGACAATGTTGACTCTAGGTAATAAGACTTAATGGAGCTGCAGTATGGGAGTGGTGCGCTTAACATTCAATAAGCTTTCCTACTTTAGGTCATGGAAGGATAGTTGTAGAGTGATTGATTGGATTAAACTAGTTCACTCTGCAGTGTCTTGAATGATCCTTCCTATGTCCTCCATTTGGCATCTGATAATATGATACAAACGTAGATACATTGTTGTATATCGAGGGAGAACATAAGATTAATAGCCTGTTTAGCCAAGCTTCTTTTTGCCGAAAGTGTTTTTTTTGGCCAAAAGCACACTTTTGGCCAAAAATTGAGGTGTTTGGTCAAGCTTTTGGAAGGAAAAAAGTGCTTTTGAGGAGAAGCAAAAGCAGTTTTGGAGAAGTAGAAAAAAGTAGCTTCTCTCCAAAAGCACTTTTGAGAAAAATACACTTAGAAGCAGTTTTTTAAAGCTTGGCCAAATAATAATTGCTGCTCAGAAGTGCTTTTCAAACTAATTAGCCAAACACAAACTGCTTCTCACCAAAATTACTTTTGAGAAAAGCACTTCTCAAAATAAGCTGATTTTACAACTTGGCCAAACAGGCTATAAGTTGAAAAGACTTTTTGTGTGGAGGTATATTGAACAAGTTGAGCTTAGTAGGAAAACATATCACCAGTTGGTTAAAATTACTTAAAGAGTCCATTCTTGTAACATGTTGTATTTTGAGTTCGTTTTGCTGTTGATTGAGACTAGGGCGGCCTGTGATTTTTGGAGTAGATTAAATTCGTTTAGCCGAATTATTTAGTGTTTGGCCGGGGGGGGGGGGGGGGTAGTAAGGTGGCATGACCAGTTGATGGAAGATGATGATGTGAAAGCTCATTAGGATTTTGGGAGTAGGAAGGGATGTGCCGAACCTTTTGCTTTTCTCCTGCTATATTTTAGAGTAAAAATGTTATTTAGGACATTTTGTTAGGATGTTACTCCTGACAGAATAATTCTACATTGGAGGATACAAATGACGGGCTAAATTATATCCCGTTACCCCAGCCCTTTGAAAGGCGACAAAACGGTTTCTAAAGCTGAAAGCATAGAAAGGAGTAAGAGAAAAACATTCTGATAATCCTTGATGCATATATAATGATTGAAATCTTGTGAATAATTGAAGTACTGTACTCAGTGGTTCTACATTGCTGGACAAGGTGTAGGGCTTGTACCTCAGTGAGCGTTAACAATCCAATGTGGCCTTTCAGTAAATGGTCAATGACTCCAGGGATTATTTAATTAGAAAGTAGACATTGTCCTTTTGGGGTAACCCAATTTGGCTTTCTCAGAAAATGGTTAATGCCTCTAGGAATTCTTTAACAAAAAATGGACATTTCCGTTTTCTTTTCATTATAGTTGTAGTAGGTAAGTTTTGGGTACATTCTTCGGGATCAAGTGACTCCTTGACTACACTATTTTCACCGAACAATACGATCAAATGGATGAGCAGAATTTCACATTATCAGTTCTGAATGAGTACTTTATATGTATGCTTCTTTCAGTGATAGTTTTGGAACATAGCATGTTACATAATACTGGGACTAAATTAATTTTTTTGTAAAACACAAGATGTTTGGCCTTCCAAAGAAAAGAGAAAAGCAAAATGATAATAATGGATCTTCTCATCCGCGATATATTCTTTATGGCTAAATCAGATAGCATTCGGTTCTCTCATCCTTAATCCTATCTTTTCTCCTTTATATTTAGGTCTGGTTGTCATGTGAACCGTGAACGCTTTAGGGCTGGATCAACTGAAAAACTTCAACGCATATCAAGATTCATATTGTTCATATTGTCTTTTTTATTTTAACTCCTGAATGAGCTTAAGGTAATCATTGTAAACTTTGTTTTGTTTTGTAGTGTCACAATGGACACACGCTTTGTTCAACTTGCAAAACAAGGGTGCACAATCGATGTCCCACATGCAGACAAGAGCTTGGTGATATAAGGTGTTTAGCGCTAGAGAAGGTAGCAGAGTCGCTTGAACTACCTTGCAAATATTATTCTTTCGGCTGCCCAGAAATATTCCCATATTACAGCAAACTCAAACATGAGACATTGTGCAATTTTAGACCGTACAATTGCCCATATGCTGGGTCAGAGTGCTCAGTGACCGGAGACATCCCTTATTTGGTTATGCATTTAAGAGATGACCATAAAGTGGATATGCACACAGGATGCACGTTCAACCATCGTTATGTAAAGTCTAATCCTCGTGAAGTGGAAAATGCCACATGGATGCTGACGGTAACTCCAGTATCCTTTAAGCGTCAAATGATTTCTTCTTATTGCTATGCCTAATATTTAATGTGTTTAGTGGGGTTACTGAGCAAGTGTTATGTAGCAAAATATATTTAGCTCATATATTCATCCTAACCACCCAAATGCTGAAAAATGAACTTGCAACTGTTCGCGTATGAATTTTTTAAAAGAGAACTTGGATGCCAAATTATCACGTGTCAGATCTTTTCTTTTTTGGAATACCTGCTTTACATTTTCATAGTCTAAATGTTCTTTTTTGTCCTTTTTACAAGACTATTAGAGAACTCCTAATGTTGGATAATCCTTATGTACAGAGTATTGAGATATTATGAATCCAAACAGAGCATCTAAATATTGAGGATTCATACAACTGACATCAACTAGCCTAGGATTGAGGCATTGTAGTTGTTGTTTCTTTTGTCTAACATATATCCTGGCTTCCTATCTCTTTTTTTTGTAGGTCAATCTTGTTTTTTTGTCCCTTTTCCAATCAATCTATACTTTTGATGGCATCTACAAAGGCTGAATACATAGGCAGCCCCTTGAACTTGTCCAAAAAATTCGTTCACAAACCTAAACTAATGATGTGACCTATTGAACACTTGATTGATGTACATAGAAAATGTATTAGACACAAAGTGGTGACATAGCACAATGCATGATGTGCACTTCTTCAGGCAGCGTGAAATAACTTAAAATGGTGCTAACATTTTCTAATGACATGTCTCAATACAAAAAAAGGTACTGTAATTTGTTTCCCATTTGTTTTCTTTTTCTCCTTCATCTTCTCTATCACCGTTCGCTGAAAAACCACTCAATTCTCATGCCCTCATCTTCCTCTCCTCTCCTCTCAGAAAACCCATGAGAGTCAAGAAGAAAATAGGGTTCAAAAAAGAGAAACCAAAAGACTGGGATGAGCGGAGGGGGTCGATAAAAGTTTTTTTGCACAAAACCTTTTTTGATTATCAGGATGCCACATGTCATTACTTCACTGTCTTTGTTGCCACGTCAGTGCGCGTCAACTGCACGTGTGTAATGTTTTGGTAGTATCACTGTTTTGTGTCTAATAGGCACGCTTTTCATGGAACATCAAGTGCTCAATAGGTCACATCCTTGGTTGAGGTGTCTAAATGAAATTTTCGGACAAGTTTAAGGGGCTGTCTATGTATTCAGCCATTTGAAAATTGCTGAAATCATTCTATGAAGGTTATATTCTGACCCAATTAAGTATAGAGTTTATTGCAAAATGAAGAAAGAGAAGTGCACCTTATGGCCATTGTATTTTATCCATTCATTTCCCATCTGCTTTGGAAAAGCTTCCTTCTCCAAGTTAAAAACAAAAATGCCTCAGTAAAATGGTAAAGGGGCCATAGAACATTTTGCTTTGACAGATTCTAACATGAGATAGGTCAGGACAAGGTTTGAGGCATGATTTGTGTTGAGTTTGTCTCTTGACATCTACTTGGGGCCTGCATTCTGTATGACGCGTGCACGCGCGCCCTTTTTTATCCTTCCAAGACACTAAATTCTTGCATCCCATTGTATGTTATTGTTAATGACTTGATGTACCCCAAATTCATGGTAACTGCAAGTTCAGAAAAGTAGTGTATTTTGAGAGGGTGACTCTTGTTGCTACTTTATCAGGTCTTCCACTGTTTCGGGCAGTATTTCTGTCTCCATTTCGAGGTGTTCCAGCTTAGCATGGCACCTGTATATATGGCATTTCTACGCTTCATGGGCGATGAAAGTGAGGCACGCAGTTACAGCTACAGTCTAGAGGTAGGAGGAAACGGTAGAAAGCTCATATGGGAGGGTACCCCAAGAAGTATTCGAGATAGCCACCGCAAGGTCAGAGACAGCCACGATGGTCTTATAATCCAACGTAACATGGCACTTTTCTTCTCTGGTGGTGACCGGAAAGAGCTGAAGCTTAGAGTTACTGGACGGATATGGAAGGAACAACAAAATCCAGATTGTGGGGTGTGCATCCCAAATCTCTGTAGCTAATTTGTTTTGAGTGATTAAAAAGTTTGTATACTTTTTTCTGTTGGATGTAATGTGCATGTAAGTAAGACAGCAATATGTTTGTACCTAAGAAGTGCTCTGACATCATGTACTAGCAGTGCTACATATACCTTTTTTTCAAGTTGTATCAATTGTTAATAATCATCTTACCGTTGCATTGAGTGCTCTCTCCTGACAATGTTCAAGTACTATAATTTACAAGTTTGGTGCAGCCTCGATTTGAAACCAAGATTGCCGGAGACAGTGTAGCTGAATTTATTCCAGCCAGTTGTCATTTTTAATTTGAGCTTAAAATCCAACTGAAGAATTCAATCTTCCATACAATATTTACTTACTTCCATATAAACATCAATTATATATTCACTAATCCTTGTGAAGAAGGGCTCCTACTGCCAAAACCACAGCGATTTCTACACGTTGTTTTGGATTAATTAGGTAAGCTCCCAAATTTTTGGCTGTCCGCTTTAAAATGAATTTAATGTGGAAAATACATGAAGCAAGAGAATGTTGCTGCACATCCGTCAATACATCAAATTGATGGTTACCATAACTGTACAGATATAGTTAGTGATAAGGAAGGAGATCAACTTACTCGAGAGTCGAGTTGGAAAAATGGTTAAAAGAAAATAATTATCCATTCATATAAACAACAACAACAACAATAACAACTATCCAGTATAGTCCCACAAAGTGAGTTCGAGTCTCCCCAAGAGCAAGGTGGGAAGTTTTTGGAGGGAAGGATGCCGGGGGTCTATTCGGAAACAGTCTCTCTACCCAAGGGTAGGGGTAAGGTCTGCGTATACAGTACCCTCCCCAGACCCCACTAAGTGGAATTATACTGGGTTATTGTTGTTGTTGTTGTTGTTGTTGTTGTATAATCTGTTAAAAATAGATAATCAACTTTTTAAAAATGGGTCGAATATGGATAAAAACTATATTAACCATTTAGAAAATGGTTAATCAAATGAATAATTAATGTGTCTAACTTTTATTACATTTTTAAAGCCACAAAATTGGGGTTACTCAAGTTTGAAAAACTAAAAATTCTCATAAATATATTCAAGAAGTCGTGGTTAATATGAATATCCGTATTATCTGCCGAATAATCCGTTTTTACCCATCTCAAATACGGGTCAGCCAAATACTTTATCCGTTTTTTTGAATTGCCCGTTTTCACTCATTTATATCCGATCCGACCCGCTCGTTTGCTATCCCTGCGCGAGAGTGACTCTCCTTCTTTATCACTAAAAGACCTCAATTGTCACAACATTTTTATTAATTGGACGTAAACCCAATAAGACTTGCGGCTTCCTATGATTAAATTGCCGTTTTCTGAATTCTATATTATATACTTGATTAGAAGAGTTCAACCTTCTTAACTAGACAGATAATTGATTATGTTTCTGTCTGCGGTTAATAGCATTTGCGTAGGATTAATTATATTCGAGAAGACCACATCTGATCATCCCAGAGTTCTAATTTCAAACCCAGTATTTATAAAAATAAATAAGTGCATTCACGTGATGATCACTAATTGTTAACATCAAGATTAAATCGATGAATCATGGAAATTATAGAGAGAGAAAGTAGAGAGAAGGAGGAGTAGGTCAGAAGTCTCTCGAAGGTCAGAAAGAGAGTTTATTAAACCGAGGAACAAAATTACACAAATGAAATCCGGGGGTCACAAATATCTGTGACCCCAATATATAGTTAGTACAACGGGTCGGGTCAATGACCCAAAGACCATGGGGCTCGGGTCTCTGAGACGGGCTCAGATATGACTCTCAAGGATTAGGCTCAGAGAGGCCCAATCCAGACATTTCATCACTGCCCAATTAATTGTATACCAAAATACATTAAATATACATTGTGTATACACTCTACATCATGTTACATCTTGTATCCCAACACCCCTCAAGTTGGAGGGGGGAACCACCTACAACTTGGTAAGCAGCGGAGCCAACATAGTACCAGGCAGAGGCTTGGTGAGTAAGTCAGCCAGCTGACGAGAAGTGGGCACATGAAGCAACCGCAAGAAACTAGAGAGCAGCAAGTCTCGAACAAAATGGCAATCCACCTCGATATGTTTTGTGCGTTCATGGAAAACAGGATTGTTAGCAATATGAACAGCAGCCATACTATCACAATAAAAAGAGACAGGAGTGGAAACAGGGACCCCAAGATCACCCAACAAGCGACAGAGCCAAGTTAGCTCAGCAACAACTTTGCTTAAGGCTCGGTATTCAGCCTCAGCAGAGGAAAGAGAAACAACAAGCTGTTTCTTCGATTTCCAGCTGATCAAACAACCACCCAAGAGCACACAAAATCCAGTAACAGAGCGCCTAGTATCGGGGCAGGCAGCCCAGTCACTATCAGAATATCCAGCAACAGAAAAATCAGCATGATCAGAATAGAATAAACCCAAGGAGGGAGTGCCTTTGAGATATCGCAGAACAATGCAGGGCAGCAGTCATATGGGGAAACTGGGGGATTTGAGAAATTGACTTAGGTGCTGGACTGCATAACAGATGTCAGGTCTGGTGTGAGTCAAGAAGAGCATTTTGCCAACTAGGCTCCTGTACTGATCAGGAGAGGGCAAGAGGTCACCAGAATTAGCATGAAGTTTGACATTGATGTCCAAAGGGGACACAACAGAGGACACATTGACACAGTCAAACTGGTGCAGCAAATCAGAGATATACTTGTGCCGATTGAGGTGCATCCCACCAGGGACAGCAGACACTTCAAGACCCAAAAAATAATGCAAGGACCCTAAATCCTTGATTTTAAACTGAGCATCCGGAAAGAGTTTCAGAACAGTCAGTTCATCACAGTCATCCCCAGTTATAATGATATCATCCACATATACAGCAACCACCACAAAAGAACCAGGTTTACCCTTAAGAAACAGAGAGTAGTCATTGAGAGAGTGAGTATAACCTCTGGAATTAAGGGCAGAAGACAGTTTGGCATACCACTGCCTCGAGGCTTGCCTCAGCCCATACAAAGACTTTTTGAGTTTGCAGACCAAAGGAGGAGAAGTAGAAGAAGGAGAACCAGAATCAACAGAGACAGTCAAACCAGGAGGGAGTTTCATATAAACATCCTCATCCAAATCACCATGAAGAAAAGCATTATTCACATCCAATTGAAAAAGGGGCCAGTGGTTCTTGATAGCCACAGCAATAAGACACTTAACAGAAGTCATTTTTATCACTGGGGAAAAAGTTTCAGTAAAGTCAATCCCCTCAACCTGAGTGTCACCCCTTATGACCAACCTGGCCTTATACCTTTCAACACTGCCATCTGCCTTATATTTAATTTTGTAAACCCATTTGCAACCAATGGTTTCTTACCAGGAGGAAGAGGAACAACATCCCAAGTATGGTTGGTGTCCAAAGCTTCAAACTCCTGTCTCATGGCAGCCTGCCAAGCTGGAACAGATGCTGCCTGAGAATAGTATAGAGGCTCAAAATCCAAAGAGGAGGAAGATGAGCCAGAGAAGGCAGGGAGTTGACACACATAATCTTTAAGATAGGAAGGAGGATTATGGTGTCTATTAGACTTTCTGGGAGCTGGGACAGAAGGAGGAGGATCCAAACCAGGAAGGGTAACATCAGGACGGAGTGGGGCAGAGGAAGGTATCTGGACAAGTGGGTCAGAAGAGGGAGGAGAGTGTGGGATGGGAGAATCAGAAATATCATCATGTTCTCCAGAGGGAAGAAATGGAAAAGTAGGAGCAAAGGGAGGAGCAAAGAGAGAGTCATGTTTAAAGGGAAAGACTGATTCATGAAATAAAACATCCCTGGAGACCAAATACTTCTTGGAAGTATAATCATAAAGCCTATAACCCTTTTTGCCAAAAGGATAACCCAGAAAAACACAAGGAATAGCCCTTGGCTTCAATTTGTCCCTTTGAGGAATGGGAACAGTGGCATAGGCCAGGCAACCAAAAACCCTCAAGTGAGCATAGGAAGGAATGTGGCCATACAAGATCTCATGAGGAGACTTGTTATTTAGTAATCTGGTTGGTATCCTGTTAAGGAGGTAAGTGGCAGTCAATAAGCAATCCCCCCAGAAGGATACTGGCAAGCCAGATTGAAAGAGCAAAGCTCTACAAGCCTCAAGAAGAGTTCTATGTTTTCTCTCAACTACACCATTTTGTTGAGGGGTGTGAGGACAAGAGGTTTGATGGATGATCCCCTGACTACTAAAGAAAGAAATGCCCTCATTGCTAGAGCCCAACTCTAAAGCATTATCACTTCTAACAGTCTGAACCACAGCATTAAATTGGGTTCTAACCATGGCAAGAAAGGACTTAAGCATAGAAAAGGCATTACTTTTGGATCCCAATAAGTGTGTCCAGGTTGCCCTTGAAAAATCATCAACAATGGTAAGGAAGTATTTGCAACCAGATGAGGTTGAAGTATGGTAAGGTCCCCAAGTGTCCACATGAATCAGTTGGAAAGGTTTAGAGGTTCTAATTGAGCTATCAGGGAAAGGTAGCCTGGTTTGTCTGGCCATAGGACAGACAGTACAAGGAAAGGATTGTTTAGAAGCAAAATGAAAAGGCAGACCAGAAATGCATTTCATGCTGGCAAAAGGAATGTGTGCAAGTCTTAAGTGCCAAGTGTAATTCATATCAGAAGTGAGATCATTATTACAAGTGGAACTATTTACATGAGAATGCATAGAAATAGTCTTGTGATCAGATAAAATATCATCATTACAAGAGGACACAGAGGCAAGTCAACAACTTGGTTATCAGTACCATTACAAGAAACAGAAACAGGACAAACAGAATTAGAAAAGCATTTAACAGAGGGAGAAGGGGAAGGAGGAAACCAAGCTAGTTTGTACAGGCCAGCAGCTTGTCTACCAAGATCCAGTGGCCTCCTCAGAGAAGGGTCCTGTATCATGTGTAGAAAGCATGAATGTTCAGTGAACATAACTATACAATGTAACTGCTTTACTAACTTGTGAACAGAAATCAAGTTGTGTTTAAAAGAGGGGACAAGTAGCACATTGTGAAGAGTAATGAAGGGAGTCAAGGCAAAGGAGCCAGTACAAGTTACCTTCACTTTATAACCATTTGGAAGAATAACAAGGTAAGGCAGAGTTAGAGGAATAATATTAAAGAGTAGATTCTTATCATGAGTCATATGATTAGAGGCACCTGAATCTATTATCCAGGTGACAGAATTTATGTGAGTAAGCAGACAAAGTTTAGAATCAGAAACACGGTTCTCAGTCAACAAAGTACCAGCAAAGTTTGCAGCATATATGGGAGAAGGAGTTTGAGCAGTGGATTCTCGCAGCTTGGGCTGGTGTAACAAGTTCATCAGCTGGTCATAATCATGTTTGCTCAACCCTGGAATCAGGAGCTTTGACCATCTAAGTTTGTAGCAGACTGATGGTTAGCAGAAGGATTTCCTTGAGGAACAGACAACAATCCATCAGAAATAGGAGAATCCAGACCAGTACTCAGATGGGCAGCAGCAGGCCTCCTTCCCTTGTTAAATGTGGGACTTTGTGGATACCCATGTAGCTTGAAACACTTATCAATTAAGTGTCCAGACTTTTTACAGTATCGACAAAACAAAGGTCCCCTGGTTTGATCAAAACTGACTCTCTGTCTAATAGGAGGAGGGGCAGCAGGCACTGAGGCCTTGTTAAATCCAACAGGCTGCCTGTTGGTATGCACATTGAAAGAGACAGAGGTAGGATCAAATTGAGAGGAAGACTGAACTTGCCTTTGCATCTCATCATTGAGGACAATATTATATACACTGTCAAGGGAAGGAGGGGGCTGCATCATTAAGATATTACTCCTTACTCCCATATACACCTCATTCAAACCCATCAAAAACTGAAACACCTTGTTATCGTCACATTCCTGAATTATACCATCTTTTGCAGCACATGCACATCTCAGACCATGATTAGCACACATAAAATCAAGTTCATCCCACACACTTTTCAGTTTGTTGAAATAGGAAGCTACATCGGAGGATCCTTGAGAGGTGTGGGACAACTCTCTTTTCAGCTCATATATTTTGGACCTATTTGCAGTCCCATATCTGGTCTTAAGTTGAGACCATATGCTCTGTGCAGTGTCAGCATACTGCACAGATTCAGCAATAGAAGGGAAAAGGGAAGCAATCAACCAAGAAATAACCATACTGTTGCACCTATCCCACAACCTGTGTTGAGCCACATTGGTGGCAGGTCGGGCGTATGTGCCATCAACAAAACTGATTTTATTTTTGGCCGACAAGGCAACAAGCACTTTGTGTCTCCAGCCCCCATAACCACTACCCGAGAAGGGAATGGGATCAAGTGGTACCCCAGGGACATCAGACGAGTACAGAAAAAGGGGACTAGAGGAATCTACAGCAGTAGAAGCAGTAGTGCTTGTGCTAGAAGCCATAATGAACTGGCTTAAAAGGATAACTTTTCAACAAACAGGACACTACCAAAACAAGTATACAAACACAGTAACCAACAAACAAGCTACAGTTGGGTCAAGTAGTCACAGATACCACCAGATGCTCACAATTACAAAGTCAAGTAATCACATATAAAATCGAGGATAGGGACAGAGTTACCCTCCTTCTTCGCAACCGGAGAAGATCGGCCTTCAAACAACAGAGACACCCTAGGTATCAAACCCTAGGTATAGCTTTTGAAAAAACAAACTTTACCGGAGATCTGGCCAGGAACGTCGGAAATACACTCAAAGCGTCCACAAAGTGATAATCGAGCCACCGGAATACGATAAAACCTCAGGTTAAACCGTCAGAAACCCTTGAAGCCCAAAATCAACCAACCAAAATCATCACAAAGTCTTTCCAGAGTGTTCAGGAGAGGATAACACACTCGGATATCATGAAGAGACACTCAGAAAGGTCTCCGATAGACCGAAATCATCATCGACGAAGCGGTCTCAGAAATCATCCCCAAAAACCTCGATACGGACTTCATCTAGGACCACGAAACACACAGAAACATGATCGGATCGTCGTCGAGGCTCTGATACCATGTTAACATCAAGATTAAACCGATGAATCATGAAAATTATAGAGAGAGAAAGTAGAGAGAAGGAGGAGTAGATGAGAAGTCTCTCGAAGGTCAGAGAGAGAGTTTATTAAACCGAGGAACAAAATTACACAAATTAAATCCGGGGGTCACAAATATCCGTGACCCCAATATATATAGTTAGTACAACTGGTCAGGTCAATGACCCAAAGACCATGGGGCTCGGGTCTCTGAGACGGGTTCAGATATGACTCTCAAGGATTGGGCTCAGAGAGGCCCAATCCAGACATTTCATCACTGCCCAATTAATTGTATACCAAAATACATTAAATATACATTGTGTATACACTCTACATCATGTTACATCTTGTATCCCAACACTAACCAAAAGCAAATTAACTTCATGCCTTTTGTCGCCTCTTCAGATGTGCACAGCGAAAAGTGGGATTCTAAAAGTTATTCAAAATAGTCTAAAGAAATAGAAAATAATCATATTTAACTCAACTAAACAATTAATTATAGCATATTAAACGTTCATTTGTTTTTCTCTTGCTTTTTATGCTTTAACGTACCATTCATAGGGACAAAGTCAACAGTAGATCTTCCTAGTCTTTGAATAATGCTGTGGAGATGTAATGGAGCAGAAAATGAGTTTTTATGGGTTTAATTATTCGGCTCCTTTTGGTTTCTTTTCTGATTAGATATACAGGACAAGCACACTGAGTTGTTTCAACAAATTGGTTATCAACATAACCACATACTAAGTAGTACAAATAAATTTGGTTGAGCAGAAGCGGATTTTATGGGTTCTAACTATTAAAATTTTTGAATTTAACTTTTTATATTTTTAAATTTTTTATTCATTTTTATTATTTATTGTAATTTCAGTAGATTTTTACGTATCAATTTTTGCTTCGTATTGAAAATTATAGGTTCAATTGATTGAACCCGTACATACTCATAATGGTGCATTCGCCCCATGTATCGGTTACTTTTTGAGTTCGTCTATTTAATATTTTATTTTTATATATATATATATATATATATATATATATATATATATATATATATATATATCTATATATATATATATATATATATATATATAAGTATGGAAAAAATAAGGGAACGGATTACAATGTGAGTAATCAAACCCTTACTAACCAGTGAATGTTCAAGTAGTCAATTGCCCAGCAACTAAGATTCACTTGAGTTTCTCATTTATTTTTGTGGCCAAACAAACACGTAAATATATGCGGTCGTCAAGTAATAAAGTGATTAAAAGTTGAATATCAAATCCACAAGGATTTATGATTAACTATTAGTTAAATTAGCATATCCTAATTATCTAAACAATAATAAAGCTAGAAGTATTTGATTCTAAACTAATTAAAATAAAAAGAAATAAATAATGAACTCTGAACAAAAGGATAGCAGATTTTTATGATATCAATATAATGAAAATGATTAAAGGGTTATCGGCTATCTAACAATCCTATTGTATTCTTCAATTGAATTGACTAACTAATTTATCTATCTTATTAGTTAACAGTGTTAATATTGCTCATAATAATTCGTGGAGTTCTTACTCGCATATTCAAGCTAACCTAACGCCTATATGTCTATGGAATTAGAACTAACAAGAACGCATTCATAAATCATGTACATCAACCAAGAAAGGAGATTAGGTATATGTCTATCCTAACCGCGAATCCGTTCCCCGATGCCGAGGTTCAAGAACTTGCTCTACTCAATCCTATCTGCAATCTAGAATATCCACTTTCGAGTTCGACTCTAGATTTGTGGATAATATTTAGTTGGTGATCAAGCAATTAAATAATTAAGCATAAAATTGAATAAATAAACCAACATGATAAATCAAGAAGGCGAAATCAATATCCGAATAACAATAGTCATGAAAGAACCACAACCCTAGAATGTGAAGTTTAGCTCCACATAGAAATGGTAGCCAAAAAACAAATCATACAAAAAATATAAAAATTACAAAGTTTGTGGAAGAAATATAAAACCCAGCCTCCACGGTGACTCCTTGCTCTCCCTAGGTTGAATTCCCTTCAAAAAGTATGTTAGATCCCCAAAAAGAGGTATTTTTGGCTTATATATTGTGTACGAAAGTCGTGAGCCAAAGTTTTCTTTTTCCTAATCCAACTCAACTTCAGGATTGATGCTGGGGCCTTGTCCTCCGCTTCTCAGCTTCGCATGCTAAGCTGGATGCTTCGCATCCATCCTTTGTTCCTCCATCTCAGCTCTGTCCAGGTGCGGATGCTTTGAGGATGCTATGGACCAACTTCACTGCTAAGGGTGTACCAAGTAACCTTCTTTCCAACGTTGGATGCAACGCATCCACCCTCTTCTCCTCTAGTTAGAGTATCTTTTCTTCATATTTTTGCTCTCCAAACACCCTAAATCATCACACATAACTCAATTAGTCATAAAATTAATAATTAAACCATGTTGGATATTTTTAATACCAAATAGCAACAAAAAGAGATTAAAACATGGGTAAAGTAATATCAAAACATATAAAATATACCCAACATCACCACCCAACACTTAAACTTTTTTTCGTCCTCGAGCAAGTAAAATCAACCCACAACCAATCGAACGAAATTAAGCCTATCGCTATTAAGCCACACATTTCAATTAAGCTTAAGCACCCATGAATTTGGCTGATACCAACAGTTAGCCCCTTGCAAATGCATTCTCGGACTTCCTTCCCATGTAAATATAACATCCCAAGAAAACGCTATTGAATAATTTAAACCAATTAAATAGCAAATTCGGGACATCTCTACCTAAGAAACTGACTCCTTAGGATAACTACTTTCAAGCCAACTTACTCACTCTGATTGAAACGTTTAATAAAGTTGCCTATCCATCATGAAATATGTTCCCTCACTACAAAACCAAGAAAGATAGTTCGCACATGTAAATAAAATTTGAACGTAATTTAAGGACTTCAAACATTAGAAGAATTCTCTCACTCTCCCAAAGAAGTTCAAATGCGCACAAAAGGTACCATATGCTTGCCCTTAATATAAATCTTTACTAATGTAAGCTTGTTTGATCTAAAATCAACTAGTACTTTTCATGGTTGTTGTGGGCTAAGGGATGTGCAGGATATATTTAGGAGTAGCGACTCAGCCTCCCAAGCACACATCATATGATAAACATTAAGCGCTTTCAATCCCAACTTCATTTTACAACTAAAATTACTCCTAACAAGGTTCTCATTTTCTTTAAGCACTACTTTAATTTATACCCCACTAGCAAGAACAAGACAACAATTTATTCATCTATATTTTTCTCTTTTTCAAGTTCCACTGGAGGTGTATTCTTTTACAAAATAAATGCACCTTTCTTCGTTTCATTGGTTCCACTCAAAAGCCACCCAAATCTTCTATTTACTTCCTTTAGTGCTCATCTCATAATTAAAGTGCTTTAAGAGGTAAAAGGATCAAAAAACGTCAATTAAGAATAAAAAGGATGTAGGCTTGTAATGTGGGTGCGAAATAAAAGTCTATAGGTTCAGAGGTTAACTAGGGATAAATTTTATTTGTGATAATCAACAAGCTCAAAAGATCAAAAGAAGCCTAAAATCATTTTTTTAAAATTGGGCATAACCTCAAATTATGCTTCAATTCACATATTGGGCAGTTCTAGACACAAGTATAATGACATGGACAACACAAAAACCTCACCACACATGGCACATGAATCACTAAGCATGGTCACATTCCGACTCTCAACTAATGCAAGTAGTCAAAAAGCCACGAGATATTAAGCATTAAGCATAAAGTGAACATATGTCAAGTAAACAAGACATAGGCGCCACAAAATATGCTATCCAATTTATAAAGGCATCATGATCAATTTTAATACATAGGAAGGATAGTACACATGCCAAAGCCTAAATATGCTACTATCAAATAAGTCAAAGGCACCTAAGAATCTCATATTTCTTCTTTCATTTATTCCCTAAATTCTAATCTACTCTAAAAATAATAAAAATATAAAAGTAAAAACTACTACTCGGAACTACATCCCATGGAAAAGAATCGAGGTGCAAAGAAAAACCACAGAGGATTATTACTACCTAAAGAAGCTAAAAGACATATTTTTGGATTTTTATTCAAATTTTAATCCCTCAAGAAAAACTATGTAGGAGATCCATCGTCAAAAAAGTCCAATTTTTCTACCTTTTTCAATTTTTTTCACATTTTGTTTTTTAAAAAGTAAGCTACTAAAATACTATACAACTACAAAAACAAAATAAGAAGTTAAAATCAAAATAAGAAGTTAATATTTTCTAACAAACTACTACTAATTATGTGGAGAAATTCTCCCTTACTACTCTTAAAAGAATCCTATGTCTCCAACGAACAAACAAAGCAAAAAAACAACAAGGGTAAATAAAAACTTCCTAAAAGGCCAAAGGCTGAAGCAATATCAGCTAACGTGATACTCAGACTTCTCCAAAGAATGGTCCTTTGTACGGGTACCTCACTCTAGTTCCAACCGACTAGCTCACTATTTCACACTTCTAATGGCTTTTTTTCCTATGTTCATAATCCTATAAAATAAAATAACACAACAAAACTAATAGAAAAATAACAAAATAAAAAAATAATCAAAATTAAAAGAAAGCTGCAAAGCTGAGTTGCCTTCCAACAAGCGCCTAATTTAAATTCGTGCACAACTTAGAACAACTTTTTACCTCCACCTTAAACTTATGAATTGTACCCCTAACAAAATATTCAGTCTATGGCTATGCTCCTCTGGTGGGACTATAAAGATAATCAGGCCATGTAATAAACATTTCACTCTGAACTTCTCGGCCTTTAGATGAGGAATGTAATTTTTGCTTTTTGGCACAAGAAATTCAAGAATATTGACACTCTCATACTCACTTTTGACTCCCTCATAGGCTCATATGACTTGATTACTATCTTACTATCTAAACACAATGTGGAAAAATGACTCGAATGAGGTCTAATGCGCCCTAATTCATGAATGTTACTACTATTTGCATCCCCATATTTACACACACTCAAGTTTCCCAAAGTAATGTTATCTACTCCCTCAAATCACTCTAGAGAGCTCTTTTCAATATTGGCGTCCTCAAGAAAAATATGGTCTAGTGATTGGTATACTCGTTTTAGCTCCTCAAGTTGGCCAAGAGATAATGTTTTCCAGAAAAGTGCAATTTTAAGGTCGATAATGCGATCGCCTATCAGGTATGCGGACTGCATCTTTGCCGCATAGTGAGTCAGTGTGTTGGTCAAATATGTGGTCAAATATGCGATTGCATAACCAAAATGCGGACCACATAGTCGTCATATAGTTTCTTTTGGATTTTGTAAGGGGAAATTCTGCGGTGCATTATGCTATCGCAGAATGGGTATGCGGACTGCATTTCTGCCGCATACCTATCGACGACCCCCTTTTTTCTCGTGAAATCAGGTTTATGACATTTGAGAAGACAACTCTATTCCCGTTTGAGATTTGGGTTTTTGATTTGAATAGTCGCCGCCTAATGATTACGTGCATTAGGACACTAGAAGGGTTTTGGGTTGAAGAAACCAGAGTTCCGTTACGAGCTAGAAATTATCTCGAGGGGAAGGTATTAGGCACCCTTCAAGATCCACTAGTGTTGTTCCCAGCCATGCTATATTGTGACTTAAAATGCAAACAACAAGTAGGCAAACAACAAGTAAGCAAACAACAAGTAGGCAAACAACAAGTAAGCAAACAACAAGTAGGCAAACAAGCATTACAAATACAAAAGAGTCTTCACATGATAGTTTCAAGAAGTTAGAAACCTTAAAGAAACTGAAATTTGGTAGGAGAAACCATTTTTTACTCTGAATAAACGAGTAAAGGAGGGAAATGCAATACAGCTGAAACAAAACCTTTTTTTATAAAAAAATTGAAATTTGCAAAAGAAAAGTAATTGAAATAAAAGTGGACAAATAAGGGAATGGGTCATAGGTTTATACATAATATGGATCACCCCACAAAACATCCAGTAACCGTTTATACACGTGGTGTTATCGCATGGTCATCATATCCGTATCTACCCTTCCTACCTCGTTAAGGTATTAAAGCGCGGAATGGTATCGTATAGATTGCATGCTACTACCCGTCCCAATCCTATCAATCCCAGAGGCATATGGGATTACTAATCCTAAAAGGGAGGGAGCGGAGGTTTTTGAGAGTTTTCAAAGGATAAAATGCCAAGGCAACAATCAAAACATATACAGCATGTATTGGGAAAGCAATTAAGCAAATGCGACTCAAATAAACCTCATTGGATCGAAGGAAATCATATAGTCTAGCATGTCTTACACATACTGGTTATGGTTTGAATTAAAACTTAAACATTAAGAAGGCGGACTGGCTTGTTAGATGTTTGAGATAAGAAACCGGAATCAGGTCTGCCTGCTGGTTGGAATTAGTAGACTGATGAATTTATAGTTTTTACCCTAAAGCTTGCCTAGGCATTAAAAGGAACTTATAGGCATGATGTCTATCAATTCAGAAAGAAGTAAACTAATTGTAGAAAAGAATTATTGATCGCAGGGACGTTGTTGTTACTGATTTTTTTAAAAAAAAAACATGACACCTATGGTTTGGTAGATAGCTCCTATTGGCATGTTTTCTACGCGTCACTGATTTTAAGCGCTATTATCATGCAAAAGTCCTATAGGCAGGTCATCTATATGCAATTAGTTATTCAAATCCTATAATAGGATTGTCTAGAGACAGATGCATATGCAAAAATGCGGAAGACCTATAGGCATATCATCAATATGCAGAATTTCAGAGATGGCTTATAGGCATGATACACACACACACACACACACACACACACATATATATATATATATGAAGCGCCGACAGGCCTATAGCCATGGTTTCTATATAAGATGCAGTATTTCAGAAGTGGTGATTCCTACGAACATGGTATCTATATGAAAAATGCAGAATTTCAGAAGTAGTAAATCCCTATGACCATGGTATCTATATGAAATGCAATACATCAGAAATAGTGTTTCCCTATGAACATGGTATCTATATGGTGAAAATGCAATGTTTCAGAAATAGTGTCTCCCCATGAACATGGTATCTACATGAAATGCAATGTTTCAGAAATAGTGTTTCCTTATTAACAGGGTATCTATATGGTGAAAATGCAGAAACTTAAAGACATAGTTTCTAATGCAAAAGTGGAACAACTCATAGGCAAGATTTCTACATACAAACTATAGGCAGAATTTCTACATGCAATGCATAAGCGAAGGAGCATGTGGTGATTGCAAAAAGTAAATACCAGAAGAAGAATGTCTACCCATATGCATACATGAGTCACCCTCCCCTTTTAATATATCCCCATAGTTATTACAGATTATTACAGACCCGAATGAATAAAGAAAAATAAAGTACATCGAAAGCTAAACAGTCCCAGCCAAGGAGAGCCCGACTCAGATTTTTGTCTGAAGCATAAAGTAAACCAACTCCCAAGATCATATTTTCAAAGCCTTTCTCTTATTTGGGATGTTTCAGAGTTCCTTAAGAATCTCAAACGGATTCCGGGCAGTGCTTACGCCTAAATATATTGTAGAATTGGATTATGGTGCAGTTTGGAAGGGCCAGCCTTGAAATGTCCACTTTAGGGAAACTCAAGGTTCCCAAGGCAGGGCTCATAGGAGGGGGGGCAGAACTTAGGGTCTAAGAGTAAGTGAATGTGAAGTAAAAGGGGAAGAGCAAAGCTGGTGGTCATGTCTAGCAATTTGGGGTGCTGGCACACCCCTGACCAGCTTGTCAATTCAAATTGAGAAGTTAAGACCTGTTGAAGGTCAGGTTCAGCCATAGACTACAATTTGGGTGCTTCTTGGCTATACCTTAGCTCAGTACACATAGGTGAATGGTGTATGGGGGAGCTGAAAGAGACAAGAGCATGTTGTGGGCATACCTATCAATAGGGAATGCTAACATGCGCACAAGCCTGTTACATTATTTAGAGGCTAGGATGCAGAAGATCTGGTTTTAATCCATGGACAACAACTTGTATATTGCCATGTTTTAAACCATAGATCAAACACATAAAGGGATAGTGAGTAGGGATTCATTGCATTTGCAGGAAAGTAAAGCAAACAGTAGCATATGAGCATGTCAAACTATGTAGGTAACAGATATAGATATAAAGACTATAAGTAAACACATTGGAATTATGCTGAGAATTGAGTTAGTATATACCAGTTTAAAGAGATAAACAAAGAGGAAGCAGCAATCTTGTGAAAGCCAAAGTGCCAACAAAGAATACTTATAAGATACTGTGAAAATTGTAAGTATGAAGTCTGAAGTGTATTCAGTTCTTTTTTTGTGTGTAAAAGGAGGGTCGGGTATTTATAGTTTAAAATTAGGTAGAAGTTAGGTAAGAATCAAGTTAATTATGGAACATTGTATCAATTACAATCAATTAACATAGGCACTTCCTTTAATTAAGGAGTTTAAACTTAAATGGTAATGGACGACAAGCAGTTAAGGAAAGAAATCAAGTGAACGACTTGTGTAAAGTAGGAAATTATAGGTAAATACATAGGGGTCTAACTAAGGAAACAATCTTTAAAATACACGGTTAACCCAAATAAGGTAAGAGTGAATCAATTAGTACATAGTAAATCAAGGAATCATGGATTCAAAATTACCAATGAACCAGGTCAGAGAATAGGGGAATCAAAAGGCTAAAGAAAGTTTTTCAAATCAAACGGGGAAAAATAAGGAAAGAATCAATCAGGCTTACGCAAAGAGGTCTGAAATCAGTCCAAAATATAAGGTTATTTTAGAGGGACATTCAGCGGGTATAAAGAGTGCACTAACATTAGGCATGCGAGGTTAAACAACGGTAAAGAGAAACAACAACAATAACTATGCGGCCAGTAGATAATGAAACATGATAGTCATATAGGTTGATTCAGTAATAGGGAGAAGGGGGAATCAGAAGCATGCTAAAAGAGTCAAGCAAATGACCCTTCTGGAGAGTATAGCATAGTTCAAAGATTGCAAAAACCAAATCATATAAAGAGCATAAGTTAAAACAAGAAGGACCTCGAACCCAATCGAGCGACTTCAAGTAGACGAAACAGTTTTCAGAAACCCAAATAGGTCCGAAATAATTAAGTCTTCGAGATCAAACCAATTTAGAGATGAGAGCTAGACAAACCACATAGCAGATAACCTCAGAATAAACATTCAGAAACCTTAAAAGAAACCAAGATTCTTGACATGCAAGTTCTAGAACGTCATAAAGGGTCACACTAAAAGAAAAACACATAAAATCACTGTAGAAGTACAACATAAGAAACACGATGAAGAACAACATAAGAAACATGATAGATCATAATAAAAAATCAGAAAAGCTTTGTAATCACTTAACAAAACACTAAATCAGAAAGGATAAAGGTTTTGAAAACAAAGTTTTGAAGGAAATCTCGGAAATGCTCAGAACCTCAAGGAGAACACAGATCTACAACGAATCTAAAAGAATCAGAAGAACCTCGAAGGTTTTAGGGTTTTAGAAGAACCCCAAATAGCAAGAAAGGTTTGAAAATCACGATCTAAGCAGGAGACATCCAAAACCAAGCTTAAACAACCATGGCTGGGCGAAGCAAGGCCAGAGTCAAGCCAAAGAACTCGAATCGAACAGGATCTAGGCCAAGCCTCTCCAAGATCTGGTCTGCAAACCAAGATAATCGAGCACGTAGGAGTCTCAGCAGGCAGGTACAAGCCTTTAATGGCTTTGGAGGCCATGGATTCAGACGACGTTAGGTGGTAAGTGGAGGGAGGCGGCTAGAGTTAGGTTTAGCTCTCGGAGAAAATTAGAGAGGAAATGGGATCTAGGGCAGCAGTTTGGTAAGAGTGGATTAGGTTAGGGGGTCATTTGAGTTTAATTAAGGAAGGGTCAATGGGGACCGTTGATCTAAGTGATCAATGGTCCAGATTGAACAGAGGTATGTGGGGTTTTGAGTTCGGCATGGTAGAAGAGGGTGTGGGTCGGGTTTTACCTAAAATTGGGTTGGGAATTGGGGTTCAATTTTGGGCTACAATTGAAAGACAATTTCGCTATATATTAAATAGCCACTTTTCCCTATTTAATTTTTCATAAATAGTGGAAATGATTTTAAAAGAAAATTAAAATTACTAATCCAATTAAAAATACATAAATATTAAATAAAAAATAGTGGTACTAATTTTGCTATTATAAAATACTATTACTCGTAAAATAGGCTATAATTGTAATTATATGCAATTTAACTTTAAAAATGCCAAATAAATTTGTAAAAATATGAAAAAATCACCTTAATTATATTTTGGTGTAAATATAAGAATAAAATAAGTTATTTACCAAAATGATAATTTTGGGAATAATTATTGGATTTTGCACTTCTAAAATAAACAATAAATTGGTTTTGAAAATCCTTAAAAATTTGGGTAAAATACCAAAACGCTTGGGTATGTTTATATATGCATAATTATGTTATTTTGAAAGTATTTTGGGGGATAAAAAACTTAGGAAAAAATTGGGTATCAACAGCTGCCCCTCTTTACCCGGGGAGGATGAAAGAGTTTTTGGGTAAAGATATGATGGCCAATTTTGACCGAAAGAGAAGATTTGAAAAGGTTTTGACCGAGACCTAGCTCTTAACCTTCCTACATATCCCTGGTCTTACAGGAATCAGGCCACATGTAGTTCGGGATCCATCGGTGGAACGAAAGGAACAGACGCGATGTTTAGGTTTAGAAGGCCGGCTAACATCTGATAGGCTGCGATAACCGGAGCGGGATCACTCCTGCTGAGATGGTCATTGCTAGCCAGTGTACTTGCAAATGAATAATACCAACATATATCATACGTAAATTTAAACGTGATGCAAGTTCCTATTGGACCATGAATGCTGTCTTCAGACGGTTACGATGACGTCCTCGGACCATGACGTCCTAGGCCATGAAGCGTGTAATAAAGGATTCACAGGCTATGAAATGGTGTTCTCGGGCTATGAGGATGATGCCTCCGAACCATGATGCATTTGAATAATGATATGCAAAAGAATAAAATGGGGTCCTCAGGCCATGGCATGGCATTCTCGGGCTATGAAGATGGTGACTCTGAATAATGACGCATTCGGAAAATTTGACGATCTTTCAACCCATGAGATGTAGAAGGTAGCGATCTTTCACCTGGTGCAAGATGTAAATAAAAGGTGGCAATATTTCAGCCATGTAGGATGGAGACAGCTTAGTGTTGGAAGGCATAAAAGTAGCCTTATGCAACGCAGAAAAATGCAAATGGAGGTAGAGCCTAACCTCAGAAGGCAGAATTGTAGCCCTATGCAATGCAAGAAATGCTGATGGAGACAGTGCTTAGTCTCGGAAGGCAAAAGGTAGCCTTATGCAATGTAAGAAAAATGCAAATGGAGGTAGAGCCTAACCTCAGAAAGCAGAAAGGTAGCCTTATGCAATGCAAGAAATGCAGATGGAGATAGTGCTTAGTCTCGGAAGGCAGAAAGGTAGCCTTATGCAATGCAAGAAAAATGCAAATGGAGGTAGAGCTTAACCTCAGAAGGCGAAAAGGTAGCCTTATGCAATGCAAGAAATGCAGATGGAGGCTGATAGTTGATTGTGTGGTTTTGGCTGCTGGGGATGTTGTGATTGAGGAGTTGGATTCCTAAAAAGTGTGAGTGTGTAATCATGTCTGATGATTTTATGCCTTGGGTGCCTGCATCGAAAGAAAAATCGTGAGTCTTGTAAAAACAAGGGGGAAGGTTAGTTCGTCCTCCTGTGGGCTTTACTTGTTCTGCTCGACTCTTTCTTTCATTGGGGGTAGCGTCGCTAAACAAAACATTTATGATAGTAGCCATGCATGATTTTTTTAAAGATGTAAATGCATAAAAAAACAAATTTCTTTTCGATGAACCGATAACTGCGACGCGGTTCAAGACATTGCGACCCTTTTGCTCCGAAACTTTGAGGGTCCTCCTTAAAATTCTACCCTAGTTTATTGGGTTGGTTCTTTTGACAGCTACGTGTGATGAATGGCTGAAAGTTGACTTCAGCATTTTGAGGGTCCTCCTCAAAATTCTGCCCCAGTTTCAAATATCGGGGAAATAAAATTTTATTGAATTGTGATCAAACCTATAAGGTTGCCTATGTATCCCCTCTTAAACGTGAATCAAGTCAAGTATAATTCAAAGTACATCATAAAGTGAATCACAATGATTACATATAATAATGTTTGACTGTATCTGAATTAATTTGCTTTGACCAGACTTCTCCATCCATTTTAGCGAGTATGAGGGCTCTTCCTGTTAGGACCCTGTGAATCATGTACGGGCCTTGCTATTTAGGAGAGAACTTTCATTTGGCCTCATCTTGATGCGGGAAAATTTTCTTCAACACCAGCTGCCCCGGTATGAATCGTCTTGGCTTGACTCTTTTGTTGAAGGCTATGGATATCCTATTCTGATACAACTGACCATGGCAAACTACATTCATTCTTTTCTCGTCTATGAGGGCTAACTACTCATAGCGGCTCTTTACCCATTCTACATCTTCAAGTTCCATCTCCTGTATAATCTTCAGGGAGGGAATCTCTATCTTGGCCAAGATGACTGCCTCGGTACCGTAAACCAACATATAGAGAGTCACCCCGGTTGATGTGCGAATTGTGGTGCGGTATCCTAATAAAGAAAATGATAGCTTCTCGTGCCATTGCTTGTGATTCTCTATCATCTTCCTCAGTATCTTTTTGATGTTCTTGTTGGCTGCTTCTACGCTCCATTCATTTGAGGTTTGTAGGCTGTAGAATTATTGTATTTGATTTTGAATGTTTCACACATGGCATTCATCAAATCACTATTGAGATTGGAACCATTATCAATAATGATTGATTATGGGATGCTGAACCGGCAAACGATGCGGTAGCGGACAAAATCTATCACGACTTTATAAGTCACTGCCTTATATGATGATGCTTCCACCCATTTGGTGAAATAATCAATTGCCACCAAATGAACCTGTGTCCGTTTGATGCAGTAGGCTCGATGGGTCCAATAACATCCATTCCCCAAGAAACAAATAGCCACGGCGAGCTTGTTGCGGTAAGCTTATTTGGAGGTACCTTTATCATATCTGCATGTATCTGACAGCGATGGAATTTTCGAACGTACTGGATGTAGTTGGTTTCCATAGTCATCCAAAAATAACCTGCCCGGAGTATTTTCTTGTCTAGGAAAAAACCATTCATATGTGGACCGTAGGTCCCTGCATGAACCTCTTCTAATAACTTGGATGCTTCCTTCGCTTCGACACACCTTAGTAATCCGAAATCGGGAGTCCTCCTATATAAGATTTCTCCACTGTGAAAGAAGTTGTTAGATAACCTCCAAAGTGTGCGCTTCTGAGTAACATTTGGAAGTTCTGGATATCTTCATGTTGTCAAATACTCCTTGATATCATGGAACCAAGGTTTTCCATCTGCTTCTTCATCGACATGAGCATAGTAAGCTAGCTGATCACGAATTTCCACCGGGATGTGATCAATGAAGTTCTTATCTGGATGCTGAATCATAGATGAAAAGGTAGCCAACGCGTCCGCGAACTCATTTTGGACTCTAGATACATGCTGGAATTCTATCTTTGTAAACCTCTTCCTCAACTCCTGTACATGATGCAGATACAAGAGTATCTTGGAATTCTTGGTCGCCCATTCTTCTGGGACCTGCCAAATGAGCAAGTATTAATCCCCAATACAAATAACTCCTAAATGTTCATGTCAATGGCCAACTTGAGCTCTAAGATGCAGGCTTCATATTTGGCCATGTTGTTGGTGCACGGGAACCCGAGCTTTGCGGTCACTGGATAATGCTGACTAGTTTCTGACACCAGGACTGCTCCTATACCGACTCCTTTGAAGTTTGCTGCTCCGTTGAAGAACATCCTCCAACCATGATAGGATTCTGCAATAACCTCTCCTATGATAGATACCTTTTCATCAGGAAAATACATCTTCAGAGGCTCGTATTCTCCATTTACGGGATTCTCGGTGAGGTGATTAGCCAAGGCCTATCCTTTGATTGCCTTCTCCAATATGTAAACCTCGAACTCGCTTAGTAAGATTTGCCACTTGGTTAGCTTTCCAGTGGGCATGGGCTTCTGAAAAATGTACTTTTGCGGATCCATTCTTGATATGAGGTAGGTGGTGTAGGCGCAGAAATAATGCCTCAACTTTTGAGCTACCCAAGTCAGAGCACAACAGGTGCGTTCTAATAGAGAGTACCAGGCCTCGTGTGGAGTGAACTTCTTGCTAAGGTAGAAGATGGCGTGCTCCTTTCTCCCCGTTTCGTTGTGTTGTCCCAGAACACAATCGAATGCTCCATCCAATACCGCAAGGTAGAGCAATAGGGGTTTACCTGGTTATGGCGGAACCAAAAATGGCGGTGTTGACAGGTATTCCTTGATTCTGTCAAAAGCTTTATGACAATCATTGGTCCATTTGGTAGTGACATCCTTCTTCAACATCTTAAAGATAGGTTCGCAAATGATAGTGGACTGAGCTATTAAACAGTTGATGCAGTTGAGTCTTCCCAGGAAGCTCATCACGTCCTTCTTGTTCTTTCGCGGTGGCAATTCTTGAATGGCCTTGCTTTTGACGGATCTAGCTCTATTCCTCAACGACTCACAATGAACCCCATTAGTTTCTGGCGGGAACCCTGAATGCACACTTGGCGGGATTCAGCATTAGATTGTACTTTCTTAGTCTGTTGAAAAACTTCCTCAGATCCTCCATGTGGTCAGGGGATTTCTTGGATTGATGATGACATCATCTACATATACCTCGATCTCTTTGTGTATCATGTCATGAAAAATACTAGTCATGGCCCTCATGTAGGTGTCCCCTGCATTCTTTAACCCAAATGGCATCATTCTATAACAATACATCCCATATGGCATAATAAAAGTTGTTTTCTCAGCGCCTTCCTCATCCATCCATATCTGATGACACATAGCAAAACAATCAATGAATGACTGCAATTCATGCTTAGCACAGTTGTCAACTAGAATGTGTATGTTAGGTAGGGGGAAGTTGTCTTTCGGACTCGCCCGGTTGAGATCCTGATAGTCGACACAGACCCTAACCTTTCCATCCTTCTTTGGCACTGGCACAATGTTGGCTAACCATGTTGGATATTCTACTACCCTAAGAACCTTGGCTTGCTTGGTAACCTCTTCTTTGATTTTCAAACTCATGTCAAGTTTGAACTTCCTGAGCTTCTGTTTTACCGGCGGACATGCTGAACCCGTTGGCAGTTTGTGAGCTACAATAGATGTGTTGAGACCGATCATATCATCATACGACTAGGCTAATATGTCCTCATATTCCCTTAGAATCTCTGTGTACTCTTCCTTTCTCAATGGTGACAGATGAATACTGATGCGTGTTTCCTTGACATTCTCTGTATCATCCGAGTTGACAACCTCAGTTTTGTTCAAGTTAGACTTACGCCTATTCTCAAAGTTCTCAACTTCTTTGACAACCTCCTCTGGTATATCATCCTCTCTTGAGTCTATATCCGTTGTTCACATTGCCTCGTCGCAAGTCACAATTGTCGGTTCATCAAGACAAGTAATAGTAATCCTGTGTAAATAAAATAAATGGCAAAAAGGTAATGAGAGTGAGTTTTATAAGAAACTGAAATGCTTTGATAATTTCATATGTGTTTTGAATATTGGAGCTCTTATTTCGAAAATCAAAATGCGGACAGAAAATCAACTAGCAAAAGGTAAAAGGTGATGCATGGTTCTTTGTTTAGCTTTGCTACCCCAAAAACTTCCGGGCCCTGGTGGTTCTGATAGACCAATTATTAAGGCGTGCTCCTCGGCTCAAGGCTTGTATGGAAGGGCCTTCCTCCCCTTCCTCCTCGAAAATGACACAACCGTCCATGTTATCATCCTCCAGGAACAAGTTTCTCATTGCTGCTAATGCTTCCTCTTCTTCTGTCCCATTAATGACTTCGGCTGGCTGAAAAGTATACTCTAGGAAAGGCATCGGATGCTCCAATGCATAGTAAGGACCGCGCCAGGGTGGCGACAATTCTTTGAATTCTTTCCAAGTGTACTCATATCCTAGGCCGAAAGTGGTACCATGTTTCTTTCGCTTGATCGGCTTGGCGATCCTTTTGAGATTCATACCTAGTCCCTTGCTAGGTTCGTATCCACACCAATTCAGTATACCTTTGATCTTATTATCCCACCATTTATCTTTGTCCATGGCATTGACTCGCTCAATATGATGGTGGGTTGCCCCACCTATCTTTCTCTTTCCTCCAATCGCTGGGATGGTTTGGCGACTGTATACGGGATTGCTACCGTCGCCGTGAATAATTACCTCTTGGTGATTACACTCAAATTTCACCGCTTGATATAGGGTTGATGCTACAGCTCCAACGGCATAGATCCAGGGTTGTCCTAACAACAAATTGTAGGACGCCAGGATATCTATCACTTGAAAGTCAACGTCGAACCAAGTTGGTCCCATTTGCAGACATAAACTAATTTCCCCGATGGTGGACCTTTGGGATCCATCGAAAGCTTTGACATTGATGGCCCCATCTTTGATCTCATGCAGGATCTTACCCAATGTTCCGAGAGTTACCAATGGATAATTATTGAGGTTGGACCCTCCATCGGTCAAAATCCTGGTGATGAAATGATCTTCGCATTGCAAAGTGATATGCAACACCTTGTTGTGTCTCAACCCTTCAGGTGGTAGCTCATCTTCGTGGAAAGTTATTTTGTGACTCTCCAATACTTGCACTACCACGTTTTCCATTTCACCTCAAGTTATGTTGCTGGGTATATATGCCTCACTCAGTATCTTTAACAAGGCATTTTTATGCACATAGGAACTTTGTAGCAGAGCTAGGATGGAGATATGTGCCGGTGTTTTTCAGTTGATCAATGACTGAGTACTCTTTTGCATATATCCTCGCCCAGAGATCATCGGGCCCAGTTTCAACAGGACGTCAAGAGGTTCGTTTGCTTGGTTAAGCTAAATACTCCGGAGTATAAACCCTGCCATTCGGGTCATACCCTGTGCTGTAATTGCTTCTCCAGATTTTGCTTTCCCTTTCCTTCTTACCTCGGCTGTGTAGTCCTAGGTAACGACCTATATATGGAATGGTGCTATGGTTGACGTTGCTACATGAATGGGTATCCTTGCTATGGAAGGTAACACAACAACTTCAAATGGTGCCTTTAGGGACCCGAACTCAACCTCAATTGGTCCTGCGCCTTTGCCGGAGATGGCGCTTCAAGATCAAGTGGTATGGACATGTTTACTTCAGCATTCAGAAGGAAGAATCTGAACAACGATCAGGTTAAGTGTGATTTTTGGTTTCTTTGGCTCGTCACCTTCAGTAATCAACCCAATCGACCCTTCGGGGTCCCAATCATCTTCTAACTCTATCATGTGAATGCTCTCTCCCTTGTGGTCAGGCAGAGGGTTGTTGCAAACATTAGGAGTAGGATCCTTTTCCACGATGATATTATTGTTAATCAAAGCCTGAATCTTGTCCTTCAGGGAGTGGCACTCCTCAACGGTATAACCTTTCATGCCGGAATGGCATACGCGGGTTTTGTTTCCGTTGACTCACTGGGAAGGATTTTCTAGGGCTATGGTAGAGATAGGGGTGACGTAGCCAGCATCTTTAAGCCTTTCATACAGCTAGTCGATCGGTTCGGCAATGGCGGTGTACGATTTGGGAGGTCTACGGTCGAAATTTAGTCGGGGCCTAGGGAATTTTTGGCGAGGTGATTGATAGTGAGCTTGTTGGGCAGTGTTGGCTTGGTAAACGTGTGCTGGTTGGGAGTGTTTAGGGGAAGTGGGCTGATATGCGGGAGGTGGAGATGATTGGTAAGTAGGCGGGGGAGCTTGGTAGGAAGATGCTTGGTAACTTGGGATAGGTTGATGCATGAGTGGAGGTAATGGGTAGGTTTGGTATCTGACTGGAGATTTTGTCCTCTTCACAACCATTATGACACTCACATCCCTTTTCTTGGATGTGTCGTCATACTGTAGAGCCTTGTTGGTGGCTTGTAATGCTTCTAAGTTAGTGACCATACCACTTTTAATACCTTCTTCGATTCTCTCCCCGAACTTCATGATGTTAGATTGTTTCTTGCCCTCGATCAGCCTCTCACTATATTGGGGGTCTTGGGCCCGAACGAAAAACCTTTTCATATGTTCTTCTTCTAAGGCTGTCCTGACCTTAGCAACCTCTGACCTCTAACGAGTAGCATACTTGTGGAAAGTTTCTGTAGGATTCTTTTTAAAATTCTAGATGTAGAATACATCTGGTGTATTCTCGGTATTGAATATAAACATGTTCATGAAATCGGATGCCATACCGGCTCCATCTGTCCACTTCTTGGGGTCTTGGCTAACGTACCAAGATAGAGAATCCCCTTTTAGGCTTCTTATAAAAAGCTTCATGCGGTTCTTTTTTCATCTTTCCCGACTCCGACTAACTTATTGCAGCATATCCTCAAATGGACTCTGGGATCTCCTGTGCCATCAAACATTTCGAATTTGGGAGGTTTGTACCCCTCTAGGAGTTCAACATCTGGTTGGATTCAAAAGTCCTCATAATTCAACCCCTCGATACCTTTGTTTCCTTCGACATCCTGGACTCGGCTGGTGAGTTTTTTGAGTTCTGCGACTAGGTTCTTAATGAGAGATTCTTTGTCATCAGACTTAGGTGTGTTTGAAATAGGTTGAGTGGGATTTGGCATGGTTTCTGTGATGGTAAAAATGGTCATATGTGGATGTTAGTGGTTCAGGGACAAGTAACGGGGTATTATTTGAAGTGTGGCGCGTGTTGCAGTGGTGATAGGGAGCTGATTGATTTTGTGGTTACGGGATGCTTTGTGGAGGTAAGGGGTTTTGAGGGTTGGAGAAGTTGACACCTAGGGAAGTGAGGGAAAATGACAAGCTGGCCAAATTCCGGACTTGGTCTACTTCTTTCTGAAATTTCAACAATTTTTGTTCAAGCTAGGAGACCTGCATACCCTGGGAGGTCTCTACCCTTTCAACTGAACTCTCTTTCTTGATGTTGCCTAAGTCTTCCATTTTTCCTTTGTTCCTGTTTCTGATTGGACTTGGAGGAGGAGGAGGTGGTGGGCCCTTGGATCTTGTAGAGTATGATGATGCCAGAGTGCAACGGACTAACCTACGGAGAAGGGGAATAACACAAAAAATTAAAAACAAAATGTAACAAGTTAGTAAGGATGATGAGGAGAAAACATTGCAATATTTAAACACATAGTGCAAGAATATAAATCGTGTCCTAATTTGGGTGCCTCATTGTGCCAGAGGTAGGACTAGCAACAATTTGATTTGGAGAACTTATAATGATAAATGCCTCATTTTATTGATAAAAAATAAGATGATTCCCAAAACGACACTAAAATTGTGAAACTAAAATGCCACTCATGGCCATTGGCCTTATTACATTTTAAATAAAAGAAAAGACTCCTAACTACTTGGTCCTATAAGGACGTTCCCCAGATTCGGCATCTTTAGCTTTGTCGAACAGCTTCACTAGCTCACGCAGTCCCAGCATCAAGTTTCTCGCCAACCGTCCTCCTTTATGCCCCTCAGCATTCTTGCAGTTTTTTATCCTTTGAATGACTTTCCATTCTACCAAACCTCGCTCCAAATACCCTAGTCTTTTGTTAGCACTGACATCCATATCCTTCCATTCTTCAATCGGCTTTTGATGGGCCTCTTGAATTCCCTGGTGCTTGCATTCGCATTCCTGAATCCTCTTGCGTAATTGATTGTACTTAACCTGCATTTCAGCCTTTTCCTCGAAGACTCTGTGGCCTCGAACAAAGACGGGTTGTCCTAACCCGCCATGGTCTTCTTCCATCCAACTTGGGTAGTATGAATCCTTTCGCAAGATGATTTTACAGTGCCACATGTGTTGATCTTGACACTTGTATGGGCTATCATCGTATTGGAATCGGCCCTGATATGACCTATTTTGTCAACCCTTGGTATAACCTGCTTTATTCCTACCTGTCTCATGACTCAGAGAGGGATATAAGGATAAGTTCCTCTCAGACCAATGAGTATAAGAAATGGTGCGTCCCGAGAACGGATGATGAACTCTTCAGTAGGGAATCATTCAAACATCCACTGTACTTGGTCCTTTTTCAGATTCTCAAACAACTTTACCCACCCCCTAGTGTCTTCTGGTTGAGCAAACATGTTAGGCATATATTTCATTCGTCTTGGTTGAGGGAAGGCGATATGATCATCCTAGTCTCTGCGGAGAATCTTTTGCTGATATTTACCCTTTTGGAGGTGCTCCATGAGGTAGAGTTGGAGTAATAAGTTACAACCCTCGAAGTGTTTGGCCCCTTGTTGATAATTCTCCAGGGCTCGGTATATCTCTGCAACGATCATAGGTACTATGCTAAAAGGACGCCCGTACATTCCTTCCATTAAAATCTTAGTGACCATGGCCAGTCTGGTATGGATCTTAGCCTTCTTCATGGGGAATACTATCATCCCTAAGAAGTAGAATATGAAGACGAAGACTCTGTTGTGAAAATGTCCTAATGAGGTAAGGGCAAATTTGTCTGGGTAGGTGCGGTAGGACTTGCTATGGCCGTACCTCTCGTACAGATAATCGAAAGGGATGTAAGATTCCTTTAAACAATCCAAGCCTGGGTTTTTCTTCGGTCCCATCATCTTGAGGAAATACCTACCCTTTGGTAACGTCCAAATCCGCCGCTAAAAAGCAATAGATACGGTCGCAGCAATATAATTACCCAACTATGCGTCGGGGTCGAATCCCACAAAGAACAATGTGTAGGCGATCAGGAATGTAAGAGAATTATCGCTAGTCACGCAGTGCCAAACAATAAGAATTTTGGGTTGAAAATTGTTTTTATATCTAAGATGCGGAAAAGTAAACTAACCTAGAAAGCAAGTAAAATGATCAATGGCTACAAGTATGAAAGCATCAGGAATTACACTCAAGAAACAACCCATTGCATCTCACGATTTTACAAATATCAGCGAATTTATGTTAATTAGTCACGGATAATAATTCTTAATTAGCTTCTTCTGAAGACTAACAAGACTTCCTAATTGAATTATCCCTAATCAAAATTCGAACATTAAGCGCACCCGAAAGGCTACAAGTAGTTCAATCCTATTCCTAGGTAGAATCTATAAAATGAGGGTTAGTGCCTCAAGTTCTTGCTAATTAATCTTTCCCAACCCCAAACTATTTTTCCCAAAATTAATTCGGAGTTAATGGGCGAGTCCTAGGGTTAGCTAATCTCTTTGGAAACATAAATGAACAAGAATAATTAAAGAAACAACAACTCACTTCATAAATATAGAAAAATAATTAAATACATAAGCACAACAAGGTATAAATCCACACTTTAATTATGAATATTCCCATAAACAAGATTCAAGTGTTGAATAAAATACTACACACTTAAATATTCAATACAAAGCAAGGAAATGGAGAAATAAACATAAATGGGTAAGAAAACCTTAACCACAAGCTTTTATCTTCACTACCCAAGTGTGTTTGTGCAAACCCCCAGCCTCCAACTTGTTCTTTCTAGTCTAAGAGACTGAAACTAAGCCAAAGATGTTCCAAAAGTCTGCTTGGACGAGTATAAAAATGATTTGGGGTGAGAAAATGTGAAATGCCAAAATTGCCCAGAACTGTCCCAGCTGTTCTCGCATTTGCGAGATTCATATCGCATTTGTGAAGCTGCCCCTTTTTACACTGTGTTCGCATTTGCGAACATTACTTCGCATTTAGTATCGCATTTGCGATGGCTTTCCTATTGCTCTTAGGTTTGCATTTCCCAGTTACATCTCGTATATGCAAGCTCAGAGGGCCCTGCCCAAATTTTTCCTTCTTTTGCCTTCATTTTGAGTTGTTTTCATTTGGTTTCTTCGATATCACTTCTAAATCACATTCACCCTGTAAAGTAGAAGTAATTGACAATAAATGCACGTTTTAATCACCATAAACATAGCAAAAGTATAGTTTAAAGGCAAGATAAGTCGGTAAAATACCAACTTATCACACCCCCAAACTTGAACTATTGCTTGTCCTCAAGCAACGAAAGCAACAAAACCTCTTCCCAAGTGGTTAAGCAGCCTCATATCTTTATCACACCAAGCCAACAAGAAGATATACTTTAAGTAAAAATATATGACTTCGATTGGTACCAACAATTACTCCAAAACATATGAACTATCAAGCATTTCACATAATGAAGTGCTCACGCACCAATGCGAATCAGAGTAGTAATCAAGTCATGACACTAAAGCTTCAAAATCAGTCTTCCCAATTGAAAATGGGATTAATTTCACAACACAAACTTCATGTCCCCTCACATTTAAGAGAGGATCCCACACTCAAAATTGTTATTTCAAAGCAACAATGGGATATCAAATGGAAAAAATTCACTCACTCTCAAAAAGATTTTCAAATGCACACATGTAGTACCATAGGCTTGCCCTTTATGTATTCCTCCACTAATGTAGATAACTCGGTTCAAAATCACTTAGGACATAAGGGTTGTAGTTTAGGCTTTTGGATAAGGTATGGTTCAATTTTGGTAAAGTGATTCAAAACCTCCCCAAGAACTACACAATTTACAATTAAAGTCCACTTCCTTCAAACACATTTTCCACCCTTTTTCACTCTTTTTCACACCTAATCTTCCCTTTATTCACTTTATTCCATATATATATATATATATATATATATATATATATATATATATATATATATATATATATATATATATATATATATATATATATATATATATATATATATATATATATATATATTCTTTCTTTTTTTTCCTTTTTGACTTTTTTATCATTTTTTTTTCTACCTTCTACCTTTTAAATAACTTCCATATCACAACTTTTCCAACCATTCACCCCCAAACTTAGGCTTTTAGCCTATGTTTTCACTTTAAAAGTATTTCGGGAGGTAAGGTGCCAAAAGGTATATCAATTAAGATCAAAGGATTTAAGCTTGTAACATGGTTGCCAAAGAATAAGGTTAAATGCTCAAATTTGGTTGACTAGGGAAAATATTTACGGGTAGGAATTTTTAGGCATATTTGCGGTCCAAGGAAGGCCTACTATCATTTTTCGAATCAAGTTAATCTATGATTACGCCTTGAAGCACATTCCGGGCAAGTTCTAGACTACAAGCAATGCAAAGGAACTTCACAAATAATCTCGCCACACATGGCACATGAACATTCGAATGGAACATCAATCCAAAATCCAACTGGAACCAATGACTGAAAGAGGTTGCATATAGCATAAGATACTAATTTATGAAACAAAGAGCTAAAATTTGAGTCTAAAAGTCACGACCTCACTACTTTACTTATTATATTTTGTGTTTTTTTCTTTTTAAACAATCAACAATTCATATACCGAGGATTAACTATGTTGGTACCAAGCAAGCCACAACCAATGGGCACCAATCCCAACACAAACCATTTAATAACCTCAATTAACAAAAACGAATTCTAACTAAAAGACTAATTCCCTTCAGAAAGTTGTCAATCCATCCATTATAGGGAAAAGTCGACAAACATTTTCTACAATTACCTGGTTCAACTAGAAAATTGGCATCCTTGGAAGAACCATGGCATAAAGAAAACCAAGGATATCGCCACTAACAAAAAGCATACTAAAATAGATAAAAATTAAGAAGCTAATAAAAAAATTAAGAGGCTAATAAACATCAACTACTAAACAAACTAATATCAACATACTAATATAACACATGGTCTAAAACATACTAATAACAAAATGAAAAACATGAACAACAGTCAAAGTACTAATCCGCCAAATATCCAACAAAACATCACAGTTATACAAGAAGCCACCCCCAACCAAAGATGTTGCAATGTCTCCAATGCAACTAAAATGATATAGTAGAAAATGGTGGAGAATGCTCCATGTATACTGCATCAACTGCTCTCCTCGCTCTCTAAATCAGACTCATCCTCATCCTCCTCTCCTTCTTCCTCCTGCCACTCAACAGGAACATCATCATCATCCATTAAAATCCCACTCTCCGGGACCACCTTCTTTGAGATCAGTTCTTTGTAGTACCGTTCATGCCACTCCATGTTCAGCAAGCGATGCTCATCAAAGGCTTGCTCTTCTTCCAAAGGGTTTTCGCTTGCAGATCCATCGGAGTTTGGGTCTTCTGCCATTATACTACCTGTCAAGAAGTGATAAGAGTGAAAACATGGTATGGCTATGAAGACAATGCAAAATGAAACAATTATGCCAAAAGAATGACAGGACAGTTGAAACTAAAACTTAGAAAAAATTCCAGGATTTTAAGCTTTTGAGCAGCTGGGCTGCAGATGTCGCAAATCCCAACTTTTCTTCGAAATTGCGAAGTTAACAGTTAAGGGAAATGCGAGAAAAACTTCGCATTTGCGAAGTTCTTTAGGGACAGACAGATCTCGCAATTGCAAAAAGTCATTCTTAAATGTGAAGTACCATCGTCCCAGGAAGCCCCTCTTCCAGAGTTCAGTTCCTCAGCCCAAAAATTTCCATTCCAAGCCTTATTTTGCAAACCCAATCATTAATCGAGCATATATCATGCATTACATTTCATAAACGACCATGAATCAAGAATTTACAATGATTTTGGCCATGAATTTCATTCGAGCCTCACATCGAACACATTAAAGGGGCAAACTTTTTACTTCCATTGATAAGAGCTTGGGTACTCAGACTTCCCCAACTTTTACAACCAAAAAAATCACTCACACTAAACCAAACCTCACCCAGAAATCATAGATAATATTTGAACAATTTTCAACCATTTTGGGAAAGAGTGACCCATTAAAATTCTAGGGTTCTATGATACCCAACAAAATAAACATGAGGGTAAACATGGAGAAGAAGGGAGTGTAGAGATTTAAGCTTTCATACCTGAGTTTTTGCGATGAGAGATGAAGATTTTGTGCCTATAAAATGATGAGAGAGGAGAGACCAAGACTTTAAGAGTTTTTTTTTTTGAGTGAGAGCCAATTTTGGTTGAAAATGGGCAAGGCAGCATAAAAGCCCCACAGAAGTCGCATATGCGACTAGGACCACCGCAATTGCGAAGTCCCAAGTTTCTCTCCTTGTTCGCAAATGCAAAATTAAAATTGCAAATGCGAAGTTCCCACTATTCAGCCAAGTTCGCAAATGCGACATTTTGTTTGCAAATGCGAACCCTGTCCTGCAATTTCCAGTCAGCTACTGGTTTTTGCCTACGCGTCATCCCAACTTGCTCAAATCAACTCCAAAAACTTGGCAGATTAGTTACAAATAATATTCTAAGCTATTCTAAAAAAGAAAATTTCAAAAATGATGAGAAGTTTGAAATGCGAGACTTGAAGGATTTTTAGAAGGCTTCAAATGCGGTCCATTCTACGGTCGCATAGTGAACATGCGGACCGCAGAGTGACCTTATTCGCCATATTTTTCAAATGTCAATTCTGGCATTTCTCTGAATTTTTCTGCGGCGGATCTGCAGACCGCAGATAAGTTATGCGACCGCATTTCTAACGCATTTTCAACTTTCCAATTCTACCTCTTCTCTGATTTTTTCTGCGGTGGATTTGCGGACCGCAGATCAGTTCTGCGACCGCATCTCTTCCGCATTTTGCCTGCTGCTCTTTTTTGATCCTTTGAACTCCCTGCATTGCAACAAACATAGTAAACTAAAAAGTTTGAAAAATGTAAAAGAGAAAAGGGTGTTACCACCCATGGGTTGCCTCTCATGAAGCGCTTGATTTAACGTCGCGGCACGACGTAAACAACATTACCACTTTTATCGCCACTTGGACGATATGAACAGGGCCCCTAGCTTGGAATCAAGCTTGTGACCTCGAGCAATGGGGGTGGTAATTTGATGTTTGAGCCAATGCTTAAAATCTTCATTTTGCACTTCTTGGCTTTCAAGTGAGGGATGTCATTTTGATCCTTGTCTCCTCAAACTGCAAAATGTATGGCTTGAGTCTTTCCTCCTCGCACTCCTTCGCTGATTCATGAGGCTCAACTTCCACGTCACCACACAATTCCAACATTGAAAAATGCTTAGAATGTGACTTCAAGCTGTCACTTTGCAATCCTTCTAACTTGACATCCTCTCTTTCCCCTGGATTAGAGTTAACATCGACCAATATTGCATTTTTACTAGTTGACTCATTGAGTCGGTTGGCGGACGTTCAATTCTTGATTCCTCAAAGTAAAGCTCACTTTCTTCCTCAGAGGACTCTACTTGGCTTTCTTCCACACACTCTAGTTGTTAGGCATAATGAACATCAACCAATTTTTGCATTTGGTCTTCCAAAGTGTGGATGTGTTCATCATTGTAATTCAAGCCTTGACTCAAGTCCTTGAATGCAAAGTTATGCTTCTCCTCATTTTCAAGAATGGTCTACAACATGAGCATTATTTTCTCATCTTGAGCCTTTGGGAGTTCTTCTTGGTTTTGGTCAAGTGCCAAGGAAGGATTTTCATTTTTGACCTCCAAGAGAGAGTCTTGGTTTTTATTCACTTCCGAGGCTTTTTGAGCCCTTGAGGCTTCTATCAACTCATCCATTTGCGAGTGCAACGGTTCAAGTGCCACGTCATTTTGGATACTAGTCTCCAAAAGATGTTCCAAGGCATGTTGCTCTTTGTTTCCTTCCTCAAGTAGACACTCCAACATGAGTTTGAACTCTCCATTTTTGCCATGCTCAACTTCTTCAATTCCGTAGCCCTAAAATTTTCATCACAAGAAGCAAACTCATCATAGTAGGGGCTTGGGGAAGGGAAGGTCAAATATGCACAATAATCCCAATGACCATTTTGGCAACCACACTTATCACAAATACTCCAACCTTGGGGTTGAGATTGTGCGCACAATCCACCCCCGGGAGAATTTAAGCAATGTTTAAGTGTGGTCCACCACAATAAGAACAAGGGTTGTCAAAATATGAACAACTCCCATCCGACCAGTTATCGTTATATGATGCAATTTTTCAAGATGAAAATAAAAACGAGAAACTATTAAGAAAAATAGACCCAAGGTAAGAAAAATAATTACAAAAGTATTAACAAGTTTGGATCAAAGCACTTTTGCTTATTTCTCAAACAACCTAAATTACGCCAAGTTGTTCCCTGGCAACGGCGCCAAATTTGGTAACGTCCAAATCCACCGCTAAAAAGCAATTGATACGGTCGCAACAATATAATTACCCAACTATGAGTCGGGGTCGAATCCCACAGAGAACAATGTGTAGGCGATCAGGAATGTAAGAGAACTATCGCTAGTCGCGCAGTGCCAATCAATAAGAATTTTGGGTTGAAAATTGTTTTTAATATCTAAGATGCGAAAATGTAAACTAACCTAGAAATCAAGTAAAATGATCAATGGCTACAAGTATGAAAGCATCAGGAATTACACTCAAGTAACGATCCAATGTATCTCACGATTTTACAAATATGAGCGAGTTTATGTTAATTAGCCACAGATAATAATTCTTGATTAGCTTCTTTCGAATACTAACAAGACTTCCTAATTGAATTATCCCTAATCACAATTAGAAGATTAAGCACACCCGAAAGGCTACGAGTAGTTCAATCCTATTCCTTGGTAGAATCTATAAAATGAGGGTTAGCGCCTCAAGTTCTTGTTAATTAATCTTTCCCAACCCCAAACTATTTTTCCCAAAATTAATTTGGAGTTAATGGGCGAGTCCTAGGATTAGCTAATCCCTTTGGAAACATTAAAGAACAAGAATAACTAAAGAAACAACAACTCACTTCATTAATATAGAAAAATCATTAAATACATAAGCACAACAAGGTATAAAATTCACACTTTCATTATGAATATTCCCATAAACAAGATTCAAGTGTTGGATAAAATACTACACACTTAAATATTCAATACAAAGCGAGGAAATGAAGAAACAAACATAAATGGGTAAGAAAACCTTAACCACAAGCTTTAATCTTCACTACCCAAGTGTGTTTGTGCAAAACCCTAGCCTCCAACTTGTTCTTTCTAGTCTAAGAGACTAAAAATAAGCCAAAGATGTTCCAAAAGTCTTCTTGGACGAGTATAAAATGATTTGGGGTGAGAAAGTATGAAATGCCAAAATTGCCCAGAACTATCCCAGCTTATCTCGCATTTGCGAGATTCATATCACATTTGCGAAGCTGCCCTTTTTACACTTTGTTCGCATTTGCGAACATTACTTCGCATTTGCGAAGGCTACCAAATTTCGGTGGAGTTCTCATTTGCGAGTTTAATCTCGTATTTGTGATGGCTGCCCTATTGCTCTTGGGTTCGCATTTCCCAGTTACGTCTCGTATTTGCGAGCTTAGAGGGCCTTGCCCAGATTTTCCCTTCTTTTGGCTTCATTTTGAGTCGTTTTCACTTGGTTTCTTCGACATCACTTCTAAGTCACATTCACCCTATAAAGTAGAAGTAATTGACATTAAATGCACGATTTTATCACCATAAACATAGCAAAAGTATAGTTTAAAGGCAAGATAAGTCGGTAAAATACCAACTTATCACCCTTGCGATTTTCTGGCATAAGCAAACCCGGTCTCTCAAGGAATACCAGCTAACATCCTATCTCTTCAAGCAAAGGGGTCACTTCCAGGTCCTTGAAGTGAAACACTGATTTATCACTGTCCCAAAATAAAGTTGCAGCCTCTATGTTTTTGTTGTCGGGCAGGATTTCCAAAAGAGAAGGTAAATTCCCCAAATATTTGCAGATGAGAGTCTGATCTCTTGAGTGAAGGTCTTACCACAAACTTAGCAACATTGGGTGAATGTTGGTTACCATGCCGAATGTGGGGACCTCGTGCCTCATTTTCTGCAAAACAAAGTGTTAGACCCCTACCCCCACCGGACTCGTCTTTTGAACCAATAATTCGCATAAGAACATTTAGTTCTCCAAATAAATGCACAGAACATGGTGATGTCCGTTTTGGGTTCTAAGGAAACCTGGTGGACTTTGGATAGGGCAATCTTAAAGAGTCATTATGTGGACAACATAACTGACTCGGCTAGGTTTGATAGTGATGCATGCATAATTAAATAGAATAAGGTGTCCATGGGGTATTAGACCGGTACCCTTGAGCAGACAACTAAAGAGGGAAAGGCACAAAACCATCAACTGCACCGCTGATCGACTAGTTTCACCGCAAATATGCCATTGCAAAATTTAGGGGGTGATAATATCGGAAGAGCACAATCACTCATTATAAGCGTTGCTATGGTATTTTATTTGGCACGAGTTGAATATGATGTTGAAGATGCGATTACAAGGATGAAAAAAATTTCCATATATTTGCATGTTCATAAAGCAATAATTACAATAATTGCTCGTATTTACAACAATATTGAAGGAAAGGGGTAAAAACAAGAAAAGAATAACAAAAGCCAAGCCAGTTTCGAAGTAGAAGAGAGATAAAGACATTAAAGGAAAGCAATAAAGAAGCAATCAGGTCACAAATAAGAAGTAATGGTAAAATCCTAAAGAAATATCCCCCGAAAAGTCTCCATGATATCGACACCCCTTTTTTCTCGTGAAATCAGGTTTGCGACATTTGGGAAGACAACTCTGTTCCCGTTTGGGATTTGGGTTTTTGATTGAAGAGTCTCCACCTAATGATTAAGTGCATTAGGACAATAAGAAGGATTTTGGGTTGAAGAAACCAGACTTCGGGTAAGGGCTAGAAATTAGCTCGTGGGGAAGGTGTTAGGCACCCCTCAAGATCCACTAGTGTAATTTCTGACCATCTTATATTGTGACTTAAAATGCAAACAACAAGCAGTCAAACAAGCATTACAAATACAAAGGGGTCTTCAAATGATAGTTGCAAGAAGTTAGAAACTTTAAATAAACCAAAATTTGATAGGAGAAACAATTTTTTATTCTATATAAATGAGTAAAGGAAGGGAACTCCATACAGTTGAAACGAATTTTTCTATATAAAAATGAAATTTGCGAAAGAAAAATAGTTGAAATAAAAGTGGACAAATAATGGAATGGGTCCTAGGTTTACACATAATATGGATCACCCCACACAATACCGGGTAACCGTTTATACATGTGGTGTTATCGCGTGGTCATCATATCTATATCTACCATTTCCACCCCATTAAGGTATTAAAGCGCGGAATAGTATCATTACCTATCGTATGCTATTACCCGTCCCAATCCTATCAATCCCAGAGGCATATGGGATTACTAATCCTAAAAGGGAGGAAGCAAAAGCTTTTGATAGTTTTCAAAGGATAAAATGCTAAGGCGACAATCAAAACATATACAACATGTATTGGGAAAGCAATTAAGCAAATACGACTCAAATAAACCTCCTTGGATCAAAGGTAAACATATAGACTAGCATGTCTTACACATACTGGTTATGGTTTGAATTAAAACTTAAACATTAAGGAGGAAGACTGGCTTATTACATGTTTGAGATAAGAAACTGGAATCAGGTCTGCCTGCTGGCTGGAATTACTAGACTGATGCAGTTATAGTTTTTACCTTAAAGCTTGCCTAGGCATTAAAAGGAACTTATTGGCATGATGTCTATCAATTCAAAAAGAAGTAAACTAATTGTAGAAAAGAATTATTGATTGCAGGGACGTTGTTGTTACTGATTTTTTAAAAAAAAACATGACACCTATGGTTTGGTAGATAGCCCTATAGGCATGTTTTCTAGGCGTCACTGATTTTAAGCGCTATTATCATGCAAAAGTCTTATAGGCAGGTCATCTATATGTAATTAGTTATTCAAATGCTATAACAGGTTTGTCTAGTGACAGATGCATATGCAAAAATGCGAAAGTCCTATAGGCATATCATCTTTATGCAGAATTTCAGAGATGACTTATAGGCATGATATCTATATGAAGTGCCGAAAGGCCTATAGCCATGGTTTCTATATAAGATGCAGTATTTCAGAAGTAGTGATTCCTACGAACATGGTATCTATATGAAAATGCAGAATTTCAGAAGTCGTAATTCCCTATGAATATGGTATCTATATGAAATGCAATGTTTCAAAAATAATGTTTTCCCATGAACATGGTATCTATATGGTGAAAATGCAATGTTTTAGAAATAGTGTTTCCCTATGAACATGGTATCTAGATGAAATGCAATGTTTCAGAAAATAGTGTTTCCTTATGAACATTGTATCTATATGGTGAAAATGCAGAAACTTAAAGACATATTTTCTAATGCAAAAGTGGAACAACTAATAGGCAAGATTTCTACATGTAAACATATAGGCAGAACTTCTACATGCAATGCATAAGCGAAGGAGCAGGCGGTGATTGAAAAAAGTAAATACCTAAAGCAATATGTCTACCCATATGCATATATAAGTCACCTTCCCCTTTTACTATATCCCCATAGTTATTACAGATTATTAAAGGCCCGAATGAATAAAGAAAAGTAAAGTACATCAGAAGCTAAACAGTCCCAGCCAAGGAGAGCCTGACTTAGATTTCTGTCTGAAGCATGAAGTGAACCAACTCCCAATATCAGATTTCCAAAGCTTTTCTCTAATTTGGGATGTGTTAAAGTTTCCTAAGAATCTCAAATGTATTTCGGGCAGTTCTTACACCCAAATATATTGCAGAATTGAATTATGGTGTAGTGTGGAAGGGCCAGCCCTCAAATGTCCAAATTCAGAGGGAAACTCAAGGTTCCCAAGGTAGGGCTCATTGGAGGGGGCTGAATTTAGGGTCTAAGAGCAAGTGAAAGTGCAATAAAAGGGGAAGAGGGAAGCTGGTGGTCAGGCCTAGCAATTTGGGGTGCTGGCACACCCCTGACCAGCTTGTCAGTTCAAATTTAGGAGTTAAGACCTGTTGAAGGTCAGGTTCAGCCATAGACATCAATTTGGGTGTTGCTAGGCTATACCTTAACTCAGCACACATAGGGGAATGTGGTATGGGGGAGCTGAAAGAGACAAGAGCAGGGTGTGGGCATACCCAGCAATAGGGAATGCAAACATGCCCACAAGCCTGTTACGTTATTTAGAGGCTAGGATCCAGAAGATCTAGTTTTAATCTATGGACAACAACTTGTATATTGCCATGTTTTAAACCATAGCTCAAACACATAAATGTGTAGGGAGTAGGCATTCATTGAATTTGCAGGAAAGTAAAGCAAACAGTAGTATATGAACTGTCAAACTCTGCAGGTAACAGACATAGATATAAATACTATAAGTAAACACATTAGGATTATGCTGGGAATTGAGTTAAGACATACCAGTTTAAAGAGATAAACAAAGTAGAAGCAGCAATCTTGTGAAAGCCAAAGTGCCGACAAAGAATACTTAAAAGATATTGTGAAAATTGTAAGTATGAAGTCTGAAGTGTATTTAGTTCTTTTTTTGTGAAAGGAGGTTCGAGTATTTACAGTTTGAAAATAGGGAGAAGTAAGGGAAGAATCATGGTAATTATGGAACTTTGTATCAATTACAATCAATCAACATAAGCACTTCCTTTAGTTAATGAGTTTAAACTCAAACGTTAATGGTCATCAAGAAGTTAAGGAAAGAAATCAAGTGAACAGCTTGTATAAAGTAGGAAATTAGGGGTAAATACATAGGGGTCTAACTAAGGAAAGAATCTTTAAAATAAACGGTTAGCCCAAATAAGGTAAGAACACAGTAAATCAATTAGTACATAGTAAATCAAGGAATCAGGGATTCAAAAATACCAATGAACCAGTTCAGAAAATAGGGGAATCGAAAGGCTAAAGAAAGTTTTTCAAATGAAACGGGGAAAAATAAGGAAAGAATCAACCAGGCTTACACAAAGAGGTCTGAAATTAGTCCAAAATCTAAGGTTATTTTAGAGGGACATTCAGCGTGTAAAAAGAGTGCACAAACATTAGGCATGCAAGGTCAAACAATGGTAAAGAGAAACAGTAACAATAACTACGCAGCCAGTAGATAATGAAACATGATAGTCATATAGGTTGATTCAGTAATAGGGAGAAAGGGGAATCAAAAGCATGCTAAAAGAGTTAAGTAAACAACCCTTCTGGAGAGTATAGCTTAGTTCAAAGATTGCAAGAAACCAAATCACGTAAGGAACAGAAGTTAAAACAAGAAGGACCTTGAACCCAATCTAGTGACTTCGAGTAGACGAAACAGTTTTCAGAAACACAAATAGGCCCGAAATAATTAAATCTTTGAGATCAAATCAATTTAGAGATGAGAGCCTGACAAACCACATAGCAGATAACCTCAGAAGAAACATTCAGAAACCCCAAAAACCAAGTTTCTTGACATGCAAGTTCTAGAACGTCATAAAGGGTCACACTAAAAGGAAAACACATAAAAGCACAGTAGAAGTACAACATAAGAAACACGGTGAAGAACAACATAAGAAACATGATAGAACATGTTAAAAGAAATCAGAAAAGCTTTGAAATAACTTAACAAAACCCTAAATCATAAAAGATAAAGGTTTTGAAAACAAAGTTTTGAAGGAAATCTCGAAAAAATGCTCAGAAGCCCTAGGAGAACACAAATCTACAATGAATCTAAAAGAATCAGAAGAAACTCGAAGGTTTTAGGGTTTTAGAAGAACCCCAAGTAGCGAGAAAGGCTTGGAAAATCACGATCTAAGCAGGAGATATCCAAAACCAAACTTAAACAACCATGATCGGTCGGAGCAAGGCCGGGTCAAGCCAAAGGACTCGAATCAAATAAGGTCTGGGCCAAGACTCTCTAAGGTCTGGTCTAGAAACCAAGATAATCAAGCACGTAGGAGTCTCATGAGGCAGGTACAAGCCTTTAATTGCTTTGGAGGCCATGGATTCAGGCGACTTTAGGTGGTAATCAGAGGGAGGCGGCTAGGGTTAGGTTTAGGTCTCAGGGAGTTAGAGAGAAAAGAGGATTTTACGGTGGGAGTTTGGTACGAGTGAATTAGGTTAGGGGGTCGTTTGAGTTTAATTAAGGATGGGTCAATGTGGACCGTTGATCTGAGTGATCAATGGTCAAGATTGAATATGGGTAGGTGGGGTTTCAGGTTCGGGCATGATAGAAGAGGGTGTGGGTCGAGTTTTAGTTACAATTGGTTGGGAATTGGGGTCCAAATTTAGGCTACAATTGAAAGCCAATTTGGCTATATATTAAATAGTCACTTTTCCAATTTAATTTTATAAAAATAGTGGAAATGATTTTAAAAGTAAATTAAAAGTACTGAATCAATTAATAATACATAAATATTAATTAAAAATACTCGGACTAATTTTTCAATTATGAAATATTATGAATTGTAAAATAGGCTATAATTGCAATTATATGCAATTTAGCTTTAAAAATACCAAATAAATTTGTAAAAAATATGTAAAAATCACCTTAAATATATTTTAGTGTAAATATGAGAATAAAATAAGTAATTCACCAAAATGATAATTTAGAAATAGTTATTGGGTTTTGCACTGCTAAAATAGACAATAAATTGGTTTTGGAAATTTTCAAAAATTTGGAAAAAATACCAAACCGCTTGGCTATGCTTATGTATGCATATATATATGTTATTTTAAAAGTATTTTGGGGTATAAAAAATATTTAAGAAAAAATTGGGTATCAACAATACCCAAATAGTGTGTCCAAGTTTTGGGGAGCATTTTTGCGGTCCATTATGCGGTCTGCATGTCAACTTTGAGATCATATTAGATCTGATTCGGGGCTCCTATTTTCTAATTTTTAAATCCAACCCCACTCCATTTCTTGTTATTTTACAACATAGAGGAGAGGGGGGGGGGGGAATTCTTCATCAATCTCTCCTTAAATCCTTGCCGAAATCCTTGAAGATTGCCAATTGAAGCTACTAGATATTCACCTAAGAGGTAAGAACTGTACCCTTCTCAATAATTTTAAAATTTCTGCTAAAAGAAGTAATTAGCAAATGGGTACATGGGTATAAGGCTGGTAATCTTGCATGCATAGGAGGTAATGAGATATGGGTAGGATAAGAACTAAAAAGAATCGAATATGGGGTATAAAATGATAGAAATTTCTCTCAAAAAGGACCTAAGATTCACAATGCACCTTTAGTGTTTAATAATATGCCCAAATGAGCTAGAATGTCTCTAATTCTTGGGTCAATTGTAAATCTTACACAAGATATCGATATGCTAAGAGTTCCAGAATTTTGTAAGGATTAAGAGGCTACATTGAGGTATGTATGGCTAAAACCCCTTTTAATTAGAAATTGAGCTCCGTTGGCCATTTTGCAGGTATGGTAAGACTAGAAATGGTTGATGTATTGATTATTATTTCACATTATTTGATTTTTAGTTATATGCATAAAGGATGTGCCTCAATGTGAGTAATATATTATTCTTGATAATTAGAGAAGTGTGAAGAATACGAACTATGTGTTGAAAAGGCTTAGGCTATAAGTAAGATTAATACTGAGACTAACATTCTAACTATGAGAAAATTTACTTGTGCTTGTAACGTGAATAGCTTCTCTATGCCTATGACCATGAAATTGCAAGATGGATATCGAAAATGGAACAATGTGATAACTATGGCCCTAAGTGACAATGAATTGATATGAGCTATGTGAAACAAAGAATTGAATGAGATGATTAATGAGAAAGGAACAACGCCTAGGTAAGATGGCCTAGCCGATCGAATCGTGATTGGACACCATGCCGCACACATGGTGGTAATGTGCTAACATTGAATTCCGGAAAAAATAAAATAAAATAGTGATTGAGATATATGCGTCAAATAAGGCAACCTAGCCAATCGGGTCGTGATTGGACTCCGCTCAAGATAGCGATGGTATGGAGGACAGTGATGAACATATGAAAGAAATGCCCCAAGCTAAGTTATGAAAATTATGTGAAAGAATATATGGTTCATGTATTTGATGATGTGGTGTCAGGTTAAAACCTTTGATTTGCTCTTGTGATTTCCGTGTTCCTGCTTGATAGTTCTTTCTAGTAAAATGGTGCTTAGTTATACATACTAGTACTATTCCATGGTACTAAAGTCCCTTTTGTCGGGGCCGCTACATTATTAAATGAATGTAGGTGGCTCCATAGTGGATAGTGCCGATCCTGTGTACCGGAGCATCCTTCTTCTCAAGATCATGGTGAGCTGCTTCTCCTTCAAGGAGCTATATTGCATATCATTTTATTGTGGACATTCCCTTTTGAGGTATAGTCGGGGCCTTGTTGCCGGCGTTGTCATATTTATCTTTGGTATCCTTAGAGGCTCCGTAGATATATATATGGGTCATGTGCGGGTGTTGGATGGGTGTACTAACTATATTATAGTTCTAGCTCTCGCCTCTTTAAAGTACAAATGTATGAAATCATGGAACTCATCTATGGTTTAATGTTGTGTTTTAAAATGAAGTGGTAATGTGGTATGGACTATCTCCCTTGTTGAATAAATGAAGCATGATCCCTTATTCTTATTGAGTCGGGTAGGTAGTGTCTGATAAGGCTTGCTCGGTTGGGATCACTCGATTGAGCGTCGGTCGTGCCCCCCCCCCCTCCGAGGTTGGCGCGTGACACATAGATAAGAAAACTTTCATTTCCAGCAGAGGCTACGCTCAACTCCATGTCATGGGCATGAGTCACAAGTTCTTCAAATGTGCCAGGCTTGATACCTTGCAAGATGTAGCATAGTCCCCAATGCATGCCTTGGATGAACATCTCTATGCCCGAAGCTTTACTAAGCATGTCTTTGCAATTGAGGCTTTCATTCCTCCAACGATTGATAGAGTCGATAACTGGCTCACCCTTTCATTGACGAGTATTTGTAACTTCTATCATACTCACAGTACGTATCGTGCTATAAAAGGGATTAAGGAATTCTTGTTCTAGTTGATCCCAGCTATCAATAGATCCAGCCTCGAGGCCCATGTACCGATCAGAAGAATTTCCTTTAATGAGCGGACAAACTACTTGACGAGGTAATCTCCATAATCCCAGCATTATTTCATATCTCAACGAAGTGCACCACATGTTGCTTTGGATTGACTTGGCCATCAAATTATTGAAATTTTGGAGGTAGATAGCTAGCAGTCATCTTCAACATATCGATACTTGAAGTGTACGACTTTGCATAGGTAAAGAGGACTTGGAAGTGACTTCATATTTTTTTTTTAATAGTCCCTTCAATGAACCCTTTAGTTGATTAATTGGAATCATCCCTTCCGAAGAGGCTGGAATTTCCTTAAGGGATGCAAATTGTCGTAGGGAAGGATCAATCTCTTGAACTTCTGGGAGTTTTCCAGGTGTATGAGTGGATTCTTCTTCCATCAATATTCTCACCCTATCTGTTAGCTTGTCAATTCTAGCATATTGATTTTGCATGCATTTGGTCAAGCCAGCGATTTCTTCTGACAAGTTTTCCAACTGCTCCTCCACAGATAAAGTGTTTGTCACCATATCTTGCATGATTGTTGTGGACGATGGAAAGTAGCATGGATTGTCACACAGATTGATCTTTGATTGACTTATGCTATGTGGTATAAGTGGGGAGGATCCATCACTTGAAGCATCATCATTTTCCTTCACATCAGATTTCTTGATCCGGAGAGGTCAAGCATAGCAACCGTTTACTTGATCTTTTCAGGAACATCGCTTCCTCCTTCAGGAGCGTTTGTGGAAGATCTTGCTCCTTGTGAGGATAAAAGGTAGATGCGGACGACACTTGGGGTTCTTTTTTTTTCTAACGAGCTTGATCTTATCCTCGTAACTGGTCTAAAGCTTCCAAAGATAACTTCAAGTATGTTTCCCACTTCAGCATAGAACCTGGAATTATCAGTCTTAGTAGAAGTTGAACTAGAGTTGATTTTTCTTGAAGTCATTTCGATGTTCTTGAACTTTGGTGATTGAAAATATGAGATGAGAGATAAAAATTATCCCATTAGGAATGCCAGAATATGCAAATAATAAATTTGCTTTAAGGAAATAAAACCAAGACCGAAAAATATTACAACAATCGTAGTATTTTATTTTAAATATTTGAGCGTACGATCTCTATGAATCCTCTGATTCTATTCTTCAACAGTAAATAAAAGAGCTTTGGAGCCTAATATTGAATTTTATTTTGTTGTCAGCCAAGTGCTTGAGGCCTAATCTTGATCTTGACGTATTTTAATCCAAGGGATTGCTACTTCTTCTTGAATCTTCTTCTTGATCTTTTAATCCTTAGAACACTTGAATGCTTGTAGGTTTAAGAGAAACATGCAACGTTTGATGTATGAGCTCTCTCTTCCTTCTTGTTATAATTTCTGGTGTTTTTCGGGGTTATGAAGACCCTTATTTATAGTTGTGGGAGGGAAGAGTTATGATAAGAACAAACTCTTTTCGATCAATCAAATTGAAATGTGACAAGATTACGTTTGATTGTCCAGAATATATTACTTGCATACATTGCGCAATTTTATTAACTATGATTTAGCACACCTTGTCATTTTGATTATTTAGATAATGGGCTACTTGCTTAAGTGTCACAAGTAGCCGACACTTTAGTGCTGTTACGTTTGGGCCTTTCAATTTGCTGATTTGCTCTTCAATCTTCGCTTGTGATTCGCGAATCATATATTAGGACTCAACTTCATACTCCAAACCCCAAAGTTGGCATATCTTTTTTGACTATATATTTCCTTTTTCTTGCTTGTTGCCCTAACAACTAGCAGGCGAAATTATTCGAGGGATATTTTGTCTTTTCCAAAATATTTACTTGTAAAATAATATAGTTAAGTTTGTTATGCAAATTAAAGACACGAAATTAATTTAATCTAAAAATAATAAAAAAATAGATTAAAAATGAGATTTAGCAATTGAAATTAAAAGAGAGGACAATCCTGGCTCTGAGTGCAATATTTTCGATGACAGAAATAAGAGCAATGATAAAAAATAAATAAAGTTGTTTCATTGAAAGCAAAAGTGAAATATAACATATGTTTGTCAAAAATTTTGTATGATACAATGGCTGTTGAACCTGTTATTTATAGGCAATGTTTTAAAAGATGGGGGCGTGAGGCGAGACATTTTACCTCCGACGAGGCGTAAGTCCTGAGACATGGTGCGTAAGTCCCATGAATCTTAAAATTTTACTAATTTCAAGAATTTTAAAATATTATAAAATAAAAAATAGTTGTAAAAATTATATTAAACTCACAAAATTATAACAACTAATCTAATTATAATACGGAGATAACTCGACTATGAATAATACGAAAAGTATGACATATATCATAATATGAAAATTAAGTACAACGTAGTAAAACTTAAACAACAATAATAATGTATTCGATACAAAATCTTATGTGTATCTCTTAATGAGCTATGAATCTTGAAAGAATTTCGATATTATAATTTGATATTTTTTTAAAACACTCCTTTTATTTAATATGTTTTTAATTTGAAAAAACTTATATAAAAACATAGACTATAATTCAAATATGACTCTCTAGCATATTCATAGTATACCTAGAGAAACAAGCTCCTAGGATCAAGCCCTACTTTAATAATAATAAAAGTGTTATTGATGAATATATAACGGCAGTGCAACAATTTTCTATTTAATGTTAGAGAATATTTTCTCATTGAATGCTATTTGATATCAAACCCTTGATCTTCTCTCATTAATTATGTTTCCTTTAGGATTTACTTAGCGTTTATCATATTCGTTGTGTTCAGTATTAGTCTTTGTCTGACTTATTTTTTACTTGTTTTTAGTTTTACCTGTCATACGATCATTCGATCATCTATTATGAACTAATTTTACTTTGTATACTACAGTTATCATTATTTTAACCTATGTGTATGCACGTTTAATACTTCATACTTAACCATATTCGACAGATATGTTTATGTATGTATTATCAAAATCATAATATTCAAAGAAGGCAAGAAATACTTTTCAATGCTTTCTGTCCTTTTGAGGGGTGAAAAAAGGGTGAAAGTGAAATTGAATGCTCTAAGTTGAGTGTAAGGGTAACTTAATAAAAAAAGAATTAACTTATTTCTTGAAAACAAGTAATGCAATGATTTATACAAGTATATAATATAATGTATATTGATAAGGTAAAGTAAACACGTGTGGCGGGCGGTTAAAAGTGCAAGAAATAACGTGCCGCTTGGATAGCTGTAACGCTCCTTTCACGTCTTCTGGAGCTGCCAGCTGTTAACGGACAACCAGCCACTCATACAACATTACCGCATTATTCAATAGTCAATTATTGGCTTGTTACTCCTTTCTTCCTTTTCTTTTCAATATATTTTCTTTTTCTTTTTGTCTTTTGTCATCAATTGCCTTGGGAATGGGAAATAAAATCCTCAAGTTTATCATCTTTATGATTTCCATTGCCCATATTAAATGCATTGCTTTGACTTCAGATAATTAATTGACATCGAAGAAATTCAAAACAAATATCTTTAACTCAAAGGTACTACATACATATGGTCAACTCTTCTCACCCACCCATTCAAAATAATAAATGTTCTGAATATTTTTATAAATATTAAAGAAATTTTTTTTAGCATTAATTAGTAATAAAATTAATTATATTTATTTTTATTATTTTATATAAATACTTATAATACATATTCTAATATTATTTACTTCAAAGGATAATATAAAAAGAAATAATTAATTTATTTTTGAAATCTAAAAAAATTATTTATTTTGAATTAAAAAAATAAAAAAAATTATTTATTTTGGACCGGAGGGATCGAAGGAAGTAATAAATTGTAGGAATTCTAAAGATTCTCAAATTGGGGTTTTTTTTTTAAATCTGAGGGATAAACTAATAGACTATCTAGAGATCAAATAAAATAGTACTTGCCGTTAGAGGCTTCTGGGTTTATCCAAAATCAAGTAAAATAGGAAAGGTACAATTCATAATTGTTTTTGTTATCATTTGACGAACTCGCTGGACTAAGTAATTGTTTAAATTATAGGCGTGAGCACATTTTTTGTTTGTAGTGTCATTTAAGGAATACACAAAATCAATTTGAAGAAACATGGCAATATTATAGAGCATAGAAAGCAAAGTCATAAGAGTATAGCATATCACAGTCTGTATCTGAAAATAAGGTAGAAAGATAGAGTGGTAATGAGAAGTTTTATTGTGTTTCTCCTCCGATTTATATTAGTTGTGTGCGGCTTTTTATTTTCTTTTATAAATTTGTGAACCTTAAATTTTACATTTTGGGATTCATAAAATTTGGGTTCATAAAACTGTGAAAAAAAAAAGATATCTCATATAACTAGTGTTAGTTATATGAGATACAAAATAAAATTTTATAGATGTAATTAATGGAAAAATATATATGCATTAGATATTTACACCAAACCAATACATACATGATATATGTTTTGCATATATTTTCCAATTATTTAACCATACTAAATTATATGTATTTTAATCTAATTAAATTTATTAATTATGATAAATTAATATAGTTTGGTGTAATCATTTAGTATAAATAAATTTTTACCGTAATATAGTGCCAACTAAGAGACGATGTAGCGGCAGCTGCTGACAAACGTGCATTCTTTCTGTGCGAAGTACTGGAGTAAAAGTAATATTTTTTTATATTGTATTTCGAAATTTGATTTTTATTTTTTTAAATTTTTAATTAATAGTGATAATTTTTAAAATTAGAGAGATTTATGATATATTTTAGATCACAGATTCTTTTTTTTTTATTTTCATATTTAATCGTGCATTCATCTGGATAGAGGATGTATTTAATTGGTCTATTAGTTTTGTGAATTTTTTTTTAATGACAATTTTCCCAAAACGAATTAAGTACTACTATTGTTTATATGTAAGATATTTGGTGGGGTTTGGATATAAGAATCGTAAAATTCCAGAAAAAAGTAAAAAAGAATTCAAGTAAAAATGATATTTGAAAATTAAAGTTGTGTTTGAATATGAATATAATTTTGATTTAGGTTTAAAATTTTGTGAGTGATTTGAGTAAAATTTTGAAAAATAGTATTTCAGAGTTTTTCAAATTTTTGAAAAATTTTAAAAAATTCATCTTCAAGTTAAAATTTAAAATTTATGGTCAAACACTGATTTCGAAAAGATATAATTTTTTTTTGGTAAAAAAAGTGAAATTTTTCTTAGCTCTTGATTGAAACTAAAACACAAAAAAATTTAGCGTTACCTTTTATTCAAATGGTAAGAGTTACGTCATCCTATTTCGGGTGAATGCGAAGTTTTTGAAAGCTCATTAACTTTGACTGGACAGTTCACAAAAAAGAAAAAATTGTTTTTTACAACTAGCAAACTTTTAAAGTACTACAAAAAAGAAAAGGAAACCAAATTTGTATTTCAAAAAGTAAATTTTTCTCTTCATGGCTACCTAATCGTTGCGTCCACATGGGATGGATTTGAGTTTTTTGTGCTGCTTGGGCAATCCTCACCTCATAAGTTAGCTTTTGGGGTTCAGTTAGGCCCAAAGTCTATTCTTATTATAGTATCAGAGCCAGGCCCATCTCAATTATTGTTACCGATGTTGTGCCTCCATTTATGTTGTCCACGCTCCAAAGATCTGGGCGTGATGGGGTTTGTTGAGTTGTACCACATCGGAGAGATTTGAGGTTCGTGATCGTCATATATGGCTTGAGCAATGCTCATCTCATAAGCTAAATTTTGGGGTTGAGTTAGGCCCAAAGTCCATTCTTATGCTAATTAATCGAGCGGAAGTGTGCGTGTATATTGTATTATTATATATACACGCAGATACACTCCAACACCAAATTTAGCAGTGTTCCCAAGTTTCAGGTGACTTTTTATCTTCTGCAAATTTCTTTAGTTTGCTAAGTATAATATTATGCATATCTATCCAGTTCTGATTGCTGCATTTGTCCCACAAATTCTGTATTCATTTTTGATGAATAATGCAACGCTTTGGGTTTTACACAACTTGAGATTTCTTCTTTCTTTTTCACTTTTCCATTTTTAAACTCAATTTTTATGGGTTACTCATTCTTCAATGCAATTTCGTTGTCTCCCTTCTCTTTTTGTCTTTTGTCTTTTTCTTTTCTCCATACTTCATTGCTGCAAAATAAATTATTCAGTATGTGTTTCCTTTCTGTACACAAGCTTCTATACATGCATCACTTCCCTGTAATCTTTTAATGTTCTTGTATTGGCAGGGCAACTTTTTTTTTAAATTTTAAATCTATTGGTCTCATTAAATTTTTTGGGGTTGATAGGAGTTCCACCATTTCTGTTGCTTTTTAACTCACTATTAGTTTTTGATATAAAACTAAAGAAATTTAAGACTAAAGCAATTTGGTTTCACCTCTGTTTTCTATCCAAACACACACACACACACACACACATATATATATATATATATATATATATATATATATATATATATTTCTATTCGGTAATGTTTTCTGAAAATTTTAACACACTCCTTTTAAACTTGGATATACGCTTGAAGGGCAGACATGCCTCTTCTCAGCTCATCTTTTTCTGCATTTAGACCTATAGTCTTTCTGTGTTAGGTAATCTTATAATTGGTTGCTGTTTTCTCTTTTGTTATGCTAAGATCGTGGTATTTATGTTCTGTATATTTATCATATGTCAGAGGAAATTCTTTTATGTCTATGACTTCTATAGTTCAAAAAAGTTGTTCCGCTCTTATTTAAACTCTGCATTATCTCCCTGAAGCTGATTAATTCATAAACAGCGACGTATGATATAGCCTTATCCATTATCTGCTACCCTTTTAGTAAATGTACAAGAATTGATGTCGAGGCAGTTGAGTAAAGAATGTTGGGCTGAATATTTTCATGTCACCGATTTGTGATGATCATGCATATTTAAACTTTAATCGGGACTTGTTTAATGAGTAAATGCATGGCATTTTTAATGCTGACAATTACAATAGAGCTAGAGAATATGATTTATTTGCTGAATTCCATGATGATTTTGGAATGGCTGTGAACGTGAAATTTCCCTTCTTAATGTTAAGTGCAGAATTTCTGTGCTCTTTAGGTTGTTGCTTCTTAGTTATTATTACTGTTAGTGACCTAATCTTAATTGTGGCAGGTGGAGCGTTTGATGAATTAACTCTGGCTCAGTATATTATTTCTAAGACAATCTTTTGTTACTATCTTATGATGGGCTGCTTTCACTCAAAAACAACCACCCAATACACACCTGGTTACGAGGAGCCCACTGTACTTGCTGCTGAGACACCTTGTGAGTATGAATCCTTTACAAAATCTTGGTCATTTGTGCTGTTCAAGTTGAAGTTACAGTCAGCTTGTTTCCTAGCTGTCAAGTTCGACTACTTGTTTAGTTAGATTGCACATTATATGGCCTTAGAGGAGCACTCAAACACCGTCATCCTACAATGCACAAGGAGCTCATATAGTTAAAAGAAGAATCTTCTTAAGGAATAAGAGAAAAAATATTAGTAGAGCTCGGGATGAGGATTCCCACAAATCATTTTACTATGAAAACCACAATATTATGTCTTCTGAGAACGAGGGGTATGGTCTGGTTTTCAATGTGGTTGCTTTAATAGCAATATTAATTTGGCGTCCATCACAATGTTTAGTAGCATGGATGTAAAGTATAGGTAAAAACATGTATCAGCTTGATTATCAGTACAACTGCTAAGCATTTATATGAACTGTTAAAAAATATTGCAGTTACAGTGAGTGAAGTGGAAGCATTATATGAGTTATTCAAAAGAATAAGCAGCTGCATAATTGATGATGGCCTCATTCATAAGGTATATCTCTACTGCTTGCAAATAGAAATGCACATAACTTTACTTGTTTTGGATTCTTAATGTATAATTGATATGGTACCTATCTAGTTTTTAAATCTCTTATGGCTAACTATTCTAATTCATGCAATGTCATCATCAGGAAGAGTTTCAGCTAGCGCTCTTCAGGAACCAAAAAAAGAGGAATCTGTTTGCAGAAAGGGTATGTTTTCTCAGCCAACTTTCATTAAGATGGTCCCTGCCTGTGGATGAATTTTCACAAAATTTTATGCATTGCTTATTAACAGTTTATCACATTAACTCTTATGCTGGAAATCAACTGCTTTTCTTGCATTTGTTTGGACTGCTTTTGTCGATTTCTCTGTTCTCTCTGTCATTCTGAGGCTGTTCATCTCTTCGCTGACTTTCTTCTAAAATTATGCAGATATTTGATCTCTTTGATATTAAGCGCAATGGAGTGATTGAGTTTGGAGAATTTGTCCGATCACTGGGTATCTTCCACCCTAATGCACCAGTAGCTGATAAAATGGCATGTAGGAAATGAACTTTGGTGGCTTTTATACTATCCATATGGTGCCTTTCACTTAGTTCTCATTTTCTCACTTTTAGTCTTCTAATGAAATGCATTATACATGCCTCTTTGTTGACATTGATCCCTCTGGCTTTATATCTTCTGCAGTTGCATTCAGATTATATGATCTAAGGCACACTGGTTATATCGAAAGAGAAGAGGTTGGTATAACAGCTATATTTTTATTATGCTACTTTATCCTCCCCTCGTCTTGATAATCATTTAGCTAAAGGTATATCTCTCTTTATGCAACATCGGTATAATTTGCAGTTGAAAGAGATGGTATTGGCGCTGCTGCATGAATCAGACTTGGTACTATCGGATGATGTAGTTGAGATGATCGTAGATAAGGTGAAGATTGCTCTAAACTATCTTTTACCCAACTGTCAAGATGTAGTCCTTCCGGTGGTCATATTCACAATCTATCTTTTATCTTGTGTGCCAGACATTCAATGATGCGGACACAAAGAGTGACGGGAGGATAGATCCAGAAGAATGGAAGGAATTTGTTTCAAAGAATCCGTCTCTACTAAAGAATATGACACTTCCATATCTTATGTAAGTGTTGCATCACTGAAAACTCAGATAGGTTCATTATGCTTATTAACTATGATTACCCTGAAACCTTCCTTTTACTTTTTCCTGTTTCCTCTTGAGAATTTCTTTTCCTGCAATCAATTTGAATAGTCGAAAAAAGAAAAGTAAATTGCGCTATTATTTTTCAGGGATATAACCTTAGCATTCCCCAGCTTTGTTGTAACCTCTGAAGTTGATGACTCAGAAATTTAGAAATACAAATCGTCCAAGTCGTGTAAAATATCCTTTGCCATATTGGTATTTAGATGACACAATTCTATGGACTGCAAAGGAGTTCAAGAATCAGAAGAACTATTAGGAAATATTGTAAATATCTTTTGTGTATCTTTTTATTATTGGTAGAATATTCTCTCATTAATTGTACAATCCTATAGTTGGTAGGTTTTGATTTTCGTTCATTATTGTACAATCCTAGAGTTGGTAGGTTTTGATTTCTCTGTACTCTATATATACTTTGGTGAGCAATACAAGAAACTCACTTCTCCAAAACTCTCTACATTGTATCATACGCCAGTGGCTTATTGCCAAACAAACCCTAAATACATATTACCCGCTGCCGCCGTAGCTCCTCTCATCGGAGCCCGTCGTCGCCGCCGCTGCACTAATCGGCAGCCCTCTTTTTCTCGACGTCGTTCAGCGCCTCCTCTCCTTGCCTCGCGCTCATGGCCGCCACGACGTCTCCCGTGCCTCTCCAGCCGATTGCCATAAATGCATCGGCTCAAATCCCACTCAAATTGGACTCCATTAATTACCTGGCGTGGAAATTTCAATTTCGAACCCTCCTTACGGGTTACGATCTCCTCGGCTTCTTGGACGGATCGAAGCCATGCCCACCGGCCACTATCGTCGACAACGACGTGACTTCCCTCAATCCAGCATATCCTTACTGGATTCGCCAGGACAACCTTATTCTCAGTGCCATCATCTCGTCGATCACACCGACGATCATCTCCTTCATTGCCGCTGCTGAAACCTCTAAAGAGGCCTGGGACATCCTTGCGCGCACATACGGCACCGCTTCTCGTGGTCGTATCATGGCTCTCAAACAGCAGCTCCACAATCCGGTAAAAGGTTCTAAATCTATTACTGACTTTATGCACGGTATTCGCGTGATTGTGGATGAATTGTCTCTCCTGGGTGTTACCGTTGATTCTGAGGATCTTGTCATAAAGGTTCTTAATGGTCTTGATGACCCGTATGGAACTCTCTCATGCCATCCAAGCCCGTGAGTCTCCCATCTCTTTTGCTGAATTACATGACAAGCTGTTAAGCATGGAGGCTCAGATTACTGCTCGTGTGCCGGCTACCTCCGTCACATCCGACTCGGCTCCATCGGCTGCCTTCGTCGCCGAACAGCAGCCAGTCCGTCACCGATTCGGTAGCCGCGGGCGCGGCCGCATCAGCCGCGGGGCAGTCTCCAGTCGCGGTGGTTACTCCAGCAATGGTCAATCTCGCGGGTACAATGGGAAGTGCCAACTCTGCAGTGAATTTGGCCACTCCGCGCGCCGCTGCCCATCCTATCCCGTCTCCGGCGCCAACCAGCCCCCTTACGGTGGACCATTGCCGCGGCCAGCTTATGCTTCGCCGCCCTATCCAGCTGCTCGCACAGCCCATCACTCTCCGACGATTCCCTCTGCATCCGATTGGATCCTGGACTCTGGTGCCTCTCATCACATAACCTCTGATCTTGCCAACATGTCTCTTCACAGTCCTTACACTGGCTTCGACAATGTGGTTATTGCTAACGGTGAAGGTTTTACAATTACTCATACTGGACAACTTAACAGTCATTCCTCTCTTTTATTACCTGGGGCTCTCTGTGTTCCACATATGCGTAAAAATTTGATCTCTGTTGCCCAATTATGTTGTCACAATAATGTTAACGTTGTTCCTTCTGATACTGATTTTCAGGTGAAGGATCGTCGCACGTGGGAAACGCTCGTTCGCGGCCCACTTAGGGGCAACACCTACTACTGGCCGGCGGCTCCCAGTCTCCCATCTGCCCTCACGGCACAAAAGCTCTCTGCGTCATTGTGGCATTCTCGGTTTGGTCACCCGTCAGCTAAAACCCTGCGTCATTTAGTATCGTCTAGCCGTATAGCGTCTAGTAATGTGTCTGATCTTGCCTGTGTATCTTGCAAACTTCATAAGTGTCATAAGTTACCTTTTTCTGAGTCAAGTCTGTCTTCTACTGCTCCCCTGGAGCTTATTTTCTCCGATGTATGGACCTCTCTGATTATTTCTAATGAAGGGTTTAAATATTATTTCATCTTTGCTGATCATTTCTCTAAGTATGTTTGGTTTTTTCCTTTACGCCGTAAATCTGATGTCTCACAAACCTTCCCCATTTTTAAATCCATTGTAGAGAAATATTTCTCTGCTAAAATCATTACTCTGTATACTGACAATGGGGGTGAATGTCTCGCTTTACGCTCTTTTCTTGCCTCTCATGGCATCTCCCATCTTACGTCACCTCCTCATACTCCTCAGCACAATGGCTATGCTGAACGCCGTCACCGTCATATTGTCGATACTGGTCTCACTCTCCTTCATCATGCCTCTATACCTCTCATTTACTGGCCTTATGCCTTTGCTACAGCAGTCAACCTCATTAATCGTCTTCCCAAGACATATCTCTCGATGCGCTCCTCCTTTGAGTCTCTCTTCCAGAAACGCCCCAACCTTGCCAAATTACGTGTCTTCGGCTGTCAATGCTTCCCTTGGCTTCGGCCCTACACCTCACACAAAATGGAACCCAGATCTGTGTCCTCTTCGGCTACTCTACTACTCAAAGCGCCTATCTCTGCTTTGATCCCTCAACGTCTAAAATCTTCGTCTCGCGTCATGTCACCTTCCATGAAGATGTCTTCCCGTTCTCCAAAATGTCTAACCCCGAGTCTCCCCCTGTACCCATTCCGGTCTCCCTAGAAGTCCTTCCGCTGCCGCCACCAGTACCTGCCGTTGCTCCCACCGGCGATCCTTCACCGGACGCACTCACGGCGCCACCGCCCGCGCCCCTTCCGGCACCGCCAGCGGCCCCTGCCGCCGCTACACCCATTATGCCGCCACCTGCATCCTCTCAGGGTGGTCATCATATGCAGACACGCAGCAAAAATAACATCTTTATGCCCAACAAGAAGTTTGGTATGTCTGCAGTCACCTCTCCTACTGTTACTGAACCTCAGACCCTGTCCAGTGCTATGTCTGATGAGCGTTGGCGCGTTGCTATGTCATCAGAGTTTGATGCTCTGCTATGGAATGGCACTTGGGATCTTGTCCAGCTTGATTCCTCGCAGAATGTTGTGGGTTGCAAGTGGGTTTATCGCATCAAACGCAAGCCTGACAGCACTGTGGATAAGTTCAAAGCCCGGCTTGTTGCAAAGGGCTTTCATCAGCGTCCAGGTGTGGATTTCCAGGAGACTTTCAGTCCGGTTGTTAAGCCGGCAACTGTGCGTTTGGTTCTCAGTATAGCTGTATCCAAGGGCTGGCCTCTTCTTCAAATGGATGTAAACAATGCCTTTCTCCACGGGAGGCTTATAGAGGATGTTTATATGGCACAACCACCGGGCTTTGTTGACAAAGCCTATCCATCTTATGTCAGTAAGTTACAAAAAGCTATTTATGGTCTCAAACAGGCACCGCAGGCATGGTACAGTGCGCTCCGCCAAAGCCTTCTGACCATGGGTTTCGTCAACACAATCTCTGACACTTCGCTCTTCGTCTTTCAGCACTCTGGTATTATGGCCTATTTTTTGGTGTATGTTGATGATCTCATATTGACTGGTAATGATTCTGCTTTCTTGAACCGTAAGATTGACTCTCTTGGGTCTCAATTTTCTCTTAAAGACATGGGTGATCTAAGCTACTTTCTTGCTGTTGAAGTTCTGCGCAGCTCCAAGGGGTGTTTTCTTTCTCAGCGTAAATATGTTGTTGATCTTTTGACTCGTCATAATATGCTAGAGTCAAATCCTGTTCAGACGCCAACAGCGGCGTCAACTCGCCTTCATCTGGCCGACAGCTCGGCCCTTGCCGACGCATCCGCCTATCGACAGGCCCTTGGGGGCCTCCAGTATCTCTCCTTCACTCGTCCTGATATCTCCTTTGCTGTGAATAAACTCTCACAGTTCATGCATGCTCCTACTGTCACTCATTGGGGTGCAGTTAAGCGCCTATTTGGTATCTGAATGGGACGCGTGACGTCTGGCTGCGTTCTTCATCTGCTATACCTCTGCATTGTTTCTCTGATGTTGATTGGGGTAGAAACTGTGGTGACCGCTCCTCAACTGGTGCCTATGTTGTTTTTCTAGGGCCAAATCCTATTTCATGGAGCTCCAATAAGTAGCGTTCCGTTGCACGATCATCTACTGAGGCTGAGTATCGTGCCATTGCTTCTGCTGCCGCTGAAGTACGTTGGCTTCATTCCCTGCTGCACGAGCTTCATGTCCCTCTTCCGGCTGCTCTTACAGTGACAACATTGGCGCCACTTATCTCTGTGCCAACTCCATTGATTATCACTTTGTTCGTCAATTGGTCCAGAATGGGTCCCTTCGTGTTGCTCACGTATCCTCTGCTGATCAGCTTGCTGATGCTCTTACCAAACACTTATCTCGTCCTCGGCTTCTTCTGCTGATGTCCAAGATTGGCGTGTCCTCCGGCCCTCCATCTTGAGGGGGCGTATTAGGAAATATTGTAAATATCTTTTGTGTATCTGTTTATTATTGGTAGAATATTCTCTCATTAATTGTACAATCCTATAGTTGGTAGGTTTTGATTTTCCTTCATTATTGTACAATCCTATAGTTGGTAGGTTTTGATTTCTCCGTACTCTATATATACTTTGATGAGCAATACAAGAAACTCACTTCTCCAAAACTCTCTACAAGAACATCAGGTTGAGTCGGGTCAAAATCCCACGGGGAATTTTTCCGATATAAGAAAAGGGATAGTATTTAAGGAATTAAAAGGGGCACATCATGGATTATCAGCAATCTACATTCACTTAGCAAGAACGTCATGGGTTCAAGCTAGGCTGCTGTATATAATTGTAACATATAGCATTGTTCATACTGTACTTATTCCAAACCCCTCTACTCCTTTTGTTCTCCATCCTGCTGGCCAAAATTTTGACAGTGGTTGATCATTTGTTTTGTTCTTTGTTCCAGTGAACTTAGAAATGTCATTTAATTTTATGTACATCATATATGATTCACTATACTTGTTCTGGAAATTTTCAACTTCCAGCAATGTCAAAAGTTACCATATTGTGGGCCTTCCCATTTTCTCCCCCCTTCAAATTCAGCTAGTTTTATTGTTAATCCTCTAAGTATTATTTACTGAATTTGGGAGTGGAAAAGAAGTTTGCTCTTATTTCATGTATTGTTGTGCTTTTTATTGTACTTGAAGATGCAAAGGCGTGTAATGCAAATAGTTCAACTCAATAATATTGATGATGCTCAGTTCATGACCCTACAAATAGTTTCTAAGTCCTTTCTGTAGGATGAAAGGAAATCCAAACTTGAACAATAAATAATATGCTTTCGAAACCAACTCAACCATATATATATATATATATATATATATATATATATGTATATATATATATATATGTATATATATATATATATATATAAACTAGATAATGATATAAATATGTAATTAGAATGACTAACTTCTTAAAAAGGTTGCACAAACCCTCCACGGACCAAGAATCTAGGGCTGCAGTCTTCTGCTATACTCCAGTAAGACCTTGGATTAAATTGCTTTGAGTGGGCAATAACAATACAACTCTAAGTGCGCGTTTGGACATAAAAATCGTAAAATTTCAAAACAAAAAAAGTGACAAAAATTTCAAGTGAAAATGCTATTTGAAAACTAGAGTTATGACAGGAATATAGTTTGGGTTATTTTTGAAGTTTAGTGATATATATATATATATATATATGTATATATATATATACATATATATATATATATACATATATATATATATATACATATATATATATACATATATATATATATATAAACTAGATAATGATATAAATATGTAATTAGAATGACTAACTTCTTAAAAAGGTTGCACAAACCCTCCACGGACCAAGAATCTAGGGCTGCAGTCTTCTGCTATACTCCAGTAAGACCTTGGATTAAATTGCTTTGAGTGGGCAATAACAATACAACTCTAAGTGCGCGTTTGGACATAAAAATCGTAAAATTTCAAAACAAAAAAAGTGACAAAAATTTCAAGTGAAAATGCTATTTGAAAACTAGAGTTATGACAGGAATATAGTTTGGGTTATTTTTGAAGTTTAGTGAGTAATTTGAGTCAATATATTAAATTTTCTTTTGATGTTTTTAAAATTTTTGAAAAGTTCCAAAATGTTTCGTCAAGTGAAAATCGGATATTTTATGAACAAACGCGAATTTCAAAAAAAAGTAAAAATATTTCCAAAAAGGAAAAAACTTCTTATGCCCAGACGGGCTCTAAAAGTTGAGTTATTGGATGAAAAACGTATTCTTTATGTAGACCCATTTTTCAGCCGAAGGAGGGCTCCAAAAACATGTGGGAATCTTCTTTTGCAAGTAGAATCCTACTCTAACACTCAGGGATGACTTTTCTCCCAAGTTATGTTTTATCAAGTTAGTCCAGGTTTTTACGAGGTATAATAGCGATCCAAAAATAATAAGAGGTTACCAATTATAGTATTAATTCAAAATTTTGGATGAATTAATGCTTACTATATTTGATTGCTGTTTATTCTAGTAAAAAACTGCAACTTAACTCCTCAATATGAATATTGAAAATTCACTAACACTTATTTCGGCTCCCTATATTAAGATCACAAATACAGTTAATTAAATTAAGTTAGTGATAATTTAATATAATTAAATAATTAAATCCTTTATAACTATGCTTAAACTATTTCATGTGACAGATAAAAACTTCACCGGCCGGGTTTTCACATGAAAACTTATAAGCTTACATAAAAAAGGTATCATCAAACTCAAAATCGGGTCATGGTTTCTATCAACTAGTTAGTATTTCACAAATGTTATTCGTTATTGTCCATTTTATTAGGCATACGCTAACTCTGAATAAAAATATACCTTTTGATAAATCAAAATAATAAACAAATCACATTGATCATAATAATTATATCACGATTAGTATAAGCTCATTTAATGAATTAGAGAAAATATTTTTTATTTATTCTGTACAAAAGTATCTTTTCTCTACTTGGGTTGTTCCATGTATACTTGGTGATATAGTCCAGACCTAAGGAGGGGCGGATGAAAATGAATGTAGATGGCTGTAGAAAGGGTAATCCAGGAAGTGCGGGAGGGGATGGCTAATAAGGGATCATCATGGCCTCATGGTTTTAGCATTTGCTTATTACTTTGGTCTTTCTAGTAACAATATGGCTGAAGCTATGGCAATTCTTCAAGGATTATGTATCTGTATTGATAGAGATTTTCTTAAGATTATTGTTGAATCTGATTTTCTTAAGCTATGGAAATATAATCAATAAGAAAGTCAGATATCCATGGCAGATTCATAGCATTATGGCACAAATAGGAGAGTTGATACAGAAGGGATCCTTCCTTTTTGTTCATGTATTCAGGGAAAAAAATGTGATTGCAGACCAAATAGCAAGTATGGATGAGAAAGTCAGGAACCGGATTGTCTTCACGGAAGATCATTCTTTGCCAAGGCAAGTTAGAGCTTACTTGAAGCAAGAACAGGATGGCTTCCCAAATTTCAGATTTAGGCAAAAGAAGAATCTATTCTCTGTTAGTATTAGCTGAGATGAAGAATTATTTATATATATATATATATATATATATATATATATATATATATATATATTATACACTTAAACTATTTTGCTTTATGCTTTATAGTTGACCCTTCAATTATTATAATGGAAGAGTCCTCCCATAACTTAGCTACAACTCTTTTGCATTTTTGGATAGGAATGCCTAGCAACACTGTTCATCATACTCTGGAGGATATGGTTTATGTCCTCCTCCATGTACTTCTGTTATTTGATTTATATAGTAAGTGAAATAACTATCCGATTCTATAAGGTTCTATACATATAATTGCTCTACCGTAGTAGGCTCACTCATAAACGCTCGGCCAACTAGCCTCTGTATATATATTTGAGCCCCCGATCTCTTTTCTGTCTTTGCATGTAATATCGAAAAGTCTAAGCTTCCTTATCTCAGTCCTCCATCTCAAGTTGCACAAAGAGAAATGCAACTTCTGAGAGATTCTGAAGATCTTATAGCATAATTAATTAAGATAAACTATTGTGCAACTCTTTATATAGATATTAATTTGTATTATTATATTGAATTTTAGATTATGCTCAAATATTTTTAGATGAGATTTTGTCCTTACATTAGTACAAGACGTTATCTTCACCGATCTCACATCTCTCTTCGCCTTTTGATTCTGTATGTAGTCCGAATTTTACCTCTGATTTTAGTTTTTGATTTAACGCTTTTTCTTTTCTCCACTCGATTTGTCAATCGAATTATTTGATCGCTTTGACTTAATCTTTAATCCGATTTAGCTTTATTCGCTATATTAACAAGTTGTGTGGTTCAGCTTTCGGATCTGTATATATGCTTCTGCTGTCAGTTAAAAGCTTGTATATTATATTTCTTCCCTGTTTATACGATTCGGTATCTGTGACGGTTGCTGTTGTTTAGTTGCTTATGATTCTATCTATGTTGTGTAAAATTCATACGCTTCTTCGCATTATTGGAAATTTGTTAGGGTTTGGAAAAGCACATGCACAGATTAAAGAAATATAGACAGAAAAATATACCGAATCACTCTATTTGCAGCTTCGGACTAACCCATTTTGAAAATTTTCTTTTTTTCTTTTCGGTTTTATTTCTTGTTGCATTTAGTGTGTGATTTGAATTGAAATCATTGGCTTTTGCACCAAGATTCTAACTTTTTAAATCATCTTTTCTGTACATTTTCTCTAGTTGAAAAAACAATCTATTATAGTATTTGTGTATTATTCTGCCTCGCTAAATCCCATCGTTTTTCCGACATTGAAAGTTTCCTCGACTCTCACAAGAATAGCTCATTCTCGAGAACAGCAACGGCAACAACACGTTCCCGTTCTTGCATCCTTTTTGAATTCTTGCTTTTCGTCGGCGATTTCTCCGGTGACCCTTGCTCTTTTCTTCCTATTCTCTCTTCTGCTTTTTGTGGGTGTGTGTGGGTGTGTTCTGTTTTTTTCCGGACAGGTGCCTTATTTTCCGGCGAGGATTTCCGGCAAGCTACAGTACTTCTGGCGACTCCTGTTCAGACTTTTGGCAGGACGCAACAGAACTACACGTTCCTATTAGCTTCAGGAAAACTTACCCCACGTACTAGTCGCGGCGGCGAGGCCAGCTCACGGCGTTTGGGAGTGAAGAGCTAAACAACACCGGCCAGGACGTGCAAGAGTCGGTAGCAGTTGACCTTGGGCGCATCTAAGCCTACTTTCAGGTTTTTCCACCGGGAGTTGGTACCTCCCGCTCTCTTGTGTACTTTGTACACCTTTTTACGTATTTTACCTAGCGTTCCGTGTGAGGTTTACACTGTTGCTATCTAGTTTGCCTCTTGTTGCGCATTCCGCTATAGTGCGTGTGTGCGTCACTATTCTCCATAGTCGGTTGGAGGGATAGTGGCCGCGGCGGGGATGATAGTGTAAGGTCATGTCCTCGGGGGTGGGGGCGGTGGCGGGTGTGAGTAGGGGGGGAGGGAGTGGTCCTGCGAGTAGGGCGAGAGGTAAGGGTGGGAAGAGGGTAGCGGACGCTCATAGATTAAGGATTGGTTCGTGGAACATAGACACTCTGACAGGTAAGTCCATTGAGTTGGTGAAGGTTCTTCAGAAGAGGAGGGTTAACATAGCCTGTGTCCAGGAGACTAGGTGGAAATGGTCGAAGGCAAGGAATGTAGACGGGTTTAAGCTGTGGTATTCTGGGGTCGTGAGAGGTAAGAATGGAGTGGGCATCTTGGTGGATAGGGATCTAAGGGAGTCCGTGGTCGAGGTTAGGTGAGTGAATGATAGGTGAATGTCTATTAAGTTGGTTATTGGGGGTTGCATCCTCAACATCATCAGTGCTTACGCGCCGCAAGCGGGCTTAGACGAGGAGGCTAAGAGGCGCGTTTGGGAGGGATTGGATGATCTGGTGAGTAGTATTCCCCAATCTGAGAAGTTAGTTATTGGAGGGGACTTTAATGGTCATATTGGGGCTGATGTTTGTGGTTATGGTGAGGTGCACGGTGGCTTTGGCTTTGGGATTAGGCATGGAGGAGGCACGTCACTTCTTGATTTTGCTAGGGCTTCCGAGCTTCTGATTGCGAACTCGACATTTCAGAAGAGGGAGGAGCATTTGGTCACCTTCACGAGTTCGGCGGTGAGGACTCAGATTGATTACCTCCTCCTCAGAAGGAGCGATAGGGGTATGTGTAAGGACTGTAAGGTTATTCCGGGAGAGCCCCTGTCGACTCTTCATAGACTCCTAGTGATGGATGTCGGTCTCTGGGTGAAGAGGAAGAGGAGGAGTTCTCGGGGACAACCGCGGATTATATGGGGTGTTTTGACTAAGGAGAAAGCACAGGAGTTGGAGAGGAGGTTAGCTGAGGGCGGAGCTTGGAGAAGTTCTGGGGAAGCAGACGCTATGTGGTCAGAGACGGTGAACTTGGTTAGGGAGGTAGCACGGGACGTGCTCAGGGTAGCCAAGGGCTATTCAGGCAGACATCAGGGTGACTGGTGGTGGAACGATGTAGTCGAAGGAAAAGTGAAGGTGAAGAAGGCGGCGTTTGCTAAGTTGGCAGGGAGCACAAGCGAGGAAGAACGCAGAGCGAACACAGAGATCTATAAGGTAACGAGGAAAGAAGCAAAGTTGGCAGTTACGGAAGCTAAAAACGCGGCGTTTGGTCGCATGTACGAGGAACTAGGGGAGAGAGGCGGGGACATGAAGTTATTCCGGTTAGCTAAAACAAGGGAAATGAAGGCGCGTGATCTTGACCAAGTTAGGTGCATCAAGAGCGAGGATGGTAGAGTTCTGATGTGGGAGTATCAAGTCAAGCAAAGGAGGCAGGCGTACTTTCGAGAGTTACTTAACGAGGTGGGGGATCGTAACATAGAGCTAGGGGAGTTTGGGCATTCAGAGCAACATAGAGACCTTGGGTAATGCAGGCGCATTAGGGCGGAGGAGGTCATCGGGGCTTTGCGTAAGATGAGTAGGGGTCGAGCGACCGGGCCTGAAGAGATCCCGGTGGAGTTCTAGAAGTGCATGGGTAGGTCAGGAGTGGAGTGGCTCTCCAGGTTGTTCAATGCGATCTTCAGGACCAAAAGGATGCCGGATGAGTGGAGTTGGAGTACAGTGGTGCCCTTGTACAAGAACAAAGGGGACATCCAGTGCTGCAACAACTATAGGGGTATCAAATTAATAAGTCACACCATGAAGGTCTGGGAGCGGGTGATCGAGGCGAGGGTGAGGGAGATGACATCTATATTTGTGAACCAGTTTGGTTTCATGCCGAGTCGCTCCACTACAGAAGCTATCAACCTTGTCAGGAGGCTGGTGGAGCAGTTCAGGGATAAGAAGAAGGACCTGTACATGGTGCTTATCGACTTGGAGAAGGCATATGACAAGGTCCCAAGGGAGATGATATGGAGGTGCTTGGAGGTGAAGAGCATGCCGGAAGCCTACATCAGAGTAATCAAGGACATGTACGATGGATCTAAGACTAGGGTTAGGACGGTGGGTGGCGACTAGGACCATTTTCCAGTGGTTATGGGGCTCCATCAAGGATCAGCGCTTAGCCCTCTGTTGTTTGCCTTGGTGATGGATGCTCTAACCCGACATATTCAAGGGAATGTGCCTTGGTGTATGCTATTTGCTGATGATATAGTCTTGATAGACGAGACAAGGGTCGGTGTAATTGAGAAGTTAGAGGTATGGAGACAGACTCTCGAGTCTAAGGGTTTCAAATTAAGCAGATCTAAGACAGAATACCTGGAGTGCAAGTTTAGCGCCGAGCCGAGCGAAGTAGGCAGGGACGTGATGATTCGATCTCAGGTCATCGCCAAGAGGGACAGTGTCAGATATCTTGGGTCGGTGATTCAGGGGGGTCGCAGAGATTGACGGGGACGTCACTCATCGTATAGGAGCGGGGTGGTCAAAGTGGAGGCTTGCATCAGGAGTCCTGTGTGACAAGAAAGTTCCACAGAAACTCAAGGGGAAATTTCATAAAGCTGTGGTTAGACCTGTAATGTTGTATGGGGTAGAGTGCTGGCCAGTGAAAAACTATCATGTTCAGAGAATGAAGGTTGTGGAGATGAGGATGCTCAGGTGGATGTGCGGGCTCACCAGGTTAGATAAGATTAAGAATGAAGTTATTCGAGAGAAGGTGGGGGTGGCCCCGGCGGATGAGAAGATGCGAGAAGCGAGGATGAGGTGGTTCGGGCATGTGCGAAGGAGAAGTCCTGATGCCCCGGTGAGGAATTGTGAACGGCTGGCGATGGTCGCCGTTCGGCGAGGCAGAGGGAGTTCCAAGAGGTATTGGGGAGAGGTGATTAGGCATGACATGTCTAGAATGCGGGTTTCCGAGGACATGGCCCTTGATAGGAAAGTCTGGAGGTCTAGTATCAGGGTTGTATGATAGGGGCCCCTAGAGTTTTTCGTTCTACTCACCCGGGGTTGGGCGAGGCTTGGCAGGGCTATCCATAGATGATTTGTGTTTTGGATTGTGTCTCCCTTATGGTAGTTATTTATGGTAGTTACTGTATGATATTATTGCATGCTATTTTATTTATGGTTCTTATGTTTAGATAATTATTTACGCTATTTCTGCTGGACTTACTAATGCTCTTTTTGTTTTTCCTTCACTTCACTCAGCCGAGGTCGATTGGAAACAACCTATCTGCCCTTTTGGGTAGGGGTAAGGCTCGTCTACATATTACCCTCCCCAGACCCTACTTTGTGGGACTATACTGGGTAGTTGTTGTTGTTGTTGTTTGTCCTTACATTTGACTCCATCCTTGCCTTTATCCTTTTAATTTTATCTTTTATCTTTTAATTAGATATAAAATTTTTGTTCTTTTAAGAGTCTTAACTTATTCAGAGTTTCTTGCTCTATGAATCTTTGTTTTAACTACACTAGACTATTCCTGATCTATGGATCTTTGTTTTGACTACACTAGACTATTCCTGCTCTATAAATCTTTGTTTTGACTACACTAAACTATTCATGTTTTCCTCTTGTATTTCGATGACGTTTTTCATATATCGCGCAATATTCTTTCCTTTATTTCTCTGGTACTACATCTTCAACTCTACCCAAAGAAGGTTATCTGGAATTGGATCATCTTATTTTTCTTTTTGACATAATTTGAAGACTGATGGAGGGTGTGTTTGGTACGAAGGAAAATATCTTTTGATTTTTTTTTCCGATTTTTTCATGTTTGATTGGCTTAAATATTTTTAAAAATATATTTCTCGTGAAATCATTTTCCTTTAATGGGAGGAAAATATTTTTCCTGTCAAAAGAAGCGAAAATATTTTCCAAAACTCTTTTTCAACCTTCCCCTCCCTATTCCTCATCTCCACCAACCCACCCCACAAACCCTGCTCCACCTACCCTACCCCAACCCCTGCTCCAACCGCAGCCTTAGTAAAGATATTATTAATAGCATTTTTTTTCATGTTATAGATAAATTTTTTTATTTTCAAAAATGAGTATTTTCGTTTCATGATATAAAAAAGTCTTTTTTTTTATTTTTAGCAAAGAAAAAATATTTTCATGATGTAGAAAAAGTATTTTTTTTCATTTCAACAAAATGAGTATTTTTCTTTTCATGATGGAGCAGTATATGGAGAGAAAGAAGGACTTGCATATGGTGTTCATCGACTTAGAAAAGGCGTATGATAAAGTTCCAAGGGAGATTTTGTGGAAGTATTTGGAGGCTAGAGGTATACCTATTGACTACGTTAGGCATATATGATTGTGATGACCCGACCCATCATTTCATGGGTTACTGCTCTGTTTTTCCCATTTTCTGCTTTTTTATGCTTCATTATTAGTGTCTTATGTGATCGAGTTGGCTTGGATTGATTTTTAGAAGGAAATGAGACACATAGTCTCTTTAAGGAAGGCTTAATTTGAAAAAACTCAATTGGATATTGAATTATGTGTTAGAGGGCTCCGATATGAATTTCGATGATTCAGTTAGCTTTCGAGGATGATTTGTGACTTAGGAGTGTGATCTGAAGTAATTTTGGAGGTCCAGTGTAGAATTAGGCTTGAATTGGCAAAGTTAGTATTTTGGCGATTTCCAGTTGATAGGTGAGATTTCGATCCGAGGGTAGGAATGGAATTTCAAGAGTTGATATAGTTTCGCTAGGTGATTTGGGATGTGTGTGCAAAATTTTAGATCACTCAGAGGTGATTTGGTTGGGTTTTCGATCAAATGCGTGTTTCGGAAATTTTAGAAGAACTTTGGCTTGAATCCGATGTGAATCGATGGTTTTGGTGCTGTTTGAGGTATTTGAGGATTGGAAAAAGTTTGGGTGATGTCTTAGGATGTGTTGATGCTTTTGTTTTAGGTCCAGGGGGGCCTCAAGGTGATTTTGGATAGCTAACTTGAAGTTTTAGACTATGAAAAGTTGTAGAAAAAGGCATAGGCTGTATTGCAATCACACAGAAGGATTTTCAGGGGTTGTTTGGTTATTCAATGAGATCGCATAGTAAGGGTTGCGATTGCATAGTGTTAAGTGAACCTAGGTGCTTGAATGGAAATTTGTTCAACGCGAACGCGGGTTTAAGTTTGTGATCGCATAGGGTCAGGATTGATGAATTGCGATCGCATGGGTCTGTATGCGGCCGCATAGTGTTAAATTTGGAGCTGGAATTTTTTTGCAATGTGATTGCAAACGTGCGACTACAATCGCATAGAGGAAAAATGGACATGGACAGAAGGGTTTTAAAAATATTTTTGTTCCGCGAGGTTAAGTTATTTTCCACCATTGTTGAGCATTGTGAGTTTTTTGAGGAATTGAAGAGAGTTCAAGAGGACTGATTGGAAGTAAGTCCTATGAACTAAAAATACGATTATTATGTGAAATTAACCTAAAAATTCATAGAAATTAAGCCTAAAATGGAAGAACTAGGGCTTGAAAATTTGGAATTTTTAATTTGGGATTTGAGGGGTCATTTGAACTCTGATTTTGGTGTTCTTCATATGTATAGACTCATGGCGAGATAAGGAACCCGATGATAAAAGAATTTATATTTTCGAAAAGTGGGCCAGGGGCTCGGTTTTTTGCTAATTTCGGAATTTTTGATATTTTCAATTGTTTTCGCTTTGGCTTTTGTTCCCTTAGCATATTGTTATGTATTCGTTCTGGTTTTGGATAGATTCGGCGCGCATGGTGGCTGATTCGAGAGGAAAATGCATCGTGAGCTAGAGATATCGCCTGTTCGAGGTGAGTAATGATTGTAAATGATATTTTGAGGGTTTGAAACCCCGTATTTGCACATCGTAGTGCTATATTGAGGTGACTTGCACGCCGGGCGTAGGGTAGAGCACTGTTGGGGATTGTGGCTGATGAATTTACAGTGTATTTTTTTTTGAAATTCACTTGTTATTATCATAATTTGGGTTGATTGCCATATTTGGACTTCGTGCCAACTATTTGACCCATTCAGGGATAACTCTGTCATGTATTTTCTATTTCAAAACTCAGCCAAGTTTATTTTGCTTTGACATTTGAAATGATCTTTCCTATACTATTTTTGGGCTGAGCAGCCTGTTTTACTATTACTCGAGAGGCTTATGTGATTTTGACTAAGTAAGGCCGAGGGCCTGTGTGTGAGGATATTTTTGGATCGGGCTGCACACCATAGCAGTGTTATAGTGATGTTGATATGAGGCCGAGGGCCTAGACTTGATTCCACGAGATGGATTGATATTGCGATTGGGCCGTATGGGGCCCGTCCTGGAGTCTGCATACCCCCAATAAGCGCTGTCGACGATAAATCTATCGGGCTGCACGCCACAACGATATGTGGAGCGGGCTGCACACTACAGCAGTACCGGTACTGTTTAATGTGTTTGCATTATCTTATTGTCTGCTATTATTTGTTATTTTGTGCTACTTCTTGCTATATAGGCCTGATACTATTGAATTCCTTGATAACTAAGTGTTGTGCCCGCGGGGCAAAAATTCTGTGCTTATCTGCACTATTTGTATGCATTCGTTTGCGTAACCGCTGAAAAAATGTCATTTTAAAGGAGGTTTAACCTGAGCTAAGGTGTTTCGCTAAATATTTTGTGGCTTCACTGTCTTTCTAAAAAGCGTTAACACTGCTTTTACATAGCATGATAATTTATCATACATGATTTCTAATCACTCAGTTGTTATTTACCTTTATTACTCACTGAGTTGGAGAATTCACTTTACTCCCTGTACCCCGTGTGCAGATGCAGGTATCAATTATCCCGGTAGCGGTTTTGGCCAATCAGAGGTATAGTTATATGAGTAAGGAGGTGACTGCCAGCGTTCGCAGCACCATGTTTCTCTCTTTTGTTCAGTATTCTGGTTTTGTATATTTTGGACCTAGTAGTGGATTTACATTCTGATAGATGCTCGTGACTTGTGACACCCCGATTAAGGCTGTGTTGGGTCGCATTTCTGTTAGTTAATAATTTAAGCTGTATGTCTAAATATTTTTGAAAAGACGAATTGGGTTTAGTTGGCTGGCCTTGTCCCTACGAGAGGCGCCATCACAATCAGGACCGGATTTGGATCGTGCCAAGTTGGTATCGGAGCCTAGGTTACTAGGTCTCACGAGTCATGAGCAGGTTTAGTATAGTCTCGTGGATTGGTATGGAGATGTCTGTATTTTTCCTCAAGAGGCTGCAGAACCTTTAGGAAAACTTCACATTCTTTAATTCTTATCTTGCGTCCTTGATTCAGCTTGAAAAGAAACTCTTGAAATTCTTTCCACGCATTTATATACGCGCATGAGCGCTTAGTGTCAGATGTGCCTTAATGGCTTGTGATTCCTTGATCGAGAGGCGAGATATGATCTTTGTGAGGTCGATACTGGGCCAGTCTAGAGGACTTGAGGCCTGATCTTTGCCTATGGCTTGAGCACCGAGTTGCTGATTGTGTGAGCAAGTGTTTTAAACTTATATATTCGGTATTGTCCCTATTAGTAGAAGTGACGAGTGGGTAGTTATGTGATGAGTGTATTAGTGCTGCAAGATGTATCTATATGACTTGGAAGTGACGAGAAAGATTTGCTGGATGATAGATGAAATATTAAGTGCATGAATTCTATTGTGATTGGATGTGTAGTTCCGAGTTATGGACGCGTGAAGAATATTTTCATGTCTCTTAGTTGGGAGTGAAGTAAATTTCATATTGCAGTATGAGTTCAGACTCAGGAAGACTGAGTAAAAGTAATATTGAGGTGAAACAGGTAGTTTATCTCATATGGAGTGTTCTAATGTGGTGTGATCCTTATATGTATGTTTCGAGATCTCATTTACTAGTGAAGAAAATGTGTTGAAATCTAGATTGGATCGCCTAGAGAGTGGGTTTAACCGTTCTGTGAGTGAATGTAAGATTTACAGAAGAGTTAAAAGTTCTAGATGATTTGTGTTTCCACAAGCTTATGAAGGATTTAGTTTAATCTCACTATGGTATTAAGGCAACAATAGAGTATATGCGTTATGAGTTATTGTGAATTTTGATCTATGGCTTCGAGCCAAGTTGGGGAGGTTGCTATTGATGATTGCACGATTATGTGCTACATTTGTTCCGATTTAAGACATGCTGGCGAATCAATTCTGATTGCAAAAATTGAGCCGAGGATGGATCGAGTGAAGGAAAATTTTGACAAAGGGTATATGGTGCTTCGTAGATGCATGAGAATCACATGATGTCTTAAGCTGTTGTTGGAGAAGAATGCTCGGTGCATGGAATAGGAAGATTTTTGTGTGTATTGGGATAATGTCATATCCTGTGGTGTTAGAGTGTTAATGAGGCACGGGTGGTTCTGTTCATGGGATCAGGTAAATTGTAGTTCGAAGAAGAGTGAAAGACTCTCGAGAATGGCTCTAATGTGATAAAGATTCTACAAGAAACAATCAAGTATTTTAAAGTTGTAGGTGAGGTTAGAGACTGTGTTTTCATTGGAAGAGGTCAAGATTTGTGGTAGTTTTATGTTAATAATAGGCTTCTATGTATCAGTATCAAGGAAGTAAAGGTAACAGATTTAGATTCGCATAAAGCTCTTCAGAGTAAAGTATATTCTGGAATATGGTATTTCTGGGAATATTCGAGAGAGTATTCAATGGCTTATGGGTCTTAGATAGTGTGGTCTTATGCTTGGGCCTCGTGTAATGAGCCCAGGTTGAGGCATTGTGGTGCTACATCAAAAGGACATATCTAGTTTAAGATGAATCAAAAGGGAAATTAGATAGATGGAATAGCTTGATAGTAAACCAAATCGGTTTGATGGCTTGCTTAGCTTGGTCTAGTTAAACGGATTCAGTCCTAGCAGTTTAATTTATGCAAACGAAAATTCAGAGAGTTCTTGATGGATTTTACCGTGGTTTGGAGATGTATATTTTCTATGGGCATGAGAGCATGTGAGGTGGTGTGACTTTTCTTCTAAATGTGACCAATGGAAAGTTCTTGACTAGTTGAGTATGCAGGTTCTGTGGCTCGGAAAGGAGATGAGGTTCTCATGTTGTACTAGGATGGTATGGTATGGTATATGTTGTATGTAGTGTAGGATCGACATTTGTGAGTGTAGAGTTACAGATAAGCTTTGATAGGAAGTTTATAAAACTCTTAGGTAGCAGGTAGCCTCAGATGGTTAAGGGAATGATATTTCTAATTAGAAGTGATTTGACGATAGTATATGTTCAGAAAAGGGCAATGCGATTAAACTGATGATACTTTGATAGTATTGCGACATTTTCTTGTTGGATTGACTGGTGGTATTCAGGGTTTCTTGGTGGCATACGAAAATTTTGGAATATCTTTCATGGAATGACTAAGTACTTGATGTGTGATATGTATTCGGATGGCGGAATCTAGGATCAAGTATGGTGATTTGTGTGCTACATGGACTTGGAGACTACGAGTTCTCATATCCAGGCTATATTGTGGTCGTACATCGTCCGCATCAGCACTGTTTAGAGTCTACCGGGATTTGGAGGCCCGAGTGAATCTTTCTTTGCTTGATAATCTAGATTTTGGATATGATATTGGGGTGTAGACTGGTTGTCTCAGTGTTGGGTTATTTTGGACTATTGCGCTATGGGCTATGCAAGAAGCGCCACGGGTTGAGTGGCGAGGTGTGTCAGATTATGTTCTCGTAGAGTGGTTTATATTTCATGACTAGCGGACGGCAGGAAGGGGTTGTTTTTATTAATCGGGCCTTCGTGATGGATGTTAGTGTAGAGGTTTCTACCATTGATTCAGTTCTAGTGTTGAGGGACTTTTCGGATGCATTTCATATGGTCGGGCATGTCGCCAGGCTAGGTTGTAGATTTCAGTATGGATTTGGTGCGGGGCACCGTATCGTATGGCTCTGGTAGGAGCTATAGTAGTGGAAGGATCAGCTTCAGGCTTCCTTGATGATAAGTTCGTTAGCAGGTCAATGTGGATGCGTGTTCCAGCTTGAGTTAGCTTGGTTGGCCCCGAATTGTATTGTTTAGGGATAGGTTGATTCGATCGTTAGTGAGCTTATTAGGGGTCTAGGAGATCAATGGTTGCTTTTGTGCTGCGAGCGTTATGATTTGTTGGTTATGGGAACATATGGTGCGGCTCTATTGAGAATTCATAGTGGGAGTCAAGCGAAAAGAGTAATTGAGCATTGCTTAGTGCACGGTGTATCGGTTATGTCTTATCGAGTTGCGTGGCATATGTTACATGTTTCACCATGGGTGTAATGATTTGCTTTGACTTCAGACCTCAAATTGAGCATGGTTGTCGATTTCGATCATAGTGACATGAGGTATTTCATGTGGAGTAGTGTTTGGATATGATCGCACGTTGCAACAAAGCTGTATAGAAATATGACCTTGCGGGTCAAATTTGTGTGTTCTATTTCTATGGTGTGAGATGAGTTTTTAGCCGTATGATGTGATGACATTGGGAGCTTACGGTACGGTTCTTCTGTTTGAGTAAATGTCATGATGTGAGTACGTTTGGGTTGTTGCTTAGTGTTGCGCGGACCGCACAAGTTGTGACCTTAACATATCTTGGTATGTCATGTCACTAGAGTAATTGTGTTGGAGTAGAAGAGATCGTTGGGGAACTATAATGAATGCAAACTGATTCAATTGTGGCATGTTTGATGGGTAAATATCGAAGTTCTATTTAGAAATTTGCTATGGTCCTTGCCAAAGGAGAAGTAACCTTATGGATAACTGATCTGAGAGATGGTTATGGTTTATTGCGTGTTTTATTATCATTGGCAGTATATGAGAGCGTTGGAACGAGACTTTAGTTGATAAGGGGTTTTTACCGGTATTCAGGTGTTGTATGCAGCTGCTGTGAACGGGAGTTATCGCTACATGTGTTGAGTTACATAGTACATCGGATAATTGCACTTGAGTTTGCAGGCATGGGTTACTACAGCTGGTTCGGGTCTATTCAAAGTACATGTGTGAGGTTTTGATTGTATTTATGGTTTCAGAAGTGAAAATGTGGTATGGTTTATGGACTAGATTGGATTATGTAATTTTAGTTAAAAGGTGTTGTCGAACCTTTATAAGATAGGGTGACATGGGATCACCCCCAGGTATATGTATGGTAAAGTTGTTTAGCTATTGGTTGGCTTCTAGAGCAACTCTGGGTACGCTCGAGGATGAGCATTTGTATAAGTTGGGAGGATGTGAGGACCCGACCCGTCGTCTCATGGGTTACCGCTCTGTTTCCCCCATTTTCTGCTTCTTCATGCTTCATTATCATTGTTTTGTGTGATCGAGTTGGCTTGGATTGGTTTTTAGAAGGAACTGAGACACTTAGTATCTTTAAGGAAGGATTAGTTTGGAAAACGTTAACCAGATGTTGACTTATGTGTTAGAGGGCTGTGATATGAATTTCGATGATTTGGTGAGCATTCGGGGGTGATTTGTGACTTAAGAGTGTGATTGGAAGTGATTTTGGAGATCTGTTGTAGAATTAGGCTTGAATTAGCTAAGTTAGTATTTTGGCGATTTCTAGTTGATAGGTGAGATTTTGATTCGAGGGTCGAAATGGAATTCTGAGAGTTGCTATTCTTTCGTTAGGTAATTTGGGATGCTTGTACAAAATTTCAGGTCATTCGGAGGTGATTTTGTTTGGTTTTTGATCAAATGCGTGATTCAGAAGTTTTAGAAGAACTTAGGCTTGAATCCGATGTGAATCGATGGATTTAGTGTTGTTTGAGGTGTTTTGAGGATTTGGAAAAGGTTTCGGTGATGTATTAGGATGTGTTGATGCTTTGTTGAGGTTGCAGGGGGCCTCCGGGTGATTTCGAATGGCTAGCAGGGAGTTTTAGACTATAAAAAGTTGTAGAAAAGGCATCAGCTGTTGAAGAGCATTTTGCTCTATGCAATCGCAGAGGGTGTATTGCGATCGCACATAAGGATTTTGAGGGGATGTTTGGTTATTCAATGCAATCGCATAGTAAGGGTTGCGATCGCATAGTGTTATGTGGACCTAGGGGCTTGAATGGAAATTTGTTCAACGTGAACACGGGTTTAAGTTTGTGATCGCATAGGGTCAGGAGTTGATGAATTGCGATCGCTGGGGTCTGTATGCGAACGCATAGTGTTATATTTGGAGCTGAAATATTTTTGCATTGTGATCGCAAGCGTGGGGCTGCGATCGCATAGTAGAAAAAGGACCTGGACAGTAAGGTTTTAAAACATTTTTGTTCCGCGAGGTTAAGTCATTTTCCACCATTGTTGAGCATTGTGAGAGCTTTTTGGGAGGAATTGAAGAGGGATTCAAAGAGGAGTGATTGGAGGTATGTCTTATGAACTAAAAACGTGATTATTATGTGTAATTAACCTAGAAATTCATGGAAATTAAGACTAAAACGGAAGAACCAGGGCTTGGAAATTTAGAATTTGTAAATTGGGATTTGAGGGTTCATTTGGACTCCGATTTTAGTGTTCTTCATTTGTATAGACTCGTGACGAGATAAGGAACCCGATTATGTAAGAATTTTTGAGTATTGAGAAGTGGTCCCGAGGCTCGGGTTTTTGCTAATTTCAGGATTTTTGATATTTTTATTGTTTTCGCTTGGGCTTTATTCCCTTAGCATATTGGGACGTATTCGTTCTGGTTTTGGATAGATTCGACGCGCATGATGGCTGATTCGAGGGGCAGTGGTGTTGTGAGATAGAGATATCACCGGATAGAGGTGAGTAATGATTATAAATGATATTTTAAGGGTTTGAAACCCCGTATTTGCACATCGTAGTGCTATATTGAGGTGACTTGCACGCCGGATAACGAGCGTAGGGTAGAGCACTGTTGGGGATTGTGGCTTAGTCCGTCCGGATTGATGCATTTACTGTGTATTTATTTTTTGAAATTCACTTATTATCATCATAATTTGGGCTAATTGCCATATTTAGGCTTCGTGCCAACTATTTGACCCATTCTGGGATGGTTGTTGATAATTCCTCACTACTTCGATTCTATACTTGAACTCTATCATGTATTTTCTACTATTTTCAAAACTCGGCCAAGTTTATTTTGCTTTGACACTTGAAATGATCTTTCCTACACTATTTTTGGGCTGAGCATCCTATTTTACTATTACTCGAGGGGCTTATGTGATTTTGACTAAGTAAGGCCGAGGGCTTGTGTGTGGGGATATTTTTGGATCAGGGTGCACACCGCAGCAGTGTTATACTGATGCTGATATGAGGCCGAGGGCCTAGACTTGACACCACGAGATGGCTTGATATTGCACTTGGTCCGTATGGGGCCCTTCTCGGAGTCTGCAGCCCCCAGTTAGCGACGTCGATGATAAATAGATCGGGCTGCATGTCGTAGGAATATGTGGAGCGGGCTACACACTGCAACATTACCGGTACTATTTGATGTGTTTGCATTATCTTAATTGTCTGCTATTATATATTGTTTTGATCTACTTCTTGTAATATAGACCTGATACTCTGGCATTCCGTGATAACTAAGTGTTGTGCATGTGGGACGAAAATTCTGTGCTTATCTTCACTATTTGTATGCATTCGTTTGCGTAACCGCTGAAAGAAAAAAAGTCATTTTAAAAAGAGGTTTAAACTGAGTTAAAGTGTTTCGCTAAAGATTTCATGGCTTCATTGTCTTTCTAAAAAGGGTTTACACTGTTTTTATATAGCATAATGATTTTTCATACGTGATTTCTTACCTCTCAGTTGTCATTTACCTTTATTACTTACTGAGTTTGAGTATTCACTTTATTCCCTGCACATCGTGTGCAGATGCAGGTATCTATTCACCCGGTAGCAATTTTGGCCGATCAGAGGCAGAGTTATATGAGTAAGGAGGTGACTGTCAGTGTTCGCAACACTATGTTTCTCTCTTTTGTTCAGTATTTCGGTTTTGTATATTTTGGACCAAGTAATGGATTTACATTCTCATAGGTTCTCGTGACTTGTGACACCCCGATTAGGGTTGTGTTGGGTCGCATTTTCGTTAGTTAATTTTTAAGTAATATTTAAGCTGTTTATTTATGTTTAACTATTTTTGAAAAGACGAATTGGGTTAGTTGGCTGTCCTTGTCCCTATGAGAGGCCCCATCACGACCCGGTCAGAGTTGGGGTCGTGACAATGATGAAGTAAAAACTCGAGTGAGGACGATTAGGAGAGGGGACTCAGACCATTTTTTGATTATGATGGGGTGTTGCATCTAGGATCAGCACTCAACCCATTTTTGTATGCTCTGGTGATGGACATGTTGATGTGCCTCGTCCAAGGGGAGATGTTGTGGTGCATGCTATTTGAAGATGATATTGCTTGACAAGACGCGAGACAGTGTGAACACACAATTGGAGGTATAGAGGCAGACCCTGAAATCTAAAGGTATCAAGTTGAGTAAGACCAAGATATAATTTAGAGTGTAATTTTAGTGGAGAGACTCTAGGAGGGGAAAGGGAGACTAGACTCGCATGTCATCCTTAGGAGAGGAAGTTTTAAGTACCTCGAATCTATTATTCAAGGGGATAGGGAGATTGATGAAAATATCGGACATCCTATTTGGACGAGATGGATGAAATGAGAACTCTTTTCCGGCATTTTCTGTGACAAGAAGGTGCCTCCGAAACTTAAGGGTAAGTTCTTTAGAGTGGTGGCCAGACCAACGATATTATATGGGACTGAGTTGTTAGGATTTATGCCCGTCACTAGAGGGGGGTTGAAAAGTGCGGCACGAGAATATTGATAAATATTGCGGAATTAAAATTGCAGGAATAAAATAAATTCGGTAATTAAAATAGTAAGGAAAGAACACACCGAATTTATCCTGGTTCATCACAACTTGTGGTTAGTCCAGTCCCCGAGAGACTCTCTCGAGATTCCACTAACTCCGTTAAGCTTACGGGTGCCTAACAAACCGTTACACTTGCTCGTAGATGTACACTCTACAAGCCTTCAACTTGCTCGAGTATACCGCACCTCAAGACTTCACCTTGCTCGTGGATACTGCACCACAAGACTTCACACACTAAGATTGAGGGTACTTAGCAAACCCGACAATCAATGAGAAGATATGGTCTTCTCAAACACCTTTCTCTTTTACAACAAGAACTCTCTAAAAAGAGTAGATAAAGGGATACAATATTAGCTCTATGAACAACTCAAAATTGTCTCTCAAATGGCTCAACAAAAGCTCTATAATGATGCACAAATGATATCAATATGTATATGAATAATGAGAGGTGTTGTGTGTTTCAATTCAGCTCAAAAGACCTCTATTTATAGTTGGTAGAAGTAGTATGTCCGTTGCTTAATTGGCAATCAATTATGCTAATTTTATGCCAAGATAATCGATTATCAGATTTGAATAATCGATTATCAGCTTACCGTTACAAAATCGGAAGCTGATTTTATGTAGGATAATCGATTATTGTGATATGCATAATCGATTATGTTGATACAGTGTTCAAAAACTGGAAACGGACACAAGATAATCGATTATGCAATTCTGATAATCGATTATGCAATTCTGATAATCGATTATCCTACTCTGCGGAAATTTCCAATAAATGGAATTTCCCAGAATAATCGATTATCACTTTGCATAATCGATTATTCTATTATGCTGTCCATAATTGACAACTTACTTCAAAAACCAAAAATGAAAACGTTAAAACCATTTTGTTTGAAGTATTTAAAATATATTTATGATAAATATGATTTGATAAAATAATTTTATGCATATTTATGATGACCTATGTTGAGCCAAAAGAGGAGATAACTTAAACGTTGCTCTTACATTGGTTCTACCTAACGACCTACGCCTTGGGTCTTCGGTCTTGAACTTTTGAGCTCGTCTTTGGCTTTTCCATGCAATCCATTCATCAATATGCTTCTCGGCATTCAATCTTGATTGTTTGCTAATGCATCTTCATTGTTTGTCATACAATAACATTATTTAACACTTGACTTCATTGTTTGTCATTCATCAAAACCTATACCTGAAAATCATGCTAATACAACCAAAGCACACATATCATGGATAACAGATTTTCTACAATTTCCCCCTTTTTGATAAATGACAAACAACAGGAGATATGCATATCGGATTCCCCCTAAATCCATGTTATATCTCAACATACAATTCATGCAAACAATTTCCCTCAATGATAATTCCCCCTCAAATAAGGCATGCTATAACGTCGATACATTCCCCCTTATTTGGTGCATATCGCCTAAACTCTTCCCCCTTTTGGCATTAGCAAAAAGAGAGTATACAAAGGCTACTTTCCCCTTTCGACACTTCCCCCTTTTGGGTATATCAATTGTTAGTGTCAAGAATAAAATAGGAAATACAATGAGGAATATACATTGACGATATTTAAAAGATCATACCAACATGAAATAATACCAAATGTTAGTAAAAACATAACAACCATAATAACGGTTATTTTTCGCAAATCATATTACTTAAGAATATATCAACAGTTAATTTATACCAAAAAAATATTCATCAAAACATGAATCAATCATTATTTTTAACAAAAATAATTGATACCAACTGTTATTCAAGATAAAAGTTATCAAAACATGAATCAACAAAAATAATTAATATCAATTGTTAACAAAGATATATTAATTGTTAACACATATCAACTATTATGTTTTTATCAAAAATATGATAACTAACCGAAATTCCCCCTCAATGCAATAAGGTTTCGTGCTTGGTGCATCTACTACGATATTGTAGTCTTCAAGCACACCTGCAAACGTACCTAAAAATAGGTTTTCGGTACCCAGGCACTTTTGGGTCCTTGGGGGTTAGGCAGATAATAATCATAGTCAAAAGATAAATCTCTATATTTTGCAAAGCATATGGGCGCAATGTGTCCTACCCGGTTGCAATAATGACATATAACATTCGGGTTGTGCATATGTCTTGGTTGAGCCAAAAATGTTCTAGGTGATCTAAAGTCGTTATTCCTAGACGTATTGCGATTCCTAGAGTTATTTCTAGGTGGTCTAAAATAATTCATTTTAGACTCATTACCAAAATTCCTAGAGTTGTTTCTAGGTGGTCTAAAATGATTAATTTTAGACTCATTAGTGAAGTTCCTAGAGTCGTTTCTAGGTGGACTAATATCATTTCTATCATCCTTTCTAATATTCTTCTTAATTTCTTCAATTGTTTTAAGATCATCAACACTATGTTTTTCTAGTGTGTTCCTAAGTTCTATGTTCTCTATTTTCAAAGAACTACAAGAAGAACAATTGGAACTTTGATCAATTGAAGAGGCTTCATTCATCTCCTTGATTTTATTTCTAAGATCAATATTGTCATTTTCCAAAAAAGTATTTTTCTCTTCTAAAATCTCATTATCACGAGTCAATTTTTCAAAATCTTTTTCTTTCAAAGAAAGTTGTTTTTCAAAATCTTTTTCTTTCAAAGAAAGTTGTTTTTCAAAATCTTTTTCTTTAGAAATTGTTTTCTTCAATTCTTTTATGGTTTTGGAAGCTCTAATAAATTCACCATATAATTCATCATAGGCATTTTGCATTTCTTCAAACGAGTAAGAGTTAGAATTACTTACCTCTTCTTCCTCGTTGGCCATGAGGCATAGTGCGGCAGTTTCATCGCCTGAGCTGTCCGAATCCCATGTCACACGCCTTTGGTGTTTGTTTTTCTTCTTGTCCTTGGATTTTGGGCAATGTGATTTGGTGTGGCCAAGTTTTCCACAATTTTGGCATGCAGGACTTGGTTCTTCCTTCTTTATTTCCTTCTTCATACACTTATAAAACTTTTCAATTATATCATTGGAAATAATATCATCATCGCTTTCCGAATCACTTACCTATACTCTTTTAGAAGATGAGGCTTTGAAGGCAATGTTCGAACTTTTACTTCTAAGATAGGGATTAAGAATTGTGCTTTCATAAGTTTCGAGGTTACCTCTTAGTCCATCAATTGTGACATCCGTGATCCTATCGACTCTTGGATGGCATTGGCTTTGGAACGCCATTCGGGAGTGAGACTCCGTAGAATTTTTCGAACAAGATCTTTGTTTGTGTACACTTTCCCGAGAGCATGAATATCGTTGAAGATTTTTGAGAATCGTTCGAACATAACACCGATGGGTTCTTTCTCCCTCATTTTAAAGAGTTCATATTCATGTGTTAGAAAATCAACTTTAGATTCTCGGACTTGAGACGTACCTTCATAAGTGATCTCGAGTTTATCCCACATCTCCTTGGCGATTGTGCAGCAAGAAATCTTCCGATAGTCATCCGGATTCACCGGACAATATAATAAGTTGACGGCCTTTGCGTTATTTTCAACTTTCTTGATGTCCTCGGCAGTATATTCATCTTCCTCCTTTGGAACCGTGGTTTCTCCAACTTTCTTTGTCAGCATTTGTTCACCGTTCTTTATGATTTGCCACAGACGAAAATTATTTGATTGGATGAAGATTCTCATCCGCTCTTTCCGATATGTGTAATTTGTTCCGTCAAATAGTGAGGCCTGTTGGTGGAGTGTCCTTCGCTCATCATTCCTGCGTTCAATATTCTCAACAAAAAAATATATCGTTCTCTCAACCGGTTAAGGCTTTCAGAGAGTTAGGCTCTGATACCAATTGTTAGGATTTATGCCCGTCACTAGAGGGGGGTTGAATAGTGCGGCACGAGAATATTGATAAATATTGCGGAATAAAAATTGCACGAATAAAATAAATTCGGTAATTAAAATAGTAAGGAAAGAACACACTGAATTTATCCTGGTTCACCACAACTTGTGGTTAGTCCAGTCCCCGAGAGACTCTCTCGAGATTCCACTAACTCCGTTAAGCTTACGGGTGCCTAACAAACCGTTACACTTGCTCGTAGATGTACACTCTACAAGACTTCAACTTGCTCGAGGATACCGCACCTCAAGACTTCACCTTGCTCGTGGATACCGCACCACAAGACTTCACACACTAAGATTGAGGGTACTTAGCAAACCCGACAATCAATGAGAAGATATGGTCTTCTCAAACACCTTTCTCTTTTACAACAAGAACTCTCTAAAAAGAGTAGATAAAGATATACAATATTAGCTCTATGAACAACTCAAAGTTGTCTCTCAAATGGCTCAACAAAAGCTCTATAATGATGCACAAATGATATCAATATGTATATGAATAATGAGAGGTGTTGTGTGTTTCAATTCAGCTCAAAAGACCTCTATTTATAGTTGGTAGAAGTAGTATGTCCGTTGCTTAATTGGCAATCAATTATGCTGATTTTATGCCAAGATAATCGATTATCACATTTGGATAATCGATTATCAGCTTACCGTTACAAAATCGGAAGCTGATTTTATGCAGGATAATCGATTATTGTGATATGCATAATCGATTATGTTGATACAGTGTTCAAAAACTGGCAACAGACACAAGATAATCGATTATGCAATTCTGATAATCGATTATCCTACTCTGCGGAAATTTCCAATAAATGGAATTTCCCAGAATAATCGATTATCACTTTGCATAATCGATTATTCTATTATGCTGTCCATAATTGACAACTTACTTCAAAAACCAAAAATGAAAACGTTAAAACCATTTTGTTTGAAGTATTTAAAATATGTTTATGATAAATATGATTTGATAAAATAACTTTATGCATATTTATGATGACCTATGTTGAGCCAAAAGACGAGATAACTTTAACGTTGCTCTTACATTGGTTCTACCTAACGACCTACGCCTTGGGTCTTCGGTCTTGAACTTTTGAGCTCGTCTTTGGCTTTTCCATGCAATCCATTCATCAATATGCTTCTCGGCATTCAATCTTGATTGTTTGCTAATGCATCTTCATTGTTTGTCATACAATAACATTGTTTAATACTTGACTTCATTGTTTGTCATTCACCAAAACCTATACCTGAAAATCATGCTAATACAACCAAAGCACACATATCATGGATAGAATGATTTTCTACATGAGTGTTGGCCAGTAAGTGATTGCTCATGTCCAGAAGATGAAGATAGCAAAGATGAGGATGTTGAGATGGATGTGCAGGCACTCCAGGTCAGATAGGATTAGAAATGAGGTTATTCGCAATAAGGTAGGTGTAGCCTCTATTGAGGAGAAGATGCCAGAAGCCCGACCTAGGTGGGTTGATCATGTGAGAAGGAGGAGCATAGATGCCCCCATGAGGAGGTGTGAGGGGTTTACATTGAAAGGCCTACGGAGAGGTAAAAGTAGGCCAAAGAAGAGGTGAAGAGAGGTGACTAGGCAAGACATGGCGCAACTTCAGCTGACCGAGGACATGATTCTTGATAGGAAGGTATGCATGTTGGGAATTAGGATAGTGGCGTAGGAAGTGTAAAGTTTTCATAACATTAGTATTGATACTCATCCTCGTTTTCTATTGGTAGTAGGTTTTTATGGCTAACCGTTTTTTCTTTTATTGTTGATCACTTTACTGTCTTGTTATTTTGTTTTGCTTTTTTATGGCTTTTTTATACTGTTCCTTCTTGCCTATATTTTCATTATTGTGGCAGTTATACTATCCTGAGCTGATGCTCTATTGAAAACAACCTCTCTATCCTTACAAATTAAGGGTACGGTCTGGATACACACTACCCTCCCCAAACCCACGATGAAGGATAATATTGGGCATGTTGTTGTTGTTGATGATGTAGAAAACGTATTTTGTATGTCACGAACCCAATTTCCCTTCGTAAAATGTCGTGACGGCACCTAGTCTCTAACACTAAGTAAGCCTAACAACATGCGAAATAATTGAAATAATACTAAATATAATTCTCAAACCCAACAGTTGTATAAAACCAACATCACAATTCAACATATACAATTCTGAGACCTGGTGAAATACAAGTAACAAGCTCTAAGTATAAATACTAGATAATCTTATACATCATGTCTATATATAAAGGATAATGAAATGAGAGATCTAGAGAGAGGAGGATTCCGAGGCCTGGGGAAGCTAGTAGGTATACTTTGAAGTCTCCGCATTAGAATCCCAACTAATGCCTAGGATGGTAAGAAGTACCTGAATTTGCACAAAAAGATGTGCAGAAGAGTAGAATGAGTACAACACAATGATATCTAGTAAGTGACAAGCCTAACATTGGTAGAACACTGACGAGGTCAGGTCAGGGCCCTATTGGAAATAATAAAAGACTGAACAAATGTAGGCAGTGTCATAAGACAATAATGAAATTAAAACAACGTATAGAATACCAAGATTAGCTACACATAACTAAGCAAATAGTGCAAAACGGAGAGAGACAACTAATAGTATGTTAAGGAAAGAACGATCAAAGACAAGTACAAAAGAATGGGGAGATATCAACAAGAATCACTACCGAGGTATCGCCTCATAGTTTAAAATCACATAAACAAATCACAATCTTTCCTTATATCACTGCGGGAGCCTTTACATTTGGTTTAGAAAATTATTTTCCTGAAATAGCATCCCGCATTTTAGCCTACCTTATCACAGCGTATGGCTTCTAGTAGTTCTCGTACTAGCCACGTATATCAAGTGTACCTTATCTCACCGCATGCATTTCAATACCCATACTTTATACCACCGCATGCGTATCAATATCACAGCATGTCACAAATCGCATCTCAAATGCCCAATATCACAATTTTCCAGAGAAACCAAATAATTAACAGAAATTCACAATAAGGAGCCCGCGACTCAACCACAATGTACACAAAGTCTCAACAATAGTAACCAAACGAATATCTCAACCAAATGAGACTGCACAACTTAGCACTTTGCCTCAATAGGAAATCACGACCTATGCAACTCAATACCAATTTCAACAATAAGATATTCCAAGATATAGCAATTTCAAGTAAAGAATTAAACAGTTAAATAATGAATAAGGAATAAGAAAATAAGAATTTCAGCTAAATAAGTAGAGCAATTAGCAAGTAAGAGATGGGACAAATAGACATGTGGAACTAGACTAAATATGATGTCTATGACATGTTAAAGTAACTCAATTAAAGCATGAAAGAAATCTACATAGCTAAAAATAAAAAATTTTAACACTTAGCCCGTGTGCTCTCTCGTTACCTTGTGTACACGGCTTTCATATTTCACAATTATCACAACAATACCAAATCTAAAGGGCTAATTTTCTTACACAAGGTTGGACAAGTCACTTACCTCAAACCACGCTAAATCAATCAACTAGAAGGCCTTTCCTCGATTTTCCAACTCCGAACGGCACGAATCTAGTCAAAACAATTTCATACAATAAATATAACTATAGGAAACTAATTCAAACAATGAAATTATGATCGTTACAAAGAATTAAAAAATTTACCCAAAAAGTAAAGCCATGGCCCGCATCTTGGAACCTGACCAAAATTACAAAAACGGAACAACCATTTGATTCGAGTCCAACCATCTAAGAATTATTCAAATCCTACCTCATTTCTCCTTTCAAAACTCAAAAATTTAGGCTAAGAAGTTCAACCACATTTCCCCATTTTTTAAACTCCAATTCTTAATTACATGAAACGAACAATGATAGATTCGATTAATTAAACCAAAATCAAGTTAGGAATCCATAACCCACTAATCTCTCTAAAAATCCCTCAAAATTTTTCCTCAAGCCGAGATCTCTAAGCCCAAAATGTGAAATATAGAGTAAACCCTCGATTTCAAACTTAAATTCCACTACCTAGTGACTCCTTCTTCGTGAAAACGCCTCGCGATCGCGAAGCACAAATATATTACTGCCCAGATTTCCTCTTACACGAACGTGCGGATCCACTCGTGAACGCGGTGAAAAAATTTCTCAAGCTTCACAATCGTGAATCCCTTCTCATGAACATGTAGACCAATGCGTGAGTCCCCATCCCATACTGCATTTTCTCTTCACGAACGCAGATCCTAGTTCGCGATCGCATTGCACAATGTCTTGGCCCTTCGCAAACGAGTGGCATTCTTCATGAACCTGAAGGGTAATAATCCAAAAAATCTCATAATACTCTACGTGAATACGGGAACATCTTCGTGAATGCGTAGAAGAAAACCAAAACTAAGAAAAACTAGCACTTAAGCTATTCCTCAATGATTCGAAATATTTCGAATATTGATCAAATTACACTTGAGGACCCCGAGACTTCAACCAAGCGTACCAAAAAGTCCTAAAATATCATGAGAATGCATTCAAAGCGTCAAATCACATTAAAAAACTCCAGAATCATGGTTCGCACATCGATTCAAGCCTAAGAACTTATGAACTTTCGAATTCCAGAACTAATGTCGGTTCATGCCAAAACAACTCCGACTGACTTTAAATTTTCTGAAAAGTCATAAATAAAATTATGGACCTATTCCAACTTTTCAAATCGAGATCCGACCCCGATATTAATAAAGTCAACTCTTGGTCAAACTTTCAAATCTTTCAAACATTAATTTTCCTAACTTTGCTAATTCACGCTGAAATGACCTACGGACCTCCAAATCCACATCTGATTGTGCTCCTAACTCTAAAATCACCATATAGAGCTAAAGGAATTATCAAACTCCATTACAGAGTTGTCTTCACCAAAGTCAAACTACAGTCAACTCTATTAACTTAAACCTCTAACTTAGGGACTATGTGTCCCATTTTACTCCAGAACTTTCTCGAACCCGAAACCAAGCACCCCGACAAGTCATGTAATCATAATATAACATAAAGGAGGAAATAAATAAGGGATTAGGGCTAATACACTCAAAATGACTCCTCCAATATTAAAACAGAAGTTCGTCCTCAAACGAGTAAAGAGACATATCTGAAGTGGTGAAAAGATGAGGATAACGGCTACACATATCATGCTCAGTCTCCCAAGTCGCCTCCTTGACTGGCTGAACCCTCCACCAAACCTTTACTAAAGCAATGTTCTTCGACCTCAACTTTCGAACTTGCCTGTGCAAAATGGCCACCGACACCTCAACATAAGATAAATCCTTATCCAACTGGACTGAGCTTAAATCCAACACATGAGACCGATTGCCATGATACTTCAAGGGAATAAAAACATGGAATACTGGATAAAGTACGGCTAGACTTGGTGGTAGTGCAAGTATGTAAGCCACCTCTTCAATCCTCTAAAGTATCTCAAATGGTCCAATATACCTAGGGCTCAACTTGACCTTATACTCGAACCTCATAACACCTCTTTATGGGTGAAAATTGGAGCAATAATCACTCCCCAAACATGAACGCAACGCAAACCTTCTGATCCTCATAACTCTTTTATTTAGACTGGGTTGTACGAAGTCGATCCTGAATCAATTTAACTTTCTCTAAAGCATCCTGAACCAATCTTGTACCCAATAGCCTAGCCTCACCCGGCTCAAGCCAACCTACAAGAGATTGACACCCTCTACCATTCAAAGACTCATGCTAGGCCATCTAAATGATCAATTGGTAGTTGTTACTATAGGCAAACTATGCGAGTGGCAAGAACTGATCCCAAGAACCCACAAACTCCATCACGCACGTGTGAAGAATATCCTCCATTATCTGAATAATACGCTCAAACTGTCCATCTATCTGAGAGTGAAATGATGTACTAAACTCTATCCATGTGCCTAACTCATCCTGTATAGCTCTCTAGAACCACGATGTAAACTATGTACCTTGTTTAGACATGATATATACCGGTATGCCATGAAGCCTGACAATCTCATGAATATAGACTCGAGCCAGCTGCTCTGAAGAATAAGTAGTCATCTCTAGAACAAAGTGAGCTGACTTGGTCAATCTATCCACAATTACCCATACTGCATCGAACTTCCTCCAAGTATGTGGGAGCCCAACAATAAAATCTATAGTAAATTTTCTCCTATTTGCACTATGGAATATCTAGCCTCTAAAGCAATCTACTTGGCTCATACATCACCTTCTAACATTTTAGGCACTGATCTACATACTCCATTATGTCCTTCTTCATTCTCCTCCACTAATAATGTTATCTCAAGTCTTGATACATCTTAGCAGCACGCAAATTAATGGAGTAACGCAAACTGTGAGCCTTCTAGAGAATTAACTCAAGTAAACCGTCCACATTGGGAACACATAGCCTGCCCTACATACGTAACACATCGTCATCGACCTCCTTGGCATCACCATGCTAAACCGTGTCCTTGAGGACAAGTAGATGAGGGTCGTTAAACTAACTCTCTCTGATACGATCATAAAGAGAAGACCGAAAAAACACACATGGTTCCTAAACATCCATCCTAACAAACTGATTGGCTAAGGCCTGAACGTCCAATGCTAATGTCCTCTTCGGTGCCGGTAGATATGCTAAACTGTCCCAGCTTTTCACTTTGCGACTCAAGCATCGGCCACCATATTTGCCTTTACGGGATGATATAGAATAGTGATATCGTAGTTCTTAAGCAACTCTAATCACCTCCATTGTTGAAAGTTAAGATCCTTCTATTTGTACAGATGTTGTAGGCTTCGATGGTCGGTATAGATCTCACAAGGGACACCATACAAATAGTACCTCCAAATCGTCAAGGCATGAACAATAGCTGCTAACGCAAGGTCATCGACATGATAGTTCTTCTCATTTACCTTCAATTGTCCAGACATGTAGGCAATCACCCTACTGTCCTATATCAATACCGCAACGAGGCCAATACGTGACACATCACCGTATATAGTATAAGACCCCAAACCCAAAGGAAACACCAACATTGGAGCTGTAGTCAAAGTTTTCTTGAGCTTTTGAAAGCTCTCCTCACACTCCTCAGTCCAGCTGAATGGAGCACCGTTCTAGGTCAATTTTGTCATAAGTGAAATAATAGATGAGAAACCTTCTACGAATCGACGGTAATACCCTACCAAACCAAGAAAATTCTAGATCTTCGTAGCTAATGACAATCTATCCAACTCTACACTGCTTCAATCTTCTTCAGATCTACCTTGATCTCCTCACTTGATGCTACCTAAAAATTCCACCAAATCAAGCCAGAATTCACATTTTGAAAATTTTGCATATAACTTCTTTTCTCTCAAAGTCTGAAGCATGGTTCTTAGGTGTTGCTCATGGCCTTCTCGGCCCCAGGAGTACACCAGGATGTTGTCCATTAACACAATAATGAATGAGTCAAAATAGGGTCAGAGTGCACTGTTCATCAAGTGCATGGATGTTGCTAGGGTGTTGATTAGTACAAAAGACATCACAAGGAACTCGTAATGTTCATACAGAGTCCAGAAGGCAGTCTTCGGGATATCTGGCTCCCCAATCTTCAATTGATGATAGCCTTGATGCATGTCAATCTTAGAGAAACTCTAGGACCCTTTAGCTGATCAAATAGGTCATTAATAAATAGCAATATATACATGTTCTTCACTGTAACCTTGTTCAACTTGTGATAACCAATTCACATGCTCATAGAACCATCCTTTTCTTTACAAATAGGATTGGATCACCTCAAGGTGATATACTAGGCCGAATGAAACCCTTATCACGTAACTCATGTAGCTACTCCTTTAACTCATTCAACTCTGGTGGGGCCATATGATATGGAGGAACAAAAATAGGTTGAGTGCCCGGTAGAAAATCAATACCAAATTCGATATCCCTGCCGGTCGACATGCTTAGAAGATCTACCGGGAATACATATGGATAACCCTCACTACCTGAACTGACTCAACAATAGGAGTATCAATACTGATATCTCCCCCATATGCTAGACATACATCACGCCCTTCTCAACAATCCGCTAAGCCTTTAGAGATAAGATAAGGCAACTAGGAACATAATCTAAAGTACATCTCCACTTTAATTGTGGAAAACTTAGAATAATCAATATCACAGCCTTGGTGTGATAGTCAAGAATAACATGATAGGTGATAGCCAGTCCATGGCCAAAATAACATCAAAATCTACCATATTGACCAACAATAAATTGGTCCTGGTCTCAAAACCACCAAGAAAAACTAAATACGACAAATACACATAGTCAACAATAATAGAATCTCCCACAAGTGTGGACACAGAGATAGGAGAACTCAAAGAATCACGGAATACACCCAAATATCGAGCAGAGTAAGATGATACATAGGAATAAGTGGAGTCTGAGCAGATAACACCGATGCATCCATATGAAAAATCGGAATAATACATGTGATAACTGAGTCAGATGTAATTGCTTAAGTCATAGTAGGAAAGCCATAATATCTGGCCTAGCCTCCCCCTATAGGGTGACCTCTACCTGCTTGATCTCCGCCTCTAGATGGATGTGAATGTGGAGTGGCAACCAGTGTGTTAACCTTTGCCTGAGGACCTAGGGAAATATGCGCAACCTAAGGAGTTTGTGGAGGTGCACCCCTCCTGAGTCTAGGGAAATTTCTCATTATATGATAAGTGTCACCACACTCAAAAGAAGCTCTCGGAGGACGTGGCTGATGTGATCGGTTTAGGCCTGATCGGCTGGACGGACTGCTAAAAGCACCCCGTGTAGGATGTGCACTAGGCAATGGCGGTATATAACAGGGAGCCTGAGGCCTAGGAGTGGCCAGCATACCACTGGAAACTGGAAGTGCTAAATGAATAGGGAAACTTACATGGCCCCTACCATGACGAGATGCAATTGGGGCACGGGTGCCACTATATGTGCCAGAATCTCGAGGCCTCATGGCCTCCATCTCATCTCTCTCCCAAGCCCACATACCCTTCAATCTCCTAGCGATCTCTACTACCTGTTGGTCTGTAATGTCCATATCCAACTCTCGAGCCATGCTAAATCTGATACTAGGGTTGAGACCCTCAATAAATTGACAGACTCGCTGTTTAACAGTAGAAACCAAGGTTGGTACATGCCTAGACAAATCACTGAACCGGACTGCATACATCGATATGGTCATAGAATCCTAGCGTTACTGTTCAAACTCTAGGCGCCGTACATCTCTAAGACTTTGCCCAGGTGAGTGTAGCTGCCTCGACCGGACTACCCAACTCATACGCTTGCCACCATTGGTAAGACACCCCCTTAAGATATAACATAGTAAAAACAACCCAATAGACTCGATAATACCTATAGTATGGAGGATACGATAGCACTCCTCAAGAAAACCCTGGGCATCCTTTAATGCCAAACCGCTGAAAGTAGGAGGGTGGTACTTCTTGTACTTCCTGAGCCTGAGCTTCTCCCCCTAAGAAGCTGTTGAAATAACCTCAGCCTGAATTAGGGCAACCCGTATATTGGTATGAACTATGGGACCTGGTCAACCTATACCCACTGCTCTGGGGTATGGGCGGCAGTATTTTGTGCTCCTCCTTCGGCCTGAAATGTGGCAGGAGCTAGTGGAATCCACCTTAAATGAGCTAAAGTGGCGAACATGCTCAAAAACTGGGCGAGAGTCTCCTAGAGTGCTGGGGTAGTAACATACGACTCAGGTGCCAACTCTCCAACTGGAGCTACTAGTGGCTCCTCTGTAGCAGCTCGTGCACGTTCTCTAGCTACAACACATGGACACCCTAAGCCTTTACCGCGACCCCCACATCTCGGGACTCTAGCAGGGGGTACAGGTGTATGGTCATTTGATCCGGCTGTGCATGTCTGTACTATCTGTGAGAGGCTAGAAAGACAAGTTTAGAATCCCGAAGTCAACTATTTTGCATGATAAGGAATTAAAGAAATGAAGCTTTTCCTAATAGTTCCATAGCCTCCTGACGATAAGTACAGACTTTTTCGTACCGATCCGTGAGACTCTACTAAACCTACTTGTGACTCATAACACCTATGAACCTAGAACTCTAATACTAAGTTGTCCCGACCCCAACTTCCCTCTGCAGGATTTCATGACAATATATAATCTATAAGACTAGGTAAGCCTACAAACATGCAAAATAATTGAAATAATACTAAATATAAGTCTCAAACTCAACAGTTGTATAAAACCAACGTCATAGTTCAATATATACATTCCCGAGACCTGGTAAAATACAAGTCATAATCTCTAAGTATGAATATTAGATAATCATATACATCATATCTATAAATAAAAGATAATGAAATGAGATATCTATAGAGATGGGGATTCCGTGGCCTGCGGACGTCGTCAGGTATACCTTGAAGTCTTCGCAGTAGCATCCCAACTAAAGCCTGGGTTGGTAAGAAGTACCTGGATCTGCATAAAAAGATGTGCAAAAGAGTTGCATGAGTACACCACAACGGTATCCAATACGTGCCAAGCCTAACCTTAGTATAGTAGTGATGAGGTCAGGTCAAGGCCCTACTGGAAATAATAAAAGATCAAACAAATGTAGATAGTGTAATAAAGATAGTAATAATATAGAACAACGGATAGTACAACAAGCTTCACTACATAAAACTAAGAAAATAATACAACATGTAGAAAGATAATTAATAGTATGCTAAAGAAACAGCAATCAAAAGACAAGTATATAAGAAGGGGGAAATGTCAACAAGAGTCATTGCCGAGGTACTGCCTCGTAGTCTCAAATCACATAAATAAATCATAAATCTTTCCTTATATAACCAAGGAAGCCTTTACATTTGGTTTTAAAATTTATTTTTTCAAAATAGCATCCCACGTTTATCCCACCTTATCATACCACATGACTTATAGTAGTTCCCTTACTATCCACGCGTATCAAACCCATCTTATCTCAGCACATGCGTTTCAAAACCCAGAACTTATACCATTGCATACGTATCAATATCAGAACGTATCATAAATCGTAGCTCTAGTGCCCAATATCACAACTTGCTAGAGAAACCAAACAATTAACAGAAAGTCATAATAAGGAGCCCACTACTTAACCACAATGTACATAAAGTCTCAACAATAATAACCGGAAGAATAACTCAATAGAATGATGCTTCACAACTTAACACTTTTTCCTCTATAGGAAATCGCGGTGCAACTCAATACCAATTTCAACAACAAGATTTTCCAAGAAATAGCAATTTCATATAGGAATTAAACAACTAAATAATGACTATAGAATACGGGAACAAGAATTTCAACTAAACAAGTAGAGTAATTCGTAAGTAAGAGATAGGATAAGAGACATATGAAATTACACTAAATATGATGTCTATGACATGTTAAAGTTACTAAATTAAAGCATGAAAGGAATCTATATAGCTAAAAATTTAATAACCTATGTACACACTCGTCACCCTGCACACACGACTTTACATATTGCAATTATCACAACAATATCAAATCTTAAGAGGTAAATTCCCCACATAAGGTTAGACAAGTCACTCACCTCAAACCACACTAATTCAATCAACTACCTTTCCATCAATTTCGAATCTAGCCAAAATAATTTTATACTCTAAATGTAACCATAGGAAACTAATTCAAACAATGAAAGTACGATATTTACAAAGAATTGAAAAATTGACCCAAAAGGTCCACCCCAGGCTCGTGTCTCGAAACTCGAGAAAAATTACAAGAACCGAACACCTATTTGATATCGAGTCCAACCATAAAAAAATTAGTCAAATCCGACCTCATTTTTCCTTTCAAAATGCGAGGATCTACTCCCAAATGCAGTGACGAAAGTTCTCAAGCTTCACGATCACGAAGCCCCTTCTCGCGAACGCGTAGTCCAAAGCGTGAGTCCCCACCCCAGGCTGCATTTCCTCTTCGCAAATGTGGATCCCAGTCCGTGACGTAGTGCACAAGGTCCTGGCGCTTCCCGAATGTATGGCATTCTTCGTGAACGAGAAGGGTAAACATCCAGTAAATCTTAGAATACTTTATGCGAACGTGGGAACATCTTCGCGAATGCGTAGAAGAAAATTAGAACTGAGAAAAACTAGCACTTCAGCTATTCCTCAATGATCCGAATGTTCCGAACATAGTCCGAATTACACCCGAGGCCCCCGGGGACCTCAATCAAGCATACCAACATAAGTCCTAAAACATCATACGAACACGCTCGAAGGATCATATCACATCAAACAACACCAAAATCATAATTCGCGTATCAATTCAAGCCTAAGAACTTATGACTTTTGAATTCCAAAACTAATGCTGAGGCATGCCAAAATAACTCCGATTGACTTCAAATTTTGCACACCTATTTCAACACTCCAAAATCGAGATCCGACTCCGATATACATGAAGTCAACTCTCGGTCAAACTTTTCAAATCTTTCAAACCTTAATTTTCCTAACTTTGCCAATTCATGCCGAAGGAACTTATGGGCCTCCAAATTCACATCCAATCGCGCTCTTAAGTCTAAAATTGCCATATTGAGCTATAGGAACTGTCGAAACTCCATTCTGGGGTCGCCTTCACCAAAGTCAAACTACGGTCAATTCTAACATCTTAAACCTCCAACTTAGGGACTATATGTCCCATTTCACTCCGAAACTTTCCCGACCCGGAAACCAAGCACCTCGACAATCACAATATAACATAGAGGAGACAATAAATAGGGATCTGGGCTAATACACTAAAAATGACCGGTGGGGTCGTCATAGTTTATTTCGATAAAATGGTTAATTTATTTTCATTTGTAGAAAAATTACTTTCTTTTTCAACCAAAAATAGAGTATTTTCTTTTTAGTTGTGGAGCATAAATTTCAATGTTATTTTGCGTAAAAAATTAAAACATCACATTAGTTCCTTTGGGTCTGTGTGTATTTTTGGAAGATTAATTAAATTGTTGAAGAAAGTAATATCCTAAAAACGTTGGGTATTTGCATTGCGGGTGGGGGGAAGAAAGGAATCATGGGAACTTGGGGGAAGATGATAAGGAGAGTAGCATGAAAAAATCTCTACTCTATAACTAAACACTAGAATATATTTTTCAAAAAACAAAAATATCATTCATTAACCAAATAAGGAAAAATAAATAATAGAAAAACTAATTTTTCATATAAAAATTATTTTCTAGAAAAATATTTTCCTTTATATGAGTTTTTAGATTTTGACGCTAAGTTACACTCCGATTTTGTCTCACTCAAATCATGATATGAGAAGCGATTATTGAGCTGAAGTGTTAGGAGAAAATTGTAGTGCCATCTCCATTGCATTTCTTGTAGAACTTAGAGATATGAAATGACTCTGTTACGAATAAACCGGAATCATATTAAGTGGGCAAAAAACGAAGAACCGGTGGGAGTATATGTAATAGGAATTTGTATCTTTACTTATTTTTTTTGTTAAGTTTTAAGTTGTAATCTTTTTACAAAAAAAATTATAAGTGTATCTATTTTTTCGCATAACTTTAGTATACGAGCCTGAAGTAGCAACGACAACAACACAAACTTTAGCATTAAAATAGACGGGTCTGAAGTGTGTTTAAGTTTTTATTTGTAATTATTGAAGATGTCGAATTTATTTAGTTCACTTGTAAAATGTTCAGTACGAAATAAGGTAAAGTTTTTTTAATCTTGGAGTAGTTAGTTTTGTCATTAAATTTTTTCAAAAACTTTAGCAGAGGATGCTGAAGTTATTTAGTTCATTTGTAAAACTTCGGCATTAAATAAACTAAAGTTTTTTATTGTCCTAGATTCATTAGTTTGTAATTAAGCTTTTTCAAAAACTTCAATAAAATATGCTGAATTTATTTATTTCATTTGTAAAAATTTCAGCACAAAATAGGCTGAAGTTTTTTGTCCTGGATTCATTAGTTTTGTCATAAAGCTTTTTCAAGAACTTCAACAGAAGATGCCGAAGTAATTTACCGCATTTGTAAAAACTTCAGCACTAGAAAAAATTTTCTAACATACTAGATAAATAATCACATTATTCTTTCATAGTGTATTACTACTATAAAATAATCAGATTGCCAGCACTATCTAAATCATCAATTTTGGAAGCAATAAACGTGAAAACAACAGAATTATCACGAAAGGAATTAGTAAGAGTGACCTTAAACTTTCCGTACGTGAAAATATTCACAAATTATTGTCTATTAACTTATGTAATTACTTATAATATAATTTAAATAATGTGACACATGTACTTATGGCAATCATCCCATAAACTGATGTTTTATAGCAACATGAATATAACAAGGAGGAGAAGAAGTAGAAGAAAACGAAGGAGAAGAAGGAGGAGAAGAAAGATGACTAAAATTATATAAAAAATAAATGCATATTTAAATATTATTTTATAAAAATGATATAAGTTAAATAGAATTGACCAAATAAAGTTAACCGAGATACCAACTTGAATCGGATACACTTCTCCCAATTTTGCCCTTAAGGGCTAGGACGCTGAATCTCGGCCCATTTATATATTTTACGGCTTAAAGCCAATCAGGTCAGCCTTGGGAGTTGGGACTATTTTTTGATGGATCTTAAATGAGCAAACAGGCAGGGGACTTGAGTCCAACTTCTTCTTTGCCAAGTTCCCAAACTTTTCAATTCTCCCCATGTCTCCAAATATTTGTGCCTTGTGGATGCTACTTGCTAGGATTGGGACCATCTTAGACGACCAAAAAGGTTTTTAGTTTACACCCTCATCCTTTTATTTGTTCTCAATTTCACAAATATTATGTACTTGTCTCAATCAACAATTCCATGTATAATTAATGTAACATGGTTTCGTGCATAGTCAAGCCTTAGATTACAACTAACTTCTAAATGAAATTTTTTTTATAAACACAAGATAAATATTCTACATTTTATTCTAGGACTAGTCACTTGGTTGTAATCAGGTCTCTGGAGATTGGCCTTACTCTCTTACTCAAGTAAGTCCATTATACATTTGACTAGTTCAAAGTCACCGATCAAGGACCAAGGTCATCGATTGGAAAGTCTAAAGTTCTAAAGGAAACACCCACGAAAGTCACCACGTACTCACCACTATATTGAAATTGAAAATCTGATCAGTACCATTAATTGTTGGCACAAATATGAAAGCTTTCACCTTTTTCATTGAAAGGATACTTTTCGCTAGTATATATGATCAAATAATGACAAAGTAAAAAAACAAATTACATACACTTAGTAAACAATGAAGCTGTAATCTGAAATGCATCTTCAGTCAGATCACGAATAGTGGAGCAAATTCAATTTAGCGACCTATTAATCGGACACAAGTTATTCATATACCACTGCACAAAACATATTAAGTCTCCAACTTAATCGGAGTATGTTCATTATACCATTAATTTCAGGTATTCAATCCTGCCAAGAAAGCCACCCCAGTAGAAGGCAACCACGACGATCCGAAAATGAATTGTGCAACGGTGAACTTGCTGGCCTCTTCCACGGACGTGATCACCCGATATCCCGGCCAAGTCACCCGTTGCCCCACGGCTGCTCCCGATCCATAGTTCATATATTCGCCATAATACAATGTATCAAGTGCGAATGTAGCATTCCACTCTAACCAACCGCGCGGGTGTATATGATCACCCAAGTTAGATAACATGACGACAGTTCGCGAGTACAACTTCCACGGTCGACCGAGATAAGTAGGGAAGCTTCCTTTGGACGCCTCGAGGTCAGATGTGGCTGCGATTTTGCAAGCATGGATTGAAATGCCAGTGTTTTGATTGGGATCCTTCCTGTTTTGGGCAGTGATGGTGTTCTTTTGGAAGTCCATGGGCTTTCGAGCGTAGATGCTGCAGTTTTGAAGGACTACTGCTGCATTGCCGAAGATGAAATCAACCGTACCATAGATATCACACTCGCGATAGAATTGGCGCTGAGAGTGTACGTAGAGAGTGTCTTGGTATCCGATGATATTGCATCGATAGACCACAGCATGATCAGCGCCAATGCGAAGAGCTACTGCTTGATGTTTGCTTGGTCCAGCGTAGTTCTCAAATGTGATGTCCCTTACAATGAAACCAGTTCCAGTTGCCGCTGTAGATCAAGAAATTTGCACTGTGAGGCCATGAACCATTGTCCAGTGTTATAGAGGTGGCAGAGTATAAATTTTGCACACCGACAATATAAAAAATATTTACACACAATTAGATAATTATAGATAAATCTATGGATAACATTAACTGATAATCTGATAACGATGGCAACTAGCATGTTATATACCCTGTATGATTAGAGAATGAGTCAAAGGACACTAATAGTTAGAGGTAGATGGGTATATGAGTAATGACCCCACCTCCCAACATGTGATTGTTTCTTTAAATTGAGACCACATTAGTAAGGTCATATCGCTATCGCTAATACTGCTCTCCAGATTATGGATGAAAATACTAATCATGCCATGGATAAGGATCAAAATAATTTGTAATTTCATCAGATTCTCTATTATTTCTCACAATTGTTTTTTCAAAAAAAAAAAAAAAAAGTGGGGACTGGGGCTAACATCCTATGCCTTGGGACTTCTATTCCCAGTTCCCATTCATATGAAACACTGCTTCCCATGATAGGTAAAACACCCGAATATGTGCTTCCACCTTTTTAAATATTGTATCTAACATATGCTTTGACAAAATATGTATCTTTAGGAGTAAAAAGTGCGCATGCTTGTGTTGTTTTCTCTCCTTTTTTTTCCATTTTTTTTGTCAATAAACTATATATGCTTCAAATTTAAAACTGATAAATTAGTATTTAGTCATATCTATTTGATTCCAACACATTTATTCTCTCCTGTACCAACAAGTAAATGAATTAGAGAGGATGATGTTTGGAGGGTGTGATGACTGACCACGTGAAGAGGTACAAGAGACTTAATTAGGAAGTAGCTAAGAATTCAATGACAACCCCATGTGCCTTTTCTACTACTACATCGCCAGGCAAGAAGGCCGTCCCAACTTCCACGCCTTGTTTTCCACAAATCACAAAACACATATAGAATAACAAGAGAGAAGGAAACCATATAAATAAGTGGAGCAGGCACCATCTTAGCAGCGAGACACTAGTGTTTAAATTTCAACGACCAAAAGATATTTAATAGATAGTATTTGTTTTTTCTATCTAAGCTAATGATGGTACAAAACTACCGAATATACACACACAAACATATATATATATATATATATATGCGCTAGTAAAATGTACAAACATTTGATGCAATAGCCAAAGTGCGTACGGATTAACCATGTTAGTATTAAAAAATAGATGGAGCCAAAGTGAGTAAATAAAAGGTTAGGCAGAAGTATACCGAAAGAGGCGGTATGGAATGTGGTCAGATTCTGTGATACGCTTTTTCCTCCAGTAATCACCGTCTTGCCTTTTCCATCCCCTACAAACATCACGTTCGTCTTTTTCCTCCCAATTTTCAGGTTATCCTCTTCATACCTGTCAATTTACATGCACGATGACCAACTCACGAAATTTACTTCGGGCTACTAGAAAATAATAGTATGATGACTCCAATGACTAGGACAAACAAATGAGAAACTCAAAAAGCTACAACTCACAACTGACGTGGGATCAATTAAAAACACTGGGATTAAAAAGAAAAAGTGATGAGCAAGAAAAAGGTTCAATAATTTATTCACCTTCCTGTCTTGACATAAATTATTATCCGACGATTACTGTATTGCGGGACCTTCTTAATAGCCTCGGCAATTGTCTTGAACGTACCGTTACCGTCCTTTGACACAATTATATCTGCTTGTATTGCCGACACTGGCGTGTCCAGTAGCATTCGCTCCTTCCTATTCAACCATTTTGGAAAAAGCGCAAAATCCTCGTCTTTTGCCGACACTACAGTGCCTGCATCATCAGTTGATCCCATTAATCTCCGCCGTCGATTCTGTATCGGAACACCTGAGAAATCATCGTCGCCGTTCATGGCCGCAAATATGGCCAGACAATTGCTTACTAGCTCCGACAAATCCCTTAATTTTTCCGTCATCTGATCCTTAACGTTCCCGTTAACGTCAGCGAAACCCTCCGTACACGTGTCCTGGTTGGTGAGAGCGGCGCTAAGCCACGTCAGCACGTCGTGATTGTTTGACTTTCCGGTGCCGTGGGAGACGGACGTTAAGGAACGGGCTAAAAGGTCAATTGATTCTTCTAGCAGCTCTAGACAATCCTCGTAAGCCGACCTTATCCGTGTCTCCATGTAAAGGTTGCTAATGTCGGAAGCCATGTAAAGTGCTTTGCCAAAACGCTGGAGCGTCAAATTGACGGAAATATGAACGAGGTCGTCGTCGGAGGCAGAGAGTGCGCCAGGGAATTCATGCAATGAGTTTAAACAGAGGGTTGTGAAACGAGTGCGACTACAGGTACGTGACATGGCTACGGTAGGCTTGGAATGAAGCAATGTGGGAGCGGGGCCGGTTTTATTTCGGACAGTAACTAAAACGGCCGCGGAAATTGCAGAGGCAAGTATAAGGATGGTGGAGAAAATGAGTAGTAAGAGTTTAAGTCTGTGGGGGTTGGAGGGGGCATCGTGTGCTGAGTTAGGGAGGATTTGTCGGCGAGAGGGATCTTTAGGTTTGGGTTTGTCTATCCGGCCATAGTACATTTTTGGCTTTCTGATTTAGTATAGTTCAGTGAAGAAAAAGGAATTCAGTTGCCGGCAAAAAGTTGGCTGAGCTAAATGGAGCTTCGGAGAGGGCAAGAATAGTGTTTTCTGAGTTGTGAGTGACTAAGAAGAAAATTGAGTTAAGACTGAGAGTGAGAAAAATCATGCATATATATATATATACATTGGGCGGTGGAACTACGTGAGGGTGGAAAATGGACCGAGAGGTGAATGGAGCCTTTGTTTACCTGTGTTGAATAGGATAATTTTAAAAAATACAAAATTGTGATGTTGTACCATTGTCATGAACAACTATAGTAAATAGATATCATTATTTTTGAACAACTATACTGAATAGTGTCACGTAAAATGTAGCGAAAAATAATGGATATATCTATATGTGTGAAAAATTACTCAATTTTGAATTCAAACTAACTTTAAAAATATATTATTGATCTGGTAGAGACTTTAAAAGTTAAACTTACATTTAATTCTGAATCCACCTAAAAATAGGTAGCGTGAAAAAGGAAAGCTGTCGTCCCACCCCTAAGATTGGAAGTGGTAGTGTTGGGACAAACGGAAGTGTGGACTGTTTGGGGGCTCGGGGGGGGGGGGGGGGGAGGGTTGTTTGGTGTGAGGTCAATATCGAGAGGGAGAATTAGCTGTCTTCTACTTACAGTAGCGGTGAATGGAGGAAAGTGGAGGACATGGAAAACAGGATGCGTCGCTCTATTGACTTGTTTTTTTTGGTTCCCTTTGATCAATCCAGTGTTCAGAATAATGTACTAGAGTATATAACAAGTGGTACTACCTAAACCTAGTAAAATTCTATAACTATGGCTCGGAGATCATAGGATATATGCACATCTTATCTTTATTTTTTCAGGCTATTTCTATAAGACCCTTAATTTAAGAAAAAGAAAATAAACAATAGACAATAAATCAATAACAACAACATAATTCAAAAAAATAAAATAATATTAGCATTGTAAGGAATATAAATAAATGTAAAAACAATAACAATAACCAGTATAAATGCCATAAAGATATGTGTTAAGGCTACATAAACTACTAACAACCCAAGGCGAAACATTATCAGCATAGTCCAGCCTCAGAAACAACGTAGAAAAATGCTCGAGTCCCTCCTAATCTACAACCCTAATGCTCGACCTCCATATCTTCCTATCCAGAGCCATGTCCTCGGAAATCTGAAGTCGCGCCATGTCCTTCCTGATCACCTCACCCCAATATTTCTTAGATCTCCCTCTACCTCTCCTTATGCTTGCCAATGTCAACTCACACCTCCTAACGAGGACACTATGTTTCTCGTTTACACGTTTCAAAATCATCTAAGCCTCGTTTCCCGCATCGTGTCGTCTATGGGAGTCACGCCCACCTTCTCTCAAATATCTTTATTTCTAATCTTATCCAGCTTAGTGTGCTCGCACATTCATCTCAACATCCTCATTTCTTCCACTTTCATCTTCTAGGCATGAGAATTCTTGGTTGCTCAACATTCAGCCCCATACACACATGGTTGGTCTAAGTGTCGCTCTATAGAACTGGCCTATAGGTTCGGTGACACTTTCTTGTCACACAGGACTCCATATGCTAATCTCCATTTCATTCACTCAACTCCTATACGGTACGTGACATCCTCGCCAATCTCCCACCCCCTTGAATAATAGACCCAAGGTACTTGAAACTTTCTTTCTTGGGGATGACTTACGAGTCAAGCCCGACGTCCATGTCCACTTCCCTGATGCATCGCTGAACTTACACTCTAGATATTATGTCTTAGTCCTACTCAACTTGAAACGTTTAGACTCTAGGGTCTGTCTCCACTTCTAGTCTCTCATTAACGTAGCCTCGCGTCTCAATAATCAAAACTTATCATTAGCAAACAACATACACCCTGGCACCTCCCCCTGAATATGGTGTGTTAGTGCATCCATCGCCAGGGCAAATAAGAACGGGCAGAGTGCAGATCCTTGGTGCAACCATATAAAAACTGTAAAGTGCTCTAAGTCACATCATACTGTCCTAACCTGAGTATTAGTTCCCTTGTACATATTCTTTATCACCCTAATGTAGGCAGGGGTGAAGCCAGCCCTTCGGCTACAAGTTCGGCAGCTACCGACACGCCTTTCACCTCCAAGCATCTCCCTTGTATATATATATATATATATATATTGACACATTTGTTAGAGGGCTATGCAAAAACTTGTTACAGCCAAACGCACACGCAAGTATACGCAGACGTCAAGTAATAAAGTGACTAATAGTCAAATATCAATCACATGAAGACTTGTGATTAACTATTAACTAAATTAGACTATCCTAATTATCTATACAAGAATTAAACCTAGAAGTATTTGATTCTAAACTAATTAAAATAAAAAAAAACTAATAATGAAGTTTGGACAGAGGACGAGCATATCTTTATATATCAATGTAATGAAAACGATCTAGGGTTATGAGCTATCTAACAATCCTATTGTATTTTTCAAGTGAATTTACTAACTAATTTATCTAGTTTATTGGTTGACACAGTTAATATTGCTCATAAAAATCTGTCAAGTTCTTACTCGCCTATTCAAGCTAACCTAACGCATATATGTCTATGGAGTTGGAATCAACAAGAACGCATTTATAATTTCTGTAAATCAACCAAGCAAGGCAATTAGGTATATGTCTCCTAACCACGAGTCTGTTCCCCGATGCCCTCATTCAAGAACTTGCTCTACTCACTCCTATATGCAATCTAGAATTTCTACTTTCGAGTTCAACTCTAGATTCGTAGATAGTATTCAATTGGTGATCAATCAGTCAAATAAATAAGTGCAGGATTGAATAAATAAACCAATATGATAAACTAAGAAATCAAAATCAATATCCGAATAACAATAGTCATGAAAGAACCATAACCCTAGAACGTGAAGTTTAGCTCCACATAGACATGGTAGCAAAATAACAAATCATACTAAGAAACATAAAAATTGCTAAGTTTGGAGGTAGAAAAGATGGAACCTGGCCTCCATGGCGGCTTTGTGCCTGTGTTTTCCTCTCAAAAATGTCCTCTCTTTAATCCTTTGGTGAGCTTAACTTTATATAGGTTAAGTGAATTTTGCTCCAAGTTTTCAATTTTGCCCCTAACAGACCTTTTCCGGAACTGGGACTAGCGCGAACGCGCTAGTGTCCTGACATTCTGCCTCCCGCTTCTTCACTAGCGCGATCACGCTAGAGCTCGTGCTAGATAAGGCCATTTTTTCTTCTATTTTTTGTCTCGTCTTTGCACGCACTCAGCTCCGACGGGTCTTTCTTGCTCTAATGCAACTCCAACAACAACTTTAAAGCATCATATAGGCTCACCATCATGCAATGTGTAAAATTCATAACTAGAGCCCATTTTTCATCATTTAACCATATTATGACATTGAAACATAATCAAGCGGAATGATAAACAATCGCCAAATCACCTAGACTTAGCCTATTATCAACACCCCACACTTAATTCATTGCTCGTTGTCGAGCAATCAAAATATACTCTCTAGAGGTTCCACTCAACAATTTCCCTTTAACGCCTTACACCTAGAATAATTCACATATGCTACCACCTAGTAGTAAACAATCTCAGCCTCAAAAGTCAACTCTCAAGTGGCAAAAAATATTCACACTTCCTCAAAGTACTCTTCCTTTCCTTAACGAATCCCATGCCCTCACAATCACACAAAGAAAGTAGAATAAATCCACACATTCAAATTTCATGCTCACATATATCAAATAAAACCGCTCATTCTCACAACATGAGTCACATGCATGAAATTGGTACCATAAGCTTGCCCTTAATGTAAATCTCTACTAATGTAGGCTCGCTCGATCTAAAATCAATTAGGTATTTTTCATGGTTGTAATATGGGCTAAGGGACAGGTAGGATATATTTATGAGTACTGACTAACCCTCCTAAGCACTTTAACCCACCACATAATCAACTTTAAGTGCAAATGCTTCAATCCACTTCACTTTCACAAAAAATATCACCCCAAAAATGCTCCCTTCTACTTTAAGCACTATATTAATTCATACCCACTAGCAGGAACAAGACAACAATGTATTCATCTCTATTTTTTTCTTCAGATTATTCTTTTTTTTCTATTTCTGCTAATGGTGTATTATTTTACAAATCAAGTGCACCTTTCTTCCTTTTATTGTTTTCACTCAAAAGCCACCCCACACTTAGTTCCTTCTTACTTTTTTAGCGCTCAACTCACAATTAAAGTGCTTTAAGAGGAAAAGGGATCAAAATAATGTCAATTAAGAACAAAAAGGGCATAAGCTTGTAATGTGGGTGCCAAATAAAAGTCTACATGCTCAAAAAGGGCAATTAGGGATATAATTTATCTTTGGTATGTAATTAAGCTCAAAATGATCAAGAAAGCCTAAAATTCTTTTTCAAACCGAGCATCACCTAAAATTTCGATTCAACTCACATACCGGGCAAAGTTGTAGACATAAGTACAATACATAGACTATACAAAAACCTCACCACACATGGTATATGATTCATTCCAGATTAACTTTTCTGGGTATTCAAGTCAGTGACAAACATACAAATTAAGGCACTTTAGTGGAGTTCAACCAATAAGACTAAGCGTAACACTCTCGTTTCTGTTATGTTCAGGTGTGTCAATGCTATAGGTTCTCTTTTGATTCTCTAGCTCGTAGCCCATTAAACCTAATCAATAGATAAAAAAGAAAAAGAAAATAAAATACTAAAAAAAACTACCTTTACTCGGTTCAAGTTTAAACCATTGAAAAAGAACCGTGACATAAAGAAAAACCAAGGGGGAGCTACTACACCACATAAAAAGAAATCTTTTTGGTATTTTACTAGACTAACTTCCCTCAAGAAAATTGTCCAAAATATCCGTCATCAGGAAGATTCTTCATATTTTCCATATTTTTTTAAAAATTACTACACTAAGAACGAGTACTATAACTAAGCTAACATAGCACATAAAGTCACCCAAACAATCTCCTCACCCCACACTTAAAATTGTGCAATGTACTCAATGCATACTAAAAATAAACGAGACTCCTTGGTAGGCCAAAAGCTGAAGCATTAGCAGCTCACAAGATACGCAGACTTCTCCCAGGTACGATCCTTTGTGCGGTCACCCCACATTTATTGCAACCACATAGCTCACTTTTGTACACTTCTAGTAGCTTTTATTCTATGCTCATAATCCTACAAAAAGCGTACAAAGATAGAAAAATAAAATAAACAAAAATAAATAAAAATAAAAGAAAGTAGTAAAGATGGGTTGCCTGCCAACAAGCCCTAATAAAAAGTCGCGGCACGACTTGAACCAATTTTTTTCTCTACCTTGAACTTATGAATTGTAACCCTAACATGGCATCTAGTCTGTGGCTATGCTCCTTTGGTGGGGCTACAAAGATAACCAGGCCAAGTAATAAATTTTTCACGCTCCACTTCTCGACCTTTAGATGAGGAATGCAATTTCGCTTTTTGGCACAACAAATTCAAGAATATAGGCACTCTCATCCTTGTTGGAAACACGTTCTCAATGCAATATACTAAAACGTGTGTTCTTTTGTATAGGTTTTGATGAATGACAAACGAAGCGAAAATTGATATATGACGAAGTTCAAGAAACAAGCGCACAATTGATATACAACGAGATTCAAGCTCAAGACAAAGTTTTATAGTTTAATTGAGTCATTCTTAATTGTGATCTTGATCCTACAACTTGACTCGTAACATGGCTTCTCTCATAAAACTATTTTCCAAAATCATGCATATTTAATTTAATGTCAAATGATTTTAAATCATGCATATTTACAGTAGTCAAAATAATTTTTAGACATGCCTTAAAAATCTGGACTAAGATAATCGATTATGTACTTATGATAATCGATTGTTTTAAGCCAAGAATGCATGACAATCGATTGTGAACTAATGACAATCGATTGTGAGTAAGACAGTGAGCATCAGGTTTTTCAAACCTGCATGACAATCGATTGTGAACTAATGACAATCGATTGTGACTGAGGCAGTGTCCATCAAAGTTTTTCAAAACTCAGAATAATCGATTATGAACTAATGGTAATCGATTATGTTGAGACAGTGTCTTCCAGTGATTTTCAAATTTATTAAATAATCGATTGTTACATTGGACAATCGATTGTCAAAGAGATAGTGTCTAAAATGTTTTCAAAAACTGATAAGTAATCGATTGTTGACTTTGTGCAATCGATTGTGAAGCTGACCGTTGTCGTAAAGTTTTCAAATACCGTCAGGTAATCGATTATTGATTCTGTATAATCGATTGTTTTGATTAAAATCCGGAAAAGATTTTTTGAACGTTATTGGGTAATCGATTATTGATTTTGTATAATCGATTGTTTTGATTAAAATCCGGAAAATTTTTTTTGAACGTTGCTGAGTAATCGATTGTTGATTCTGGACAATCGATTGTTTGTGGTAAAATCTGGAAAGGATTTTTTGAACGTTGCCAGTAATCGATTATGGATTGTAAGTAATCGATTATCATGCGTAAAATCTGGGATTGAATTTTGATCTGACTGGCAGACAATCGATTATTGGGGTTTGACAATCGATTGTCAGTGAGTAAAATCAGCAACTCTTAATTGGCAATTAGGCAACAGTAATGCCAAGTTTTTCAACTATAAATACAGCTTCATTTCAGTGTTTTAAACACAACAACATACTACAACTGATCATTACATTTCTATAAGCTTGCATACTTTTGTTTATCATTTTATATTCAATTTCATAAAGATTTTGAGAGCCATATTCTTGTCCAAAGTTGTTGTGATCTAGAGCTTACTTCTTTTACTCATATCTACTCATTAAGGAGTATTTTGTTTGAGTGTTTAGTGTTTTATACACTTGTAAGAGAATTGTAATTCTCTTATTGTAAGGAACTTGTGTTTCCTTGGTTGAAGTCTTGAGTGTTGTATCTCCGACCAAAGGTGTTAAGGCTTGTGTCCTTAAGTTGTAAAGGTTTGTTGAGCACCCGTAAGCTTAACAAGTTAGTGGAAAATCTCGAGAGAGTCTCTCAGGGACTGGACTAGCCACGTGTTGTGGTGAACCAGAATATATCGGTGCGTTCTTTCCTTTTTGTTTATTTAACGCACTTATTTATTTCCTGCAAATTTTAATTTCCGCAAGTTTACGCTAAATTTTATTATAACGCTATTCACCCCCCTCTAGCGTTAAGCGCTTTATCTAACAATTGGTATCAGAGCCCAACTCTCTGAAAACTTAACAGTTTGAGAGAACCATCCATGGCTTCTACTCTTGATTCTTTTGCAGGAATTGATGAAGGACAGTGCTCCACACGACCACTTCTATTCAACGGTACAAATTACACGTACTGGAAGGAGAGGATGAAGATCTTCGTTTAGTCCAACAGCTTTCACCTTTGGAAGGTGATAATGAAGGGAAACCAAATTCCAACAAAGAAGGTGGAAAACGAATGGGTTCCCAAGTCCGAGGATGAGTATGACGCGGATGACATCCGAAAGGTTCAAAATAATGCTAAAGCAATTAATTTATTATATTGTGCTGTTAATGCTGACGATTACAGGAAAATATCGTGTTGCACAACGGCAAAGGAGATGTGGGACAAGCTAGAAGTTACGTACGAAGGTACGGACCAGGTAAGGGAAGCAAAAATTGATTTCCTAACCCATTCTTATGAATTATTTCACATGAAGGAAGGTGAAAAGGTGGACGAAATGTTTGAGCGATTTTCAATAATCGTAAATGACCTACATGCTCTCAAGAAAACATTCACGGATAGAGAGCTCGTGCGAAAAATTCTTAGAAGTCTCACACCGGCATGGAGATCAAAGGCCAATGCAATTCAAGAATCCATTGGCGTTTCAAACGTCACCATCGACGCACTAAGAGGTAACCTTAAGACCTATGAATCTACTATTCTTAACCCTTTTGTTGATGATCAAAGGAGGCAAAGAATAGCTCTAAAGGCGAGCACAAGCCAACCGCAAATTGATGAGGAAGGAGACAACGAGTTTGGACTCGTTATCAAAAGATTTCAAAAGTTCATGCGCATGGAGTATGAACGCAAGGGCAAAAAGCAAGGCGAACAAATCAAGTGCTATGAATGTGGTGAAACCGGGCTCATCAAATCAAATTGCCCAAACATCAAAAAGGAGAAGAAACCTTTTAAAAAGCAACGTGCATGCATTTCTTGGGGAGGCGACTCCGGAGATGAGTCAAGCGAAGGAGAAGAAGACGAAGCAGCAAATCCTTGCCTTATGGCACAAGAAGACAACAAAGATGAGGTATGTCAAATTTCGTCTAAAAACTTCTTTACTCTTGAAGAAATGCGAACTGCTTTTGATGAATTATATGCTGAGTTTATTAAGGCTTCAAAAACTGTTAAGGGCGTAAATGAAAATGCTTCTCTAAAAGAAAAAGATTTTCAAAAACAGCTTTCTTTAAAAGAAAAGGATTTAGAAAAACTGGTTTTAGAAAATGAGAAGCTGAAAGAGGAAAACAAGTTTTTTGGAAAAAGAAGTTCCGATAAGCCCGAAAACTCTACTAGAAATTGCACTTCTTGTTTGCATCTTAAGAATGAAGTAAGTAGGCTTAAAGGCACATTAGATAAGTTTAGTTCTTCGCACAAAAACTTGAATGATGTTCTTGTTAACTTGAAATCAACCAAGCATGGAATAGGCTTTAAGAATGAAGAAAAGGTTGAATCTAAACCCCAACAACCTAAAGCTCAACCTAGGATTAACAATAGAAATGCTTATCCTAGAAACAACAACTCTAGAGCCAATATGCATGCTAGACAAAATGCTGAACATTTTAGAAGGCCTAGGAATGACTTACCACCTAGAAATAGTCACCCTAGAAATGATGCATACTTTAGGCCAAATTGTGAACCCCTTAGAAGACCTAGCAATGGCCCTCAACCGAGAAACAATCACTCTAGAAATGCTGCCCATCCTAGAGCTCATAGTAGGAGAAATAATTCTCATGAAATGCGAAATAGTCATAGTGTTCAAAATAGAGTAAGAAATTTTCATCCGTCTAGTTACTATGAACCTAGAAGGATGCATAACCCAAATGTGACTTGTCATTATTGTAGACGTATTGGTCATATTGCTCCTGCATGCTTTACACGTCATAGACATATTACTCAATCGCATCATTATAATATGCCTAACCCCCAAGGACCCAAGATGGCATGGGTACCTAAAGAACATTAATTTGTTTTGTAGGTGTGCTTGAAGGGATCAAGTGTACTATAATACCTTGATAGTGGATGCTCCAAGCATATGACGGGAGATGAATCCAAATTCCTTCAATTAGAGCACAAAGAAGGAGGAAGTGTTATCTTCGGTGATAACAATAAAGGAAAGATCATCGGCATCGGCTCGGTCGGTAAGGATGAAAAATCCTCTATTAAGCATATATTACTTGTTAAAGGATTAAAGCATAATCTCTTGAGCATAAGCCAATTGTGTGACAAGGGAAATCTTGCTTTATTTGATTCGGATGAATGCTTAGTGTTCAGACGTAGTGATTTCAAAATTATCCTCCGTGGTTTTAGAGTGGATAATATTTATATGGTTGATCTTGCTAATTCCTCACCCGATTATGTTGATTGTCTAATGAGTAAAGAGGATGATACTTGGCTATGGCATCGTAGAGTAGCACATATCAATATGCATCTTTTGAACAAATTGATTTCTCAAAACTTAGTTGTTGGTCTTCCCAATTTAAAATTTGAAAATGACTCTATTTATGACTCGTGTCAAAAGGGGAAGCAAACAAAAGCATCTTTCAAATCTAAAAACATTGTTTCAACTTCTAGACCATTGCAATTGCTTCATATGGATTTATTTGGTCCCTCTCGCATTGATAGTCTAGGAAGAAATAGATATGCTTTTGTGATTGTTGATGATTACTCGAGATTTACTTGGACTTTATTTCTTGCCAATAAAAGTGATGCTTTTCAAAATTTTAAATATTTTCTTAAGCGTGTTCAAAATGAGAAAGAAACAACCGTCACTTCAATTAGAAGTGATCATGGGGTAAAGTTTGATCACAATCTCTTTGCGGACTTTTGTGACGAACTCGGAATCGAGCATACCTTTTCCGCTCCACGTACACCACCACAAAATGGGGTGGTGGAAAGGAAAAATAGGTGTCTCGAAGAGATGGCTAGAACCATGCTCGACGAAGCTAAGATACCCAAACATTTTTGGGCGGACGCCGTGAGTACCGCTTGCTATGTTCTAAATAGAGTAGTAATTCGGCCGATACTCATGAAAACCCCCTATGAACTTTATAAGGGTAGAAAACCAAATATTTCCCATTTTAGAGTTTTTGGTTGCAAATGTTTTGTTCATAACAATGGCAAAGACCAATTGGGTAAATTTGATGCTAAGTCGGATGAAGGTATTTTCATTGGATATTCCTCACGTAGTAAAGCATATAGGGTCTTTAATAAAAGAACCCAAATTGTGGAGGAATCCCCTCATGTTGTATTTTCCGAAAATAATGCTCGCTTGGCGAGAAAGGATTCCGGTTTTGATCTTGCAGGTATCTTAGATAGCTTGAAAGACAAAATACAAGAGGAACCACCCAAGGAAAATAAAGATGAAACTGAGGAACAACCAACGGAAGAAGTGCCACAATTGGAGAAAGAAATAAATATGCCTAACGAGTGGAGGACAATTAAAGATCACCCTCTTGAACAGGTAATTGGAGACATCGGAGGAAAGGTAAGTACCCGAAACTCTCTTAAGAACACTTTAGGACACACTTCTTAAGAGCTCACGTTCTCACTTGGCAACACTAGTTTAAGTTATTACTTCTTTACAAATTACTGACTTGAGCGTCGGAGACGTTTAATTCTATTTTGCAGGTATCGCCCTAAAAGATAGGGGGAATTATAAAGTTTTGGCACAGAATAATCGATTGTTCCAAGCAAATAATCGATTATTTTACTGTGCTGAAAATCGATTAGCAGTATCACTAATCGATTGTTTATGGTTTAATTTCATTATGCAGCTTTGTTTAATAATTGTTTCCTTAAATTGCATAATCGATTTCTGTCTCAGCCATTCAGCAATGCTTGTCCAAAACAATCAATTATTTCACATATATAATCGATTATTTCATGTCAGAAATTTAAACTCTTGTTACCGTTTGGCTCCTCAATCGATTTGTGTCAGTTCTAAGTCAGGTCATAACTCTTCAACAATCGATTATTGCATCTCAACAATCGATTGTCTAACGGTCAGTAAATTTATTTTACCGTTTCTGACTGATTTGGCTTTAAATTCTCAGCAGAATTCTTCCATAAATGATAAGCCACTCTCCCCTCTATATATAGGCTTCATATATGTTCATATTCATTCACTCAAGCATCAATTTTAGCTTTCAAAATATCAAATTCTCTCTAATCGTTTGCAAAATCCAGCAGCTTTCATTAAAAATGTCGGGCCGTCACTCAAAACGTTTCCGTTCTGCTAGGCACGGCGCATCCGCCTCTGCTGCCCCTCCTCGTCCGAACTATCCCTATCAAGATGGTTCCGTTCTATATTTTAATTCCGACATCGAGCTTACTCGATTCTTAACCAAATTTGAAAAGCGCGACATTCTTCCACCCCGCTTCTCAACCCACAAGTATCTTGAATCATTTGGCCCTGCTGCAAATATGCTAAAAAATTCTCAACTTCTTGACTTTTTACTCCTTACCCATCCTTACATCAATACTACATTGGTTCAAGCATTTTATTCCAACCTCCATGAGGATGATGATGGTGAGCTTGTCACCAACATTAATGGTGTTTAAATTCTTCTTTCCGATGAAAATCTTCATACCATCGCCCGTCTTCCTCAAAATGGTGAAGACATTTTTCGGTACACCGGAGAGGCCGGAGCCCTTTTTGATGAAACAACCCTCTTACACCAAATCGGTCTTACTTCTTATGATCCAAATCTTTCTTCCCGTCGTCCTACAATTACGGGAATGGATCCCAATTATCGGTTGATTTTCTATTTCATCACCCGAGTCCTCAAGCCTCGTAAGCATAACCATACCACCATTTCCCAAGAGGACACCAAGCTCATGCATTCCATAATAACCGGAGCTAACATCAATTGGTGTCGGCTTATTAAAATTCACATGCGTGACGCTATCGGAGATGATATGCCTCTTCCTTATGCTCTCCTCATCATGAACTTTCTTGAAGCTACCGGATTCGTCACTAGAAATGGTCCTCTCAAAAAGAGTACCAAAAAGTGGGAAATTTTGGAATCCTCTTTCATCATGACGGTGATCATGTAGCGCCTGCTCCTCCACCAACCCGTCGTGCTCCTCCACCTCAAGAGCCTTCCCTCCAATTCATTTCCAACCAAATTGCTTCATTGACCTCTTCTTTCGGTCAATTAACTCACGAGATCCATGGATATTTTGACCACGTTCATTATCCATATGCGGGTCTTGTTCCATATGAAGCAGCGCCGAATGATGAGGCGGAAGATGATGAATGAATAATTATAGTTTTTAAGTTTGTTTTTGTCTTCCCTGTTGCGGTAATTCTTTCCAATAAATAAACAAGGTTTATTTCATCTTTGGCATCTTATTATTATTTTTGCTAATGGAAAAAGGGGGAAGATAACGGGTATGATGCACTCTCAAATTATAAGCTTAAATTGAGGGGGAATTCTCAAATTGAGGGGGAACAAATTGCATACTTGTTGCATGTATATACTTGTCTTGAATCGTCAATATAAATTGCTTGTCTTGCATATCCCGCTTAATGTTTGCCATTATCAAAAATGGGGAAATTGTTGGAAACACGTTCTCAATGCAATATACTAAAACGTGTGTTCTTTTGTATAGGTTTTGATGAATGACAAACGAAGCGAAAATTGATATATGACGAAGTTCGAGAAACAAGCGCACAATTGATATACAACGAGATTCAAGCTCAAGACAAAGTTTTATAGTTTAATTGAGTCATTCTTAATTGTGATCTTGATCCTACAACTTGACTCGTAACATGGCTTCTCTCATAAAACTATTTTCCAAAATCATGCATATTTAATTTAATGTCAAATGATTTTAAATCATGCATATTTACAGTAGTCAAAATAATTTTTAGACATGCCTTAAAAATCTGGACTAAGATAATCGATTATGTACTTATGATAATCGATTGTTTTAAGCCAAGACTGCATGACAATCGATTGTGAACTAATGACAATCGATTGTGAGTAAGACAGTGAGCATCAGGTTTTTCAAACCTGCAAGACAATCGATTGTGAACTAATGACAATCGATTGTGACTGAGGCAGTGTCCAAAGTTTTTCAAAACTCAGAATAATCGATTATGAACTAATGGTAATCGATTATGCTGAGACAGTGTTTTCCAGTGATTTTCAAATTTATTAAATAATCGATTGTTACATTGGACAATCGATTGTCAAAGAGACAGTGTCTAAAATATTTTTCAAAAACTGATAAGTAATCGATTGTTGACTTTGTGCAATCGATTGTGAAGCTGACCGTTGTCGTAAAGTTTTCAAATACCGTCAGGTAATCGATTATTGATTCTGTATAATCGATTGTTTTGATTAAAATCCGGAAAAGATTTTTTGAACGTTATTGGGTAGTCGATTATTGATTTTGTATAATCTATTGTTTTGATTAAAATCCGGAAAAGATTTTTCTAACGTTGCTGAGTAATCGATTGTTGATTCTGGACAATCGATTGTTTGTGGTAAAATCTGGAAAGGATTTTTTGAACGTTGCCAGTAATCGATTATAGATTGTAAGTAATCGATTATCAAGCGTAAAATCTGGGATTGAATTTTGATCTGACTGGCAGACAATCGATTGTTGGGGTTTGACAATCGATTGTTAGTGAGTAAAATCAGCAACTCTTAATTGGCAATTAGGCAATGGTAATGCCAAGTTTTTCAACTATAAATACAGCTTCATTTCAATGTTTTAAACACAACAACATACTGCAACTGATCATTACATTGCTATAAGCTTGCATACTTTTTTTATCATTTTATATTCAATTTCATAAAGCTTTTGAGAGCCATATTCTTGTCCAAAGTTGTTGTGATCTAGAGCTTGCTTCTTTTACTCATATCTACTCATTAAGGAGTATTTTGTTTGAGTGTTTAGTGTTTTATACACTTGTAAGAGAATTATAATTCTCTTGTTGTAAGGAACTTGTGTTTCCTTGGTTGAAGTCTTGGAGTGTTGTATCTCCGAGCAAAGGTGTTAATGCTTGTGTCCTTAAGTTGTGAAGGTTTGTTGAGCACCCGTAAGCTTAACAAGTTAGTGGAAAATCTCGAGAGAGTCTCGCGGGGACTGGACTAGCCACGTGTTGTGGTGAACCAGAATATATCGGTGCGTTCTTTCCTTTTTGTTTATTTAACGCACTTATTTATTTCCTGCAAATTTTAATTTCCGCAAGTTTACGCTAAATTTTATTATAACGCTATTCACCCCCCCTCTAGCGTTAAGCGCTTTATCTGACAATCCTCACTCTTCGACCCCTTCATTGGCTCAGATGGATCGATTACTATCTTACTATCTAAACATAATGCGGAAAAATGATTGGAATGAGGTCTAATGCGCTCCAACTCATGAATTTTTCTACTATTTGCATCCTCATATTTACAAACATTCAAGTCTCCCAAAGTAATTTTATCTACATCCTCACATGACTCTAGATCACTATTCTTAATATTGGCATCCTCAAGAAAAACAACGTCTAGTGATTTGTATTCTCGTTTTAGCTCCTCAATTTGGTCTAGAAGATTTTTATCAGCTTCACACAACTCATTATTAATTTGTTGGGCGTTACACGCATCAACCTTTGTACTCAAATCTGCATCTAAGTTATTTACATCCAAGCTAAAATTATCATTTTATGTGCAAGTTCATCTCTCTCCTTAGACCAATCATCCACCAACATTGTTAGAAGACAATGTCGTTCCTCATATTCCCTTAATCGTGAATATTCTTCCCAATACCAACCCTTACTACTATATTTAAATCTAGACCTCCCAGAGTTCTAGTTATGACAAGCCCAAAAAGATGGGCTATAAAAGTCTTCCATCAACCAAGCGTTTTCATCAATAACCTTACCTTTAGATATTTCATCCCTAGATTCCATCCATGGTTAGTTAATCGATATTTTGGATTATTTATTTAGATTGCGGTAATGAAGTTTTTGTAGGGCGTTTATATGGAATAAGAAGTGGAATCAAATAAAGTTAGGTGGAATGTTAGGATGAGAGAGGTTGTAACAAGAAAAGAAGCATTTTGCTTATTTGGTCATAAAAGTATTTAGATATATATTGGGCTTGAACACAACATTCTACGTTAAAATTGTTTGGGGCGTTCTATTTGGACGCTTCTTATTAACCTGTAGCCGCTTGTTTTTATGTTTGTATTTATATATTTTTTTTGTTAAAAGCCTTTTAACAAGATAATTTTCCCCTTCTTTATTAAGAGAGTACTTTCTCTCCAAATATACGTTAGTCCTCTACTGTCTCTGTCTCTCTCTCTCCTGTTATTCGCATTTTTGATATGTTCTTCTGTGAAATCAATTGGTTTTCATCGTTGTTTCTAATTTTTCAACTGCTAGTCATCATTGTTAGTGTTCCCACATTGCACACAGGTACATTGCATTAACTTTCTGGGTTTTATTTTAATATTAATTTTTACGATTTAATTTTTTGTTTTTGTTTTGATAGTCATGTATTTATGATAAAATAGTTTCTTAGGGTTTAGTTTGATAAGTGCATTAGTTTTACTTTTACAATTGTGTTTTTAGGTTTTTTGAACGTGTGTTTGTATTGTTGATGAAAATTCTATAAATTCTTTAGTGATTAGACGTCAAAATTTTTAAAATTTTGAGAGTAAAATAGATGATATTATTAAAGTTTGAAGTATATAATAGTTCAACGATACCTTAGATAGGAGCTGAAGTTTAGTTTCACATTTTGAGTTTTTTGTTATATTTTTTATAAACTTCAGCATTATTTTTGAATTTGTATTTTGTTTTTTGTATAAACTACAACATATTTTTTGCTGAATATTTTGTTTTATAACTGGTGAACTTCAACTTAGGAGCCGAAGTTTTTATTTATTGTAACTGATGAACTTATGCTCTAGAGCTGAAGTTTTTGTTTTGTAACTGGCGAACTTCAGCTCTAGAGCTGAAGTTTTTATTTTGTAAATGTCGAACTTCAGCTCTAAAGCTGAAGTATTTATTTTTGTAACTGCGGAACTTCAACTTTCTTAGAGATTGAAGTTTTAACTGATCCTTTTGATAATGTCCTAATGTTATCTGTTGTATCTTTTACTTTTTTAGAATAGATGGAACCTAAATTACCTAAAGTTCCTAATGCAGCTAAAGTACGCAAAGCAGCTAATGCACCTAAAGAACCTAAACAAACTATAATACCCCCAGGTCCTTATGTACCTTCTCCTCCACCTATAAGACTAGGGCAAAGATATTTTGTGTTTCGAGATTTGTTTAACTGTAAGGGTTACTAGAAGGGGAACCACGATTTGAAGAAATTAATTGCAAGTTTCTTGACTCCTACACAACGAGATAAACTTAATAATGGTATGTTTTGATATATTATGCCTATGGAGAATTTCCAATACAACATGAAGTTGGTTCATTGTTTGTGTCTCTCTTGAATATTCACCAATGATCGAGACTCCAATAGTTTCAAGATTTTTGGCCATAACGTTTCCTTCTGTGATGCACTGACCGGTTGTTTTAAGAATTTACGTCCCGATCCCCTATTAAATGTTTTTCCCGTATTTATTTATGCTATTTTGAATCGTCGCGATGTTCGATTTTGAGTTTCAGAGATTTGAGATACTTAGTCCCTAAATAAGAGCTTAAGTGTTGGAAAGTTGATCGTAGTCGGACTAGTTTGAAGATGGCATCGAAATGAAAACTCGATGGATCCACTAGCTCCATTAGGTGATTTCGGGGTTAGGAGCGTATTTAGAGTATGTTTTGGAGTTCCATAGCTAATTTAGGCTTGAAATGCCGAAAATTGAATTATTGAAGTTTCCAGTTCGATAGTGAGATTTTGATCCAAAGGGTCGAAATGGAATTTAGGAAATTGAAGTAGATTTGTAGTGATGTATGATGTATGTTCAAAATTGATCGGACGAGATTTGAAAGAATTTTTGATCGAAAGCGTATTTTTGGAGTTCTTGAAATTTTACGCTTGAATCAGATGAAAGATAGGTATTATGATGTTTATTGAGCATTTCGAAGATTGAAACAAGTCTGAATGAAGTTATGGGATATGTTGGTAGGTTTGATGGAGGTTTCGGTGGCCTCGGGATGATTTCGGATGGTTGACGGAAGGATTTTGGAGATTGGAGTTGCAGATTTAGTTGTTTTTCTGTCATAACTGAACCTGTGAGTGTGGGACCGCATGTGCGAAGCCGCAGAAGCGGTAGATCAACTGCAGAAGCAGAAATGGGGAAGTTCAGCAAGGATCACATAAGTGGTGGGATATTTGTAGGAGCGGTACCGCATCTGCGGATGGGGAGTCACAGATGTGCAAGATGGGTTTTAAGTGAGAAGTCGCAGATGCAACCAGTGTTCCACAATAGTGGGATTGTAGATGCAGTAACAACTGGGCAGAAATATGAAATTTCAAGGAGTTGGTTTCAAAAGTTGGAAATTCGATTTAGAGCTCGGGAGAGAGAGATTTTGACAGGAAATTGAAGAAGAGATCATTTGTTAATAATTCTTTAATGCTTTCTAGTTATATTCCATAAATTTATAGTTAGTTTCATCATTTAATTTTGGATTGGAAATGAAAACTGGAAGAAAATTCTTAGATATTAAATTCAACTTTGATTGGGAATTTGACCATAGATTTGGATGCATGAACTCGTGAGAGTATGAGGATTCTGAAAAGATAAATTTTACCTGATTCCGAGATGACGGCCTGACCAATATCTTGGTTATTTTAGTTAATTTTGCGTATTAGTTTAGAATTTATTTATAGAATCAGTTATTTTAAGTGTTATTTACATTATGCAATTGAATTGAATAGATTTGGGTATTTTGAGTCGAGTACTCGTGGCAAAGATGTAGTTTCGGGTTTGATTTTGAGCTAGTTCGAGGTAAGTGGTTGGTCTATCCTTCTGTGGAGGACTTCACCTTAGGATTTGGTATTGTGATATTTGAAATGCATCATACGTGAGGTGAAGAATGCGTACTTGTGCTAATTGCTAAAAATCCAATTTTATTAATTAATTAAAATTGTGTTTTTTTTCGGTCATTACTACTGGAAATTTAACCTTATTATTAACTTAGGAAAGTATGTCTAGATGACTTGATTGCTTATTTGCTCAGACTGCCTTATTTGAATTATTGCAACATGCTAGGTTAGAAATACCTTTTTTGCCTTGATATGAAGTTGATAACTCATGACTATTTTTTGTGTTGCATTTGTGTGTTTACATTGGTACTACAGATGTGGGATTCTGGTAGATCCCCATTTGTCTATTTTTTGGGACTATAGATGTGGAATTCCAGTAGATTCCCCTTATTTTTCTATTTGGGACTACGGATGTGGGATTCAGGTAGATCCACATGCACAATTATATGGAGTTACGGGAATTCACCCAATAGATTTCTCCAATATCGGGTATTTACATTTGGGACTACGGATAGGGATTCTGATGGATCCTCGCACATTGACAGTTAGACTATGGGATGAGATCCCGGGAGATCCTTCGGGTATATATGATGAACTACAGGACAATATCCTGGGAGATCCATAAGATATTTGTGATTGGGACTGCAGGTTAAGTTGGGTACTCGGGTGGAATTGAGTACAATATTTCACCCTCAGACGGACAGACAGTTCGAGTGCACTATTCAAAATCTCGAGGATATGCTTCGTGCGTGTGTTATTTAGTTTGGAGGGTAATGGGATTAGTTCTTTCTATTGGTGAAGTTTGCAAACAACAACAGTTACTAGTCCAGTATTCACATGGCACCGTATGAGGCTTTGTATAGTAGGCGGTGTAGATCTTTGGTGGGTTAGTTTGTGCCGGGTGAGGCTAGATTACTGGGCACCGGCCTATTTTAAGATGCCTTGTAGAAGGTTAAGGTAATTCAGGATAGACTCTGTACGGCCTAGTCCAGATAGAAGAGTTACGCGGATCAGAAGGTTCGTGATGTTTCCTATATGGTTAGAGAGCGGGTTTCTTTGGGTTTTGCCTATGAAGGCCATTATGAGATTTGTGAAGAAAGGGAAGTTGAGTCCGAGGTTTATTGGACCTTTCGAGATATTGAGGCGTGTTGGGAGGTTGCTTATGAGCTATCCTTACCTCCCAGCTTGGCAGGAGTTCATCTGGTATTTTATGTTTCGATGCTCCTTAGATATCACAACAATCTGTTGCACGTGTTGGATTTCAATTTTGTCCAGTTGGATAAGGATATATCTTACGTTGAAGAGCCGATGACAATATTGGACAGACATGCTAGAAAGCTGAGGTTAAAGACATTGCATCAGTAAAGGTTCAGTGGGGGTCAGCCGGTCGAGGAGGCAACCTGGGAGACCGAGTAGGATATGCGTAGCTATTACCCTCATCTTTTCACTACTTCATGTATGTCTCGACACTCGTTGAGGACAAATTAATGTTTAAGTGTTGGAGGATGTGACGACCTAGACGGTCATTTAAAGAATTTACACCCCGATCCCCAAATAAATGCTTTTCCCGTATTTATTTATGCTATTTGGAATTGCTCGAATGTTCAGTTTTAGGTTTCGGAGAGTTTTGGGACACTTAGTCCCTAAATGAGAGCATATGTGTTGAAAAGTTGGCTGTAGTCGAAATAGTGTGAAGACGACCTCGAAATGGAAATCATAGGGTTCCGTTAGCTCTGTTGGGTGATTCCAGGTTTAGAAGCATGTTTGGAGTGTATTTTGGAGGTCTGTAGCTAATTTAGGCTTGAAATGCCGAAAGTTGAATTTTTGAAGTTTCCTGTTCGATAGTGAGATTTTGATCTGAGGGTCGGAATGGAATTCCGGCAGTTGGAGTAGCTCCGTAGTGATGAATATGAGACGTGTGTATAAAATTTCAGGTTATTCAGATGAGGTTTGATAGACTTTTTGATCAAAAGAGTATTGTTAGAGTTTTTGAAATTCTTAGGCTTGAATCTGATGCAAAATAGGCGTTTTGATGTTTTTTTGTGCGTTCTGAAGGTTGGAACAAGTTTGAATGAAGTTATGGGTTATGTTGGTAGGTTTGGTTGAGGTCCCAGAGACCTTGGGATGATTTCGGATGGTTGATGGAAGGATTTTGGAGTTTGGAGTTGCAGCTGCAGTTGTTTTTGTGTCATAACTGCACCTACGAGTGTGGGACCACAGGTACGGAGCCGCAGAAGCGGTGGATTAACTGCCTAAGAGGAAATGGGGAAGTTCAGCAGGGAGTGCAAAAGTGGTAGGATTTCCGCAGGAGCGGTACGCATCTGCGGATAGGGAGTCACAGATACGGAAGATGGGTTTTAAGTGAGAAGTCGCGGATGCGACTAGTGTTCTACAAAAACGAGACTGCAGATATGGTAACAACTAGGCAGAAATATGAAAATTTGAGGATTTGATTTCAAAAGTTTGAAATTTAATTTGGAACTCGAGAGAGGGCGATGGTGAGAGGAAATTGAATAGGAGATCATTGGGTAACAATTGTTTAATCCTTTTTAGTTATATTCCATCAATCTATAGTTTGTTTTATCATTTAGTCACAGATTGGAGATGACAATTGGGAAAAAGTTGGAAGAAAATTCTTAGACCTAAAATTCAACTTTTGATTGGGAATTTGACCTTAGATTTGGATAATTTTGGTATGTATGAACTCGTGAGAGTATGAGAATTATGAAATATAAATTTTACCCGATTCGGAGGCATGGGATCGAGGGGCATCTTTGTTATTTTACCTAATTTCACGTATTTTTTTAGAATTTATTTGTAGAATAAGTTATTTGAAGTGTTATTTACATTATGGCAATTGAATTGAATAGATTTGGGCCTTTTGGAGTCAGTACTCGTGGTATAGACTTGGTTTCGGGTTGATTTTGAGCTAGTTCAAGGTAAGTGGCTTGCCACTACTTGTGTGGGGGGACATCCCCTTAGAATTTGGTATCGTGATATTTGAAATACCTCGTGCGTGAGGTGACGAGCGCGTACTTGTGCTAATTTCTTAAAATCCGTTTTCATAAAGTAATTAAAGCTGTATTACCTTTTTCCTGTCATTACTACTTGATTTAAGCTTGTTGCTAGCTTAGGAAAGAATGTCTAAATGACTTGATTGCTTATTTGCTCAGACTTCCTTATTTGAATTATTGTAGCATGCTAGGTTAGAAATATCTACTTTGCCTTGATATGAAGTTGACAATTTATGACTATTCTTCATGTTGCTGCTGTGTGTTTACATTGGGACTACGGATGTGGGATTCCGGTAGATCCCCCTTGTCTGTTTATTTGGGAAAATTTTATTTTGTGTCTCATACTACTTACACTAATTGTATGAGAAAACTTTTTGTCTCACAGTTTTGTGGACCCAGATGTGTAAGATTGGAGTCCACAATTTTGTGAGAGAAAAAAGAATCGCATATAACTAGTGTGAGTTATATGAGACACAAAATAAAACTTCTCATTTATTTGGGACTACGGAGGTGGGATTCCAGTAGATCCCCCCTTGTTTGTTTATTTGGGACTAAGGATGTGAGATTTTGGTAGATTCCCCTGCACAGTTATATGGAACTACGGGAATGCACTCGGTAGATTCCCCCAGTACTGGCCCAGTACTGGATATTTACATTTGGGACTACAGATTGGGATTCCGATAGATCCATGCGTATTGACAATTGGACAACGGGATATGATCCGGGGAGATCCTTCGGGTATATATGATGAACTACAAGATGGTATCCCGAGAGATCCAGTTGATAGTTGGGATTGGGACTACAGGACGGTATCTTGGAAGATCTCCGGTTGTTATCTCAGCCTTGAGCTGTACTTCCTTTCCGTGATTATCTTGTCTCCATTATTGTTGTTGTTGTTCTTCTATTTTGGTTACTTCTTATTGCTGAACTCAGTTATACTGTCCTATTCTACACTGTTATACCTTGTATTTTGTTTAACCTCAATAGGGCCCTGACCTTCCTCGTCACTACCCGACCGAAGTTAGGCTTTGCCCTTACTGAGTACCGCTGTGGTGTACTCATGCCCTTTCGGCGCATGTTTTTCATATGCAAATCTAGGTACTTCTACTTAGTCCTACCACCTTGAGGCGCAAAGACTACTATGGAGAATTCGAGGTATATCTGGTTGTCATGACTCGGATTTTTTGCCCTCGGGAGTCGTGATGGATACTAATGAAAGCTAGCCAAGCGGACTTTTTGGACAACTTAGTTTCTTTTCCATTATTAATCCTTTAAAAATTATGTGTAATAACTTAAAAACAGCAGAATCTATAACAAGCGGAAGAAAAACAATAAGAACACTAAGTATATCCAATACAACTATTTAAACAAGACTACCTAGAACTGGAGTTACATATTCACAGATGGTCTAAGAGTACTGCAAAAAAAGTCTGAAAGATAAGATACAATATGTCGCTAAAGTAAATGAAAACATGATATAAAGATAAAGAGAACGTCGGGGTCTACGGACGCCTGCAGGACTACCTCCGGATCTCTGACTGGGCTTAAGGCAGCCACTCAAAGCTATGGTCCAAAAGCTACCGCTATGGGATCTGCAAATAGTGCAGACTCTAGTATCAGCACAACTGACCCTATATGATGGTAAATGCCTAGCCTAACCTCGGTGAAGTAGTGACGAGCCTTGACCATACTACCAAATAACTTGCGCAGTTAGATCATATACATCGGAAATAAAAGAAGATAATTATAACAAAAGTTGGGTGGGGAAAATATGTTGCGGGGAGTAATATATAAGAACAGGACAACAGTAGAGAAATATAAGGAATGCCATAAATCAATTACTAGCAATGATACGGAAATAATAAGAAGAGGTACACATGTAATACCGTTGCAGGTGTGCAACCCGATCCTATTTCATATGACACCGTTGCAGGCGTGAAACCCATTCCCATTTCATATATTACTGATGCAGGTGTGCAACCTACTCCCATTTTATATATTATCGTTGCAGGTGTACAACCCACTCCCATTTCATATTTTGCCGTTGCAGGCATGCAACCCACTCCCATTTCATATATTACCGTTGCAGACATGCAACCCGCTCCCATTTTATGTACTACCATTGTAGGTGTGCAACCCGCTCCCATTTTATATACTACCATTGTACGTGTCCAATCGGCTCCCATTTCATTTATTAACACCAATCATAAAAGAATTCCGGCAAGGGAACAATAGCAATGTAACAATATTCTGATAAGGGAACACTAATATTACAACAACATCTCGGCAAGTAAACAATAACATCACTACAAACCTCCCGGCAAGGGAACAATAATATGATAATAACATCTCGACAAGTGAAAAATAATGATAATAACATCCCGGCAAGGGAAAAATAATGATAATCCTCATATGAGGCACAAAAAATATGACAGAGTCATAACGATTACAATACAAGACTCACGGGCATGCTTGGCACAGATGTATAGATACTCGTCACAATGCCTATATGTCGTACTCCAAAGTTAACATGTAGCAAATAAGACAGGACTCCTAATCCATCAAGCTAAGGTTAGACCAAGCACTTACGTCGATGCCACAAACATAAATCAAGTCTCAACTATCGCTTTACCTCTTGATCCACCACCAATTTTCTCATATCTAGCCACAAATTACTTAATCACATTAATAAATACTAAATGAATCAATTCTAATGCATAAAAATAAGTTTTACAAAGTTTTCCTCAAAAGTCAAAAATTTCCCCAGGGCCTACATGGTCAAAACCCGATTATCCATTCCCTTATGGACTTAAATATGTAATTTGTTTTGAAATCGGACCTTTAATTGAGGTCCAAATCCCCAAAGTTGAAAACGTAGGTTCTACCCAAAACACCCAATTTCTCCCATGAAAATCATTGATCTGAATTGCAATCATATGAAAAGATGTTAAAGATTAAAGAAAACTAGTTAGAAAAAACTTACAATCGATTAGGAAAAGAAGTTACCTTTGAAAAATTGCCCTAAAGAGTTTATGTTCTGAGAAGATGCGAAAAATGGTTGAAAATGAGTCTAAGTTATGAACTTACAGCTTGCAGGTATCGTAATAATGACCGGGATTTGCAATTACGAACTTAGACTCTCCTAAGCTCGCATTTGCGAAGCAACTTTCGCATTTGCAAAGTCGAAATTGTGAACATCCAGTCGCATTTACGATGACATGCCCAATTTGGGAGCATCACATTTGCAAAAAAAAAAATATCGCACTTGTGAGGAAGGCCTGGCCTAGGCTATTTTGTATTTGTGACTCAGCCTTCGCATTTACGAACTCGTATTTGCGAGCCAGGCTTCATAAATGCGAAGCCTATAGGCCTGCAATAGAACTGATAACTAAGTCCAAAATTCACCCTGTGGCCTATCTAAAACTCACCTGTGCCCTCGGGGCTCCAAACCAACCATGCACACCAACCTAAAAACATCATAGAGACTCGCTCATGCATTCAAATCACCAAAATAACATCAACGACTATGAATTTAGCATCAAAAACATGAAATTTTTTAAGAACTTCAAAATTTTCAATTTTTTCAAATACGATCGGATTCACATCATATCAAGTCTGTTTCTTACCAAATTTCACAGGTTCGACTCAAATCACATATAAGACTTGTATCGTACTCTGGAACATAAATACGGGCCATATACTTTAAACACATTTCACTTTCAAAAACTCATAAATATTTTTCAGACAATAATTTTATTTAAAAATTCCCTTCTCGGGCTTGGGACCTTAGAATTCGATTTCAGGTATATGCCCAAGTCCTATATTTTCATACCGACCATTCGGGATCATCAAATCACTGATCTAGGTCTGTTTACCTAAAATGTTGACCGAAGTCAACTTAATTCATTTTAAAATCAAAATTCATCATTTCCCACAGATTTTCGCATATTAGCTTTCCGGCTACGCTCTTGGACTGCACATGCAAATCAAGGCGAGACAGAAAAAGGGTTTTAAGGCCTCCGAATACAGAATTTATTTTTAAAACAAGTGGTGAACTTTTGGGTTATCATATTCTCCACCTCCAAAACAAACTTTCATCCTCGAACTGTCAGAAGAAGGAAATACCGGAGTCGGGGAAAAGATGGGGATAACAGCTCCGCATATCAGACTCGGACTCCAGGTTTATGCCTCACTAGGCTGACCTTTCCACTGAACATGAATAGAAGGAAAACTCTTCGATCATAACGGATGAAACTGCCTGTCTAGAATAGCTACCGGCTCCTCCACATATGACAAGTCCTCGTCCAACTAGACAGTGCTGAAATCTAACACGTGGCATGGATCACCGTGATACTTCCAAAGCATCGACACATGAAACACTGGATGCATGACTAATAAGCTCGGCGAAAACGCAAGACTGTAAGCCACCTCTCCCACTCGATCAAGAATCTCAAACGAGCTAATGTACCTAGGTCTAAGCTTTTCCTTCTTCCCAAATCTCATCACGCCCTTCGTAGGCGACACTCGAATCAATATCCGCTCACCGACCATGAATGCTAAATCACAAACCTTACGGTCAGCATAACTCTTTTGCCTGGACTGAGCTATACGAAGCCTATCTTGAATGATACTGACATTGTCCAAGGCATCCTGCACTAGATCTGTACCTAACAACCGAGCCTCTCCCAGCTCAAACCATCCAATCGGCGACCGACACCGCTTACCATACAAAGCCTCATAAGGAGCCATCTGGATACTCGACTGGTAGTTGTTACTGTAGGCAATCTCTGCAAAAGGAAAAAACTGATCCCATGAGCCTCCAAAGTCAATGACACAAGCTTGGAGCATATCCTCCAAAAGTTGAATGGTCCGCTCAGACTGCCCGTCCTTCAAAGGATGAAACATTATGCTCAACTCAACCCGTTTGACCAACTCTCGCTGAATTGCTCTCCAGAAATATGAGGTAAACTGCGTACCTTGGTCCGAAATGATTGACACGGGCACACCAAGAAGGATAACAGTCTCCCGGATATAGATAATAGCTAACCTCTCAGAATAATATGAGATTGCCACATGAATGAAATGTGCTGACTTGGTCAGCCTATTAATAATAACCCCACTGCATCAAACTTCCTCTGAGTCCCTGGGAGTCCAGTAATAAAGTCCATAGTGATTTGCTCCCACTTTAGCCCAGGAATCTTAATCTTCTAGAATAAACCACTAGCATCTAATGCTCGTACTTAACCTGCTGGCAGTTCAAACACTGAGCCACATATGCAATGATATCCTTCTTCATTATTCTCCACCAATAATTTTGTTGAAAATCCTCATACATCTTCACGGTGTCCGGATGAATAGAGTACCAGGAACTATGGGCCTCCTCTAAAATCAACTCTCGAAGACCATCCACACTAGGCACACATAGTTGACTTTGAAACCCCAAAACTCCATCATCTCCTAAGGTAACCTGCTTGGCACCTTCGTGTTGCACTGTGTCTCTAAGGGCATACAAATGAGGATCATCATACTACTCAGATATAGAATGAGTGACTATGCAAGCTAGCACACGGCTGGGCTAAAAAACATCCAACCTTATGAACTGATTGGCCAAAGCCCAAACATCCAAAGCAAGCAGTCTCTCACCAACTGAAATATAAACAAGACTGCCCATACTGGCTGACTTCCTACTCAAAGCATCGACTACCACATTGACCTTTCTTGGATAATATAAGATGGTAATATCATAGTAATTTAATAGCTCCAACCACCTTTTCTACCTCGAATTTAGCTCCTTCATCTTGAACAAATACTGCAAACTCTTGTCATCTGTGAACACCTCATACGCCACGCCATACAGATAATGCCTCCAAATCTTCAACGCGTGAATAATGGCTACTAACTATAAATCATGAATCAGATTGTTCTTCTCATGAATCTTCAACTGTTGTGAAGCATAGGTAATGACCTTGCTGTCCTTCATGGACACCGCACCAAGTCTAATACGGGAAGTAGCACAATAAACTATATAAGGCCCTAAACCTTTAGGCAAAACCAACACCGGTGCCATAGTCAAAGCTGTCTTGAGCTACTGAAAGCTCGCCTCACACTCGTTTGACCATCTGAACTGGGCACCCTCCTGGGTCAACCGGGTCATTAGGGCTTCAATAGACGAAAACCCCTCCACAAATCGACGATAATAGCCTGCTAATACCAAGAAACTTCGGATCTTTATAGCCGATGTTGGTCTAGGACAGTTCTTGACCGCCTCAATTTTCTTAAGATCAACTTGAATACTTTCTGCCGATACAACATGCAACTTAACTCAACCAAAATTCACACTTCAAAAACTTAACATACAACTGGCTATCTCTCAAAGTCTGAAGAACTACTCTAAGATGCTGCTCCTGCTCCTCCCGGCTGCGGGAATATATCAAAATATCATCAATGAAGGCTATCACGAATAAATCCATATAAGGCCTAAACACTTGGTTCATCAACTCCATAAATGCTGGTGGGGTATTTGTCAACCCGAATGACATCACCAAGAACTCATATTGCCCGTACTGAGTGCGAAAAGCTATCTTAGGATATCAAATGCCCTAATACTCAGCCAGATCTCAAGTCAATCTTCAAAAATACCTTAGCACCCTGAAGTTTCTTATTCTTATTCTTATTCTCGATTGTAACCATAGCACCCAGATCTCAAGCCAAATCTCAAGCCAGATTCTTATTCTTGATTGTAACCTTGTTCAACTGTCGGTAATCAATACACATTCTCATCGATCTGTCCTTCTTCCTAACAAATAATACCGCCACACCCCAAGGCGAGACACTGGGTCTAATAAAGTCTTTTTTCAAGAAAGTCTTGCAACTGCACCTTAAACTCTTTCAATTCAGGCGGGGCCATACGATATGACGGGATAGAAATAGGCTGAGTGACCGAAGCCAAATCAATGCAGAAGTCAATATCCCTATCGGGTGGCATACTCGGCAGGTCTGAAGGAAATACCTTAGGAAACTTATGAACAACAAGCACAAAATCAATAGAAGGAATCTCAGCACTAGAATCACGAACATAGTCTAAATAGGCCAAACACCCCTTCTCGAACATACACTGAGCCTTTATATAAGGGATAACACTGCGGGTAGAATGAACAGGAGTCCCTCTCCATTTTAAACGGGGTAAACTCGACAAGGCTAAGGTTATAGTCTTTGCATGACTGTCCAAGATAGAATGGTAAGGTGATAACCAGTCCATCCCTAATATGACATAGAACTCCACCATGTCCAGTAGTAATAAGTTTACTCGGGTCTTAAGACCGCAGTCACAACTACACAAGAGTGATGAACATGATTTACTATAATAGAATCACCTACCAGTGTAGACACATAATGGGAGCACTCAAAGAATCGCTAGGCATGACCGGATACAACACAAAATAAGATGACACATAAAAGTATGTAGACCCTAGTTCAAATAGCAGTGAAGCATCCTTACTACAAACTAAAACCGTACATGTGATGACTACATCGGAAGCCTCAGCCTCAGGCCTGGCTGGAAGAGCATAACATTGAGGCTGGGCACCACCACCTCGGACTACATCTCTGGGATGGCATGCAACTGGTTAGCCTCCATCTCTAGCGACCAGAGCTCAGCCTCTACCTCCACCTCTAGCTCCTCTACCTCCACCTCTGGCTGGCTGGGCAGGCTGTGGAACACTCGATGTCTGAATCAATGCATGGGAACTCAGATGTTGAAAGCTGCTTGATGCACAAGAACAATGTCTAGCAATGTGCCTCGTGCCGCTACAAGAAAAATTAGCCCTTGGCTGCTAGGGCTAATGACCCTAAAAACTGTAATGCGAAGGTGCACTGTTAGGAGCTGGTGATGCACTGTACGACTGTTGATCGGAATACTGCATGTGGGAACTACAATCACCTGGGGCACTATGAGAAGCCTGAAGTGCTGACTAACAAGGCCTATGAATATGGCGTCTACCATATGAATCCCTACCTTCAGACGAGGTACCATTAAATCGTCCTGAATGACGAAGGCCTCTTGTCAGACCCCTGACCACCTGCTTGCGATAGAACCATCTCAACTCTCTTGGCCACATTGGCTGCCTCCTGAAAAGAAATCTCATTCCCCGCCTCCTTGGCCATCTGAAGTTCAATAGGCTGGATAAGTCCCTCAATGAATCTCCTCACCATCTCTCTCTCTCTCTCTCTCTCTCTCTCTCTCTCTCTCTTCCTGTGGGAAGTATGACAAGAGCATGACGAGTCAAGTTGATGAATCTAGTCTCGTATTGAGTAACAGTCATAGAACCCTATTGGAGACGCTCAAATTTCCTTTGATTGATCTCTCTTTGAGTGATAGGGAGAAACTTCTATAGAAATAGAGAAGTAAACTGCTCCCAAGTCAAAGGTGGTGATCCGGCTGGTCTAGCCAAAAAATAATCTCTCCAGCAAGTCTTGGCAAATCAAACAAGCATAAAGTAGCAAAATCAGCCCCATTGGTCTCCACTATCCCCAGGTTCCTATGAACCTCTTGAAAATTGTCTAGATAATCAAGGTGATCCTCAGAAGATGCGTCGTTTAAAGTAGCAGTGAAGAGCTTGGTGAACTTGTCCAATCTCCAGAAAGCATCGGCAGACATAGCTGCTCCATCATCGGTCTAAGCTACCACACCCGGCTGAACTGCTCCAGCTGGTTGAACTGCTGGAGTCCAAAAATAGGGAGACACCTACTCTGGAGTGTGAGTAGTATGAGTCTGAGCTCCTCCTCCAGCATGAGAGGCGGCTGGGGCTGTAGGAAGTAAGCCTGTCCAGGTGACACTCTCCATAAGGCCTACTAGATATACAAAAGCATCCTGGAGTACTGGGTAGCAATGAACCCCTTTGGGATGTGTGCTAGGTGTACCAGAACTTTCTAGGTCAGAATCTCATCATCAAAGTCAACCTGAGGATCTGCCGCTGGTGTTGCTACTCTGGGCTAAGCTCTGCCCCTACCTTGAACTCTAGCATAACCTCGGTCTCACCCTCTGCCCCTCATGGAGCTGCTACCGGGGGCACGGGCTACTGATCGGTGGATAAAGAAGTGCATGTTCTCGTCATCTGGGAAAGAATATGGTAGAAATTAATTAGCATTGAGAAACCAAATCGTATGATACCAAAGAGTAGATGTGAGAAGATTCCTAACTCTATAGCTTTTGGGGAATAAATATAGACGTATCCACCTTGATCCCTTAGACTATACTAAGATTGTCTGTGAACTTTGAGACTCATGTAACCTAGAGCGCTGATACCAACTTATCACGACCCGGATTTCCCGCCCTCAGGAGTCGTGATGGCGCCTACTAATGGAAACTAGGCAAGCCGACTGTTTGGACAACTTACTTTATTTTCCTTTTTTAATCCTTTAACAATTATGTGAAATAACTTAAGGACAAAAAAATCTATAACAAATGGAAGAAAAAATATAAGAACACTGAGTATATCGAATATAGCTGTTTAAACAAGACTACCCAAAACTGGAGTCACAGCTTCACAGATGGTCTAAGAGTACTATAAACAGTGTTTGAAAAATAAGATACAATCTGTCTCTGAAGTAAATGAAATAGGATATAAAGATAGAGGAGAACGGCGGGACCTACGGACGCCTATCTGTAGCTAGACTGAAGGCAGCCACCCAAAGCTATGGTCCCAAAGATGCCGCTCCGGGATCTGCACATAGTGCAGAGTATAGTATCAGCACAACCGACCCCATGTGCTGGTAAGTGCCTACCCTAACCTCGGTGAAGTAGTGACGAGGCTTGGACTAGAGTACCACGTAACCTGTGCAGTTAAATCATATACATCAGAAATAGAAGTAGATAGTTTCAACTAAATGGAGGGGGAAAACATGCCGCGGGGAGTAGCATATAACAATAGAACAACAATAGAGAAATATAAGGAATGCCATAAATCAATTACCAGCAAAGATAAGGAAATAAGACGAACATGTATATATGTAATACTATTGCAGGCATGCAACCCAATCCTTTTTTATATAACACTGTTACAGGCGTGAAGCCCACTCCGATTTCATATATTATTGTTGTATGCATGTAACCCGCTCCCATTTTATATATTACCAGTGCAGGCATGCAACCCATTCCCATTTCATATTTAACCATTGCAGGCATGCAACTCGCTTCCATTTTATATATTACCGTTGTAGGCATGCAACCCATTCAAATGTCATATATTACCGTTGTAGGCATGCAACCAATGATCATTTTATATATTACAATCGAAGGCGTGTAACCCACTGCCATTTCATTTGTTAATCCCAATCATAAAAGAATCCCGGCAAGAGAAAAATAGCAATGTAACAATATCACGGCAAGGGAACAATAATACTACAACATCTCGGCAAGGGAGCAATAATATCACAATAAACCTATCGGCAAGGGAACAATAATATGACAATAACATCCCGGAAAGGTAACAATAATAATAATAACATCCCGGCAAGGGGAAAATAATGATAATACTCAAATGAAGCACATAAAAATACAACGGATTCATAACAATTACAATACAAGACTCACGAGCATGCTTGACTCCAATGTATAGATACTCGTCACTATGACTATACGTCGTACTCCATAGTTAACAAATAGCAAATAAGACACGAATCCTAATCCCTAAAGATAAGGTTAGACCAAACACTTACCTCGATGCCATGAACACAAGCAAGTCTCAACTATCATTTTACTTCTTGATTTCACCACCAATTCGCTCGTATCTAGCCACAAATTACTCAATCACATTAATAAATGCTAAATGAATTAATTCTAATGCATGAAAATAAGTTTTCCAATGTTTGCCCAAAAAGTCAAAAATCAACCCCGAGTCCACATGGTCAAAACCCGAGGTTCGAACCAGAACTTGATTATTGATTCCCTCACAAACTCAAATATGCAATTTTTTTGAAATCGGACCTCAAATTGAGGTCCAAATCCCCAAAATTGAAAAACATAGGTTCAAAACGCCTAATATTTCCTTAAAAATCATTGATTTTGTGCTGAAATCATATGAAAAGAAGTTAAAGACTAAACAAAACTAGTTAGAAATCACTTACAATCGATTAGGAAGAAAAGTTTCCTTTGAAAAATTGCCCTAGAGAGTTTATGTTTTGAGAAGATGTGAAAAATGGTTGAAAATGCGTCTAAGTTATGAACTTATTGGTTGCAGGTATCGCAATTGGGATCAAGGTTCGCAATTGTGAACCCAGACTCTGCTAAGCTCGCATTTGCGAAGCAAATTTTGCATTCGCAAAGTCGGATTTGCGAACATCCGGTCAAATTTGCGGTGACAGGACAAAATGGGGAGCATCGCATTTGCAAAGAAAAATCTCACAGTTGCGAGGCAAGGGCTAGCCTGGCTTGTTTTGCATTTGCGACCCAGCCTTTGCATTTGGGAACTTGCATTTGTGAGCCAGGCTTCACAAATATGAAGCCTGTAAGCCTGCAATAGAATAACTGAAACCTATTATTTTCCCAAGTCCAAAATCCACCCCGTGGCCGATCTAAAACTCAGCTGAGCCCTCGAGGCTCCAAACCAACCATGCACACCAACCTAAAAATATCATAGGGACTCGCTCGTACATTCAAATCACTAAAATAACATCAATAACTATGAATTTAATGTTAAAATCATGAAATTTCTTAAGAACTTCAAAATTTACAATTTTCTCCAATACAGTTTGATTCACGTCATTTCAAGTCCATTTCTTACCAAATTTCACAAGTTTGACTCAAATCATACATTAACCTTTATTGGACTCCGGAACCAAAATACGAGCCCTATTCTATCAAGCTTTAAACACATTTACTTTCAAAAACTCATAAATATTTCAGACAACAATTTTCTTTAAAAATTCATTTCTCGGGCTTGGGACTTCAGAATTTGATTCCACGCGTACGTCCAAGTTCTATATTTTCCTAAAAACCTTCCGGGACCATCCAATCATGGGTCCGGGTCCGTTTACCCAAAATTTTGATCCAAGTCAACTTAATTCATTTTATAGTCAAAATTCATCTTTTCCCACAAATTTTCATATATTGGCTTTTCGGCTACGTGCCCGAACTACGCACGCAAATTTAAGCGAGATTGAAAGAGGTTTTTAGGGCCCCAAAATGTAGAATTTATTTTTAAAATAAGTGATGACCTTTTGCGTCATCACACTGCCATGTCCGCAGACTGAGGAGTCCCTTTCTATTCTAGTATCAGCCCTTATGTGTTTCTTTTCTTTGTTAGATATTCTAGAGTTAGACACTGTTATATATTCAAAGGCTTGTTGTTTCATGAGATTCTGAGTTTTGGGAAAATTGTATTAGTTTTGGTAAAGCTGTATTGTATATGCCGAGTGACATTTTAATATTGTTCCATTCAGTTATTTTGGCTTTTAATTATTCTTCCGCAAGTTTTATTTGTTTTCCGCATTGTTAGGCTTACCTAGTCGTAGAGTCTAGGAGAATCTTGAAAGTTCATGAAGGACGAACTGGGTTCGTGACACCTTTACCCTTGAAGAATTTCACATTATGTGTGGTTTGGAATCACAACACATAATGTTGAAAAATCAATTAATCGAGAGAGCAATATTTTGAAGCGCTATTTTGGTAAGCCCAGGGGTGTGACCTTGAAGGATATTCGAGTTTTTATGACTCGAAATGAAATTTCAAAGAATTATGTGAATCACATTCACGTATGCGAGAGTGATGATGATGTTGTGAAGCTTATAGAAATTCTTATTGTAGAGTCAATCTTGTTTGGGAAAAAGACTGGGTTATCTATGCTGGAGGAGTATGCATCTATTGTTAAAGATTGATAAGGTTTGTGCTGAATATCCTTGGGGTAATTTGGCCAATGAGAAGCTCATTTACTCACTGAAGCATGCATCAGACAAGCGGAACAAATTTTGTTCAACTGTATAAAGTTGGTGGATTTTCATATCCATTATGTGTTTGGCTCTATGAGCGCTCCAAGATATTTGGGAGAAGTATATAAGAGAGGATGAGTACCTTGATACCCCTAGGTTCTCAAGATGTTACGTTATGTTTTTGTTTGGGAGCCTAAATTTAATGAAAATTTTTATTTCTTCAGTAGTCATGATGCAAGTTAATTTTTTTGTCTTTGTGTTTATATGTTGACGTGTTACTTTTTTCCCCCTCATAATACACTTTTTCTGTATTAAACAGAATTTCCACAACTTTAGGGCATTGGATATAATTCCTACATAAGAGTAATTGAATTCAATGCCTTTAATTAGATAATTACAACGCAGCCATATTCGTTCAAAGTTACTTAACGAGGTTCCGTCAACTAGTGAATCACCACGTAATCTGAGTTGATTAAAAAGGAGCGAATCGAACTCCTGTTATTGGTGAATCACCACGTAGTATGAGTTGATCAAAAGAAATGAATCAAACTCCTCTTATTGGCATATCAACACATAGTCGGAGTCGATCAAAAAATGTGAATCTAACTCCTTTTATTGGTGAATCATCTCGTACCCAGAGTCGTTCTAACCGTTCTACAACGGAGTTTGATGAGAATGAATTACTCAACACAATATGTTCTGTAATATTTGATTTAAGTATTTTGGTTTTGTTTTTGTAAAAGTACAATACATTTTTGAGTTGAAGTTTTCTTCTATATCTGAACTTTTATTGTGGTCTATACTAGAGGTTAAGGATGAAAGTTCAAAGGCGTGTAGAAAAAGAAAGAAGCACAATCATAAAAGAAGTTTTCGATAAGTTTAAATAGGATGAGCGATCTTCTATTGTGGATGCGGTTTTTGCAAAAGTGAAGGTAAGCTAATTTGTAGAGAAGTATTTTTATTTCTGCTAATGTTATGCAGATTAATCATTGTTAGTAAATTTTTTCTATGAATATTTTGATGAGAAGTTTGAACACTTGCTTAATATTGTCGAGAAATCAAATGTAATGGACGATCACAATTCTGATTCATCGACAATATAGGATGAACAACTGTTTACGAACTTCTATCAGATATTAATGCCGTTGATGATGCATCACATAAAGTCACAGAAGTAAATGCTACGAGTGAGGAAGCGGCTTTTGAAGGTGATCAACATGTTGAAGAACAAGTTGAAGAGGAACATTCATTGTTGATAAATTGAGCAGATATGGAAATGATGAAAAACAGTTATCTACTCAGAATGTTGGAAGCATGCAAGGTGTAGATAATCAAGTTGTTGATACTGAAGAATATGCTGCTCATGATGCATTGCATATAGTCGCAAATGATAATGCTACATATAACGAAGCACCTATTGAAGGTTATGAACATGTTCAACAACAAGGCAGAGAGGAACAATCTAGTATTTATAGATCGTGTAAAGATATAAATGAGAAGAGTTAACAACCGAGAAAGGTGCATATGATCAAGTTGTTGGTACTGAAAAACATGCACTGAGTTGTGCTTTGGAAAATGATATTGCAAAAGGCAATTTGTTTGGCGATGGATATCAAGCACCTGTTAGTACTTTAGTACCGAAAGCGAGTGATGTGTCTAGCACTATTGGGAAAGATGACCGATTTGCAGAAGCACTAGCTATCTCCATGGAAATCGTAGGTGATGATACACATGAAATTATCACTACAGGTATAAAGTATGAAGTTTATAATAGTTCAATGATACCTTAGATAGGAGTTGAAGTTTTGATTTCATGTTTTGTGTTTTTTTTTAAATATTTTTTATGAACTTCAGCATTATTTTTGGATTTGGATTTGTATTTTGTTTTTTTGTAAAACTACAATATGCTTTTTCCTTAATGTTTTGTTTTGTAACTGGTGTACTTCAGCTCTAGAGCTGAAGTTTTTGTTTATGTAACTAGCATTTTTTTATAGCTGTTGAACTTCAGCTTTAGAGCTGAAACTTTTGTTTGTGACTGGCGAACTTCAGCCTTCTTAGAGTTGAAATTTTAACTGGTTTTTTGATAATATACTATAGTAAAATTTTCACTACAAATGTAAACTTTTTCTATTTTATATATATTGAAAAATTAGCTAACCTATTCCCCCTTTTTATGAATATATAGTGGAAGTTGAAACTAGTTGTGCTTCAGTTGACACAACTCAAAAACTCTCTGATGATGCTGAATTAAATAAAGGTAGAGTCGAGAAAAACCTTCCAGAGAATATTCCAATACTCCTTGACGTTGGTGCACAATTGATTGAAGTTGGAAATGCTGATATCGACAAAGGCATGCAGCCTGGGGAAACCACAGCGGAAGACAAATATCAAGGTATTTCATAGATCATAAATTTATTACAACTGATCCAAGTATATTTTTTACATTTTGCAATTTTGCATACTTTATTTTCTTTGTTATGTTTTTGAATGATTTTTTAGAAAGACTCGAGGCAAATCAAAAATAATTGGGTGAGCTTATGCAGCTGTATCAAAAAGGAGAAATACATTTATCCACACCTGGTGGCTCATAGACATGTGTGAAGTGTGTTGGTATTATTTTATAAAATTTTGTCAGTATTATTTATTTTGTTTACATGAAGATACATGCATATCTGAAGGTAAAGGAAGTGGATCTGTTGGAATGCAAACACTATCTATGTCTCAACACTTAGTCTAGGTAGTTATTTTTTGCAATTCAATTACAAGCTATTTTTTTGTCTAATGTGTTTTTGTATCAGTTTTATTTATGTTTATATTTTTCTTGATTTTGTAGATCTCATCTAAAACATCAAAACTTCTTCCAAATCCTAAGAGAAGGAAGATTTTCAATTCTCCTATTTATGACACCAGTGATATCCCCAATTTTCAATTTATGTTTATTTTCACTGGTAGTACACAAGGAACTGATTCAGAAGCAATTTTCAATTTATGTTTATTTTCACTGGTAGTACACAAGGAACTGATTCAGAAGGTAATTCTGCTGCCATTGTTGTTCGTTAAGAGAGACAAGAACGTCGTGAACAACAAGGAGTTGGTCAAGTATCTGTCACGATGGCAGTGGTTTCCCCTACTGTTGAACAACGGTAGTTAGTTATGACAGAATAACAGGAAGAGCTAGCAAAAGGAAAAATGGATAAAAAAGGGAAAAGGATTCTTATGGAGAGTATTTGGTTGAGATCTCCTTACGTAATTCATAAACAAAAGAGAAGGGGGCAATATTCGAAAGTAGGAACGACTACATGAAGGTGTCCCTTCCATTATGTGAATCAAAACAATGGATTGATCCAAAGATTTACAGAGTGGTTGGAGATGGATGCTAGTGAATATGATTTCAATCCATTCAGATTAGCTAGAGTAAATATTCCAAAATCATTCTTTACCAAGCTTATGGATCCTAACTCTGATCTTGCGGATGAAGTAAGTTATTAAATTTGTTTTTTGAATTGGTTTTCAACTGTATTTTCCAAACTTCAGCTTAATTTTATAGTATAGTTTTGTACTGTAATTTGGAAAACTCCTGCTTTATTCATAGTAAATTGCTAAAGTTTCTTAGCTTATTTGCTAAAACTTTAGCCTAACCGTGCTGAAATTTTTGACATGCATCTTCCAGTTATTTTCAAAACTTTTAAATCAAAATGCTGAAGGATTTTAGATTATTTTTTAATACTTCAAGCTGAATATGCTTAAGTTTTTGACATGTTGTTTATAGTTTTGTAATCCGTTTTTTCTAAACTTCATACTTATGCATGCTGAAGTTTTTATTTCACATGTCTTCATGTGTAGTTGTTCATTTGCAACATTTGGAAGTGGGCATATATTATCTGCACAAAAAGGTTTTCTATCACCTTCCAGGTTATACAAAATCAATATATGCAGCTACAGATTTAATTTTTGATCAGTATATGCAAAGCTGGCTAGTATTCATCCTCCAGAAAAACAGAAGGAGCACATTAGAAAAAGGAAGAAAAAGAGAATGGAGGATTAAAAAATAGCAAATAAAACAGAAGGAGGATATCCAGAAAAACAGGCTGAAGAAGAAAAAGCGGTTATTCAGCCACTTACGGACTTTTGTTGGTTTATTGAAGAATCAATGACTGAAAAGGTTTCCAACTATGTAAAAGGCCTTGACTTTTCCTGTGGTATCTTATGAGCATCTTCCAGAAAAGTATTCTTTTCATTTTGACTTAAGCTAAGGACGGGCCAGAGATTTATGCACTACTTTTTTGAAATTCTGGACTTTAAAGATCTAACTATATATGTCTAAGATTCCATGGGCAGTGTAACATATAATCGTGCACTTGAACATGTCAGAAATTATGCCCTATTAATCCTAAATTGTCTGTCACAACCCCAGTTCGCCCTCCGTGAACTGTCATGACAACACCTAATCTCTACGACTAGGTAAGCCTAACAAGTGTGAAAACAATAAATAAAAAATTGCAGAAATAGAAATCTAAAACCAAGAATGACTAAAAATTAACGGTATGTAGAGTGCCGCTTGGCATATACAACACAATATCTCAATAGTTCTACGTCACTATCCTAAAACTCGGAAACTCACGAAAAAGACAAATAAAAAGAAATATAATAAAATGCTCTAACTCCGAAATGTCTACATCAATAGTATGATAAAAGGGTTAATACTACAAGATAGAACAAAGATGGAAACTCTTTGGTCAGCAGACGCGGCAGATGTACCTCAAAGTCTCCAAAAGCTCTCCATGCCTCAAGGATGGTATGCCTGTGCAGAAGTATTGAGATGTGCACATGAAAACCCACACAGAAATGGCATGAGTGCACCACATCGGTAATCAGTTAGTGCTAAGCCTAACCTAGGTTGGGTAGTGACGAGGAAGCTCAGGGCCCTACTGAGGTAAATAATAATGAAAATGACAGGATAAGATAAACAACATAATTGAGAATCTACAGTGAGAGTCTATACAGAATAATAAGAATACAATAACGGAAGATAGAATATGAAGACAGAACACAAGGAAATGCCGCTCATAACAAGGATAATAGCCGGGGATCTCTTAATTTCCCAAGGATCTCTTGGTATCCTCAATGTATACACTAGGGATCTCTTGGTATTCCCGAGAATATCTTGGTATCCTCAATATAAATGCTAGGGATCTCTTGGTATCCTCAATATAAATGCCAAGGATCTCTTTTGTATCTCGAGGATCTCCCGATATCCTCAATACACGTGCCAAGGATCTCTTGGTATCCCGCAACTCAGTCTAAAACATAATTTAATATCGAGGATCTCTCGGGAAGCCATCCTGTAGTCCCAATTTAAAATACACAACAACAACACAAGAATATTAAATTAAATGCCAACTTCGTATAAGTAAATAGTTAATTCTAGCCTAACATGCTTCACGTAATGCAATTAAGGCAATTTATGAAAAATAGGCATTTTAAGTCAACTAAACATGCTCTTCTAACTAACAACATGCTAAGTTTGCAAATACACTAAGGCGGGAAAAGAAACATGCTAAGGAATACTTTAAGAAAAATCAAATTTCTCAATAATTTGCACAAGTACGTGCTCATCACCTCACGCACAAGGCAATTCAATCACCAAATACACCAATACTAAGGGGAAGGTCCCCCACACGAGGTTAGACAAGCCACTTATCTCGAACCGGCTGAGAATCAACTAGAAACCATGTTTTGCCATCAGTATCCGACTCCAAATGGCCCAAATCTATTCAACTCCATTTCATAATATAAATAATACCTCAAGAAGATGATTCGACAATTAAATTCTAAGCTAATACACGAAATTATGTAATATGACCAAAATGCCCCTTGGGCCCGCATCTCGGAATCGGGTGAAATTTACATTTCCAGAATCCTCACACTCATGAGTCTAACAATATAAAAATTATTCAAATCCGAGGTCAATTTCCTATTCAAAACTCAGTTTGTAGGCCTAAGAACTTTCCTCAATTTTCATTCAAAATCCGAAATTAAAGGAGGAATTCATGCTTAGATTAATGGGTTACAATAAAAAAAAGGTGTTTAGAATCGATACCCAATTGATGTCTATTAAAAACCTTCAAAATCTCGCTCAAATTCGAGCTCCCAAGCTAAGTTTTTGTAAAAATGGCTAAACCCTCGATTTTGAAATCTTATATATGCCAAGGCACGTTCTTCATCGCGAACGCGAGGCTACTATTGCGAACGCGATGCACAAAAGTCCTGCTGGCCAAATTCCTATCTCACGAATGCGAGGTCCACTCATGAACGCGTAGCTTACACATGCAAACCTTACGCGAACACAAGGACCATAACACGATCGCGAAGGCTAATGAACTCTTACTTTCGTGAATGTGGGATACCCTCGCGAACGTGAAGCACAACCTCCCCCCAGCCCCAGCTCCTCTTCGCACTCGCGAGCGTGACGAAGGAAACCAAAACTGGGCTGCTGCAATATTTTCTGCAATTCTCTATGTTCTAAAAATAATCCATTGAGCATTCGAAAATACACCCGAGGTCCCTGTGACCTCAACCAAATCTACGAACATATCCCATAACATCGTTCAAACTTGTTTGAACCTTCAAAACCATATAAACAACATCAAAACATTTACGTTTTTTGGATTCAACTTTAAGAATTCCAAAAACTCTAAAAACACACTTTCTATCAAAAAATCTATCAAACCTCGTCCGAATAACCTAAAATTCTACACATACGTCATATTAAACACTACGCTGCTACTCCAACTTCAGAAAGCCCATTCTGAACCTCAGATAAAAATATCTCTATGGACCAAAAACTTAAAAAATTAAACTTTCGGCATTTCAAGCCTAAATTACCTACGGACTTCCAAAACACGTTCCGATCATACTGCTAATCCTAGAAGCACCTAAAGAAGCTAAAAAAACCATTGGATTTCCATTCCGGGGCCTGCTTCACATTTTTATGACTATGGTCAACTTTCAATACTTAAGCTCTCATTTAGGGATTAAGTGTCCCAAAACTCTCTGAAACTCAAAACCTAATATCCCAGCAAATCAAATTAGCAGAAATAAACTTGGGAAAAGAAGTTTATAGAGGATCGAGGCATTAATTCTTAAGACAACCGGCCGGATCGTCACACTGTCTCAAATACTTAGATTTTTGCACACACAATAAATTTTATGGGGAAAGTCCTGTGGAAAAATTTCAATTTAAGTGGATGGAGACAATGATTCAGGATAACAAGTACGTGTGTCATTGATGTTTTACCATGCATCTTATGTTTATTATTATTTTGCCCTTGTGTTAACAATTCTTCAATTTATTTTTCATGTTCCTTTTGTAGTGTTGATTATCTTATATTTCCTCTTAAGTTCATTGATATGCGGTTGAAGAAAGAAGATGTCTTCAATTTTGATCAAAGTCAGGTATTGACATTCAGGAAAGAACTGGCTGCCAATCTTTGGGTTTTTGAAAGGTGAAAATAAGATAGCGGCTATGAAACTCCAGAAGAACAACAAGGACACGATTATGGAGATTTTGAAGAGACTCTGTGTGAATTTTTTGATTCGAGGATTGGGTGCACAAAATTTGGATTTTGTGAATATACATTAATTATTTTTTTAGTTGATTATCGGTTTTTTGTTCAGACAAATATGTTTATGTCTTTTATCATGAATTTTAAATACATTTTTTTTAATAACCTTTAGCATGAAATAAATGGCTTCTGCTTTTTAAGCCGAAGTTCTGGTTAAAAGTCATAACAAAAGTGTCGACTGGAGGACAAAAACTTCAGCTTATCAAGTGATGAAACTTTTAGAAATACACGAAATAACTTCAACAGTTTGTGTTGAAGTTTTTTGGAAATGCTCTACGACAAAAACCATTGAATCCTAAAAAATTTTTTAGCTTATCAAGTGCTAAAGTTTTTAGAAATACACTAAAAACTTTAGAACTGCTAACGTTTTTTCGAAAAAGCTTTACGACAAAAACTATTGAATCCAGGACAAAAACTTCAACTTATCAGGTGTTGATGTTTTAGAAATACACTAAACAACTTCAACATTTAGGCTGAAGTTTCTTGGAAAAGCGTTATGACAAAAATTTCAACATGTTTTGGTATTTTTTTTAACTTGATACTTATTTTTTTTGCATTTACTAGCTATTTTTTGTCATTTATCTCCTATATCACATACTTTATCTTCCTTTTAAATTTCTCTAGCCATATATTAAATGAATTTATTTGTTTACTATAGAAAAACTATGTCCTTATTTTTTACTATTTGTTAATTGCATTTACCAACTACTAGTATTTATCACTTACTTGTTTTGCCACCTACTTATCTTGTTACATTCAATTTCTCTGAATAAAAAATAATTAACAATCTCTTCAGTATTTAAATATATTAAATTAATATCTTTTAAATTTATAGATGTTACACTGATTAGGTGCACTCTTTGGCTATATTAACAATCACTTCAGTTGAAAATTTCATAGTTATCGGTAAAATTCTATCATATTTCTTTAATCTTATGTTCAAAGAAAAACATGAAAAAGTTGGCAAAAACATGCTTATTGGGTGTAGCAGGGAGTTCATGGGAAGCAAAGATAATGAAGAAAAAGCCAAAATACTTCATATGTGAAGGGAATTGCTAGCTCAAAAACTCGAGCTCCAAGACAATTTGCTTTTTTTACTGGTTGATAAATCTAACTTTTAGGCGAAAGAGCAAATTTGCTGGAGCTCGAGTTATTGATATGGCCACTCTCCATAACATATGAAGTATTTCGGACTTCTCCTTCATTATCTTTGCTTCCCACGAATTCCAAGCTATCACCAGTAAGCATGTCTTTGTAAATATTTTCTTATTTTTTCTTATGAAAGAAGGCGAGAATTGTTAAAAAAATTATAGTAGTAAACTTCGTCAACCTGTGTCTGACAGAAAATGCTTTGGTGGAATTAAATTTGGTGAAATAGAGCGTGACTGTCTTATAGGTCATGGTGATGCAATGAATTTGCATGAATGCCTTTTCACACTTAGTGACTCCTTCTAGATGCACATATGTGGGAAATGCAAGAATATGACAAATGTAATTCAGAGATCCGTACAAGGTGGTAAAGTAAGGGACTTGTATTTTTGCTTTTGTGAATCGGTTGAAGACATAGTTAAAGTTGATGTATATATGGTGCAAATTTATTATGCCAAAAGCTCTTCAGCATGGGCATAGAGAATAACTTGTAAGTACAAAACTAATTTTTCATTTTTTTTCAAGGAAGTAAGTGAAAATAAAATTAGATTTTTTAAATATACGTTATTTTATGTGAATTATGTGATGTTTTTAAAATTTTTGTTCTATTCGCATTAATTATTTTTTTAGTTGACTTGGATTGATTTAAATTTTTTTGTGTCTTTTTTCATGAATTTTAAGTATATTTTTGTTGAAATTCAGCATGCTAAACTTCAGCATGAAGTAAATAACTTCTGCTTTTTAAGCTGCAGTTTTTGCTATAAGTTATAACAAAACTGTCGACCGTAAGACAAAAACTTTAGCTCATCAAGAGCTGTAGTTTCTAGAAATACACTAAATAACTTCAGCAGAAACTGCTGAAGTTCTTTTAAAAAGCTTTACGACAAAAACTATCGAGTCCAGACAAAATATTTAGCTTTTCAAGTGGTGAAGTTATTAGAAATACACTAAATAACTTCGGCAGTTTCTGCGTAAGTTATTTGAAAAATCTATACGATAACAACTGTTTAATCCAGGGCAAAAACTTCAGCTTATCAAGTGCTGAAGTTTTAAGAAACGAACTAATAACTTCAGTATAATGACCCGACTGGTCGTTTTGAGCTCTAGCGCGCCGGTTAGCAGTTTGGTGCTATGAACAGCTTCATTTAAGGTATTATGACTTGAACATATGGTCAGAATTGATCTTTTGGGAAGTTCGGAGTTGATTTGGAAAGAAAATCTTCATTTCAGAAGCTTAAAGTTGAAAGAATTAGCTAAGATCAGTTTTTTGAGTAAATGACCTTACAATCAAGATTCGAAGGTTCCAGCAGGTTCGTATGATAATTTTGGAGTTGGACGAATGTTCAGATCGGGCTTTGGATGACCGGGGAGCATTTTGGCGCATATTATAGTAGTAGCATTTTGAAAGAAATTTCATAAGTTTGGATTGAAGAGTATTTCAGTGTTATCGATGTCCATGTGGGAATCAAAATCTGGGAGTAGCTTCGTATGGTGCTTCTGGAGTTGGAGCACGATCGGGAGTAAATTCAGAGGTCCAAGGGGTTAGTTTGGAGGCAATTGGCTAATGATGGAAATTTGAAGGTTTTTGACTGGAAGTGGACTTTTTTTATATTGGTCCATAATGTCGAATATGACTTGTCTATAAAATTTGAAGTCAATCAGACGTGATTTGATAGGTTTTAACATCGAAAGTAGAAGTTTGAGATTCTAAAGTTCATAAAGCTTGGATTGGAGGTAGATTCATGATTTTGGCGTTGTTCGATATGATTTGAGGCCTCGATCAAGATCGTAATTTGTTTTTGGACTAGTTGGTATGGTTGGTTGGGGTCCTGGGGGCCTCGAGTCGATTCTGGGTGGTCAATGGATCGAAATTAGAATTTTGGAGATAGCTGAAGAGGTCTGGTTGCTGGTATAACCACTTTTACATAGGATTCACCGCAAAAGCGGCTCCGCAGATGCGAGGAATTGAACCATAGAAACGAATAGATGTGAAGAGAGATAGGACCGCAGATTTAGTCATTTTGCTGCAGATGCGAGATTGCATCTGCGGTAGAGAGGTCACAAAAGCGAAAATGAAGGGCTAGTGGGATAACCAGAAAAGCGATAGGAGTGGCGCACCTGCAAAACTACAAAAGTGGTTAAGAGACCGCATGTGTGGAAGTGTTGGAGGCAGAATGGTTCTTTTAAAATCGAGGGTTTGGTCATTTTCCACCATTTTTCATTGAGTGTGGACGATTTTGGAGAGCTTCAAGTGGGCTTTTTCATCATCAACGACAAGGTATGTTAATCCCACCTATCTTATGTTAAATACGTCGTTCATGTATGGATTTTAGCATATAAATTGGTAGAAATTTGGGTGTTTGAGAGAAAACCTAGAAAATTGATATTTTTGGAATTTGATCATGATTTTGGGTATGGAATAAAAGAAAATTGTATATATTAGTTCGTGAGTTCATGGTTAAACTTTATCTTTGAAAAATTTCGGAATCCGGGCACGTGGGCCTGAAGCTGTTTTTGTCAACTTTTTGATCGGGGTTAGGAATAGTTATAAATTAGGTTGTAATGAGTAGTTGAGAATATAATAATGGATTTGCATGATTATTTGCTAGCTTTGGAGCAGTTAGTATATTCAAGTCTTTGGAAGAGTGTGGGATGTCGGTAATGGATCTTCGGAGCGAGGTGAATCTCCTTTCTAACTTTGTATGAGGGAATTATCCCCATAGGTGAAATAATTGATTATATGCTCCTATTTGTGGGGTCTACATACACATGAGGTGACAAGTGTCCGTGCGTTGCTACTAATATGTGTAAGTCCATTTAGTCTAGGACCCAAAAGCATGGTATACTTGGAGTATCTGTGATCTTATTGATAGTTGAATTTCTTAAATTACATCGAATTGGTAAATAAATTTCTAAGAGGATCAAACTTCATTTTCGTGAATCAATAAAAGAGAATTGGCTTTTATTTGGATAAATGTTCCCCGATAAATTCTTAATTTGTTGTTTGAGCACATATTTCTATGTATACATGCGTCACATTTAAGGTTCGCGAGTAGGATAATTGTTTATTTAAATTTCCCAACTTGACATAACTGTTAATTGATAGATTAAGAATCCGGATACTTTTAATTAAAAATGACTTTACCTTTTTCGTGACTTATTTGAATTTATTATTCTTAATAAATACGTGAATCATCACATTAATAACATTATTATTGGACCATTAGTAAGTGTCAAAGTCGACCTCTCGTTTCTACTTCTTCGAGATTAGATGGGATACTCATTGGGTACACATTGTTTTCATACTCATACTACATTTGCTGTGCATTTTTGTTGCATAGGTTCATATGTGGCTAGTGGCTTAGTAGCGTATCAACATGGTTGATGCGGGGACTTAGGTGAGCTGCACTTCTCGGGATAAACTGCAACCCACAGGGCCTTCTCCAGATTGTTGTATTTATCCTCTGTCTAATTTGTATTCCGAATGGCTGTTGTATTACATTATTTCTTCAAAAGTGCTCATGCACTTGTGACACAGGGGATGTCTATGGGTTTATTCAGAATATTAAAAGTTGTTTAATGTTCATTTCTTATTTAATGGAATTTACTATGTACAGTTTAAACGTATAAATGAAGAGTTTTCAGAAATATTTAAAACGAGAATTTAATAAAGTATTTTTTGTTGGTTTGGCTGATAGTGGTGCTTGGCGCCATCACGACTCTTAGTGGATTTTCGGTCGTGACAATATGGTTTCAGAGCACTAGGTTCCCATAGGTCTCACGAGTTGTGAGCAACTCTAGTAGAGTCTCGTGGATCGGTGTGGAGACGTCTTTACTTATCTTCGGGAGGCTACATGGCTATTAGGAGTGCTTCCCTTCTTGATTCCTTATCGCGTGATTTGATTCCTTGAGGCTTATGCCCTTGTTTCCTTTCTACTAAATCATACATGATGCGAACCCCTGGTTATAAATCTGGAATTGAATGATTGTACTGGTACTATGAATGTGGTGTGGAGTGTTTCTCCTTGTGGGGTTTTTGAGCTATTATCATCATATTCTAGAAGGATATCTGTTGTTTCAGCTCAGTAGCGGTACTTTTGAGAACTCTGAGGCTATGCACAAGTTTCCATGATGCTTATGAATGATTGTTCCACAATATTGACTTGATGGTAGGATACTGACCTACGTGTCGGCGCAGTGAATGACTTGAAGGGAGTTTTACTCAGTGCACGATCTAGAAATTCGATATTTTATTCCTGGTAAGGGATAGGCAATCAGGCTGATAATATGCAGGGTTGGGTTGATCGGGTAACGAGACTTGATAATTGCGAGTGCGGTGGAGTCTTTTTCTATGATGAAGTTTCGTTGTCCTTATTGAATGTAGTAAGTTTGCTAGTGTTATGATTGTCTACAATATGCCTTTGGAGTAGGATATTGCAAGTCAGTATTGAAGAAGTGACGGTAAGAGTTCATGGGGTGCGGTGGTTCTGGATTGAGTCGGTGTTTCTGATGTCGACAGCTCGAGAAAGATGATCCTCGAAAAGGTTTGGAGTTAGTAGCAATTTGTGGGTTCAAGTGCTACGAAGATAGATCTTATTAAGGCAACAACTGAGCAGTAGGGGATGAGGAGGGAATGTGGGAAGTGTCAAACGGTGGTTAAAATTTCTAGAAGGGTCGAGTAGCCGACTAAAGAGGTGAGTTTCACCAAAGTGGGAGAGTGACAGAGTTGCATGATGGTAAGAAGAATACACACCTTAAGGAGAGTTTGAAGTGAATTGGGAATTTTAGTGATTGGTGATTTGGGCCTACTGATTAATTTGAAGTGCGGACTATGATGCGGCAAGAGGTTGGATATAACAAAAATGAGCTGCTTGGAATGAGGAAGGATACTGCCTAACTTTGAATTGGAAAGATGTTGCCGCTAATTTAATTGGTGTCCATGAGGAGTGAATGGGCTTGTGCCACAAAGAGATCGGTCGTGCAAATACGGTTCATGATTTAGAGTATAAGAAGGGGCTTTACAGAAAGATTTCAAAAATTTTTGCGGTCGATTCTGCATGTTTTTGTCAAAAAGAGATAAAGAATATGGGTGAATTTTAGAGTTGTGTAATAGTGGCTTCAAGCTAAGTGGAAGAGTCCCACCAGCTTTGATTGGGTTGTATGGTGATCTTTCTGTGAGGTTTCGGGTTATCGGCGTATTGGTAAGTTATTTTAGGTTTGGGAAAAGAGAATAAGTGATAATTTGAGGAAATGAATTGTTAAAGATGTACCATGGTTGGCCTTATTGGCTCATTCCAGGCTTTGGGAGGATTTTGGATTTATGCATTGTACAGAGGTGATTTACAAGGAAAGTGATCCAGTCGAGTGCTTCATTGAGATGGGTGTTCCTATGCTAATGGGGCCTGGGAGCTAATTATATTTGGGATCAAGCTAGAGTAAGTAACTCTCAATAATGGTCCTAGTGAATTTGAAGGGGGTAAAGTGTGGTGCCAGATGATTTTGAGCCTATAGGTACCGTTAAGAATCAAGCTTTGTAGCATCTTATGAGGAGGGGCCCAAAATGTTCTATGATGTTTGAACTTGCAGTGTAGCATATATGAGGTATGAAATGGTTAGTGGGATTTGAGACAACATGGTCTCATGATTTAAGGTCACTCGGGATGAGTGCGGATGGAGTATGTTGTGTGTTGAGTGGAGTTATTATTTTTCTAAGGCAATCAAACATAAATTGGAAGAAGATATATTGGTTAGCCATAGTTGAATTGGCATATTTGTAGTGGTGATCAGTTCCTTTAGCGTGATAAAATTATGCAAATGATTTGTGACAGTACGTATGAGGCTTATTGGCCACCGTAATTGATATTATTCAGAAGTATTCTACTATTATGGCCTGTTATATGTAGGCGGATACCAGAATGGCTATGGTGGCCTAAGACCACTACATAGAGATTTGGCGTATTCTATGGTTATGAGAATTCACCTTTGTGTTGCTATGCTCCTTCTGAAGTGAGTCAAGTGAAAAGTTTTTACATGATGAAGTGTTAATTTCTTAGTGGTTCCGGTGCTGTGATTGAAATCATGTTCTATTGTATATTGGTATGTTGGGTGCAGTGGGTGGTATCGAAGTCGAAGTATGGATCAAGGTTGCATTTTACTGTTAACAAGGATATACCCAGATCGGATGAGTAGGAAAGTAGTTTCGAGGATTAAAGTAAGTTGGTATTGCCTTTATCGTCACCTGAGATCGGTTTTTGATTTTGCATACTGGTTAAGGATTCTTGATCGCTTTTTGCGTTAGTGCGGCTGGTTGTTTTGATGTGCAGACCTATTGTCTATTACTGGAGGTTGTAGGAGCATGGCCTACGGGAATGTTGTATAAGTCAGGCATGTGGTTACTTGATCGGTTAGAGAATTAAACCAGGTTGAAGATTATGGTGATATCGTTGATTTTAAAATTGATGCATGGAGGGCACTTGATTTATTAGGATGTGGAATATGTAGGATTACTCCGGTTATGATGGTTTTTCTTATGCATTATTAAAGAAAGGAGAATTATCATGGACCTTTGAAAGGTCACTAGTCTAGTTCAGTGCAATAAAAATCAGCTTGAGGTCTGTGGATGGATTCAAATGTGAATGTGAGCTCTATATTAGGCCAAACGTGTTCATTTCAGTAATGTGCTCCTTATGGAGGAGTAGTCAGGTTGTTATTTCGTTATCAGATATTTCATGTAATAATACATTGCACCTTGTGAGTTGTGTGATGGCTTGGGAAATTGCTTATGTGTTGAGGTTCCGCGTAGCGATGATGTTATATGAGCAAAATGGCTCTTGAGATTCAGATCGTATATCGCACCTTAGTTGTGCTTGAGTTTGTAGCTTATGGCACTATATGTCTCCACAGGGATGGAATTATGCACTTGGCGTGCTTGCGATCGATATTCAGTTTCTTGTTGTAATGAGCAATGTAGCTCGGTGTGTACCTCAATATGCGAATCTTATGTGTGGATCGGGTGGCACGCCGCCATGGTTATGTTATTTGAGTAGGTTGCACGCCAAAATAGTATGATGTTGAGTGTAGTTCCCTATATATGTTTCTATGTGTTTCGTTTCCTATTTTTCTGAGGAAGACTCATATTAGCTGTGTGCCTACATCACATGTATGATTCGCGAGTAGCGCGTCAGTTCAATTATGTTGACCACGTCACATGTATGATTCGCGATTGGGATAATTGGATTTCCTTTTCAGAGTTTGTTTTCATTGTATCGCATTCGAATTGGTATCCTGTTGGCACATTGTGGCATCATATGAGACTTTTGATCATGTCAGGGTGGCTTATTGCCTGAGCATTTCATACTGGGTGAGACGAGATCATTGGATTTAGGATCAGTGCAATCTTATTATATGAAGTATATAAAGGAACTAAGACCATTATTTGGTTCAAAATGAGGTGATGTATCTTGTCAGGAGTACAGACGTAACGAATTGTTGATTCAGCAGTTGATTATTAATTTCTACACATCTATTCTGTCATGGAGGTTTTGTAAACATTAGAGCAAGACCTATATGGTTCATAAGGTGCAATGAGAGCATCAGATTCGTAGAATTTTGACTAATTTGATCAGAGAATGCTATTGTGTCCCTGTGAGTAAAGTGGTGCAAGTTGTGAATTCAACTAAGGTATGTAGCCATGTTTTACGTAGCAGCTATTGATACGGTGAGCATATGTTGGAATAGGCCTAGCAGAGAATTCCAGATGTCGGAGTGGGCTGTAAGGCTTAATCGCTTTAGTGGAAAAGGATATCTTCAAATCGATCGGGCTAGGGTGCCCAGCTGAGTCATAGTGGCCCGAGTAGGTGCTCGAGGTGTTAAACAGTAATTTCGAACAAAACCCAGCATAGTTCTTAGCACGTTCGAGGATGAACATATGTTTAAGTGGGAGAGAATGTAACGATCTGACCGGCCATTTTGAGCTCTAGCGCGCCGTTCAGCAGTTTGAGGCCATAAACAACTTCATTTTAGGTATTATGACTTGCAAGTATGGCCACAATTGATCTTTGGGAAGTTTGGAATTGATTTGGAAAGAAAATCCTCTTTTCAGAAGCTTAAAATTGAAAGAATTAGCTATGATCTAATATTTTGAGTAAATAATCTCAGAATAAGGATACAAAGATTCCTGCAAGTTTGTATGATGATTTCGGACTTGGGCGTATGTTCGAGTTGGGTTTTGGATGTCCCGGGAGCATTTTGGCGTATATTTTGGAAGTTAACATTTTGGAAGAAATTTCATAAGTTTGGGTTGAAGATAATTTCAGTATTATCGATGTCCGTTTGGGATTCCAAGTCTTGGAATAGTTCCATATGGTGATTCTGGAGTTGGGAGCGCGATTGGGATAGAATTCGTAGGTCCGAGGGTCAGTTTGTAGTAATTTGGCTAAAGATGGAAATTATAAGGTTTTTGAGAAGTTTGACCGGAAATCAGAGTCCAAAAGTTGGAATAGGTCTGTAATGTCGAATATAACTTGTCTGTAAAATTTAAAGTTAATCGGACGCGATTTGATAGGTTTAAACATCGAAAGTAGAAGTTTGAGATTCTAATGTTCATAAAGATTGAATTGGAGGTCGATTCATGATTTTAGCAATTTTTTATATTATTTAAGGCTTTGATCAAGTCCTTAATGTGTTTTTGGACTAGTTAGTATGATTGGTTCGAGTCCCGGGGGCCTTGGGAGGATTTTGGGTGGTTAACCGACGAAAATTGAAATCTTAGAGATAGCTGAAGGGGTCTGGTTGTTGGTTAACCACTTCTGTGAAGGATTCACTGTAGAAGCGGCCCCGCAGATATGAGGAATTGAACGCAGAAGTGGTTAGACGTGAAGAGAGATATGATCGCAGATGCAATCATTTTGCCGTAGATGCGTGACCACAACTGCGGTAGAGAGGTCGCAGAAGCGAAAATGAAGGGCTGGTGGGATAACTTCAGAAGCAGAAATGAAGGGCTGGTGGGATAACTGCACAAGCGGTAGGAGTGCCGAACCTACAGAACCGCAGAATTAGTCAAGAGATTGTAGGTGTGGAAGTGGTGGAGGCAGAATGGTTCTTTTAATATCAGGGGTTTGGTCATTTTCCCCCTTTTTTTCATTGGGTATGGACGATTTTGGAGAACTTCAAGTGGGATTTTTCATCATCAACAACAAGGTAAGTTAATCTCACCAATCTTATGTTGAATACGGTGATCATGTATGGATTTTAGCATGTAAATTGGTAGAAATTTAGGGGTTTTAGGAAAAACCTAAAAAATTGATATTCTTGGAATTTGACCACGATTTTGGGTATTGAATTAAAAGAAAATCGTATATTTGAGTTCGTGAGTTCATGGGTAAACTTTATCTTAGAAAAAATTCAGAATCCGAGCATGTGGGCCCAAGGGCATTTTTGTTAACTTTTCGATCGGGGTTAGGAATTGTTATAAATTGGGTTGTAATGAGTAATTGAGCATATATTAATGGATTTTCATGATTATTGGCTAGCTTTAGAGCAGTTAGCATCAATTCGAATCCTCGAAGGGCGTGGGATGCCGGTTAGTAATCTTCGAAACGAGGTGAGTATCCTTTCTAACCTTGTATGAGGGAATTATCCCCATAGGTGAAATAATTAATTATATGTTCCTATTTGTGGGGGCTACATAGAGGTGACAAGTGTCCGTGCGTAGCTACTAATATGTGTATGTCCGAGTAGTCTAGGACCCAAAAGCATGCTATAGTTGGAATATATGTGATCTTATTGATAGTTGAATTTCTTAAATTCTATCGAATTGATAAATGAATTTCTAAGAGGATCAAACTTCATTTTCTTGAATCAATAAAAGAGAATTTTATTTTATTTGGATAAATGTTCCCCGATAAATTCTTAATTTTTTGTTTGAGCATGTATTTCTATGTATTCATGCGTCGCATGTAAGGTTCGCGAGCATGATAATTGTTTATTTAAATTTGACCGTGCCGCATGTATTGTTCGTGGGCGGGGCAATAGATGCATGCATGTATGGTCCGTGCTATTCGACCCTCGGTAGTGCACATTTTACATTTATGTTGGATTGGGCCGTACGACCTCGGCATGAGTTGTGCATGCTTGTATTGCTTGCCTTAAGATTTATTAATACTGATATCTGCTTTCCCCGACTTGAGAGAACTGTTAATTAATAGATTTTGAATTCGGAAACTTTTAATAAAAAAGGACTTTTACCTGTTTCGTTACTTATCTGAATTTACTATTGTTAATAAATCTATGAATCATTGCATTAATAATATTATTATCGGACCATTAGTATGTGTAGAAGTCGACCTCTCGTCTCTACTTCTTCGAGATTAGATGAGATACTCATTGGGTACACGTTGTTTTCGTACTCATACTACACTTGCTGTGCATTTTTGTTGCATAGGTTCATATGTGGCTAGTGGTTTAGTTGCATAGCAGCATAGTTGATGCGGGGACTTAGGTGAGCTGCACTTCTCGGGACGAACCGCATCCTGCAGAGCCTTCTCCAAATTTTTGTATTTATCCTCTGTCCAATTTGTAATTCAGAACGGTTGTTGTATTACATTATTTCTTAGAAATTTATCATGCACTTGTGACACCGGGTTCTGGGGATGTCTATGGGTTTATTCAAAATTTTAAAAGTTGTTTAATGTTTCATTTCTTAATTAGTGGAATTTACCATGTATAGTTTAAACGTATAAAATAAGAGATATTAGAAATATTTAAAACAAAAATTTAATTAAGTATTTTTGGTTGGCTTGCCTAACAGTGGTGTCTGGTGCCATCACAACCTTTAGTGAATTTTGTGTCGTGACATTCAGCATATTGGGTTTGCATTTTTGTAAAAGCTTTATGAAGAAACTATTGAATCCACGACGAAAAACTTCCGCTTATGATGTGCTAAAGATTTTAGAAATGAACTAAATAACTTCAGCGCATTGGGCTGAAGATTTTAAAAATGCTTATGACAAAAACTTCAGCATGTTTTAGTATTTTTTTAACTTGTTACTTATCTTTTTTGCATTTACTAGCTACCTTTTATTTTTTGTCACATACTTCATCTTTCATTTAAATGTTTTTGACCATATAGCAAAATGATCCGAAAAGTTACTTTTCAAGCTGAAGTTATTATTTTACTATAGAAAAATTGTGAGCTTATTAGGGATGAAGTTACATTTCTTTTTGAATTTACCATATATTTGTTTTAGCACCTACTTATCTTGCTTCATTCAATTTCTCTGAACGTAAAACAGTAAAAACACCTGAAAGTTACTTTTACATTTATAGATATTAAATTGATATATGAACTCTTTGTCTATATTAACAATCTCTTCACTTGAAAATTTCATAGTCATTCATAGACTTCCATAATATATCTTTAAATTTATATTCATCTTTTGTCGTTTAGCTTTTGTTAAAGAAAGAATGTCTGGTGCAAGCGGAAGTTGGAAGCTACTATGGATGAAGTTATGCAGAAATGGGAGACTTTAAAGTGTGAGTGGAATAATAACAAACCGATATCTAATTTTATGCTTTTGTAGGATCAAATAAAGGCTAATTGAGAGAGAATCTGGCCATAGTTATTTGCCAATGAATCATTCCAGAACAAGCTTAACCTGTAACATAGTTGTGGAGGTTCCTCGTTTGACAAGGTTGTGCATCAGTTTGATAGTTTTAAGTTTCCCACCTAGCACGACTATACCAAGCTGCAAAACAACCTAAAGACTCTTCTTTCCTCATGGACAGAGTAATAGTTGAACAAAGTCAGCTACATGATGAATTCAACAAATTGAAGATTGATCTCCTCGGACTTTGTGGTCTTTTGCCCGACTACCCTATACTTATCTCTGATACTGATGATGATGAGATATTTAGAGAAATTGAGGAGCATTGTTCTGATGATGGTGATGATGCTTAGTGTTCATAATCTTTTTTTTTGTGTATTTTATGATTTATTTTTTACTTCAACATATTCATTAGAGAATATGCTGAAGTTATTAGGTTCATTTTTGTATAAATTTAGCCTAGAGAAGCTTAAGTTTTTATTTGTACTTTGTGTGTTGTCCTCATCTCTATTTGTATCGATGTAATTCTCATCCTCTTTCTTCTTAGATTTCTGTTGCATTATCCTTATTATTGTTGGTATTTGCTGAAGTTAATACAATTAGTTGGTTTTTGTGTTTAGGTTTTGTAATTCTTTTTTATGTTTTTATGCTTTGCTTTTTGTTTATTTCAGCATATCCATTAGAGAATATGCTGAAGTTATTAAGTTTATATTCTATAACTTCAACCTATAGATGGTGAAGCTTTTGTTTGTACATGCGTTTCTTTTGTGTATTGTATGCATATGTGTATATGTATGTATGTGTGTGTGTTTGTTAAGGATATGTATTTCACATACTGTAACTTGAAATTTTTTCTCGCTGAAGTCATTGCGCATTTTTTAAAAATGTAACCAAACTTGTAAGCCTGTGCAACAAAAATGAGTAATTTGTACATTAGCAGTATATAAAATAGTCCAAGAGTTTTTTTATAATTCCTATGAAAAAATCACATTTCAAATATGTGATACAATAATGAAAGTTTAAATTCAGACCAAGGATTATTAAAGGTTGGAGTATTTTTTAGTATGTTTCTTGGAATATGGATGAGGTGCTGGGAATGACAAGCAAGTTGTAGACTTCAATGGTACAGATTTAGTTGTAGGGATATGCCTCTTCTTTCATCTTTTTCCTTGTGAAATCTCTGCATTGAGAGGTTTTGTGATCTCAGATTTGACGATCTGGTAGGTCGTCTCATGAATTAATACCCTAATCCCCTATTAACTGCTTTTCCCAAGTTCATTTTTGCTAATTTGATTTTCCCCGATACTCGGTTTCGAGTTTCGAAGAGTTTTGGCACACTTAGTCCCTAAATGAGAACTTAAGTATTGGAAAGTTGTCTCTAGACGAAACAGTGTGGACAACCTAAAATGGAAATTTGATGGTTCCATTAGCTTTGTTAGGTGATTTTGGGGTTGGGAGTGTGTTTGGATTGTGTTTTGGAGGTCTGTAGCTAATTTAGGCTTGAAATGCTGAAGTTTGAATTTTGGAAGTCTCGGTCCGATAGTGAGATTTTGAGCTGAGGGTCGGAATGGAATTCCGGAAGTTCAGTAGTTCCCTCATGTCATTTGGGACGTGCGTGCACAATTTCAGGTCATTCGGACGTGGTGTGTTAGGTTTTTGATTGAAAGAATATTTTCAGGAAATTTGGAGTTCTTAGACTTAAGTCCGTGATTAATTCGAGTTTCGGATTTTGTTTTAGGTGTTTAAGGATCGGTGCAAGTTTGAATAAGGTTTTAGGATATATTGGTGCTTTGGTTGAGGTTCCTAGGGCCTCGGGTGAGTTTCGGGTGGCCAATCGAATAATTTGAGAGTAAGAAAATTGTAGATTTGGAGTTCCACCAGTTACAAACATTTTTTACTTAGCGTTCACAAGAGGACCCTCGCGTTTGCAAAGAGTCTGCCGAGGGATGTGGGAGTTTGGCCTACACGTTTGAAAAAAGGGTGCCGCATTTGCGAAGGTATGCGAAGCTGTGCATCGTGTTCGTCAGGAGGTCTTTGCGATCGCATTGAATAAGTGGGGTCAAATGGGTTTCAAGTCTGTTGCTCATCACGTTCGCGGAAGGGAGAACACGTTCGCAAAGTGTAAGGCCGAGGAAGCATCGCGTTCGCATAGGTCATGTCGCATTCGCATAGGGGAAAAATCTGGTCAAAGTAAGTTTTTCTTTGAAAACGCGAGTGTTTGACCGTATCTGCGTTGAAGGAATTTAAAAAGCTAGGCAGAATGTTTAAAAGGTGTTATTTCGCGAATTTTAGCCTAGTTTCCTCCATTGTTAAGAGATTTTGAAGCTTTTTGAAGTGAGTTGAAGAAGGATTCAAGAGGAATCACTTAGAGGTAACATTTTTGACTTCACAACTTGTTTTTATGTGATTAAATACCTAATTAATGGTGAAAATTTGAAATAAGGGTAATTAGGGCTTGAGTTTAAGAGGGCTTTAAATGAGGATTTGAGGGGTCATTTGGACTCCGATTTTTGTGTTCTTGTTATGCATAGACTCGTGAGAGTGTGAGTTTTCGAAAATGTAAATTTCACTCGATTCCGAGACGATGGCCTGAGAAACATTTTGGTCATTTTATATAGTTTCGCGTATTAGTTTAGAATTTAATATTGGAATTACTTACTTGAGGTGTTATTTATAATATGTAATTGAATTGAATAGATTTGGGCCATTTAGAGTCGGATACCCCTTTTCCGCAAGGTTACGAGCGCGTACTCGCGCAAATTGTTGGAATTCCAATTTTCTTAGAGTACTTATTTTCATGTGTCCCTTCCTGTTTTATTACACTTGCAAATTTAGCATGTTGCTAGTTAGAAGAGAGTGTTTAGTTGACGTAAATTGCCTATTTTCCTAAATTTGCCTTGTTTGTATTATGTGAAGCATGTTAGGCTAGGACTACTTGTTGCCTTGCTCTGAAATTCTATTTTCTGAATATCTTCTTACTAATGTTGTGTATTTACGTTGGGCCTACGGATGTGGGATTCTAGTAGCTCCCCCTTGTCTGTTTACCTTGGGACTACATGTTAGATTTCCCGTAGATTCCCCTGCACATTTACTTTGGGCATGCCGGTTAGATTCCCGATAGATCCCCCTGCACAGTTATATGGAACTATAGGAATGCACCTGGTAGATTCCCCCAGTACTAGGTATTTACATTTGGGACTATGGACCGGGGTTTCGGTAGGTTCGTGCGCATTGATAATTAGACTACAGGACGATATCCCAGGAGATCCTCTGGACAATTGACGAAAGGGACTACATGATGGTATCCTGGGATATCCTCGTGTTACTATTGGTATTGAGCTGTTCTGATTTTCTAAGTTTACTTTGTTATTTTGTATAATTGTTGTTGCCTAGTATAACCTGTCTTATTTCATAGTCGTTCTCATTTATATTATTTATTTCACACTGTTAAACTTATTATTATGTTTAACTTTAGTAGGGCCTGACCCTCCTCGTCACTACCCGAACGATGTTAGGCTTGGCACTTACGGAGTACCGTTGTGGTGTACTCATGCACCTTAAGCACATGTTTTTCATGTGCAGATCTAGGTATCTCTACCCAGGCGTATCACCTTTGAGGCGGAGAGATCTAGCAGAGACTTCTAAGTACATCTGCCGGTTCCACAGACCAATGAGTCTCTATCTTATTCTATCTTTTAGCAGTTAGCCTTCCTTCTTACTGTTGTTTTAGACATTCTGGAGTTAGAGCGTACTACATTCCATTCAGCTTGTATTCCCATGAGTTTCTGTGTTTTGGGATAGTATTGTAGGCTTTCGTGATGTTGAGTTGTATATGCCGAGTGACATTTATATACAGTTTCCTTCTAGTTGTGAAATTTTGAATTATTTATTCTCGCAATTTATTTGTTTTCGCATTGTTAGGCTTACCTAATCGTAGGGACTAGGTGCCGTCACGACATGTTCGCAGAGGGTAAACTGGAGTCGTAATATAGATTGTACATTTTTTGTATATCCCATTATTTTTTATCACCCACGGTATTCACATGTCCTTCATATGTTTTTAACCATGTTTCCTTTGAATACCAATTTGAGCAGTAATCCGATTTCTGCAAATATCTCTTATTAATAGCAACAATTCAATGTGGACAGAGCAATTCATCAAGTTGGAATTCTAGGTAGTCACAAGTTCTCTTCTTTAAGTCCACAATGAATTCAATTCCTTCACTATTTATTCTAAACAACATTGAATCAAGGTTGAACACCTAACAAGGAATAAAAAATAATGATAAACTATATTAGTGTATTGTTGCTTCAAAAAGAAAAAGACTGAAGTATTTTAAATATAAGCAGTAAATCATTGCAACAGATATAAAAAGCTGAAGTTAATAAATATACTCACAAACATTTTGCAAGCCAAGTCCATCTACTTAGTCATCTTTTCTTCTGCCCATATTGATACTCTGTGAAAAGTTTTATCTGCCTTTTTCTCCGCTCATAAAACCATTCTCCCGATGTTTCGTGGATGAAATTAATATTCTTAAAATAGGCATTTCTCTCCCTTTTAATAAAATGGAATTCATTGATTCTACCATATTTGTTGTTAGCACATCTTCCATGAGGCTCTTCCAGTATGAAATCTAACATGCTTGTTCGGAATCGCGATCGAGCCCATCTCTCTGGAGGCTCTTTCATTATGTAATTGTATGTTTTCTTGTCAACACTTTTGAGTTGGGACATTAATTGATTAAAATCTTCATGTTAATATGACCTTGCAGTACCTTGAAAAAGATTTATTATCGTGGCTTCTGCATGTATTTGCTTTAATGTTTTCTCAAAGAGATAGAGGCAGATACTATGGTAAGCTTCAGAAAAACTTTTTTAATCCCATTTGCGGTTGATTGGTTTCTATCTGACAAGAAAACTAGTTCACGATAGACTTGAATTGCTTTTCTCATTTCTCCGAAGAACCAAACGTATGCCTCATTGTTTTCTGAATCTGCTACATCAAAACATAGAGGAAAGATTTGATTGTTTGCATCCTTTGATAAGGCAACAAATAGAACACCATGATATTTTGAATTTAAAAAGATTGCATCTACTACACTAACGGGCCTACAGTAGAACCAATCAGCTACTAATGCCATAGGAGCAAACAACATATAAGCAAATCTGTACAGTGAAACACAAAAAAAAAACAAATCATAAGGTGTGAAGTTTTTCAAATAGGAACATTTGAAGCATAATGCTGATGGTTAGTATTGTGTATCTCTTTTTATGTTTGTGTATGTTCCTGAGTTTTTGCGGACCATCATGTATAGGTATGAAGGAAGAATCTGGCAGTTCTCTTCAGGTTTTCCCCTTATGCAAGCGACAACTTTTTGACTAGCGCGCCATTCCTTGTGATAACTAATGTCAATTCCAAGTTTCTTTTTCATTTCATTTTTTACAAAGGCTAGTGTAACCTCTATCTTTTTTTCTCGCCCACGTTCTCTAATTTGTTCACTTATAAAATTTGATGTAGCATGCTTTTGATATAATTTTCTTGCATCAATCGAGCATTCATGGTTGTTATGATATTACATCACCCTGGATAGTGTGGAATATTTTCTTCTAGTAGCACGTACATTCCAACCATATTTGTCCATGATGTATTTCAGCTCGTATCCCTTTGGAGATGATCTAACAGCAGTGAATTCAACTTTCTGGTTTATCTTCAAGCTACAAAAAATTTAGTCATGTTTTTTTTATTCTCATAAATTGAACTGACTCTTACTTACTCAGGCAACGCATCGAAGTATTTTACGTGGTGGAGATTCTTTCATCTTTCTCCTCACTCTTTTTCGTAATTTCTGAGAAGCACTAGAAGTTTCAGCAATTTCTTCAATTCTATCTGATGTTATTGGTATAAGCTTAATGTTTACTTCATCTTCGTTGTTTCTTATTATTGCAGAAGATAACAAAAACATTATTGGATTGTGTGTTAGTTGTCAATTTACATTATTAGCTGTCTTTCTTCTTCTTGGTCATCGACAAACTGGTTTGAATTTATTTGAGGAGTGGGTAATTGTTGCAACATTATATATTCTGAAGCAGCTGTAATGTTAAAAGGTTATTGCTCGTTGTCTACTTCCATTATTGTCTGTCCTACTTCATGTTGATAATCAATAAAGGATTTCGGATCTATCGCATATGCAAGAGATTGTTTGAATGCTGCAAATTCTGAAGGTTGTATTTTTTTTATGATGAAATGTTAATTCTTGTAGGTTGAATCAGTTGAAAGAAAATGTATACATGTACTGAGTTCTTCATCTGACGTTACAAGTATTCCTTTGCTTGTATTTACTTTGATATCAAATCGTACTTTTAGTGAATATCTGGTTGAATTAATATTTACAAATTCATTAATTGTCTTCAGGAATGTATTGAATGGTATGTGCTTATTAAGTAGAACAAGTTTTATATCATGATCCAAGTATTTGAAATTAGGAGTCTACCTCCCATTGGAAGTTATAACAACGCAAATCGAACTCATCCTGCAGATTCATATTTAGTGGAAAGTATTAGGAAAGTGAACAGAAGAATTATAGGTTGTTTGTGGTGAAGTTTTTACAAATGAACTAAATCACTTAAGCATCTTCTGCTGAAGTTTTTGGAAAAATATGTATGACATAATAAATGCATCCTCCACAGAAATATTCAGCTTATTAAGTGCTGAAGTTTTTAGAAATAAACTAAATAACTTCAGCATATCAGCTGAAGTTTTTTTGAAAAATTAGTATGACAATATTCATGAATCCAGTGGAAAAACATTAGCCCATTAACTGCTGAAGTTTCAGAAATGAACTAAATAACTTCAATACATTGGGTTGAAGTTTTAGCAAATGAATTCAACAAACTCAGCATGTTTCGTCATTAATTGCTTAATATACAGGAGTAAACATAACAAACACAATTAAAGTAGTAATTATATTTTGTTGGGGTATGTGTTAGTGTAATAATTACATTCCTATCACATTCATGCACGCTTTTCATTAGACAGCGTTTATAATTCCTCTTTACCTTTTCATACCTTGAAAAGTTCTTTTCCCTATATAAGTACGTTATACCTTGTGAGTTTATTCACTCAAACACATATAAAATACAAAAGGGAGAAAAATGAATTTGTCATCAAGCAAATAGTTGACGAAATTAAGCAAGACGTTATAAAGGTGTTTGAGTTGAAGCTGGATGAGCTCATAGAGAAGTACGATAGGAAGCTGGAAAAAATCGACAACAAGCTTGATAGGCTTAAGATGTTTGTGAAATTTGATAACCTTGGTGATGAGGATGCTCGTCCATCCGACAGTGACGACGATGATTATGATGATATGAACAATTAATTTTTTTTATATAATCCTTCTTTTGAAAGAAAAGTACATATATATATTATATAAGGCTAATTAGGGATGGTTGTATCCTCCCTATATATATTATTTATACACGCATTACTTTAGCCAACCATTAGACCATCTATGGAACTAATATTTCCTAGAGCAGCTAGAGTTTCACATTGTTTGGTACTACACGATCTTACGTAGACATAGTCCTCCATATCTCTTTCATAGAGATCGATTAGAAAATTACGAGGCTTAGCAAAACTACATATTTTGTCAAAAGTCTTGTTTCTGAGAGCTTCATTTGCCAAAGTGTGAGCCACGCCATTTCCTTGTCTGAAGCTATGCATGAATGATATCCTCCCCTGGTTGGTTGCCTCCTCAACTAATAATCTGAATTCAAAGAAACGTTTGTCGTTAGTAAGGGTGTTATTGTATGTTATGTTTAATATATCCGTTGCATCAGTTTTCACTTCTACGGGGAAGAGGTCTTCCTTGATTATTAATTGAAGGATGTGGCGTAGAGCCATGAGTTCAGTTTGTAATGGTGTTGTTGCAAGAATTTTCATCGATGATCCTATACACCAGCGTCCTTTCGAGTCACGTATAGCAGTTCCAATGCCACCTTCCATTATTTTTATGTCGAAGGCGCCATCAAAATTTGCTTTGTACCACCCGAAGGGTGGTTTCATCCACTTTACTTGTAATAATATAGTCCTCTCCACTATCACATTTTTATTAGTGTAAAAGTAATATTCATTTGTGTAATCAAATATTTTTTTAATGTTGATAGGGTTGGTATTATTAATATTATTTCGGTTCCTTTTGTTCCAGATTTCCCAAATTGTAAAAGGAAATAATTGGTGCAATGTACATATGTGGGGCTTTTTTTTTTTTGGAAATCCACTAGGCAGGCGCCTAGGGCTGGATTTCATTAATAATAGAAAAATAAAAATTACAACAAATAGGAAAAATAAAATAAGGGGGACTAGCACCGGTATTGTTACCCATATAACACAACCAGCGAAAACCTTACCTTACTAATCTCATTGAGGAAAATAAAAAGCCTCATGAACTAACAAGCATGTAAAAAGAAAGAACTAGCAAGAACTAAGAAATAAATTATCATCACACAGTTTATAACATGCTCTGTGATGATATTACATAGAATAATACTAATATGATGGTAAAATAGAAAGATGAAGAAGCCATCAAGGTTCTCTCTTTTCTCCAATTTTGTGAAAACTTCAATTTGTAGATTATTGTCTTCGTCCACAATTTTTCTCAAAATGTCTTCAAATTCATGCTTTGTTCTTCGAGCGATTGGACTTTGTAAGTATTGTTTGAGTGACCTGTTTTTATTTTGCATTTCTCATTGGGGGCCTCCTTATGTTTGTTTCTTCAAACACCCTGCCGTCCCAACTTCTATCCTTTTCACGAGACTTCTTACTTCTTTTACTATGCATTGGTGACAAATCACCTTTTGTTGAAGCGTCTGCCGGGCGTTGCGTTAAGATATCCTCTTCCTTCCCTTCTTCATATATATGTCTTCCTGCCATCGCATCCAGGAGTTGTCTTTCCTCTAAAGAGATTACTGGAGCAGTTGATACGATCTGGTGCTGCCCCGCCTGTGAAAATGGTACTGTGAAGCTATGAGCAGAAGGAGAGTTAGTTGGTGTAGTTGCATTCCTTTTCTGCTGTTGTCTTCTATGCAAAGGTTGCCTTATTGCATCCGAAAGTTTCCTCTCCTCCAAAGTAATGAATGGGTATGTTGGTACAATCTGATTTTGGCCAGTTGTAGCCAGCACTGTTGCGTTTCGATCAGCAGCTGATGTTTCGCCTAAGCATTAGTTTAGTTGGACATTATGTGTTGTTTCCTTTTGTTCGACCTTTGTTGTTGCTGCATTTGAAAAGCCTGCTTTCACAGCATTTCTTGGAACGGAAACTGGAGAATTATGATTCATGTTGCTGTTTGGACTTGGTGCAGGTGGCAGAATTGCACGACAATTCATTGTTGCAGGTTTCCCTTGAAATTTTGGCTTGATTGGAGCATCAATGTCCTCTCTTGTACTATCGTGATCAAACTCTTGGTCGTCTTCTATAGATGAAAAACCAGCAAGTCCTTCACCCCATCCCTCCTCATCATCAAAATCTCGTTGGTCTTTCCACAGTTTCGATTTAATGACCATGTCCCTCATCTTAGCTTGAATTACTTCTTTGTTATTTCCAGTGGAGATTGATGGTTCCCCATAATCTTTGATAATTTTCTCCACATGTGTACTGGAGAAAGGAATGTTTGGAGAATTTTGATCATTGGCCTGCATTTGCATATTTGGATCATTAGCATGAGCTTTATTCAATGCCTCTGTAGTCGATGAGCTATTTTGATAATAACTCTCAAACATCTGAAAATTCTTTCCAGTCAACTTTGCATCATCATCTTTCACATTGGCAAGTGCAACAAATGATTTTTAATTTGTAGTAAACCTGGACTCTTTTCTGCGATCTACATTTTTATTTGGTTTTTGGAGTTACTTTTTTGTTGGACATCGATGACCAATTATCATTTGCAGTATGCTGTCCAGCTTCCCTTCTTTGTTGTGTAGCATCAGTAGGCTCTAAATCAAACTCACCTTGAACTAAGGCAACATTAGAGACATCTGCAGCAATTGTACCCATCGAAATGGTCACACTGCCTTGTTGAACCATATGAGGCTGGTTAGAGGTATCTTGTCGAAATGAGTTCTGCGAAACATCATCAACTATAGGACTTGCTATTGTTTGAAGAAGTTGACTCATAGCATCATGATTATCACTCCCAGATACAACTCGTTCAGTAGGACATTGCACAGGAAGTGTAGAATCCAACTTTGAAATAGAAACTGCAGCACCTGCTTCATTATCTACTGTCAAGTTGGTACTCTTGTTACCCTTTGTAACAGATGCTGCAAACTCCAATTCCATAACATCACATTGATCATCCACCTCTTCATTTTTCCCAGTCCATTTAAAGACATCCAACGCTATATTTGTCTTAAGAATTGGATCTACACTAGCTGGTACAATTACCTCCCCTGCTTCTAGCTGGTGCACATTGTACTTGTAACGTTGTCCTTTGAATATTTCAGTTGTATGGGTAGGCTTAGAAGTAACCAAAGCTAATGCTTTATTCAATTCATTTCATCCTTGCTGTTTAGGAATTTTTGAAGTGTCGAATTCTCCCCTGGTTGAAATGATAAAACAAAAGGATCTATAGTAGCTTTGAAAGTATCCAAAGCCTCTAAATTTGTACAATTTCCTTGACCAAACAGTATAGTTTTTTTATTGTTATTATTCTGCAACATCTGTTATTGCTCAGTCAAAATCTGTTCATTCCTTTTTGCATTGTCAGGTGCTGCCACAGTAGATGCATCAGTAGGTTCCAAATGTGACACCACCTTTTCACTTAAAACATTCAAAGGAACATTCAAAGGAACAGTAGATGGCCTTTTACAAAGCTGTGCAATATCACCATTTGGCCTTGAAAGAGCTTCTGCAGTTGGAACATTTGAAGCAGAAAGATTTTTTTTCGTGCATCATCAATCACATAGATATAACCCCTTCAATTTGTCGTCCTGCAAGATTAGCATTCAAGTACTCCCTGGCATTAGCTCCTAATTTAGCAAAACTGCCCCGACCTTCAGATTCGTTAACATGAAATGCTTCATCATTAAGTTCCTATGTACTCCAACCACACGATTTTACATCATGACCTTCATGATTACAATACGTGCAGTATTTAGGTAAATTATCAAACACGATCTTCTCCTCGTATTCAACAATTTTTCCAGATTTCATATCTACTATCTTGATCTTGATTTTCTTTGGATGATTGTCCAGTAAATTAATCAAGACTTTAACTCGTGCCGTACTTGGCCGCGTTCGATCTTTAGTAGCCTTATCTACTGCAAGAGGCTTTCCCACGGCAGATGCGATGGACATTAATGATTTTTTTGCGAAGAAATTTGCTGGCAGTTCAGGAAATGAAATCTAAGCCACAACTTTTGACGTTTCTTCACGGGGGTTAAATTCCATTGTCCATGAGTGTGTCCTAAAGAAGAACTCGTCTCCTTTTGACTTAACATAAACAGTTGTTCTTGATACCGCATGAGAAAAATCTTCAAATAGATCGAATCTTACCATAATATGCTGATATTCTAGCTGTCCAATATTGCAATTACCTTTGACGTTCAATTGTTTTGGCAAAATCTGTCTCAGCTCCTAAAGCTCAAGTTTTCCATATGAAAATTTAATTACAACTGCTTGTTGAAGACCTTCCTCCCTGGTGAATGAATTCACTTCATCTACTGTGAATTCAATAATAGGTATTCCATGCTCAAACCTAACAGGACAAAGTTCAAGTTTTGAGTTTGTTGGGGCAGATTGTTGGCCAGCTAGTTGATATGCGTTAGATTTTTTGCCTCTAACTCACATGCATATTTCTATTTGGTATTAGTATTTGAATGTGTTTCAATGGAGTTTTGGATTTCCTCTCCCACAGCCAAAGGCTGGGGAGAGGTTGCAGCAGCCATAAGGTTCCTAAAGGCACCATTTTCGTGCAGAAGCAGAAAAATATCTGCGTGCTACAGTAAAATCGTGAAATAGATTCTTACCAATTAGCTATAGATTTGAGGAAAAAATCAATTGGAGTTTGTGTGTAATGAGAAGATGCTTCATTTGACACTAAGTTTGCTACAATCCACCACCGGATTCCGCAGATATGCCCGATGAATAGTGACAGAATTACTGTTCACCCTTCTTCTTAGAGAGTTAACTTTCTAGTTAGGTAAGTATCTAGGGCTTATTTTTGATTGTGTGTTCAAGAGGAAATCCATCCAAGGTTTATTGCTAGGGTTTTCGACAGTGTTGATACCAAAGTTGTGCCAATGGAGTTTTGCTATATGGCATTTCCAAAATATATGGCGAATAGTTTCCTTGTTATTTTTACAACTAGGGCATAAAGGATCAATGTTTATACCAATTTTAGATAAAAAGCTTCTTGTGGAAAGGCGTCCATTGTATATTTTCCATATGAGGAAATTTATTGTATTAGGCCATTGGAGCTTCCAGAACCAGATGCTATTTAAGGAATTGTTGTTGTTATTATCCATTAGCTAGTAGGATAAAGATGTTGTAAACCGTTCATTTGAGGTAAGACTCCAACATATATTACTAAGGATAAGTGAGTTTTCACTATTACAGGGAATGGAATTGATACAATTCTTTAATGGGGTTGGTAGTTTAAAGGAGATTTTTTCCAAGCACCAGGTGTTATTATCCCTAATGTTCTTAATTTAAAATTTTCCTCACCTTTTGGCAAGGGCCCTTTTATTCTGCTCCTAAGGTTCTTATAGATAGGGATCCAATTTGTGTCCCAAATGATGTGACATGAGTTGAGTTGTTATGAACAGGCCATCTACAGATATTCCATCCTTCCAACAGACTTTTCCAAGTGATTGATGAGCCAATTGTTTTCCTTTTTCTCCCATAAATGCTAATTAGTACCTTTGCCCATAGGGAGTGAGTATTTTTGAGGATTCTCCAAGCTATGCCTGTCATTAGGGCTTGGTTTGTTTGGTAGGCTTTTCTTATACCTAACCCCCCTTTGGAAACTTCCTTAGTGACAATGTCCCAGTTAATAAGGTGTAGTTTCTTTTGGTTCTGGGTGGTACCCCATAAGAAATTCCTTTGGATTTTGTCGATTTCCTTTAATGTTTTTTTGGGAAGAATGGATGTTTACATTAGGTGATTGGGAAGAGTGTTTAGGGTAGACTTTATAAGAGTACATCTACCAGCCATACTAATCTATTTAGCATTCCAGTTGTCGAGTTTAGCTCTCATTTTATCAAGAAGAGAAAGGTAGTCTGTATGCCTTGGGATGTCATTTAGCATGGGAAAGCCTAAGTAGTTCCCAAAGCTAGTACTTGATGTTATTCCCAGAGTATTTGTTAAAAGAGTCCTTGTGTTGTTGCAACAGTTATTGGACACTATTAATTTAGATTTGTCTTTGTTAGCTCTTAGGCCTGAAAGCATACTAAAATTTTCTAGGCATTGGTTGATGCTGGTGATGGTCTTATAGTTTGTTTCTCCCATAAGAGTTATATCATACGCGAAAAAAAGTTGGGATATACTAGGTGCCAAGGAATTAAGTCTAAGTGGGGTCCAGTTCTTGATATCCACATCATGCTTAGTATTGTTAGATAACATATTCATATATAGAATAAAAAGTAAGTGGATAGGGGGACACCCTGCCCGATTCCTCGAGAAGGGGTAAATTCTTCAACTTTATTTCCATTGACCAGGATTGAGAATGAGCTAGTTGTGGCAGCGTTCATTATGATATTTGTAATGTTTTTAGGGAAATTACAGTACCTTAGTGTTCGATAGATATAGGACCACTCGAGCTCATCGAAAGCTTTCTCTAAATCAAGCTTTAGGATCATTTTCCCTTTTCCCTTACATTTGTTGAAGTATCTCAGGATTTCATGAATTATAATAGCATTGTCACTTCCTCTCCTTCCCTTTACAAAACTAGATTGCTCAATGTTTATAAGGTGGTCTAGGAAGGGCTTTATTCTATTTGCAATTATCATGGTAATGGTTTTGTAAATAACATTTCATAAACTTATGGGACGAAAGTTTTTTAATAGGTTAGCATTGTTTATTTTGGGGAATAAGCAGATGTACGTGTGGTTCATCTCTGGAGGAATTTTATTGGTAGCAAAAATATAGTGAAAAAGTTTGATTACTTTCCCTCCTTATGGATGCCAAATTTTTTGGAAGAAGAAAGGATGAAAGCCATCCGGTCCTGGTGCTTTGAATGGTTTAAAAGAAAAGATAGATTTCCTAATTTCGTGGTTTGTGAGGGGTCTATCAAGGATTGATAGGTCACAATTGTGCGAGTAATAGGCAGTGTCATTGCATTTGGTAGAGCAATCATGGGAGGTGGTGAATAACCTTTTAAAGTAATTTGTGACATGATTTCTAATTAATAAAGGTTTTTTTATCCATTTTCCTAAGTCTTCCTTAAAGAATCCTATGTTGTTTCTTCGTCTTCTATTTGTGGCCTTGATGTGTAAGAATCTAGTGTTAGCATCCCCTTTGCGTAACCAATCCACTCTTGATCTTATTTTCCAATAGTCTTCCTCTAGTCTCAGGATTGAATTAAATTCCTCAACTAGATTGGTTTCCAAATTCCTGAGGAAACTGCTTGTTTGGTAGTTGAGGAATTTTGGATGCCATTGATTCTATTTAGGAGCTTCTTTTTCCAAATTCCAAAGGTTTGATTTTTCCAATTTATCACCATATCTCTGAAACTCTCCGAGCCTTCTAGTAAGTCTTTGTCACCCCAATTGACGGATATTAGGTTGCTAAATTCTGGATGATTACACCAAAAACTTTCAAGCCGGAAGGGTTTATTTCTAATTGAATTAATGGTGTTGTTCAAGTTTATCAAAATGGGATTATGGTCCGAATGGACTTTAGGGAGGTGGATGACAGTGGCGTTAGGGTAGGCTTCTAGCCAACCTTCATTTGAATAGACCCTATCAAGTCTTTCCATGATCAACCCATTATTATTTTTCCTAATATTTGTCCAAGTGTATTTGCACCCTTTAAAACCTAAATCTAATAGGTTACAATAGTCTAGGCAGTTTCGGAGGGGTTTTTCTCTCCTTTGATTAATAGGCCTACCACCAAACTTATCCGATACGTTATTAATTTCATTAAAATCCTCGCATACTAGCCAACGCCCTTTGTAACTATCATACATATTCCTTAGGTTATCTCAAAGCATATGTCTATAATTAACATCATTACTAGCATATATAACACTAATTAGCCAAGTTAAGTTTTTAGGTCTAACCTCGACCATTGCATGAATAGCTTGTCCATTTCTATTGAAGTCTTTGACAGTGACCACCTCGTTGTTCCAAAAGATAAAAAAACCTCCACTTTGTCCATTAGAAGGAACCTCTATCATCTCAGTAAAACTTAAAGCTTACGATATTGAGAGGTGGCTTTCCATTCTTGTTTCTAGAAGAGCAACCAGACACGGCCTATGTGAGTCCATTAGTTCCGTAAAATTTCTGGTGAAATTATCATTGTTTGCACCTCTAACATTCCAAATGACTACGTTGTTGGGCTGGTTCATGGGCATATTATTCGGTGGATTGGTGTTTTTCATCACTCTTTGGGATGGAATCATAATCACTACATTTTTTCCCACTGTTGGATCCTGAGGTGGACGGATGTCCAACGAGCACTTGTACAATGTCATCGGGCAGCTGAAGATATATTTCCTGTCCAGCATCTCCCTGAATATCAATATTTTTAACTCGTTTAGGCTTTAAAGAGTCACAACTGGTTCGACCAAGTGTGCTAAGTCTACCACTGCCTCGTCTCCCTCTTGGTTCCCTACGTGATTTGGTAAGTTCATTCGTTGATTTTTTTCTTCCATGGGATCTGGTTTTGGGTCTGGATGGTTTGGGAAGATTGGCGCATTCCATTGGATGAAGACTAGATTGAGAAGCATCATGTCCTCCGGTGCAAAGAAGGGTAGATTGAGGGGAGGGTTCAGTAAGACTTGTTGGTTCGGGTGATGTGGAATGTTCCACATTTGTTGCATGTTGTTCACCAAGTTTTGGTTCATATTGGGAGCTAATGGTTGGAGTATATTGTTCACATAATTGTTCATTGCTAAGTTCATACCTTCTGATATGAGTTGGGCGAGGAAGTGATTGTTTTGTATCACTAGGATCGATTCCTGGCCATTGATTTCCATATTGAAGGTTACTGCATGGCCTTGAAGTCCCAATTCTATACACCACTAGGAAAGGTGATTTGGTGGTGTTGGTGGTTGGGCATAGATTGCCGGATTGTGTTGAGTATGGGGAGGGAAGTTGGGAAGGTTGTTCATAGTTTGATTGCATGATAAGCGGAATAGTTGGAGGAGTCGATATCTTCTTCTAAGGGGTAGGGAGGTTCTGGCCTTTTTTGAAGATGGGATAGTGCTTATAGGGTGTGGAGTATTGGACGAAGTATATGTAGTGCTAATGATTGGCTCTATTTGTGATTGGGAGGTACATACTTGTGTGTTTCTTATAGAAAAAATCTCCTATGGAGATGTCGTTTGCCACTTGGCCTTGGAGATCATCCAAATGTATATCATTTGATTGGGTAGTGGTTAACGGGCATCCACGCATGGGGGTGAGATGATCATTAGGAAATATGTTACTAAATAGTGTTATTAACAATATTAATTGTTGGGTTGGAGGTGGAGTCTATTACCAAGTTATTAAGCATTTTCTTGTTAGGCACATTGTTAGCCGGCTGGGTGGGCATTCTTATGCCATTTGTCACTTGGCTTGCATGAAAAATATTAGTTTTATTTCTAAAAAAATTGCTTTTGTTGTAGATCATTCGAAACCATGGCCTGGTTTTGAGGGTTTTTTGAAACTACATTTGTCTTCCTCCATTTGGTCCAAAGACGAGCAATTATTGAATAAGCTTTGATCAATGCTAGCGGATGAATTAGCAATTATTGGTAGGGCTTTTGGAGGGTTGGCTAATAGTTGCTTGTTAATATAGTCCAAGTGTTGAATTTTTTGGTACTTACCTGATCTTGCATCGAACAAGCGGACATTTATATCTGGAAGAGGATTTGGTTCAGTTGTGGCAGTGTGGGCATTGGCCATTGGCCATTTAGGCTTTACCTTTTCTTGGGAACTTGACTGTCATCCATTCTCCTTCTTCTTCTGAATTTTGTTGGCTGTTACCTTGCTTTTCTGCATGGATTTCCTTTGCATTGGTTACTCTTGTCGTGATTGGCAGCTTTCCTTGTGTGCAATATTGAGTCGTGTGACCTAGTCTGCCACAAGATTTGCATAATATATCACTCCCCTCATACACCATTGGTTGTTTAGGTTGTCCAATGAGTATGTGGTGTTGGACAGGTTGGTCAAGAGGAAGTTCAACAAATAGTCTGGCATAACGTCCCCTAAGTGTAGTTGAGGTGCATGCATCTACTTTGATAAGTTTGCCAATTAAATTTCCTATTTTTGGAAGGACTATTCCATCATAAAACTCAGTGGGTAATTATGGTAATTGGATCCAAATGGCAGTGAAGTTGTGTTGTGCTTTGTTTGCAACAAAGTTTGGAACCCATTTTTGAGTGGATAGACAAGAACCATTAATGAACCAAGGTCCATTATGTAGAACTTTTGTCATGTTTTCCTCACTAGTTAGTTTGACAGTATAGTAATGTTCTCCAAGATCAATTAGAGGGAAATTTTCGCTGAACTTCCAAAGGTCTTGTAATTTCTTTTTGAGGTAGTGGTACATAAGTCTCTTCCCTATTAGTTTGATGATGATCGAATATTTCCAAGGCATGTACATCCGATGAAGGTCATCTTGGCTGAGGATTATTTGTCTTAATGAGCTAGTTAAATCATTTTGGTTTGGATAATCAGCTTGGAGTTGGGTAGTGTCCATATCTATATGATTTTCTAACTCTTGGGGTGGAGGATTTACTACTTTGGTAGTGAATTTATCTCTTAGGAGGGTTTCCTTATTTGAAGTAGAGTTTTGTGGTTGGTTGCTAGATTTATCCGGTGGCTTTGATAGGATATTGATCGTAGTAGATGGTGATTCTTATAGTGAGAGGTTGGACATTCTCTTTCTATCTTGTGTTCTCTTCTCTTTAATTTTATATATACTATAGAGAGAGAGTAAGTCAATGCTACTTCTATAATCCTTTTAGCTAAAGAGTATAATGTTATTTTTTATTTTATATAATTTAATTTAATTTTTTTAATGTTTAATGAAATATTCTATTTTTGTTGTAAGTTTTTTGTGTGTTTTTTTAATATTAATTCTATTCAAACTCAAAAAATAACGGAGAAAATGATTTAAATAACTTCAGCAGGAATGAACAAAAACTAATATGAAAATTAAACATTATTCGGTATTAAGTTTTTCAAAAAATCATAATAAAATACATAGTGCAGGATGAGAACTTCAGCTCACTTTGCCAAATTTTCAAGCATGAAATAAAAATCCTTTTTAAACTTAGAAAATAACAGAGGAATTAACTGAAATTTTTTGTGCAATATGTAATTTTAACTTACGTTTTTTTAACCCAGTATAGGAAGAAAACTTCAGCTTTTTTTGCTAAAGTTTTTAAAGATCAACTAAACAATTTCATAACATATGTTGAAGTTTTATGTGTAATATGTAATTTTAATTTATGTTTTATTTTTTTACCGAAGAAAACTTCAACTTGTTTTGCTGAAGTTTTTAAAGATTAACTAAATAACACCAGCACATATGGAAGTTTTTGTGCAATATTAAATTTTAATTTACGTTTTATTTTTTTACCCAATGTAATAGGAAAACATCATCTCGTTTTGTTGAAGTTTTTGAAGATTAACTGAAAATACATAATTTGTTATGAAATAGAAGATTCTTACACTTCTATTTAAGGTGAATGTCTTTAATGTACTTAATTAGAGAGATTTTAGAGTCCTATTATTGGTAGCAAGATCTTCCTCCTCCCTATAAATAGAGGTGCTCTCTACCATTGTAATTCACCCCTCTCAACACAATAAGAAGAACTCTCTCTACTCTTCTCTCTATTGCTATTGTTCTTACTCTATTGTTCTTGTCTTTTACTTTAGTTTATAACACGTTATCAGCACGAGACTCTACCGTCTCAAGTATCATTCTCGAAAATCCAAGGTATTTTCCCTCTTCCTAATTTAACTTTCGAGTATGTCTGACATTATGAAAAGAAAGTTCGTTGCCCTTGAAATTTCGGGCAAGAACTATATGACATGGGTGTTGGATGTTGAAATCCACCTAGATGCTATGGGTCTCGGAGACACCCTCAAAGATAAAGAAAAAGCATCCACCCAAGATTGTGCGAAGGCCTTGATTTTCTTGCGCCACCACCTTGACGAAGGTTTGAAGATTGAATATCTCACCGTCAAGGATCCACTCGTTTTGTGGAACAGCTTAAAGGAGAGATATGACAACCTGAAGTTGGTCACTCTGCCACAAGCACGATATGATTGGGCCCATCTGAGGCTACAGGACTTTAAGTCCGTTTCTGAATATAATTCTGCTATGTTCAGAATTACTTCTAAACTGAAGCTATGTGGAGATAACATCTCCGATTACGATATGCTTGAGAAAACGTTTACAACGTTTCATGCCTCCAATATGGTACTGCAGCAACAGTACCAAGAGAAAGGCTTTACGAAGTACTCTGAACTGATTTCTCTCTTACTAGTGGCTGAGCGAAATAATGACCTGCTCATGAGAAATCACGAAAATAGACCAACTGGGTCTACACCACTGCCTGAAGCAGATATGGTGCACTCTCATTATGCCAAACATAAAAGGGACCATGATCACGGTCATAAACGGGGTCAAAGCAAAGGACGTGGACAAGGAAGAAATTCCAAAGAAGTCCGTCACCCCCAAAGAGAGATAACCACCGAAAGCAGAAACGGGATCCCGAAGATCCTAAGGCAAATAGTTCAGAAACTATATGTTATCGTTGCGGTGGGAAAGGGCACTGGTCAAAGATTTGCCGTATACCAAGACACTTGGTTGACCTTTATCAAGCATCTCGAAAGAGAAAAGGCCCTGAAACAAATTTTGTCTATGACGACAATGTGGATATCACCCACCTGGATGTGGCAGACTTCTTTGAGCAACCCGATGGAAAAATAGACCACCTAATCGGCGATGGATCCGTGATGAAAGAAGATGGAGTTATTTGATTTTGTTCTACTTATTTGTATTAGTTAGTGAATAAACTAATAGTCATTAGCATTAGCTCGTATTAGTTAGTTCATAAAGCAATGTTAGCAGTAGTCCTTTAGAATATCTTCAATATGTTCAAATATCAATAAAACTTTTATTTTCCAGTGGGGGTAATCGACTAGCCTGAAAAACTAGTCGATTATCAACTATTTTCGCATTAAAGTTGAAAAACAATTGATCAACAATCGATTGTCTTTGGCTAACAATCGATTGTCTTGAAACAGTGTGTTCTGGAATTTTTCAAAAATAGCCAACAATCGATTGTCTTTGTCTAACAATCGATTGTCTTGAAACAGTGAGGTCTGGAATTTTTCAAAAATCACCCACAATCGATTGTCTATATCTAACAATCGATTGTCGTTAGGCAGTGTGATCTGAAGTTTTTCAAAAATAACAAATAATCGATTGTGTGTGTTTAACAATCGATTTTCTATGTTCCAACAATCGATTGTGTGTTTAATAATCGATTGTCTTATGAAAAACGCTGAAATTTTCAAACTGCATAGTACTTGATAATGGATAACATATCTGATTTTGTTAGTCAACTGTTAGCAGCAGATTTTGAAAATATTATGTGACACAAAAGAATTGAAGTTGTTTATTCTTATGTTAATGTATTCCTTTTGTATGTCATACCATGGGAAGTAAATTGATTGAAAGGCTCCGGAAGAGCAAATGTAACTCTGCCCAAAGGCATGACGTTTATCTTAGAGAATGCAATATTCTCCTCCAAGTCTAAGAAGAAACTTGTTGAGTTTTAAAGATGTACGCCGGAATGGCTACAATATTGAGACAATGGATGAAGATAATCTCGAATATCTCGTCCTCACTTCAAAGAATGTCTCCGGCCAAAAGAGGGTTATTGAGAAATTCCCGTCTTTATCTTGTGGCCTGTATTGGACAAGAATTAGTGCAATTGAGGCACATTCAACAGTAAATCTAAAGAATACTGAGTCCAATACATTTGTACTTTTGCATGATCGACTGGGTCACCCAGGATCAACCATGATGAGACGGATTATAGAAAGCTCATATGGGCATCCGTTAAAGAATTTCAAAATTCTTTCAAGTAATGAATATCCTTGCACTTCGTGTTATCAAGGCAAGCTGATTATCAGACCATCCCCAACAAAGGTTGGGACTGAGTCACCCCAGTTTCTGGAACGTATACAAGGGGACATTTGTGGACCTATTCACCCACCTAATGGGTAGTTTAGGTATTTCATGGTCTTGATAGACGCATCCTGTAGATGGTCTAATGTATGCTTGTTGCCATCACGCAACCTTGCGTTTGCAAAGTTAATGGACAATAGATGAGAATAATCTTGAATTCTTCATGAAAACGAGGCTGCCCATTTCGGTTTGGGTTCACGCCATTTTGAATGGAACAATGCTAGTTTGTCGGCTGCCCGCTTCGACTTGGGTTCACGCCATTTTGCATGCAACAATACTAGTTTGTCGGCTGCCCACTTCGGTTTGGGGTCATGCCATTTTGCATGAAGCAATGCTATTTCGTCGGCTGCCCACTTCAGTTTGGGGTCACGCCATGTTGCATGCAGCAATGCTAGTACGTCTCTGACTGACGAATTGACACAAATATTCCCCATTGCAATTGGTTTTGGGTCATGAACCCAATATATCCCATTAAAGAAGCTTTGGATGCGCAGTATATGTGCCTGTAGCACCGCCATCCCGCACCAAAATGGGTTTGCAAAGGAGGTTAGGAATATATGTTGAGTATGAATCGTCCTCCATTATTCGCTACCTCGAAACATTGACAGGAGATTTGTTCACTGCACTATTTGCAGACTGTCAATTTGATGAGACACTTTTCCCAAAATTAGGGGGAGAAGTCGGTGAAACCAAATGGGAAATTTTGTGGAAAAATGTATCATTATCTCATCTTGATCCACATACCTCTATTTGAAAGAAAGAGGTACAAAAGACTATCCATTTGCAAAGAATAGCAAATCAAATGCCTGACGCATTTACGGACTTGAAGAGGATAACAAAATCCTACATTCACGCGGAAAATGTTCCGATCCGTATTGAAGTCCCTATTGGACAAATATCTGGTGTCATATCCAATGAGTCAAATGCACGCCAGAAGCGTGGCAGACCATTAGGTTCCAAAGATCGAAATCCTAGAAAGAGGAAAAAGAACGATCTAAATGACACTATGAAAGAATCACATGAGGACGCTCATGATTTGATTAATTCCGAGATTCACGAAGAATCTATTGAGCCTGAGACTCTTGAAAATACGGAATGCAAGAATGTGAGGATCTCGAACCTCAGTCTGTGGTAGTACAAAATTAATTGAGAGCTCTCGAAGAGCCAATTATTACTATGTTGGAGAAACACAATTGAGTATTGTGCTGTAGTAAGTCTCAAAGAAACTTATTCAGTTTCCAAAGTACACGCGAAAGCGATTGATTATATTGAGACTATAATAAAGGAAGGCTTTGATTCTCCTATTACTACAACTTGTAGCGGGGTAATTTGTATATGAAAAGCTACCCGCTTTGTTCTCCAGTTTGTACTACACCCATGTCATAATAAACCCATGTCATAATAAACCCATGTCATAATAAACACGAAGTTTATTGATAAGTGCACATGTCATGGTGTAAATTTGAAGTTTACCAATATTGATAATTTATTCAGTTGGCATTCATGTTAGCCATCTCATTTTAAGTATGATGTGCAAATTCACATAGGTGAATATCAAAGAACTAGAAAGTTCTTTACGAATACTCTTGTATCACTTGTTCTCATTAATGAACTGACCAACTAAAGAGTTCGGGTTGAAGCCCCTTGATTCTGGAAATATCAAAGGTGAATATGGGCCCATTCACCTGCCATGTATACCAAATATGATGCATCTATGGAATGGTTACATGCGCAATTGTTATTAACCCGCAGCCTGGCAGTGCTTGCGAGGTAAATCGCTCAGTAATCTAACTTCGAGCATAGTTTCCAGATTCTCTACTCAAGACAGTTCATCTTGATAAGTTGGTTTATATTAAAGTTGGTTTAGCAAGATAATTATTGAGTGCTTCCACTTAATAGCTAAACTGTTTCTTATGAGAATTAAGTTATATATATATCAGTTTGATATAAGTTGTATACAAGAGTATATTCTCCCCTCAAAAGTGGTTCAGGGTCAGGAACCAAATAATTTCATCTTATATTAAGGTGCTGTGTATATTGACATAATGCACAAAGATGATTTCCCAAAGTTGAGGAAACATGTTAGCTTTACTAACATGAGGGGGAGACATGATAAACACTTGAGAAAAGGTTACATGGGATGAATTATCATTTGTATATGTATATCCCCGAATATCATGATATGAACCTGAAGTTCATAAAATGGATAATTCAATTGCAACATATTGCAAAGCATGCTATACGCATTTGCTGACCCAAAGAAAGTAACTAAATGGAAGAGATACAATTCAAGAAGAATTGATTCCATATGAAAGACATGTAGCTTTGAACCTATAGTTCATATGCTTGAAAATATAAAGTCAAAGGTATGTATAGTCAGTTTTCGATATCTTATTTGTTTAGTATCACTAATGAAAGCTTGATATGCAGCTAAAGTCTATTATGTGACTTACATGACTTAACTTGAAAGATTTAAGTTGCTTGAAGCATATGTAATTCTTGGTCCTGAAGTACCACATCCTAAGTACAATTTGTGTACATATGTATATTGCTATAACTATAAGCATGATGGCATTGAGAATGCATCTATGGAGATATTGAAGAGCTATTCCACGACATTATATGAAGATGTTTATATCCATCAAGAATGATGATTTCAAGGTGCGGAATATTTATTCAAGTCAATATGGTTGATTTATTCATCAAGCATCTACCAAAGATCGTTTTGAAGATGATGCACAAGATTGGAATGCAAATGCTGAAGGATATAAAATGATGTACTCATTAGGGGGAGTCAATGCGCGTTGCACTCTTTTTCCCTTACAAGGTTTTGTCCCACTGGGTTTTCCTTGCAAGGTTTTTAACGAGGCAACCAATAGGCGCATATTCAAACATGTGTACTCTTTTTCCTTACTTTAATTTTTCCCATTGGGTTTTGGTTTTAAGGTTTTATGAGGCACATCATTGAATAGACATTCAAGGGGGAGTGTTATGAAATAGAAGATTCTTACACTTCTATTTAAGGTGAATGTCTTTAATGTACTTAATTAGAGAGATTTTAGAGTCCTATTATTGGTAGCAAGATCTTCCTCCTCCCTATAAATAGAGGTGCTCTCTACCATTGTAATTCACCCCTCTCAACACAATAAGAAGAACTCTCTCTACTCTTCTCTCTATTGCTATTGTTCTTGCTCTATTGTTCTTGTCTTTTACTTTAGTTTATAACAAATTTTAATTTATGTTTTATTTTTTTTTACTCAGTGTAGGAGGGAAACTTCAGTTCGTTATGCTGAAGTTTTTTAAAATTAATTAAAAAACTTCAGTACCTATGCTGAATGTTTGTGCAATATTAAAATTTAATTTATATTTTATTTTTTATCTAATATAAGAGGAAAACTTCAACTTGTTTTGCTAAATTTTTTAAAGATTAACTAAAACTTCACTACCGATGCTTCAGCACCTATGATCCTCATTAGTTAGTAATGGGGTTTAATTTCCTCCTACGCTTGTGTTTTTAACCCTTCCCAATTCTACAGCCCCATCCAGTTGTTGAGTTGGGGAAGCTAGCTTTCTAATTACTTTCACTCCTATTTTTAGCTTCTTTCCAAAATCTTGTAAGACTTGGTTTTTTCCGTGGTATATATGTCTGTAGAGGCACAGTTTCTAAAAGTAGCTGTGCAATTAATATATATATATATCTATATATATATATATATATATATATTCTGTAAACCCAAAGTTTAATTGTATATATTGACAAAAGAAGAACAACCCTACTCTGGGAAAAGAAAACACAAAGTCCCACCTCAAAGAACTGCGGGGATTTTCTTTTGACAATTTTAAATTGCCTAGTGTATAGTTGTTAAGCAAAATAAAAAGGTCGGTGCTTGTGTCCACCCTAACAGGTTATAAAGGTTATTATGTACTTACCATATTTTCTGGGTTTATTGGCCAACCACTGTTAGTTAGAAACTCGCTTGTAATTAGTATTTAAGCAATCTGATTTTTCAAATACATTTTACACTGTCAAAAGTTAATTAACAAAATACTCTTATAGCGTGATGCATCGTTCCCTTTTTATTATGGCTACTTATCAATTTATTGAACACCATAAGGTAATTTTGAGAAAAAGAAATTCTTTTCTTGCTTTACATCTGGCTACCTTAAGATATCAATTGATGCTCGGGATATAAACAAATAATATCTGGTTGTAGAAATAATTAGAGCAGGTGCATTACTGCATGGTTGCTGTTTGACTAAAAAAATATCGGACCGTTTTTGGACAAAATAATTAAAGATGAAAGAATAAATCGTAGCTAAATATTATGAGCTCTAGGAAGATAACAATGGATGTATATTAATGATAGAGGGAAGAAAATCGAAAAAATATTGCTCTTACACGATTAATGTTCTTTTTCACATGCAAAAGAAAGACCCCCTTGCACAAGGCTTCCACTCCCCTTATATACTAAGGAGTCTCCACCTTATGGAATATACGAGGAATATTTCCTACGTCTATTACTGGTGGTGCCTATTATTCCTTGCGTAGCGGTCGTACCCGACCAGATGTAGACCCATGGATGCATCATACGTTTGTTGTGCTTTTTATGGGTTGTGGTGGATCAAATTTAGACCCACATAGTTAGTCCCTCCGCTTGTTGATGTTTCTACCGGATGCGTCCTTAATGAGCGGACTTTATGCCTTCCCTTATGGGAGGAATTTGATCTGCAGGGATGTTATGACATGGCAAACGAAGGATAGGCATTCTGCTCGACAGGGAATTGAGGGGTACACGCCACCCGGGGTTGACGTCAGCTTTGATATGTGTCATTATTATGCAGATTTTCAAGGTAGAGACTGACGGGTTTTGGCGCTTCGATTCTTGTGCTAATTTAAAACATGTCGTGATTCAGGCGCTACCCAACCCTATGAATCATTGAGGAATTCGAGTTTTGAAAAACTTCGGCCGCCCTTTCTTAATAACTTTTTAGTTTCTCCCAATTGTTCTTGCATCTTCCAGCCTCCATTTTCGTTCTTGACCCGAAGATTTTCCTTTCTTATCCTCTTTGTATAACTTCCCCCTCTAAACGAAATCATGCTAAGATCTCGTTGTATTAATGAGTAAGTTCTCGATGTTACTTCGCCAGTCGCAACACCTTTCTCTAGTAGCGGAGAGGTGGGGGTAGAAGAAGGAGACATCCCTCTAATAGTGGAGGCGCTATTGCCAAGACATCCCCTGTCTCGGAACGATTTCCTTGAAGATCCACTACTTACTCCAAACCTCGTACTATCAGAGACGATGCAGGCTCATCTTGACACCCTTCACATAAAATATAGCGTTCCTGCCCACGTAGAGATGACTTTGGCGGGGGAAGACTATGTTAACGTCCACAGGCCCGGGTATTGTGCTTTATATGAATATCCTTTCGTGATCGTCTACAACCCTGCCTCTCTTCTCTCTGGTGGAAGAGTTCTACAAATTTACTCAAGTTTTCCTAGCTCAACTCTCACCATACACACTCAAGGTACTTTTGCTATTGACCAAGTATGTGGAGTTAGTAGGGTGTGACGTCTCCGTCCATCATCTTTTCCACCTATTCATGCCTGGTTTTCTAAGAGGTATTATGGTACACTTAAGGCTTCAGGGTATTAAGGGGATAGTGGTCGAGACACACAACTGGGCAAGTCGTAAATTCTGGAACAAGTACTTCTTTATCATGACTGAACATATCGTTTCTAACCCCGCCGTGTTTCCAAAATGATGGAACAAAACTCATATGTATTATTATTCCATTTGCGTCTCCCCTTCTTTTATAATTATCGTAACCTTCAATCAATTGTCGTTCTGCAGTTATGGGTCGTCCGCCCCCTCCTATGCGGGTCTTAGGAAATGGGTCACTGGCCTACTTCCTTACACCGAGGAAACTCAAACTTGGGCGGCCTTCGTACAATGATATGGCCCTAAGGTCTCCTCAGGTAACTTTCTGCTCTGCTACTTCGTAGGTCGCGCAAGCCTGCCTCACCATGTGGTTTTCGGTGATGATAGGTCAAGGAGCTTCCAGCGGAGGGCGCCGGTCCCTGCTTTCAGACGAGCCATTGCTGCCATGGATACGCGATTCATTATGTGTGAGTCTGTTTGGGGAGACCATACTCAGCTCCTCAGCAGGGAGACTCGTTTCAAATCGTGGTTGTGAGGGAAGAAGTCCAATTAGCTCTAACCTCGCATCCTATTAAAGAATCTTCTAATGAAGCAGATCATCTCGGACAGTCCTAGTGCAAAGGTTGGCTATTGAGGGCAAAGGAAGCGGATCATCTCGGAAAGTCCCAGTGCATGTGTTCATGGCCGACATAATTTATCATGAAGGCATCCCTGTGTGGAGGAGGTTAGGCCAGAAGGCGGCACAGTGCGCTCCGCTGAGGATGGCGCATCATCCGACATTGAATGACCTCGAGTTGAGGGGGATGGGTTGGGCTAGGATATCATCTCGGAAGATGTTGATGAGTTCTTAGGTCGCCACACCCATGTGAAGGTAAGGGCGGACAGGTCCGACTGTCACGTGGTAATTTCAAGGAGTTACAACTTACTGCTGAATAGCGAGCATGTTTTGTCGGCCCTTGCTCCTTTATGCGCCGCTCCTGAAAGCGAGACGCTCAGGACAATGAGCGATAGAGAATTATCTTAGAAGGCTATCAGCATGGCATTGTAGGTAGGTTTCCTTTTCTTCTCCTTTTGTCATAGGGTCGATGTCAGACTCTTGTCCTGGAGGTGGAGAGTGCACGCCGTATCTATAAGAAGAAGTCGTCGAAATACCATCAATACAGATCCAAACACCGGGTAATATCTGGCATCTACAAACGGGACTCCGAGTTCCGGGTGTTCTGTGAGGGACTTAAACAATGGGAGGACCTATTGGAGCGCAGAGTGGAGGAGCTAAAGGAGAAGGATGAGGCGTTCGTGAGGTCCATCGCCCGAAGTAGTGAATCGGAGGCCCTTCTTAAGGCGAATGAGAACGAACTTGAGTTGAGCCAGGGAGTCACGGTTGAGAATGCTAACTTACAGTCAAAGGTGGCTTGATTGACTGCTGAGTTAGATGCTAAGGCACCGGAGGTCGACGTGCTCAAGGGCGAGTTGAGTTCCAGTGCAAACAAGTTGGCATTGGCTATATCTGAGATTGTCTCTTTAGAGGATTCTATGCATATACAGGTCGGAACTTATTGGAGAGAGGGAAGCATCCGGTCATCGGATTGCTATATTTGAAGGGTGTGTTAGGGAGTTGGAGGTAGAGTTGGCGACGTTGCAAGGACAAATGGATTTGTTGAGGGCAGAGGCGGCAAATCGATGTTCTCAGCCCTCAAGATCTCATATTGCAACCGTTCAGAGTCCCTCTCGTCAATTGTACGAGTTGTGGGTACATGCAAATGCTCGACTTGATGTGTACAAGTCTTTTTATGCTAAGGAAGAGCTTCAACGGGTACATGCCGAAGCGCGTGCAACCCATGAGTCATGAAAATACGACCCCCTTACTCTTGCTAAGGAAGGATTTGATTCTAATGATACGATCTACCTTGCCTCAGACTCGTGATATGATAAAATTAACGTAACAAGGATGATGTGTAATTTTAATTTGAACCACTTTTGCTTTGTAATTTTTTGTGCGAGCCTTGATAAGTAAGGCTGTTTTGTGTCTCGGTTCCGAACCGGAACCGGACCGGGACCGCGTTCCTGGCGGGCCAACCGGTTCTGCTGGGCTGGTCCCGGCGGTTCCAGTTCTATCGGTCCTAAATACCTGTGACGAGCCGGTCCCTTCTCCCGAACCGTTAGGACCGAGACCACCAGACCCGGGACCGGTTCTGGCGGGCCTGGATCGGTTCTGGCGGTTCTGAGCCGGTTCTGGCGGGTCCAACGGCTATTTTTTTAAAAAAAATTTTTTTTTTTTAAATTCAGTAATGGCTCTTTGCAAAAAGTAGCTGTTCGGAAGTTTGAAAAATAGCCATTTGGCTACCAAACTTTAATTTAACCCCAAACTTTATATAATTATACTTTTCCCATTTCTCAACTATAAATACCACCTCATTCTTTCATTTTTATTCACCAATTCATCAATATCTCTTAATCTGTCTCAAACGCTCTTTCAATCTTTCTAGTACAAGTTCTTAATTTATTGTTGAAAAATCATGAAAAATAGTGAAGTTGTTGAATTGAAGTTTTCAAGTGTTCAAGTTCAACGATTTTCAATTTTCAAGAAGTTGTTCGGCAATCCGGTAAACTCGTTTCAACTCTTACGTGCTAATAGTATATTTTTGTGTTTTTAGTTTGCATAATTCTAATTAGTATGGCATTTTCTTTGAAAAAAATGTTCGGTAAAGGAAAAGGTAAAACCGGTGAAAGTAGTTGCCATAATACTACCCTTCCCCCGGCTCCCCGACCTAAAAAATATAAGCAAGTTGAAAGTAGTAGCCAACCTAGACGTCCTAATCCGCATCCCGTAATCCTTGATAGTGATCACCCTTGTTTTCTATTTACCGATAGTGAATTTCCACATGATGTTGCAGTAGGTGATAGATTAGATGATGATATTATGAATGCTCTTTATCCTAATGAACCTATCTTAGAGGAAAATGAGGATGATGATGATGATGATGAAACCCAAGGACCAGATTTAGATGATACACCTACTAGTCCTGCTCATAACTTAGGTAATGTACCGGCACACCCACTTGTACAAACTCCCACTTTTAGTAGACAAACTCCTAAACGTCAAGAAACATCATTAGTTTGGCACTTTTTTACTCAAGTAAGAGAAAAAAATAAGGCTAAGTGTAAAACTTGTCGGAAATTACTTGTTCATAGGTATACTGGAGACCGTAGCGGCACGGGTAGTTTGACTAAGCATATAAAATTACACCCTAGAGATAAGGCTAGATTTTTGCAAATGAAAGCGCAACAAGAGGGGGGGACAAGTGTAGATTCTCAAGTTAACCCAAGTACTGTTCAAATATTGTTCAACCAGGAATAAACACTGTCATCGGAGGTATTTTATATTATGATCCAAATAAGGATCGTGAAGAATTAGCGAAAATGATTACTGTTATGTGTTTGCCTTATACTTTTGCTTCTAGTCCTAATTGGATTCATTATATTAGAAGAGTCTTTAATCCTACTTATAAAGGTTGGCATCGCGCAACAGTTAAGGCCGATTTATAAATTTATGCATGAATATGAACAATATTTGCGCTATTTATTTACTCATATACCTAATCGTATTTCTATTACAACTGATATTGGTAGAAGTAATAATGACTGTGATTATCTAACTGTAACAAGTCATTGGATAGATGAAGACTGGACAATGCAAAAACGCATAATTGCATATAGAATAATTAATTCACGGCACACGGGTAGGTATATAGCTAACACTGTTTCAGATATATGTAGATATTTTTGCTTTAGTGATAAAATAATGGCAATTTCTATGGATAATGCTTCTACCAACACTAGTGCAATAGGCATGCTAACACAAACCCTTAATCCTGTATTTAGTAATATTTTCCATGTTAGATGTATTTGTCATATTTATCATTTAATTGTTGGTTATGGTATGCGAATATTAAACATAGAAATTGAAAAGGTGAAAATGGCTCTTAATTGGCTATTTTATTCAAACCGTAGAACTAGACTTAGAGAATATTTTAAAAAATGTGACGAATATGGCCTTAGAGAAAGAAAGGTTCTTAAACCTTGCCCGGCTAGGTGGAATTACATGTGCGAAAGTTTTGTTGTAGCGTATGAATATAGAAACCCAATTAATGCTACGTTTAATTCTCGGGTAGGTGGTGAGGATGATGATGAAATGCTAACTACCCAAGATTGGACTAATGTTAAAATTCTTTTAGATTTTTTAGAACATTTTCAAGTGGCTACAAATGCTTTTTCTGGACAATATTATCCGACTATTTCTAACTGTTTAGTTTATATTGCCGCATTAGATGATATGTTTGTTGAATTTAGCGAGGGTGGGGATATTTGTGAACTTTCAATAAATGAAATGAAACAAAAGTTTAAAAAATATTTTTTTCCAATCCCTCATATTTTTTGTGTAGCTGCTATGTTAAATCAAACAATGAAATTAGGAGGTCCTCACTTTTGGTATTCTAATATTTATAAAGCTTTAGATCTTTCAGAAGACGAAATTGCTACACTAGCTGATGCGAAAGCATCAATTAAAATTAATGCTCAAACTGTTTACAATGCTTATAAACAGGCGTTAGTGCATGCTAGGCCAAATATTCCAACCTCTACTTCGTCTACATCACAATCGTCTAAAAGAGCTGCTGGCTTAACAGCTCTTAAATTGTGGACGGAGTTCAGGGGTTCTCAAGGTGATAATTTTGATGAAATTTCCCATCTAAATGAGCTTCATGTTTACTTGTCACAGGGACTAGAAAAGGAGAATCCAGACGGCTCTTTCGACCTTTTGGAATGGTGGAAGTCAATGGAAAAGCATTTTCCCGTTCTTGCAAGGATGGCTCGGGATGTTCTGTCAATTCAAGCGTCAACTGTTGCATCGGAGAGCGCTTTCAGTCAAGCAAGACTACAAATTGGTGATCACAGAGAGTCGATGCGGGAGAGCTTGGAAAAGTCAGTGCTTTTTAGAGATTGGATCCACGCAGAAAGAAGGAACTTTGGCATAGCAGAATCACAACCGGCGATAGATGAGGCATATGAAGAAATGATAGCAGAATTTGCTGAGGAAGCGACTTCACCCGGAAGTGGTGATGAACAAGCTTCATTTCCACCACCGCCAACACAACCTCCTCCCAACCTTGACGGATTTATGAGATTTGTTAGAAATACAACATAAATTATGATGTAACTTGTGCATTGGCACGTCTTCTTTTAGTTTTTTTCCTTTTAATGGTGGTATTAGTACCTTGTTGTGCTCATTCCATTGGGGGAAGGAAGACTAAGAAAGATATGCCATTTTGGTCAATAAATATGCTCTTTATCATATCCTTGAATATTTTTTTTTCAATATTTCTTTGTCTTTACTTCGATATCAATCCTTGAATATTTATATAACATACAATATATAACATACAACACAATATACTAATTACAACATTCTTTTATATACATTATATACAATATATACTACTTACTACAACACACTATATACATAATATACAATATATACTAAAACTACAACACAATATTATACATAACATACAATATATACTAATTACTAATTTACTACAACACATTATATACATAACATACGATATATACTAATTACTACAACACAATATATACATAATATACAATATATACTAATTACTACAACACAATATATACTATACTAATAACTTAGTACACCATATAAAATATATTCTACACTATACTAATGACTACTATGCAAGATATTGACTTAAAAAAAAAAACCCGTCAGGCCTGCCAGACCCGGCCCACCACACCCAGGATCGCATGGTGCTTAGACCCGTCACAGGCCGGTCCCAATCTGGAGGACCGCCAGACCCGGCATGCAAGAACCGGGACCGTGAGACCCGTCCCGTCAGGCACAAATAGGCCTAGAACCGGGCCACTTTACAGCCTTATTGATAAGGCCCATTCGCAAGAGCAGATATAAATAATATTTTTTTGTTATGTAAACTTTACTTTTGTTAGTTTGTTCGTTCATCATTTCCTTCTTTCATTTATTGTATGATGTTCGTGTCTGACTATTGGGATGTTTTCGGTTATTGTTGCAGACCACTATGATGGTTATTCTAAGGTCAAACAGATGTTTTTGATGGCCTTAGCCATTGAGATGTTGCTTCGAGTGTTGTTGCAGAATACTATCTATAGATGGCCTTGGCCTTTCAATTAATATTTTTGATTGCCTTGGCCATCGGGGCCTTGCTTCGACTGCAGCCGAAATATACCGTCGTTGTGAATGGCGTTGGGGACTGGGGCCTTACTTCGATTGTCGTCGAAGTATCTCATCGTTTTTATGGCCTTGGCCATTGAGGCATTTTTCGACTATCGTCGAAGTATTCGTCTTTGTCGATGGCCTTGGCTATTGGGGTGTTGTCTTAACTATCGTCAAAGTATCTCATCGTTCTCGATGGCTTTGGAAATTGAGGTGTTGTTTAGACTGTCGTTGAAGTGTCTCGTCGTTGTCGATAGCCTTGGCCATCGGGGTGTTACTTCGACTGTCCTCGAAGTATCTTATCATTGTCGATGGCCTTGGCCATTAATGCGTTATTTTGCCTGTTGTTGAGGTATCTCATCATTGTCGATAGCCTTGGCCATTGGGGTGTTACTTCGACCATCGTCCAAGTATCTCTTCATTGTCAATGGCCTTAGCCATTAGGGTGTTTCTTTGACTATCGTCGGAGTATCCTATCATTGTCGATAGCCTTGGCCATTGTGGTTTTGCTTCGAGTGTCGTCGAAGTATCCTGTCGTTGTCGATGGCCTTGACTATTGGGGTGTTTCTTCCACTGCCATCAAAGTATCTCGTCGTTTTCTATGGACTTGGCTATCGGGTTGTTGCTTCAATTGTCGTCGAAGTACACCATCATGGTTTGTATCATTTTGAGTGACGCATTGGTGACGATTCCTTGACGCAATGGAAACTAGATTTCGTTCATACGGTGGAGATTAGATTCAGTTCATACGATGTAGATTAGATTCATTTTATACAATGCAGATTAGATCTCGTTCATACAATGGAGATTAGGCTATGTGGATACCCACAAGGGTCATCACTTGTTTTTCTTACCATTATGTACTTTCGAGGCCTTCAAAACCCCATTTAAGGTTGCCTCGATTTGCATGCGGAGTTCGAGCGCGTAGCCGAAAAGCTCAGATATGAATTCTGTGAGAAAAATGCTAAATTTTGATAGAAAATTGAATAAATTTGACTTCAGTCAACATTTTGGGTAAATCGATCAGGATCCGTGATTTGACGACTTCGAAGGGTCCGCAAGAAAATATGGGACTTGGGCGTATACCCGAAATCAAATTCCAAAGTCCCAAGCCCAAGAAATGAATTTTTTTGTGAAATTATTTTCTGGATATGATTAAGGACCTTAGAAATGAAATTTGATTAATAGATTATGGTATCAGGCCCGTATTTTGGTTCCATTACCCGATACAGGTCTTATATGTGGTTTAAGCACTTTCTGTAAAGTTTGGTTGAAAACGGACGTCGTTTGACCTGTTTCGGACTCAAAATGAGAATTTGATGTTTTATGAAAACTAGGAATAAATTATGCGTTTTGAGGCTTAGTTCAATGTATATAATGATATTTTGACAATTTGATCGCACGAGTAAGTCCGTAGGATATTTTTGAGGTTGTGTGTATGCTTGATTTGGAGCCCCAAGGGCTCGGGTGAGTTTTGGATAGGTGTCGGGTTGCACTTCTGCATTTTTGGAAAGTCTGGTATCACTCGCAAATGTGATGGTCCAGCTCTGGCAAATGCGAAACCAGCCCAGGCCTGTCAATGTTCGCAAATGCGAAGCCATTCCTCGCAAATGCGGAGGTCAAAGATTTGTAAATGCGGGACCTTATCCGCAAATGTGAATGTCCCATGATAGGCCTGAGTTTGCAAATGTGAACAAAAATGTCGCAATTCCTATGCCCGCAGGGTTTGCAATTGCGAGCCTATTTCGCAAATCCCATATCGCAACCCTGCATATTTTATACTTATTTGATTTTGAACTTACACTTTTCACATTTTCTTAAACTCAAACACCCATAAGCGATTTTCCAAGAAATCTTTCTTCTCCAAATAAATTGTAAGTTAATTTCTACTCATTTCTTTCAATCAATAACATAATTTATCATGCTTTCCACATAAAATCAATGAGTTTAATGGGTGAAATTGGGGGTTTTGGGTAGAACTCAGGTTGTTTAAAAAATTAGGGATTTGGAGCTCGATTTGAGGTCTGATTTCAAAACAAGTTACATATTTTACTTCGTTGGGGAATGGGAAACCGCGTTTTGGTTCAAACTTCTAGTTTTAACCACGTGGGCCTGGGGGTGTTTTTGGACTTTTTGGGTAAAACTTTGGAAAGTTCATTTTTATGCATTCAAATTGATTCCTTTAGCAATTGTTGATGTATTTAAGTAATTTGTGACTAGATTCTAGCGATTTTGTGGTGGAGCCGAGGGGTAATGCCATAGTTGAGGCTTGAGCTGAATTCAAGACATCGAGGTAAGTGTTTGGTTTAATCCTAGATTGAGGGAATAGGAGTTGAGTCTTATATGTTACTTGCTAATTGCCAAGTACGATGTCTAGGCATGGTGACGAGTATACATTGTTGTCTAGCATGACCATGAATCCTTATTATGCGAATAGTTTGGATTTTATAATACCTTCCATGCACGATTGATGACTTCTATATGTTGTAAAGAGCTTGTGAAAAGGGTTGTGATCTTTAAACTTCGTGGAGCGTTGGCTCGAGTTGGAATACAAATTATGAAGGTATATGAGATAAGTAAATCTTTGGAGCATTAGCTCATGTAAAAATGTAATCTATAAGATGAAAGTGGAAGTAATAGAAAGAGTTAATGATATTTCCGCTTGCCGGGCATTGTTGATTATTGAATATTTTCCCTTGCCGGGACGCTAAGATTGTTGATGATGTAAACTTTTCGGTCTTTTAAATTGCTTGTTTGTGTTCCCTTGCCGGGACTTCCATTGCTAATTATTTCTTCCCTTGCCCTTGTTTGTGATTGTTGATTGGGTGAGGAAGAGTGTTAAATCACGAAGCGTGATGCCGTGCATTGTTTGATATTATGAGGAAAGAGTGCAAAGCACGAATGGTGATGCCGTACCATACGATGCACCATTATGTACATATATTCATTGTTTGACATTGTGAGGAAAGAGCGTAAAGCACGAAGGGTGATGCCATGCCGTACGATGTACCATTCCGTACTGATATTCATTGATTATATATTGTGAGGGGAGAGAGTATAAGAACAAAGGGTGATGTCGTGCACATGATTTACTTATACGATTGATTTGGTAAGGATGAGAGTAAAAGTACGAAGGGTGATGCTGTGCACTTGTTGATCTTTGTTCCTTATTGTTGTATGAGGTATGTTTTCCTTCATAATAGTCAATTTTTACTTGAAACTGTTATCTCCCCATGGCATGCTTCCCCTCCCGTATTGTTTGATTGTCTGGTATTTCGATTTCGTTGTATATTTATAATTGCACAAGTTCATGTGGTAGTCCAGTCTAGCCTCGCCACTACTTCGCTGGGGTTAGGCTAGACACTTCCCAGCACATGGGGTCGATTGTGCTGATACTACACTCTGTGCTATTTTTGCGCAGATACAGGATTAGAGCAGCAGCAGTAGGAGCAATAGCGTGGGACAAGACATTAAGCCTAGTGAGACCCGAGGTAGCCTTGCAGGCGTCCGCAGGCCTGGCGTCTCCTCTATTTTTACTTTAGACTGTCATCTCCTTGTATTCGAGATAAACAGATTTATGTTTCTTTCAGACTTTTTATTTAATATTCTTAGATGTTCGTGAAAATGTGACTCCAGTTCTTGGTTAGAGATTATGTTGGAAATTTTTTATTTTTATTCAGCTAATTAAATTTAAGACTTCCGCTTATGATTTTAATCCTGTTGATTCTATTATAAGGTTGTTAAATTACTAAAAGGAACATGTGTTTATTGAAAAGAAATTGTTTTTGTCTTGCCCAACTTCTATTAGTAGGTGCCATCACGATCCCGAGGGTGGGAAATCTGGGTCGTGACAGGCTATCGTTGTAGTCCCTTCATTAAATCGACCCGAAGATCGTATCGTCGGGCTGAGGTGATGAATATCATCCCGGCCTACAAGGCATCCCATTCGCTGTGTTGTTAAAAACCTTCTCGCAAAAACCCGATTGGGAAAAAACCCGGGTGACTGAAAAAGAGTATGACTTATGTGACACATCTCAGAAGTTAAAATATTTGAGGTGGGTGACATTCTAATTGTTTTGCCGTAGTATCCCTCTATTGTTTCTAGTTGGAATGCCCCTTTGTTTACTGCAGCTATGATTTTATACGGTCCGTCCCAGTTTGCTCCTAGTTTTCCTTCATTTGGATCTTTTGATCCTTGTATTTTGGTCTTGAGGACGCAGTCGCCAACTTTGAGTGGTCGTACCTTGGCTTTCTAGTTGTATTACCTTTCCATTTTCTTCTTTTGGGCTACCATTTTTACGTGGGCCATGTCTCTTTGTTCTTCGGCTTTGTCTAAGTTCTCTAGCCTACTTTCGTCGTGATCTTCCCCGCTTGTGATGGAATCCTCAAGCTGGGTTCTCCGGCTTCAACGGGTATGACCGCATCGGTCCCGTAGACCAGAGAGTATGGAATTTCTCTTGTGCTGGATTTCGACACGGTTGGATATGCCCACAATACTTCAAGTTATAGATCAAGCCATAGTCCTTTAGATTCCTCGAGCTTCTTTTTCAGTATGTTTAGTATTAATTTGTTGGAGCACTCGGCTTGGCCCTTGGCAACGGGGTGGTATGGTGTTGAAAGTATTCATTTGATGTGTCATTTTTCCAACAAATTGAGATCTTTTGTCGCAGCTACTTTCCTGGGGGATGACAAAATGGCATATAATATATTTCCATATAAAGGCGATGACTTCGTGCTCGCGTATCTGCGCGTACGCACCTGTTTCCACCCATTTAGAGAAATAGTCAGTTAAAACCAAAAGAAAACGTACCTTTCCCCGTCCTGCTGTTAGATGATCCACTATGTCTATTCCCCATATTATGAAAGGCCATAGAAAGGTGACGGAATGAAGGCATTCTCCTGCTTGATGTATCATAGGGGCATTTTTTGGCATAGTTTGCATCTTCAGACATAATCTGTGGCTTCTTTTTTCATGGTAGGCCAGTAATAGCCGACACGGATAAAGCAATGAATGTGGGTGCGTTTTCCCATGTGGGCACCACAGTGACCCTCGTGTACTTCTTCCAATACTGGCCTTGTCTGATGTGGTCCAAGAAATTTGGCTAGGGGGCTACCGAATGTTCTCTTATAGAGGTCATCATTTATTAGGTTGTACTGGGCTCCCTGAACCCTGAGTGTTTTGGCTTACATCTTATCTTGCGGTAGTATTCCATCCTGTAAATAGGCTACAAAGTATTCATGCCAGTCCCACGTTAGGTTCATAAAAAGTACCTCGACGTGGTTTGTCACACCTCTTTTTTTTTGCACTACACCCCGGTGAAGGGCGTAGTAAAGGGAGTTTTTCCAATTAAAACACAATCAAAACGGGATTTATTTATTTTAAAATTTCAGAGTCGCCACTTCAGATAATTATTAGTGTCCCAAGTCACCAGTTTGAAATCCCGAATCGAGGAAGGTTTGACTATGTTATACAGTCTGCGAGTTAGAAATTCGGGTAAGGAATTTTTTTAATCTGAAAGAAGATGTTAGGCATTCTCGAGTTTCGAGGTTTTAGCACGGTCGCTCAACTGTTATATTCGGCTTAATTATCTTATTTTAATACATTTTTGCGCCGTATGTGCAAATTTTAACTTTTAACCGCTTTTGTTTAATTTTAAGAAGATTGCAACGTTGCTAAAATGCTGTTTAATTTGAATTTGGGTAACATAAATGCGCACCCGTATTTACGAAGGTAAATTATTTAACTAAAGCACCCAAGGTAGTTGCACATTTTCGAATTTGCGAGTGCCACAAGAAATTCACTAAGTGACACCTCAAATTCTAAAAGCAATTAAGGGAGATCTATGCAAGTATCAATTTATTTAATGTTGACACACCTTTTTCAAAGTTGTAAAGGGGGACTAAACTAAACTTCATAAGGAAGGGGGTATTTGTGTTTGATTCAGTTTGTTTTAATTAATGGTGAGGGATCCCAATATAATTATCACAACCTACACTACTAGTCTTGTTTTAATTTTCCCCATGGGATTCAAATTCCCTTCAGGGTCTTGGGCTTAAGCTAGCCATGGGCCCAACTGGTGTGCGAACAACCTTCTATAATAATGAGATAAGGGAGCTTGGCTCAAACACAAGCCCAAAAAGGCTGAAAAATACATAACCTTCTCTTTCGCATGCCCAAGGTCGAGTACTTATGGCTACAAGTCAATGCATAAACCAATAAAAACTAAGTGAACCTCAAACGGCCTCAAATGAGTAAAAATTGGCCAAGTCTGATTCGTAATCACCCATTACTCATTTAGATAATGAATTTAACCACAAAATTACAATTCAACATTAGACAATTAACATGTATTTATGCTACTCTAATTTCCACAATGAATTTTAAAGAAACTTCAACCAAACAAATTGAGCCATTACTCATGAGCTAATTAACTAAGAGTGGCTAGACTACAATTAACTGACCCAACCCATAAACATTACGAAAAAAATTGAAACTCAACAAAACAAATTCAGCTGCCGTGGTTTCAAACTTCATTTCATCTTCATGGCAACACATACATCCAACAAAAATTCAAGAGAATGTACCTGACAATGCAAAGAGAATAAGAAGTAGGAGAAGTCAACATCAATAGCTCAGTGTTAGTTGCGGCATTAACAGGTAAACCAGCTTGAAGCAAGTTGAAATCAACAGAAATCCAAATAATATTCAACGAACAAAAGACAACAAAGATTGAACCAAAAGCTCTTGAAAACCAACCCAAAATCAAATCATTTTCATGCTCCAATTTAACCAACAATTTTCAGTACCCAGAAATGAAACACTACATATAAGAAATAAGTCTAAAACACCAACTTCAGACAGCTGATATCAAAATCCAACCTCAATGACTATGTTTCAAACCATTTCTAAGTTCAAGCCATTAGGAGGCTCATTCGGGAAGTGAGGGATTTCAGAGCCCAAAATTCAATGAAATAGTGTTTGTAACCTAAATTTAGCTGTCTGAGTTTTTATGAGTTTTTTATCATTGCAGTCTGCATTCTAAGGCAAGAAAATGTGCCTTTATAGGTAAGGCAAGTAGGGCAACCCTTTAGGTTTGTTATTTGAATTTAGTCCTTCATGTTTTAGCTTGTTGACCAAGTGTTATTATAAGTTTTCTAGCAAACCCCCTACTAGAAGATTCCACAGCTGTTACTGAAGATTCCCTTAATCGAACTACCCAAATTACCCCCTAAACAACAACTAATTACCTTCGAAAACCAAACACAAACATGGATCACAACCCCAAGGTCGAATTAATCCAAGACCTAGCCCAATATATGAATTTGTATACTAACAATCCAAACCTACAACTTAGAATGAACGAGGGAGAAGAAAAGCCGATTCATCAATTCTTTAAATAATCCCGAACAAAACCAAGCTCAAGTAAAATAAAATCAAATAAGATACTAATTTCAATCACATAATTGAATAGCTAGAACTACTGGTTTTAGTAAAACCAAAACTAATTCAAACACATGAACATGCAAGAACCAGAGAAAAGAAAACAAAAAAAAGACATGAGAAAAGAATCAAGGAAGGAATAGTACTTGTCTTGCCCGTAATAGATCAACATAGGCGGCGAGCTAGGGCAGGCATCCTTGGTCTGGTCAGGAACTAAAATCTTGACATGAACAAAAACTATCGTTAATCGATTTTTCTAAGCAAAAATAATCACTTAACGGAAGTTCTGATTCAAGTCGAGTCTTGAAAGCATAGGAATCAGACTGTTGTTTTCCTTCGGGTTTTAGATTTGAAATTTGAACCGCTACATGGGTGTTTGGAGGATCCTTTGGTGTGTTTTTGGGGTGGAATAGACGCAGCGCCGCCGGACACGGCGGCAGAATCAGTATTTCTAGCCGATATTCGAGGAGCTAGGCTAGGTTTTGAGGGAAAGTGATGGTGGATTTGGGTAGAGGAGAGGGAGGAGAGGTGGTGGTGTTAATTTGGGACCAATTGGATCTCCGCCGCCAACGGAGGTGATTTTCGGCCGGCGGTGGACGGTGGACGGTGGCAACGGTAGGGTTCTCTAGGGTTACGGGGTGGAAGATGAGAAACATGTTTGGGGGGTGGGGGGCAACTTGGCACATATATATTAAAAGCTCTTCAGTTCTCAGCCGTTGGATCTTGAATCCTAGACGGCTGAGATTAAATTCGATGAAACATCGTCGTTTAATTTTAGAGGCTGCTGGACTGGGTCTGGGACGGGTATTGGACCGGGTTTGGGTGCATTTAGGCTGGAATTTAACAAAAATTGGCCCAAATGGTTTTGTTATTATTTTTTTTTTCATTTTTCAATTTTCCTTTTTTTCAAAATTAACTAAAATTTAAATTAAATTATAAATCACAATATAACCAATAAAAATGCTAATTAATCCTACATAACCATTACCAAAAAAATTAAAGCAAAATTAAAAGGAAAATCACCTAAATATCAAAGTTAAAATTAAAAGTGCAAATTAAACTATTTTTTGATTTTTCTTTTTATAAAATGACTAATTGTTAACTAATTCTTGAAAAATGTCAAATCGACTTCTAAATGCACTTGCAACATATTTTTTGTATTTTTTTTACTAATTAAAATGCACAAACAAAATACAAACAATTAACGAAAAATGGCACAAAAATTCACAAAATTGCAAATAAATAAAAGAAATTATTTTGTTTGAATTTACGGGAGTAATTCATATAGGGTAAAAATCACATGCTCACAGCAACCCCTATTTGCTTGGGAGACACGAAGAGTTTTCGTGCAAAGATAAGTGACATGAGTGATTTTCCCGTTTGAATACTCCGTTAGAAGCCTTTTGAAAAGCTTGACCACATCATGCTTCAGAGGTTGCCTACATTTCCTTGGATAAAAAGGAATCAGGTTAGTGTAGTTCAGGAGTGTTTGGTAGTTGGGACTACCGAAGCTGTGATCTCACTGTTGTTTCTGCTGCTACTACTGCTTTCTAGATCCCCTTATTACACCATGTCAAAATAAAAGAAGCTAGACTAAGCTATGATCTATGGATTACAAAAGAACCTATCTATGTCTTCAAACTTGCTCTTGATCCTTGTTTCTTGCTGACTTGTATTTCTTCCTGTGAAACTCCTTGTTGTCTTGCATTATATTACTGTGAAACTCCTTTGTTGCCGCTTCGATTTTAATCTGAGATATTTTCCCTTGTTCTCTAGGTGGGCGCTTGATTACCAAAAACTTGAAATGTATTCCTTTGTTCTACAGGTGGGTGCCTGATTACCAAAATATTGAAATATATTCCCTTGTTCTCCGGGTGGGTGCCTAATTACCAAAATATTGAAATGTATTCCCTTGTTCTCCAGGTGGGTGCCTGATTACTAAAATCTTGAAATGTATTCCCTTGTTCTCTAGGTAGACGCCTGATTACCAAAAACTTGAAATGTATTCCCTCCTTATCCAGGTGGGTGTCTGATTACCAAAAACTTGAAATGTATTCCCTTGTTATCCAGGTGGACGCCTGATTACCAAAACATGAAAAGTATTCCCTTTTTTCTCCCGGTGGTCGCCTGATTGCTGAAGAGATGAAATGTATTCCCTTGTTATCCAGGGGGCAAATGTATTCTCTTGTTATCCAGGTGGGCGCCTGATTACCAAAAACTTAAAGTGTATTCCCTTGTTCTCCAGATGGGCGCCTGATTGCCAAAATCTTTAAATGTATTCCCTTGTTATACATGTAGGCGCCCAATTACCAAAACTTGAAAAACATGAATAAAATTGAAATGTGTTCCCTTGTTCTCCAGGGGGCGGCTAATTGCCAAAACTAAAGATGAACATTGAAGTGTATTCCCTTGTTATTCAGGTGGGCGCCTGATTGCGAAAACTAAAAATGTATTCCCTTGTTATCCATGTGGGCGCCTGATTGCAAAAACTTTAAATATACTTCCTTGTTCTCCAGGTGTGCACCTGATTACCAAAAACATGAAATGTATTCCCTTCTTATCCAGGTGGGCGCCTGATTACCAAAAACTTGAAATGAAAATTGAAATGTATTCCTTTGTTATCTAGGTGGGCGCCTGATTACCAAAACTTGAAATGAATTCCCTGAGACTGTTGCCTTTATACCCGATTACAACAAAACAAACAAAATAAAAGAAATTATTTGCCCCAGTTTGGTGTTGGGTGCATCGATGAGTGTTAATTACATCCCATTAACAAATATCTAAAATTTGAAAACTAAACCCCATTATTTATGAGGGTCCTGACAACTCTTATTTAAAATGACAGTTTTAAAAGATGGACATCTAGTTTTACAAGAAGGCAATAAAGTCGCATCCCATTATCCAGAAGGGTCATGATAACTCTTGACTAACGACAACTTTAAGATTAGGCTATGTTCTCTGAAGGTATTACTTTCACTAGGTCTTGTTATCTAAGTTATAAATGTTGGGGAGCAGTAATTAAAGCAAGATCATTATCTAGGAGGGTCCTGAAAACTATTACAATTAAATCCCATTATCCAGGCGGGTCCTGAAAACCATTAAAATTAAATCCCATTATCCAGGAGGGTCTTGAGAATTTCAAATAAATCCCATTATCCAGGAGGGTCCTGAATGGTTTTACAATTAAATCCCATTATCCTGGAGGTTCCTGAAAATTTCAAATTAATTGCCAATTTTAACTCACGGTTGTCTCTGCTGGGATTGCTAGTTAAAGTTACGTCCCATTATCTAGGAGGGTCCTGACGACTTTATTGGGGAATTATTTGTGCCAGATCACGTTACTCGTGATTGCTTTGAATTTTATACTGAGTCCCATTTTACAGGAGGGTCCTGAAGTTCACAGTCATACCTGCTGGGTGCTTGCTTCTCTTATGGGGAACTTGCTCGAGGCATCCGAAACTTCCTGCCCCTGTGGTTAGCTTGCAGCATTCTTACTGAAAATGGCCTTCCTGTTGTCATGCTCCCTTGTGTCCAACTTTCCCCCACTGACTATAAGTCACCTAATTTGTTCAGTTGTGAGCACATGATTTTTACCCGATTGAAACAAGCTCCCATAGGACTCTCAAAATTTAGGATTTTTCTTTAAGTATTTAGTTATTTCTAGGATTTTTTATCTTTATTTATAGAATTTAATCGTGTGCCAGTGCGTGTTTATTGATGCATGTTTAATATTGTTTAGGATTTAATTTTTCAAAAGGTTTATTTTTTAAAAATTAAATAAAAAAAGGGGTATATTTCCAGTAGTTTTAATTGTTATTATTTTTGTTTATAATTGTTGCATTTTTATTCGTGATAATTAGGAATTTTGGTTTTTAAATAAATTTAGAAATTAATTAAAATAAAATAAAAAGACAAAAAATATGTATATATACACAACCACTCAAGCTGGCCACAATTGGGCCAGACCTGAGTGGCCCAAACTTGTTTCCCCTTTAATAATATACAACCCTGCCAAAACCAGCAACCCAGTCCGGTCCACACCAGACCAACCCAAACGACACCGTGTTATAGACCAATCATCACAGTCGTCGATCATGTCCCCATCCAACGGTTCTAAAGCCTGCCCCAAATTTGGATATATATGTCCAAACGCCTCTAATACACTTAGAGACCAAACCCTCCCCTTCCTCGTACCATCTTCCCCGGTGTAACGCCGCCCTTAACCGCCCTTGACCACCTACTTACCACCCAAACGCCGCACCCAAAAATTGCCTCATGACGGCGGCCGGTAAACAAACCTCCCCGGATTTACACTATCAAACCACCACAATCTCCTCTACCCCGTCCTGTAATTAGTTCCCGTCGAACAAGTCCCCTCCGGCTGGAATATTCAAAATAAGGTCGTCGGAACCACCGTCTCCAGCGACCTTATTCAAAACTTCCCCAGTTTTACACCATAGGGCCATTAGAACTTCCCCCTTCCCCATCCTGCATCCCACTCCCTTCGAACACCCTCCCATCGCCTCAAATCTTCACAGAAAGGTCGTCGGAATCCCCATCTCCGGCGACCCAACTCCAAACTCCTCCAAACTTACACCCCTGAAACAGATTGATCTCCTCTTTCCAACCATGTGTGTCACACCTTTCGAATCTTCCTGAAACCTTTCGAATATTGATTCGAAGCCTAACCCTAAAACTCAATCTTGCCAGAATTTGGTCAAATCCACCCCAGGTAATCCCTGGCAACCCTTTTCCCCAACCATGCTACCCATGACCCCCAAACAACACTAGTCACTGAAGAAGCTTAGATATGAGACCTCACTAGGGTCTCAGAATCATAAAAGCCCATTCCGGAATTCCTAAACCTATTATGCACCATATCAGTTGTCCTAAGAGGTTAAAAACCTCTACAAAAGTTCAAGGAATGATGAAGTAATCTCAACTGGATATGCATGTGTGAAAAAAAGCTAAGTATTCTGTATATTTGCTTCATTTCTTTAGCTTTTAGATGTTTGATTTCATCTTAATAATCGTTTGTTTGTCCACAATTTCATATGAAATGGGTTCAGTAGTTATATGCTTATTAGTTTGAAATCCCATCCTTTTGAGTTCTTTTGACTAATCGTTTGTTGGTCCACAACCTCATATGAAATGGGTTCAGTAGTTATACGCCTTTGTTTGTTTGAAATCCCTTCATTTTCTTGAATAATTTGACATCTTGTTAATATTAGCTTCTTGATCAGTGTAATTCTCATAGTTTGTGACCTTCATCTCCTGATATTTATTCGCTTTATTCCCTGATATTCTGATCATCTTGGTTAAGTTGTTTAGGCTACCAGGCATTTGATTCTTATAGTAATGTTGATCTTTAGTATTGGCATAATTCAGGTTGATTTGTGTGGCTGAATATTTAATTGCTTTCTAATTTTTCAATCCATGTTGCAAGCTTTATTTGAGTGATTTAATTAGGATTTTCTTGTGATGAGTATTAGTTGATTGGTCTTGTGGGTGACAGTGATACATTGATCTTAATACAAAGACACCTGAATGTTTAAGATCCTAAGTTATATAACTGATAAACCCAATCCATATTAGGACACCAAGTTGTATGGATCCAATGGACCTGATAGTCGAAGACCAAACCTTGGTCCATAACCCAAATACAATTGACCAGGGTCAAGGAATTGTTGAGTTTAAAAAATTCAGGTGGGTAACTTAGAAAGGAAGTAGGGGTATAAGAGGGATTTGAACCTTAAAATATCTGATAATAACCTCCAGAACCTTCTAGTAAGGGACTAAAACACAATTTCTGCCTCAAACTTGAGGCACAAGTCAGGAAATGAAGGACCATTTAGGAAAAGTGGAAGCAAGGACTAAAAGAAAAACAAGAAAAAAGCTGATGCCCTAAGGCTCCACTATAAAAGAAACCACCTGAACACATTTTAAAAGATCCGAAACCTTTTCTTTGAATATTAGAGATAAAAATACATATTAGCTCTTCTGATATCTGTGAAAAACTATCAGTACCGTTTTGATCATTTTTGAGATTTAATTCTCTCAAAAACTCTGCTGAAAATCCTGGGTGTGCTGGTTATTAGCTGTTGTTTTGCTTGTTGCTTGTCTTCCCTTACTCATAGGCTATTTTCCTTTTCTGCATTACAGGTACACTCGATGTTCATTTATATATGTAGTTCAAGTGAAATGTATTCCAAGTGTGAATATCTACTTTTGCTAAGTTATTTTTTTTCCTCACCCTGTTTTTCCCAGTTTCTAGCTGATATATGTAAGGATAAGATAGCTATCCTGTTATACTTAGATGTTTGAACTCGTTTATTTTTGTAATAACTAGACATTTGGGACTGGTTTATTATGTAATAACTGGACATTTGGATGGGTTTTTACTTCACGTGTATAATTGATAGTAAGTTTAATTACCGGTATGGTTGGTTCAGGTGTTGTTCCTTTTGTACTTAGAAATACTGGATTAAGGAAATTTTGTTCTGGTAGTTGTTTAAAGATCAAAATGTTGTGTGACATTTATATTCATTTAAATATCAATACGTTTAGTAATAATTTGTTTTCAGATTTATCCCATATAGTGTAGCTTGAATAACTTGAATTTTAAAAGTTGGATTCAGATACTCCGACTGATGAGTTTGTGAATTATTTAGTTCAGATCTAATACTGAAAATTGATATAAAATGATCGTTAGTATTTTCTTTGTGAATGTGTAGATATTCAATTTTTGTATTTAATTTCAAACCAAATAATTGTTGTTGAGATTTGGACTCTTTCGTCCAAATCAACACTGGACCCATTTGAGAGGTCCAGTATGCACAAGAGGATTGTAACACTACGTGTTTCTGGGTTCGACGAATAAAAGGCCCATGCCAGTCATGAACCAGGTCCAAGAGCTGTTAATCACAGCAAATATAATGTGTATCCTTGGCTGGCCCAAACCTGAATCATGTATGTGCAATTAGCCATGAATGAGGCTAAGATACACGTATTGTTTCCCCAAATACACAGTCTATACATAAAATGAATACTGCACTTAAACAAAGCTATAATAGAGAACTTAATATACATTAGAATGTCCTTATGAAATAAAGTGAGCCGCGTTAACACAATCAAATATAATGTGATGGCTCTTTAATCCATTAAAACATGTAGAAAATAGGAAGTTCTGTTTAGCTAATTTCACGGTCCTTCCACGAATTTCGAAGACGTAGCAGCTACAGGCGCGTGTTTAATAAAAATACTTTCCTAAATCCGGGTACACATTTATGTGACCCAAATCCCATTCTCAATGGAATTAAAATATGTCTAAAATTACGGGTGCATTTATGTGACATTATACGTGACGTCTTTTAATAACATTGCAGAATTCTTAAAATATATCATAAAAGTGGTTAATAACTTAAAATTGCATTATTGGTTTAAACAGGTATAGCAAAGCAGATCTCCAGCCACTAATAATGAGTTTAAGCGATCGTGCTAGAACCACGGGATCTGAGGGTGCCTAACACCTTCCCTCGGGTCAATAAAATTCCTTACTCATAAATTTCTAGTTCGCAGACTCCAATCGGGTAGTCGAAATTTCCTCGATTTGGGATATAAAATAAAGCAATGACTTGGGACACCAAAAGCCAAACATATCCCAAGTGGTGACTCTTGAAATAAATAATTAATCCCATCTCGAATAATGTCACTTCACTTGGAAAAACTCCTATACAAGTGTCATCTTTCGGGGTAACCACGTGTAAGCGGAAAAAGGAGGTGTGACATCGGCTGACCCCTAAACCTTATGGCTTTTAGATGAACTGAATGCTCTGTTTCCCAATCATTGTGTTACATTCCTGACCCTCTTGCCAGAATCTATACATCCTTTCTGAAACTACTGAGTCAGTTCATTGATAAAACTTTCATTGATTCTTCCCTTTACCACTTTAACTTACGCTAAATTCGTTATGTTTTAGCTGTAATGTGCTTTTCTATTTGAGAACTGATAGTAAGCTTTGAAATTTATCTCCTTCTTGCTTAAATAAATGTGATATTATAACATCTTAGAAGAATGTAGACCCGAAAGAAAATGAAATGCAATGACTCTGAGTTGTTTTATTTTAGAATAAAAGAATTCTGAATTTGGTGACTACTGAGGGGAAAAGAGGAGAAACTTATCTGTGGAGGAATAGCTGGTTCCAATGACCATGACATGCACTTCAGCTTAGTCGACCCAGTCTATTAAACGATCTGCCTTCAATTGCCATGCTTTGTTGTTGTGACCTTCCTTAACCCAATTTCTTTAACCAAGACTTTACCTTGCTTATCTTGCAGTGCTTTGAACAAATTTCCACCAAAAGCCTTTTCCAGTTATTCATTTCTTTCCTTGCCTTCGCCTTAAGGTGCGCGTGAGGATTTTCACCAATAAGACTCTCTCATTTTGAATTTCTCTCAACTCTCATTGTTTTACAGTGCTCGTGAGGGTTTTCACCGATAAGACTCTCTCTTTTTCATCTTTTCTTGCTTGAACTAGACGGTTGCCCCGGGTACGAACCACTTCTTCTTGCTTGAATTGGATTTTCTTAAACACTGATTGGAAAGTCTTTCTTTGGACCGTAATGCAGGCTTTTGGATAGGGTTATAAAGAAAAGGGTATTAAAGGCTCAGAACAATTCAATGGGTTCAACATTACAACTATCAGAATCAAATATCTTACTACAACCACAACTTCTGCCCTAGATTTTTGTTTCGAGACTTTTGAATTTTATTTTAATGTGACCGAACCATAAGGCTGCCTACGTATCCTTTAAAGGAATCAGGTCACACGTAGTTCATCCTCAAGAATTGCTTCGTTGTTGTATTTTTGTCTTTTTTCTTTTTTGCTTTTCCTTACTCTTTCTTTTTGTTTCTTCCCTTTGTTTTTTGTTGTTTTTTTTCTTTTCTTTCTTTTTTAATTTTTTTCTCTTTTTTTCTTTCTCTTTCTTTTTTTTTCTTTCTTCCTCTTTTCATTCTTTCTTGTTTTTCCTTATTCATCTCTGACGCTTGCGTTTCTGATTTTGCTATTGATTTCGAAAGAGGGGTATGAAAGAAAATAATTAAATATCAAAAAGGTTAACGAGGGATAAATTGTTTAGATAGCTGAATAAAATGCCTTCGTCATTCTAATCTCTAAAACATGCAAAGTACAAACATATATGATTTAATATATGACAATCATACATAGTATCTATTAAATGCATCGGAATTGACGGCCATTTATACGCACTTGCCTTCTACATCTGTTAGATTCAATGCTCTATTGAGAAACACTCTTGACACGATGAACGACCCTTGCCAATTTGGCGCGAACTTGCCCTTTGCCTCTGCCTGGTGAGGGACGATGCGCTTCAATACCAACTGACCAAACTCAAACCTTCTTGGGAATACCTTCTTATTATATGCTCTGGCCATTCTCTGTTGATACAACTGGCCATGATATACTGCCGATAATCTTTTCTCATCAATCATACTCAATTGCTCCAGTCGGATTTTGACCCATTCGTCATCATCAAGTTTTGCCTCAGTGACAATCCGAAGGGATAAGATTTCAATTTCTTCTGATATTACTGCTTCTGTGCCATACACCAACAAATATGGAGTTGCCCCTACTGAGGTGCGAACCGTAGTGCAATAGCCTAACAATGCGAAGTGTAGCTTCTTAGTCCATTGCCTAGACCCTTCCACCATTTTTTGGAGTATCTTCTTTACGTTCTTATTGGCTGCCTCAACTTCTCCATTCGCCTTGGGGTTGCATGGGGTAGAATTGTGATGTGTAATCTTAAACTGCTGATATACCTCTTTTACCAAATAACTATTAAGATTTGCTCCATTTTCAGTGATGATTATATTTGGGGATCTAAATCGACAAATGATATTTGAATGAACTAAATCGACCAGCGCTTTCTTGGCCACCGCCTTGAAACTTTAGCTTCGACCCACTTGGTGAAATAATCATTAGCAACCAGGATGAACCTGTGTCCATTGGAAGTTGCTGGATGGATGGACCTGATGACATCCATGCCCCAAGCAACAAATAGGCATGGTGTAGACATTATATGTAATTCAGATGGCGGGGAGTGAATAAAATCTCTATGCGTCTGATATTGATGACATTTGCGCACGAAACTGATACAATCTTGCTCCATAGTGAGCCAATAATAACCTGCCCGAAAGATCTTCTTTGCCGAAACATACCCACTTATATGAGGTCCGCAAGCTCCGGAATGTACCTTAGTCATGATGTCTATGGCCTGTCTACCATCTATGCACCTCAACAACCCATGATCTGGCGTTCTTTTTTATGTTACCCCTCCACTGAAGATAAATCCACTAGATAAGCGATGAATTGTTCTCTTTTGATCACTTGTGGCTTGTACTGGATACACACCCATCCTGATATATTCTTTGATTTCGTGAAACCAAGGCTCACTATCAAGCTCCTTTTCCACCACGTTTAAGTAAGCATGTTGGTCATTGACTTAGATATGTAGCGGGTCAACATAAGCCTATTCTGGATGATGTAGCATTGACGCCAAAGTGGCTAAGTTATCAGCAAGCTCGTTGTGGATTCTTGGGATATGTTAGAACTCTACTGGCCGGAATCATTGAGAAAGATCATGTAAGCATTGACGGTATGGTATGAGCTTCATATCTCGTGTTTCCCATTCCCCTTGAATCTGCTACACTAGAAGGTCCGAGTCCCTTAAGACCAAGACTTCCTGTACACCCATGTGTGGAGCTAACCTTAGACCCAAGATGCATGCCTCATATTGTGCCATATTGTTGGTGCAATAAAATCGGAGGTGAGCTGTAACGGGGTAATGGTGCCTCCTTCCACAAATGAGTACCGCTCATATCCCGATGCCTTTCATTTTGGTGGCCCCATCGAACAATAGTTTCCATCCTGGCTCCTCGCCCTATTCTATTTCATCAATATGAATCACTTCTTCATCCGAAAATTATTTCTTTAACGGTTCGTATTCTTCGTCTACCGGATTCTCGGCAAGATGATCAGCCAATGCATGTGCCTTTATTGCAATCCTAGTCACAGAGACAATGTCGGACTCGATGAGCAGGATTTGCCATTTTGCATGCCTTCCCGTGGGCGTAGTCTTTTGAAAGATTTACTTCAACGAGTCCAGGCATGAGATGAGGTAAGTAGTATACGTTGACAGGTAGTGTTCAACTTTTGTGCTACACAAGTTAGGGCGCAGCATGTCCTTTCAAGATGAGTATATTTAACCTCATAAGCTATAAATTTCTTGCTAAAGTAGTATATGGCCTACTCCTTCCTCCCGATGATATTGTTCTGACCCAACACACATCTGAATAAATTGTCCACGACTATCAGATATAAGATCAAAGGACTCCCTGGTTGCGATGGGACCAATTCCAGTAGGTTCGACAGGCACCTTTTTATTTTATCAAAAGCCTCATAGCATTCCTTCGTCTATTTGACCGTAGCATCCTTTTTCAACAGCTTAAAGATAGGCTCACAAGTTGTTGTGAGCAAAGCAATAAATCGACTGATGTAATTCAATCTCCCCAACTGACTCATCACCTCTATTTTGTTCCGTATAGGTGGAAATTCTTGTATGGCTTTGATCTTTGATGGATCTAGATCAATGCCTCGGCGGCTGACTATGAACCCTAACAACTTCCCTGACGGTACACCAAATGCGCATTTCATAGGATTGAGCTTGAGGTTGTACCTGCGAAGCGTCTAAAAGAATATTCTCAGATCTCTGACATGGTCGGATTGCTTCCTGGACTTCAAAATTACACCATCCACATAGACATCAATCTCCTTATGTATCATATCATGGAATATGGTTGTTATTGCCCTCATATAGGTTGCCCAGCATTTTTCAGACCGTAGGGCATGACCATGCAGCAATATGTTCCCCATGGTGTGATGAATGTCGTCTTCTCCCCATCCTCCTCGTCCATCAAGATCTGGTGATAGTCTACGTAACAATCTACAAAAGACCCGATATCATATTTTGCAACAATCAATATGTGGATGTATTGTAGTGGGAAGCTTTCCTTTGGACTCGCTTTGTTGAGGTCACGATAATCGACACACACCTTGGTTTTACCATCCTTCTTTAGCACGTGCACGACGTTTGCTAACCAGGTAAGGTACCGTGTGACTGAGATGACCTTTTCCTCAAATTTTTTAGTAACTTCCTCTTTGATCTTTACTCTTACATAAGTTTTAAACGTCCTCAACTTTTGTTTGACAGGAGGACAGGCCGGATTAGTGGGCAATTTGTGAACTATCGAGCCAGTTCTCAACCCTGGCATATTATCGTAGGACCATGTAAAAACATCTTTGTATTCAAGTAGCACATTGATTATTTCTTGCATAAGATGTAGCTCAAGATGTACACTTATCTTGGTTTCTCTGATATTATATGGGTCTCCTGGATTGACTGCTTCTATATCGCTCAGGTTTGGTTTGGGTTTTTCCTCAAAGTGGCTCAACTCTTTACTAATTTCCTCAAACGCCCTTTTTACTAATTTCCTCATCATATTCTGGTTTATCCTCATATTCTACTTCTTGAATTATTACTTCTGAACTGGACAGGCTTTCAAGGCTGCTGAAGAGTCCTTATGCATGTCATATCATTGGACTCAGCGTAAAAATAACTGTACAAGAAAGAAAAGAAAAAGCAAAGAAAAAAAGACTATCAGGACTGATGAGAAAGGAAATTGCATTCCATTGAAATTGAAAGATAACAAGGTTTACACATGCAAAAGGACGGAACATAGACTCTGAATTACAACCATGGAATAATCTAGATAAATTGAAAGAAAAATCAAAGCAAACTACCAAAACGCCTTCTTGGCCGGGAGAGGAGTGGCTTCCCAATTGTAGACTTTTGCACAGGGCCCAACAAATTGCACATCTGCCTTGCTATAACCCTCTCCGGATTCCACCACATTCACACCTTCGAACAACTTCTCAAACCTTTCAAGCAATTCTATATCAAGATCAACCACATAAATGGCACTCATTGTTGTCGGGTGGTTCTTGGTGCCGGACCTGACAAATGATCTGAAGATATGCGGCATAGGCTTGGGGAGGACGCATACCTCATCTTTCTGACTTTCTTGATATCTACAATTATGGGCTTGAATCCCAAACTAAAGGTGTCCGTGTTTGTGGGGAGAGATACCAGTTGTTCGATACCCTGAAGTGACGCTCCCAAACCCTTTCCTAGCACAAACCCATTCTTCAACATTTCAACGGCCACTATGACTGATGCAGCATCTTACTTTGGCATTGGAACACACTCCTCTTCTGGAACTTTACTCATTAACACCGTATCATGAACCTGATAGACCCAGGGTCCCTAGTCATCACCTGCCTAGATGAATGGCACAATAACATCACTATGAGAATACAAATGATCCTCTCCGTGCACCACTATTTCTTGTCGGTCCCATTAAAATTTCACCATTTGATGCAACGTAGAGGGGACTGCCTTAGCAGCAATCCAGGGTTGTCCCAACATCAGGTTGTAAGAGACAGCCACATCCAGCACTTGGAATTCCATGGTAAAATAAACTGGTCTGATTGTCAATTCAAGCACTATGCCACCGACCGAATCCTTTCTGCTTCCATCAAACTCTTGCAACAAATGTTGTTCTGGTTGATTCTTTCATCTTCCCTATTCAACTTGTTCAACGTGGAAAGAGGGAAAATATTCGCACTTGAACCATTATCAACCAATACTTGAGTAACCACAGAATCCTCACACTTTACCATGAGATAGAGTGCTCTATTATGCTCGGTGCCTTCTATGGGCAACTCATCATCAGAAAATGTGGATATGTTCAACCCAAAATTCTTGTTGGCTATATTCTCTAAGTGATTGACTATGATTTTATCATGAATGTTAGCCTCATTCAGGATCTTCATCAATGCTCCACTGTGCTCGTTCGAATAAATCAACAATGATAACAGTGAGACTTGAGCAGGTGTCTTTCTCAGTTGTTCAAAAATAGAATAATCCTGCATTTTCATCTTCTTCAGAAACTCTTCTGCTTCTCTTCACTCGTAGTTCTCTTTAACATCATTGAGCTATCTTTGGTTGGTTTTGATTTTCTCAATTCTTTGGGGGCAAAGCACCTCCCTGATCAGGTCAATCCATGGGTCTCACAAACCTCTTCTCTAACCTCTTTCCCTTTTGTAAGTCACTGTTACTCGGTCTTAATTCCAAGGTATGCCTTACTACCAATTATTGGTAGTTGAGCTATAGGTTTGATAATGACAGGTTCTGTGTGAGCGCCTTCTATGACAACCACATGCTTGATGGTCACCCCTGGTACTACCACCTTTGCGTTTTCTTGTTTCACCATGCTGTCTTTCGGGGATTCCTTCCTGGCTACAAAGAAAGGCTCACTACTTTCCCCAACAAAATTATGCGTCGACATCTCGCTTGTCAAGTTCTCAACCATCTTGCATGCACTAGCTCGAATCATCATGACAGTTTGCGAAGGCCTTTTGGGCTCTCTCTCTTTGTACACTATCTCAATCATATTTGTCTTTTGATGAGCAGGAAGAGGGTTTTGATTAATATTGGGTGCTTCCGAAGCTTGCATCTTAATCCGATGTGAATAAATGAGTTCTTGAATAGCACACTATAGATTCCAACATTTCTCTATGTCATGCCCCAGGGCACCAGAACAATACTCACAACTGACAGAATAATCCAGATTTCTCGGAGGAGGGTTTGGCAATTTTGCTTCAATCGGCCTCAACATATCCAGCTGTCTCAACATGTGGAACAATCTGGTATGTGATTCTCCTAATGGAGTGAATGTTTTCTTCTTCTGCATCCTCTTAGTTTTAATACTTGGTTTACCTAGAAAGATGGTCTCGAGGGTTGTTGGTAGGATTTTGGAGGATAGTTATTTTGTGGAGCTGGGTAAATATTTTGTGGGGTTGTAGCACACCATTATGTGTAGGGCAGGAGGTTGAGTATATGTTTGTGCATGCCAGATGGTAAAACGGGGGTCAGGAGGTGGGTAATAGGGATGTGGTAGGCTATATGGAGTATGTGGATAGCTTTGATGATGAGGCCATGGCTGCTTGTAATAGGATGGACCCCGGCGCCCGAACTAAGTTCCTGGGTCAATTGTTACTACTTCTTCCTTCTTCTTCTTTCCAATTGCTTCCCCCGTCCCACATTGGATAGCGTGGGTGGTTGATTTGATTGCTTAATAACTCATAATCTTGTTAGATTTGAGTCCCTCTTCTACCATACTCCAAATTTTCACGACCTCATTAAAGGATTTACCCACTGCCAATACCAAGTGACCAAAATATGTAGGCTCTAAGGCTTGCAAGAAGTAATCTACCATTTTTCTTTCCTTCATTGGCGGGTCGACCCTCACTTCCTCCTCCCTCAAACGGAAGCTATACTCCTTAAAAATCTCATTATGCTTCTGTTCTAGTTTAGTCAAAGACAAACGATTCGGGATAATTTCAAGGTTATATTGAAAATGACAGGCGAATGCTTGGGCTAGATTGTCCTATATGGACCAGCGAGTATGATCTTGTCGGGTGTACTATTCCAATGCTGAACCACTTAAACTTTGACTGATGTAAGAGATCAGTAATTCATCCTTTCCGCCTGCCTCTCTCATCTTGCAGCAGAAACCCCTTAAGTGTGCCACTGGATCACCATGTCGATCGTATAAGTCAACCTTGGGTATCTTAAAGCCTGGAGGCAATTGTACGTCTGGGAACAAACAGAGGTCTTTGTATGCCACACTCACTTGGCCTCCCAACCCTCGCATATCTCTGAATGATTGCTCTAGATTTTTGACTTTCCTGAACACCTCCTCTTGTTCAGGATTTTTGACGGGTTGTTCAGTCTCAGCAGGGAATTCAAAATGTGGAGTGTAAGAGTAGGGTTCGTGGGCTTTGAAAGTTGGTTCTGGTGGGTAATAATGATTTTCATGAGCTTGGAGCAAAGGTTCACTGTGCTAATAGCGGGATGAAGGTCGGGTTAGCAGGATAGGCTAGTGGTGGCCGCCCTCTTACCCATGCCTTGAACATTTCAGCCATACGATGTTTCAGTTTGTACATCTCTTCTTTCATTACGCTAACATCCAACTCTTCTATCTCTTTTCAGGGATCAATGATACTTGCGTCGATTTCTTGGTTGGCCATAGTCAACTTGCTTTTGGACCGAGTGTTATAGGAGTGGGTTGCAAGAATGCTGCAAACTAACCACCTGTCTGGAATATAGCAAAGCAACACAAAACTTGTTAGCGGTTAGGCTTCAACATATAGGTAGCAATATATTCGGAGATGAATGCACCTAAGTATTTATCAGTTTCTATTACACACATGGATTGGCTACTTGCATTATCTCGGCTTTTATCCTATGCCTTTTTTCTTTTCTCTCTTGTTTTCTTTTTCTCCCTTTTTCTTTTGCTCAACTTGCCTTGCCTACCTTCTTTTTTTATTATTCTCTCCGTTTTTTTACAGTTGTTTCTCTCATGATTTTCTCTCTTTTTCTTCTTTTTCTTATTTTGGTTATGGTTGAATCTTATGGAGATTGCCTACGTATCATGACCCTGCATGAATCAGACCGAGCGTAGTTCTGGCAGATAAGTACAGAAAAATATATCATTGGCAATTTTTAATTTTCATAAAGTAAAACACTTGATTACAACTACTAATAGACCTTAAAAAGAAAAAAACAGACTCTGACTCAAACAAAACCAATAGACTTTGACAGAAAAAAAAATAACTGACTTGATGACCTATTACAGACTCAAAATAGAAAAAAAATAAGGATTTTGCTAATGGACTAACAGACTTAAGTGAAAATCATGAATACATTAAGGCCTCTAATACATCTGGGGCATGCGTAACATCATTCGGTCTCGCCGCAGGTCTGTGTCCTAAATCCCCTTGGAGGTGGTTGAAGTCTTCCATCACTTGACGAATGAAGATCACTGCGGTCGCAAATAACATGGATCTTTTCATATCTTCACAGTGGCTATACTTTACGGTGATGTAATCCGCGATCATCCGTACCCTCTCTCTTATAACACCCTTTTCTTGCAACAATCGCCAATCTGCTGGGCCCTAGCCTCCAAAGTTTGTTCGACTACACAATTTAGTTCTTGGAATTGTTGCAAATCTCTTTTCAGCCGTGCTATTGTTGTGTAACAATGATCGCTTTCGACCATGAAGTCTTTTTCTTTCTTAACAATTTTGTTTTCACCATGATGACCTTCTTCTTCAATACTACAACCTCATTTTCATACCTTTCTATCAATTGTTCAATCATGCATGCTCGTTCCTCTGCATTTTTAGCCAATTTTTTTCGGGCCTAGCACACCCACTACTTTGTTCAAGTCAAACCCATGTTCTCCTACTTTCTTCCTCAGACTGTTTATGAGCTATTCATCCTTCGCACTTCTAGTGGGATTCTCTGGGGCTATTTCATTTTCTGAATTTGGGCTTGCAAAGCTTCGTTTTCCTTGGCTAGTCTTTTCTTTCCCCCTCGTCTGCCGCGACTTGGAAACCATTCTCGAATTGAAGGTCTTTGATTTGATTCTCCAATTTCCCTATTATGGCGCTATATTCATTTTCCTTGGTTAACCAATTCATTCTTTTTGTGATGCCTTAGAAAATTCCAGAAGATGCGATCTTTTTGGCCGGTCTTCCGAACTCCACTTCCCTTTTATACCAAGCCAGGTACCCTGGTGCAACCTCGCTTTTAGACAAGTCTCGTATTCGAGTGTCCGCCATCAAGTACTGACACTCGCTCCAAATCTGGCGGACTGTTCTTTGTAAAACTGACAATTGGGACCAATCTCGACCATATGGTGACTAATGTCTTCATCCCCCTGGGCACCTCCCTAGTTGTCTCAGCACCCTGTACAGAGCATAAGGTTGGATACTCCAGAGGCCCATCAGAAGGAAAAAAGGCCCGGTAGCTGGCATATATATAGTTTTGTCAATAGTGAGCCACCCGAACGTCTACTCTATCTAACATGCACTTATGGTCCGGAGATATGATACCCATTCTGTAACCCCCTCTGGTAATCTGAACCCATCAATTTTGGTATAAAATTTCTCTATGTAGTTCTTTTCTGATGACCCATAATTCATGAATTGAGGTCGATGGCACATGTGTTCAACCATCAACATCTGTAACAACAGGTTGCACCCTTCAAAGAAATCTTCTCCGCCTTTATAGGCTGTAAGGGCACGGAAGATTTCAGATAATATCATGGATGTGAGGGTTCTCTTGGCCTGAGTGATCAAGGTGCTGACAACTCATGTTATCCGTATATCAATATTCCTATCTTTCCGTGGAAACACCAAGAGGCCGAAGAAGAATACCATAAATGTGAAACACCGATATTCTTCCCATTTGAGTCAGTTTCCCTTGCAACAAATTTATTTTCCGGGTCGTTAAACCCCCCTATTTGCCCATACCTTTGGTATTTAAACTGTGGAGTACAAAAACTGGCTAACAGATCTGGATTGTGAACCCTCTGCTTATCTTTGATGAATCCAAGAATTTGTGTACAGCGATGGCCTTTGGCGCGATCAAATACTGATATTTCAGAGGGGTTTTGGGGGGCACGATATATCGGGATATTTCCTCCAGGGTTGGGGTGAGTTAAATGTCCAACAAATTAAATACGTTGTGTGCCGGATCCCAGAATGTAACCAATGCCATTACGACATCCCCTCTGGGATTAATTTTCAACAACCTGGTGAGTCCTCCCAATTACACATTGACCTTGTTTTTTCCCAATTCACCTAGATCATTTTACCATATGTGAAACTCCAAAGGGATCTTGTTCAAGACTTGTATTGGTAAATTTTGATTTGTGCTCATTCTACACATTTATTAGGGTGATTAAGCAAAACTCATGATTTATTGGACTCAAAAACAAAGTTAATTTTTTTTCAAAATTTCATTTCAAGAATAAAATCTTGGCTTCGCAAATACGGCCTTTCAGCACTTCCTGGGAAAGGTTTTAAGGTTGTGCCTGCTACCGGCCAAAATTTGGAAAATAATCCAGGGTGTCAATTCTTGCAAAAACTGCTTTCAGGCGCCCTTTTGAGGATACTCGGCTAATTTTGACAAGGCCTGCCTTATTCATTTATCACAAAGAAAACTTGGTTCTTTTTGGCAATTTTCACAAAAATGAAGTTGGCCCCGATGGGGGCTGCCTACGTATCTCACGTCCTGTGAGAATCAAACCGGCGTAGTTCGGGCAATTTTGACAGAATTAAAACAGTTTCTTTTTTCCAATATTTTTGTTTTTATTTTTTTTGAAAATAAAATCCCTTTCTTTGTTTTTTTGTTTTTCTATTTTTCAAAAGCAAAATCTTTTTTTTTTCAAAATTTCGGCAGCATTTCGGTATCGATTTTGAAATAGGTAAGTTCCTTCCTCATCCCTCACATTGCTATTTTCTCTGTCAAATTCTCCTCTCTTTTTTTTCCAAAAGCTGGTCGGCATGAAAATTCGGAATAAATGCACAAGTAGCACGCAAGATGCATCAAGATGGTCCATTACTTTGGATGCACCTGTCCTAGACGGACCCAACCCCTGTGTTGAGTCCCCTAAGTGAAATGCATGATGCAAATACGTGTTCCTACTACGGATCCGGCATGAGGTTAAGTTATTCTAGGTTCAAAACCTGGGTATATATTCTAGACTGTGAACTCGAGCAGACAACATGAGTCGAGAAGAGGGCTACACATTGAGAACCAAAAAGCCATACGGCTTAGTAACTTTTCTGAGCCTCTTTCTTATTTCAATGTATGATACTAACAGAATAGGGAGTCTCGGCTGGCGAGCACACCCCCCAAGAGGAGAAGAATAGGGTATCGCGGCAGTTTCATATACTGTTCAAATAATATTAAAGCGATAAAAATAACATTTAGCACATTGGGCACAATCATATAATAAAATTAGATAGTAAATAAATCCAAATATTACATAAGCTCGAATTCTTAAACCCTGAACCAAAGATTCTGGGTTCGATCCCCAGCAGAGTTGCTAGAGCTGTCGCACCTCCTTTTTTTGCACTACTCCTCGGCGAAGGGCGTCGTAAATAAAGTTTTCCAATTAAAGGACAATCGAAATGAGATTTATTTGCTTAAAATTTCAAAGTTACCACTTGGGATAATGGTGTCCCAAGTCACCGGTTTAAAATCTCGAATGAAGGAAGGTTTGAATCTGTTATACAGTCTGCGAGCCAAAAATTCGGGTACGGAACTTTGTTAACCCGGGAAAAGGTGTTAGGCATTCCCGAGTTTCGTGGTTCTAGCACGGTTTCTCAACTATTATATTCGGCTAAATTATCTGATTTTAATACATTTTTGTGCCTATGTGCAAAGTTTAACTTTTAACCGTTTTTGTTTAATTTTAAGAAGATTGCAACGTTGTTAAAATGCGCTTTGAACCCCGTCACGTAAATGCACTCGTAGCTCGCATCACATTTTATCTAACGTTGAGATTCGGATTTGGGTCACATAAATGCGCACCCGTATTTAGGAAGGTAAATTATTTAACAAGCACGCCCAAGGTAGTTGCGCATTTTTGAATTTGCGAGTGCCACGAGAAATTTTCTAAGTGACACCTCGAATTCTAAAAGCAATTAAGGGAGATCTATGCAAGTATCAATTTTATTTAACCTTGACACACCTTGTTTATAGTTGTAAATGGGGACTAAAGTAAACTTTATTAGGCTGGGGGTATTTGTGTTTCATGCAGTTCGTTATAACTAATGGTGAGGTATCTAAATATAATTATCACTAGCTAGAGTACTAGTATTGTTTTAAATTTCCCTAAGGGAATCAAATTTCCTTCAGGGTCTTGGGCTTAAGCTAGCCTTGGGCCCAACTGCTGTGCAAACAGCCTTCTATAATAGCGATATAAGGGAGCTAGGCTCAAAGACAAGCCCAAAAAGGCTCAAGAATATGCAGCCTTCTCTTTTGCATGCCCAAGGTCGAGTCCTTATGGCTACAATTCAATGCACAAGACAATAAAAACCAAGTGAACCTCAAACGGCCTCAGATGAGTAAAATTAGGCCAAGTCTGATTAGAAATCACCCATTACTCATTTAGATAATGAATTTAACCACAAAAGTACAACTCAAAATTAGACAATTAACCTGTATTAACGCTACTCTATTTGCAGAATAAATTTTAATAAATTTCAACTATTACTTAATAGTTTCAATAGTATAACACCAATAGTGTTCAGAGTCTAACCATCACAAACAAGTTTATCTAGTTAACTAAGAATGTCTAGACTACAATTAACTGACCCAACCTATAAACATTACGAAAAAATTGGAACTCAACAAAACAAATTTAGTTGCCATTGTTTCAAACTTCATTTCATCTTCATGGCAACACATACATCCAACAGAATTTCAAGAGAATGTACATGATAATGCAAGGAGAATAAGAAGTAGAAGAAGTCAGCAGCAGTAGTTCAATTTAGTTGCTACATTAACAGGTAAAGCACCTTGTAGCAAGTTGAAATCAACAAAAATCCAAATAATATTCAACGAACAAAAGACAACCATGATTGAACCAAAAGCTCTTGAAAACCAACCCAAAATCAATTCTTTTTCATGCTCCAATTGAACCAACAATTTTCAGTACCTAGAAATGAAACACTACATATAAGAAATCAGTCTCAGACATCAACTTAATACAGCTGATCTTAAAATCCAACCTTAATGACTAAGTTTCAAACCATTTATGAGTTCAAGCAATTAGGAGGATGATTCATGAAGTGAGAGATTTCAAAACCCAAAATTCAAAAACCGTGTTTGTAACTTAAATTTAGCCATCTGAGTTTTTTATCACTGAATTTTGGCTTCTAAGGCAAGAAATGATGCCTTTATAGGCAAGGCAAGTAGGAATACCCTTTAGGTTTGTTATTTCAATTTAGTCCTTCATTTTTTAGCTTTTTGACCAAGTTTTATTTGAAGTTTTCTTGCAAATCCCATACTAGAAGCTTCCAGAGTTGTTACTGAAGATTCCCTTAATCAAACTACCCAAATTACCCTCTAAACAGCAACTAATGACCTTCAGAAACCAAACAGATACATGGGCCACAACCCCAAGGTCGAATTAACCCAAGACCTAGCCCAATACATGAATTTTTATACTAACAATCCAAACCTACAACTTAGAATGAACAAAGGAGAAGAAAAGCTGATTCATCAATTCTTTACATAAACCTGAACAAAACCAAGCTCGAGCATAACAAAATCAAATAAGATACAATCATATAATTGAATAGCTAGAACTACTGATTTTAATCAAACTAAAACTAATTCAAACACATGAACATGCAAGAACCAGAGAAAAGAAAAGAAAAAAAAAGACACGAAGCAAAGGAAGGAATAATACCGGTCTTTCCCGTAATAGATCGACAAAGACGGCGAGCTTGGCTTGGCATCGTTGGTCTGGTCAGGAACTAGAGAATCTTGACATGAGCTAAAACTATCATTAATAAATTTTTCTGAGCGAGAACAATCGCTTAACGGACATTCTGAGTCAAGTCGAGTCTTGAAAGCATAGGAACCGGACTGTTATTTTCCTTCTGGTTTTCAGATTTGAAATTTGAGCCGCTACAAGGGTGTTCGGAGGATTATAAGTTAGGATTTGGAATGAGGGATAGACGGAGGTCCTTTGGTGTGATTTTGGGGTGGAATAGAGGCGCCGCCGCCGAACACCGCAAAGAAATCAGTATTTCTGGATGATATTCGAGGAGCTGGGTTGGGTTTTGAGGGAAAGTGATAGTGGATTTGGGTAGAGGAGAGGGAAGAGAGGTGGTAATGTTAATTTGGGACCGATTGGAGCTCCGCCACCAGCGGAGGCGATTTCCAGCCAGTGGTTCATGGCGGTGGAAGGCGACGATGGTGGGGTTCTCTAGGGTTACGGGGTGGAAAGGAGAGAAAGGTTTGGGCGTGGGGGCGTTTAGACACTTATATATTAAAAGCTGCTCAAATCTCAGTTGTTGGATCTTGAATACTGAACGACTGAAATTAAATCCGATGAAACGACGTTGTTTCATTTTAGAGGTTGTTGGTTCGGCTCTGGGACAGGTATTGGATCGGGTTACGGTGCAATTGGGCTAGATTTTAACTGAAATTTGCCCAAATGGTTTTGTTCTTATTATTTTTTTTTCATTTTTCAGATTTTCATTTTTTTTCAAAATTAACTAAATTATAACCCCAAATTAACCTATTAAAATGATAATTAATCCTACATAATCATTATCACAAATAATTAAAACAAAACTAAATAAAAAATCACCTCAAAATCAAAATTAAAATTAAATGTGCAAATTAAACAATTTTTTTATTTTTCTTTTTATAAAATGACTAATTGTTAATTATATCTTGAAAAATGTCAAATCAACTTTCAAATTCACATGTAACACATTTCTATATTTTTTTACTAATTAAAATGCACAAAAAAAGCAAACAATTAATGGAAAATGCAACAAAAATCCACAAAATTGGAAATAAATAAAAGAAATTATTTTGTTTCAATTAATGGGAGTAATTTAAATAGGGAAAAAATTACATGTTCACATGGTTTATGGCCGAGCGGAGGAGGGTGACCACATTTTCTTTGTTGAGGTTCTTGGTGTCCCTAGCTAATTTTGAGAAGTTGTCTGCTTCAATGTTCTGTGCCCTAGGAATTTGCTCGAGGCAGCATTCGTCAAACTCCGGCATTAGTTTGTGGATTTCCGATTGATACTTTTTTAGTCTCTGCTCTTTGATTTGGAAAGTCCCGGTGACTTGATTCACAACAAGTTGAGAGTTAAAGTGGAGGATGAGTCGTCGGGCGCCGTATTTGAGGGATAACTTCAAACCTGCAATCACAGCTTTGTACTCGACCTCATTTTTAGTCATCTCAGGGCATCGAATGGACTGGCGAATTATTTTGCCTATTGCAACTTCAGGACGAGTCCCAGTCCTGATCCTAAGGCGTTCGAGTTTCCATCGATGTAGAGGATCCAGAGCTCGGTGTCACACCTCCTTTTGGCCCCTACAACCCCGCGAAGGGCTTAGATAAGGGACTTTTTCCAATTAAAGGACAATCGAGACGGGATTTATTTATAAGATTCAGAGTCGCCACTTGGGAGATTTATGGTGTCCCAAGTCACCGGCTTAGAATCCCGAATAGAGGAAAAGAATGACTCTGCTTAACAGTCCGTGAACCAGAAATTCGGGTAAGGAGTTCTGTTAACCCGGGAGAAAGTGAGGCATTCCCAAGTTCTGTGGTTCTAGCATGGTCGCTCAACTGTTATATTCGGCTTCATTACCTGATTTTAAACAATTATGAACCTATGAAAATTTTAATTTTTAGCCGCTATTATTATTATTATTATTGAAGAAAATTGGAACGTCGTTAAAACATGCCTCGAACCACGTCACATAAATGCACCCGTGGTTTTTCACACATTTCAACGTCGTGGAGATTCGGATTTGGGTCACATAAATGTGCACCCGAGATTAAGAAGGTAATATTATTAAACTAGCGCGCCTAAAGCAATTACGCATATTATTAACTTTGCGGGAGGCCATAAAATTTGCTAAATAGCACGTCCCAGATTTCAAGTATCTCAATATAAGCATTTAGAGGGCCGCACAATTTACAGGTTTCGTTGGACGCGACGCACCTTGCTTTATTACTTAAAGGTCAATCTAGAGAAAACTATTATTTTCCATCAAATGCGTATCGAATAAGACCTAATTGATTAATATTGTAAAATTCACGCCCAAAATTATCCTAATAGCTAGGCTTCTGTGCATAATTGAAGGCGAAATGTAAATTGGAACTCTAATTTTGTGTCAGTTCACCAGGTATGCATTAGAAACATTTAATGAACTAAATACTTATATTGTTTGGCCACTCGCAAAATCCAAGCTACAATGAATTCCTATCACCTCGATTAACCTTCTTCAACTGGCGCGTAAGATTCTTGAGATTATTCCATTAACACTTGAATTCCGTACAAAAACGTTACACGTCTAATGAAGGATTAAGAATAGCAGTCATTCAAAGCAAAAGAACACCTTGATTCACAAATAGGTAATAAGCTTAACGTCCCAATCATGCTCAACTTTCAGACTTAAGTGAAAACTAGTAACGGAAACTAAATGAGGCCACCAAATTAAAACACCAAAACCTATGCTTCAATAGACCATTTTCAGACTCTATCTCACTAACTTGACCTCTAGGCCAGCAAATTCAGGGGACCTAAACTTGCACCAAGACAAATGGATTCAAAACAAGTATACATGCAACATATGAAGGAAAATAAAAGCTGCTTGAAGAGAACTAAAACAATCCAACATATCCTAACAAACAAATCAATATACTTAATAAAAGAAACCAGCATATTTCATATTGTCAAAAACCAATTCCAATATGGCTAATACACTATGGTTCCTATTCAGACCTTCACTTTCATGTTAAGAAGGAAACAACATTTCCATCTTTCAGGAGTACTATACTAAATTTGCAAATCCAATTAAGAAACTCACTTATAAACAGCCCTTCCAAACATCCAGAATTATTATAAAAGAATATAGAAAACCCAAAGTTGATGTAAGCTAACTATCTCATGTTCAAACATGCTATGAAAGGTAATAATACTATGAACTAGGTATCAGACTGATGAGGAAGATAATTAAAAAAACAAATAGTCTTCATTTCCCTTCAGACAAACATCCATGATCTTTTCTCACATGCTTAGTTCAGGGGTATGTACCTGGAAGGGGGAAGAAACATAATCAAGTATCTGCGGCCGCGAAAGTAGAGGGTCAGCAGCAGGAATAATCAGATTCAGCAATGGAGACAAATGAAATAAACCCAGGACAAACTGACAGACTTTAAGGAAAGTACAATCTCAAGATATCACGAATACATTAGATCTTCAATTGCTCCTGGGACCCGCAAGGCATCGTTCGGCCTTGCTACACGCTTGTCTGCTAAACCCCTTGGAGGTGACAGAGGGCTTCCATCACTTGACGAACAAAGGTCATGGCGGTGGAAAAGAACATGGATCTCGTCATATCCTCGTAGTGGCTGCACTTTGTGGTGATGTAGTACGCGATCATCCATACTCTTTCCCTTATAGCACCCTTTTCTTGCAATAGTCGCCCAATTTTCTCGGACCTTGCCTCCGGAGTTTGTTCGGCTACCCGATTCAGTTCTTGGAATTGCCATAAATCTATCTCCAACCGTGTTGTTTCTGCATAACAATGTTCTCTCTCGGGTTTGAAGTCCCTAGCTTTCTTGGCCACATTTTTTTCAACCGTGATGACCTTCCTTTTCAATCCAGCAACCTTACTGTCATGCATTTCCTTTAATTGCTAAATCATGCTGGCCCGTTCCTCTGCATTTTTGGCCAATTGTTTCCGAGCCTTTGATAACTCACCTTTTGCTTTATTCAAGTCAACCCCATATTCTGTTACTTTTCGCCATAAATTGTCTATTAGTTTTCATCCTTCCCCCTCATCCACAGAAGCTTGCAAACCATTTTAAAATTGAAGGTCTTTGACTAGTTTTTCCAATTTTCCTATCGTGGCCCTGTACTTATTTTCCTTGGCTAGCTAATCTCATTGTTCTTGTGACGTTTCAGCAAATTCTTGGAGGTGTGGCCTCTTAGCTAGTCTTCCGAACTCTATTTCTTTCTTGTACCAAGCAAGGTACCCTAGTTCAACCTCGCCTTTAGATATGTCGCGTACTTGAATGCCCACCGTCAAGTATCGACATTCGCTCAAAATTTCACGGACGACAGCTTCGGGAAATAGACCATTGGGACTAATCTCGACCACGTGGAGACTAATATCCTCATCCCTGGGAATCATTTGGCACCTCCCTAATTGTATTAGCACCCTGTGCGGAGCATAGGGTTGGATGCTTCATAGACCCATCAAAAGGAAATGAGGTCCGGTGGCTGGCATATACACGATTTCATCCACGAGGGGCCACCCGAACGTCCACTCTATTTGGTTTGCAGTGACAACCCGGAGACGTGACACCCATTCTGTAGCAACCTCAGGTAATCTAAACCCATCAACCCTATGTAGAATTCCTCTATGAAAATCTTTGTTGGCGACCCATAATTCATGAATTGAAGTCGATGGCATAAGTGTTTGATCATCCATATTTGTAACAAAAGGTTACATCCTTCGAAGAAGTCTCCCCCTGCTTTACAAGTAGTTAGAGCACGGAAGATTTCAGATAATATCATGGAAGCGAGCATGCTCTTGGCTTGAGTTATTAAAGTGCTGACAACCCTTGTTATTCGTATGTCAATATTTATGTCCTTCCGCGGAAAAACCAAAATACCCAAGAAGAATACCACGAATAGGAAACACCGGTGTTCCTCCCATTTGAGTTGATTCCATTTGCAACAATATTGTTTTCCGGGTCATTCAATCCCCCGATGTGCCCATACCTCTGATATATAAACTTCGGGGTACAAAAGCCGGCTGATATTTCTGGGTGTGAACCTTCCTGCTAATCTTTAAAGAGTACAAGAATTTGTGTATTGCGATGGCCCTTGGCTCAATCAAGTACTGATTCCTCAGGGGGATCGTAGGGGCTCCAATATATCCAGTTATTTCCTCCAAGGTTGGGGTGAGTTCGAAATCCAAGAAATGGATTACATTGTGAGCCGAGTCCCAGAATGTGATTAATGCCTTTATGATGTCTCCCATCGGGTTAATCTTTAGCAGCTCAGTAAGTCCTCCAAAATGCGTGTTGACCCTGTTTTGCCCCGCCTCCCCCTGGTAATTCCACCACATGTGTTGCTCAAGGAGAATTTTGTTCATGAATGTTATTGGCAAATGCAGATTCGTGCTCATTCTGCACATTTATTAGGGTGATTAAGTAAAAATCAAGATTTATTGGACTAAAAAACAAAATAGATTTTTCAAATGTTTATTTCAAAAAGTAAATCCTGGCATAACAAGCATGACCTTTCAGCACTTCCGGAGGAAGATTTTATGGTTGAGCCTACTACTGGCCTAAGGCGACTGTCTTTGCAAAAACAGCCTTCCGGCACCTTTTTTAAGGTACTCAGCTAATTTTAGAAACAAAACCTGGTTCTTTTGGTAAGATGTAGTTGGGTCCGATGGGGGTTGCCTACGTATCTTACACCCTGTGAGAATCCAACTGGCGTAGTTCAGGCAGATAACACGAACTATTCTTTTGAAAACAATACTCTTTTATTTTCATTGCCAAATAAATAAGCTATATTTAAAACATACTATGACACTAACAGAATAGGGAGTCTCGACCAGCAAGCACATCCCCGGAGGTGAGAAGAGAAGGGTTTCGCAGAAATTCACATACATCTCAGATAATATCAAAGCGGTAAAAGGCAACATTTAGCACATCCAGCACAAACATGTAATAAAATCAGATAATAAACAAAGCCAAATATAACAATTATTCTAAGCTCAAATTCTTGAACCCTGAACCAGAGATTGTGGGTTTGATCCCCAGCAGAGTCGCCAAAGCTGTCACACCTCCTTTTTCCTCTACAACCCCACGAAAGGCGTAGATAAGGGAAGTTTTCCAATTAAAGGACAATCGAGATGGGATTTATATAAAATATTCAGAGTCGCCACTTGGGAGATTTATGGTGTCCCAAGTCACTGGTTTAGAATCCCGAATCGAGGAAAAGAATGACTTTGTTTAAAAGTCCGCGAACCAGAAATCCGAGTAAGGAGTTATGTTAACCCAGGAGAAGGTGTTAGGCATTCCCGAGTTCTGTGGTTCTAGCGCGCTCGCTCAACTGTTATATTCGGCTTCATTACCTGATATTAAACAATTCTGAACCTATGCAAGTTTTAATTTTTAGTCGCTATTATTATTATTATTATTATTTTGAAGAAAATTGCTACGTCGTTAAAACATGCCTCAAACCACGTCACATAAATGCATCCGTGGTTTTTGACACATTTCAACTTCGTTGAGATTCAGATTTGGGTCACAAAAAATGCACACCCGAGTTTAAGAAGGTAATATTATTAAACAAACGCGCCTAAAGCAATTATGTGTATTATTAACTTTGCGGAAGGCCATGAAATTTGCTAAATGGCACGTCCCGGATTTCTAGTATCTCAATGTAAGCATTTAAAGGGCCATGCAACTTATAGGTTTCGTTGGACTTGGCACACCTCGCTTTATTACTTAAAGTTCAATCTAGAGCAAACTATTATTTTCCACCGAATTCATCTCTAATAAGACCTAATTGATTAACATTGTAAAATTCATGCCTCAAATTCTCCCAGTCGCTGGGCTTCTGTGCAAAATTGAAGGTAAAATATAAATTGGAACTCTAATTTCGTGTCAATTTACCAGGTACGTATTCGAACCAATTAATGAACTAAATACTTATATTGTTTGGCCACTCGCAAAATCCAAGCTACAATGAATTCCTATCACCTCGATTAACCTTCTTCAACTGGCTCGTGAGATTCTTGAGACTATTCCATTAACACTTGAATTCAGTACAAAAACGTTACACGTCTAATGAAGGATTAAGAATAGCAGTCATTCAAAGCAAAAGAACACCTTGATTCACAAGTAGGTAATAAGCTTAACATCTCAATCATGCTCAACTTTCAAAATTAAGTGAAAACCAGTAATGAAAATCTAAATGAAGCCATCAAATTAAAACACCAAAACCTATGCTTCAATAGACCATTTTCAGACTCTATTTCACTAACTTGACCTCCAGGCAAGCAAATTCAGGGGTACTTAACCTTGGACCAAGACAAATGGATTCAAAACAAGTATGAATCCAAGATGGGAAGGAAAATAATACCTGCTTGACGAGAACTAAAACAATCCAACCATCAGATCCTAACAAACAAATCGATGTACTTAATAAAAGAAACTAGCATATTGGCATATTTTCATATTGTCAAAAACCAATTCAAATCGGTCTAATACACTATGGTTCCTATTCAGACTTTCACTTTCATTTTAATAATAAGGAAATAACATTTCCATCTTTATGAAGCACTATACAAAATCTGCAAATCCAATTAGAGAAACTCACTTATAAACAGCCCTTCCAAACATCCAAAATTATTCTAAAAGGATATATATAACCCAAATATGCAGTAATCTAACTATCTTCATTTTAAAAACATGCTATGAAATGTAATAAACACTACGAACTAAGCATCAGACTAATGAGGAAGAGATTTTTAAAAAAACAAACAAATAGTCTTCATTTCCCTTCATACAAACTTCCATGATCTGTTCTCACATGCTTAGTTAAGGGGTATGTACTTGAAAGTGGGAAGAAACATAGTCAAGTATCAGCAGCCATGAAAGTAGAGGGTCAGCAGCAGGAATATTCAGATTCAGCAATGAAGACAAATGAAATAAACCCCGAAACCTCAACTGAATAGTAACTTTTAACTAAATTGAACCAAAAACTTTCAAAACCACCAATCCTAAACCCTTTTCCATTGATAAACAAAAACTTTCCAAAGTAAGAAAAACAAACTTCAGAAATTCCAGAATATCCCAATGAAATGTGAAGAGAAATTTTTTTTTAGCTGGCTGATGCCTTTTTTCAGATTCTATTCCCTTGTTCTTGCCTTGAAAGGCAAGAAAAGATTCTTCATACGCAAAGAAAGTAGGGTAAACAACAACTTTCAGCTTTGCACTATTGCCCTTTTACATTTCAAAAAAATGCATTTTCATTTTTGTTTTTTGCCTAGATTATGCTGATCAGTTTTCAAAATTTCCAAAAAAAACCCAAAGTCAGCTTCCAGGAAACTTCCAATTCTGTTACCAAAGAATCTCCTATCTCATTTTCCAAAACTACCCTCAATTGTACTTGTTTTTTCCCTCCCTAGAACCTCATGTTTAACCTAATCCATTACTTGGTTTTGGGCTGTCCAGCCCATAATCAGAGAATTCAAACCAAAACAAAATAGCCCAAACAATCAAACTAATTTGATTCACCCATTAGCACTAAATTTAGAGGTAACCCAAGCGTAGATGCTTTATCGTTTAACCTTAAACCCATGTTAATAGTGAAATGAATTCAACAAATCCCTAAACAAGCTGAAACTATTTCGACCAAATAAAAAGAAGGGAATGGGAATAAAACAACAAATGCTGGCACAATATAAAAAATAGAATTTGAAAGAGAGAGAGAGGGGTGTACCACTTCGACTAACCTGAATCAACGAATTGAAATGACTACCATACGAAGCAAGCAAACGAAATTTGACCAGTTAGGGCACTTTGGTTGGAAAATGACGACTCTTGAAGGGATTGAAAAATGGCATTAATAAATTGTTCTTGGCTAGAACAATTGCTTAATGAAAGTCCTGACTCCGATCGAGGATGACCATTAAGAAGCCAAGCCAGGCTGGTTGACCTAAGGCTTTTGCTCATCTTTCGATCTGAAACTAAAACTGAACAGGTGGGGTTTTGGGGGAGATCATCAACATTTTAATGTTTAGAGGAGTGTGAGGAGTCGGTGGTGAGAATTTAAGGGTGATTTGGAAGTAACTCTACCAGTGACGGCGGAACCGGCGGTCATCTCTTTGAATATTCGAGGAATTTGAGAATGATTCGAGGGACATGTGTTGGATATTTGGATAGAGGAGGTCGATATGCATATATAGTTTTAATTTGGTACGGTTTGGAGACTTGCCGCCGTCGGCAGCGATTTCCGATCGGCGGCGGGAGGCGGAGGGACAGTGGCATTACATTTCTGGTGAGTGGAGTCTGAGATGGTGAGATGGGGGTGAGGGGAAGTGTTTAGATATTTATATATTGAGTGAGGGGGCGTTTCTCAACCGTTGGATCAAGAAAACCTAGACGGCTAGGATTTCTTGATACCAAACAATATCGTTTTGGCTCACAGGGGGTGGACCAGGCGTGGGGGCGGGTTTGGGCCAATTGGGTTTGGGTCAGGTTTGAGGGGTTTGGGCTAGATATTAATTAAAAGATGGCCCAATTTTAACCGTCTTTAATTCCCTTTCTCTTATTATTATTATTATTATTATTATTATTATTATTATTATTATTATTATTATTATTATTATTATTATTATTATTATTATTATTATTATTTAGATTTTGTTAAAACACAAAATTAAAAATAATAAAGACCTACTTTAATTCCAAATTTCATCTAATTATTTTTCAAAAACTAAATCCTATGATAAATTCGAGAATTAAAAGCAAAACAATACAAAAGAACTATTTTTGTTTTTTTCTTTGTTTTCCCTTTTTTCAACTTAAATTCAAATATCAAAAATTAACTCCTAATAAAATTATTCTATCAAATTAAATTAATTAGTTCTAAATGACAATTATCAAAAATAATTAAATGTAAAAGAAAGACTGCAACAATTGCAAAAACTTAAATTAAATGCAAAAGTAAACTATTTTTTGTGATTTTGTACTTTTGTAAACTCCTAATTACTGATTAATTTCTAAAATATGTAAAACTACTCTAAATTCAATGCATACATTTTTGTATTCTTATATGAATTAAATCAATTTAAAATGCACAAAAAAAAAATAAACACAAAATAACGCAATTAATTCCTAAAAATTCAAACAATAAAAGAAAATTCCTAATTTTAAGAATTCTATTAGAATATTTCGAGCGAGGAAAAAAATCACGTGCTCACAATCAGTACGTGTGGAAATGCGAAGCACTTCTTTTTTCACCCCAGTTAATATTTTAGCACTGTAGTCAGCGATATAATCTGCGAGCTCCTGTGATGATGGCGGTTTGCGGTTGGTAGTTTATGTTGTGCTCGCTTATTTCTATGTCCCATTTGGAGAGTGTGCTTGAGAGCTCAGGTTTGTGCAAGATACCTCTCTAGGGAAGGTTTTTACTACCTTTATGGGGTGACATTGAAAATACGGTCTAAGCTTATATGAAGCAACGACTAGTGCCAAAGCTAGCTTTTCCAGGTGAGGGTACCTAGTCTCGGCATCTATTAAACTTTTGCTAATATGGTAAATAGGAGATTGCGTATCTTTGTTTTCATGAACTAATACCCTGCTGACTACGACCTCGGATACTGCCAAATACACAATCAAACACTCACCTAGGTCCACCTTGACGAGCAGTGGCGGTAAGGATAGATACACCTTTAACTTCCTTAGGTCCTTGACGCAATCCTCATTCCATTGCAACCCGTGGTCTTTTCTCAGTACATTGAAGAACTTGTGGCACATGTCTGAGGATCATGAAATGAACCTTAACAAGGCGGCTATTCGTCCTGTCAGCTTCTGTACCTGTTTCTTGCTGGTCGGTAACTCTTGTTTACATTGATGGCTTTGATATGGTGCGAGTTGACTTCAATTCCCCATTATGATACAAGGAAACCAAGGAATTTCCTCGAGGTTATGGCAAAAGCATAGTTCTCGGGATTTAGCTTCATCTCATACTGCCTCAATATCCCGAAGGCCTCTCTTAGATGGCTAATGTGGTCCTCTTTCTTCATTGACTTTACTAGCATGTCATCGATATAAACTTTCATGGATTTGCCAAGATGCTCTTTGAACATCCTGATGACTATCCTTTGGTATGTGGCACTTGCGTTCTTAAGTCCGAACAACATCACTTTATAGCAATATGCTCGTTGGTGAGTGATAAAGGTCGTCTTTTCTTTGTCTTCTTCATCTATAAAAATTTGATTATAGCCGGAGTAGGCATCCAAGAAGCTTAGAAGTTCATGTCCTATTATTGCGTCAATTAGTTGGTCGATGTGGGGCAAAGGGAAGGAATCCTTTAGGCACACTTTGTTTAGGTCGGTGAAGTCTATGCACATTCTCAACTTCCTATTCTTTTTTTCATCGTGAATCTATTGGCGACCTATTGGGGGTACTTTGAGAACCATTTGCAAGTAATTTACCTACCTCTTCGCTGACGGCCTCATTGATTACAACGTTGAACTTTCTTGTCATTTGTCGCAGGTCGGCGTTTAGTCTGTGCATGGCGATATCTTTTGGGATTCTAGGCATATCTGAATGGGAGAAGGCAAACACATCAATGTTGTTAGTGAAGAATTCACGATACTTACCTAGTTCTGAGAGGTCATGACCTATGTAAGCCTTTTTTGTGTTGTCGCATTGTCCTGTTGGACGGGGTCGAGGTCTTCTACAGTTTCCTTGTAGGCTTCTACGATGTCTGGGTCTTTGATGGCCTTTGTTAGTGGGTCGGGCTTGATTCCCGACACAATTGATTGTTATGCTTTCGCACTTGCACCCTTCAACTGTTTGGTGTATGTGCAATCTTGGGCAATCCGATAGCACTCTTGGGCGGTGCATGGCTCACCCCAAATGCTCAATATTCCCCATGGAGTGGGAAATTGAATCACCTAATAGAAACTTGATGGGATGGATCTCATGGCTTGTATCCCTGGTCGTCCTATGATGGAAATATAAGTTGTTTCCTAGTTCATGACACGGAATGTGGTTTCTAACGTGACTCCCCCCGCTAGGACTGGCAGCAATAGTTCTCTGGATGTCTGTTCTACTGCATTACTAAAACCCGATAGTGTTATGCAGCGGAGCCATATTTGCATGACAACTCTTGGGAAAATAATACACACGCCGCTTCTGTCGTCTATCATGATTCTTTTTACATCTGTATCAGCGATGCGTAGAGTTATAACCAAAGAATCATAGTGAGGGAAAGACAAATTGTCGCCATTTAACTTATCGAATATGATATTGTCTTTGATGTCCTCATACTATTCATGGGCGACCGTCCGTTTGAGTTTGTGAGTGGTGATGAACTTTACGTGGTTGATTATGGTGTCATCGCCACTGCTAATGATCATTTGTATGGTGCGTGCTGGCGACGCTGGTGTTGGAGGTCCTTGAGACGGATCTCTCCCCCTGGCAAAGTTGGCTCTTCCTTTGTCACTGAGCACCTCTTTCAGGTACCCTTGATTCAGCATCTGGGCTACTTTCTGATGTAGACCTATGCAGTCTTCAGTTATATGTCCTCTTTCCAGGTTGAAGTCGTAGAGGACATTCAACCTCCTGGTGTTTGGGTTCAATTTTATTTTTGCGGCCATTGCACCTTCATTCCCAGCTTTTCTAATGCGTACACTATCTCTGAAGGAAAAATGCAAAAGTTATGAGTGGATAATAATGGAGGAATACCTCTTTTGCTTCGATAGGATATGGTTTGTTGTGGCACAGTATCTATATGTCTTGGACGGGCGGGTTAGCTATTCTGACATAGGGTTGATGTCTTTCTTAATTGAAACATGGGGATTGATCCCTTTGCCAGTCGTTAAGTCGATCCCTCTTCGCCTCGATCTGTACCGACTTTAGTCAATGAATCAGACCATTCATATCGTCCTTATCTGGCCTTACCTCGGTACAATAGCCATTGTGAATCGCTTCCCATGTGGTGGTTGGGGGGAGGAGTACTTCATGAGCTTGCTGAGCAACTTCTTGGTTGCTTCGCATCCGTTCTTGTTTAACCCATTCTGAAAGGCTGCTACTACCATTCCTTCCAACGCGTTCGATAGGCTCATTCTTACTCTATTGAATCAAGCGAGGAAGTCCCAAAGTCCCTCACCCACTGTTTTCGTGATGGCGAAAATATCGTTGACGCTAGCTTCATCCTTCTTCGCTCCTGTATGAGTGGTAGCGAATTTATTCAACATTTCCTCAAACGTCGATATTGACCGTGCTGGTAGCTGTGAGTACCATGTTAAGGCTCCTCCTGTCAGAGTTTTGCCAATCTTTTTTAGCAGCATGGAAGGTACTTGTTCTTTCGACAAATCATTTCCTTTTACCGCAGTGACATAATGGATCAGATAATCATTGTGGTCCGTAGTTTCTTCTTATATTTTCAAATATGGTGGTGTCTTGAAGGTTTTTGGAATGGGATGAAGAGCAACTCTATTGCTACATGGTTATTCAACGAATCGGTCCATATTGAATTTTGGTAGTAGCTTTGGGGCGCCGATATTTTGTCTATTATTCTTGGTGCTCCTTCATTTGATCGCGGAGTGTTTTGTTCTCGTTTTCTATTTCTTTCATTTTTTAAGATGGCTATGAGTGCACCGTCATCTATAATAGTGGAGTGGTGAGTGTTGCTTGCTTGTGTGATACTTGGATCATTGGTGTTCACTGCGAGTTCTGCAGTGGGTAACTCTTCGACGTTTCCTCGAGGGGATTTCTCGAGTACATTGTTCAGGGAACTCATCAACCATTCCTTTAGCAGCGCTTTGACTGCTGGTGGCGTTTCTTTCACTACAGACGCGGAAGCTTCTATTTCGCGTGAAATTGTTAGATCTCCTTGTTGTAAGAGTAGGATTCCTTCCTCTGGTGTATTCCCGGGCATTGTATTATGGGCATTCTCTCTGCCGGCTTCTTTGAGGAAGTTCAGGAGGTTGTTTGAGACATATGCTATCATCTTTTGTCTCCCTTCTTTCTCCGCCAATGTTAGTGTTTATGGTGTATAAGGAACAGTGATTGTTATTTTCAAGAGCCTAGATAAGAGCTATGATATCAGCTATCAAAATCTCGACAGACGGTGTCAAATTGTTTGACTCGAAAAATATCAAACTTTTTTTGGATAAATCAATCAAAGATGAAGGGGTAAATCGTAGCTAAATATAATGAGCTCTAGGAGGATAATAATAGATGTATATCAATGGCAAAGAGAAGAGAATCGAAAAAATATAGCTCTTACAAGATTAATATTCTTTTTAGACCCCCTTCACAAGACTTCCACTTCCCTTATATACTAAGAAGTCTCCCAATCACAGGCATGACCACCTTATGAAATATTCGAGAAATATTCCCTACATCTATTAATGTACTGATGCTATTATTGGCGCTGCCTATTTTTCCTTGTGTTGCGACCGTACCCGGCCAGGCGTGCTTGTCATTGGTCGTGGTGAATCAAATTTAGACCCATACTGGTCTATAAACTCCTTTCATAAATAGAAAGGTCAAATTTAAAAACTCAGTTCTGATCTATTATTAGGCAATGCAAGTTTTACTCATTTTGGCACTAGCCAGTCGTTTTAATCCAAATTTTGAACTAATCAACCTTGGATATAATTATCTTATTCTAAAAGTACTAAATATTTAAAATATTGACGTTCATACAAAAATAATATGTGCAAATAGTTATTATAACGAGTTAAATTACACCAATATTATCACTTAAATTTTGACTATCCAAATATTTAATTGCTTTTTGGTCCTTTTGCTAATATTCTTCTCTAAATGGGTTAGCAAGTAGGGCGTTTTTTTGGATTTCCCACTCGATGTTTGGTATTTGTATTTAAGCACGATTATATTTAAATTTGTACTGTGTAGGGCATCATTCAACGAGAAGCACTCTCTATCAAAAAAAATTTCATATTAAAGACTCGAACTCGTGATCTCTAATTAAGAGAAAAGCAGCTTCATACGCTGCACCACACCCTTTGGTGGTAGAGCATTTTTCTTAGATTCAGTGAGGTGAGACGATCCTTTCCTAACTTTTAAATGTCTTTCTACACTTCTTAATCCAATCATTTCAAATTAGATAAGGTACTTTCTTTTTTAATTTGTTTCAAAATAAATGATATATTTTTAAATTTTTTAATAATTCAACTTTAAACTCTTCATTTTTTTATTTTACTCTTAGGGGTTGTTTGGTATGAGGTGTAAAAAGGTATAAGGATGGCATAAAAATTTAATACCACCTTAATATTTTGTTTGATTAGTAAACAAGGTATAATTTATCCCGGTATTAATTTTAACATTGGAATAACTTATATCGATATAACTTATACCCGTATAAATCATACCCCTTAATGAATAGGTTTTATAACTACACAAATATCACAGTCCCATAAAATTTTTACCTTAAATTTTTAATACTAAAAGTTTCAATTTTTTTTTTTTAATTTTAGAATCAAATTATCTCATCTAAAATAAAATGGAGAAAGTATTTAATATTCGAATTCTACATCTAATGGAAGGAGGTGGCTTTTCTCGAAGCACCTATCTTCATGGCGAAGATGATATACTGATACACTACTAGTTTAAGCAATAGAAAAGTGCATTACTCCTTTTGGAAAAAAGAAACCAACCATTTTATACTTTACAACCAAAATACTACTACTACTGAAGATATAAATGAAAAAGAATGAAGAAAGGAGAAAAAAGTCCCGATATGGGTGGGAGGCAGCTAGATTTGTAGGCAGTGGCAGACCTACAGGCTCAGGCTCAGAGTCCTAACAAAGGCTAGCTGCTATAATTGGAAATCTACAGCTATGTATAGAACCAATATTGTTCGGTATATAAAATTAAAATAATTTTTGCCACGTCAGATTGTCTGTTATAAATATATTTTATGAATTATTTTAAATGCGTATTCATTTTTTTGAGGAAAAGTTATAGTCCTTATGGTCAAGTTTTTTTGGCAAAAGTATTTTTTTGCTAAATGTATTTTTGGCCAAAAATTGAAGTGTTTGGTCAATTTTTTAGAAGGAAAAAAGTATTTTTGAGGAGAAGAAGAAATAGTTTTTGAGAAACAGAAAAAGTAGCTCAACAATATCTGGCTTCGGACAGATTCAATGATCCTTCAAAAGATCATAGATGGACAATGGAAGCCACCCTGGAATATTGTGGATGCGGTGGAGGAAATCAACATTCTCAAAATGGGGTGTAACTTCAAGATATCTCACATCTTCAGAGAGGGAAACATTCTAGCAGACCACCTTGCAGATCATGCTCTCGACGTTGGTAACATCGAATGTTTTCATTTTTGGGAACTAGATGTCATGAGCAGGAGGATTGTAAATGATGATATGCTACAATGTACAAAACTACGAATAAGAGTTGCAAGAAATTAGGGAAGAAAAGGGAAGGCTCTAAAGGCAACATGTAGATAACTTCTTTCACTAACTTTTCTCTCTTTTTTGCAGCTGGACAGTGGTACAAACCATGTAAGTGTCAACAAACAAGAAATCATAGTTACTTTATCAAAGGTATACAAAAGAATAGAAGAAACATGGAGATTAAGATTTAGAATATTCTGTGCAGACATCACTATGATATTAATTGACACAAGGCTATCTGGGAGGTCAAGTGGAAATATGCAGTTTCTGTGTAACATTTTGTGCGTGATTTTTAGTTATGCCTCACAATAATATTATTGTTAAACTCATGCATAACATGGAGGAACAGAAGTCGAGAGATTGGAATCCCAAGCAAGAAGCACGATGATGTTCAATATGGAATATATTCACACACCTCTATGCTGCTGCTTTGCTATGTAACCACCAGTTAATGCAATACATAACTACATTTCTAGATTGACAGATCAAAATACTTTAAGCAAATACAACAATTGATGCAGCTCAACAATTACATTGGGACACCAACTTTTTTTAATGCATGCATGCTCTTTCGGTCAGCTTTAATTATAGTTTCCATGGGAATCTGTAGTGATACCATGCCTTTTAGAATTCAATATTGAACTTTCTGTCTCAATGTTCCATACTCATTGGAAGACGCATATGTTGGAATGAATCCAAATAAAACACTTTAGCCTTCATATCGAATTACTTGGAATAAAAACAGGAGCGGAAGCGTACCTGAATCCATAAGTGGAAATCTTTAGTCCTTCTTGAAGATTGTCCAAGGTGTGCCTTTGAGAAGCTCCTTGATCCTTCCTCTAAGATTGTCTTGAAGTTTTTGCTTTCACAAGAATATATCCAAGACCAAAAATTGATGATTGGTTTTCCACTTGATATGCAAGACCAAAATGCTCTCTAGTTTCAATGGGAGGAAGAAGAGAATGTCTTGCATTCGTATGGGAACCATAACCCCCTCTTATAACATATGAGTTATGAAACTCAAACGTCATAAGCATGTAACCATGGTTACATGTATGTAACCTTAGTTAGCCCATCATTAACTAAGGTTACCCTTTTGGGTATCTACACATTAGTCCTACACTTTATATGACAATATATTGGCCCCTTAACAATGTCCATAAGACCACCAATTTAGGCCAAACAAAAAGATAGTACATAACATATAATTAATCCATATATTGTTCATATGTATGTAGATATAAGTCCATATATCTAACAATCTCCCACTTGGACGAGATACTCATACATATGTACAAACCTTAGCATTATATGTTACATTATAACCTTATGAGCTCAGAATTGCTATCATAATAAAATTGTCATGAACAATCCGGTCCATCAATCATACCAACATAGGATCTAAGAGCTCTTAGTTACTCTTGCGTAACTAGAACCAACATAGATAGTGTAGGTGTGTAGCATGGAAATAACATAAAGTGTGGTCTGAAATAGAATGTCTATTTCCAACTGGTTCTCTTTATTGAGATCAATCATAAACCTTAAGAGTACATAAAACTTTAAAACTGAATAACTGCAGATATAACCTTAAAACTGAATTACTGAATGTAATGGACAATACATAATTGTATAATACAAACTCCCACTTAAATTCATAATCCTTAACTTATTTGACACCCATGCAAGCAATATGCTCATGAAATACTTTTGGTGTCAATCCCTTAGTGAGCGGATCCGCAATCATGGAGTTTGTACTTTTGTGCTCTATGCACAATTGTCCATTCTGTACTCTTTCTTTAACAACCCAAAATTTGACGTCCATATGTTTTGCTTTCGTCAAACTACTGTTGTTGTTAGCATAAAGGACTGCTGATCTGTTGTCGCATAATTGCCTAAGTGGCTTTTTAATGCTGTCAACTATGCGCAGTCCACTAAAAAAATTCCGCATCCATAATGCCTCATTGGATGCTTCATAACATGCCATGAATTCCGCTTCCATAGTGGAAGTGGCCGTAAGAGTTTCCTTGATGCTTCTCCAAGAGATAGCACCGCCAGCAAGCATGTAAATATAGCCTGATGTAGACTTCAGACTATCCTGACATCCAGCAAAATCGGAATCGTTGTACCCGATCATCTCAAGCTGGTCTGATTTTCGATATGTAAGCATGTAATCCTTTGTTCTCTGTAAGTACATCATGACCCTTTTGGCTGCCTTCCATTGGTCCATTCCCGGATTGCTTAGATATCTGCCTAGCATCCCAACAATGTATGCTATATCAGGTCGTGTACATACCTGAGCATACATCAGACTACCTACAGCCGAAGCATATGGTGTCTTCTGCATTTCCGAAGTTTCAAAATTATTATTTGGGCACTAATTGAGACTAAACTTGTCTCCCTTAGCAACAGGGGTGTTGCCTGGTTTACAATCCTGCATGCCAAATCTTTTAAGAACCTTATCGATATAGCCCTTTTGTGACAGACCGAGAACACCTTTGGAGCGATCTCGTTGTATCTGAATTCCTAATACAAAAGAGGCATCACCAAGATCTTTCATTTCAAATTTCTTTGAAAGAAATTTCTTAGTTTCATGCAATAATGCTATATCATTACAGGCAAGCAGTATGTCATCGACAAATAAAACCAGAAAAATATACTTACTCCCACTGAACTTATGGTATATACAGTCATCAGCAATATTCGGTTCAAAACCAAAAGATGCAATGACTGCATGAAACTTATAATACCATTGACGGGAAGTCTGCTTGAGCCCATAGATGGATTTCTTTAATTTGCAAACCCTTTTCTTTGATTCTTCCGAAACAAAGTTTTCAGGTTGCACCATATAAATTGTTTCCTCAATGTCACCATTGAGAAACATTGTCTTAACATCCATCTGATGAAGTTCAAGATCAAAATGTGCTACTAGTGCCATTATAGTACTGAAAGAGTCTTTCGTTGAAACTGGAGAGACAGTCTCTTTATAATCAATTGCCTTCCTTTTGAGTGTAGCCTTTTGCGACAAGACGAGCTTTATACTTAATGACACTGCCCCCTGAATCCCTCTTGGTTTTAAATATCCATTTACAACCAATCGGTTTAATACCTCCGGGCAATGTAACAAGCTCTCAAACGCCGTTATCGCTCATAGACTTCATCTCATCATTCATGGCATCAATCCACTTTTGAGAGTTAGAACCCTTAATGACTTGACGGAAGTTGATTGGATCATCTTCCTCAAGTCCAATGTCACTTTCTTGTTCTTGGAGAAATATAACATAATCATCCGGAATTGCATTTCTCCTCTCTCTAGGATCTCCTTAATGGCACTTCAGTTTCTTGAGGTTGTTGAGTTTGATTTTCATTAGTAATATCAGGAACTTGATTGGGGAGATTTTAGAGATTGTCTTGAACTGGAGTTGTGTGATCCGTGTCAGGAATGAGAACACCCTGACCAAGATCAACAACTTGAGGGAAAGACACATGTTCTTCCTCAAAGACAAAAATCTCTAATAACTTTATCTCCCCACCCCCCAAACTCAATATCCTCAAAAAACCTAGCATTACCCGTCTCAAAAATAGTTCTAGAAGTGGGATCATAAAACTTAAACCCCCTGGATCTTTCAGAGTATCCAACAAAATAGCTACTAACCGTTTTAGCATCCAGTTTCTTTTCATTCGGCCTATAAAGCCTTGCCTCAGCTGGACAACCCCAAATGTGTAAGTGCTTAATACTGGGTTTATTTCCAGTCCAAAGTTCATATGCGGTTTTGATTGTAGCTTTAGTTGGAACTCTATTAAGAATATAAGCTGCGGTTTTTAATGCTTCTCCCCAGAGTGAGTCCGGCAAAGTAGTACGCCAAATCATACTTCTTACCATATCCTTAAGGGTCCGATTTCGTCTCTCAGCTACACCATTCATAGTAGGACTGCCTGGCATAGTATACTGAGGGACTATCCCACACTCATCTAGGAATTTAGCTAATGGCCCTGGACGTTGTTCACCTGAACCATCATATCTACCATAGTATTCACCACCACGGTCATATCTAACGGATTTAATCCTTTTGCTTAGTTGATTTTCAACTTCAGCCTTATATGATTTGAACACGTCTATGGATTGGGAAAAGAATAAGATATAGGTACCCATAACGAGAGTAATCGTCTATGAATGTGGTAAAGTATTGTTGACCATTCCTACAAGGAGTAGGGAATGGCCCACAAATATCCGTATGTATCAATTCTAAGACATCCATAGCTCTCTTAGCACCTAATCTCGTCTTGTTTGTTTGTTTTCCCTTGATACACTCAACACAAATATCCGAATTTGAGGAATCAAGAGAATCAAGAATTCCATCTGACACAAGTTTCTGAATTCTTTGAATGGATATGTGACCCAAACGTTTGTGCCAGAGTGATAACGAATTCTCATTAGTTAATTTTCTTTTGGTTCCACTTTAACTTGTATGCAAAGTTTCATTATGTGAGGTTATTATATCAACTAAATATAGGCTATCATATGTTGATAAAAGACCGGTACCGATAAGATTTGAATTTTGAAAGAGACTAACTTTATTGTCACCAAATGAACATGAATAACCGGATATGTCCAATTTGGGAACAGAAATTAAATTCCGTCTAAAAGACGGTACAACAAAAGTCTCATTCAAATCTAAATAAAAACTAGTCTTAAACAACAGCCTAAATTTTCCAATAGCCTCAACTTGCACCTTCCTGCCGTCACCCACATAGATGTATCTTTCACCATCATTTGATTTTCGGCAGTTCAGGCAACCCTGCATAGATATACTTATGTGAGTAGTAGCAGCAGAATCTACCCACCAAGTATCCTTAGGTACCGAAAAATTAACTTCAGAACAAACAAGAGAAAGAGATGTACCTTTTTTCGCACGTCAAGCGTGGTACTTGGTACAATCTTTCTTCATGTGATTAGTCCCCTTACAGAAGAAGCAACCTGATTCTGTAGTTTCAACATTATGTTCCTTATTTTGCTTCTTCTGGGGCCTTGCAACCGCAATTTCCTTACCTTTTCTCTTCTTATTATCTTTAGAAGAGGATGCCAAATGAGCACTTTCAGTCATATCTTGCTTTATCCTTTCCTCCTCTTGCACACAATGTGAAATGAGCTCATTAAGAGTCCATTTCTCCTTCAGGCAGTTGTAACTGACCTGAAACTGATTAAAGTGTGCAGGAAGAGAGATCAAAACTAAGTACACAAGCAGTTCCTCAGGTAATTCCAGCTTGAGTGACTTATGTTTCGAAGCAAGATGAGACATTTCCAAAATGTACTCCCTTATGTTCCCCTTGCCTTTATACCTCATGGAAACAAGTTTACTCAAAAGAGTACTTGTTTCTGCCTTTTCGTTTTGTGCAAAAACGCTTTTCAAGGTTTTCAAGGAAAACTTTGGCATTATTTTCATCATTCATAGTGCCCTGAATGATTCTGGAATTTCACGTTTCATGATCATTAGACTCATGCGATTTGAGCGTTCCCACTTCTCCATCTCCTTCTTTTCATCAGAAGAAGATGTATCCTCAAGAGAAGCAGGTTGCTCAATCCGAAGTGCAAGGTCTAGATCCATGCAACCGAGAACTATCATAATTTTCTCTTTCCATTCCTTAAAGTTTGTGCCATTAAGCACAGGGATGCTGTTAATGTTTGCAGATATTGAAGCAGCTGAAGAATTCACTGAATATAGAACAAGGATAACTTAATACATGCTTACAATTACTTGAACTTTAACTTTAGTTTACAGATTCAAAATAGGCAAATCCCATTACAAGATACCTAGCACACCATTGATTTTAGTCTTTGGACAGAAAATCAACTTGTAAGTGGTACTTTTGGTGTAGTAATCAAATATTGACAATAAACTCCTGTCAAATATCAAGCCTTCCTTTGGGCCGACTTAATATTCACATGGAAAACCGAATAATTGTCACATATTTATCACCACAAGCATGTTCGAATTCCTGCCAAATAACAACCTTCCTTTGGGCCGGTGTTAAACGCATGGAAGACTAACACACACAGTCATCTTATACTTCAAAATCAATCAATCTATACAAAAGAGGTTACTTTGGTAAAATAATGTTTCATTTGACTAATTTAAAATATTAGATGCTAAACTAATTAGTTCTTTAAGCCATATATTGAATCTTGATTGAAAATTTACATGTTTTGACATGTAAAATCTGAATATTAATTGTTTTAATCTTAATTAGACAATACAAAATCTGAAGCATGATGGACTAAAAAACAATTAATCTTAAAACTGAATATTAATGTACAAAACATTAATAATTAAAAAAAACTGAATATTAATTGACATATTATTAATGTACAATTAAAAAATCTGAAAACTTAATACTTATAACGTTTCATTAATTATGAAAAACGTTTCTTACATTATGTCCTCATTAAACTGCCAGAAAATAAAACGTTTATGCAATTTATTGCCAGATAATCGATTATCTGAGCCTGATAATCAATTATCTGGGCCTTCTGGAATCTCAAAATTTGCTGAAAAACTAGGATAATCGATTATCCTTTTAGAATAATCGATTATCTTGGCTCTCTGGAATTTCCAATTTTGCTGAAAAATTCCAGATAATCGATTATTTTAAAAATAATCGATTATCCTCAGGTTCTGTTTCAAAAAGTTTTTGATGAACAAAACAGAATAATCGATTATTTCATAAAAATAGTCGATTATTCTGTGCTACTATTTTTGCAAAATTTTGGTCAACCTTTCAAGATAGTCGATTATCTGGATAAGATAATCGATTATCTTATTCTGTCTAACGACTTAATATGGTTTACCACAAGAAACTTAAACAAGAAATCATGTTGATCATCAACCAAAATTATGCAAATTTCAATATTTCAAATCATCTAGAGACAACAAGATATTGAAACACCAAAGTTCATCAACAACATATCATTCATGAAATCATGCTATATCATGGTACTAGAATTTCGTAATCAAAATTCCATTTTAACTTAATCATAAACTTTATATAACATGGATTTCATGAACTTCCAAATAATCCAAATATGAAGGAGGCTCTGATACCAATTGTTGGAATGAATCCAAATAAAACACTTTAGCCTTCATATCAAATTACTTGGAATAACAACATGAGCGGAAGCGTACCTGAATCCATAAGTGGAAATCTTTAGTCCTTCTTGAAGATTGTCCAAGGTGTGCCTTTGAGAAGCTCCTTGATCCTTCCTTTAAGATTGTCTTGAAGTTTTTGCTTTCACAAGAATATATCCAAGACCAAAAATTGAGAATTGGTTTTCCACTTGATATGCAAGACCAAAATGCTCTAGTTTCAATGGGAAGAAGAACAGAATGTCTTGCATTCTTATGGGAACCATAACCCCCTCTTATAACGTATGAGTTATGAAACTCAAAAGTCATAAGCATGTAACCATGGTTACATGTATGTAACCTTAGTTAGCCCATCATTAACTAAGGTTACCCTTTTGGGTATCTACATATTAGTCCTACTCTTTATATGACAATATATTGGCCCCCTTAACAATGTCCATAAGACCACCAATTTAGGCCAAACCAAAAGATAGCACATAACATATAATTAATCCATATATTGTTCATATGTATGTAGATATAAGTCCATATATCTAACAGCATACGGATGGATCGAAGTGCTGTTACATTCACAGCTGGAGCACAGTGTTCAACAACAACCTTGCAATCACCGAGGAGCAACAATAATATTGGAATTCTAGCAAACAACTCAGCTTTTGATGAAGCATGGGAATGTCTCGCATGTTGTCTTGGCGTGCAATTTATTCAGCATTTCGAGAGAATCGCATGACTCTCCATTGAAGTGTAATATTGGATTTCAAGCAAACAACTCAGCTGTTGATGAAGCATGAGAATGTCTCGCATGCTGTCTTGGCGTGCAGTTTCTTTAGCATTTCGAGAGAATCGCATGACTCTCCATTGAAGTGTGGGAACTTTACATTCCATGTCTAAAACATGATTGAAAACACTGCAAATAGAGCAGGCACGCATGATGATCCTTCCGATCTTCACGTTTGGCTTTAATTCTCTTGGAATATCGAGATTATTCGAACAATTGAGTTGGATAATTTCGGCTCAGACGCATGTCTCTCCTCTGAAGTGTGTTGTCTTGGTATGTCTCATTGTGTAGTAATGAATTAGGTTAATTCACACATGCTTAGCCAATTTAGAGTGATGGCGAATTTCAACGTTCCTACATGGGCCACTATTATATATTTCTCAATTCAAATTCATATGTCGCAGCCATGTAATAATGCGATGCCACTCATTACGACCTCTATGGGTAGTATTAGCACTTTCTGCTCATTCTCTTGAGGAAGGAAAGGTGACATCGCACGGGCAGGACGGCAAGTAATGGAGCTAATGCCAATTACGAGGATTGGCATCACATTTTCAATTATAGTTTGCATTTTGTGATACCAAATTTAAGTATATCACTTAACTTTGGTAATAGAAAAAATGTAACTGTCAAATTTTATTTCCTCATTGCGTAAGACTTCTGATCTTGTATTTTCCTCTTTATTTGATTGTTTTAATAATAAAATCCTAGCCCTAGGCGCTTGCCTAGCGGTTTGCCAAAAAAAAAGTAGCTTCTCTCCAAAAGCATTTTTTGAAAAGCACTCTTGAGAAAAATATACTTAAAAGCAGTTTTTTACAGCTTGGCCAAACACAAGCTGCTTTTCACCAAAAGTACTTTTGATAAAAGCACTTTTGAAAAAAAAATACTTCTCAAAATAAGTTAATTTTTTCGGCTTGCCAAAAGGGATATTAGTTACTTTAAGACCAAGTTAAAGCTAGACTTATAGTCTGTTTGGCCAAGCTTTTTCTTGGTCAAAAATATTTTTTTGTCAAATATATTTTTATAAATAAATCAAAATTAAGGTGTTTGGCCAAATGTTTTGAAGGAAAAAAATATTTTTTAGTAGCAATAGAAGCAAATATTGAAAAGCACAGAAAAAAGTAACTTATCTCGCAAGTACGTTTTTGAAAACTATTTTGAGAAAAATACATTTAGAAACACTTATTAAAAGTTTGACCAAATACTAATTGCTGCTACTTTACAAATTGATTAGCCAAACACAACCAAATTTTCATCAAAAGTATTTTTTTTGAAATCAATTCACAAAATAAGCAAAATTTAAAAGCTTGGCGAAACAAGCTATTAATCATTTCAAGACCAAGTTAGTTTTTCTATATAAATAGGTAGCTTATTTCTCTTCTTCAAGAGAAATAATAGTCTTTCTCTGTTCTCTTTGCCCTTCTCCAAAATGTTATTTGTTTAGTTTTATTATTTGTATCACTTAATTAGCACAAGACTACATTGTCTAAAAAACTATTTTTTGAAGACAGGTATTGCTTTTCTTCTCTCTAATCTAAGACTAATCTTACTAAACTTAAATTTGGTGCCCTTAATATTTCAAGCTAGAACTATCGCGGCGCTGCATACTAAAATCCTCTTAGATGCAATAGATTTTGGAGGCACTATCAAGGATAAGATAAAACATCAAACTAAGTTTGTGCTAAAAACATGATATTTTAGCGAGTTCGAAACTTAATTAATAATTAATTAGACAAAAAACACATTTTTAATATTAAAAAAAATTACAAAACTCGGTAATTCGCAGTACTGTACTGCGAATTACGGTAACGGAAAATTCCCATTAATGTAATTCGCAGTATAGTACTGCGAATTACAATAAAGAGGTAAATCGCAGTACTATACTACGAACTAAGAAACAATTTTTTTACTAATGATGTTCGAAGTATAATAGTGCGATTTCATAATTCGCAGTGTTATACTACGAACAACATTAAAAAAATAAGACCCCTTCTTCTTCCTTGGATCGACAGAATTGCTTCACCATTAAAAAACAAATCTGGTCCCCCCCCTCCCTTACTTTCAAAATATTCCGCCAAGCTCAGGTCTTCCTTTCTTCGCGATCGTGGGAATGTCTTCGTGATCATGATGTCTAAGAACAATGCCTCCGCATTTTCCTCTTTGCGACCGCACACAAGCCCGTGTGAACGCAATGCTCTGCAGCCCAGATTCACGATCACATTACCCATACCCGATCACGATAAGCAAATGCGTAGCACTTGGCCACACCTTATTCTTTCTCCAGGGATGCGTTGCCACATCTATGTTCACGTAGCACGACTACCCATAGCACCGCGATCTTGAGCCCATAATTGCGACCGCATAGGACAAATTCACATTCGCTCCAAACAACTCTATGCAATTTCGTACTCCCATTCGCAATTGCGTACAAGGAAACCTGCAATAGCAAATAGCAGCAGCATTAGACTAAGAATCATCTCGGAACCACCCTGAAACATGCTCGAGGCCTTCGAGACCTCAATAAATAATACCAACACGTCAGAAAATGCATTAAGAACTTGTTCGAGGTCTCCAATCACATTAAGCTACACTAAAATCACGAATCACAACCCAATTCAAATTTAATAAACTTTAGAACTTTAAAATTCTTCGTTCGATGTCGGAACCTATCAAATTACGTCCGATTGACCTCAATTTTCACACACAAACCACATTCAACATTACGGACCTACTCCAACTCCCAGAATCAAATCCAACCTCGATATCAAAAAGTCCACTTCTGTTCAAACTTCAAAAAACCCTTTAAATTTCTAAATTTAGCCAAATGACCCTAAAATGATCTACGGATCTTCGAATCCACATCCAGATGCATTCCCAGTACCAGAATAACCATACAGAGCTATTCTCAGTCTCGAAATACCAAAAGGACATCCATGAAATTGAAATAAACTTCACCGAACGCTGTGCTAGAGCTCAACACGACCAATCAGATCGTTACACTTATTATTATTATTATTATTACTATTATTATTATTATTATTATTATTATTAAAATTATTATTATTATTATTATGGATTGGGTTGCGTACTGCAAAATGCCTTATTTCACTAATTATTATTGTGTATCGGGCTGCACGACACATCATGCGATGTTGACTTTTGGTTAGCGCTTGAGAAGGATCCTTCCCTCTGAAGTCTGACATACCAGTAGTGAGCACAGACACAATGGTTACACATGTGCTCTGGTGAGGGGCTTATGAGCCAGCCACCTATACAATGTTGAGTTATTTTATATATGTATGGTGAAGTAGGCATTTGGGCAGGTAACTTGAGTATGTTAAGAGTGATAGTACTTGGAGATATCATCATGCAATTATTCATATGGCATGCATATTTGGTATGCAGGCATAGAGATGCATTTTTCTCATGTTAGACGGTAACATGACATTTATAATTTGACATGTATATTTGACATTGTGATGACCCTTCATCACTTATTTTGAAAGAAAATTTTGCGTTTGAGGCCTTCAAAACCTCTTTTAGCATCACCTTGATTTGCTTGCACAGTCTGGGCATGTAGCCAGAAAGCCTATATGTGAAAATTTTAAAAATGATAAATTTTGATTGTAAAATGAGTTAGTTTGACTTCGGTCAACATTTTGGATAAACGGATCCAAACCCGTAATTTGACGATCTCGGACGGTCTATAGGAAAATATGGGACTTGTATGCCCGGAATCGAATTCCAAGGTCCCAAGTCTGAGAAATGAATTTTAGAAAGAATTTTTTTTTGAAATAATTAATGGCTTTGAAAGTGAAATATTATGTGAAACCTATTGTATCAGGCCCATATTATAGTTCCAGAGCCTGGAACAGGTTCATTACGATTTATACGTGTTTTCGGTAAAGTTTGGCAAGAAACAGAATTCATTTGACGTGATTCAAACCTTAAATGCAAAAATTTTATGTTTAAAGAAGTTTTGAGAAATTTCATTGATTTTGAGGGTTTAATTCGATTGTTATGATATTACTATGGTGATTTGATTATACAAATAATTCCGTAGGATTTTTTTGAGGTTGTGTGTATATTTGGTTTGGAGCTGCGAGGGCTCAGGTGAATTTTGGATAGGTGTCGGGGAGTTTTTAGACCTCAAAAATATGGTGCCTTAGCATTTTTCCGGTGTCTGGTGTGTAGTACTATGCGATCGCATAGGTACATTCGCGATCACATAGCACAACGTAGGGGAAAAGTCTGTTGCACTATGCAAATCACATAATTATAGTTGCGACCACATAGGAGAATAGAAAAGCTGGAGGAGGGGGGAGTGTTGGGTAGTTTAGCTTGTGCGAGTGCACTTGTTCCCTCGCGATCACGGAGAGTGGAGTTCAGTAAACTATGCGATCGCATTTCCTCTCTCGCGGTCGCATAGGTATAAATTCGCCAGCTATTCTTTTTAGTCCAAAAACGAAACCCACACGGGATTTCCACGATTTTTTGAAAACTCCTTCTTATCCACACCTCTTGTGCGATTGTTGAAGAACTTATTCACCATAAACTCTTAGGTAAGTGATCTTTGACTTGTGTTCTTCCATTTTTATCAATACCAATTAGGTTTATAGTCCTAAAACATGAGAATAAGGGTAGAGAATTAGGGATTTGGATAGAGTTAGAGCTTTTTCATTATTTGGGTATTTGACCTCATTTTGGGGTTGGATTTCAAAACAAGTTATATATTCGGGCTCGTGGTTGAACGGGTAATCAAATTTGGTCTGAACCTCGTGTTTTGACCGAGTGGGCATGGGTCGATTTTTGACTTTTTAGGAAGAATGATGGGAAAGCTATAATTAAGCATTGGAATTTAACTGTTTAGAATTGATTGATGTTATTAAGTCAATTATGACTAGATACAATGGATTTGGAGCAAAATTCAAAAGGAAAAATGGTGCTTGAGGCCTGAGTTAGCCGTGAAAGTTCGGGGTAAGTGTTTGTTCTAACCTTAGCTTGAGAGATTAGAAGCCGATTCCTATTTGCTATGTGATATTTGTTGAGTGCAACGTATGTCATGGTGATGAGTATCGATACATTGGTGTCAAGCATGCCTGTAAGTCTTATATTGTAGTTATTATGACTTCGTGGTATTATTCATGCATTGATTGATGATTTCTATTGTTGGGTAAAGTTTGTGGAATTGATTGTGATACTTAAACTTTGAGGAGCGTTGGCTGAAGTTGTATAATGAGATGGGAAAGTAAAAGTGATAATTGAGCCTTTTAGAGCATTGGCTCGAGTTATGAAGTGAATTGTGAAGTAAAGGTGAGAAGGAGAAGAGACAATTATGTTTTCTCCCTTGCTGGGATATTGTTGCCTTATTTGTTATTTTTCTTGCCATGATTCTTATCGTAATTTCGTGTATTCCCTTTCCCTCTTGCTTATGGTTGTTGTTTTTAAGGAAGAGTGTTAAAGCACAAAGGGTGATGCGGTTTGTTGTTTTTGTAAGGCAGAGTGTTAAAGCAGAAAGGGTGATGCCATGTCGCACGATATACCATTTTGTGCCTATTATACTGATTCATGGCAAGGAGTAAAAGCACGAAGGGTGATGCCTTGCCGAACGATATACCATTCCGGGCCTATTATGTTTATATCATGGTGAGGATGAGTGTTAAAGCATGAAGGGAGATTTCGTGCAATTTATATTTATTCATATGGAGAGAACGAGAGTAAAAACACGAAGGGTGATGCCGTGCACTTGTCCTTGATTTTCCTGATTCTTGTTGATAATTGAGTTATGTTGTCCTTTATGTTTATTTACTGATTTTCTGTCGATACTTGATTTTATTTTGATGTTAATATTCCCTTACCCTATTTGACTTGTGATTGTTTCTTGGGTGAGGAAGAGTGTAAAGCACGAAGGGTGATGTCGTGTACTGTTATGGTGAGAGAGTGTTAAAACACGAAAGGTGATGCCATGTATTGTTTTGGTGAGAGAGTGTTATAGCACGAATGGTGATGCGGTGTACTTGTCATTGATATTGAGTTATGGTTTCTCGACATTTAATTGTTGGTTTCCTATTGATACTTGTTAGACCCCGCAACATGATTTCCCCTTCCTATTTTTAATTGAATTGTAGTGATCCTAATATTTATTTGTTGTTCTATCGTTACTATTCAATGTTTCCACACAGCATGTTCCCCCTCCCATATTGGACTGTATATTACTATTCTTATTTTTGTATATAGTTAAATTACATCGGTTTATTTGGTAGTCTGGTCCTAGCCTCATTGCTTTGCCGAGGTTAGGCTACACACTTACCAGCATATGGGGTCAGTTGTCGTGGTACTACACTCTGTACACTTTTGTGCAAACCCCAGTGTTGTAGACTTCATACTGCAATGGGATTGCTTATTCTTTTTCATTAGGTGGCCCGAGGTAGTTTTGCAGGAATCTACAGGCCTTGACGTCTCCTTCTAACTACTATTCTTGTTTCTTTCATGCATTTCTAGAAATAGCATTGTATTTATTTCTTTCAGACCTTTATTTGAAGTATTTTTAAACAGTCAGTGAAACTGCGACACCAGTTTTGGGTAGTCGAGACTCAAACGGTTGTATTAGAAGTTCATGTTTAGATAGCTTATTGTTTTTCTTCCGCTTATGTTAAATTCTGCTATTTAAATGTTATTTCTTCGTAATTGGTAAAGAATATAAATTGGGTAAAAAGGTAAATTATTCAAATAGTTGGCTTGACTAGCTCACATTAGTAGGCGCCATCACGACTCCCAAGGGTGGAAAATCCGGGATGTGACAAGTTGTTATCAGAGCTCTAGGTTACATGGGTCTCACAGTTCATGGACAAGCTTAGTAGACTCTGAGGGATCGGTACCAAGACGTTTGTACTTATCCCCTAGAGCCTATATAGGAAAAACTTCACATCTATTCTTTCCTGTTGTACGATTTTGATCTCTCTATGCTAAATTAAAACCTCTACTCTTGTCCTTTCGCGAAAGGTGAGGTCACGTACCGCTTCTTCAGCCAAACAACAGCACAGATCGGTGATAGATCAGCTACGTCTTTGGAGGCTTTGTGGAGTTTGGATAGGTTTCACCAAGCTCTTCACTACTACTTTCAACGGTACATGTTTTAAGGATCCCCAAGATTATCTAGAAAACTGCCATGAGGTTCTTAGGAACATGGGTATTGTGGAGACCAATTGGGTCAATTTCGCTACTTTGCACTTTTCTGGATATGCCATGACTTGTTGGAGAGATTATTGTTTGGCTAGAACAGTTAGGTCATCAACATTGACTTGATAATAGTTTACGCAACTATTTCCGGAGAAGTTTCTCCCAATCACTGAGAGAGAGAGAGTGAGGTGGTTCATTGAGGGACTCGTCTAGCCTTCTCAGTTAGCTAGAGGTGGAGGTGGAGGTATTATAGGTGGACGTACAGATGCTAGAGGTGAAGGTAGAGGTATTAGATGTGGAGGCCAGCCAACAGCAGGCCATCCCAGAGATGTAGTTCAGGGTGGTGGGGCCCATCCCTAATGTTATGCTCTTCTAGCTAGGCATGAGATTGAGAATTTTGATGTAGTTATCGCGGGTACGGTTATAGTTTGTGATAGAGATGGTTTAGTGCTATTTGATCGAGGATCTATACTCTCGTATATGTCATCTTATTTTTCACCATATCTTGTCATGCCTAGTGGTTCTTTTAGTGCTCCTGTTTATGTGCCTTCACCGGTGGGTGATTCTATTATAGTAGATCGAGTCCATCGTTCATGTATAGTTATGATTCGGGGTCTTGAGACTCGTGTAGATTTGCTTCTTCTAGACATGTTCAATTTTAATGTCATATTAAGGATGTACTAGTTATCACCTTACCACACTATCTTGGACTATCATGCTAGGACTGTGACCTTAGCCTTACTGGGTTTACCTCGTCTAGAGTTGAGAGGGACTCATGGTCATTCTACCCGTAGTGTTATCTCTTATGTGAAGGCTCGACGTATGGTAGAGAAGGGTTTTTTGGCCTATTTGGCATATGTTCGTGATTCTATTCCTTCTATTGATTCTTGAGGTATTCCCTTTAGATTTGTCGGGTATGCCACCCGACAGGGATATCAATTGTTTCATTGATTTGGCTCCGAGCACTCAGCCCATTTCTATTTTGTCATATCGTATGGCGCCGACTGAGTTGAAAGAGTTGAAGGAGCAGTTACAATACTTTATTAAAAAGGGTGTCATTACACCTAGTGTATCGCCTTGGGGTGCGCCACTGTTGTTTTTAAAGAAGAAGGATGGGTCCATGAGAATGTGTATTGATTACTGGCAATTAAATAAGGTTAGGATCAAGAATAAGTATCCATTTCCGAGGATTGATAATTTGTTTGATTAGCTTTAGGGTGCCATGGTATTTTCAAAGACTAACTTGAGATCTGGCTACCATCAGTTGAGGATTAGGGCATCCAATGTCCCTAAGACAACTTTCCGCACTTGGTACGGGCATTATAAGTTCTTGGTAATGTCATTCCGGTTGACAAATGCCCTAACAATTTTTTTGGATTTGACAAACCGAGTGTTCAAGCCTTATCTAGATTCGTTCGTCATAGTCTTCTTGATGATATTTCGATATATTCCCACAGTCGGGAGGAGCATGATAAACACCTTCAAGTGGTTCTTCAAACTTTGAGGGATAGTTAGTTGTGTGCTAAGTTTTCAAAGTTTGAGTTCTAGTTGAGTTCAGTTGCATTCTTGGGTCATCTTGTATCAGCAGAGGGTATTAACGTTGATCCGAAGAAGATTTGGGCAGTCAAGAACTGGCCTAGACCATTCGGAGTTTCTTGGGGTTGGTAGGCTACTATCGTCGGTTCATGGAGGTGTCTCATCTATCACAGCCCCGATAACCAGGTTGACCTAGAAGGGTGCCCAGTTCAGGTGGTCAGACGAGTGTGAGGCGATCTTTCAAATGCTCAAGGCACCTTTGACCACGACATTATTGTCGGTTCGGCCCACAGTATCAGGGCTTTATAGTTTATTGTGATGCAGGATGTTAAGGTCATTAACTATGCTTCGCGATAGCTGATGATTCATGAGAAGAACTTGGAGTTAGCAGCCATTGTCCACACATTAAATATTTGGAGTAATTAGTTATATCAGGTGTCATGTAAGGTGTTCACTAATCACAAGAGTCTTCAGTATTTGTTCAAGCAACAAGGGTTAAATTTGTGGCAGAGAAGGTGGTTGAAGTTGTTGAAGGACCATGATATCACCATCTTATATCATCCGGGGAAGGCCAGTATGGTGGCTGATGCTTTAACTACAAAGTCAGCCAGTGTAGGTAGTGGTGCTTATATTCCAGTCGGTGAGAGACCGCTTGCTTTGAATATTCAGGCTTTGGCTAATCAGTTTGTGAGGTTGGATGTTTCTGAGTCCAGCCGTGTGTTAGCTTGCACAATTGCTCAATCATCATTATTCGAGCGTGTTCGAGATCGGCAGTATGATGATCCTCATTTGTGTGTCATTAGAGACACAGTGAAGCACGGAGGTGCCAAGTATGTTACCTTAGGAGATGATGGTGTTTTGAGATTGCAGGGTCGAATTTGTATGCCTAATATGGATGGGCTTCGAGAGTTGATTTTAGAGAAGGCCCATAGCTGCTGGTACTCTATTCATCTGGGCGTCACGAAGATGTATTGGGATTTTCAAAAACATTATTGGTGGCGGATAATAAAGAAGAATATCATTGCATATGTGTCTCGGTGTTTGAATTGCCAGCAGGTTAAGTACGTGCATCAGAGGCTCATTGGTTTATTTCCGATGATTGAGATTCCCGAGTGAAAATGGGAGCATATCATCATAGAATTTGTTGTTCGACTCCCACAGATTTAGAGGAAGTTCAATATAGTGTGAGTTATTGTTGATAGGCTGACCAAGTCAGAGCATTTCATTCCTGTGGCAGTCTTATATTCTTCCGAGAGGTTAGCTGAGATCTATATCTGGGAGATTGTTCGCCTTCATTGTGTGCTCGTGTCTATCATTTCGGATCGAGGTATGCAGTTTACCTCACATTTTTAGAGAGCAGTTCAGTAAAATTTGGACACAAAAGTTGAGTTGAGCACAGCATTTCATCCTTAGACGGTCGGGCAGTCCAAGTTGACCATTCAGATTTTGGAGGATATGCTTTATATGGTAGGGAATATCGGTCTCTGGTTGGATGGTTTTAGCCAGGAGAGGATCAATTGTTTGGTATGGATCTGGTTCAAGAGGCCTTGCACAAGGTAGTATCATTCATGATAGGCTTCGTGCAGCCCAGTCTAGGCAAAAGAGTTATGCCGACCGCATGGTTCGTGATTTAGCATGCATGGTTGGTGAGCAGGTATTTCTTCGAGTGTCGCCTATGAAGGGCATGATGAGATTTGGTAAGAAGGGCAAGCTTAGCCTTAGGTTCATTGGCCCGTTTGAGATTCTTGATCGAATGCGAGAGGTGGATTATAGACTTGCATTTCCACCGAGCTTATCAGTCGTGCATCCAGTGTTCCATGTGTCCACACTAGAAAAGTATCATGGTGATCCATCCAATGTGTTAGATTTCAGCACTGTCCAGTTGGACAAGGACTTGTCTTACAAGGAGGAGCCGACAGCTATTCTAGACCGACAAGTTTGTTAGTTGAAATCGAAGAGTTTTACTTCTGTTCGTGTTAAGTGGAAAGGCCAGCCATCTAAGTCATCGACCTAGGAGTCCGAGTCCGATATACGGAGCCGTTATCCCCATCTTTTCCCTAACTCAGGTACTTCTTTCTTCTTTCCATTCGAGGATGAATGGTTGTTTTAGTGGTGGACAATGCGATGATCCAAAAGGGTCATCACTTATTTTAAAAGAAAATTCTACGTCATGAGGCCTTAGAAACCTCTTTTAGCATCACCTAGATTTGCGTGTGTAGTCCGGGCACGTAGCTAGAAAGCTTATATGTAAAAATCTGTGAAAAATGATAAATTGTGACTGTAAAATGAATTAATTTGATTTCGGTTAACATTTGGGTAAACGGACCCGGACCCATGATTTGACGGTCCCAGAGGGTCCGTAGGAAAATATGGGACTTGTATGCCCGGAATCGAATTTTGATGTCCCAAGTCTGACAATGAATTTTTGAAAAAAATTATTTTCTAAAAAATATAAAGTTTTTAAAAGTTAAATATTATGTGAAACCTATGGTATCGGGCCCATATTATGGTTCCAAAGCCCGGAATAGGTTCAATATGATTTATATGTGTTGTCGGTAAATTTTGGTAAAAAACGGAATCTATTTGACGTTATTTAGACCTTAAATGTAAAAATTTGATGTTTAAAGAAGTTTTGAGAAATTTCATTGATTTCGAGGTTTAATTCGATGGTTATGATGTTAATCTGGTGATTTGATTACATGAATAAGTCAGTGTGATGTTTTTGACGTTGTTGTATATTTGGTTTTGAGCCACGAGGGCTCGGGTGAGTTTTGGATAGGTGTCGGGGAGTTTAGAACTCAAAATCTGGTGCCTTAGCAGTTTTCTGGTGTCTGGTGTGTAGTACTATGCGATCACATAGGTTCATTCGCGATCATATAGCACATCATAGGGAGGGGGGGCTGGGTAGTTTAGCCTGTGCGATCGTACTTGTTCCCTCGCGATCGCGGAGCATAGAGTTCAATGAACTATGCGATTGCATTTCCTCTCTCGCGGTTGCATAGGTATAAATTTGCCAGTTTGTTTAGTCCAAAATAGAACCCACACATGATTTCCATCATTTTTCATAAACTCCTTCTTCTCCACACCTCTTGGGTGATTTTTTAAGAACTTCTTTACCATAACCTCTTAGGTAAGTAATCTTTGACTTGTTTTCTTCCATTCAACAACCATTAGGTTTCTAGGCCTAAAACATGATATTAAGGGTAGAAAATTAGGGATTTAGGTAGAGTTAGAGCTTTTTGATTATTTGGGAATTTGACCTCATTTTGAGGTCGGATTTCAAATAAATTATATATCCGGGCTCGTGGTTGAATGGGTGATCGGGTTTTTGTCCAAACCTCGTGTTTTGACCAAGTAGACCCGAGGTCGATTTTTTTGACTTTTTGGGAAGAATAATGGGAATGCTATAATAAAGCATTAGAGTTGAACTGTTTAGCATTGATTGATGTTATTAAGTTGATTATTTCTGGATATAATTTATTTGGAGCCAAATTCAAGGAAAAATGGTGCTTGAGGCTTGAGTTGGCCATGGAAGTTCGAGGTAAGTGTTTGGCCTAACCTTAGCTTGAGGGATGAGGACTCGAGTCCTATTTGCTACGTGATATTTGTTGAGTGCAACGTATAGGCATGGTGACGAGTATCTATATGTTGGTGTCAAGCATGCCCGTAAGTCTTATATCATGGTTATTATGACTTCTTGGTATTATTCACGCCTTGTTTGATGATTTCTATTGTTCGGTTAAGCTTTTAAAAGTAATTGTGACACTTAAACTATGATGAGCATTGGATCAAGTTGTATAATAAGATGTGAAAGTAAAAGTGATAATTGAGCCCTTTAGAGCATTGGCTCGAGTTTTCAAGTGAATTGTAAATTAAATGTGAGAAGAAGAAGAGATCATTATGTTGCCTCCCTTGCCGGGATATTGTTTCTTTATTTATTATTTCCCTTTCCGGATTGTTATCGTAATTTTGTTTATTCCCTTTCTCTCTTGCTTGTGATTGTACTGGGTAAGGAAGAGTGTTAAAGAATGAAGGGTTATGCAATGCATTATTTTTGTAAGGCAGAGTGTTAAAGCACAAAGGGTGATGCCGTGCAGCAAAATCACGAAGGGTGATACCGTGCCACACGATGTACCATTCCGTGCCTATTATGTTGATTTTATGGTGAGGATGAGAGTAAATGCATGAATCGTGATGTCGTGCAATTTGTATTGATTCTTATGGTGAGAACGAGGATAAAAACATGAAGGGTGATGCCGTGCACTTGTCCTTGATTTTCCTGATTCTTGTTGATAATTGAGCTATGTTGTCCTTTACGTTTATTTATTGATTTTCTGTTGTTACTTGATTTTATTTCAATGTTTAGATTCTTTTATCCTATTTGCCTTGTGATTTTTGCTTGGGTGAGGAAGAGTGTAAAGCATGAAGGGTGATGCCATGTACTGTTATGGTGAGAGAGTGTTAAAGCACGAAGGGTGATGCCATGTATTATTTTGGTGAGAGAGTGTTAAAGCGATGTTATGCACTTGTCTTTGGTAATTGAGTTATGGTTTCTCTACGTTTAATTGTTGGTTTTCTATTGATAGTTGTTGTACCTCGCAACATGATTTCCCCTTCCTATTTTCAATTGAACTGTGGTGATCCTCATATTTATTTGTTGTTCTTACGTTACTATTCGATGTTTTCATGCAGCATGTTCCCCCCTCCCATATTAGACTGTATATTACTATTTTTCTTTTTGGATGTATCTAGTTAAATTGAATAGGTTTATTTGGTAGTTTGGTCCTAGCCTCGTCACTGCTTTGCCGAGGTTAGTCTAGGCACTTACCAGTATATAAGGGCGGTTGTGCTGATACTACATTCTACACTCTTTTGTGCAGAACCCAGTGTAGTAAACTTCGGACCGTAATGAGATTGTTGATTCTTCTTTGTTAGGCAGCCCGAGGTAGTCCCGCAGGCATTCGGTGGCCTTGGCGTCTCCTTCTAACTACCATTCCCGTTTCTTTCATGCATTTCAAGAGACAGTGTTGTAATTATTTCTTTCAGACCTTTATTTGTAGTATTCTTAGATCGTTTGTGAAACCTTGACACCAGTTCTGGGTATTCGAGATTCAAATAGTTGTATTAGATGTTCGTGTTCAGATAGCTTATTATTTTTCTTCCGCTTGTGTTAAATTCTGTTGTTTAAATGTTATTTCTTCATAATTATTAAAGAATATAAAATGGGTAAAATGGTAAATTGTTCAAATAATTATCTTTCCTAGCTCACATTAGTAGGTGCCATCACAACTCCCAATGGTAGAAAATTCGGGTCGTGATAGAGATGTAGACATAGAGATGTGTACTCCTCAAACTATGAGGTATATGATAATTGACGGCTTGACATGCATATTGATACGTTGGTGTAAAGATGTACTTTCCTCATTCTAATTGATAAATGAAAAGTCTTACTTGATGTTGTAAATTGGCAAAAACACAGTTGTTTTGATAAACTCATGTTTTGTTGATTCCATCAGTAAGATTTAGACTTGTATTGTTATACTTGAAAATCATGTCTACTTTTTCATATTTGTGAATAAGATTATCATTGTGTCTCTTGAATTATGTACCTTTACTGTCTTCACTATATTGTTGTGATATGTTATTGGTTGTTGGTGATGGGAATTGACCTTCTTCTAAGCTCGCCATTACTTTCAACCCGAGGTTAAGTTTCTTGCATATTTAGTTACATGGGATCGATTTTACTCATACTACACTTTTGCACCTTGCGTGCTAATCATGGAGCCGATGTTGTTGTGTATGGCGGGAGTTAGCAATGAATGTGTACATGCATTGTGGTTACAACTACCACTTCCCCTTGTTAGCTTTAGATTTGCAATTCTGTTTATGTATATTTCGAACAGATAATGTATTTATTTAGTACCATCTTTGTAAATTCTAAGTCTTAAAAACTTAGAATTTTTACTACCATTCATTGGAAGTTTGTATAGAAATTAAGTTATTTTACTCATTTACTCTTATTATTCTCATTTAAGTTGTGTTGATAGTAAATTGGCTTACCTAGTGGGTTGTGCTTGGTGCCATCAAGACTAGATAGATTTTGGGTCGTGACAAACATCATGTTTAAATAACTGTTTTACTGCACCATGTGTTATGAAAATATGTCTTCTTTTCCCATTATACACACTATTTTTGGCAATTGCAATTGTCGCATGTGAGTCACATTATAGAGAAACTTGTGAAGCTTGTCTTTCCTACAAAGACACGCTCGCTAATAAGTTTCTCAGCCATTCGGCTTCTTGCACTACGAGCTTAAGAGAAATGAATTCTGACTTCATAGTAGATCATTCTATACAAGTCTATTTTGAAGACTTCCATGAAATAATACATGTACCGAAAGTAAACACATAGACACTAGTACAACTAACTTTATCATTGTTAGTAACCCATTTTGCATAAAAAATTTCTTCAAAAAAAACATGAAGTTTATTAAAAAGCAAATATCAATCCATAGTACCTCTCAAATGCTTTAGCAAACGTGGAGAAGTATTCCAGTGTTCACTATTGGGGTTATGAGTTTACCTTCTTAATCTACTAACGACACAATATATATTATACCGATTATTATCCTATGAAATATTACAGTACTAATTATCTTAGTTTATTAGTTTGAGAAACACTAGGTTCTTTATTTTTTCTCAAATGTATGCCGGGATCATTAGGAGTTCTCATGGGAGCTACATCAAAACCATTAAATCTTTTCAATATTTTCTCAATATAGTAAGATCTTTGAAACAATGAAAAACCATTATAAGATCTTTGGATTTAATCCATAAAATCATATATGCTTCTCCAATATCTTTCATTTCAAATTTTGAAAACAAACAGTTCTTAATCTTATTATCAACATTCACACCCTAAAAGATTAACATGTCGTCTATATACAAACATATAATCATACAATCTGATGCAATTATGTTGGAATAAGCACAGGTATCAGATGCATTGACAACAAAATCATTATTCATTAATGTGATATTAAACTTTTCATACCACTGCTTAGGTTCCTACTTTAGAACATATAAAGACTTTCTCAATTTACATACTGTATTCTCATGTCGTTTGATCACAAACCCCTTAGGTTGAGCCATATAGATCACTTCCTTTAAATTACCATTTATAAAAGTTATTTAATTGCTCATTTCATATATCAGTAAATTATGAATAGCGGTTAAAGCAACAAGAGTTCTCCTGGTCGCTATCATAGTCACAGGAGAATAATTGCCAAAATAATCAATGTCTTTCTTTTGGATAAAACCCCTAACAGAAAGTCTAGCCTTATATTGATTAATGGTACCATCTGGTCTCATATGTTTCTTAAATTCCACTTGCTACTTGTAGGTTTACAACCTGTAAACAAATGAAACAAGTCCCTAGTGTGATTAGAAATTATATAGTTTAATTCACTTTTAATGTACTCTTTCAAAACATTAGCATCTATTGATATCATGATTCATCATTCAAAACATCAAGATCATGATTTTTAATCAATAAAGTAGTGATAAAGATAGGACCTAATCTAGCTCCAGTTCTACATCTCTTACTTCTACTATGTTCATTTTCATACTTACAAGTAGTAAAAATAGAAGAACGCACAATATAAGAATAAAAAGACATAGATGTAAAAGCATTATTAGCAGCATCACTAAGCACGTCATTTTTAATGGAAAATCATGCTAAAAAAATTTTGCTTCTCTAAATTCACAAATAGAATTATCATTCAAAGACGTAAATATGCATCACTTTTTTTCACATAACCATTGCTATGAGAAAATATTTAAATATACCCTTTGTCATAATTTGGGTCTAAATATACCCCTGCCGTAACACTTTTGGGTCAGTTATAGCCATGTGCAAGATAGAAATCCAATTCTATGTAGCATTGATATTTGACGAGGTGGATGACACACGACACGCCACCTCAGCATCCCTAGTCCTTATATAGAAGATTAAAATTTGAAATACAATATTTTTGTATGGTTGCAGTAATAGTGGCAATACGGGTGGGGACGAAATTTTAGTGGTGGAAAAAAAATAGAAGGAAGGGGTAAAATAACTTAGGGGCGCTAAGTTGGCAATACATGTGGCATCCACCTCATCAAATGTCAGTGCCATTTGGAATTGGATGTCCACTTTGGAAAAATGTAATAAAAAGGGGTATATTTGAGCCAGTAGTATAATGACAGAGGTATATATGGAATCTAAGTATAACAAAGGGTTCATTTAAACATTTTCTAACAGTACAAAGCTATATTTGACCCTTTTTCGATAAAAATAACATAAAAAATCTTGGGTTCAACAATTACTTGTTTAAAATCAGGTAGACCAAACAGCCCCACACTTTTAGAATTTCCAAGTTAGGAAAACCCTTTTCATAACTCATGAAGTTTTATCAAACTTTTCATGAGGAATTTTATTAACAACTTAACATGTATATAAGATATCTTCCGTTCACATGTTGTCAAATAAACCTGAACCCAAAAGCATGGAATTCATCATTTTAAAGGGTTTGATTCTTCTGTTCAGCTACACAGGGATATAGAGAAAGCTAACCTCGTGTATAATACATTTTTCCTCATTAAAGGCTTCTAGAGTATTAGTACTATATTCATTACCCCTGTCAAACCTAAGTCTCTGGACTTTTCTGTCTAATTGATTTTATTCTTTTACTTTGTATGTCAAAAATATTCTTTAAACCTTATTTTTTGACTTGATAATATATATCTTAGTGTATCTCGAAATTTCATCTACAAAATTAATGTAGTATTTCTTTTCACTCATATTAACAGTGTTCTTGAATTCAACAAAGTTTGAATGCACTAGTTCAAGCGATTCAGTCTTTCTGCTAGTCACATTCTTAAAAGGCTTTTGGTAGTTTTGCTTCTACAAAAATAAGACACTTAGAAAAATTGTCAATATAAATACAAGAATTAATTCTATCTTTCTAAGTTGTTAAATAGAAGTAATATTAACATGACATAGTCTACCATGCAACAAATCAATAAAGTTAACAATATAAGCAGAACTGGAAGTACTAACATTATTAGTAATATCTTGAACAATATTTAATACAAATAAACCTCCACGGAGGTAATCCTTCCCAACAAAGCCTCCCCCATGAGAAATAACATTTTTATCAGCTTCAAAGAATAAGTTTAAGACCTGCTTTGTTGAGAAGTACAATAGAAGCTAGGTTTCTTTGAATTGAGGGTACATACTAAGCATTATTTAAGGTTAAGATTTTTCAGAAGTTAACTTAAGGAGATTATTAACTTTACCCATAAATCCATCCGTAGTGTAATTACTCATACAGACACACTTGCCATCAACATATTCCTTAATGTTGTGAAACAACTCCTTGTTGGCTCAAAGGTGCCTTGAAGTTCCTATGTCCACTATCCAGTTAGACTTGTTATCCATCATGCTTTCCTCAATGATTACAACATCAATGACATCACCACCATCAGTAAGATTAGCTTGGAATTGAGCTTTTCCTCTATTCTTTGAGCTTTACCCCTATCTTTGGCTGCTCTAGAAAGCCTTGTGACCAATTTTGACACAAACGTAAATAAGTCTTTTCGACATTTGAATTTAGCCCTCTAGATTATTGAAGTAATTCTGCTTCTTAAAATTTTCTTTCTTCTGGACTTTCTTCCGTTTGCCTTTAATCATGTCTTTCACATAAGTACTAGAAGATTCCAAAGAGTTAGCTTCAGAAGAATCAAGAGAGAGAGTTTTTATATTATCCTTAAGATATTCTGCGTCCTCATCTTTGAGACAATTTACTTTCTCAGTCCGCTTGTGACTGATAAGTTCTTGGAGAGTTAAGTTCTTTTTCTTATGCTTTAGTTGGTTCCTTAGTTGCTCCAAGATGATGGAAATTTCTCAAGCAAAATAAAGCCCAAATAATCTCATACATCTCCATGCCTTCATTCAGAATATCAACAGTCAAGTTCTCATATTCATGAACCTGATCTATGATTGACTTATCATCAACCATCTGTAAGTTGATCGGCTTGCCAACCGCACACTTCTTTATCCCGCATCATCAGCACCATATTTTTTCTCCAAGCTATTATATATGAATTTAGCAAATTTATAATTTATAGATATATCAAATAAAGTGTTAGTCATATGGTTAAGCAGATGCTCTCGAAAAATTTTATTATCTTTTTAAAATTTCATTATAGTATAATCATTAGCAATATGACTATCCGACTGATTATTTTGAGCATTTGCATTCCGTTCAGTGCTTTAAAGTTTTGAATAACTTCATATGATACAATATGACTTGTGTATGTGGGCTGTTTAGGTATTTGAGTTGATGGAATTTTTTTTGGAAGAATAATTCTCATTTTAGAAGCTTTACATTAGAAGAGTTGATTGAGTTTAAAGTTTGTGTAGTTTGTTTAGGTATATTCCAAAAGATGTTGTATTTATTTTTCTACCAGCTTTGTAACTCTAAGACTTAGTTTCTCCTGACTTGTACTACCAATCCTTGAGTTCTTGTATGGAAATTCAGTTATCTCACCAATTGATTTCATGTTAATTTTATTAGGATTGTGTTGAATGTTATTTTGCTTACTTAGCGGATTGTCTTAGGTTCCATCATGACTAGGTAAACTTTGGGTCATGACAAGTTGGTATTATAGCTCTAGGTTCATAAGTTCTACGAGTCATGAGCAAATGTCTAGTAAAGTCTTTCAGATTGGTGTGATCACACCTATATCTATCTTCGAGAGGCTATAAGACATCTAGCAAAAACATCCCATCTATTTTTCCTTATCGTGGAGCATTGATTCAGCTTGAACCATATCTATTTGATTCCCTCATATCTTTTCGTATGTTATGTTGAGCATACTGCATCAGTTGGGCATCATCGACTTGTGATTTCATGGATAAGATGCAAGATGTGTCTCGTTGTTGTGAAGATAGGTTAGTCAGGAGGACTTGAGGCTAGGTTCTGACCGCAACTTGGTGTCGGTGGTTTCTGTGGCCGCACATTATCATCTATGGTCCATACTTTGATGGGTTACTCTTGCAAGTGCTTTTAGTTGAAGGATTTCTGTAGCCACATATAAGCTTTTGTCGCTGCACTAAATTGTTGCAGACCACATTTTGAGTAGGCTTCGGACTTGTTCAGTTGCATGTTCTCTAATCTTTTAGGCTTGTCAGTGCGAACCTCAAGTGCGACTACACTTTTTGGATTGTGGACCGAACTTCTTCCAGATATCCCTGAAGCTTTAGTCTCTGCTTTGCTGCTGCATGCGATCTTTTAGGGCCCGTATATGCTTTTGCGCCCGCAGATAGACTTCTGTGAACCGCATCGCACTATTCTTTTCATTTCTCCTCTTGACTTATCTTACTGGAAAATCTCCTCATTTGATTTCTTCATTTACCTCACATTCTCCAGCACACCAACTCACCCTATTTAATTAGATTTGGGGACAAAAATCTTTACTTTCGGACTAAAACTAAAGCAAAAGAGCATTAATAACTGTTTGAAATCCACACTTATCAACTCCCGCAAACATAAGTCTTTGCTTGTCCTCAAGTAACTAGATTAGTTCCCTCCTTCCCTCAGTGAATCATTTCAAAGAGTCACCTACAAGTCATTTATACTCAGTCGAGACCAACAATTACCTACAATAATCATGCATTCTGAACAAAATGTCAAAAGTTTCAAAAATGTGCAACTTGCATGTAATTCTAGTGTGACATTTGAGCCTCAAGAATTGAGTTCATTCATCAAGGACTCTTATTATTTCATATAAATCATGGTAGACTCCGATGTCCCCAAACTCACACCACAATTATAGGTAGTTTGGTGGTCGAAGCAATAATAAATCCCAATGCGAGTCGCGGTGGAATCCTCGGTTAGTAATAGGATTAGGTATAAACCTAGTGTAATTGTATAATGTACCTCAATTTACACTTCCACATTCTTGTTGGTTGTTTCTATTTCTACTTTAAGCTTTTGTTTGCGATTAATAAACAAGAAGACAATGCTTTTTGATTTGGTTGTTTTTTCAAATGATAAAGGATCGTGGGCCGTGACTTCCACCTAGGTGGTTACCTAACGTTTTGTAAACTCAAGAGCAAGTTTCATTAGTCAAGGTAGTAATATAGCAATCACATGCAATTACCCAATCTATACCTCTCGGTAGTTTGAGTAATTTTGCCCAATTTGATTTTCTCAAGTCCAAATGGGTATTGCACAAATCAAGTGATGTATGCTTTGGTCGGGTCTTATTATCTCTAGATTTGACCCTTTAATTCGGGCTATAAATTTCTTGAATTCATCCTAATTTCTTGTTAGCCAAGTTTTCCTACACTTAGTCTCTCTTTTTCAAGTAGAGACTAAGTCAAATAGGCATGAATCAATGCTTGCAACCATTAATTCTTGAATACAAGCATGCACAGGGCAAAATATTGCTAGCCCACTCACAAACAAGCCCTAAATCAAATACCGATTAAGTACTCATACTAGGGTTGGGCCACAACCCTTGCTAGAGATTTAGCTACTCATGAAATGAAGAAATACACGAAGAAAGTAAAGTAGAATGCATAATAATTATTAGAGAATAAAATCTAATGTTTATATGTTAATCTAGTACAAAATTACTCAAAATAGTAAAGCAAATGCCTTAGGTGCTTTTCCCAAAGCTGAATTTGACCTAAAAATTACAAATAGTTCTATTTATACTATGCTAAAATAATGTGATAAAAGAGCCCCTGCGAAGGTTGTGGGGCTGCATAATACTTATGCAGTCCATACAATGAGCTTCTGTGGCCGCACAATTATCGTGCGGTTCACATTATTTGGAACTTCAGGGCTTCTTTGGTCCGTATAAAAATGAGTGTGGTCGTACTTCTAATTGTGCGGCCGCACAAAACCGATGCGATATGCACTCCTTGACCATGGTCTTGAATCGAGCTCTCTTATTCTTTACTTCTATGGACCGTATAATAGTCAGTGCCGCCGCACTCGACATCCTGCAACCACACAGTTTTGGTGTGGTCTGCATGCCTTCAGCTGGCCCAAAGACTACTCTATGTATCTCTTATATGCGGCCGCACTAGAATTGTGGTGTCCGCACTGCTGGCCTTTTTTCCTGTTTTGGTTCTTGTTCACTTTTGACTATTTTATGAGTTGATTTTGACTTCTTTTGCTTGTTTTCCAATATTCCATGAAACAAGCACATTTTGCTAGTTTCTGGGAATGCCTTTATGCATTTTTGAGCTAAAACGCAAGTAAAAAAGATAAAATAAGCAGTCAAAATCCCTACGTATCAACTCCCCCAAACTTAAGCTTTTGCTTGTCCTCAAGAAAATAAGCCAATTCCTATCTCCAATAGAAAAATGGATATTTCCGCTAGCCTAAGGTTAATCAATTACACATGAATTGGGACCAATAAATACCCATAACACATATGAATTATTAACAATGCAATGATTTGACCTTTTGAGCTCAATAGTTCTAGTGTGACACTAGAGCATCAAGAGTTGACTCTATTCATCAACGAAGCTCGCTCTTTCATGTAGGTCATTGTGGATCCCAAACTCCCCCTCCTCTACTCTGCATTAGAAAATATCACTTTAGAAAATAACACTCAAAGCAAGGATGGCGAAAAGTTCGCTCATCTCTCTTAAAAGAACGTCACAAGTCCGGCTTTAAGTACCATAAGCTTACCCCTTATGTAAATCACCACTAATGTAAGCTCACTCAACTTGAAATTATGTAGGGCTTCTGCGGGATGTAATGAAGTCTTTTGGACTAAGGTAGGACTTGTTGGAATAGAATGGTTTCATCTTTCTTTAAGCACTCTGTTTTCTCTTTTTGGCTCATACTTTCTCGACTCTTGAGTCATTTTATTCTGCCTCGGGGGAACTAGAGAGATGTAACGTTACTTTTTCTAGATCATGACATTCATATTTCTCCTTTTCTGTTTACTTCAGCCTTTTATTCTTATTATATTTTGAATTCCCTTCAACTGTTCACTTTATTCACTTTCTTTTTTGCATTTTTCTTTTTGTTTTTTCTTTCTTTTCTTTGCCTTCCCTTTTCTTTATCTCTTTCTCCTATTTGTACCTTTTATCACTTCAAACTCCTTCTTTTTCCCCCATACTTATGTTTTTTCCAATTACTTCATTTGAATGCTAAGGAAAGATTGGATTCCATGAGAGGGTCATTACAAAACAGATAAAGGCTTGTAACATGGTTATTGAAAGAAAAAGGTCTTAGGATCATAGGGGTTGACTAGAGATATCACATTGGTAAGTTGTGGAAGACTTTAGATTTCAAATTGGATCACGGAGATTTACAATCATTTCTCAAGCCATGCTGCAATTAGAATTTCCTAGGAAAACATTGGGGCAAATTCTATACCTTTAGCACGGGTTCTTGGACTTGCAACTAAATATCTTACCTATCACACTTCTCGATTGCTAAAGCAAATGTAATCGAGGGCCCACAATTACCCTAGTTAGATTGAGAGTCACAAATGGCTCGATTAAACTACTCGATAACTTTTAAGTCAACACAAGAGTCAAAAGGATCACAACTAGAGCTATTTTTGTCAACAACTTGTTTTTAACCATACGATCATAGGTAAATGTGTTGGATTTATGTATTGGTTTTGAGAGTTAAATAATGTGTATGCTGATCTGCACATTTAATTGTTGTTCATTAATTTATTTCATCTTTAAATTATTTTACTTCGGCAAATTTGGTTTTTTCCATAATTTAGGCTTACCTATAATTTAGGCTTACCTAGTCGTAGAGACTAGGTGCCATTATGTTGGTTCACAGAGGGCGAATCGGGGTTGTGACAAGTTGGTATCAAAGCTCTACGTTCATAGGAGTCATGAATCAGAAGCTGGTTTATTAGAGTCTCGTTGATCGGTACGAAAATGTCTGTACTTATCTACGAGAGGCTATGTAACTGTTAGGAAAATTCTATCTCATTTAATTTCCTTGTCGTGCGAGATTTTCACATAACAGTTCTAAACTTTTGTCATCCATTACCTTACATATTATGAAGACACGTGCTACCCGAGATGATCAGGAACCTGCACCGCCTACTGCAGCCGTAAAAAATCGGTGTCGGGGTAGAGGCTGAGGACGCACACATGGTATAGCCAGAGCACCTGCGCAGGTGCCACCGAAAATCCACCAACAATTCCAGTCAGAGTCCAGGCACCTGACACGCCTACATCTACTACCACGCCACCTATCCAGGAGATTATAGCATAGTTCATAAGCATGTACACCACTTTGGCTTAGGCAGGGTTAATATCCCTTGATGCAGCTAGATCCCAAGCCCGGGAAGGAGCAAAGACTCCCACCGTTTGCACTCCTGAGTAGCGAGTGCAAGTTGAGAAGATTGCAGATATATTCAAGTACAACCCATATTTCTAGATCAACCTGAGGATAGGGCAGTGGCTTCCAAGAATGAGAATTGGAGGCTTGAGAGGATCAAGAAGTATAAGTCTCCTATTTTCAGTGGTTTAACATCAGATGATGCTCTCTGATTTCTAGATGAGTGCTAGTGTATTCTTCATACTATGGGTATTTCTGGATCGAGTGGGGTTTCTTTCACTACTCTCCAGCTTCGAGAAGCCGTCTGTGAGTGTTGGCACAATTATGAGTTAGACAGTCTGGATGAGGTAGCTTTCCTGAATTAAACTCAATTTTCAAACCTGTTCATGATAGAGTTTATTCCTCAGATCCTCAGAGATGCATGATGCGTAGAGTTTGAGCACTTGCACAAGGGTGCTATCACTGTCTCAGAGTATGTAGTTCGTTACACTAGTTTTGCTAGGCATACACCAACCTTAGTTTCTACTATCCTGAGAGGGTTGGCCGGTTTATTAAGGACCTTATTCCCAGCATCAGGTCTAGCATAACTCTGGAGTTATAGATGGATATCCATTATTAGTAGGTGGTGAGAATTACTAGGAGGATTGAGGGTATGCAATCTAGGAAGAGAGGGGAGAAGGAGGCCAAGAGGTCTCGAGAGTAGGGCTATTATTCTGGTGCTTGTGCCCCAGCTACAGGTTGTCATGGTATAGGTATACGAGTCGCCCTATTCGTTCAGCTCTTCCAACAGCTAGTGGCATTCCAGCTCCTCCCAGGCCTCAGAAGCCTCATTATGCACCTCTGATTTCTAGCGCGCCTCGTATGCGGGATGCTTTTAAAGCTCAACCTAGCAGACCTGGCCCAAGCCACTCACAGCCACTGCGTCCTTCCAAAGATTGTTTTGATGTGGTAACACAAGCCACATGGTTCGGGATTGCCCCAGACTTGGAAGGGGTGCACCTCCACAAACGTCTCAGCCACATGGTGCCTCGCAGAGTTCTCAGGCTATGGTTATAGCTCCAGTATCTACCTAACATGCTCAGCCAACTAGAGGTGGAGAACAGGGAGGTAGAGGTCACCCTAGAGGGGGAGGCCAGGTCGGGTACTATGCCCTTCCTGCTTGTACTGTCGTTTTTTCCTCTGATTCTGTCATCAGAGGTATAATACTAGTTTGTCACATAGATGCATCGGTCGATTTAGGCTCTATTTATTCTTATGTGTCTTCTTATTTTTCTCCACATTTGGGTGTATCTCGGGATTCTTTGAGTTCCTCTGTTTATGTTTCTACTCATGTGGGAGATTCTCTTGTTATGGGCCGCGTTTATCAGCCTTGTTTGGTTGCTATTTGTGATTTGAGACCAAAGCTGATTTATTGTTGCTCAGCATGGTAAATTTTTATATTATCTTGGGCATGGACTGGTTGTCACCCCATTTTACTATTCTTGATTGTCATTCCAATACCATGATGCTGGTATGCCAGGTGTCGCGTGTTTAGTGGAGGGGTACTTTAGATCACACTCCAGGTAGAGTTATTTCTTTCCATAAAGCTTAGCGTATTGTTGATATGGGGTGTGACGCGTATTTAGCCAATGTGAGCGATGTCAATATTAATACCCCTATAGTTGATTCAGTTCCAGTAGTACGTGACTTTTTCGATGTGTTTCCAGCCAATATTCCAGGCATGCCGCCTGATAGAGATATTGATTTTGGCATTGATCTATTGCCGGGCACTCAACCCATTTCTATTCCTCCGTATTGTATGGCTCTAAATGAGTTGAAATAGTTGAATGATCAGTTGCAGGAATTGCTTGATAAGGGTTTTATTCGGCCTAGTATATCACCTTGGGGTGCTCCTGTCTTGTTTGTGAAGAAAAATGATGGTTCTATGCGTATGTGTGTTGATTATTGCCATCTGAACAAGGTTATAGTGAAGAAGCGTTATCCTTTGCCTCGTCTTGATGATCAGTTTACCCAGCTTCATGGTGCACGAGTTTTTTTTAAGATTGACTTGCACTCAGGTTAGCACCAGTTGAAGATTTAGGAGCTAGATAACCCGAAGACTGCTTTCAGGACTCGGTATGGTCATTACAAGTTCATTGTTATGTCATTTGGGCTGACCAATGCCCCAACAACCTTTATGCATTTCTTGCACAGTGTGTTCTAGCCGTATCTTGACTCGTTCGTCATTGTCTTTATTGATGATATTCTGGTGTATTCCCAGATTCGGGAAGATCATGAGCAACACTTGAGGACTGTTATTCAGACTTTGAGAGAGAAGAAGTTAAACGCTAAGTTCTCGAAATATGAATTTTTGTTGGAATCAGTGGCATTCTTAGGCCACGTGGTATCGAGTGAGGGTATTAGGTGGATCCAAATAAGATAGAGGCCATGAAGAGTTGGCCCAGACCATCCTCAACTATAGAGATCCATAGTTTTCTTTGCATGCGGGTTACTACTATCATTTCATGGAGGGGTTTTCATCGATTGCATCCCCTATGACTAGGATGACCCAGAAGGGTGCTCTATTTTAGTGTATATAATAGTGTGAGAAAAACTTTCAGAAGCTCAGGACAGCTTGGGCTACAACCCCTAGTTCTGATATGGCCTTCAGGTTTGGGGTCTTACACTATCTATTGTGATGCCTCGAGGATTGTCCTTGGAGTGGTGTTGATGCAGAACGGTAGGGTGATTTCCTACGCGTCCAGACAGTTGAAAGTACATGAGAAGAATTATCCCGTCCATGATCTTGAGTTAGCTGCTATTGTTCACGCCTTGAAGATCTGGCGTCATTATTTGTACGATGTATCTTGTGAGATTTATACTGATCATATGTGCTTGCAGTACCTGTTCAAGCAAAAAGATTTGAATTTGCGTGAGAGGAGGTGGTTCGAGTTGCTGAAGGACTAAGATATCACCATTTTGTATCACTCGGGCAAGTCCAATGTGGTGCCTGATGCTTTGACTCACTAGGTAGAGTGTTTAGGGAGTTGGGCTTATTTACCAGAACTAAAGAGGCCTATGGCGAGTGATGTTCACGCCTTAGCCAACCAATTCATGAGATTGGATCTTTTGGAGCCCAGTCGAGTTCTATCGTGTGTGGTTTCTCAGTCCTCATTATTTGATCATATCAGGGAGTGACACTGTGATAACCCTTATTTTTTCTCCTCAAGGATAAGGTTCAGCATAGTGATGCTAGAGATGTGACCATGGGCGAGGACGGAGTATTGAGGATGTAGGTCGGGTCTGAGTACCCAATGTTGATGGTCTTCGAGAGTTGATTCTAGATAAGGCCCACAGTTTGCAGTATTCTATTCATCCGGGTGTCACAAAGATGTACCGGTATTTGAGGCAGCACGATTGGTGGATGTGGATGAAGAAAAATATAGTTGTATTTGTAGCTCGGTGCCTCAATTGTCAGTAGGTGAAGTATGAGCACCAGAGACTGGGTGGGTTACTTCAGCAAATAGAGATTCTGGAGTATAAGTGGGAGCGGATCATCATAGACTTTGTAGTTGGGCTCTAACGAACTTTGAGAAAGTTCATTGTTGTTTGGGTGACTGTGAATCGGCAGACCAAGTCCACTCATTTTATTCCTGTGTGTGCTACTTATTATTTGGAACGGTTGGCGGAGATCAATATCCGGGAGATTGTTCTTCTGCATGGTATTACAGCTTCCATCATTTCAGATAGAGGTACTCAATTCACATCACAGCTGTTCAGCATGAGTTGGGTAATTGGGTAGAGTTGAGCACATCATTTCACCTCAGACAACGGGCAACCCGACCGCACTATTCAAATTATTAAGGATATGCTGCGTGTGTGTGCAATCGAGTTTGGAGGGTCTTGGGATCAATTCTTGCCATTGGCGGAGTTGCATACAATAACAATTATCAGTCCAACATTCAGATGGCACTGTATGAGGCTTTATATGGTAGGCGGTGTAGATCTCTGGTGGGTTGGTTCGAGCCTGGTGAGACTAGATTATTGGACACTTAGTTCAAGATGCTCTAGAAACGGATAAGTTTATTCAGGATAGACACCATATAGCCCAGTCCAGATGGAAGAGTTATGCAGACTAGAAGGTTCATGATGTTTCCTTTATGGTTGGAGAATGGGTTCTGCTTCGGGGTTTTCCTATGAATGGATTTATGAGGTTTTGGAAGAAAGGAAAGTTGATTCTGAAATTTATTGGACCTTTTGAGATATTGATGCGAGTTTGGGAGGTTGCTTATGAGCTTGCCTTACCTCCCTTCTTGGTAGGAGTTCATATGGTATTACATGTTTCGATGCTCCAGAGGTATCAGGGTGATCCGTCACACGTGTTGGATTTCAGTTCAGTCCAGTTGGACAAAGATCAATCCTATGTTGAGGAACTTGCGGCAATACTGGACAGGCAGGTTAGAAAGCTAAGGTCGAAGACCATTGCTTCAGTTAAGGTTCAGTGGCGGGGTCAGCTGGTCGAGGAGGCAACCTGGGAGACCGAGCATGATATGTGCAGTCGTTACCGCCATCTTTTCCCTATTTCAGGTATTTATCTATGCTTGTTTGAGGACGAACAAATGTTTAAGTGTAGGAGGATGTGATGACATGTCCGGTCGTCTTAAGGATTAACACACCGACCCTCTATTAATTATTTTCCCCGTATTTATTTCTGCTATCTTGATTTGCCAGGATATTTAGTTTTAAGTTTCAGGGTGTATTGGGACACTTGGTCCCTATATGAGAGAATAAGGGTTGGAAAGTTAACTTTAGTAGGAACAGTGTGAAGACAACTCCATAATGGAAATCTGATGGTTCTGTTAGCTCTGTTGGTTGATTCCGGGCTTAGAGGGGTGTTCAGATCGTGTTTTGGAGGTCTGTAGCTAATTTAGGCTTGAAAAGTCGAAAGTTACATTTTTGAAGTTTCCTGTTTGATAGTGATTTTGATCGGATGGTCGGAATGGAATTCTGAGAGTTGCAGTAATTTTGTTGTGTCATTCCGGAATTGTGTGCAAAATTTTAGGTCATTTGGATGAGGTTTGATAGACGTTTTTTATCAAAAGCGTGTTTTTAGAGTTTTTGGAGTTCTTAGGCTTGAATTCGATGAAAATTAGATGTTTTGATGTTGTTTTGAGCGTTGCAAAGGTTGGAAAAAGTTTGAATGATGTCTTAGGATTAGTTAGTAGGTTTGGTTGAGGTCCTGGGGGCCTCGGGTGTGTTTTGGATGCTGAACGGGTAATTTTTGGACTTAGAGGATTGAAAAAAATGCAGCAGGTCTCCAGTTCTGGCTTCCTTCTTCGCATTTGCAAGTGGGGTCTCACATACACGAAGAGGAGCAGAAGCTGGTGGAAGATTAACACTTCATGTTAGCGATGATGGTCCCGTGTTCGCGAAGCTTAGAGGTTGTATGCCTACGCGTTCCTTAAGAGGGTCCCACATTAGTGTAGAAGGGAGAAGTTTGCTACCGTATTCTCGACAAGGTCATCATGTTTGCGATGAAGGAAATCTGGACCAAGCAAATCAATGATTCGCGAACGCGAGGGTTCTTTCGTGTCGAGAAGAAGGAACTTCCTGGGTAGATGTATGATTTCAAAATCGAGGGTTCAGGCATTTTTATCAAAAATTAATCTTGGGAGCTCGTATTTGAGAAATATTTTGAGGGATTTTCATATATATTTATTGGGAAACAATCCTTAACTCCGTTTTGCTTGTAACCCATTAATCTAAACATGAATTTATCCTTTAATTTCGGAAATTATATGAAAATTGAGGGAAAGTTCTTAGACCAAGAATTTGAGTTTTGATTGGGCATTTAACATTGTATTGGGATAATTTTGATATTTTTAGATTCGTGAGGGTGTGAGGATTCTTGAAATGTAAGTTTTACCCAATTTTGAGTTGTGGGCCCGAGAGGCATTTTGATCATTTACCTAATTTAGCGCATTAGCTTAGAATTTCATTATAGAATCAATTACTTATAATTGAAGTATTATTTACAATATGCAATTGAATTGAATAGATTTGTGTCATTTGGAGTCTAGTACTCGTGGCAAGAGCGTGGTTTCAGATTGAATTGAGCAGGTTCGAGGCAAGTGGCTCGCCTAAACTTGTGTTTGGGATTCTACCTATAGGATTTGTATTATGATTATAGAAATGCCTTGTACGTGAGGTGACACGTGCATACTTGTGCTAATTGTTGAAAATAATGTTTTCATTAAAATAGCCATAATTGTGCATTTCCTCTCTTGCTTACACTACTTGGAATCTAAACTTGTTATTAGCTTAGAAAAGCATATATAAATGACTTAAGTGCTTATTCTCTCAGAGTGTGCTAGGTTGGAAATACCTGTTTAGCCTTGATATGAAGTTAACAATTTATGACTATTCTTCGTATGGCTATTGATTGTTTATTTGAGACTACGGATGTGAGATTCCGGTAGACCCCCTTGTTTGTTTATTTAGAACTACGGATGTGAAGTAGATCCCCTTGTACAGTTATATGGAACTATGGGAATGCACCCGTTAGGTTACCCAGTACTGGGTATTTACATTTGGGACTACGGATCGGAATTCCGGCAGATCCCCGCACACTATGAGTTGGACTATGGGATGACACCTAGGAGTAGAGCCGTCAAAATTGGCTTGGCCTGTGAGGCCAGCCCAACCCAGCTCACTACTTGGATAGGGATGGGTTGGGGTTTTTTAGCCCATTTAAAAGTGAGGCTTATAAGCCCAGCCCAAGTTAGCCCGCTAGCCTTTGAAGCGCGAGGCTAGGCCTGGTTCGGTCCATGGGTCAAAGATTAATTAAATTCAAATTTAAATATATAAAAAAATAAAAATAAAGAAATATTAACTATAATCCTCATTTTCCAACCTTAAATTGTTCATTTTTCCTTCCACATCCACTAGAATTTATGTTTTGATATGCATGTAGTATGACAAGATTAGTTTTTCTTTTGCTTAATTAACAACGAACTAGGAAAGTTCTAAGTGGCCAATAATAAATTTTTCCAAAAAAATATTACTTTTGGTGGCCAGTGATTAATTTGATTACTTTCATTTATTACTAATTATTAAATTTCTCTTCAGTATAGTGAAAGGTCAAGTTTTAATATCCAAAGAAAATTGACAACACTAAAAGATTTCATGAATTTTAAAAATTGCATAAACTATAATGATAAAATCAACAAATAATGTTAAACCTAAAATATAAAACCATAAAATATAAACTTATTGAAGAAATTCCTGAACTTAAGGAAAATGAATGCAAAGTACTAAAAAAATATTCATGATACGTTAATAAAAGAAGAGCTAGAGATACAGAGAATTTCCATTTCAAATATGAGATTCCTTGTCAAATGTCAAGATTCTTACACACTCTAAATAAATATAAGTCATTCATATGATTCAGAGATTATGTCACAAAATAATATCTAAGTATTGAAGAAATATTTTTTTCTAAAAAAATTGATGGGTCGTCCCGTCCTAGCCAGCGACCCTCTTAGGGCTGGGCTGCGCATGCCATTTTAAGGCCCATATAGATAGAGGGCCTGCCTACCCTAGCCCACTAAATTTAAAATTCCGTGAGGCTTGGGTTGGGCTAGGTTGGGCTAGCCCGTTTTGACAGCTCTATTTGGGATCCACTGGATGTTTACATATAGGGGCTACAGGATGGGATCCTGGTAGATCCCTGGATGCTATCTCTGTATTGGAACTGTATTTCCGACACTATTTGGTCTCTGTCGTAGCAATTGTTGTTGTTCTTTCTACCCTATGTACTTTTTATTGTTGCAATTAATCATACTGTTCTATACTATTTTACCACATTTCATTTGACCTAAGTAGAGCCCTGACCTTCGTCGTCACTACTCAACCGAGGTTAGGCTTGGCACTTACTGAGTACCGATGTGTTGTACTCATGCCCTTCTATGCATGTTTTACATGTGCAGCTCCAAGTACTTCGACTCAGTCCTATCACCCCTGAGGCGAGGCGACTGCTCTAGCAACTTCGAGGTATATCTGTCGTGTCCGCACACCGAGGAGTCGCTCTTTAATCTTGCTTTTAGTATTTGCCCTTCTGTATGTTTTTTCTTGTTAGACATTCTAGAGTTAGAGCTATGTAGTATTTCTTAGCTTGTGATTCGTAGATTTCTGGGTCTTAGATTTATGTATTGGTTTTGAGAGTTAAATAGTGTTTATGCCGAGTGGCACATTTAAATGATTTTTATTACTTTATTTCTTCCTTAAATTGTTTTAATTCCACAAGTTTGGTTTTCTTCCGCAATTTATGCTTACCTACTCATAGAGACTAGGTGCAATTAAGATGGTTCACGGAAGGCGAACCAGGATCGTGACATCCTTACTCCCTTCACAGATCTTGGGGGAGGAAGTTTGGAGATCATCTCAATCTTGGCCTTGTCGGCCTCAATACCATGCTTTGGAATTTTGTGGCCGAGGACAATGCCTTCCCTCTTTCTTTGGGAAACATTTCATCAGAGAGGTCCACGAACTATCACAAATGGTACACAACCCCTACAACTAGCCACTTGATTATCTCCTTCTTTACCACCTCTTCCATTTCTTCATTTTGGCCTCGTTTGATGTTCAACGGAGGGTTCGACACCCTCCTCCAAAATAATCTTCTGCATGCAAAAGGCAGGGCTTATGCCTCGGATATCCATCAAAGTCCATCTGATTTCTCGTTTCCTCCTTATTGGCATATCCAATGTGGACTCTACCTACATGTTAGCCAAGCAAGAGTAAAGGATAACTAGTAAAGTAGAAGAAGGGTCAAGGAATTCATAACTGAGATACGTGGGTAATGGCTTTAACTCCAAGGTGGGAGGCTCCTCGATTTAGGGCTTTGTTGGAGGAGCCTTATGGTTTTCAAGATCTAAATATAGCTTTTGGGGATCATAAGTGTACAACCTTACGCCTTGCAATGAATTTATACAATCCATATAGCCATCACTCTCCTCCTCCTCATCAAGGTTGAGAAAAACGGCTTTCAATTTGTCTTCAACATTCATTGTGGCACTAGTATCATCAATAATCACATCTATTACAAAATCCACAAATGAATAAAACTTCATTACTATTTGATTGCCTTATTGATTTGCACACATGGAAGACCACCTTTTTGTCACCAATCCAGAAAGTGAGCTCACCGGCTTCCATATCAACAAGAGCCTTACCCGTAGTAAGGAAAGGTCTACCCAAAATGATTGGGACCTCATAGCCCACTTCACAATCAAGGATCACAAAGTCTGCTAGGAGGATGAACTCTTCATTTCGAACAAATACATCATAAATAATACCTAAAGGCGTTTTCATTATTTGATCTTCCATTTGCAACCTCATGGATGTGGGTCTTAGTTGCCCTATTCTCAAAGTTTTAAACATCGAATAGGGCATTAAGTTGATAGTTCCTCCAAGATCACATCATGCTTCGGAAAAATTGGCACTCCCAATAGTGCAAGGATTGTGAAAGTGCCCAGATCTTCTAGTTTCGAAGCCATTAAGTGCGCAATAGCACTCACTTGATGAGTCATCTTGATAGTTTCACAATTCATTGTTCTTTTCTTGGTTACCAAATCCTTCATGAATTTAGCATATCTCGGCATTTCTTCTAATGCCTTAACGGACGACACATTAATTGACAAACTCTTCATCATATCAGTAAACATTTTCAATTATTTTTCACTATTTTTCTTTGCAAGCCTTTGAGGGTATTTAGGATGAGGCCTTGGCATTGGTACCTTAGCCTTTGGAACAACTGGTTTCGGTATGCCAATCACGCGTTCCTAGACAGGTTCACCTCTTTTTGCGTCTCCTCCACACTTTCACCTACATTAATTCTCACTTCTTCATTATCTTGAACCACACTACTTGGAATTTCATCTTCTTGAACCATAACATCTTCGTTCACAATCCTTATGTGATTTGAGGTGGTTGCATCCCCACCTTTTCCACTTCTAGTAGTCACGGCCATAGCATGTCCGAAATTATTCCCACCCTTTAGGTTTACCTCCGTATCACTAGGTAGTTCTCCCATAAGAAAATTGTTCAAAGCTTGTGAGATTTGGCCGAATTGAACCTCCAAATTCCGAATAGAAGTGTTGTACGAGCCTAATTGATCATTGGAGTCGGAATTCTTCTCCATCATCCGTTGAAACATGTTTTCAATTCTACCCATCTCATTGGAACAAGAACCAGGGCCTTGAGAAGGATAGGGAGGTGGATTGGTTGGTTGTTGGAACATCGGGTGCCTTACAAAACTTGATTACTGGTTGTTGTTGTTATCCCACCCTCCTTGATTATGTCCTTCCCAATTTCTTTGATTGTTGCCACCCTAGTTGCCTTCATTAGTCCAATTGCCTTGATTGTTCCAATTTCCTTCATTAGGGTTGCCACCACTCCAATTGCCTTGGTGGTTTTGGTTGTTCCAATTACTTTGGTTCCCTTATGACCTCCCTTGTTGCTGATTTTGTCCTTGAGAATCATTTCTTTGACCTTGATGATTATTGACATGTTGAACTTCTTCTTCTTGCTCATTGAATGAATCACCTTGATCATAATCATCATCTTTCATGAATTGTTCCCGATGGTTTTGCATTTGTTGACTTTGTTTTCATCTCTTGTTTACCCATATATTCACAACTTCCATTGCGTGCACTTATGTTGGCCTTTGAACTTGTTGAAGTTGAGCTTTGGCCAATTGGTTAATGGTAGTTGTCAACTCGCTAATAGCTTGCACGTGATCATGTAGCTCCTTGTGTTGGTGAAAACAATAGGGTTAACTTGCAGAACATTGGCTCTACTTTGCCATGCCGAAGAGGTATCCACCATCTCATTAAGAATTTCACAAGCTTTGACATAAGGCGAGTTCATGAAGTTCCATCCAGCGTGTTGATTTATTACACATTGATTTGTTGTGTTGACCCCCTATAGAAGGTTTGTTGGATCATGGCCTCAGTCATATCATTATTGGGGCACTGTTTAACCATGGTACAATATCTTCCCCAAATCTCGTGCAATGGCTCATTTGTTTTTTCATGAATGCAAAAAACTCATCCCGAAGCGTCGCTATATGTCCTAGAGAGGAGAATTTGAAAATGAACTTCTCCGCCAACTCATCCCATGTATGGACGGAATGACTGGGCAATCTCTCTAACCAATCCAATGCCTTTCCCCATAGAGAAAAGGGAAATAACCTCAACCTTAGTGCATCCTCAGAGACATTTGTTTTCTTGATCCCCTAACAAGTATCGATGAACCCCTTGATATGCTTGTAGGCATTTTGATTCAGAGCCTCGATGAAGAATCCCTGTTGCTCAAGTAGTGTAAGCTTCAGTGATTCGGATGTTTCCCACCCTAATACGGAGCATGACTATAACATTTGCATAACCCTTGCTTGCTAATTGTCGGTGGGCTGACGCTTTTGGTGGTGGAGAGGGAGGGGCAGGCACATTATCATGAGGAGAACGACCTCGTCTATTAGCTTGAGGTTCAAAAGGAACCTCATTCATTTGATCATCGTCCACTTCCTCCCCTAATGGAACATTTCCAATGGGCTCGTTGTTGATATCCATTTTAGTACCTTTAATTAATTCAAAAACAAAATTCGAAACTTTGAAGGAAAAGAAGACCAAGCAAATAAAAACCTAGATATATATCTAAATCTGTTTAACTCCTCGGCAACGGCACCTAAAATAGATGTCGCCTAAACTCACACCACAATCATAGGTAGTGAGGCAGTCGAAGCAATAATAAATCCAAATGCGAGTCTGGGTCAAATCCTCAGGGGGTTATTAATGGGACTAGGTATACACCTAGTGTAATTGTATATTATGGATCAATTTGTACTTCCACATTCTTGTTGTTTGTTTCTATTTCTACTTTAAGATATCGATTGCGATAAATAAACTAGACGACAATACTTTTGGTTTTTGTTGTTTTTTCAAATGATAAAGGATCTAGGGTTGTGACTTACACCTAGGTTGTTATCTAACGGGTTGTAAACTCTATGGAAATTTAGATTAACTGGGGTCGTAATATAGCAATCGCGCACAATTACCAACTCTATACCTCTCTGTGGTTTGAGTGATTTTGACAATGTCTTTCTCATGTCCAAATGGGTATTGCATAATTCAAGTGATATATGCTCCACTTGGGTGTTACTATCTCTAGATTGGACCCTTTATTTGGGGCTATCAATTTCTTGAATTCACCCACAATTTCTTGTTAGCCAAGTTTTCCTAAACTTAGTCTTTCTTTCTCAAGTAAAGACTAAGTCAAATAGGCATGAACCAATATTGGCGACCATTAATTCTTGAATATAAGCATGAACAAGGCTTAATATCACTAACCCACTCAAAACAAGCCCTAAATCAAATACACATTAAGTACACACATTAGGGTTGGGCCACAACCCTATCTAGAGATCTAGCTACTCATGAACAATGAAGAAATACAAGAAGAAATTAAACATAATATAAGATGATTGATTAGAGAAATAAAATCTAATGTTTAGAAGTTAATCTAGTACAAAATTACTCAACACAGTAAAGAAAATGTCTTAGGAGCTTTTCCCAAATCTGAACATGACCTAAAAATGAAAAACATTTTGTATATACTAAACTGAAAATACCTGACAAAAATGCCCTTACAAAGGTTAGGTGACCGCATAATTCTTGTTCAGTTCGCACAATGATCTTTCGCGACTGCAAAATTAGCATATACTACACATTCTTTGGAACTTATTTGGAACTTCGGGACTTCTGTGATTCGCATAAAAATGATTTTGTCCGCACTTCTTATTGTGTGGCCGCTCAAAAATGATGTGGTCCGCATTCTTTGATCTTTGATTTGAACCTAACTTTCTGATACTTCCCTCCTGCAGACTGCATAATAGTGAGTGCGACCACACTTGACATCTTGCGGACGTAGAATTTTGGTGAAATCCTTATGCCTTCAGCTGGCCCAAAGACTACAATCTAAATCTCCTCTCTGCGGCCGCACTATAATTATGCTGTCTGCACTGCTAGCCATTTTTCCCCTGTTTTGCTACTTGTTCACTTTTGACTCCTTTCTGAGTTGATTTTGACTTCTTTGGCTTGTTTCCCAATATTCCTACAAACAATCACAAATCGTTAGTTTTCGGGAATGCCTTTAAGCATTTTGGGCTAAATCTCTAGTAAAAAAGAGCAAATAAGCAGTCAAAATCCATACTTATCGGACTTCTAATATCTTCCTCTTCTACATACCATTTGTAATGCTCATTTCAAGTTTCAACGCTAAATTTCTAGAGAAACAAAGGTTTCTCTCTTCTCTCAAAAAGGAATATCACAAGTAAAGCTTCAAGTACAATAGACTTTACCCTCATGTTAATCTCCACTAATATAAGCATACTCGGTTCAAAATCAAATAAGGCTTATTCAAGTTGGAATGAAGGCTTTTGGATCATGGTAAGATACTATATGAGATATTAGTGGTTACACCCTTCCTTAAGCACTTCTCATCTCATTTTTTGGCTCACATTTGTTAAACCTTTAGAGGCATTTCATTTTTATGGGGACTAGAGAGACTTGCCAGCACGCTTTGTTGAAAAATTCATTCTTTTTCTCCCTTGATGTTTGTACTAAAGGTACTGGCCTCATTCAATTTCATCAATCTCCCTCCCCCCCCCCCCCTTTGGATTTTCTTTTGTTCTTATCACTTTTTTTTCTTTCTTTCTCTTTCTTGGAGATTATTCTTTTCTCTCTTTTTAATGCCTTGATACCTCTTTGGATTTATCAACCTCCCCCCTCCCCCAAACTTAGGATTTGATCCATTCACTATATATAAGTGCTTAGGAGGGTTCGACTACAAAGAAGATTATGTGAAAAATGGGTAAAAACTTGTAGCATAGTTATCAATAAAGAAAGGCTAAAGGCTCAAAGGGGTTGAATATGGATAACGATACTCGGGTGGTAAGAGAGTCTAAAAACCACAACATCACAGTCAATATAAATATCTCTATGGCCCACTCAACCAAAATGATTATCAAAGACAACTCAAGAGCCTCAAATTCATTTTGCCTAGAGTTACTTCTTTTAAAAACCTTGTCTCAAACCATAAGCATGTAGATTAGTATGCTAGAGCCACATGAAGCATAAATAAATCATTTTCATAGACTAACTTGATCAGGCATTTAATATGTTACTCCTTACTACTACTATTACCTAAACATGAAATAGGCCAATTCCCGTAAGAAAGTTGTCACACTATCCATTATCGGGAAGAGTCACCCAGTTCATATAAGAAATCACCATTGAAAAGAACCGTGGCAATTAGAAAACCAAAGGGTTATAATCAACAAAAGAAGGAAAATCATAAAATATATAGTAACAAAAAAATCAAAATTAAAGATCACTACTTAATGTAACAAACTACTAAAGATAAACAAAATAAAATCATCTAATTATTACATTCCAGTGGCATCATTTGTATAAATCATTAAATATAGAATTCTCCACCACTAAATAAAAAGAAGCATTGTCCCCAATGCTGAGAAAAATAATCAAAGAGTGAAGAGGGGTGAAGAAACTCCCTAATGTCCTCAGCCATCATACTGTCACCAGCAGTATCAGTCCGAGGCGGCTTAAACAATTGAATAGTGTCATCATCCTCTACGAGAGCTACCTGAGATGTGAACATATCATAAACTATAGCAGCAGTGCTGGATGTAGGGTAAGGATCCTCAATCTGAGCAACATGATCCTCATGAGAGGGCTGATCTAGGCGAGACCGGGTAGGGTTCCGAAGTAGGTCAAATTTCAAGTCTACCTCAACTATTCCAGTCACCTTAGCCCCAAGTAAGTCAACTAACTTCTTGCTAGTATGTGTCTCTATCAGCTTCTTCACCTGCTTGGTCAATCACACAATCATTGCACCATGCTTTATTGGTGTATCCATAATCACCTTCTGGTTTTCCAAGAGCTTGGTGAGCTTCGTGTCAATGTCAGAAGCGTCTGATTGTGTAGATGTCTCCCCTAAAACTATACTAGAGATCTCAGATACCTTTGAAGTAGATATCTACTTCTAGTATTTAAGGCTCACTAGTGTCTAAGAGACCCACAAAGTAGATAGTGGGCTCATAGTCAAAGGTACCAGCCTTGGATCTAGTGTAGGCAATAGAGTAGGGGCAAATAATAGATTAGGAATATTACCTTGAATACTGGTAGAAGGCTCAACTGAAGTGGAAGGGATCGTACAAGGACTTGAAGCTACTACTACCGGCTCATCAGACTGACCAACAGTAGTAGGAGGTTCAGTGCTCTTCTTTGGGTTCCTCAGGTCTTGCAACTTATACAAATCAGAGCAACCACATTGATCGGGTACCCGACCATGATAGAAGATACTAGCACTGCTCTTGGAAAAGGTAAGTTATTCCCTTTAGGGAATGGATAAGTCATGTACAAACAAATGTCTACCATCCCTTTTCCTTCAGCACCTATCTAACGCGGATTAGGCCCAATTTCAAGAATCTTCATGAGCCATGGTCAGGCCTCATCCTTCTCATTGAACTTGGACAAATACTCTTTTGGATCCATATCTTTAAGTTCGAGGTAGGTGTTATTGGTGCATTGATCAAATTTTACTTTAAGGTTGTCCAAGTTGGCAAACTTTGTCCCTTTAACAATATGTGTCGTGTTGGTGTAAATTCCAGGAAAAGGTATTCTTCGACATCTACCCACTTCGCTGTAAACTACATCTACCTTTTTCACTTTGTAAATTGCTCCAACACTGTCAGATTGTATTTGGCTAAATCCTTGATGAGGAGTTGTCTTTCGTGCATGAGGGATCTTTCCTTCCACTACATTTAGAAGTATGAATAGGCTTGTAGGTTCAAAATAGGTCTTTACAGACCTCCTACGTCTTTGTTCTAACTACCACATTCGTTGTAACTGTTGCACCTCTTTTGTCATCTGGGGCACCATCAGAATTAGATCCCCAAGCAGGTGCATTTGACTCATGAGTTGTACTAGCTGAGCCATAGGAGGTACTTTCAGATGTGGAGGGCGTAGTTTGAGGCTCAGAATACCCCTAATGTCGATCCTTGTCTATGTTGATTAATCTAAAGTACAACACGTGAGACAGATCGACATGATAAATCCGGAGCATCAAAAAATAAAATACTGGATGAACTCCTGCTAGGCTGGGTGGTAAGGCAAGCTCATAAGCATTCTCTTCAACTCACCGCAACACCTCCAAGGGACCAATAAACCTTGGGCGTATCTTGCCCGTCTTTCAAAATCTCATAACTCCCTTCATAGGTGAAACCCAAAGTAAGACCCGCTCTCCAACCATAAATGAAACATCGCAAACCTTCTGATCTACATAACTCTTCTGTTTGGATTGGGCTACACGAAGTCTATCCTAAATCACCTTAACCTTCTCCAAAGAATCTTGAAACAAGTTTGTGCCCAGTAATCTAGCCTCGCCTGGCTCGAACCAACCCATTAGGGACTGACAACGGTGCCATCTGAATGCTGGACTGATAACTGTTGTTGTAGGAAATGTATGCAAGTGGCAAGAACTGATCCCAAGAACCTCCAAATTCCATCACACACGCACAATGCATATCCTCAAGAATCTGAATAGTGCGCTCAAACATCATGTCCGTCTGAGGGTAAAATGTTGTGCTCAACTCCAACTGAGTACCCAACTCCTACTGTGCGTCAATAAAAAACCATAACGTAAATTGCGTACCCCGCAAAGAAGATATATACCGCTATACCATGAAGCTTGAAACTCTCATGGATATAAACTCGAGCCAGCTGCTTAGTAGAATAGGTAGTCATCACACAAAGAAAATGAGTTGACTTGGTCGGCCTATCCACAATCACCCAAAAAATGTCAAACTCCCGCTGAGTCCATGGGATTCCAACAATGAAATCCATAGTGAATCGCTCCTATTTCTACTATGGAATCTCTAACTTTTGAAGCAATCTACCCAGCCACTGATGCTCATACTTCACCTGCTAGCAATTTAGACACCGAGCGACATACTCCACTATGTCATTTTTCATCGTCATCTACCAAATGATGCCTCAAGTACTAGGACGTATTTGCGACACCCGTATGAATTGAGTACCGTAAACTATAAGCCTCCTAAATAATCAACTCATGCAAACCATCAACATCAAGAACATATAGCCTACCATGCATCCTCAATGCACCGTCATCCCAAATAATTACCTCCTTAGCATCTACGTGGTGGATCGTGTCCCTAAGGACAAACAGATGGGAACCATCATACTACGCTCCCTGATATGATCATAAAGAGAAGTCTAGGAGACCATAAAAGCCAAAAGTAGACTCGGCTCAGAAATATCAAATCTAAAGAACTGGTTGGTTAGGGATTGAACATCCAGTGCCAATGGCCTTTCTACTACTAGTAATATGCTAAGCTCCCCAAACTCTCTGCCACATGACTCACAGCATCGGCCACAATATTGGCCTTTCTGAGATGGCATAGAATTATAATATCATAATCCTTAAACCGCTCTAATCACCTTCTCTTACGCAAATTAAGATCTTTCTGCTTGAAAAAATGTTGCAAACTCCGGTGATCAGTATTGATTTCACAAGGGACACCTTATAAATACTGCCTCCAGATCTTCAAGGCATGAACAATAGCAGCTAACTAAAGGTCGTGTACATGATAGTTCTTTTCATGAACCATCAGCAGGCTGGACGCGTAGGTAATCACCCTACAATTCTGAATTAACACCGCACTGAGGCCAACTCGCGATGCATTACAATAAACCGTATAAGACCCCAAATCTGAAGGCAATACTAATACTGGGGCAGTAGTCAAAGTTGTCTTGAGATTCTGAAAGCTCTCCTCACACTAGTTCGTCCACTTGAATGGACTACCCTTCTGAGTTAGCCTGATCATAGGTGTTGCAATAGATGAGAGTCCCTCAACAAATCGGCAGTAATACCCCGCCAAACCAAGGAAGCTTTGAATCTCTGTACTGAGGATGGTCTGGGCCAACTTTGCACTCATTCCGCTTTCTTCGGATCCACTTTGATCCCTTCTATGAATAGTACTCTGTCACTATTACAACTTGGGCAAACTGCTGGGCAAACAGCGATACTATTCTGTGAATAGTACTCCGTCACTATTCATTGGAAAAATCAGCGGATTCCAGTCGTGGATTGCCACAAGTTTGGTGTGAAGACATCCCCTTTTCTTTGCGAACAATCCCCAATAGATTTTTTCCTCAAATCTATAGCCAATTTCCGTACATCTTAAATCTTGTTTTCGATTTACTGTAGCACTTTCATTCTTTCCAACAGAATGTTAGTGATGGATCATAGTTGATGATCATCGCAACGATGGAAGTTTCGCCCTCTCCCCAGCTCTGTGCTGTGGGAGAGGAAAATCAAAATCATTCGGAAAATCAAGCAGCTCAAAATCCAAAACAAACTTATGCATCGCAAATTGTTCGACAGCATTCTGCCGCAACAACATCAAATTTTGAACTTTGTCCAGTAACGGTAGAGAATGGAATACCTACTGTTGAATTCACAGTAGACGAAGTGAATTCATTCACCAAGCAGGAAGGTCTTAAACAAGTAGTTGTGATTAAATTCTCATATGGAAAACCCGAGCTTCAGGAGTTGAGACAGATTTTACCGAAGCAACTCGATGTAAAAGGTAATTGCAATATAGGTCTGCTAGAATATCGACATATTCTGGTAAGATTTGATCTATTTGAAGATTTTGCGAATGCCGTTTCAAGAACAACAGGCTATGTTAAGTCGAAAGGAGACGACTATTTGTTCAGGACATTCCCATGGACAATGGGATTTAATCCTCGTGAAGAAACATCAAAAGCTGTCGTTTGGATTTCCTTTCCTGAAATGCCAGCAAATTTTTTCGCAAAAAGATCCTTAATGTCAATCGCTGCTGCTGTGGGAAAGCCTCTGGCAGTAGATAAGGCTACTAAAGATCGAACGAGACCTAGCACGGCACGATTAAAAGTCTTGATTGATTTGTTAGACAACCATCCAAAGAAAGTAAAGATCAAGATAGTTGATAACAAATCTGGGAAAATTATCGAATACGACCAGTGGATCGTTTTATATAACCTTCCTAAATACTGCACGTATTGTAATCATCAAGGTCATGATGTAAAATCGTGTCGTTGGAGTTCAGATGATTTCAATGAACAAGCATTTCATAATGAAGGAAGGGGAGTTTTGACAAATGTAAGAGGTAATGCCAGAGAATTCCTAAATGTTAATCTTGTAGCACAAAGCAGTGAAAGGATTCTGCCTACTGTAACTGCTGCTGCAGGACAAACTTTTTTGGTTCCAACTGTTCCCCTGCAGAAGTTCATTCAATGCCGAAGGATGTTATTGAACACCAGTGTAAAAAACCAGATACTGTTTTGAAATTTCAAAATGAACAGGTGCCGTCAAATTTGGACAGGGCTTTATCAAATGAAAATATTGATGCAGGACAAAATATGAATTGTGTTCCAACTATTCAAGCCACAAAAACTCTTTTAATGCCAATTGCTGATAATTCATTATCTGTCCCAACTCCAAGTGAACAGGTGCTGTGTAAAATTTCAGGTACATCTGCTAAGGCCGCACATCATAATGCAAGCAGAAAAGAACAATTGGAGGGTGAACAGCATCATGTGTTACATATGAGTAACAATATGACTCTGCTAAGTCATGTAAGTGATACTAATTTAGAGGTCCTTGATCCTACCAAAGATTTTGCAAATCGTACTGTTTCCCATGTGCAACTAGGGGAAAACTTGACAGTGCCAATTGAATCTGTCCCAATTACTCCAGCTGCACAAGTTCATCCAATGCCCACTGCTGATACTGCACAGATATGTAAAAAACCAGCACATGTGAATGGTGATGTAGGACAATGTATTGAATCTGTTCCAGCTATTCCAGCTGCAGAAGTTCAGTCAATGTCGAATGTTGATATAGAGCAGCTGTGTCAAAAGATACCTACTGTTCCATCCTGTGTTACAAGTGAAAAAGTGATATCAAATGTGACTGATGCATCAACTGAGGCTGTAAATGAAAGTACAACCAAAATAGTCACAAACAATGCAACAACTTCAGTGTTGTTAGGACAGAACTTGCCACTGCCAAGAATGATTGATGATCAAAACATCCCTGCAGGATGTAATGATGTAAAGAATCCCGCAGTTTTGAGTTTAGCTAGACATTCCAGCTCAAAGGAGGTATGCAAAGGGGAGGATCACAAAACCACAATGCATGATACACAAAAAAACAACACTGCCAAAGGGACAGAACAGAATGAACTATCCAAACTTTCATGGCAATGTTCAAAAAATCGAGCGGAATCACAGTTTGAGAATCATGAAGCAATGAATAAAGGTATCCACAGGACAACAATTCATACAGGTACAACTGCTGTTGATGATGATGTCAATGATGCTGCTCTAACTCAAGCAACTGCTACTGGACATCCTACTGGTAATCGACATCAAACAAGGGAAGATGGACAATGGTCGATGACAAGAAAAGCAGTAAATCAAAAATCCAACAATCAAACTCACACTGCAGGATACAATCCAGTATTACATACAACTTCAAACACATTCTCCCCACTTGCTAATGCCAGTGATGATGAAGGACAACTGCTGGAAGAAAAGAAGCAGACTGTTAACAACAACTTACAAAATACAGAGATGTCATTTGCAACACTGTCAAACAGTAAGTTGAACTACAACGCTCCAGCTTTTGCTCCAAAAAACAATATATCAACATGTCATTCAAATAGGGTATCAGAAAGAAAAGACCAATATGGAACAGCCCATCATGCACATCAACTGCAACAGTTGGATGAAAATTCTCTGCATCCTAACAAAACAGTCACAAACCATGCAATAGCTACTGTGCTATTGGGGAAGAATCTGCCACCGCCAAAAAAGATTGATGATCAAAACATCCTTGCTTCCAGCTCAAAGGAGGTATGCAAAGGGGAGTCTCACAAAACCACAACACATGCTACACAAAACTCCAACACTGTCAAAGGGACAGAACAGAATGAACCATCCAAACTTTCATGGCAATGTTAAATAGATCGAGCTGAATCATAGTTTGAGATGCATGAAGCAATAAATAAAGGTCTCCACAGAACAACAACTCATACAGGTACAGTGGCTGCTGCTGATACTTGACAACATTCAAGTGATACTCGACAACATTCAAGTGAAAATGGACAATGGACGATGGCCAACAAAGCAGTAACTATTGACATTACATCACAGGATATAGACATATTTGCAGCATATAATGCACAAACAAGCCAATCGTGAATCAATTTGCAGCGCCTCATCAAAACAAGTCTGATTTGTAAACTCGTGTACAGAATCAGAAAACGAGGAAGCTCCCAAAGAGAGCTGCAAAACAAAAATAGGTCGCTCGACTCCCTGGTTCATAATCCATTCGAGCAAAAATTATACCATGATGATCGAAGGCAGTAAATTACAATCTGGAGAAAGAAGAGCGATGCTTGGCTTCTTCAATTTTCTAGATTCCCATCGCAATAGTTTCCAAACTTTCATGTTATCTTGCTATTCACATCATAGAGTTTTGATACAACACTCTGTAATGATCATAGTTTTTAGTACTTGCAGGGCGTGTTTGTAATGAGGTTTTAGATGCCTCAATAGGAGGTATACGTTAAGGTTAGACCGGTGGCGTTAGGATAACAACTCCGGCGAGATTGACTCCCTTATCTGTATTGAAAATCTACCCCTAGGCTCTGCCTAATGGATTGCCTAAAAAAAAAGATACCACGTGACCCAAAAATGTCACTGAATCCAAACAGAACTCACACTTTTAGAACTTTGCATATAATTTATTCTCTCTCAAAATTAGAAGTGCTGTCCTCAAGTGCTTCTCATGATCTTCCCGATTATAGATTACACTAGAATATCATCAATAAAGACAATATGAACGTGTCAAGATAAGGGCGAAATACATTGTGCATCAAATGCATAAATGATGTTGGAGTATTGGTCATCTTAAATGAACATAACAAAGAACTCATAAATGATGATGGGGTATTGGTCATTTCGAAATATCTGGATCGCGAAACTTCAACTGATGATAGCTTGAGCATAAATCAATATTTGATAATACTTAAGCACCATGTAACTGATCAAATAGGTCATCAATACAAGGTAAAGGATACTGGTTCTTCAATGAAAACTCTACTCAACTGGTGATAATCAATGGACATATGCATAAAACCATCTTTTTTCTTAATAAACAAGATAGGAGTAGCCTTGGGTGACACACTGGCCCAAATGAAGGTCTTATCAAGCAACTTCTGCAACTTTTCATTTAACTCCTTCAACTCGGGAGCATCCACAAAATAAAAATGAATAAATATAGGATGAGTGCCTGGAAATAAATCAATGCAAAAATCAATGTCTCTGTCGGACGACATGCCCCAAAATCAGCTGGAAACACATCACAAAAATCCCTCACTACTGGGACTAAATCAATTATAGGGGTATCAATACTGACATCTCTTACATAGGCTAGATACACGTCACACCCTTTCTCAACCATTCGTTGAGCTTTAACAAATAAAATAACTCCGATATGAGTGTAATCTAAGATACCCCTCTACTCTAATCATGGTAAACCCGGCATAGCCAGTGTCACATTTTTGGTGTTATTATCAATAATAGCATAATCGGGGTGACAACAAATCCATGCCTAAGATAACATCAAAACCTATCATGTCGAGCAATAATAAATTAGCTCTAGTCTCAAAACAACTAAGAGTAATCAAACACGACCGATAAATGCAGTCCACAATAAAGAATCTCCCTAAGGAGTATAAACATAAATAGGAGAACTCAAATAATCCTAATATATGCCCAAATGCAAGGCAAAATAAGATGTCACATAAGAATAAGTGGAGCTATGATCAAATAGAACCGACGCATCTCTATAACAGATCGAAACAATACCTGGAACGATAGAATCGGAAGCAACGACCTCTATGCGAGCAGGAAGGGCATAGTATATGGCCTGGCCTCCCCATCTAGGGAAGCCTCTACCTCCCTAAGCTCTATCTTGAGCTTGCTCACAAGGTGGGGTGTAGCTGGTGCTGGAATCATAGCTTGAGAACTCTGTGGAGCATGTTGTAGGTGCTAAGTATATGGAGGTGCACCCCTTCTAAGTCTGAGTAAATCCCTCAACATATGGCAAGTCTCACCACACTCAAAACAAGATCTAGGATGATGTGGTAGTTGTGCCTAGCTCGGGCCAGGTCTGCTGAACTGACTGCTAAATGCACCCCATGCAGGAGGCATACTAGATACTGGAGGTGCAAAATAAGGCTCTTGAGGTCTAGGAGGAGTTGGAATACCACTGGCTACTGGAAAAGCTAAATAAATATGGTCTCACATAAAGCCTACCATGACAAATTGTAGCTGGGGAACGTGCACCAAAATTATGGCCCGACTCTCAAGACCTCTTGGACTTTCTCTCCTCCTTATTCCGAGCAAGCATGCCCTCAACTCTCCTAGCAATACTCACCACATACTAATACGGGATATCCATCTCTATCTCCTGATCCATGCTAGTCCTGATACGGGGAATAAGTCCCTCAATAAATCGACAGACCCTTTCTCGAACTATAGCAACCAAACCTGGTGCTTGTGTAGCCAAGTTACTAAAACAGACCACGTACTCTAAAATAGTCATAGTACCCTGGTGCTTCTGCTCAAACTCTACGCGTCATACGTCCCTGAGGCTTTGAGGGACATACTCCCTCAAAAACATATCAGAGAACCTACTCCGTGTAAAGGAAGCTATCTCAGCTGGAGTATCAAACTCACAAGTACGCCACAACTGATAGGATGCTCCTAGAAGCTGAAAGGAAGTGAAAGAAACCCTACCCGAAATTGCTATACCCATAATACGGAGGATATGATGGCATTCCTCCTAAAATCCTTGAGAATCCTCTTATTCTAGACCACTGAATGTAAGAGGGTCGTACTTCTTATATCACTTAAGCCAATGATACTTCTCATCAAATGTTGCTGCCCTACTCTCGAGATGAATTAGGGCTACAAGTGTTATCCGTATAACCTCTGGAATATGATCAACTAGAACACTCTGCTTTGGGGTGCGGATGGCGGTAGTCTGTGCTCCTCCTCCGGCATGAGATGTGGCTACAGCAAGGGGAATCAACCTTGCCTGAGCTAGAGTGTTGTACATGTTCATTAACTGTGCAAAGGTCTTCTGAAAAGCTGGAGTAGTAGTAGGTGTATTAGATGTATGTGCTTCGACTGGAGCCGCTTGTTTCTCCTTTGTAGAAGCTTTCTCGGGTACTCTGACTGCACCACGTGTACCTCCTTGGCCTCTACCCCGGCCCCAACCTCTGGCAGCTCTAGTAGGGGCAGGTGCCTAGTCATTCCAGCACGTGTCCTCACCATCTGTGAGAGAATAGAAGACAGAAGCATAGAATTTCAAGATCAATAATCTCACGTGATAAGGAATCAAATAAAGTGAAATTTTCCTAGTAGTTCCATAGCCTCCCAAAGATAAGTACATACGTCTCTGTACCAATCCACGAGACCCTAATAAACTGGATTGTGACTCACGACCCCTATGAACCTAGAGCTCTGTCACCAACTTTTCACGACCCAAGTTCTCCCTCCGTGAACCATCGTGATAACACCTAGTCTCTACAACTTGGTAATCCTAACATTTGCGAAAAAAGAACCAAAACATGAAAGCTATCAACTAACAGGTAAATTTAAACAAGGAAATAAGATGTCGCTCGGCTAATAATATAAAGTACATAAATTCTCCCAAAACCTAGAATTTCACAAGTCATAAACTAGAGAAATAAATAGTGCCTATAAACTCTAGAATCTAACAAAGAAAAAAACACATGAAGTGTTTAACATGGGGAAGAGTTTATAGGGACTCTGAGGCATGTGGATGCAACAGATATAATTTGAAGTCTCTACAGTCATCTTGTTTCACTGTTAATGCAACTAATGTGTACTACCTAGATTTGTACATAGAAAACATGTACAGGAAAGGGCATGAGTATATCACAACAGCACCAGTAAGTGCCAAGCCTAACCACGGTCAGATAGTGACGAGATCAGTCAGGGCCCGATTGGTACAAATATTTTGAAATAAGACAGAAAGGAATATTGTAGTAAAATACATACAGAAATTTTCACAACCCAAATTGGAGGGCCAACAAGATCAATATAAGAGGTATCAATGGATCATGGAAAACCAACCATATAAGATGATGGCATATACATACATAACATGGGGGACCAGAAAATCAAGAAACTATATATAAGGTAGGAACTAGCACGCTACCATGAAAGACTATACAACAAAAACTAGCCAAGAAGGCATACCAAACTATACATAAGTCGACACCTGTAAATGAGCCTCTAAAGGGACATAAGTGTTGCAACATAGCCGGAACAGGGCCCCGACATACCCATAATGTCTATATCAAAAATACATACCAAGACCACGGCAAGTCCGGAGAAGGGATCTCACCAATCACTGCTGAACTAGACAGCCTACTGTGGTAGGGGAGCTGTACCTGCCTGTCTATCAGGACATGCAGCATGACATGCAGCATCCACAAATAATAGGATGTCAGCACGAATAAAGTACTGAGTATGTAAGGCAGGAAACAATAAATACGAACAGTAATGTAAGCAAGAAAAAAGAATATACAACTTGTAATATCTGAGTACCTCTAAGGGGTACTGACATGAAATGCATGATACATATGAATAAATACATAAAATTTTAAAACGTACGCCTCTGTGGACATCATCATCATCATCATATTGTACGTGGCCGTAATAGGCTCGGTAAAAAAAAAGGTAACCGGCCATCATAAGGGTCGGTAGAATCGTACCCAACCACGTGGAGATCGGTAAAACCCAACTGATCAGTGGTTGCACAGTAGGTGCCGTACCCGGCCAACTATAGCACGGCTCAGTAGAGTAGAATAGATACATATATATAATGCATGTTCGACTCATGCAAACACGTTCTAGACCTTTTGGAGTGACATAAGATCGGTATCCTCTGTACACGTTATAAGGACTAACTCTTCACTATGAATCTTATAAGAATAGGGAAGTACCAAAAACAATGATAACGTAAGAATAAGAGAAGCAACAGGACATCAATCATTCCATAAGAGGGAAAGCAATGTAAGTACTGCTAGCTTCTAAGAATAGAGTATCTTTGGAAGCTCCTTCATTACATTATGTACAATCGGAGTAATGCAAAAGAAGGAAAGGATAGCCTCACATACCTTGTATATACTTCCCCAATCTCAAGCTATGCAATTGTCACAACTCCTTAGTCTACAATAAGAGAGATGACACTATCGTTGTCATTTAAGCGTCATAACTATTATGTACAGATCACAACCAATTTTATGATGAAATGGACATCACCTCCCCTATAAAAATGACTTCACACAATTCAAAATGATAACCAAACAGCCCAAACAACATCAATAATAAACATATTGAGCTTCCTAAAATAGTCCACGCAGAACCTAATTACTTCATACATACGACGACCACCATAGTCGTGTCAAACGACCTAGAAATGTTATGAAAAACTATAAGCCCACAACCATACATATATATGGTGTTTATCCACACCCTTATACCTCCAAAACCCCACAAAATAGTAGTAAAAGATGCATACCAACACAAACTAGAAGTGAATAACTCGAACTCACGGCTTCCGATCACCATCCCGTGAGTTCTTACATGTATATAACGAATTACCATGAATTCACAGCATAGAAAAATGTATGAAAGATGGCAGTAACTGACCTTACTTGTTGGATTACTCAGCCCTTCCCTTGGTTCTTCAAACTATAGGTTTTACCTTCAAATATATCTTGAAAGAGAAGGAAAATCGATTAGGGTTTGTGTGGAATTTTTGGGAAGGAGTTGTAGGGGTTAACTTTGGTTTTGAGGGTCTGAAATATGGGCGAAATAACCGAGGTCATAACTCCTTAAAAGTTCTCTCTTGGCCGACTTAGGTCTTTTAGTTTTGGCCTATCATTTTGGCAAGTAGGTGATGCACCTACTTGCTTCCCAGGGTTGCAAAAATATGAATTTCTCTATACTCTGATATTGTATTAACAAACGGTTTAATGCATTGGAAACTAGACTCATAGATATTTAATTTTGTTGGTAGATCACCTTGTAATTCTTTCTAAATTAGGATAAAAGCTTAGAAACATTTTACTTAATGTTTAAGTAAAATTATGAACCTAAGTTGCGACAACTTTTATCGACCTTTGTTTTATAACTTGTTTGACTTCAAGACTTATGATATGGATATTATATGACTCAAATACCTTAATACATGACCTTTTGTGTATTAAGCACCTCTAGATTAACCTCAAAATACGAGTTACAACATCCTTGATTCGCTTAACTTCTAATATTTGTTAATCACCCTTGTATCACTTAAGATCAATAGGATTAACTTCTTATCATCTCAAGGATAATTCCTTCTTGTATATATGTTCACTAACGTATGGCATGATCTAACGCGTGTGGATATGGGTTGTAACACCCTTCCACCCTTAGGAACATTCGTCCTCGAATGTAAAGGTTTATGGAGTCCAAATTATCATGGATTCCAACGGAAATTTTGGGTCAATTTTTCCCCTATAAAATGGTGACTAGCAAAATTTTCAAGCAGTTAAGCCTAACGTATGGCCTCAAAAGGCTACACAAAGCATTATGGAAATGTACATTATTTGCATATCACCATTTTGTATTAAGAAAGGGTGTTCTCAAGTTATTACTTACCTCATAAAGTCGTTTCACCTTTCCAATGTATCATGTGTTCCACCAACATCCTTGTTATCATCATTCTTGAATAGGTAAGGCTATTTAGACTTCATCTCTTCTTCCGCTTCCCATGTCATTTTTTCCATATTCTTGTTCCTCCACAATACTTTGACGGAAGCTACATCTTTTGTTCTCAGCTTGCGGGCTTGTCGATCTAATATAGCCATTGGCACTTCTTCATGTGATAGATCGTCTGTAACTTGTACATCTTTGATAGGGATAACTTGAGAAGGGTCTCCAATACATTTTCTCAACATAGATACATCGAATGCCGGGTGGACAATTTCCAATTCGGATGGCAATTCCAACTCATAAGCAACTTGTCCAATTCATTGAAGAATTTTATACGGACCGATATACCTTGGACTTAGTTTAGCTTTCTTCCCAAAACGCATAACACCCTTCATTGGTGAGTTCCTCAGGAAAATCCAATCACCAACCTCAAATTCCAAATCACGATGTCGGATATCGGAATAAGACTTGCCTGCTTTGTTCCATCCTCAATCGTTCATGTATCACCTTCACCTTGTTGATAGCTTGGATAATCAAATCCGGCCCATATAATTCTGTTTCACCGACTTCGAACCATCCAACTAGTGATCTACATCTTCTCCCGTACAGTGCCTTGTATGGGGCCATTTTAATACTGGAATGCTAGCTATTATTGTAAGAGAATTATATGAGAGGAAGATGGTCATCCCAATTTCCCTTAAAATCTAGAACACATGCTCGTAGCATATCTTCCAGTGTCTGAATGGTACGTTCAGCCTGCCCGTCAGTTTGTGAATGGAATGCAGTGCTGAGATTAAATTGTGTGCCTAAATCCTTCTAAAAATACCTCCAAAAGTTAGGCTTAAATTGAGCTCCTCGGTCTGATAAAATAGATACCGGCATACCATGAAGCCTAACAATCTACTTATATATATAACTTCGCATAATCTTTAGTTGTGTAAATATTCTTAACTGGTACAAATTGGCACACTTTGTAAGTCAATAAACTATCACCCAGATGGAATCAAACTTATGATTGTTGGAAACACGTTCTCAAGGCATTATACTAAACGTGTGTTCATATTTGTAGGTTTTGATGAATGACAAACTATGCGCAAATTGACATATGACGAGGTCCAAGCACAAGCACAAAATTGATATATAACGAGATTCAAGCACAAGACAAAGATCGAGATTAAGTTTTATATGAGTCGGTATTTAATTGTGATCTTGATCCGACAACTTAAACTCAAGAGTTGGCTTCTCTCGTAAAAATATTTTTAACAAATCATGCATATTTAATTTAGAGCAAAATGATTTTAAATAATGCATATTTACTTTAGTCAAAATGATTTTTAAACATGCCTCTAAAATCTGGACTAAGATAATCGATTATGTACTTATGATAATCGATTATGTTTAAGTCAGCTGCTTGACAATCGATTGTGAACTTATGACAATCGATTGTGTTAAGGCAGTGAGCATCAGATTTTTCAAATCTGCATGACAATCGATTGTGAACCTTATGACAATCGATTGTGATGAGGCAGTGTCCATCATAGTTTTTCAAAGCTCAAAATAATCGATTGTGAAGCTAATGACAATCGAATCTGAAGAGACAGTGTCCATCAGATTTTTCAAAATCACAAAATAATCGATTGTGAACTTATGACAATCGATTGTGTTGAGGCAGTGTCTTCCAGACTTTTTCAAAGTTATTAAATAATCGATTGTGAACTTATGACAATCGATTGTCAAGAGGCAGTGTCTAAATTGATTTTTCAAGACTGATATATAATCGATTGTTAACTTAGTATAATCGATTGTATAACTGACCGTTGCCAAAATGTTTTCAAATACCGACAGGTAATCGATTATTGATTTCTTATAATCGATTGTTTTAATTAAAATCTGGAAAGGATTTTTTGAACGTTGCTGAGTAATCGATTATTGATTTCTTATAATCGATTGTTTTAATTAAAATCTGGGAAGGATTTTTTGAACGTTGCTAAGTAATCGATTGTAGATTTTTGACAATCGATTGTTTTACGTAAAATCTGGAAATGATTGTTTGAACGTTGCCAGTAATCGATTGTGAGTCTTAAACAATCGATTGGTACGCGTAAAATCTGGGATTGATTTTTGGAACGATTGGCAAACAATCAATTGTGGTAATTTGACAATCGATTGTCACAGAGTAAAATCAACAATTCTTAATTGGCAATTAGGCAACGGTAATACAAGGTTTATCAACTATAAATACAGCTTCAATTCAGTCTTCTAAACACAACAACTGATCATACAATTGCTAAAGCTTGCATACTTTATTGCTTATCATTTTACATTCATTACATAAGCTTTTGAGAGCCAAATTCTTGTCGAAAGTTGTTGCGATCTTGAGCGTATTCTTTTTACTCATATCTACTCTTAAAGGAGTGTCTTTTTTGAGTGCTAAGTGTTTTTGTACACTTAAAGGGAAGTGTTAGTCCCTTGTGTTGTAAGAAGGAACTTGTGTTTCCTTGGTTGAAGTCTTGGAGTGTTGTATCTCCGAGCAAAGGTTGTTGAGGCTTGTGTCCTCAAGTTGTAACGGTTTGTTGAGCACCCGTAAGCTTAACAAGTTAGTGTAAATCTCGAGAGAGTCTCTCGGGGACTGGACTAGCCACGGGTTGTGGTGAACCAGGATACATCGGTGCGTTTGTTCTAATTTATTTACTTATCGCACTTATTTATTTCCTGCAATTTTTAAATTCCGCAAGTTTACGCTAATTTTTATTATAACGCTATTCACCCCCCCCCCCTCTAGCGTTAAGCGTATTATCTAACAATTGGTATCAGAGCCCAACTCTCTGAAGACTTAACCGTTTGAGAGAAACATCCATGGCTTCTACTCGTGATTCTTTTGCAGGAATAGGTGAAGGACAATGCTCCACCCGACCACCGCTATTCGATGGTACAAACTATACATACTGGAAGGAGAGGATGAGAATATTTGTACAATCAAATAGTTTTCATCTTTGGAAGGTCATAATGAATGGAGAACAAATTCCAACCAAGAAGGTTGAAAATGAATGGGTCCCAAAGTCCGAAGATGAATACGATGCGGATGATATCCAAGTGCAAAATAATGCTAAAGCTACTAATTTATTATATTGTGCTGTAAATGATGATGATTACAGGAAGATATCTTGTTGCACAATGGCGAAGCAAATGTGGGACAAGCTGGAAATATGTACGAAGGTACGGACCAGGTAAGGGAAGCCAAAATTTATTTCCTAACCCATGCATATGAATTGTTTCACATGAAGGAAGGCGAAAAGGTCGATGAGATGTTTGAACGATTTTCAAAAATCGTAAATGATTTACATGCTCTTAAGAAGACCTTCACGGATAAGGAACTTGTCCGAAAAATTCTCCGAAGTCTCACTCCGGAATGGCGATCCAAGGCCGACGCGATTCAAGAATCCATTGGCATTTCAAATATCACCATCGACGCATTAAGAGGTTATCTTAAAACTTATGAATCTACTATACTTAACCCTCTTGTTGATGATCAAAGGAAGCAAAGAATCGCTCTCAAGGCAAGCACAAGCCAACCTCAAAATGATGAGGACGGAGACAACGAGTTCGGACTCGTTATCAAGAGATTTCAAAAGTTCATGCGAAAAGAGTATGAACGAAAGGGCAAAAAGCAAGGAGATCAAATAAAGTGCTATGAGTGCGGAGAAACCGGGCACATTAAATCAAATTGTCCAAATGCTAAAAAGGAGAAGAAACCCTTCAAGAAGCAACGAGCATACATATCTTGGGGAGGCGACTCCGGTGACGAGTCAAGTGAGGAAGAAGAAGACGAAGCCGCAAATCTTTGTCTTATGGCACAAGAAGACAACAAAGAAGAGGTATGTCAAATTTCTTCTCCCTTGAAGAAATGCAAAATGCTTTTGATGAGTTGTATAGCGAATTTATTAAAGCTTCAAAAACTGCTAAGAGTATAAAAGAAAATGCTTCTTTAAAAGAAAAAGATTTTCAAAAACAACTCTCTTTTAAAGAAAAGGAATTGGAAAAACTGATTTTAGAAAATGAGAAGTTGAAAGAGGAAAACAAATTTTTTGGCAAGAGAAGCGCCGACAAGCCCGAGAGTTCTAGAAATTGTACTTCTTGCATGCATCTCAAAAATGAAGTAGAAAAGCTTAAGGGCACCTTAGATAAGTTTAATTCTTCTCATAAAAATTTGAATGAAGTGCTTGTTAATTTGAAGTCGACCAAGCATGGCATAGGTTTTAGAAACGAGCCTAAAGAGAAAGTTGAAGCCAACCCCCAACCACCTAAGGCCCAACCTAGGATAAATAAAACAAATGTTCATCCTAGATACAACAAACCTAGAAATGGTTTTCATCAATCGCAACCTAGAAATAATCATGCTAGAAATAATGCACATTCTAGGCCAAACACTAGAAGGAATTTTGAACCTTTTAGAACACCTAGAAATGACTTCCAACCTAGAAACAACTATTCTAGAAATGATGCATATCCTAGAACAAATGGTAGAAGAAATGATTTTCATGATTTGCGCAATAGTTATATTGTCAAGAATAGAGTAAATGAATTTCGTCCGTCCAATTACTATCAACCTAGAAGGATGCATAATCCTAACGTGACGTGTCATTATTGTAGACGAATTGGACATATTGCTCCTGCTTGTTTTACACGACATAGACATAACACTCAATCACATCACTATGATTTGCCTAACCCCCAGCACCCAAAATAGCATGGGTACCTAAAACTCATTAATCTGTTTTGTAGGTATGTTTGAAGGGATCAAGTGTACTATGGTACCTTGATAGTGGATGCTCCAAGCACATGACGGGAGACGAATCCAAATTCCTTCAACTAGAACACAAGGAAGGGGGAAGTGTTATTTTTGGTGATAACAACAAAGGAAAGATTATCGGCATCGGATCGGTCGGTAAGGATGAAATTTCGTGAAAGGTTTAAAACATAATCTCTTGAGCATAAGTCAATTATGTGACAAGGGAAATCTTGTTTTATTTGATTCGCATGAATGCTTAGTTTTTAGACGTAGCGATTTTAAAATTATCCTTCGTGGTTTTAGAATGGATAACATTTATATGGTTGATCTTGCAAATTCTTCACCCGAATATGTGAATTGTTTAATGAGCAAAGAGGATGATTCTTGGTTATGGCATCGTAGAGTAGCTCACATCAACATGCATATTTTGAACAAATTGGTTTCACAAAATTTAGTTGTTGGTCTTCCAAATTTGAAATTTGAAAATGACTCTACTTGTGATTCTTGTCAAAAAGGGAAGCAAACAAAAGCATCTTTTAAATCGAAAAATATTGTTTCAACTACTAGACCATTGCAATTGCTTCACATGGATTTGTTTGGACCATCTCGCATTGAAAGTCTTGGTAGAAATCGTTATGCTTTTGTTATTGTTGATGATTATTCCAGATTTACTTGGACTTTATTTCTTGCCCATAAAAGTGATGCTTTTCAGAATTTTAAATATTTTCTTAAACGTGTTCAAAACGAAAAGGAAACAACCGTCACTTCAATTAGAAGTGATCATGGGGGAGAGTTTGATCACAATCTCTTTGCGGACTTTTGTGACGAACTCGGTATCGAGCATACCTTTTCCGCTCCACGAACACCACAACAAAATAGGGTGGTGGAAAGGAAAAATAGGTGTCTCGAAGAGATGGCTAGAACCATGCTCGAAGAGGCTAAGATTCCCAAACATTTTTGGGCGGATGCCGTGAGTACCGCATGCTACGTTTTAAATAGAGCAGTCATAAGGCCAATACTCATGAAAACCCCTTATGAACTCTACAAGGGAAGGAAACCAAATATCTCCCATTTTAAAGTATTCGGTTGTAAATATTTTATTCATAACAATGGAAAAGATCAATTGGGAAAATTTGATGCCAAACCCGATGAGGGAATTTTTATTGGGTATTCTTCACGTAGCAAAGCATATAGGGTATTTAATAATAGAACCCAAACTGTGGAGGAATCCCCTCATATTGTGTTTTCCGAAAATAATGCTCGCTTGGCGAGAAAGGATTCTTGTTCTGATATTGCAGGTATTCTAAATAGTTTAAAAGACAAAGTACAAGAGGAAACTCCTAGGAAATTCAAGATGAAATCTTGGAACAATCAACGGAGGAAACGCCACAATTGGAGAAAGAAACCAAAATGCCTAACGAGTGGAGGACAATCAAAGATCACCCTCTCGAACAGGTAATTGGCGACGTCGGAGAAAAGGTAAGTACCCGAAACTCCCTTAAGAACACCTTAGGACATACTGCTTTTGTTTCTCAAATTGAACCAACAACCATCTCCGAAGCAATTGGGGATGAATTTTGGACCTTGGCAATGCAAGAGGAGCTTAACCAATTCAAACGGAATGACGTTTGGGATTTGGTGCCAAGACCCGAAAATCATACCATAATTGGTACGAAATGGGTTTTTCGAAACAAACTAGATGAAAATGGTGTAATCACTAGAAACAAAGCTAGGCTTGTAGCAAAAGGCTATAATCAAGAAGAGGGTATTGACTATGAAGAAACATATGCTCCCGTAGCTAGATTAGAAGCTATTCGTTTATTGCTTGCTTTTTCCTCTTCTATAAATTTCAATTTATATCAAATGGATGTGAAAAGTGCTTTTCTAAATGGTGTTATTCAAGAAGAAGTTTATGTTGAACAACCCCCCGGTTTTGAAGATTTTAAATCTCCCGATCATGTTTTCAAACTCAAAAAGGCTCTTTATGGTTTAAAACAAGCTCCCCGAGCTTGGTATGAAAGATTGAGTAAATTTCTATTGGAAAATGATTTCATTAGGGGGAAAGTTGACACCACTCTTTTTGTTAAGCATAAAAACAATGATATTTTATTAGTTCAAATCTATGTGGATGATATTATATTTGGTGCTACTAACAATGGTTTGTGCAAGGAATTTTCCGATTTAATGACAAGAGAATTTGAGATGTCTATGATGGGTGAGTTAACATTCTTTTTGGGATTACAAGTAAAGCAAATGAAAGAAGGTACGTTCATTTGCCAAGCGAAATATTGCAAAGAATTGCTGAAACGATTTGAAATGACCAATGCAAAAGCAATGGCAACCCCCATGAGCACATCCGATCATCTAGACAAATATGAGAAAGGTAAGGAAGTCGACATCAAATAGTATCGAGGTATGATTGGCTCTCTCCTTTATCTCACTGCTAGTCGTCCGGACATCATGTTTAGCGTGTGCTTATGCGCTCGTTATCAATCGTGTCCGAAGGAGTCTCACCTAACTGCGGTGAAACGGATACTGAAGTATCTTGTTGGTACTGTAAATGTGGGTCTATGGTACCCCAAAGGTTCTTCATGCCAACTTGTTGTCTATTCCGATTCCGATTTTGCTGGATGCAAATTGGACCGCAAGAGCACTAGTGGCACTTGCCATTTGCTCGGTAGCTCTCTCGTTTCTTGGTTTAGCAAGAAACAAGTAAGTGTTGCGTTGTCCACAACCGAGGCTGAATATGTAGCCGCGGGGAGTTGTTGCGCTCAAATCCTTTGGATGAAACAACAACTCTTGGACTATGGCCTAAGTCTTGATCATATCCCTCTTAGATGTGATAATACTAGTGCCATATGCTTGACGAAGAACCCCATTTTTCATTCGCGAAAAAAACACATTGAAATTAGACATCATTTTATAAGAGATCACGTTCTGAAGGGCGATGTCGAAATTGAATTTGTTGAAACCAAAGATCAATTGGCCGACATCTTTACAAAGCCCTTAGAGAAAGAGTCCTTCTTCCGAATTCGTAGTGAACTCGGGATCCTTGACTCCACGTTGATCTAAGTCATGCATTGCATTTTCCCTTTCACATGTTTTCTAACTTGAGCGTTGGAGACGTCTAACGTATTTTTGCAGGTATCGCCCTAAAGGCAGGGGGAATTATAAAGCTTGACGCACAGAACAATCGATTTCTCTTTTATATAATCGATTATCCAGTATCAATAATCGATTGTCTTGACATTATTTGCGTTATTATGTCTGAAATTGCAGATTTAATAAATAAACAAGTCTTTTATTATTTTATGTTTTTTTTGCTAATGGCAAAAGGGGGAAGATAACGGGTATGCACTCTCAATACTTATCGGCATAAATTGAGGGGGAATTCATATATTGAGGGGGAACAAATTGCATATCTATATACTTGTTGCATATCTTTACTTGTCTTGAATCGTCATTATGAATTGCCTAATATGCATATCCCGCATAAAGTTTGCCATTATGAAAAAGGGGGAAATTGTTGGAAACACGTTCTCAAGGCATTATACTAATCGTGTGTTCATATTTGTAGGTTTTGATGAATGACAAACTATGCGCAAATTGACATATGACGAGGTCCAAGCACAAGCGCAAAATTGATATATAACGAGATTCAAGCACAAGACAAAGATCGAGATCAAGTTTTATATGAGTCGGTATTTAATTGTGATCTTGATCCGACAACTTAAACTCAAGACTTGGCTTCTCTCGTAAAAATATTTTTAACAAATCATGCATATTTAATTTAGAGCAAAATGATTTTAAATAATGCATATTTACTTTAGTCCAAATGATTTTTAAACATGCCTCTAAAATCTGGACTAAGATAATCGATTATGTACTTATGATAATCGATTATGTTTAAGTCAGCTGCTTGACAATCGATTGTGAACTTATGACAATCGATTGTGTTAAGGCAGTGAGCATCAGATTTTTCAAATCTGCATGACAATCGATTGTGAACCTTATGACAATCGATTGTGATGAGGCAGTGTCCATCAAAGTTTTTCAAAGCTCAAAATAATAGATTGTGAAGCTAATGACAATCGACTGTGAAGAGACAGTGTCCATCAGATTTTTCAAAATCACAAAATAATCGATTGTGAACTTATGACAATCGATTGTGTTGAGGCAGTGTCTTCCAGACTTTTTCAAAGTTATTAAATAATCGATTGTGAACTTATGACAATCGATTGTCAAGAGGCAGTGTCTAAATTGATTTTTCAAGACTGATATATAATCGATTATTAACTTAGTATAATCGATTGTATAACTGACCGTTGCCAAAATGTTTTCAAATACCGTCAGGTAATCGATTATTGATTTCTTATAATCGATTGTTTTAACTAAAATCTGGAAAGGATTTTTTGAACGTTGCTGAGTAATCGATTATTGATTTCTTATAATCGATTATTTTAATTAAAATCTAGAAAGGATTTTTTGAACTTTCTGAGTAATCGATTGTAGATTTCTGACAATCGATTGTTTACGTAAAATCTGGAAACGATTTTTTGAACGTTGCCAGTAATCGATTGTGAGTCTTAAACAATCGATTGTTAAGCGTAAAATCAGGGATTGATTTTTGGAACGACTGGCAAACAATCGATTGTGGTAATTTGACAATCGATTGTCACAGAGTAAAATCAGCAATTCTTAATTGGCAATTAGGCAACGGCAATACAAGGTTTTTCAACTATAAATACAGCTTCAATTCAGTCTTCTAAACACAACAACTGATCATACAATTGCTAAAGCTTGCATACTTTATTGCTTATCATTTTATATTCATTACATAAGCTTTTGAGAGCCAAATTCTTGTCGAAAGTTGTTGCGATCTTGAGCGTATTCTTTTTACTCATATCTACTCTTAAAGGAGTGTCTTGTTTGAGTGCTAAGTGTTTTTGTACACTTAAAGGGAAGTGTTAGTCCCTTGTGTTGTAAGAAGGAACTTGTGTTTCCTTGGTTGAAGTCTTGGAGTGTTGTATCTCCGAGCAAAGGTTGTTGAGGCTTGTGTCCTCAAGTTGTAACGGTTTGTTGAGCACCCGTAAGCTTAACAAGTTAGTGTAAATCTCGAGAGAGTCTCTCGGGGACTGGACTAGCCGCGGGTTGTGGTGAACCAGGATACATCGGTGCGTTTGTTCTAATTTATTTACCTATCGCACTTATTTATTTCCTGCAATTTTTAAATTCCGCAAGTTTACGCTAATTTTTATTATAACGCTATTCACCCCCCCTCTAGCGTTAAGCGTATTATCTAACAATGATAAGAGCGAGTTATTTCAATAACGAAGTCCATACTAAACACCTACGATTTCCAAATCGGAATCTCTATATTCTTAAGTTATCTACCGGGTTTCTGATGTTCTATCTTTACTTGTTGACAATTGGGACACTAGGCTACAAATTCTACAATAGACTTCTTCATATTATACCACCAATAATGCTCCTTGACATCATGATACATCTTTGCCGAACCGGGATGGATAAAATTTCGGGATTGATGAATCTCATTCGTAATCTTTTCTCGCAACTCTGAAACATTAGGCACACGTAATCGGCCTTGGTATCTTAGTGCCCCATCTCTTCCAATCTTAAAATCCATAATTTTACACTGATGAATGCTCTCTATCAATCGTAGTAAGATGGGATATTCATATGACCGTCTTTTTCGCTCGGCTACCAAAGATGATTCAGATGTGTTATGCACAGTAACACCTCCGTTATCAGAGTCTAATAATCTGATTCTCATATAGGCTAGTTGATGAAGCTCTTTAGTCAACCCCCATCTACCTGCCTCAATATGTACTAAGCTTCCCATTGACTTACGGTTGAGAGCGCCTGCCACAACATTGGCTTTACCGGGATAATACAATATCTCGACGTCGTAGTCTTTCAGTAATTTAAGACACCTACGCTGCTTCAAATTCAACTCTTTCTGCTTGAAGATGTATTGTAAACTCTTGTGATCTATGTAGATGTCATCATGGACGATGTATAAGTAGTGCCGCCATATCTTCAAAGCATATATTACTGCAACCAATTCAAAATTCGTGGGTTGGGTATTTCTTTCCATGCTTCTTCAATTGTCTTGATACATACGAAATCACCTTTCAATTTCGCATCAATACGCACCCCAAACCTATACCTGAGGCATCACATTATACCACATATCCTTCTGTTCCTTCAGGGAGAGTGAGCACTGGTGCGGATGTCAATCGATTCTTCAAACTCGTGAAAATTATGTTCACAACTGTCAGACCACTGGAACTTGGTAGCTTTCTGTGTTATCTTAGTGAATGGTGCGGATATAGATGAAAACCCTTCTACAAACCGCCTATAATATACTGCTAGCCCCAGAAAGCTACATGCTTCTGATGATGTTGTAGCTCTCGGCCAATTTTTTACTGCATCGAGCTTCTGAATGTCAACACATACCCTCTTCAGATATCACATCGCCAAGGAATGCTACTGAGTATAGTCAGAATTCACATTTAGAGAGCTTAGCATATAACTTACTATCCTGAAGCGTATGTAATACTGTCTGTAAGTGGCCCGCATGTTCCGCCTCCGAACGAGAATACACCAGAATGTCACCAATGAATACAATCACGAACACATAAGGATAGGGCCTGAATACTGTATTCATGAGATCCATAAAAGTTTTTGGGGCATTTGATAGCCCAAACGCCATCAGCAAGAATTCAAGTGCCTATATCTTGTCTAGAAAGCCGTCTTTCGAATATCATACTTCTTAACCCTCATGTGATGACACCCTGAACGTAAGTCAATCTTGGAGAAATACTTACCACCCTGGAGTTGGTCAAACAAGTCGTCAATTCTTGGAAGTGGATACTTGTTCTTTATTGTAAACTTATTCAACTATCGATAGTACATACATATCCGTAACGACCCGTCTTTCTTATGCATGAATAGAACTGGCGCACCCCAAGGTGAAGTGCTAGGCCTAATGAAGCCCTTATTCAGCAAGTCCTTCAACTGCGCCTTCAACTCTTGTAATTCTGCCGGGGCCATTCTGTATGCAGGGATAGAGATCGGTTGAGTGTCAGGCAACACATCAATGCTAAACTCGATCTCCCTTTCAAGAGAAAGGCCTAGGAGTTCATTTGGAAAAACATCTGGAAATTCAATAACCATGGGGATTGGTTGTAGAGTAGGCGGCTTCGGCTCTGAATCCCAAACACAAACGATATGATAAATGTAACCTTATAAGATCATTTTCCTTTCCTTTAGATAGGAAATAAACCAACTTTTTGGTATAACAATGTTCCCCTTCCATTCAGTGACGGGTTTACCAGGAAATTGAAACCTAACAATCTTCGTACAGCAATTAACATTTGCATAGCATGATGACAACCAGTCCATTCCCATTATCACATCGAAATCAACCATTTCTAACTCAAATAAATTTGTCGAGGTTTGACGACTAAAAATCATTACAGTGCAACCTCTATATACTATTCTATGAATCACAGAATCTTCTATTGGAGTAGATACCACAAGGGGTTTACTTATCAATTCAGGTTTGACGCCAAACTTATTAGCCACAAAGGGTGTAACATGTGATAATGTGGATCTCGGATCAATCAACACGTATACATCATAAGAAAACACAAACAATATATCCAAAATAACATCTGGAGATGACTCAAGATCCTGTATACCTACTAGAGCATAGTTTTGACTTCGAGCACCACTCGAACTCGGTCCTGCACCTCTAACTCAACCATGACCTATCGACTACTGAAACCCCTATGTTGGAGGTAGAACAGATTAGGAAGAACCCGCCACAGATCCTGTCGGATGAGCCATACCATCACCTCCTCTTTTAGGAAAAGCCCGCATCATATAGCCATGATGTCTGCAAGAATAACACGCATCAGAACCTTGACGGCATAGTCCAAAGTGGGCCTTACCGCACTGACCACAACGTGGTGTTGGGGGTCTCATCTCACTAGTATCCCTATGATGTTGCAAGCTAGATGCCCACAAACTCTGACCTGGACCAAAATAGGATCGATCATATCAAGGCAATTGAAACTTTGGAGAAGCACTAGCTACATGTGGCCCCAAACTCCTTGAAGCCTGGGGCCTGACGTGTCCCTTGAAGTCATCGGGATACTTTGCAAATCTCGCCCTCTTATGCTGGCTATCCTGCTCCCTATGTTCCCTCTGTTGGCGCTTACGATCCACTAGGGTTTGGGCATAAGCCTGAATACGGGAAATATCCATGCCCTCCACCAAGGAGGCTGCACTAATTTATCAGATGTGGTCCCAACCCGTTCACGAACAAATGCACCCTATCACTCATATCGGCCACAATATGGGAAGCATACCTTTTTAATGAATCAAATTGAATATTGTACTCTCGCACACTCATATTGCCTTGTCTAAGGTTCAAGAAGTTATCAGCTCTAGCTCGTCGTATCTCAACCGGCAAGTAGTGACGAAGAAAGGCCTTAGAGAATTCCTTCCACAAAGCTAGAGGAGCGTTCGGACCCCTGGTTCTCTCCCAACTATCATAGCATAAACTCGCTAAATCCCGTAGCCAATAAGAAGCCAAATCTACCGCCTTTGTATTACTAACATGCATAACACGCAATGTACGATGAACCCGGTCAATAAAAGTCTTGGGTTCCTCCTAGGGGTCCGATCCAGTAAACACTTGAGGGTCTAAATTAATAAAATCACGAACTCTCGTACTAAGTGGTTTATTAGCAGCACCTGTATTCTGCATCTGAGCCTGAGCAGCTACGAAGCTAATCAATAACTGCAAAACAATTTGCATATCATGGTCTGTAGTGCCAGATGGAGGAACTAGAGGTGCTGGGTGCCTCCTAATATCCTCTGGAGGAGACGGAGTAGATGAGGTATGAGACAGCATCTCACTCTAAGCCTCACTTTGGCCTGCTCTGGCTTGGGGTACATGATTGGTACCCTCTCGCGCAGCTGTACCAAGCCGTATACTAATTTGTTGCTTCCTAGTCGAAGGTATCACTGAAAGAAAACAAGGTAAATATTATAGATGAACACATATGACTCAACTCTACGCACGATCTAGATTCTGGATGAAGGTAACAACCATAGATGTCATATAGCCTCCTGATTATAAATGTGGCACGCTACACATCCATAATCAAGAGTCTAATAGATACGGCTCATAGATAATCCCTAGGAGAGACTTTCTCTAATACAAAGTTTTCCACAACCCAAAATAGAGGGACATGACTAGCAACCGGCCATACTTGCCGCGAACCAATGTACATTTTACCTAACCTTCTTTATTATCTTTTAGGGCTAACGAGATAAATATAAATGGCACGCATGGATCATAGACAACAAACCATAAAAGATTATGACATAAACATACATAACACGGGGCAACCAAACAATCAAGAAACTATATATAAGGTACGAGCTACCACGCTACCATGAAAGATTATAACACAAAAACTAGCCGGCAAGGCATACCAAACTATACATGAGTCGACACATGTCTATGAGCCTCTAAAGGAATATAAGTGCTGCAACATAGCCGGAACAGGGCCCCAGCATACCCATAATGTCTAACCAAAATGCATACCAAGACCACGGCAAGTCCGGAGAAGGGATCTCGCCAATCACCGCTGAAATAGACAACCTATTTTGGTGGGGGCACTACACCTGCCTGTCTATCAAGACCTATAGCACGACATGCAGTATCCAGAAATAAAAGGACATCAGTACGAATAAATTATTCAGCATGTAAGGTAGGGAACCATAAATACGAACCGTAATATAAGCAGGGATAGAGAATATACAACCTGTAACATCTGAGTACCTCTGAGGGCTACTGACATTAAATGCATGATACATATGTATAAATACATAAACTTTTAAAACATACGCCTCTGTGGGCATCATCATCATTGTCATATCATACCTGGCCGTAATAGGCACGGTAAAAAAAACATACCCTCCCATCATAAGGCTCGGTAGAATCGTACCCGGCCACGTGGAGCTAGGTAAAACCCAACTGATCAGTGGTTGCACAGTAAGTGTTGTACCCGACCGACTATAGCGTGGCTCGGTAGAGTAAAATAGATACATATATATAATGCATGCTCGACTCATGGAAACATGTTTTAGACCTTTTGGAGTGACGTAAGATGGACTAACTATTAACAATGAATATTATAAGAATCAGGAAGTACCAACAACATTGATAACAGAAGAATAAAAGAATAAACATCACATCAATCGTTCTATAAGAGGGGAAACAATGTAAGTACTGCTAGCTTCTAAGAGTAGAGTTATTTGGAAGCTCGTTCATTACATTATGTATAATCGGAGTCGAGTAAAAGAAGGAAAAGGATAGCCTCACATACCTTTTATATACTGCCCCAACCTCAAGCTATGCAAGTTTCACAACTCCTTAGTCTATAATAAGAGAGACGGTACTATCGTTATCATTTAAGCGCCATAACCATTATGTACCGATCACAACCTATTTTACGATGAAACGGGCAGCACCTCCCCCATATATATGACTTCACACCAGTCAAAAAATCACCAAATAGACCAAACAACATCACTAATAAACATATTGAGCCTCCCAAAAGAGTCCACGCAGAACCTAATTACTTCATACATACGACGACCACCGTAGTCATGTCAAATGACCCTGAAATGTTACGAATAACTATCAGACCACAACCCTACATATATATGGTGTTTCTCCACACCCTTCCACCTCAAAAACTCCACAAAACAGTATTAAAACATGCAGACCAACAGCAAGACAAAACAGTCAACAAAACAGTTCGCTACAAGTGAATAACTCGAACTCACGGCTTCCGATCACCATCCCGTGAGTTCTTACATGTATAGAACGAATTACCATGAATTCACAGCACAGAAAATGTATGAAAGATGGCAGTAACTTACCTTACTTGTTGGACAACTCAGCCTTTCCCTTGGTTCTTCAAACTCTATTTTTTACCTTCATATAGAACTTGAAAGAGAGGGAAAATCGATTAGGGTTAGTGTGGGATTTTTGGGAAGGAGTTCTAGGGGTTAAATTTGGTTTTGAGGGTCTTAAATATGGGTGAAATAACTGAGTTCATAACCCCTTAAAAATTCTCTCTTGGTCGACTTAGGTCTTTTAATTTTTTCTTATCATTTTGGTAAGTAGGTGATGCACCTACTTGTCATCTACCAATTTGCGCAGGCTTGCAAAAATATGAATATCATTATACTCCAAGATCGTATTGACAAATGATTTAACCCGTTGGAAACTAGACTCATAGATATTTAATTTGTTGGGTAGAGCACCCCGTAATTCTTTCTAAATAGGGAGAAAAGCATAGAAACATTTGACTTAATATATAAGAAATATTATGAACCTAAGTTGCGACAACTTTTGTCGATCATTGTTTCATAACTTGTTTCACTTCAAGACTTATAATATGGAAAATATATGATTCAAACACCTTAATACATGACCTTTTGAGTGTATTAAGCACCTCTAGATTTACCTGAAAATACGAGTTACAACATCCTTGATTCGCTTAACTTCTAATACTTGTTAATCAACCTTATACACCCTTGTATCACTTAAGATCAATAAGATTACCTTCTTATAATCTCAAGGGTAATTCCTTCTTGGATTTATGTTAACTAACGTATGACATGATCTAACGCGTGTTGATATTATAACAGAAATCTAACAGGAATAGAATTCAATGGAAGCCAACAACTCAAAAAATAGTATTTGCAACAGGGCATCTCCCGGGATACCGTCCAGTAGTCCCAAACGTAAAATGTTCAGTGGGATCTCCAAGAATACTGTTTCATAGTCCCAAAATAAATATGCAATGCTGGGGGATCTTTCGAAATGTCATTCCGTAGTCCCAAGAAAAATATACAGCATAGGGGGGTCTCCTGGAATACCATTCCATCGTCCTAAAGTAAATATGCAGCTCAACCAATATATAAATTAGTTACAGCAAGGAAACCTACAGTTAAGACTAAGTTCACATCAAAAGAAATATTTAAATTTCACTAGCACATGCGGCACAATGTTCAAATAGGCAGTTAAAACACGTAGGTATGTTTTTCTAATTTAACAAGGTAGTTACATACGCTAGTGTAGTTCAAACAAGGAGAAAACAAGTTATGTCTTAGTGATAAAAAGGTGTTTCACAACGAATAGCCCGTGTACGTACTCGGCACCTCACATACACAACATTCATATATCAGACAATACAAAATCCTAAGGGGAGTTCCCCCCACACAAGGTTAAACAAGCCACTTACCTCGAACCAAGCTTTATCAATTCGAAACATGCTCTTTCTGTATATATCAGTCTCCGAATGGATCAAATCTAGCCAAAACCAATTACATAATATAAATATAGCAACAAGAAACTAATCTAGCTAACGAAAACAAAGATAAGGCAGGAAATTAGAAAAATGCCCAAAAAGCCTCTCCGAGCCCACGTCTCGGAATGGGTAAAATTCATAATATGAACACCCATTAACACACGATTTCACTTGTATGAAATTATCCAAATGTGATTTCAAAATCTCACTCAAAACTCAGAAATTTGATTGGGGAACTTTTCCCCCCATTTCCCCAACTTTCTCACTAAAATTCCTTGATTAAATGAAAAAACAACAATAGATTAACAAAATATAACCTAATTTTAGTTAGGATTCATTGCCCCAAAGAATTCTCTAAAATTCCCTCGAAAATTCACCATTCCCCTAGCTCCCAAGTCCAAAAATGGAGAAATGAATCAAACCCTCGATTTAGCCCTTTTTCTGCCAGTCAAACTGCATATGCTGACCTCTCTCCATACCCGCGGCGTCGCATTTGAAGTAAATCCTCCTCTTCTATAGAAATCACTTATTCTGATTACCTTCGCTTCTAAGACCAATGACCGCATCTGCACATGTCGCAGGTGACAAAATCACATCGCACCTGTGGAACCAAGCTCGCACCTGCGCCCAACTCTCCGCTTCTGCGGCCATTGCAGGTGTGGGAAAATCTTCGCATATGCGGACTCCACACCACTCACGCTATGTCGCTTCTGCAATATAAGTCCCACTTCTGCAGGTGCGGTTACACCAGTACCAGAAAATCTTTAGCAACAACACAACTTCAACCTTTTATCCGTCAAGCGCCCGAAACTCACCCGAGGCCCCGGGGACCTCCACCGAACATACCAAACAATGCTAAAAAATCATACAAACTTAGTCAAGCCCTCAAATCACATCAAAGAATGCTAAAAATACAAATCACCCTCCAAACTTAATGAACTTGAAACTTCAAATTTCTACAACCGATGACGAAACCTATCAAACCACGTCCGATTAACCTCAAATTTTGTACATAAGTTATATTCCACACTACGGACCTACTCCAAACTTTAGAAACTAGATTCTGACCGCGATATAAAAAATTCCACTACCGGTCCAAAACTCCAAAAATTTCGTTCTCGCCATTTCAAGACAAATAAGCTCTGAACCTCCAAAATACAATCCAGACACGCCCTTAAGCCTAAATAACTCAACACATCAAACGAAATGACAGAACATCATACCAGAGTCTTCTTCACATAGTTTCGACTATGATCCAAATTCTAAGACTTAAACTCTAATATAGGGACTAAGTGTCCTAGAATACATCAAAACAAAAGAAAACCTCTCGAAAATTCAAACTAGCAGAAATAGATACGGGGGAAGCAGTTAATAGGGGATCGGGGTTGTAACTCTCAAAGTGACCGACCGGGTCGTTACAGTTGTGACCCAACCCTAGCATGTAAAACTTATGGGTATTTAATTTTGATGCTTGTTTATGCTTGGGTGTTGAATTTTTAGTTTAGTTTATGCTTCAATTTTAGAACTAATGGTTAAAAATATTGATTCATGCCTTTTTGACTTTGTCTCTACTTAAGAAAGAGGAACCTAGTCTAGGATAACTTGGCTATTAAGGAATTGGGTTATTTAAGAGTTTAATTATCCTAATTAAAGGGCTTAGTATAAAGATAGTGAGAATACGACTTGAGCTCATATCAATTATTTTGTTTGATACCCATTTGGACTTGAGAAAACGAAATTGGGCAAAATTACTCTTTCATTGAGAAGTATTGAGTGGGTAACATTGAGTTGAGAGTTATAACACAACCCAATCAACAAAATAAGTATTAACGTAGTTATCCCATTAGGCAACACCTAGGTTATGGTTACATCCCTAGGCTTTTTAACTATTTGGAAAATCACCAAAATCAATCATTCGCTTCTAGTTTCGTTTCTTAGTTTAAAATTGTTTGAGTAAAAGTAAAAGTAGAAATTAAAATATTTCGTGGAAGTACAAATTTAGTTAATCCATTCTCTCTCGTCAATTGTATACGCCTAACACCCCCAGTAACTCCATGTGGAAATTGACCACGGCTCTTGTTGGGTACAAATTCTTCCAACCATCATTTGCACTCACTATTGAGAGCGGATTGGACGTGGATCAACATGTAAATGTGGTTTTCTCTTGATATTAAAGAGAAATAAGAATTTGATTGTAGTTCAAGAAACCATCAAGAATACAATATAAAGCATGACCGGCAAACCTATCAAGCATTTGATCCATGAAAGCGAGAGGAATGTGGTCATTCCTTTTGACTTTGTTGAGCTTAGGATAATCCATGCACACTCTTCAACCAGTGACTGTTCTAGTAGGAATAAACTTATTTTTATCGTTGGAAACAAACGTCATGGCCCCTTTCTTTGAGACAAATTATACCGGAGAAGTCCATCTACTATTACAAATTGGGTGGATAGCCCTGTTACCCAACCACTTGATAATATCCTTTTTTACCACCTGTTGCTTAGCTTCATTAAATCTTCTTTGATGTTAAATGGATGGTTTGGAAACTTTCTCCTACTTAATGTTATGCATGCAAAATATGGGGATTACACTTTGAATGTTCGCCAATATCAGCCTAAAAGCTTTCTTTCTTCTTTGCAACACCACGACTATGGAATCTACCTACACGCTAACCAAATAATAGGAAAAAATAACGGATAAAGTAGAGAAAGGGTAAAGAAATTAATAACAAAGGTGAGGTTGCAACGGATTCAACTCCCTGTTCTCATGATCCAATGGCAAATTTTGGGGTGCATAGTTATAAGACCCCATTCCTTGCAAAGAATTCATAAATTCCATGAAACCATCCATTTCATTATCGTCAAAGTTGACGAAAATAGCTTCCAACGTATCACCAACATTGATTGTAGCTATCGTGTCATCAATAATGATGTGGGTCACCAAGTTCACAACAGAGCACAACTTATTACTATTTGGTTGTCGCATAGATTTTCACACACGGAATACCAACCAACCCAAAAAGTGAGTTCTCCAACTTCCATATCACCAAAGGGCCTTACATGTAGAAAGGAAAGGCTTCCTAAGAATGAAAAGCACTTCATATTCAACCTCACAATCTAGAATCACAAAGTCCACTAGAAGAATAAATTTATCAACTCGGACCAATGCATCCTCAGTTACTCCCAGCAGTCGCTTCATTGTGCGATCGGCTATTTGCAGTCTCATAGAAGTGGGTTTGGGCTTCCCAATGCCCAATGTTTTTAACACTAAAGAAGGCATAAAATTAATATTGTCCCCAAGATCAGAAAGAGCTTTAGAAAAACTAGAACTTCCAATAGTACAATAAATTGTAAAAGAAACGGGATATTCCAACTTAGGATCCATGAACTAAACAATTTCACTCACTTGATAAATGACCTAGATTGTTTCAAAATTCGTTAACCTCTTTTTGGTCATACGATCCCTCATAAACTTGGTATAATCGGGCATTTGTTCCAAAGATTACACCAATAGAATATTAATAGTGAGTCATTTCATCAGTTGAATGAACTTATTAAATTGATTCTCACCATTTTGCTTAGGAAGTCGTTAAGTGTAAATAGGTGGGGTCTTTGGCAAGGGTACCTTAGATTTTTGAACTACAAGATAAGGTATATCACTAATGTATTCCCTAGATGAGTTCATCTATTCTTGTGTCTCTTCCACACTATCATCAATATCAATCCGAACATCATCATGTACTTGAAAATTATTTTGTCGGATTTCTTCCGCTTGGAACACTTGGTCATCATCCAAGCGTTGCTTTCCATTTGTGATGGATGCCTCTTTGCCTCTTCCACTTATTGTGATAACCACCATGGCATGACTTGTATTGTTACCTCCTTCAAGTTCACCACTGTATTACTTTGTAATGCACCATTAGGAGGAGTATTAAGAGCATGAGAAATTTGTCCATCTGAACAACAAGACTACAGATTGATGTGATATATGAGGAAAGTTGTGCGTCCTAATCCGCATTCTTTTTCATCATTTTCTTGAAAATATTCTCACTATGATCAATTTTACTGATTGAAGAACTTGAATCATGGGAAGTATAGGGGGGTGGTTTTCTCAGTTGTTTGTATACTAGGGGTCTTTAAAACCCCGATTTGTGATTTTCATGATTATTATTGTTTTCAAATTTTCCTTGATTGTTACCTTGCCTATTGTTGGGTTGTTGGTTGGTTGGTTGTTGTTGTTGTTACACCAATCCCCTTGGTTTTTAGAACCCCAATTACCTTGGTTATTGTGAGAGCACCATTTATTTGGATGGATCCTTAAATGTTGGTCTGTTGCCCTTGGTAAATATTTACAAATTGTATCTCTTCTTCTTGCTCTTGATATGAGTCGACTTGGTCATAGCTTCAATTATCATGTGCATAATTTTCCATTTGGGATTGAAATTAGGGACTTTTTGTCCTCTGCTTGTTGGCCGAGACATTTACTCCTTCTAGAGCATGATGTTGAATTGGAGCTTCAGTTGGATGAAGTTTAGCCTTAGCGAGTTCAGTCATGCTTATGGTCAATTTGGAAATATATTTCCCATGGTCTTGCAATACTTTATGAAGATGGATCATGGTTGGATCACCTTGGGGAACATTAGATCGGGATTTCCAAGACAAAAAAGTTTACGCCATCTTATCAAGAATCTCACATGTCTCCGCATAAAGAGTTGTAATAAAATTTCCTTCGGCCAATTAACTGACCATACATTAATTTGTAGTATTAATACAATGGTAGAAAGTAAGTTGAATCATATTGTTGGTCATTTCTTTATTTGGGTACTCTTTCACCATTGTATGACACCGCTCTCAAATTTCATGCAAAGCTTCATTGGGTTATCGCTTGGAAGCCAATATTTCATCCAGTTTAGTAGCCATGTGCCCGGGAGAGAAGAGATTTGAAACAAACTTTGTTGCCAATATATCCCATGTATGAATAGGATTGAATAGGCAAGAGTTCTATCCAATCCAAAACCATACTCTTTAATGAGACGGAAAAAATCCTTAACCGAAATGTCTTCCGAAACATTTGCTTGTTTGCTCCCCCAACATGTATCCATAAAAAACCTTTCAACTGCTTGTAAATATTTTGAGTTGGTGCCTCGGTGAAATAACCTCTTTGCTCGAAAAAAAGAGCATCACATTGGTAATTTAAAAGTTTACTGCTCTTATACAGGGGGCAATAGCACTTGCATACCCTTCATTTGGCAAAATCTAATGTTACATCGCTTGTGGTTGTGGTTGTAGAGGAGGGGTAGGTGGAGGCGCAGTTTCTTGTTGCCCACGACCTCGGCAATTATGTTGTGGAGCTTGAGGCATTTCATCAAGTTGCTTCTCTTCTCCATCCAACTCTCCCAATGATAAGCTTCCAAGTTTGTCGCTCACCGTTTGGAACCTACAATCACTTTAACAAAATAGAATCATGTAAGTAAAAGAATATACTTAAAGAAAAACACTCAAGTATATAGCTAACATCGTAAACTCCCCAGCAACGATGCCAAAAATTTATCACATCCAATTCTCACCTAATTAAAGAATATGAAATGATCATTATAATGATAAAACCCAACGCGAGTTGATCAAATCCACAGGGAGATTAAAATGGGTGTTGAGGTAAATACTCAAGGAAGAAACTCAAAATAACTAGATTTAGCTTCCAAACAAATGTGGGTAACAATTAGCTAAATTAACTAGTAGAAAATTTAACTAACTAATGAGCAAGTGATGATTGAAATGTTTTTGATGCTTTTACCAAATAGGGGAAGGCGTAGGGTTGAAATCATAACCTACGTGTAAACCTAATTGGTAGAGTAAATCTATGCTTGCTTGGTAGATCTAAGGTTTGTTATGAGTCTTAACGCATAATTACCTACTCAATACCACTCGGTCAAAGAGTTATTATGTCTAAATTGGCTTTCTGAAGACCAACTGGGTAGCAATTAAAAGAATTGAATGTTATTCCAAGTTAGATTATCCATGTCTCTAGTTCAAATCCTTTAATAAAACTAGTCAAAAGTTCAACTAGTTCACTTTTTTAATCGACAATATTTCTTAGACTAAATTCCTCTTTTCCAAGTAAGAACAAAGTCAAATAGGCATGCAGTAATATTTGCAATCCCAAATTCTAAGTATAAAGAATAAATAATGCTAAATAACATCAACCCAATAAATATCACGCATTAATATTAAACACCTATAAGTTTTACACATTATGGTTGGGTCACAACCCTAGATAAAATTTAGATATCAATAGAAATTGACGTAGAAAAATGAGTAGAAGAAGTAATTGAAGTCATAAATGTAAGTGTAAAATTAATTGATCTTCTCTAATTGTATCTCAAGGTTACCCAATGTGGCTAACATTAACTACCCAGCTGCTTCTATTGTAAAAACCCTTAAAGGTGTTTCATGTCTATTAATAGTAATCTGAATATTTTGACAAAAATACCCTTTTTTGGATTCTGCGGTTGCACATTTTCATTTGCGGTGCAAACTTTGGTAGGTTACTCTTGCAAATTTATTCAGTTGAACGATTTCAGTAGCAACACATAAACTTTCGCATGCCATACTATATTGTCGCAAACAGCACTTTGAGGAGGCTTCGGACTTATTTGGTTGCATCTTCTATGATCTTTCAGGATTGTTAGTGCAAATGTGAACTGCAATCTCACTTTTTGGTTTGTGGACCATACTTTCGCCAGATATCCCTAAAACTTCAATGTCTCCTTTACGGCAGCATGCCATCTTCTACAAACCACATTTTCTTTTGCGGCCACAAATAGAATTTTGCAGAACGTTCTATTCTTTCCATTTCTCCTCTTAACTTATCTTAGTTGGAAAATTTCTTCTTTGAGTTAGATTTTTATATTGAGCTATAATTCTCCAACACACATGCAATTCACCTATATTCATTAGATTTGGGGACATAAATCTTTGCTTTCGGACTTAAACTAAAGCAAAAACTTCTAATAAGTGATTAAAATTTACACATATAATGTCCCTATGAATGGGAATGGTAGCTTTGTGAGTGGTTGGATAGCTATATGAAAAGTATTATGTGACTGTTGAATGTGCTTAAATGGTTTGGATGTGACGAGAATATTTTTGCTTTGGATTCAAAAGGACAATGGATGCTTGATTTCTATCTTGATGTGTTGTACAAAATCGAGTTATGAGTATGTTAAGGGATCTTTTAGTTGTGCATTTGTGGAATAAAATAGATTCTTATGTCTTGCTAAGAAGTTCATATTCAGAAGGATTTAGTGATTACATAGTGGTTGTGGCCATGAAAGGGCATAAATAAATACAAGTTTGAGGTTAAGCAGGTGGGATATATCCTACAGGATATTCTAAGGTTGTATGATCTCTATGATGTTTCTGTTAAGATTTTCCTTTCAACTAACAGAGTGTGTATATGCTCCAATTTGTGTTTGGATTGCTTGAATAAGTTCGCACGACCATCACGAAGATGGATATGCAATTAGTAGAGGATTTATCTTTTGATTAGGTTCACATTAGTTCATGTAGTATTTAGTTGAATGACAATGCAAGATCATGAAAATTATGGAGTAAGGATATTGTGTATTTTCAGATGTTGTGTTCTATGGGTTCGAGCTAAGTGGGGTAGTCTGTTATCGTCGATCAAGTTGTATGGTCAATGGTTTGATTTTGAGGATTACTCCAGTAAGGAAATTTCTGGATGCATGATGTATTACACTTTATGGATATACATAAATCTTGTAGTGATTGGGATTTCTTATTCGTAGTGGGTGTAGTGTGCAAGGAGAAAGGATTCACTTGGTTGCTTAAAGGTAGGGTCACTTCTCTAGGTGTTTATATGCAGATAGGGCACAATTTGTTCGACTTGTATTGACGACGAGTTAGAGATTAGAGTGGAGTAGATGACTCTCGAGGAGATTTTAATAAGTTCATGATTCATCTATGATATTTTAAGGGTTTCCATTGATTTTGTATATGGCTAAGATCTTATATTTACAGTTGGTTGGTGCCCAGACATGTGGTATTCTATGTATCATGATGGATTCTACAATAGAGTATCATAAAGATGGAAGTAACATCTTCAGAATCAAGAAGGTCTCTTCGGAGTGGTATCTTGGTTGTAATACTATTAGGTTATTAAGTTGGAATAAATAGGTTTATAGGATTTAAGGAAATGTCAATTCACACTAGAATCTCTTGGGGTGAGCTTTTATGAAGGACCATAGTGTATTGACAAGGAGAAGTGGGAACATGACGGCAAGTTAATAGGAATTCGAAGAAAAGGATCAGAATAGTAATAAAGTGTATTATTTCCTTCGGTATGGTGAGGTTCTTTGAGTGTTTTATGGTTATATGCTTGGGTTGGGTGATCTATGTGACTTGGTTAAGTTAGAGAGATTCACCTGATGGTTTGGATATGTGAAAATTGGTTTCGAAGCGTTCTAGATGCTTTCGACCACGGCATGGAGCAGATATTTTCTACAAGCATGGGAGTTTGTAGGGTGCTGTGGATTTCTACTAGATGGGTCAAGTGCAAGCTTCTTGGTTTATAGGGTGTTAATCCTACTCATGATTTAGAATTAACAATGGTGCTCTCGTTTTTCATATAGTGGATTGATAGATGTGGTAAAATGTATGGGATTCATATTTATATATATGAGCTTGCGGTTCAGTTTGAAGGGTCCTATCCAACATGGATTGTTTAAGATGCTTAGAAGAATGCTGGCACTATCATGTATTTCCTGAGAAGAATACGTATTTCAGATGAGGCACTATGTTTTGACTTGCGGACTCTTTAATGTTATTATGCTAATTGCCTGGTTGATCCACTACTGATGTTCGGATTTTTCTATATGACACTGAAGAATTATGGGGCTACCTCATGATGATATTGTATGAGGGATGTGTCAGCTAGTTTAGTGGTCGAGTTAGGATCAGATTTTGTGATTCTTGTATTCTAGGGATTTGAGGACTTGGGATTCTCAAAGGCAAATTGTTTCTTCATTAGCGACTGTGAAGGTACAACCAGAGTTAGATAGCTAATGTTATGTGTTATAGATAGGTTATTGCGAACTTTCTGAAGTATTTTTATCTATTATGGGATGATCGAAATTGATTTGAGGACATTAGTAGGCCTAATGCAGATGTGTATTCTACATTGGGTTTTATTTCTTTAGGTAGAATGGCTAATATTGAGTGGTGTGTCTTTCGGTTAGACTTGAGCTTATTAGTGTTATTTGTTCTATGTATTATTCACCAATACTATGAGGTATTGTGAGACTGTTGACTATTTACACATATGGTACGGTTTTATTTGGGTCTTGTGGCAGAACTCGAGCGAGATGACTCTTGGCTGTTGAATGGTTGGTGGCACCTTGATTATGGTCTTTTTATTTTTGGTATATTATACTATTCATTCCTTCTTGGTTATGGTAATGTGCTTCATGTGATTGATGTTATTATATGTGTGTTTGATGAGTATGAGAAGTTGGTAAATGGGTAATACTGATGTTTGGATTGGGTCACGCACCGCATCAGACTTATGCTGAGATATGACCCTTTGTGTTTATTTCGTGCGCTTTGGTTATCCTATATGAGATACTTTCTTATCATTGTTATTGGTAGTGATATCGATTGAGCTTACCTGTCGGTTCTCTCATTTGATTCTCTTTCCATCATTGCTACACTTGAGTTAATGCTTATTTGGTGTACGGATTGTACAGTATGTGGCTTGAGGTGGTGCTGGTAGGGTGTATTAGTCGATTAGCTTGTACTCGATGAGATGAGTTTATTGGACCTGGAATGAGTGATATTGTATTTTATTCAGCTATGTTTAGAATAATAGCATTTCTAGTCAGTTTAAAATTTGGCTATGGTTCTTGTCAACGGAGAGAGCCAATGACTTGTTGATCTGATGAGTGGCTATGAGTTTATGCATGTTTCCTTTATTGTTGAGATATAGATAAAGGTCTTATTTGATATGAGTTTTGTCAATGGTACCAGGTTTATTTTTAAGTAGTTAATATAAATTGCTACGAGTATATGAGAGATGCTTGAATATCATGTGATTATATTTGGAATAAGCTTATGGCTTGATAGAGTTTGTTCAGACTTATAAAATGGATTGATACAAGAATCAGGTCTTATAATGGGTTCCATATGTGAGATATTAGATTATAAGATTTATGGGCTAAGATAGAAGTAATGGATATTCGTAGGTTGTGTTGTCAAGCTTATATGGATTGGGGTGATGCAGAATCACCCATGAGTATTTGCATGGTGAGTTTATATAGTGGTTTGATGGCATTAGAACAATTCTTGGCATGTTCAAGGGCCAACTATGTTTAAGTGGAGGAGAATATTGTGAACCGACCGATGATTTTGACCATTTGCATTCCGTTCGGTGGTTTAAGGTTTTGAGTAGCTTTATATGATGCATTATGACATGTGTGTGTGTTGATTTTAGTTTTCATTATGTTTGGGATTTTGCTTAGAAGATTGATTCTCAATTTAGAAGCTTTAATTTGGAAGTGTTGACTGAGTTGGACTTTTGTGTATTTGACATCAATAGGAGTTATATGATTTAGCTAGGTTCAGTTGGTGATTTGGGACTTAGACGTATTCCCATATTTATTTTTGGATGTTTCTGGAAGGTTTTGGCTCTATTTGGCGGAAATGGAACTTTGAAAATTTGGAAGGTTCATAAGTTTGACCGGGATATGTATTTGATGATATCATTTTTGGATTGTTGTTTCGAAAGTTAGAATATATTTGGTTTTTCATTCGGGACTTGTGTGAGATATTTGGTTTGATTTCGGATTGGTTAGTCTTGAATCTGATGCTTCATTAAAAGTTTGAAGTTTATGGACTTAATAGATTGACTTTGAACGACGATTCATGGTTTTAATTCTATTTTACATAATTTGAGACCTCGAGTAAGTTTGTGTTATGTTTTGGGACTTGTTGGCATGATTGGACGGTGTCCTAAGGGGCTCGAGTAAGTTCAAATGGGTTTCGACCATCTTGGGTCATGTTGGATATTGTTGGTTTTTGTAGGGATCTGGTGTGATCGTACTTACGGAACCTTAGGCATAGGTGCAGATACCCAGATGTGATTGATGAGGCATAGAAGTGAAATTTAAGTTGCAGAGAAAGATCGCACATGCAGAGTGTTTAGGACATTTGTGGGACCATATAAGAGTCATAGTGGCGTAGAATAGGGAAGGTAGATTGGAAGAGGATTTTCGCAGAAGCGGAAATTCCTCGCGCATGCGATGTCGCGAACGCAGAAATTGGTCGGCAAGAACGAGATGTTGGGGATTCAGCTGTATCCACAAAATCTAGATTTTTGTCGTTAAAGCGATGCCACAGAAGTTATAGTTGGACCGTATATTCGAAAGTGCTAAGCTTTGTGTTTCAAGGGCTGAGTTATTTTATCATATTTTTTGTTTGAGAGCTCAGATTTGGGCAATTTTAGAGGCGATTTTCACGATTTGGATTGGGGTAAGTAATATTGACTAGGTTATGATTATTATTCATCATTTTATCTTTGATTTTGGCATTTTGATTGATGAATCTAAAAGTGAAATTGGATTGTTTTGTCAAAAAATTTCTAAAGTGAATATTTGATATTTGTACATCAATTCAGAGTCAAACTGGAGTGAAATTAGTATAGTTGGACTTATCTTTGAAAAGGGCATTGCATGTTTCACCAAGCATGTGCCAGTTGTTCCACCCGGTGCTGTAAATTGGGAGGGCGACTCATTTTTCATGTGCAATGGCGAATATTACTATGCTTGGCACAAAATAAAAAGGATTGTAAGGCTCTTTCTCTTTTATTATAGAAGTATCACCCAAAAATTCTCTCAAAACCTACTTTGAAGTTTCTAAGTAAACCAAACTTAATTAGAAGGCGATTCTAGTAGGATTTTATCATAAAAAAGCCTTGGAGCATCATTGCAATATCTATTATCTATTTGTATTAATTTTGGAATCTCATTAGAAGTAGAGTAATCATCATAAAAGCATAGTTATTTCTTCAATAAGGTATAAAAGGGCAATTATCTTTTGTCACATGATTTGCTATAAGACTTTCTCTCTCTCTCCCTTCCTCTGAAGGCTTTCTGTAATGTAAGAAATTGGTTGTTCTGACTCACTCTCAACAATGTTGTTCAGTTCTTGTACTTTCTTGTTAGTAGCATTTATTCTGAAGTCTATAATGTTTCCAATTGGTATCATGTGCTCGATTTGTACGGTAACATTGTATGTTTAAATTTTTTATCCCTTGAAACTGACATTGCATTGCACTTATATACACGTATAAATTTTACTTTACCAAGTTGTGCAATAGTCAGCCAGATACAACACCTATTGTGAAACCACTTCTCAATTGGGTATGATGATACATGAGATGAGATTTTACCCAGCCATTGTATCGCCAGGTATGATGGTGTGTGATGCAATATTACCGAGTCCTCTTGAGGCTGGTTACACCATGTTTTGCTAGGATTGGGTAAAATCGAGACCGTGTAGAACAGAGACCTCTTGAGGTCGGATATGACCGTGTCATTTACGAAGCCGATATGGAGTGATGTGTGATGTATGATGTGATGTTACTGAGCCCTTGTGTGGTAGGGTACAATCGAGTCCTCTTTGAGGTAGGCTATGAAGAGATGATATGTGCCCGAACGTGTGGCTCCAGATATGTATATATGTATATGGATGGACCCAATGAGTTACTTCATTTTGCAATATCTTGCCTTTTTCATGATTCATGGTCTATAGCTTCTATAGTTTCTTCTCCAAGTGACATATTTTTGTAATTCAGATTGAAAGCAAGTACTTATCTCAAATGTTATGTCACTGATTTTACATGAGTTCTTATCTTACATACCCTGTACATTTTTTGTACTAATGCCCTTCCTTTTTTTACATTGTGTTCACTTCCACGTATATAGATAGACCTGGTATTGTCCCTGCCAAGTATGGTGTTATTCCAGCTGATTGGTCGTTTCTCTCCACTCCTTCGGGGTAGCTGTTCAAAGTCAATAGGTACCGAATCACATGTTCTGAATATTCTGGCTATTGTGGTCCCTTCCCGACAAGTTGTGTATGTGTATATTTTTTTTGGTACTCTTAGAGACTTGCAGACTAGAGTTTGGTTATATGTAAAAATGGGGGATTATGAATCTAATACAGTTGTGAATATGTATGAAATGTTAGTGTTTCTTTTGCTAATTAGTGTTGCACATTTTATTTTCAGTTATTAACACTTAGAGGCCTCGTTGGACCAGACTTTACATTAAGTAGATGAAAGCATGGACGTCAGTTCGCGCGGGCCTTCGGGCATCGTGTGCCGATCGCACCTCCCAAGGTTAGTGTATGATATTTACGTACAGCTTCCTTGCCTATTTAAGTGATTTATTTGCATATCTTCCTTATATGTTGGATTGTTGACTAAGGATGGTATGTTATGAATTTATGTGCACCACGGTGGTTCATTTCGTGATTCATGACATGAAAATAATACAACTCTATAATTGTTAAAATCTCGAATTGTATAGGTTATTTCGCGAGAATCAGTTATAATTCTTGCTTCTTTTACTTTTTCCGAGATTAGTTTGATATTTGCTAAGTACGTGGGGTTGGTTATACTCATACTACACTTCTACCCATTGTGTACAAATCTTGGAATAGAGAACTTATGGATGACTGGAGCTGGCACTAAAGATGTACCTACCTTCCAGATATATCCACCACTTGTTTATGGTATTTTTAGATTTCTAATTCATTTAGATATATTCCAAACAAATGTTGTATTTATTTTCCTACCATCTTTGTAAATCCAAGCCTTAGATGCTCATGACTTGTACTACCAATACTTAGGTTATTGTTTAGAAATTCAGTTATCTTGCCTATTGAGTTTATATTCATTTCATTAGGATTGTGTTGACTATTATTTGTCTTACCTAGCTGATTCGTTTGGGTGCCACCACGACTAGGTAGATTTTTTGTCATAACAAACAACAACAACAACAACAACAACAATATTATAACCATCAACAAAAATAGTAGTATTGGAAATATCATCAGTAGGAGGTTCATTAAATAAAATATGATCAACTTCTAATTGTTCATAGAAAACTAATTTTTTTTGGGACCAATGCTTATAATTGTTCCGTCCAAAGGCTGAATTTTTGACAGATCGAGAAGAAGTTTATTCAAACATGTGCACCTGCAAGGTTCCACAACACCTCCAAACACGTGCACTTGTGGCTGGAAGTTTGGAATTTGCACAAAATAATTACCCAAAAACAGACTTAAGAGGAAGACAGGAAAAAGATTTTTAATGTGTTTAAAAACTTCGAAAAAGACTCCTTATATAAGCAAGTTGCTAGAGATGTTACAAGAAAGAGAATTAATTGGTGTTATAAAATAAAAGAGTGTAACGACCTCACCGGTCGTTTTGAGCTTTTGCACTTTGCTCGCAAGTTCTCTGGAATGGCTTGCCCCGTGTGATTTATTATGACTTATATATATCAGTTTTGGTTTTGGGGTTATCGGAATGAATTTGAAAGAATAGTTCTTAGTTGAAGCATGAAATTTGAAAGGTTTGACCAGATCTTGACTATTTAGTATTCGATCTCGTATTTGGATTTCTATGATTTTTTTAGCTCCGTTAGATAATTCTGGACTTGGGAGCGCGTCTGTAATGTATTTTGGAAGTTCATGGTAGATTTAGGCTCGAATTGGCGAAATTAAAAATTTGGCATTTTCCAATCGCCAGTGGAAACTTTAATATCGGCGTCGGAATGGAATTTCAAAAATGGGAGTAAGTCCTTTATGTCATTTATGATGTGTGTGAAGCTTCAAGTCATTTGATCGGATTCGGAATTCGAAAGTTTTGGAATTTTTAGGCTTGAATCCGAAAGTGATTTGATGTTTTGATGTTGTTTTGAGCGTTCCGAAGTTTGGAGAAAGTTTGAATTATGTTATTGGGGTGTGTTGGCATATTTGATCGGGGTCCCATGAAGCTCGGATATGTTTTGGAAGAATTTTTAGAAGATTTTGGTCTTTTGAGCATAAGCATGTAATGATTCAAAGGTCCATTTTAGTTCTAGAGATCAAAATTTGATTTTGAGACTTCAAAAATTTTGATAATGAATTATAGCAGTGATCTGGAAAGATTGGTCTAATTTCATCAAACCGAGATTAGGTTTTTGACATGAATCAGGAGTTAATTGTTTATCGAGGGAAATGGATATCGCACTGAGCAAACGAGCTCCAAATTGACTTTCAACTGAAGGAATATGTTCATATCATTATATATGACTTATAGGAACAAGAATCATCGAATTCCCAGTTTGTATGATTGAGTTAGAGCCTTTTTAGTAAAATTAAAGACTGGTGGTGCATCAAATTTAATGTGCACATATTAGCGACCAGATTGGACCTATTAGCGACCGAAGTTAAGCCTTTAGCGACCAGAATCAGATTTATTCAAGCTGTTGCATTATTTTTTTTAACCGTTGCAATTTTTGTAGCTCATTTTGACCTATTTTTTGTGAAAGAACACAGCTTGGGGCGATATTTGAGCAAGAAATCATGGGAAATAATGAGATAAGTGACTTGTGTGTTAGATAATACGCTTAACGCTAGAGGGGGGTGAATAGCGTTATAATAAAAATTAGTGTAAACTTGCGGAATTTAAAAATTGCAGGAAATAAATAAGTGCGATAAGTAAATAAATTAGAACAAACGCACCGATGTATCCTGGTTCACCACAACCCGTGGCTAGTCCAGTCCCCGAGAGACTCTCTCGAGATTTCCACTAACTTGTTAAGCTTACGGGTGCTCAACAAACCGTTACAACTTGAGGACACAAGCCTCAACAACCTTTGCTCGGAGATACAACACTCCAAGACTTCAACCAAGGTAACACAAGTTCCTTCTTACAACACAAGGGACTAACACTTCCCTTCAAGTGTACAAAAACACTTAGCACTCAAACAAGACACTCATTTAAGAGTAGATATGAGTAAAAAGAATACGCTCAAGATCGCAACAACTTTCGACAAGAATTTGGCTCTCAAAAGCTTATGTAATGAATATAAAATGATAAGCAATAAAGTATGCAAGCTTTAGCAATTGTATGATCAGTTGTTGTATTTAGAAGACTGAATTGAAGCTGTATTTATAGTTGAAAAACTTTGTATTACCGTTGCCTAATTGCCAATTAAGAATTGCTGATTTTACTCTGTGACAATCGATTGTCAAATTACCACAATCGATTGTTTTCCAATCATTCCAAAAATCAATCCCAGATTTTACGCTTAACAATCGATTGTTTAAGACTCACAATCGATTACTGGCAACGTTCAAAAAATCATTTCCAGATTTTACGTAAAACAATCGATTGTCAAAAATCTACAATCGATTACTCAGCAACGTTCAAAAAATCCTTTCCAGATTTTACTTAAAACAATCGATTATAAGAAATCAATAATCGATTACCTGACGGTATTTGAAAACATTTTGGCAACGGTCACTTATACAATCGATTATATTAAGTTAACAATCGATTATATATCAGTCTTGAAAAATCAATTTACACACTGCCTCTTGACAATCGATTGTTATAAGTTCACAATCGATTATTTAATAACTTTGAAAAAGTCTGGGAAGACACTGCCTCAACACAATCGATTGTCATAAGTTCACAATCGATTATTTTGAGGCTTTGAAAAATCTGATGGACACTGCCTCATCACAATCGATTGTCATTAGCTTCACAATCGATTATTTTGAGCTTTGAAAACTTTGATGGACACTGCCTCATCACAGTCGATTGTCATAAGGTTCACAATCGATTGTCATGCAGATTTGAAAAATCTGATGCTCACTGCCTTAACACAATCGATTGTCATAAGTTCACAATCGATTGTCAAGCAGCTGACTTAAATATAATCGATTATCATAAGTACATAATCGATTATCTTAGTCCAGATTTTAGAGGCATGTTTAAAAATCATTTTGACTAAAGTAAATATGCATTATTTAAAATTATTTTGCTCTAAATTAAATATGCATGATTTGTTAAAAATATTTTTACGAGAGAAGCCAAGTCTTGAGTTTAAGTTGTCGGATCAAGATCACAATTAAATACCGACTCATATAAAACTTAATCTCGATCTTTGTCTTGTGCTTGAGTCTCAATACTTATCAATTTTGCGCTTGTGCTTGGACCTCGTCATATGTCAATTTGCGCATAGTTTGTCATTCATCAAAACCTACAAATATGAACACACGTTTAGTATAATGCCTTGAGAACGTGTTTCCATCAATTTTTCCCTTTTTGATAATGGCAAACTTTAAGCGGGATATACATATTAGGCAATTCATAATGACGATTCAAGACAAGTAAGGATATGCAACAAGTATATAGATATGCAATTTGTTCCCCCTCAATATATGAATTCCCCCTCAATTTATGCCGATAAGTATTGAGAGTGCATACCCGTTATCTTCCCCCTTTTGCCATTAGCAAAAAATATAGAATAATTAAAAAACTTGTTTATTTATTAAAAAAACGGTTACATAACGGGAACAATAAAACATAGAACAATAAAATAGAAAAACAAATAAAGAAGTTATTCATCATCATTTCCCGCCTCATCATCCGGCACTGCTTCATAGGGAACAAGACCGGCATATGAATAGTAAACATGGTCAAAATATCCATGAATCTTATGTGTCAATTGACCAACAGAGGTGGTCAATGAAGTAATTTGGTTGGAAATGGATTGAAGAGTAGGTTCTTGAGGCTGACGCGATCGACGAGTTGGAGGAGGAGCAGGAGCTACATGATCGCCGTCATGGGGAAAGGAGGATTCGGAAATTTCCCATTTCTTGGTGCTCTTTTTGAGCGGACCGATAGAGGTGTTGAACCCGGACGCTTCAAGAAAATTCATAATAAGGAGGGCATAGGGAAGTGGTCTATCGTCTCCGATGGCATCACGCATGTGAATTTTGACGAACTTACACCAATTGATGTGAGCTCCGGTTATAATGGCATGCATGAGCTTTGCGTCCTCTTGGGAAAGAGTGGTATGATTATGCTTCCGAGGCTTGAGGATTCGGGTGATGAAATAGAAAATCAAACGATACTCGGGGAGCATTCCCGTGATAGTAGGACGCCTAGTGGATAGATTAGGATCATAAGATGTAAGACCTATTTGGTTTAGGAAAATTTTCTCATCAAATAAGGCGACGGCCTCTCTAATGTAGCGAGTAATGTTTTCGCCATTTCGAGGAAGATGGGCAATGGAATGCAAGTTTTCATTGGACAAAAGAATTTGAACACCATTAATATTTGACACAAGCTCACCATCGTCATCCTCATGAAGGTTTGAGTAAAACGCTTGAATCAATGGAGGATTAATATAAGGATAGGTATGATATAAGAAGTCAAGAAGTTGACATTCTTTAAGAATGTTTGCAGCGAGGGCATATGATTCAAGATACTTGCTTGTTGAAAAGCGAGGAGGAAGCATGTAACGCTTTTCGAATTTTGTCAAAAATCTAGTATGCTCGGTTTCAGTATTGAATTGTAAAATAGACCCATCTTGATAAGGGAAATTTGGAGGTGGAGGAGCAGAAGAAGATGCACCTTGTCTACCTGAACGGGAACGTTTAGAGTGTCTGCCCGACATTTTCAAAAAGTAGTAATGAACTTTGTAAGAAACTTGGAAGATTTTTGAAGGTTTGGGAGCAAAGATTGATGCTTGAATGAATAAAATTGAAGACTTATGATGCCTATTTATAATGGGAAGAATGGCATTTCATTTATGATGAAAATCTGCAGAAATTTATGAGCCAAAACAGTCAGAAACGGTAAAACTAAATTGTACTGACCGTTATACAATCGATTGTTGAAACGAAATAATCGATTGTTGAGAAGATTTTGACTTGAACTCGGAACTGACACAAAATCGATTGCAGGACCCAAACAGTAACAAATATTTGAATTCCTGACAAAAAATAATCGATTGTTGAATTATGATAATCGATTGTTGTGATACAGTGAGCATGGTGATTTTCTGACTCGGGAAATAATCGATTATATTTATGAAACAATCGATTGTTTTAGGAAAGCAGTACTGAATGGCTGAGACGGTAATCGATTGTACAGTTAAAAAAATCAATTATTAAACACAAATGCATAATAAGCATCAAACATAAATAATCGATTAGTGATACTTGCTAATCGATTGTCCGTACAGTAAAATAATCGATTATTTGCTGTAACAATCGATTGTTCTATGCCATTTCTTTATAATTCCCCCTGCCTTTAGGGCGATACCTGCAAAAGAGAATTAGACGTCTCCGACGCTCAAATTAGTAATTTGTAACGAAATAATGCAATGAGAACGTGATCTCTTAAGAAGTGTGTCCTAAGGTGTTCTTAAGAGAGTTTCGGGTACTTACCTTTTCTCCGACGTCGCCAATTACCTGTTCGAGAGGGTGATCTTTGATTGTCCTCCACTCGTTAGGCATTTTCGTTTCTTTCTCCAATTGTGGTGTTTCCTCCGTTGATTGTTCCAAGATTTCATCTTGAATTTCCTTAGGAGTTTCCTCTTGCACTTTGTCTTTTAAACTATTTAAAATACCTGCAAGATCAGAACAAGAATCCTTTCTCGCCAAGCGAGCATTATTTTCGGAAAACACAATATGGGGGGATTCCTCCACAGTTTGGGTTCTATTATTAAATACCCTATATGCTTTGCTACGTGAAGAATACCCAATAAAAATTCCTTCATCGGATTTGGCATCAAATTTTCCTAATTGATCTTTTCCATTGTTATGAATAAAAACTTTACAACCGAATACTCTAAGATGGGAGATATTTGGTTTCCTTCCCTTGTAGAGTTCATAAGGGGTTTTCATGAGTATTGGCCTTATGACTACTCTATTTAAAACGTAGCATGCGGTACTCACGGCATCCGCCCAAAAATGTTTGGGAATCTTAGCCTCTTCGATCATGGTTCTAGCCATCTCTTCGAGACACCTATTTTTCCTTTCACCACCCCATTTTGTTGTGGTGTTCGTGGAGCGGAAAAGGTATGCTCGATACCGAGTTCGTCACAAAAGTCCGCAAAGAGATTGTGATCAAACACTCCCCCATGATCACTTCTAATTGAAGTGACGGTTGTTTCCTTTTCGTTTTGAACACGTTTAAGAAAATATTTAAAATTCTGAAAAGCATCACTTTTATGGGCAAGAAATAAAGTCCAAGTAAATCTGGAGTAATCATCAACAATAACAAAAGCATAACGATTTTTACCAAGACTTTCAATGCGAGATGGTCCAAACAAATCCATGTGAAGCAATTGCAATGGTCTAGTAGTTGAAACAATATTTTTCGATTTAAAAGATGCTTTTGTTTGCTTCCCTTTTTGACAAGAATCACAAATAGAGTCATTTTCAAATTTCAAATTTGGAAGACCAACAACTAAATTTTGTGAAACCAATTTGTTCAAAAGATGCATGTTGATGTGAGCTACTCTACGATGCCATAAACAAGAATCATCCTCTTTGCTCATTAAACAATTCACATATTCGGGTGAAGAATTTGCAAGATCAACCATATAAATGTTATCCATTCTAAAACCACGAAGGATAATTTTAAAATCGCTACGTCTAAAAACTAAGCATTCATCCGAATCAAATAAAACAAGATTTCTCTTGTCACATAATTGACTTATGCTCAAGAGATTATGTTTTAAACCTTTCACAAGTAATATATGTTTAATGGAAGAAATTTCATCCTTACCGACCGATCCGATGCCGATAATCTTTCCTTTATTGTTATCACCAAAAATAACACTTTCCCCTTCCTTGTGTTCTAGTTGAAGGAATTTGGATTCGTCTCCCGTCATGTGCTTGGAGCATCCACTATCAAGGTACCATAGTACACTTGATCCCTTCAAACATACATACAAAATAGATTAATGAGTTTTAGGTACCCATGCCATTTTGGGTCCTTGGGGGTTAGGCAAATCATAGTGATATGATTGAGTGTTATGTCTATGTCGTGTAAAACAAGCAGGAGCAATATGGCCAATTCGTCTACAATAATGACAAGTCACGTTAGGATTATGCATCCTTCTAGGTTGATAGTAATTGGACGGACGAAATTCATTTACTCTATTCTTGACAATATAACTATTGCGCAAATCATGAAAATCATTTCTCCTACCATTTGTTCTAGGATATTCATCATTTCTAGAATAGTTGTTTCTAGGTTGGAAGTCATTTCTAGGTGTTCTAAAAGGTTCAAAATTCCTTCTAGTGTTTGGCCTAGAATGTGCATTATTTCTAGCATGATTATTTCTAGGTTGCGATTGATGAAAACCATTTCTAGGTTTGTTGTATCTAGGATGAACATTTGTTTTATTTATCCTAGGTTGAGCCTTAGGTGGTTGGGGGTTGGCTTCAACTTTCTCTTTAGGCTCGTTTCTAAAACCTATGCCATGCTTGGTCGACTTCAAATTAACAAGCACTTCATTCAAATTTTAATGAGAAGAGTTAAACTTATCTAAGGTGCCCTTAAGCCTTTCTACTTCATTTTTGAGATGCATGCAAGAAGTACAATTTCTAGAACTCTCGGGCTTGTCGGCGCTTCTCTTGCCAAAAAATTTGTTTTCCTCTTTCAACTTCTCATTTTCTAAAATCAGTTTTTCCAATTCCTTTTCTTTAAAAGAGAGTTGTTTTTGAAAATCTTTTTCTTTTAAAGAAGCATTTTCTTTTATACTCTTAACAGTTTTTGAAGCTTTAATAAATTCGCTATACAACTCATCAAAAGCATTTTGCATTTCTTCAAGGGAAAAGAAATTTTTGGAAGAAATTTGACATACATCTTCTTTGTTGTCTTCTTGTGCCATAAGACAAAGATTTGCGGCTTCGTCTTCTTCTTCCTCAATTGACTCGTCACCGGAGTCGCCTCCCCAAGATATGTATGCTCGTTGCTTCTTGAAGGGTTTCTTCTCCTTTTTAGCATTTGGGAAATTTGATTTAATGTGCCCGGTTTCTCCGCACTCATAGCACTTTATTTGATCTCCTTGCTTTTTGCCCTTTCGTTCATACTCTTTTCGCATGAACTTTTGAAATCTCTTGATAACGAGTCCGAACTCGTTGTCTCCGTCCTCATCATTTTGAGGTTGGCTTGTGCTTGCCTTGAGAGCGATTCTTTGCTTCCTTTGATCATCAACAAGAGGGTTAAGTATAGTAGATTTATAAGTTTTTAGATTACCTCTTAATGCGTCGATGGTGACATTTGAAATGCCAATGGATTCTTGAATCGCGTCGGCCTTGGATCGCCATTCCGGAGTGAGACTTCGGAGAATTTTTCGGACAAGTTCCTTATCCGTGAAGGTCTTCTTAATAGCATGTAAATCATTTACGATTTTTGAAAATCGTTCAAACATCTCATCGACCTTTTCGCCTTCCTTCATGTGAAACAATTCATATGCATGGGTTAGGAAATCAATTTTGGCTTCCCTTACCTGGTCCGTACCTTCGTACGTAATTTCCAGCTTGTCCCACATTTGCTTCGCCGTTGTGCAACAAGATATCTTCCTGTAATCATCAGCATTTACAGCACAATATAATAAATTAATAGCTTTAGCATTATTTTGCACCTTTCGGATATCATTCGCATCGTATTCATCTTCGGACTTTGGGACCCATTCAGTTTTAACCTTCTTGGTTGGAATTTGTTCTCCATTCATTATGACCTTCCAAAGATGAAAACTATTTGATTGTACAAATATTCTCATCCTCTCCTTCCAGTATGTATAGTTTGTACCATCGAATAGCGGTGGTCGGGTGGAGCATTATCCTTCACCTATTCCTGCAAAAGAATCACGAGTAGAAGCCATGGATGTTTCTCTCAAACGGTTAAGTCTTCAGAGAGTTGGGCTCTGATACCAATTGTTAGATAATACGCTTAACGCTAGAGGGGGGGTGAATAGCGTTATAATAAAAATTAGCGTAAACTAGTGGAATTTAAAAATTGCAGGAAATAAAAAAGTGCGATTAGTAAATAAATTAGAACAAACGCACCGATGTATCCTGGTTCACCACAACCCGTGGCTAGTCCAGTCCCCGAGAGACTCTCTCGAGATTTCCACTAACTTGTTAAGCTTACGGGTGCTCAACAAACCGTTACAACTTGAGGACACAAGCCTCAACAACCTTTGCTCGGAGGTACAACACTCCAAGACTTCAACCAAGGAAACACAAGTTCCTTCTTACAACACAAGGGACTAACACTTCCCTTCAAGTGTACGAAAACACTTAGCACTCAACAAGACACTCCTTTAAGAGTAGATATGAGTAAAAAGAATACTCTCAAGATCGCAACAACTTTCGACAAGAATTTAGCTCTCAAAAGCTTATGTAATGAATATAAAATGATAAGCAATAAAGTATGCAAGCTTTAGCAATTGTATGATCAGTTGTTGTATTTAGAAGACTGAATTGAAGCTGTATTTATAGTTGAAAAACTTTGTATTACCGTTGCCTAATTGCCAATTAAGAATTGCTGATTTTACTCTGTGACAATCGATTGTCAAATTACCACAATCAATTGTTTGCCAATCGTTCCAAAAATCAATCCCAGATTTTACGCTTAACAATCGATTGTTTAAGACTCACAATCGATTACTGGCAACGTTCAAAAAATCATTTCCAGATTTTACGTAAAACAATCGATTGTCAGAAATCTACAATTGATTACTCAGCAACGTTCAAAAAATCTTTTCCAGATTTTACTTAAAACAATCGATTATAAGAAATCAATAATCGATTACCTGACGGTATTTGAAAATATTTTGGCAACGGTCAGTTATACAATCGATTATATTAAGTTAACAATCGATTATATATTAGTCTTGAAAATCAATTGAGACACTGCCTCTTGACAATCGATTGTTATAAGTTCACAATCGATTATTTAATAACTTTGAAAAAGTCTGGAAGACACTGCCTCAACACAATCGATTGTCATAAGTTCATAATCGATTATTTTGAGGCTTTGAAAAATCTGATGGACACTGCCTCATCACAATCGATTGTCATTAGCTTCACAATCGATTATTTTGAGCTTTGAAAAACTTTGATGGACACTGCCTCATCATAATCGATTGTCATAAGGTTCACAATCGATTGTCATGCAGATTTGAAAAATCTGATGCTCACTGCCTTAACACAATCGATTGTCATAAGTTCACAATCGATTGTCAAGCAACTGACTTAAACATAATCGATTATCATAAGTACATAATCGATTATCTTAGTCCAGATTTTAGAGGCATGTTTAAAAATCATTTTGACTAAAGTAAATATGCATTATTTAAAATCATTTTGCTCTAAATTAAATATGCATGATTTGTTAAAAATATTTTTACGAGAGAAGCCAAGTCTTGAGTTTAAGTTGTCGGATCAAGATCACAATTAAATACCGACTCATATAAAACTTAATCTCGATCTTTGTCTTGTGCTTGAGTCTCAATACTTATCAATTTTGCGCTTGTGCTTGGACCTCGTCATATGTCAATTTGCGCATAGTTTGTCATTCATCAAAACCTACAAATATGAACATACGGTTAGTATAATGCCTTGAGAACGTGTTTCCAACATTGTGATCATTTCTACTCCATAATATTTAATTATCATCAAATAATCCAACTAGATTACATGTTTTTGAGGTGTAAATTGGGGATTTGGACCTAAGGATTTGAAAATAAGAATTGAAGATTTGGAGGTCGAATTGTTATTAGAATTTAGAAATTTTGGTATGGTTGGACTCGTGGTTGAATAGGTTGTCGGATTGTCTGAGTTTCGTTGGATTTTGAACCGTGGACCGGGGAGACAGGTTTGAGCAATTTCGAGATTTTGATGTTAAATTGGATATTTTCAAGTGGGCTTCGCTCACTTAGCATTTTTTAATGATTATGTGGCTAGATTTGGAGCATCCGGATGTGGATTCGTGCGGGCGAGGCATCACAGGCTAGAGTTTGGATCGGATCGTGATAAGTAATGACTGTAAATGATCTTCTGAGGGATTAAAAACTCGGATTGCACATTTTAGTGTTATATTTGTTAGAATATATGCTTAACGCTAGAGGGGGGGTGAATAGCGTTACAATAAAAAACAATATAAACTTGCGGAATTAAAAATTGCAGGACTGAAATAAGTGCGGTAAGTAAATAATAAGGAACGAACGCACCGAAATTATCCTGGTTCACCACAACCTGTGGCTAGTCCAGTCCCCGAGAGATTCTCTCGAGATTCCACTAACTTCGTTAAGCTTACGGGTGCTTAACAAACCGCTACAAACTGAGAACTTGAGTCACACAAGCCTCAACAACCTTTGCTCGAAGATACCACACTTCAAGACTTCAACCGAAGGAATGAAAACGTTCCTTCTTACAACCACAAGGGATTAACACTTCCCTTCAAGTGTATACAAACACTTAGCACTCAAGACAAGACTCTCTTTAAGAGTAGATATGAGTAAAATAAATATGCTCAAGAACACAACAACTTTCGTCAAGAGTTTGGCTCTCAAAAACTTATTAAATGAATAGAAAATGATGAATATGAGAGTATGCAAGCTTTATCAAGAATAAAATCAGTTGTTGTACTTAGAAGACTGATTTTGAGTTGTATTTATAGTGTTCAAAACCCCCACAACCGTTGCCTAATTGCCAATCAAGAATTGCTGATTTTGTGCTAAGATAATCGATTATCTGATTTGCATAATCGATTATTTTCCAATCGTTCAAAAATCATTCCCAGATTTTAAGCAGAATAATCGATTATCCAAATCGTATAATCGATTACCTGACAACGTTCAAAAAATCATATTCAGATTTTATTTAACATAATCGATTATCAGATTGTGTATAATCGATTACCTGACAACGTTCAAAAAATCATATGCATATTTTACTTAGCATAATCGATTATCAGATTGTGTATAATCGATTATCTTTCAGAGTTTAAAAATACTTTGGCAACGGTCATTTGCATAATCGATTATGCTATAAGGATAATCGATTATCTTTTATATTTTGAAAACTTCGGACTACACTATCTTAACATAATCAATTATCATAAAGTACATAATCGATTATTTTACAGTCTTGTAAAATTTGATAGACACTGCCTCAACATAATCGATTATCATAATGTGCATAATCGATTATTTTATAGCTTTGAAAAATCTGATGGACACTGCCTCAACATAATCGATTATCATAAGGTACATAATCGATTATCTTGTAGCTTTGAAAAATCTAATGTACACTGCCTTAACATAATCGATTATCATAAGGTACATAATCGATTATTGTTCAGCTTTGTAAATCTGGTGTACATTGTCTTAACATAATCGATTATCATAAAGTACATAGTCGATTATCTTTGTCCAGATTTGAGAGGCATGTTTAAAAATCATTTTGGATAAAATAAAATGTTTGAAAATCATTTTGCTTTAAATTAAATATGCATGATTTGATAAAAATGATTTTACGAGAGAAGCCAAGTCTTGAGTTAATTGTCGGATCAAGATCACAATTAAAGAACGACTCATGTATAACTTTATTTCTTTGCTTGATCATGATCTTTGTTTGTCTTGTGCTTGAACCTCATTATATGTCAATTGCGCGCTTGTGCTTGGACCTCGTCATATGTCAATTGCATGTCGTTTGTCATATATCAAAACCTACAAATATGAACCAAGACAAGTATATATGTCATATGTCAATTGACATATGACCTCGTCATATGTCAATTGCGCGTCGTTTGTCATTTATCAAAACCTACAATTTCCCCCTTTTTGATAATGGCAAACCAATATCGGGATATGCATATTAGATAATTAATAATGACGATCCAAGACAAGTATATAGATATGCAATTAGTTCCCCCTCAACATATGAATTCCCCCTCAATTTATGCCAATAAATATTAAGTGCATAGCCCTTATTCTTCCCCCTTTTGACATTAGCAAAAAAAAACATTAGTAAATAACTTGTTTATTGATTAAGCAAAAATCGCAATTATAAAAGGGACAATATAATGTCAACATAATCGATTATTGATACTTGATAATCGATTATGTACTTAAGAGAAATCGATTATTCTTAAAAAAGATCGATTTTTCTGCACCAGTACTTTATAATTCCCCCTGTCTTTGGGGCGATGCCTGCAAAACAGAATTAGGCGCCTCCGACGCTCAAGTTAGTAATGAAAAACAAAAAAATGCAGTGCATGACTTAGATCAACGTGGAGTCAAGAATCCTACGAATTCGAAAAAAGGACTCTTTCTCTAAAGGCTTTGTGAAAATGTCGGCCAATTGAGATTTGGTTTCAACAAACTCAATTTCGACATCACCTTTGAGAACGTGATCTCTTATAAAGTGGTGCCTAATTTCAATGTGTTTTGTTCTTGAATGAAGAACGGGGTTCTTCGTCAAGCTTATGGCGCTAGTATTATCACATCTAAGAGGGATATGATCGATACTTAGTCCATAGTCCGAGAGTTGTTGTTTCATCCAAAGGATTTGAGCACAACAACTCCCCGCGGCTACATATTCAGCCTCGGTTGTGGACAACGCAACACTTACCTGTTTCTTACTAAACCAAGAGACAAGAGAGCTACCGAGCAAATGGCAAGTGCCACTAGTGCTCTTGCGGTCCAATTTGCAACCCGCAAAATCGGAGTCGGAATAGCCAACAAGTTGGCATGAAGAACCTTTGGGATACCATAGTCCCACATTTATAGTACCAACAAGATACTTCATTATCCGCTTAACCGCAGTTAGGTGCGACTCCTTCGGACATGATTGATATCGAGCGCATAAACATACGCTAAACATTATGTCCGGTCTAATAGCAGTAAGATAAAGAAGGGATCCGATCATACCTCGATACTTCTTGGTGTCGACTTCCTTACCTTTCTCATCTTTGTCAAGATGATCGGATGTGCTCATTGGAGTGGCCATTGCTTTGGCGTTGCTCATTTCAAATCGTTTTAGCAACTCTTTGCAATATTTAGATTAACAAATGAAAGTTCTTTCTTTCATTTGTTTCACTTGCAACCCCAAGAAGAAGGATAGCTCACCCATCATAGACATCTCAAATTCGCTTGTCATAATCAGAAAATTCCTTGCACAAAGCATTGTTAGTAGCACCAAAAATAATATCATCCACATAGATTTGAATTAATAAAATATTATTATTTTTATGCTTAATAAATAGTGTGGTGTCAACTTTCCCCCTAATGAACTCATTGTCCAAAAGAAATTTGCTCAATCGTTCATACCAAGCTCAGGGAGCTTGTTTAAGACCATAAAGGGCTTTCTTAAGTTTGAAAACATGATCGGGAGATTTAAAATCTTCAAATCCCGGGGGTTGTTCAACATAAAAAACCATTTAGAAAAGCACTCTTTACATCCATTTGATATAAATTGAAATTCATAGAAGAGGCAAAAGCAAGTAATAAACGAATAGCTTCTAACCTTGCTACGGGTGCATACGTTTCCTCATAGTCAATTCCTTCTTCTTGATTGTAACCTTTTGCTACAAGCCTAGCTTTGTTTCTAGTGATTACACCATTTTCATCTAATTTATTTTGAAAAACCCATTTCGTACCAATTATGGTATGATTGTCGGGTCTTGGCACCAATTCCCAAACGTCATTTCGTTTGAATTGGTTAAGCTCCTCTTGCATTGCCAAGGTCCAATGCTCATCCCCAATTGCTTCGGAAATGGTTGAGGGTTCAATTTGAGAAACGAAAGCAGTATGTCCTAAGGTGTTCTTAAGATTGTTTCGAGTACTTACCTTTTGTTCAATGTCGCCAATTACCTTGTCGAGAGGATGGTCTTTGATTGTCCTCCACGCGTTGGACAGTTTCGTTTCTTTCTCCAGTGGTGGCGATTCCTCCGATGATTGTTCCAAGATTTCATCTTGAATTTCCTTTGGGTTTTCCTCTTGTACTTTGTCTTGAGGACTTATTGTGTTTAAAATACCTGCAAGATCAAAACCAGAATCCTTTCTCGCCAAGCGAGCATTATTTTTGGAAAACACAATATGAGGGGATTCCTCAACAGTTTCGGTTCTATTATTGAATACTCTATATGCTTTGCTACGTGATGAATAACCAAGAAAAATTCCTTCATCCGATTTGGCATCAAATTTTCCCAAATTATCTTTTCCGTTGTTATGAATAAAGCATTTACAACCGAATACTCTAAGATGGAAGAGATTAGGTTTCCTTCCCTTATAGAGTTCATAGGGAGTTTTCATGAGTATTGGCCTTATGACTACTCTGTTTAAAATGTAGCATGCGGTACTCACGGCATCTGCCCAAAATTGTTTGGGAATCTTAGCCTCATCGAGCATGGTTAGCCATCTCTTCGAGACACCTATTTTTCCGTTCCACCACTCTATTTTGTTGTGGTGTACGTGGAGCAGAGAAGGTGTGCTCAATACCGAGTTCGTCACAAAAGTCCGTGAAGAGATTGTGATCGAACTCTCCCCCATGATCACTTCTTATGGAAGTGACGGTTGTGTTCTTTTCATTTTGAACACGTTTAAGAAAACATTTAAAATTTTGAAAAGCCTCACTTTTGTGAGCAAGAAATAGTGTCCATGTAAATCTAGATTAATCATCAACAATAACAAAAGCATAACGATTTCTACCAAGACTTTCAATGCGAGATGGTCCAAAGAGATCCATGTGAAGAAGTTGCAAATGTCTTGTAGTTGAAACAATATTCTTAGATTTAAAAGATGATTTTGTTTGCTTCCCTTTTTGACAAGAATCACAAATAGCGTCATTTTCAAATTTCAAATTTGGAAGACCAATAACTAAATTTTGTGAAACCAATTTGTTTAAAAGATGCATGTTGATATGAGCTACTCTATGATGCCATAACCACATATCGTCTTCTTTACTCATAAGACAATTCACATACTCTGATGAAGAGTTTTCAAGATCAACCATATAGATGTTATCAATTCTAAAACCACGAAGAATAATTTTAAAATCACTACGACGAAAAACTAAGCATTCTTCCGAATCAAACAAAACAAGATTTCCCTTGTCACATAATTGACTTATGCTCAAGAGATTATGTTTTAGACCTTTAACTAGCAATATATGCTTAATGGAAGAAGATTCATTCTTACCGACCGAGCCAATGCCGATAATTTTTCCCTTGTTGTTATCTCCAAAAATAACGTTTCCTCCTTCCTTGTGTTCTAGTTGAAGGAACTTGGATGCGTCTCCGGTCATGTGTTTGGAGCATCCACTATCAAGGTACCAAAGTACACTTGATCCCTTCAAACATACCTACAAGACAATTCAATGAGTTTTTGGTACCCAAGCTATTTTGGGTCCTTGAGAGTTAGGTGTAAAATGCTGTTGTGCTTGACATGCAGTTAAGTGTCTGTGTCTAGTAAAACAAGCAGGAGCAATATGTCCTATTCGACTACAATAGTGACAAATGACATTAGGATTATGCATTCTTCTAGGTTGGTAGTAGTTGGAGGTACGAAAATCGTTTGCTCTATTTTTGACAATATGGCCATTGCGCAATCCTTGAAAATCATTTCTCCTACTGTTTGTTCTAGGATATGCAGCGTTTCTAGAATAATTGTTTCTAGGTCGAGTATGTCTAGGTTGCGATTATTGAAGGCCATTTCTAGGCGTTCTAAAATGTTCAAAGTTTCTTCTAGTGTTTGGTCTAGGATGCATGTTGATGCTAGGATGGTTATTTCTAGGATGAATGTTTATTTTATTTATCCTAGGTTGAGCCTTGGGTTGTTGGGAGATGGCTTCAACTTTTTCTTTAGGCTCGTTTTTGAAACCTATGCCATGTTTGGTCGATTTCAAATTGACAAGAACATCATTAAAATTTTTATGAGAAGAATTGAACTTATCTTGGGTGCCCTTAAGTCTTTCTACTTCATCTTTTAGATGCATGCAAGAAATACAATTTTTACTAGAACTCTCAAGTTTGTCGGCGCTTCTCTTGCCGAAAAAATTGTTTTCTTCTTTCAACTTCTCATTTTCCAAAATCAATTTTTCCAAATCTTTTTCTTTCAAAGAGAGTTGTTTTTCAAAATCTTTTTCTTTCAAAGAGGAATTTTTCTTTACGTCTCTAACAGTTTCGGAAGCTCTAATGAATTCACTATACAATTCATCAAAAGCATTTTGCATTTCCTCAAGAGAAAAGAAATTTTTTGAAGAAATTTGACATACCTCTTCTTGATTGTCTTCGTGTGCCATGAGACATAGATTTGCGGCTTCGTCTTCTTCATCATCGCTTGATTCGTCTCCGGAGTCACCTCCCCAAGATATGTATGCTCGTTGTTTCTTGAAGGGTTTCTTCTCCTTTTTGACATTTGGGCAATTTGATTTAATGTGCCCTATTTCTCCGCATCCATAGCACTTTACTTGATCTCCTTGTTGTTTGCCTTTTCGTTCATACTCTTTTTGCATGAACTTTTGAAACCTCTTAATAACGATTCCGAACTCGTTATCTCTGTTGTTTGAGTCCTCATCATTTTGAGGTTGAGCCGTGCTTGCCTTGAGGGCGATTCTTTGTTTCCTTTGATCATTAAACGGAGGGTTAAGTATAGTAGATTCATAGGTTTTATGATTACCTCTTAGTCCGTCGATGGTGACATTTGAAACGCCGATAGACTCTTGAATCGCGTCGGCCTTGGAGCGCCATTCCGGAGTGAGACTTCGGAGAATTTTTCGGACAAGTTCCTTATCCGTGAAGGTCTTCTTAAGACAATGTAGGTCATTGACGATTTTTGAAAATCGTTCGAACATGTCATCGATCCTCTCGCTTTCCTTCATGTGAAACAGTTCATATGCATGGGTTAGAAAATCAATTTTAGCTTCTCTTACCTAGTCCGTACCTTCGTACGTGATTTCCAGCTTATCCCACATTTGCTTAGCCGTTGTGCAACATGATATTTTTCTGTAATCATCAGCATTTATAGCACAATATAATAAGTTGATGGCTCTAGCGTTGTTCTGCACTTTTCGGATATCATCCGCATCGTATTCATCTTCGGATTTTGGAACCCATTCATTTTCAACCTTTTTGGTTGGAAGTTGTTCTCCCTTCGTTATAACCTTCCATAGATGAAAATTATTCGATTGGATGAATATTCTCATCCTCTCCTTCCAGTACGTATAGTTTGTGCCGTCGAACAGTGGTGGTCTGGTGGAGCATTGTCCTTCACCTATTCCTGCATTAAAGTCACGAGTAGAAGCCATGGATTGTTTCTCTCAAACGGTTAAGTCTTTCAGAGAGTTGGGCTCTGATACCAATTATTAGAATATACGCTTAACGCTAGAGGGGGGGTGAATAGGGTTATAATAAAAAACAATATAAACTTGCGGAATTAAAAATTGCAGGATTGAAATAAGTGCGGTAAGTAAATAATAAGGAACGAACGCACTGAAATTATCCTGGTTCACCACAACCTGTGGCTAGTCCTGTCCTCGAGAGACTCTCTCGAGATTCCACTAACTTCGTTAAGCTTACGGGTGCTTAACAAACCGTTACAAACTGAGAACTTGAGTCACACAAGCCTCAACAACCTTTGCTCGAAGATACCACACTTCAAGACTTCAACCGAAGGAATGAAAACGTTCCTTCTTACAACCACAAGGGATTAACACTTCCCTTCAAGTGTATACAAGCACTTAGCACTCAAGACAAGACTCTCTTTAAGAGTAGATATGAGTAAAATAAATACGCTCAAGAACACAACAACTTTCGTCAAGAGTTTGGCTTTCAAAAACTTATTAAATGAATAGAAAATGATGAATATGAGAGTATGCAAGCTTTATCAAGAATATAATCAGTTGTTGTACTTAGAAGACTGATTTTGAGTTGTATTTATAGTGTTCAAAACCCCCACAACCGTTGCCTAATTGCCAATCAAGAATTGCTAATTTTGTGCTAAGATAATCGATTATCTGATTTGCATAATCGATTATTTTCCAATCGTTCAAAAATCATTCCCAGATTTTAAGCAGAATAATCGATTATCCAAATCGTATAATCGATTACCTGACAATGTTCAAAAAATCATATTCAGATTTTATTTAACATAATCGATTATCAGATTTTGTATAATCGATTACCTGACAACGTTCAAAAAATCATATGCAGATTCTACTTAGCATAATCGATTATCAGATTGTGTATAATCAATTGTCTTTCAGAGTTTAAAAATACTTTGGCAACGGTCATTTGCATAATCGATTATGCTATAAGGATAATCGATTATCTTTTATATTTTGAAAACTTCGGACTACACTGTCTTAACATAATCGATTATCATAAAGTACATATTCGATTATTTTACAGTCTTGTAAAATTTGATAGACACTGCCTCAACATAATCGATTATCATAATGTGCATAATCGATTATTTTATAGCTTTGAAAAATCTGATGGACACTGCCTCAACATAATCGATTATTATAAGGTACATAATCGATTATATTGTAGCTTTGAAAAATCTAATGTACACTGCCTTAACATAATCGATTATCATAAAATACATAATCGATTATTGTTCAGCTTTGTAAATCTGGTGTACATTGTCTTAACATAATCGATTATCTTTGTCCAGATTTGAGAGGCATGTTTAAAAATTATTTTGGCTAAAATAAAATGTTTGAAAATCATTTTGCTTTAAATTAAATATGCATGATTTGATAAAAATGATTTTACGAGAGAAGCCAAGTCTTGAGTTAATTGTCGGACCAAGATCACAATTAAAGAACGACTCATGTATAACTTTATTTCTTTGCTTGATCATGATCTTTGTTTGCCTTGTGCTTGAACCTCGTTATATGTCAATTGCGCGCTTGTGCTTGGACCTCGTCATATGTCAATTGCGCGTCGTTTGTCATTTATCAAAATCTACAAATATGAACACACGTTTAGTTTAGTGCCTTGAGAATGTGTTTCAACAATATTGAGGTAAGACACGTGCTTGATGACGAGCATTGGGTCGTGCACTATTGGGAATTATGACTTGGTCCGTCCTGATTGATGATTTTATTGCGCATTTGATTGAAAACGTTTTTTACTCATCATTACTTGGGCTGAATGCTCTATTTGGACATACTGCCAATTATTTGGACCTAGTATTCGTAGATGGTTCGTGACATTGTGACACCAAATTCAGGGTAGAGTTGTATTTAGACTTTCGCAATTTGTATTAAGTTAAATTATTAGATTTTGTCATTCACGTTGCTTTTATTATTATTATCCTGCTGTCATTTAATTGTTAACTCGTAACTGCTTATGGATAAGGTAAAAAGATAATAATATCTGAATGTGCTGGCTTGCCTAGCTTCCAAGAGTAGGCACCATCACGACTCCCGAGGGTGAGAAATCCAGGTCGTGACAAGTTGGTATCAGAGCTCTAGGTTGCTTAGGTCTCACAATTCATGGACAAGCTTAGTAGAGTCTGAGGGATTGATACAGATACGTCTATATTTATCTTCCAAAGGCTAAAGAGTTGGGAAAACATCACATTTATTCTTTCCTAATCGTGCGAATTGATTTCTCAATGCTAATTGAACCTCCACTTTCTTCGTTTGCAGATGGTGAGAACACGTACTGTTTCATTAGCTGACCAACAGCCCGAGTCCCCTAGTAGCAGCTCCTGCAATGGGCAGAGGCCGAGGTTGTGCAAGGGCTCGAGGTAGGGTCATGGCTCAGCCAAGAGCTTGAGCAGCAGCACCACTGGCGAAGCCTCAAGTTGAGTTTTATGACGAGGTTCTAGCGGAGATAGTTCTAGCAATACCAGCTCAGGTCCAAGAGGGGTCCATCGCTACCTCAGTACTTCAGGATTCTCTGGTCTGTCTAATGGGCCTTGTGGAGATTATCATCTAGGCATGTTTTCTTCCTGTAGCATCAGCTATCTCTCAGGCTGGAGAAGGAGACCAGACTCCTACTACTCGCACTCCGGAGCAGATGGCTCCCCAGTTTCAAACTCCAGTAGCTTAGCCAGTTGGGTAGTTCAGTGGGGTAATGTGGCATAGATCGGTAAGGGGCCACTATGTCTGCTAATGTCTTGTGGGGGTTGGACAGGTTCACCAAGCTCTTTACTACTACTTTTGGTAGTACATCATCTGAGGATCCCCAGGATTATTTGGACAACTGTCATGAGGTTCTACAGAACATGGGTGTTTACCGTGAAAATGGTAATAATAATTAAATTTGATTATGGGATTCTAAAAAATATGTGATCTATTTTTATGCTAGTTTTTAGGTAATTGATGCTATGAGAAAGATTTAGAAACGAGATAAGAGCTTAAGAGTAAGGCATAACCTAATCGAAAGGTCAACAATCGGGGCCTCGAGCTTGCCGATTCGGGGGCCTCGGGGTCGATTCTGATGCTCGGTTGGGAGTTATCGAGGATAATCGATGAATTACTAAAAGTTATGATAAAATCAATGATGGATCTTTATGTCCAATAATAAGCTATAAATGAAGAACAATAGATAGAACACAATATACATAGGAAACAAATAGAGCAATGAAATCAAAAAAATGTGTTAGAGAGCAGAGAGAATGTTCTTATGTATTTAGTATGGAGCAACATATGTTTACAAAATGACAAGAATCCCCTTTATATATTAGGCGCATCCCAACATAGTACAAAATACATTAATTACAAAGATACGGAGATAGGATAGCTAGTTGATGCCCTGATTTGGGTTTAGACTAGCCTGATAGACTTTGTCGACTTTAGTTGCACGCCTTGGGAACTCCCCACTCTCTCCATGTAACCGTCGGTCCGTACTTATCTGAGGTTTCACTTGTCAACGGCCCTCAAGGGATGAAACTCGACCGCCGTCTCAAGCCTTCGAGATATGTTTGCAAGGCATCATAACGATGGTAAACTAGACTCTCTGATTTCACCATATACAGATAGTCCTAGCGTTTATTAGAGTGTAATGATGAGAAATTAATTTGAACCCCAATTCTCCAAACTTCCCGCGATGACAGCATACTTATGATGTAAGCCTTCGCGAAAATTGAGACGTCCCATGGACTTGTCTTTTTTGCATCATTCAATGTCCTATCAATTCTCATTCTTCAAAGAGATAATATCATTACCGATTCCGTTTCCAATAAGGCACTGATTGCGCCTGCCGATCCATCTTTTAAAGGCATTGATGGCATTGTCGGTTATACTATCACCCCTATAAATGGGGGCCTCCTAGAACCATCTTTTTATCCAAGTTCTTTTCAACATCTTTCTATCCCTTTATTCTCACCATCCTCATCCATTTCAATCCACTATGTTTGGGGCCCACGTCCTTATGGTTACATGGCAGCCTTCTCATCAGCCATGACATGACCTTTTTTTAGGCTTTCTCTTGCCGAGCAAGATTATACTCTCTTGTCGTTGTTGATGTTGTTGTTGTTGTTATTCTTGTTACCACTATAGCCATTAGCTCAAGGTGATGGGATAGGAGGGCCGATTTTCTTCCGACTAGGGAAGTTATTTGGATTCTACACCGCTGCTCACGAGGGTATTCGGACTATGCATCGCTGCTTACTCTCCTACCCCGACATGGTGTGGCACTTCATTCCTTTTGCTTTCTGTGGGGTGAAGTGGCACCTCAGGAAGGTAACTTGCACAGCACGATGTCCCAAGAAGTGGACTCAAGGTAGCTCTTCAAGAAGGCCGATGCTCGCCAAGTCTTCTACCGAGCCCTGATCTTCTTGGCCTGGTAAAAGTTGTTGCTCTTTGGCGGGCTGTTGCATTTTTTCTTCCTTTTCTACTTCTTTTACTTTCCTTTTGTTTTATCTTCTCCCTCGAAGATATAATTATGAAAGCCTAAGACAAGAACCCCGAGGAGATGGCGCTCGAAGATACTGTCGTCGAGGATGCTCCCTCGAGAATAGATTAGGCTCTTGGCTTTTACTATATGTATACTTTTTTGCTTCTTTGTTTACATGTAAGGACCCCTCGTGGGCTTTTGTAATCATATATAAGGACCCCTCCCGGGCTTTTGTAATCGAGTGTTTATGAATATAAAGATGTTTCTTCAATTTGTCTCTGATTTGTGCTATATCTTTTTTTGACCTACATTTATGAGAATCCAGATGCATGAATCCACCTATAGGTGCGAATATCAAGCCCCAGTAGAAGCGTTTCCTCCGGCTCTTGACTGACTAACACAATTTCCTATGACACCCTTAGTTAATCTTTGGACCGAGCCCATACTGGATTGGCAAACTCGGGCCATCGGGACCCACAACTTTGAGTTGAATAAGAGTAGGGCTTCAGACCTCTGGAATAAGTCTTAGCCTTTTATACCTCGCGGGGTTGCTCGGATGCCTCGAGGCGGAACCCATATGAGTAGGTTTTTAGAGCTTATCTCCTTTTTGGTGGAGATCCTCGAGATCGAGTACCATCTCGAGACTTGTAATGATATTGATGGATTTCTGGATCCAATCTTCCTCTTAGCGGAGGTCATCAAGATCGGGTACCATCTCGGGACTTATAATGATGGCAATGGCTTCATGGAGCCTATCTTCTTTTTGATGGAGGTCCTCAAGGTCGGGTACCACCTCAAGACTTACAATGATGTCAATGGCTTCCTGGAGCCTAACCTTTTTTTAATAAATGTCCTCGAGATCGGGTACCATCTCGGGACTTGGTTGACGTGGGTTTTTTTACCTTGAAGCATCATATGGCAACATCAAAAATAGGATACGACTACAAAATGGTTGAGGTGATTCTGCCGGCATATCTTTCCAAAGTGATAAAAGCCTTAGCCAATATTTCTAGTCGGCCTTTGGGAAAGGCAGGTGGTCGCCACTTTTCCCATATATAGGGTTGTCTTCGCCCTTTTGGAGATTCCGCTATTTTGAGCAGTTATCCTTTTTCATAGAGTTATCCTTTTTGTGACAATTTTCCTTTAACTCAAAGCTTTCCCCCAAGTCTTCATTTCCCCTTCTTTCGTTTAATTATAGACATGGCTATTAATCCGCGAATTCGCTTGGTAAGGAGAAAGAAGCCCCACCTCTGGGTTCATTGCTTCGAGAGGAAATCTCTTGCTAGAAGAGACTGCCAATGTTCGAGGTTATCGGGATTATGCATCGAAGTTCATTTCTTTTATAGGATAGGAGCACCTTGAGTTGGTAAGGAAGGACTGTGGATGGGGAGAAAAGGTAGTACTACAGATACCATCCCCGGATAAGAGCATCACCGATCGTGCCAAGGGTTTTTTTTAATGTGTTCACGTATCCCTTCACGATGGGCCCCATTGATAGGGTTATGCTTGACTTCTGTCGAAAGTATCAATTTACCTTGGCACAGATTCACCCGTCATTTTGGTGGACAGTGTTGATGATAACAGGGCTTGAATTCACTCTCAGTCATCTTATCAGGTTGTATCGGCCTTTTCACCATCGAGGTATGCTAGTCTTACGATGTTGGTCGACCACGCCTTTCATCGTTGATGATGATGAAGATAGAGATTGGGAGTAGATGAGTCGATTCGTCCGATTACATACAGTTGATATTATCCTCGTAGAGTTTATGTCATTCGCTAAGGAATGGAATTATACACGTAATTGGTACACTCGTGTATTCTTAATTTTGTTTATGGCGAAGGCTGGCTTCATAAATGCACCTTATGTTCGTTTCCCACAGCAATTTCATGGGTGCCATACGAGGTCCCTTATCTGCCAGATTGGGCTTGGGAGTTGGCAATCCACTCGACCTGCGATGAGCGTAAGTGACGAGCTTTGTCTAGGGGCAGATGGGAAGCAAAACAACATGGTATGTGTTGGTGTTGTGCTATTTGTTCCCTTCCTTTTTTCAGTTGGAAAAGCACTTTCTCTTTCTGTGTACTAACCCTATTATTGTAGGCATCAGGGAGCCTTCTGAGGCAAGGTCGTGCCCCCTTGTAGAGGGAGAAGGGTTTCTAGCTTCTAGGCTAAAGAATGATAGCAATAAGAAAGAGATACCTTTGCATTGCATCATTGCTCAAAGCAAGGCGAACCAGGACCGGGGGCCCGGAGTGGAAGTATTGAATGAGCCTGTCATGCCCATGATTTCTGGTTTTGGAAAGGTGGGTTCTCCGCTGTTGCCATTTTCTTTTTCTATCAAAGGTACTTCGAGGGATACTCGAAACCTGAGATCATATGCACCAAGATATTGTGCCTCGGCTGGGGTCGACTCTTTCAGAGCTGAGGGAGCTAGGCTAGAATGTGCTCTCGACCTTCAAGGAAGTCCAGCAGCTTACTCTATGGTGAGTTTTAGCACAAGCCTTTCGAGTTTTGCGTTTTCCTTTCCTTATTGAGTTTTCTTTTGCAGACCTTTGACAAGATTAAGTCCAAGCTTATTCGCTATGAGGTCAAGCTGCGGAAAGCTCTAGATGAGAAGTACCTTAGGCTCTTTTGCGATGAAAGGGTAGTCGAGTTGGTATACTTACGGTATGAGGTGAGTCAGAGCTCGAATTATGAGAGCTATTTGAAGGAGCAAGTAGTTTTGTTCCAAGCGAGTGTGTGTTCTTTCTTCTAGCTCTTGAGGATAATATTTTGTTTATTTCAGTTGAATCAAAAGACAAAGGACTTGGAGCGCCTTCGGGACAAAGCTGGCCGAGTCAAGCGCGAGCATAATGAGCTAAAAGCTCATACGGAGGTTCAGGCTTCAGCGGGGAAGGGTGCTATGCTAAAGCTTCCACCTTTGAGGTTCAACTTTGCATAGCTCATGATAATACCTTGGTTCGAACAGATATGATGATGAAAGCTTGAGTCTGAGCTTTTGAAGGTCAAGGCTGAGGTTGTAGATGCCTGGGCTGAAGCCATAATGGGCTAAACTAAGGCTGACCACAAGGTGGTGGTCTATTTGAAGGACGCTGCCGATGCTCAAGCTGAGCTGAGAAGGACCCTTGACCGCGAAGACATGAGCAAAAAATATTCTCGGTGTAAGTCTCGAAGGAAAATCGTAAAGGAGATCTGTGCTAGGAGATTTGACCTCTTAGAAAGTTGACACGGGCGAGGGCGGACGAGCGTGGTGCTCGGTTACTTCTGTCTGACGCCGAAGATAGTGAAGACGAGGCCGATGGGGCATAGTCCTCAAGGGATATAGATTTTACTTTCTGATTTTGTATAGAGCACTTTCAAAGCATGTTTGTAAATGGAGCTTGTGTTTTTCTGTATATGTGTACAGAAGAGGAAACCTCGAGGTTTTGTCTCTTATGTATTTATTTTTCCTTGATTTTAGCCAGATGAACTGGACTTTGAGTTGAGAGGATTCCTTAGATTCATGGTATGGCCCTAGGGCTCATTTGGATGGCCCATAGGCTCTTACGTGCTTGGTTGGTGCGACATCTTAGTATAAGCCGGCGATAATGGCTCTTACGGTTTTGCTCTTAGGCATATTTACTTAACTTTTTTGGTTCAATCTCTGAATTGGGTTTCCACTCGAGCTCATTTGACCCTCAAGTTTTTGGCTATAGAGCTGGCCCTTAGGCTCTTATGCGTAGGGTCGGTACGATATTTTGTAGGTGCTAGCGACAATGGCTCTTATTCTTTGGGTTGATGCGACCTTTATGTGAGCTAGTGATAATGGCTCTTACGCTCTGGGTCAATGCGACCTTTACGTGGGCTGGTGACAATGGCTCTTAACTTTAACTGTTAGTTCTATTGTTATTACTCGTTGTATTTGATATAACTGAACGTGTTTATTCTGTACTCGTGTCCTAGCCTTGTCACTACTTCCCCGAGGTTAGGCTCGGCATTTACCAGCACATGGGGTCGATTATGCTGATACTACACTCAGTACTCTTTTGTGCAGATCCCTGTACTGGGCATACGGACCTTAGCTAGGGGTTGCTGCCTTCAGTCCGCTGAGGATCCGAAGTAGTCCTGCAGGCGTCCGTAGGACTTGGTCTCTCCCTTCTATAATTTCCTTTCTGTTTTTACTTATTCAGAGATGGACTCGTGTATTTCTATTCAAACCTTATTTGTAGTATTTGTAGATGGTTCGTGATATTATGGCACCAAATTCTGGGTAGATTCGTATTTAGACTTCCACAATTTGTATCAAGTTAAATTATCAAATTTCTTCTTCCGCATTACTTTTATTATTATTATTTTTTTGTCATTTAATTGTTAAGTCATAACTGCGTATGTATAAGATAACAAGATAATAATATGTGAATGTGTTTTCTTGCCTAGCTTTCACGAGTAGGTGCTATCACAATTCCCGAGGGTGAGAAATCTGGGTCGTGACATTGACTAAGGAAAATGATGAGTTTCATGCAAAACTGCTTGAAGAACAACTATCTGCGAATGCTCGTATGGACCTAATTCTCCAAACCTTTGATGCTTCCCTCTCCAAGTATTCCTCTTCTAGTGCCCCTTAGGAACTTCTCTGTGACCAATTGTCTTTTGTTATAGTGTTGTGTGGCTGTTGGTTTCTTTCGTTTTCTTTCTTTTTGTGATGACGTGTTGGATTTTACCATCATTGCTCCTCTTTAATCAGTCCATTTTCATATCAATGAAATATCTCTTCTTTTTGCTTGTACAATGATGTTTTCTTTTTGCTTCTTTTTTCAATCATGTTGTGTGTACATATGTAGCATTAGTTGGCTATGTTAAATTTCTTTATGAAAATTTCTTGCTTGTGTATTTTCAATGATGCCAAAATGAGGAAGTATAGTAGGTATATTATGGGGGAAGCATAAAGTCAGGGAGAACTTGTGAGCTCATGTTACCTCATCTGGTTATTTTTGCTCTACATATATGTTATCAATGTCTAAGTTCATCATCATCAAAAAGGGAAAAATTGATGGGTTTTCAATGTCATGCCTTATGTTTTGTAGATCTAACAAACTTACTTTCAAGAACCAGATAAGGAACCTGACATACTTGGCACACATTATAAGTGAACGAATTCCAGCTTGAACTCCAGCTAATGTAAGCTGCTGCAAGTGTAAAAAATTGAGGAACAAGATAGGGACCTGATTCCTTGGTGTTCTCTGAAGGAAGTACAAGTCAACGATACAGCTGGAAAGCAACTGCAGAAAGTAACTGCCTACAACTATACACGCGACAGTGCAGCAATCACTTCCTATTGGGAAGAGGCGTGTACCAACCAAGATTTGCATCATCCTTGGTATGTTATTGGTAGTATATCAACATGGTGCAAGGCATAAGATATTCATTTGAGAATTTTAGTGATATTCTCTCAAACATTAAAGATTTGATCCAGCATTGAAGTCACAAGTATGTCAAGAACAAGAAGACAACTCCATTAAGGATTTGTTCCACAATGAGTCTATGTGCATCCATAGTTGAGTTGTAATCTTATTGCTTGTTCTTCATTATAACTCCTATCTTGCTTTCTTAGAAGCTTTTGGGAAACTCAAAATCATAAACCTTCTGACTTTGTTTTGTGACTAGAGTTAGTCATAAGTTAAAGTCTTTGTAACTACTAAGTGACAACCCGGCTTGTAATAAGTGTATCACAAGTTAGTTGAGCTGAAGTCTTTGAAATAGAGTCATTACAAAGTGGCTTGCAGTAGTGTGTTTACAAGTTAATAAAGTTGAAAGCCTACAAGTGCAGGTCGTAATTTTTGTACCCTTGAGTTGGGATTTTTCTACGTAAAAATCCCCGTATCTCATTTACTTACTACTTTAATTAGTATTCTCAATGAAAATTCATGAAGGACCAAGTACTCTATACTTTGGTGGACTCATATAAGCTAATATATAATATCTGTGATAGTCTCCATATAATGTTACTTCTTTATAATCATTAATTGTATTAGACACATCCAGACAGAGAGATCAGGGATGCAGCTAAGAAGAGCATGGCTTTATGTTTTAAGTAATATAGGGGTTAAAATTGTCTTAATGATAGTTTTCATTGGAAGTTTTTTGTTTGACTATAAAAATTTGGGGAGTTGATCACTTCAAATAAATCTGTCCTTCGGTATCTATTTTTAGTGTTAAGTGATGATTTATAGGTGTACTATTTTTTGGGTCAAATGGAACTTGCCTTGGATTTTATGGACGAATTTGATTCCCTAGAATCACCATCAGCTTCCTCTCCTCTTAATCCTTCACAAATGCTTAGGACATATAAGAGAGCTCTTCTTCTAGACCTGACTGTTTATCGCGTATTGTTCATAGAGATACTGAATAGGTCTGTTTCCGTACATATATAATGAAATCTCGATAGAGATATTGTATTTTTGATTAATCTAAGGAAACTAAAAGCAAAATAACAAAGAGAAGGAAAAATTCTTAACGATATATTGTTCAAAACGATCTGGTCCATTTGGATTAAAAGTTTTGCAAGAAGCGCATATTTTCCGGCAAAACATGATATTGTAGTTAAGCATCACCATAAATACATCATTAATATTATCATATCAAAGTATCTTGGCTTTGACTTATGCTATCACGAAAATGTACTTTTAGGTTCACACTACAAAACTAATGCTTTTTACCATTGCTGCTTATTTAAGCAGTGCTAATACTCTGAACTCAGTTTTGAATTTCTGTCATTTTGTTTTTCACGGTTTTGCATTTTTTGACTGGATATTTTTATATTGCTGGTGCATCGTCTCTTTTTTTTAGCATAATATCATTATTTAATACTTCCATTTTATTTTATATCGCAGTTCTGCAAAGTTACAGCTTGATTTTCATATCAACCTACCATGGTGTATTCCAAAGATCAAGAAATTTCATTTTCATATCTTGAGATTGCGGGTTGTAGAAAGTCTCCAAATACCAGAGTATTCCGTCAGACATTCAATTTTGCCAGCCTGATCCAAATGCCAAAGTAATTTGGTGGAAAGAAAAAATAAGTTTGATTATGTGAAGATGCAATGACATGGTTCATGATATTGCTATATGGGATAGCTAATTCCTTTTGGAATGAACACTCTTTTCTTATATGTCTTTCTAAAAATTGGCCATCTGAAATGTATTTGACGTTTGTCTTTTTTCTTTCTTATTTTTAACTTTTTTTGTTCTCTTTTTGTTATCTTTATTTGAATGCAGGTATATTTATATTTCTATATCAAAAGTATTATTGCAAGAGTGTTGAGTGACAGCCAAAATGGTCATTCCACTTTTTAAGGATATTTTGACTTTAGCCTACAAGAGCTTCCCATTTGTATTATATCATATGCACAGTTTCTTATGACTTCAATATATGAATACTCAATGTATTTATATCTTCAATAAATAATAGTAATAGTTTTTAAATAATATTTTTTATGAAAAATTATATTTGATATTTTTCGTGCAACGCGCGAATACGAATACTAGTTTACTTAAATAGTTATTGCCAAATACTTATCATTTTTAAAACATTTAAAAAAGAATTATAATTTTTTTAAGTTTACTCTTATCATTAGGTGTTCTAGAATTACGAAGCACATAAGTAGAGTACACTTAATTATTGAAAATAGATTAATGTGGCTGAAAATTTAAAAAGGTCTAGGATAGATTAGTTAAATTACCCTTCTTATAAATTTCATACTATATTATAAATATGAAGTCCCTAAGTTAAAAATCGAAAGATCAAAATACTCATTAAAAATTGAATACCTTTTTTAACCTTAAAAGTTAATTAAATTCCTACAAGAATTTGTGTGCATGCAACTTTTTTCAATATCAAAAATAGTACAAGATGGTAAATGACAAACCTTCAATTAAACAAAATTTTATTACATTAGCAGTGGATGAATTAGAAGTGAATGAATAATACTTAAATGCTTTACACACTCAAAGTAATGAATCCAATTACGGTCGAGGCCATTTATATTCTCCTTTGATTACTTCTCAAAAACGGAAGAATTCGAAAAGATATGATTATTTCAATAGAGTTCAGAATTATTAGTATTAAAAATTGTATATGAGTAGTTATTTTTCACATCTATTTAAGAACCCAATCTTGGCAAGTAGTGGCAGATCTAGAGTGCAGGTATCGGATTTTCGGAAATCCAGTAGCTTTTGTATAAATCATATATTTCTATTAAAAATTCACTAAATATTTATAAATATGTAACTGTGAATTCAGTTATTATTGTATATTAATTTGAGAATATAACAGAAACCCATATACTTTAAATTCTGTATTTGTCTATGATGACAAAGCAACAAAAACCGATCCAATAATATTTTATCAAGGATGGTAGAATTTGATTTTTACATATGTGAATAGTCATCTTTTTTTGGTGCATTATATATGAATATGCTCGAAATTCTTTGAGGCTAATGAAATACGGTACTGTTAAACACACGGTGCTTTCCTTTTTGTACTTACATATTTTTATTTGTTTTTATCTCGAAGTGCGCAGCTTTCATCATTTTATATGGAAGAAAGTTGTTTTTGTGCCACCTCCTTTAACCTCAAGCTTTTCTCTTTATTTCCAAAACAAGATATCATCTTTCATTTATCCATGATTAATTATCTAATTATCTACAATTAACTTATTTTAATGGAAATCATAGATTAATTAGCGAGAATATTCATGTCTTTTAACACTTTGATGTTTCCTTTGTAAGCCTCCCACTGAATTATAAATTTACGCAATAACTTAACTCTATAACTTGAAATTATGGCTAGTAATGGTATTAGAGAGTTTCTCTGTCTTACTTCCACCACTACTTGTTTTTATCTAATCCTTATGTAGATTTTGAACTCCCTTTACTACTAAACTACACTTTAGGATTCTGGCGATCGGTCTGGCAAGACGCCACCGCCGCTGGCAAAACCCTAACCAACTTTACCTCTCTAAATCCAAAATTCTCAACGAAAATGACAAGAACAATAATCCCAGAGAGTGGAATCCCACAAGAGCTCACGCCCACACCCCTATTGCACTGGTTCCCCGGTATGGGGAGTGCTCCCACAGTCATACAAGCTCCACCGGTCAGGGATGAAGCAGGTGTAGCAGCGATGGCTAGGAAGCTCACTTTCTCAACCGATGACCAGAAGCAAACAATGGCTGAAATTGTCAACAGTAACAGGGCTCCAACCCAGGGCATGAAACTACGATTCTATCCCCCGATACTAAAAGACGGTGTGAAAATTGCCACATTGAACCCTAAGGAGATAGCAAGCCAGAACGAGAAGTGGAGGAATGCTTTAATTGGATATGTCTTAGGAGGTAACCCATCCTTTAAAGAAATGTTAAAATTTGTATATGGAGTCTGGAACAAGGTTGCGACCCCCATTGTGCATCTGCATGATGAATGGTACTTTATCTTCAACTTTGAGTCTATGAAAGATAAACAACAAATTTTTCAACAAGGACCATACACCTTTAATGGTAGGCCTATAATCTTGAACGAATGGGACCCAAATTTTCAGATTCGGAATGAATCGATGCGAATTGTCCCAATCTGGATAAACTTACCAGGCCTGCCACTCCAGTGCTGGGCTGAAGAGAACCTAGGCAGAATCGCAAGCTTAATTGGCAAACCCTTGTGTACTGATAGATTAACAGCAGAATGCGAGAGGATCTCATATGCCAGAGTGCTTGTGGAAATAGACGTCACCCAACCTTTGCATGAGACTATACACATAGAGATCCCTGATGCAAGAAGATGGATACAAGAAGTGGAATACGAGTGGAAACCAATTTTCTGTCTGGACTGTAACTCCTTTGGCACACTACTGGAAACTGTAAGCAAGAGCAACAGAATGAAATGGTGTAGAGACAAAGAAAGAGGAGGAAAAAGACAATCAGAAAGCAGTGGAGACCTAAGGCTGTTAATGAGGACAAGGCAGAGGAGCAGCAGAATAAATCCCAAACAGGAATGCCTATTGTGGAACTTCAACTAAACAACAGGGGCAAACAGATTGCTAGTATCAAATGGCCAGCAGACAGAGAGCAACCTAGTGAGCCCAGCTACACTGAAGTATCCAGAACCAACTCCTTTGAAGCCTTATCCATCACAGAGCTACCTGCTGAACCTCAACAGAAATGCAATTCCCAGATGCCCCCTAGGGATCCAGGAGGCACCAAACCCAACCTTTAATTATGATCATTGTCTCATGGAACATTAGAGGACTCAACAAGTCCAATAAACAAAGAGAGCTACTTAAATTCCTAAGAAACAATAGAGTAGACTTAGTAGCATGCCTTGAAACTAGAGTGAAACAGCATAAATCCATGGCACTTTGTAAGAAACTGGGAGAAGACTGGACAACAGAGAACAACTACACCTATGCTCCCAATGGAAGAATATGGATTATGTGGAAAGCAGCAAATCTTCAGATGACATTTCTACAAGTTACTGATCAACTGTTCCATTGCAGGTGACAGACAAACACTCAGATTTCTCCAGCCACATCACCTTTGTATATGGACTTCACACCACTCAACAAAGAATGCCATTGTGGACATACTTGAGAAACCTCCAACATACTGGACCATAGCTAATTCTGGGTGACTTTAACAGTGTACTGGGGGTGGATGACAGACTAAATGGCCAACCAGTGCACCCCCTAGAGACAGCTGATTTCCAGAACTGTATTGAAGACCTTGGAGTAGGGAAGATTAATAAAAGGGGCAACAGATACTCATGGAACAACAGGAGGTGTGCTGAAGCTAGAGTTATAGCCATATTGATTGGGCCCTTGGAAATGCTGACTGGTTTACCTCTTACACGGGGGTGGAAGCGGTTTACCTGCTTCCTGGCTGCTCAGACCATACACCCATATTGATAGATACTGAAACAACTAAAACAAAACTGAAAAAGCCATACAGACTACTGCTTTCAGTCATGCAACAACCAGAATACAGAACAGTTGTCCAGACAATTTGGAGCACAGAAACTAAGGGATATCCTATGTACTCTGTCTGGACTAAGCTGAAAAGACTGGAGCAAGAAACTAGAGACATTCACATGGAGCATTCATCAGTGGACAAGAAAATTCAACAGATGAGAAATGACCTGAGGGTAATACAAGATCAATTGAATGAGGATTACTTCAACCAATCAATGATTGAAGAAGAACAGCTACTTTTGAAGAAAATTGAAAGGTGGGAAGCAGTTCAAGAACAAATACTGAGACAAAAATAAAGAGTGAACTGGATACAGCTAGGAGACAATAACTCCAAATATTTCCATGCACACATGAAGTCTAGGCAATCCAGAAACAGAATCAGCAGCATACTCACTGACACCCAGCAGAGAATCACTGATCCTAAGCAGATACAACAAGCATTCTATGAGTTTTTCCATCAACTACTAGGGACAGCAGCTGAGCAGATACCATCAATTGACATAATAGTGGCTAGAGATGGCCCCTGTTTGTCAGTATAACAACAGAAACAAATGCTACTGCCAGTGACAAAAGAAGAAATATTCCAGACAGTGAATCAACTTCCAAATGACAAAGCACCTGGCATAGATGGATATCCTGCAGAATTCTTCAAAACATTTTGGCCAATAGTGGGAGAGGAAACAACAGCAGCAGTGCAGGCATTTTTTCAGAATGGAAAATGCTGAAACAGATCAACAGTACTACTGTTACATTGATCCCCAAGCTGAAACACCCCAACTCTGTCAAGGATTTTAGGCCCATTGCATGCTGCACAACACTATACAAAATAATTGCAAAAATCCTTACCAACAGACTAAAACTGGTGGTGGATTACCTAGTGGGACCTGCACAATCAGCCTTCATAGAAGGGAGAAACATCCTCGACAACGTCGTTATGGTACATGAATTGATAAAAGCTTATACACAAAAATCAATTTCACCCAGGTGTATGATCAAAGTGGACATTAGAAAAGCCTACGACTCTGTCGAATGGGAGTTTCTGAGGGCAGTAATGGTGGAATTGGGCCTATCCTACAAAATGGTGACCCTAATCATGGAATGTGTATCTACGGCAAGCTACTCCATACTAATCAATGGAGGATTAACCAAAAGCTTCCCAGCAAAGAAAGGATTGAGACAGGGAGATCCAATGTCCCCATATCTGTTTGTATTAGTCATGGAGTACTTAAACAGATCTCTGAAAAGACTTCACAGGAACCCTGACTTCAATTTCCATCCAAAATGCTCCAAATTACTCATCACTCATATCTTCTTTGCAGATGACCTGCTGATGTGCTGCAGAGGAGATGAAGCCTCACTGAAGCTGTTAATGGAAGAATTTAATACATTCTCTGCTATGTCTGGCCTGCAAGCAAACATGGAGAAAAGCTCTCTGTACATGGCAGGTATCTCACATCATGACAAGGAAAAGCTACTGACAACCTTCCATCTAACTGAAGGAACTCTCCCTTTCAAATACCTAGGAGTTCCACTGTCAACAAGGAAAATCACAATCACACAATGCATGCCACTTGTGGATAGAATGGTGGATAGAATCAGATGCTGGACATCCAAATTCCTATCCTATGCTGGTAGATTACAACTGATCAAAAGTGTTCTATTTGAGATGCAAACATACTGGGCCCAGGTCTTCCTCCTTCCTAATAAGATCATCAACCTGGTCAATGAGATTTGTAGGAATTACCTGTGGAATGACACCCCTGAGACAAGCCACAGACATCCTATATCATGGGAAACAATCTGTAAACCAGTGGCAGCAGGTGGATTAAATGTTATCTGTTTCGAGAGATGGAATAAAGCAGCTGTATCAAAACTGTTATGGGCTCTCATGATGAAAAAAGACAAACTCTGGGTTAAATGGGTCCACTGCCACTACATAAAGCAAAAGGAAATTGAAAAAATAGAAACACCAAAGCAAGCTAGTTGGCTTGTGAGGAAGATCTTTGCAGCAAGAGAATGGTGGATAAAGGAAAACACTACAATCCAAGATTGCTGTCAGGAAGGAAAATATAGCATCAAGACAGCATATATCCATACTACTCCACAATACCATAAAGTTCAATGGAAGAAACTACTACTGATTCCAGGCTTGCTACCAAAACATAAATTTATACTATGAATGGCGTTGCATAAACGACTGGGCACAGCTGACAGACTAGCGAAATGGGGCACCCATATTGAACAGACCTGCTCGCTATGTGAGACAGACGCAACAGAGACACATGAACACTTGTTCTTTGAATGTGCTTACTCCCAGAGACTGTGGCAGGGACTACTGAAATGGTTGAACTTCAACAGACTGATACAAAGCTGGGAGCTTGAGGTACAATGGCTTTCACCCAGAGTAAACAACACGCACCCAAGAAAATCCATATTAGCAATAGTGTTCGCGGCAACTGTGTACAACATATGGATGGAAAGAAATGATAGACGATTTCGACAGTCGAGACAAGAAGCTACCAGTAGAGCAAGGCAAATAGCTATTCAAGTGCATATTACTGGACTGAAGAAATCAAAATGGCAACCAACCTTGCGAAACCTCAATTGTTACCCCCGATGTAATCCTTGAGTTTAATCCCAGTACCCGTTGTGTGTGAGGATATGCTTGTACACTAGTAGAATGTAGCGTAACTAAGGGTTCAAATTATGAGAATTGTTCTATAGTCACAAAGAACAATTGATGTACATTGACAAAGGTTGAATACAATTTTCATTTTCGACCAAAAAAAAGTACTTAGTCAATTTTCATGGCAATATTTTAATTACTAAAAATATAGAAAAAGAAATATTGTATGTTTTATCAACAACCAATGAAAATGATGCTCTATATTTGATTATTGATTTATACTATATTGCTCTGAAGTATCACTCCCAACACGTTGTTTGATTGTAGATTCCGATATTCTTTTGCAATTATTTTGCTTTCGAAATTGATTCGACGTTTATAACATTATTTGAATAACTATGCAGTATGCAAAAAAGAAGACAATAAGGAGAGATTTATTTTCATCCGAGTTATCTTTTAATACCCTTACGTTTGTTTTTTTCAACAACTCTATCTTAGCTTAAGGCTGTAAGTTTCACGGTTCCGGACCGGAATCGGACCGGTTCCGGCGGTTCCGATTCCGGCGGTTCCGGTTCCGGCGGTTCCCCGGAACCGTGATGTCGCTGTTCTACCCGTTGGAACCGCGGAACCGGAACTGCCAGAACCGGAACCGGACCGGTTCTGGCGGTTCCAAACGGTTCCAAACGGTTCTGTGACGATAATTTTTAAGAAAAAAAAATCCAAACGGTTCCAAACGGTTCTGGCGGTTCCAAACGGTTCTTTTTCAAAACTAGCCGTTTGGAAGTTTAAAAATTAGCCATTTGGCCCCCAAACTTTAATTTAACCCCAAACTTTATATAATTACACTATTTTCCATTTCTCAACTATAAATACCCCCTCATTCTTTCATTTTTATTCACCAATTCATCAATATCTCTCAATCTCTCTCAATCTCTCTCAAGTTCTCTTTCAATCTTTCTAGTGCAAGTGCTTAATTTATTGTTGCAAATTCGTGAAACATTGTGAAGTTGTTGAATTGAAGTTTTCAAGTGTTCAATTTCAACGATTTTCAACTCTTACGTGCTAATTATTATGGCATTTTCGTTGAAAAATATGTTCGGTAAAGGAAAAATATGTTCGGTAAAACATAGTCCCTAAGCTTCAAGATCTACTTATGGCATCAACTTTTAAGGTAAGTTTATCTACAGGATCTGACATCTGCTGTAATTCAATTCTCTAATACCTGAACAATTTGAATCCTTAGTAACTTATCTTTTGATGGACCTTGACATTGTATTCGACATGGCTCAGTATATGTATTTGTCTATTATTGTGAGTGATATAACATGACTGGAAAGTTAAAAGACCTTTTTTGTTATCTGGATTTTATTGCATTATTACTGTAGGGGCTTTGTCTGAGAAATCAATGGAGGCACACAGGACAGGGAAGAAGCATATGGCTCGGACAGGGAAGAAGCATATGGCTCGGCTCCAGGAACTCCAAAAGATGTTGAAAAAACTGAAGTGGCCGATGATGTGGGTGCAACTGTCAATAGAATTAACCCCAAGGAACAAGAATAAGCGTTCACCACAGGGGATAACTGAGTTAAGTCATGTTCAGGGAATAATGCATAAAGTATGATGTAACTTGTACATTGGCATGTCTTCTTTTAGTTTTTTCCCATTGGGGGAAGGAAGACTAAGAAAGATATGCCATTTTGGTCAATAAATATGCTCTTTATCATATCCTTGAATATCTTTTGTCTCAATATTTCTTTGTCTTTACTTCTATATCAATCCTTGAATATTTATATAACATACAATATATAACATACAACACAATATACTAATGACAACATTCTTTTATCAATATATACTACTTATATACAATTTATACTAATTACTAACTACAACACAATATACACTAATTATATACAATATATACTACTTAAATACAATATATACTACTTATATACAAAATATACACTACTTATACACAATATATACTAATTACCAAACACAATATACACTACTTATATACAATATATACTACTTAAATACAATATATACTACTTATATACAAAATATACACTACTTATGCACAATATATACTAATTACCAAACACAATATACACTACTTATATACAATATATACTACCTAAATACAATATATACTACTTATATACAAAATATACACTACTTATACACAATATATACTAATTACCAAACACAATATACACTACTTATATACAATATATACTACTTAAATACAATATATACTACTTATATACAAAATATACACTACTTATACACAATATATACTAATTACCAAACACAATATTTACTATAATTAATAACATAGTACACCATATAAAAATATATTCTACAATATACTAATCACTACTATACAAGATATTGATTTTAAAAAAAAAATAACTCGGAACCGCCTGGAACCGCCAGAACCGCGGTTCCGGAACCGCCAGAACCGGAACCGGGCGGTTCCGGAACCGTATGGTAGCGGTTCCGGCTCCGGAACCGCCAGAACCGGAACCGTTAGAACCGGAACCGCCAGAACCGCCAGAACCGCAGAACCGGAACCGCCAGAACCGAAACCGCAGACCCAAATAGACCCAGAACCGGAACCGAATACAGCCTTATCTTAGCTTCATTTATTTTTAACCTTAAAAAAAAGTAAAAAAATAAAGTATTCTAGTTGTGAAAGTGGTATTGCGTAATTGGGTCATTGTGGGTCTTTTGAACAGCTGGCATCCAACCAATGTTGTAATTTTACTTCTTAAGCAAGTATGTTTTCATATAATTTACCTTCTATATTATATACTATCTAACTTTCTTAAAATATTTCTACTGATATAATTTGCTTCTTACTTAATTGAGTACTTTCTTTAAATGATTTACTGTTGAAATCTCTCGTGAACTAAGTAATACCATATGTAATATATGCAGGCAAATACATCAGGGCGACCCTTCCCTAAAACATATAAAACAACTGCTTTATCCCACCCAACTACACATTTGTGGGGATCTTATATTTTGTTATACCTAATAAACTATATATGAGTTACAAAAAGACTGTGAATAAAAAATATTTGATTATTTTTCTAACAAATATATAAAAGAAGAATTTACAACTGCTGTGATTTCTGTTAAGGAAATTGCATTTGAAATGGATATCGAACCTGAATTTCGTAAACCGTGTGATATATAGAAAGAAATAATTTGATGAGAATGTTGATCTCGATATCTCCCGAAAAGTTCTTTAGACTTTACTACTTTATATACATTGTAGATAAGACTGTTTTTTCACTTCAAAATAGATTTCGACAATTCGAAATATATGAAAATATTTTTTATTTTTTATTTAGCGATAAAAAAAATTGATCAACAATATCTTATTAGAGGTTAATTGGATTAGATATAGTCAATTTTGAAAGACTTTTTAGAAATTGATTATATAAATATTTTTAATAACTTTACATCTAAAAAGAGTTAGAATAAGATATTTCAAATAAAGTTAATTTTACACCACAAAATTCATTGACTTGTTCTTAATTAAATACATATATATGATAGCAACTATCAAGTGATATATATAATTACCAAAAAAAAAACTATCAAGTGATACATTAATATATATAATAATACATATCGGGTACAAGGAACAAAAGAAAAAAAATGTATTTTCAATAATCTTTGTTGACAATTAAAAAGAGAATAATTGGAATCAAGTTGAAAATATGTCATTAAATATGATTTGGTCAAATAATATTAGATCCTGCTTAATTGATGTTTCATTGAGTAACATTTATGATAAAATTTTCTTATATCTTTCGTCTTTGTGCAATATCTTTTTGTTGTTACACAAATTATCTCATAAAATTAATTAGAAATAATAAAGTGATCAAAACGTGAAAAAATTAAAATATAAAATTGTCTTTTGGAATAGTTCGACTTAATCATGTTTTCTTTGTTAATTAAAATTAATCTAAAAATACACGTGCAATCTAGAAACTAGTTTTTTAAATGATGTGTAAAAGCCGGCAATTAAATGAGAGTAGAGGGAGACAGGGAGCACGTTAATCCAATTTTTATCTTATCCAATTTGATATAGTAATTGTTACTGTATTAAATTTTACCTTTTTCTATTAGTCGGAAATTAGAATAGTATTGTGTAAGCATTATATTATAGTAATATTATTTTTACTATGAGACAGTTACCTCCAGAATGTTCTGGAATTCTCTAGGCTGTCTTACATTTGTCTTCCCACTATCCATTTCCCTCGTTTCTACAAAATTTCAAAATTCACCGCTAATACCCTAAAACTTTAGAACCCCGACTAATTCTCGAGTGTATCAATGGCGATAATTTCCGAATATAATGAGCAAGATAACAAGCCACTGTCATCTTCATCGGTATCAAAAAAGCCTTTTAATACCGTGCTTGATTCTGCAAACCCTCTAGGGTTTCTAGAAACGTTGTTCGAGTTTCTGGGCCGGGAGTCTGATATCTTCAAGAGCGATTCTCTGGTGAGTGATGTGAATGCGGTGGTTCGTATGGTGAAAGACAAGTTGGAAACTGAGGAGAAGAAGAGGAAAGAGAATGTACACGGATCACCTGGAAAGGCCGAGAAGAAGTATAAGGAGGACGTTCCTGTCATTGAAAAGGCCAAGGAGGTTAAGGAGGCCATGGAGGAGGACAAGAAGGGGCCTCTAGGTATTTTTTGTTTGTTTTATTTATCAAAATGTTTTTGTTTTTCTTTTACTGGTGTTAGGGACTTGTCTGGTCTGTATTTATAGACGTTGACGTTCGTGTAGGCCTTAGCGGGAGACTTAGAAAACCTTAAAAATAATTTAATTGGGTTTATATAGGTGATCCAAGCTGCTACATGGGCGAGGCGTAATTGACTGATGTTCATATACTGCTTTTCTTCTGCTTTTCTTCTGCCCTAGTGCTTAGCATGCGAACTAAGCTTGCATTTAAGTTGGAGAACTATGTGGGGTTGGGTTGGCTTGGGGGGGGGGGGGGTTTATTCCCGTGTTTTGAAGGCTGTCGGCTCTATTCTGTTTCGTTATGTACCGTAGTGTTATATAACTAAGATTTCGGCTTACAGCTACTTGTGATCCAACTCCACTCCCTTGACCCCTTGGGTTTGAATATTATCACTCAGGGAAAAGAAAGAATTATCATAGTTCTGGACCTTGATCCAGAATATCATGTGATATATTGTTTGATAGGTAAAGTTTTGTTTGAGTTGTGAAAAGCATTTTTAAGTAACAGGTGATGGAGAAGTGGGGTGTTATCATTTATCAAATATTTTTTGATTCTAAGGTTTTGAAAAGAATATCCAATAGTACATTATTCTGGACCTTGATCCAGAATATCATGTGATATATTGTTTGATGGGTAAAGTTTTGTTTGAGTTGTGAAAAGCATTTTAAGTAACAGGTGATGGAGAAGTGGGGTGTTATCATTTATCAAATATTTTTTGATTCTAAGGTTTTAAAAAGAATATCCAATAGTACATTATTCTGGACCTTGATCCAGAATATCATGTGATATATTGTTTGATAGGTAAAGTTTTGTTTGAGTTGTGAAAAGCATGTTAAGTAACAGCTGATGGAGAAGTGGGGTGTTATCATTTATCAAATATTTTTTGATTCTAAGGTTTTGAAAAGAATATCCAATAGTACATTATTCTGGACCTTGATCCAGAATATCATGTGATTTATTGTTTGATAGGTAAAGTTTTGTTTGAGTTGTGAAAAGCATTTTAAGTAACAGCTGATGGAGAAGTGAGGTGTTATCATTTATCAAATATTTTTTGATTCTAAGGTTTTGAAAAGAATATCCAACAACAACAACAACTACCCAGTATAATCCCACAAAGTGGGGTCTGTAGACGAGCCTTACCCCTACCCGAAAGGGCAGAGAGGCTGTTTCCAATTGACCCTCGGCTCAGTGAAGGAAAGGAAAAACAAAAACAAAAACAAAAGAGCATTAGTAAGTTGAAAAGAATATCCAATAGTACATTATTCTGGACCTTGATCCAGAATATCATGTGATATATTGTTTGATCGGTAAAGTTTTGTTTGAGTTGTGAAAAGCATTTTAAGTAACAGCTGATGGAGAAGTGGGGTGTTATCATTTATCAAATATTTTTTGATTCTAAGGTTTTGAAAAGAATATCCAATAGTACATTATTCTGGACCTTGATCCAGAATATCATGTGATATATTGTTTGATAGGTAAAGTTTTGTTTGAGTTGTGAAAAGCATTTTAAGTAACAGCTGATGGCGAAGTGGGGTGTTATCATTTATCAAATATATTTTGATTCTAATGTTTTGAAAAGAATATCCAATAGTACATTATGGAAGCTCTACTCTTGCTTGCCGGAATTTGGAAATTTATGGAAGGGGGCCTATGTGGATTTTATCCTGCATTGCGCCTATCTGCTTGGGAGAGTTTGTGTTGTGGCTTTCTTTTGCTGTCTCACTTTGTTTATCACTACGACCTGGTCGTGTTATGTTTATGGTTATAAGGTTAGTTATTTTCAGTTTGAACTAGTGTACCTTTTTCTGATCTGTATAGTGTGTAGGCATGTATGCTTGTGGGGTCTATTAACTCCCAATTCTATGTTATCGGATTTTTTGTGGTAGTGTTTTTTAAATTTCAAACTCCATATTACATATGGCTATTCATTATTGACATCATATGCCAATTTGTATATGTTCATTGGTGGTACTGTACTACCTTGTATTGTTTTGCATCACCAATGGCTTCTCATTGTTTTTGCTGCTGATATGTACACAGATCCCAACAAAGGCAATGGCCTTGATCTGGACAGCTACTCCTGGGGTCAATCTCTGCAGGAGGTCAGTGTTAACATTCCTGTACCTCCAGGGACAAAATCACGGCTTATTGTTTGCGATATAAAGAAGAACCATCTTACAGTTGGACTAAAGGGCCAGCCTCCAGTAATTGATGTAAGTGAATTCTCCTGTTTCTGGTCATACAGGAACATCTTTTGCTGTAGTCCATTTGAAAATGTGCGAGATTTGTATGATTTCTTTCTGAGCCCTTCCGAACATTCATTCCCTTCGTGCTTGCAGGGAGAACTCTATCGACCTATCAAAGTTGAGGATTGTTTCTGGAGCTTAGGTATGTTGCTTATATGTTTAGAAGATGCATAGATGCTTGATAATTTGTTTCAATCTACCTGTTGTTATTAGTATGTGAGTTGATGTTCAATGTGATACATAATTCCAAACTATGGGCATGCATCTGTCAGACCAATAGTTTGCAAGTTAGTCTTAGCAGAATTTGTTCAAGAACAACTAATACAACTATCTTTGCAGAGGATCAGAAAACCATCTCTGTACTCCTTACCAAGACGGACCAAATGGAATGGTGGAAATGTGTGGTGAAAGGTGAACCTGCAATCGATCCAACGAAAGCTGAACCAGAAAGTAGCAAGCTATCAGACTTGGACCCGGAGACTCGATCGACTGTCGAAAAGATGATGGTAGGACTTTATTGTTAATAATAAAGGATGCTCCAGTATGGGAACACTAATTTTTAAGTGGGAATTCATGGTGGCACTTTTCCTTTTTTTATTTATTTATGCTAAGTCAAGGCCCTGATTTATGTTATTGTTCTTGGAAGTTTCTAGTTTCAATCACATGGTGGTACTTCATAATTGCTGCTTATCTTATACATTATGAGTTATTTCTATCCACACTAGCACAAATTTACCATCACAGGCTCTACTAGCATTCATGACCTCCCTTTTTTTAAGGTGCATTTGAAGAAATTGATCCCTTTTTGACACGCTTGGTAAATGTCAAAAAAAATACATATGGCTCAGTTTGTAGAAGCTTCGCATAGAAATAGTTTTCCAGAAAATTCAGATTTGAAGCTTGGGTGGGTGGGGGTTTGAGTGAGGTGCATTTGAAGAAAAGGATCCCTTTTTGTCATGCTTGGTAAATGTCAAAAGAATACTTCTGGCTTAGTTTGTAGAAGCTTAGTGTAGAAATGGTTTTCCAGAAAATTCAGATTTGAAGCTTAGGCAGCTACTTTTGAGCCTAAACTTGTTTTAATATATCTCAGTTCTTGACTATGAAATCAAAATGTACAGGTAACTTTGAGGTTATTTATGTAAACTAAATGCTGAAGGTGCTTTATAAAATAAGATAAATACTTGGTTAAGTGGCTATACAAAATTTTAGCAGTATCTGTATAGCACAACTAAGTGACTGATCTATTAAGTGCCACAGCTCCAACTAGCATGGATAGTTCCACGAAGTTGGTGAGGTGCGTTTGCAGAAACGGATCCCTTTTTGACATGCTTGGTAAATGTCAAAAAAAAACTTCTGGCTTTGTTTGTGGAAGGCTTAGCATAGAAATGGTTTCCAGAAAATTCAGATTTGAAACTTAGGTAGCTACTTTTGAGCCTAAACTTGTTCTAATATATCTCAGTTCTTGACTATGAAATCAAAATGTACATGTAAATTTGAGGTTATTTATGTAAACCAAGTGCTGAAGGTGCTTTATATAATAAGATAAATACTTGGTTAAGTGGTTATATAAAATTTTAGTAATATCTTCTGTCTAGCACAACTAAGTGACTGAACTATAACGCGCCACAGCCTCAACGAGCATGGATAATTACGACAAAGTATAATATTGTATTCAGGTTGTAGAAGTACCATTTTTTTCCAGTCTCTATTGGATTATGGCATATTCCAGGTCTCTGAATCCTTTGGTAGTAAAATAAATGTACCACCTCGCATGATGGGCGAATGTTTTGGCACTGAGGTTTTTGTCTCATGTAGCTATTGTTGATGATGCTAAGTTGTGTCTACCAGCTTCATATGCCCCGTAGACATCCTTAATTTATGGACTTAATAGTCTGGGATACACTTACTTTGGGGCAGGGTTGCTTTTATCTTCCTTCTGTAGAAGGGACAAGTCGAATGATGCTTGATCTACTTGCCTATCAGTTGTTCTTTTGGTGGAATCATGTTCGCGGTAGCTGCCTTGTTGCATCTCTTGATGTCAATCCCTTCTAATAAAAAAATGATGGATAATAAATTTTGCAGTTTGATCAGCGACAGAAATCAATGGGTCTTCCTACAAGTGATGAGGTGCAAAAGCAGGAGATCCTAAAGAAATTTACCTTGTATTTTTTTGTCTTGCCGCTCTCCCTTGCAAAGTATTCATATTAACTGATTTTGTTTGATGATCTTCTGCAGCATCCAGAAATGGACTTTTCTAGGGCAAAGATGTCCTGATTCACAGATTTTTACTTAGTGATCATATTTCTGAATGTCAAAAGAAGATAGATCATTTTCTGGCATCTCTTTAGTTTGGCTGGGATGCAGGATGTTTTTGTGCATATGGGAAAGCCTATATTCAATAGCGACTTTTGGGTAGTCTCAGGAAGTAACTTATACACTACTGTGTTGTAATTGAGACATCTCTGAACATCTTTTATGTTCTATCAACCTGCTTCTATGCTTATCTGTGCTTGTTCAACTTTTGTTTTCTGCCGTGTTTCATGTTGAAGTTTCCCTGCACTCTATTGGAATTGGTGTCTTGTCCCACAGTTGGTTTCTATGGTTGGTTTGCTGCAATATTTTCAATATATGTTTGTTTCAACACATATTTTCAATATATGTTGGTTTGCTCCTTCTAAATGGTTTTATTCATGTAACTGCTAGCACTTCAGCAAATAAGAGGGAGTGTGGATTGACTTATAAAAAGTAGCTTTTAAGAGGGTGTTTGGCTAAGCTTATTAGCCTGTTAAACAGGCTTATAAGCACTTTTTGGCTTATCTACATGTTTGGTAAAATTAAAAGTGCTTATGAGTTAAGTGCTTATAGGCCAAAAATAAGCGAGCCATAAGTTGGTCTCTTCCAACCTATCAAATTTTACCTTATAAACACTTTAACTTTGACCAAAATATTTACTATTTTATCTTTAAAATATTTCTTTCTAAAACAAAACTCTTCATATACCCAATTCTTTAGCTGCGTATTATTAATTTTAGCATTTTTATCTAAATGCGTAACTACTTATTTTTTATATTAGTTTTAATACTTTAAAGTATTTTTTAGCATTTAATGTTTATCAGCTAATCTAAATTAGCTAAGCCAAATGGGGTTTAAGCTGGTAATACCTAACTTATGGCTTATTTTTATACTTTTTATGTGTAAAAACAAGTGCTTTTAAGCATTTTTTTATCATTGATAGATATCACACAAATTTAAAAAATGCTTAAAAGTCTAAGCATTTAAAATAAGACATTCCAAACATCCCGTAAGTCTAAGCATTTAAAACAAGACATTCCAAACACCATTTAGTGGGCGTTTGGACATAAGAATTGTAAAATTTAAAAAAAAAAGGTAAAAAATTTGTAAAGGGAAAATAATATTTGAAACTAGAGCTATGTTTGGAAATAAATATGATTTTGGATTGTTTTTGATTTTTTTGATTGATAAAATTTTGAAAAATAATTTTTTGGAGTTTTTTAGATTTTCAAAAAGTTTTAAGATCAAATACCACTTTCAAAAAAAACTGAATCTTTTAAGTGAAAAATTTCTCGGTCCAAACGGACTCTTAGAGTTGCATAATTGTTGTTAAAGTTCGTTCATGATCCTCTCCTTTCTCTGGTTGATTTTCTTCCCCTTTTTCTCGTCAGGTGCATCTCAATCGCCTGCTATATAATTACGATTATATTCCAATATCTTTTGCAGTATAATTAATTATTGACTTTCTAGAAAGTGCAACTTTTCAAAAATTTTGAACTTTGTGCTATATGGGAACAAACATTTTTCAGGCCCAAATACACCCTTCAACTTGTTTATTTTTCCATTTAGACACTTAACTTAGGCGATGTTCCTATTTAATGCTTAACTTAAGCTCAAGTGTATCTATTAAACACACAAGGATTGACATGGGCACCGTGCATGTGAATTATCAAACTTGAGCGTGTGAGGGCCAGAAAACAAATTCTCCTTCTACATTATCTTTCTGTCACCTCATCCACCTACCAAACATCCACCTTCCGATAAAGGAGAAACAAAAACAGAAAAGTTATAACTCTATGCCATTATAGCTCCCCCTCGCGCCTTCTGGCCTGTTTGGCCAACCTTATTTTGGCTAGCAGTATTTTTTTTTAACTAAGAGTACTTTTGGTCAAAAATTGATGTGTTTGATCAAGCTTCTAAAAGAAGATAAAGTGTTTTTGAGAAAAAATGGTAGTAGTTTCGGAGAAGCTGAGAAAAATAAGTTTTTTCCAAAAATACTTTTTTGATACACTTTTAAGAAAAATAGACTTTGAAATAATTTTTTAAAGTTTGGCCAAATACTAGTTGCTGCTCAAAAGTATTTTTCAAACTAATTAACCAAATATAAACTGCTTCTCAACAAAAGTACTTTAAAAAAAACACTTTTAAAAAAAAGTATTCATTTTTGTAGCTTGCCAAACCGGCTGTCCTTCATTTAAAGTGTAAGGTTGGATATGTTGTCACCTCCATTTCATCCCATTTTTCGTTCTTTATATTTCTGTCGGAGAATCCAGATCATATGGGTGTCGTAACTTAGGAGGAATTGCTTATGAGCGAGGTGGTTGACTTTTATTATACAGGGTGTATTTCCTTTATATTTGCAGCAGATATGAAATTGATTCATTATCTTAAATCATCGAGCTTGTCGTCTTTGATTGAATCAAATCAAATGAACTTTCTGACAAAACTGGTAGTCTAGAGCAAAAATGAGAAATGAACTCCACAGCCATATGCGAGTAAAATAATTGGGTTCTAGGATCCAGTTAATTTTGAAAGAATAGTTTGATTGTGTAGTAGGAAATTAAAATTTGATTTGATCTCAATTAAGTATATTTTGTCCAAATAAATAATACAGGCTAAGATGATTGGATTAATTTCGTAAGTCCAACAAACATTGGCTAGACTAAGTTATTTAGTTGTGTAAATAAGCCCACTTTATTAGGCCCAATATGTGATATTTCTAAAGGCCTAGTTGGCATACAAAGTCAAATAGAAGATTCCAATATAATCATGCTGCGTGTCAAAATGATAAGGCCCAAGTCAAATTATAAGGCCAATGAACGTGTACCGGTGACATATACTAGCCAATTTTTAAATGTGACATTTGTCTCACTTCAATTTGATTGGTCAGAAAGAGTTTGTTCTTATCATAACTCTTCCCTCCCACAACTATAAATAGAGGTCTTCACAACCTAGAAAGGACTGACCAGACGTTATAACGAAAATCAAAAGAGAATTCATGGATCAAATACTATAGATTTCTCTAAAAGCTACGAGCATTCAAGTGTTCTAAGGATTAAAAGATCAAAGCGAAGATTCAAGAACAAGCTGCAAATCCTTGGATAAAAAATATGTCAAGAACAGACTTCAAGCACGTGAATTAAAATAAAATAAAATTCAAGATTAACCTCGAAGACTCTTTTATTTACATTTGAAAAGAAGAATAAGAGAATTTATAGAGATTATAACACTCATATTATTTGAAATAAAATATTACAATTGCTATAATATTTTTGGTCTTGATTTTATTTTTTGACGAAATGTTATAGTGTACAAATGCTGGCACACCCAGTAGGACAATCTTTACTTCTCATCTCCACTTTTGAATCAAAAAAGTTCAAGAACATCGAAGTGGCTTCAAAGAAAATCAACTCCATATCAACTTCCACCAAAACTGTTGATTCCAGGTTCCACGCTAATGTAGAAAGCATCCTTGATGTTACCTTTGGAAGCTTTGGACCAATTACAAGGAGCAAAACAAGCTCTTTAGGATAACAAGCACTCTAAGTTCTATCTGCATGAACTCCCATTTTTCGATTTTCGTTTGTAAAAGGAGCAAGATCCTCTACAAACGTACATAAAGGAGAAAGCGATGTTGCTGAAAAGATTAAGAAAGCTCTAGCTCTGCTTAACCTCTACAGATCCAAGAACTGTGCTGTGAAGGAATATGATGATATTTCAAGTAATGGATCCTCCCCATTTACACCACATAACGTGAGACAATTGAGGTTCAATCTATGTGATAATCCATGCTACTTCTCATCATCCATAACAATCATGCAAGCAATGGTGACAAACGCTTCATCTATAGAAGAGCAGTTGACAAACTTGACAGAAGCAATCGCTGGCTTGAGCAAGTACATGCAAAATCAAGATGCTAGAATTGATAAGCTAGCAGACGGGGTGGGAATCTTGATGGAAGAAGTATCCACCCATGCACCAGGAAAACTCCCAGAGGTTTCAAAGAGTGATTTTTCCCCAAGACAAGTAGCATCCGCTAAGGCTATCCGTATCTCATCTGAAGGGATGATTCCAATCGATCTACGGAAGGAGTTCATTGAAGGAACTATTAAAAATAAGTATGAAGTTTCTAACAAATCCCCTCTTACGTACGCAAAGTCGTATACTGCAAGGATCGATATGTTGAAGATGAGATGCTGGCTATCAACCTCCAAAATTTTAACAGTTTGATGGCAAAGGCAATCCAAAGCAACACGTGGCACACTTCATTGAGACATGCAACGGTGCTGAGACTTATGGAGATTACCTCATCAAGAAGTTTGTTTGCTCACTAAAAGGAAATGCTTTTGATAGGTACACAGACCTCGAGGCTGGATTTATTGATAGCTCCGATCAAATAGAGCAAGAGTTCCTCAATAGCTTTTATAGCACGAGATGTACTATAAGTATGATAGAACTCACAAATACTTGTCAATGAAAGACTGAACTAGCTATCAACTTTATCAATAGTTGGAGGAATGCAAGCCTCAACTGCAAAGACAGGCTTAGTGAAGCTTCTGGCATAGAGATGTGCATCCGGGGGATGTACTGGGAACTATGCTACAACTTGTAAGGTGTCAAGCTTAGCACATTTGAAGAACTTGCGACTCGTGCCCATAACATGAAATTGAGCATAGGCTCTGCTAGAAATGAAAGGCTGCACATCTATGAGCCTGGAAAAGGGAACAACAAACAAGAATTCAGGAAATGAAGTAAGCTCCTACCCAAGTCTGAAAACATAGAAGATATGAATGTTAACACATCACATGTGAAGTTCACAACGAAGGTGAGCAAGAAATAGAGTGTGAAATCAGTTTCTTTTTAAGATAAGCTGAGTGGAAAGTTGTCTCTAAAAAAATGCAAGAAAATGAGTATCTATTTTTATATTCTAATGTGCTTGCATTTTTTAAAGAGCTTCTCGAGTTAAAGCTTATTAAGCTTTCGGAGATAAAACCGCTAAATGAAGTTGGGAAAATTGATGACCCAAATTACTATGGATATCATCGACTTGTGAATCATCCTCTTGAGAAGTGCTTTGTCTTTAAGGACAAATTGGTGGACTTGACCCGTGAAAAGAAGGTCATGCTTGAAGATGAGAAGGCAGGTGCGAACCAAGTCTCAATCACCTTTGGATCATTCATCTTAGATGAGCCATGCAGTTTAAACAAAATCAAAGATGAAGAATTACTGGAGACAAAGTAGAAGTAGATCAGCTTGATGATAATGAAGGTTGGACATTGGTGATTCATCTTAGGCGCCACAAAAGGAGCCCATGAAAAGAATCAATAGAACAACTTAACATCTATTGCCTAACAACTAGCATAAAAATAGATCACATATTTTTAGAACCATAAAATCAAACCTAATTGTAGTTACCATTTTAAAGGTAAACAGTTTGTCACCGACCGTGGGGCTAAAAATAATAGTAATTATTTTCTTGCTGGTTTACTACTTAATGTAAGAACATAAGTGTACCACTCGCGTGTGAAATTCCATTTCTCAAGAAATGGAAGGAACTTTGTGGGTATAATATCGACAGTCCGCACTCAAACGAAATGACTCATCCACCCTCGGTCCCTATCTCTTCACTGCTGGAAACAAAGGGCCGATTGGACCGACATCGCAGAGTAATCAGGTTTCGATGATACAAGGGCCGATACAGTTTAAGAAGATGACTGAGGGTGAACTCGATCCCGACTTTATCTGCAAAATATATACCTTACCATCAGCACTATCCTCTAAAACGATGGGTGAACCTGTGCCAGGGTAGCCCGACATCTCCTACAAAATTTGAGCACGACTCTATCGAGGGGGCCCAACGTAAAAGAGTATGTATAGATGTTCAAAAACCCCTCGACATGAGCCATGATGCTCTCTTCGGGGAAGTTACCTGCAGTACCACTTTTTCTCCCCATCCACAATCATTTCTAATTGCAAGGTGCTCCTCCCCTATTGAGGAAATAAACCTCGATGCATGCTCTCGATGGCCCCAAATATTGGGAGGTCTCTCTAATGCAAAAACCATCCTCTTGAAAATGCACCTCGAGGTCAGCTCATCGGACATCAACGGTGTACCACCTACTGAGCGCGAAGCAGATATGGAACTCTCATCTCCTTGATGAACGGGTTTGGGTGTAGCAGCCATGGAAGATAAAGACTTCGGAGAAAGCTTTTGAAATGGTAAGAGAGCTAGCACAGAAAAGAGCTCTATAAGAAGGATAGTTACTCAAAGTAGCGGAGTCCTCAGAAAAAAGATAAGCAAATGCATATATAGAGAGCAAGCAACGACTGTTCGCCTATTCTGAAAGCCAATTAACTCTGACCATGTCAGTGCCATTTTTGGGGAATTGTATCTGCCGGACCGCCGAGGTCGCTTCACAATCGTAGAACATAAATAATACCGCCATATGGCGCTTGCATGCCGTTGAGACCACGAGGTTTTCTGTTATTACAAGCATCGACTATAAAAAGCAATCGATCTGATCTCAAGATGGTGACTGATCTCAAGGGTCCCGACTACTTTAAATATGGGCTCCGAGGAACCAACATCAAAATTTAACAGACTAGATTCACGTAAGCATTGAAAATAAATTTGAATACTTGAGCAGAAAAATTTCCTTATATTACCAAAAATATATTTACAAGGGGTATCTTTACAAGACCTTTGCCCCAAGAAATGCATACAAAAAAAGAAAGGAAGACGACGTGGGTCTATTCTTCCCCATCATTACTCTCTGGATCATCTCCGTAGCCCTCATCTGAAGTGGCCGAGAATGTCGATTCTTCCTCCAAGTCTTGGGCTTCCGCAGTCTCAGCTGAGAGATCAGCGCCTTTAGCGCTTGCTTCCTCGAGAGCTTGCCTCCTTGCCTTTACACGAGCGTAAGCTATGGCCCGAGTCAATTTCCATTCAGCTTTCACTTATATCTCTCGGGCTCTTTCATTCGCAGTAGTGTCATACTTCATATATGAAGATGCATTTTCTTCGGCCTCGGACTTGTCTGCAGATAGTATAACAACCTTCTCGTGAGCACTTAGGAGAAGACCCTGGATCGATGTCAAATCCGTCCGTAAGAGGCCTCTCTCCAAGACCACTGTCTCATTTTGCTCCTCCAGCTCAAAGATCCTCGCATCCTTGACACTAGCCTCTTCTCGAAGTCATCTCACCAGGGCATTTTTCCCAATCTGCAAAGGCAAAACAAGTTGATGAGCGTCAAATTATAAGAATAAAAGGGTGAGTTAATGAATGTCGCATTACCTTCTTGGAAATGCCAGGCCTTTCGTGGCACACTCCCTCAAAACTAGCCTGAAGCCTGCTCATTTCCTCCCCCTTTCGGGCAGAGGATGCCCCCGACTCCTTCAGCGCCGAGGTGAGCACCTCAATCTCCTTCCCGTAGCACGAAAGCTCATTTTGGAGCCTATAGAAGGCACGATCATACATCTTCTTAGCCTATAGCAACATAGAAAAGTTAGAAAGTCAAGCACAAAGATTTAAAACACGAATGTTATGTCGAATATATCACCTGCTGATAAAGCCTCTTCGTCTCCTCGAGAGAAATAGGAGCATTAAGGTCAATATTCTCGTCGACACCAGCGAGGAGGTTTTCAAGTACATTTTCCCTCCGTGAGAGGCGCCCACATTGGTGATATTTTGGTCCAATACATCCCTGAATTCCCCCGGTGAGTACGAAAGGAAAAAGGTAAAGCCACCTAGGGCACTAAGTTCTCTAAGGGTCTCATCTTACCCCCGAGAAGCTTCTAGCTGAGGCCTTCAAAATCACTAGCAGCAGATTCATTGGTACGGATTGTGCCACATCCGACTTGAAACTCGGGGATTTTGCCTAAACCCTCCTCGAAGGTCTCCTCAGCAGGGGTTTGGTCTGTATCGACCACTCCCGGCCCAGTGGCCTCCTGACTAGCAACCGGTAGAGCATCAACACTCCATCTTGCCCTTTGGAATCATCATCATCATAACCTTCATCTTTAGAATGGGGACTCACCACAACAACCGAAGTCGAGACTGTGGCATCAAACTTAATTGAAGCCTCTTTCTTCTTTTTTCTTACACTTGCTGGGTTTTGGGGTCCCCTTTTCTCCAGCAGGAGCTAGCCTCATCGACACTTCATCCCCGATGCCTACACAAGCATAATGCGTCAAACTTACCACCAGAAAGATACTCATAAGGGGACCTAGTATGATAGCAGCGAAGAGAATACCATGGTTCTTTACCTGCCATCGCGTTTCGGTCAAATTACGCCAAGAGCGATCGAGATAAAAGAAAGCAGAATCCATATGTCTGATCCACCCCAATAGGTTTTGAATGGCGCTGGGGTAAGAGAGGGTAATAGAACGAGTTCGAGGTAGGAGAACTTACGTTGTGTATTCCATTTTTTCGAGAATGGCATCCTATTAGCTGGAATAATGTCTGAGGTACTCACTCGGACAAACCGGCTCATCCAATTCCGGTCCTTGTCCTTATCGATGCTCGAAAAGAATAGCCTTGCGGATCGAGGATGAAGCTTGATCAAACCCGGGAAGAGACGAGGGTTGTATAATTTGCTGATTGAGGGTGAAGGTCACACCCTCGACCTTGTTGGAAAAGTACTGGAGCATGTGAATTATCCTCCAAAAGGAAGGATAGCTTTGACTGAGTGTCACTCGGTACTTACGATGGAAATCGAGAATTACCATATCTATCAATGGGGAAGACGAAGTCGAAGAATCTACGAGGCCTAAAGTAAACGGGTATATATGTACACTAAGAAGCCAACTTTATGGTCCACTATGCTCTCCTAAGGTTTGGGGATTTCAACTAATGCTGCCTCTCCCTATCGGCAGTCCTCTTTTACTCTATTCGTATCAGTCACCACGTTGATGTACCGAGATACGTGCTCACATTAGCCTGGTGTGGAATGGGGATTTTCAATGGAAAAATCGGACATAATATCGAATTTGGTAAGGGTACACTGCTCGACAGTCGAGGGTACTTTTGGTTTGCCCTTTGATGGGCACGACGAGGAGGCGGTGTCCTCCTTTTGAGGTACCATTCTAGAAGTTCTGGCCATGACTATAAAAAAGAAGGGTTTCTTGGAAGAAAAGTGAAGAAGCTAGCGCAGAAAGGAGAAAAACACAGAAGATGGTGGACTTAGCTATAAAACCTTGAAAGTATCGTAAAGTATGAATGGAAAAAGAGTTAAAGTATTTACAAAAGTCGCATGGGCAACGTTTGGGAAGTGGAAGTTGAACCAATACCAGTTCATAGGCTTCTCGATAGTTGTGTCGACAACGACCTTGGGCAGTCTTTGAGTTATGGCATTTAATGCTCTGTTAGGCTGACGTCACAGAGATGGTATCAAAGAGGTAAGAACTTAAGATTGTTTCTTATCATTATCACTCTAAGAAGCGTGGGGACTATCTGCGATAAAAATCAGAGGGTCCAATTTTATAGCCATTATGATGCTTCGTTGGCACATATCCAAAGGCTTAAGATAATGGTCGAGCTTCAACCCCAAGGGGTTAGCAATGTTCGACCTCGGGGTAGTGCAGATCGGGAGTTATGATGAAAAGCGAAAAGTTCCCGAGGCACGTGGTTAAAGCTGACTAAGGCTATTAGACTAGTTTGAGCCTCTACCACGGCATTAAATGATTGTAGCAGCTGTTTGTCTTTGTAATAAATGTATTTGTATTATGTTGGGATTCCCCCTCATATATAAAGGGTACACTCTTTACTTTGTAAAACACACTATAAACAACATACAACATTCGATACAGGAACATTCTTCCTTCACTACTAAAAAATCTGTTTTTAGCAACAACCAAATTCTGTAGCTAAACAGAAAAATCTGTCGCTAATCTCATTTAGTGATGGATTAGCGATAAATTATTAAAAAAATTCTACTAGCTATGGGCGATTTAGCGACAGATTAGCGACGACGATCGTAGCCAATTCCAGTTTTTTTATAGTGCTTGATTCTATTTTATTATTAGCACTTATTGCTTACGTTTATTGTGTTTCATTAATTGTTCTTTATTTATTACTTATTATTCATCATAAAGAGCCTTCATCAAAGCTCTCAAAACAATTAGCCCTTCATTAATTCTCCACAGCTTAGTGTCTGGCTCGATTTCGACGCCCCGTATAGGCCAGCTCGAGGCCTTGATTCTGTGTCATTCGGTTTGCTCAAACATATTGCCTTCAAAGCTTTTACCTTATTTTCTAGTCTCATACTTAGCATATGGTTCCTAACAACTAGCATAAAAATATAAATCATTTATTTTTAGATTCACAAAATTAAATCTAATTGTAATTACTATTTTCAAGGTAAACAACTAACATTCCTAAACCTTGTCACCTCGTCTTTCATCGAACAGATCATTTACACTGACGGTACATTTTAACCTTCTTTCGAGCTTCTTTTATCCTGTCTCATCTTTACTTCAATATCAGTCTACTTCTAATATTTGCACCACAGAACAATTAGTGTTGTTAAAAAAGCATTGAGCCTGAAGCTCTTTATTTGCGTAGCGGATGCCAATCGTTCACGAAATAGATAGGGGAAGACGTCACATATGGTTGGTTTTGAATTGATAAAACTTCTACATAGTCCATCATACATTTGTATAAAAAGGAGTCATATATAGTTGTTTGACAAAGTCTTTGGCAAATTAATTCGGACTAGTAATACAGCCTGAGTTAACCAAATTTTCAATATAGTTGCATCCATCTTTGATCTTTAAATAAGTAATTTCTCAGTTCAAAAGAACAATTTTCCTTGTCAGATTTTGACACATGAAACAACTTGGGATAATACATAATTTCCTCCCTGAACTTGTCCCGCTTTTTTAGTTGCACACTTAAATTTTGCAGAAGTCATATGACCCTCCTATAATTGTTCAAATTGATATAAGTACCATCTCTTTTGCCCACGTGTCACTTGCCTTATATTTCACTTGCTTTGGTTTAATGGTGGCTATGGTGGAGGTGGTAATGTGACATTGGTGGTGGTGAGGGCTATAATGGCGGAAATGTTGAGGGAGTAAGAAGAAAGAATTTTTTTTTTTAAAAAAAGGAGAATGAATTAAAAAAAGACTGTGTGGCACATGTTGATGCCGTATAGCTGTTGGAGTAATAGATGTAGTAAACTAAATGGGGCCGAAGAATCTTTGATCTGCCCACACTGAATCTGGCACGCGCCCTCCACACTCCCCAATCACCCTTCTTTTAACTTCTCTTTATTCACATTTCTTTTTATCTCCACACTTCCAAAACCCTTCCCTGGTAATTTCTCTTCACCTTTCTGCAAAATCTTTACAATATTTTATGTAACCCTTTTTCCTTTTCTCTGTAAATTTCTTTTACGAGATTTCATTTTTCAATCACCAGAAAGTTTTTTTTCTTCTTCTTGGCATGTGTTAATCTTCGTTTTCTGTGCTTGTCTTTGGTTGTTTTAGCTTAGCTAAATGTGCCATAGGACAAAATTACTATGGTGGTTATGTGTCTTCATCTAATGTTTTGGGGTTGTGGGGTGGGTATATGGACTCAAGATTATACTATCTTGGCTATTGAAACTAAAGGGAATTAGGGAAAAGTAATTCTTCTTTGTTACTTTTTTTGGTTTTAACATTTATGTGTAAAGTATCAAGACTTTATTATCGAGTCAAACAGATTTCAAGTTTGTGCTTTTAGACGATATCCTTCATTCGATTTCTTAGAGCCTATTTGGATTAACTAATTTCAAGCTCTTGGAAAGATAGGAAATTATAACATTACAACCCCAGTGACTAAATGTATGATTCTTATTGTAAAAAAAAGATTTATTACGCATCTCTAATAGCTGATCGACTAACAATGGAAGTTTTCAAAATGACATCTAAATACCAAAATAGAAAATGGTAGCAAAAATGAGTAGCTGTTGACGTGGAGAGATGCTATTCGTGTTTACTTGAACAGGCTAAATATAATTTGTCTGCATAAATAGATGGGCTTCAATTCATTTGCACTCAAGTAGTGCTTTAAGGCTTTAGTTATTGTGCTATTTTCTGGTTCTTCTATAAGAAAAGAAAAATGTAATGCATTCTCACATTTAGTTGTTAAATGTACCTGCGAGCTCTCAAGTCTAAAGTGCTCTTCTTGTACTCTGCAGATTCTCATTTGCCTTCTGCCTGTGGACTTTATCGGTGTCTGTCTCTAGATGTTGGGTGGTGTAGCTTCTGTTTCCATGTTCACCAATCAAACTGCTAATGTAAGTAATCCTCTTGCGGCAAGGATACTCATATAGCACGATGTTTAGTTCAAGTGTCAGAAATGAAGTTGTGTTGGATTTTGTGCCCCTTGCTAACTACTGGTAGTTAAAGTTTATCACTCTCCTTTGGTATCTGTTAGGCTACGTTCTCCACGGTGCCTAATTTGTCATTGTTCAATTCTAGCTTCGCTCTTTTGTAACATTGCTTAACGGCTAAACGTTCTTTTCTTCTCATTTCTGCAGGGCTTTCAAGTTGCTTCTTTTTTGTTTGTTAGATCTTCCAACCTGTCTAAGAAGTACTCAATTCCACAACCTTTTTTCAAAATTCCTGGCGCTAGGGAACATATTTTCCAATTTGTAGCCGGTATTAATGGAAGCCATACCAGAAAGAACATTGTCTTTGCTATTCCAAATGGAAAGGATGATGCTGAAAAAGAAGGTTCAGATTACTATATTGATTATCCAGTTGCCATTGATCGGAAACGAGATGGAAATTCTTGTGCGCCAGAGATGGAAACAACTTTTTCCTTGTTGCCATGTGGTGAGGGTACTCGTAAAAGTAATGAGATCAATGGTAAGGAAGATGGCTTACTTGCTAAGCTGATTGCTGTTCATTTACATGTACTGGCAATGGAACAATGGAATGCCTCCAAACTTAAAATGTCCCACAAGTATGTTCTCTTTTAATTTTTTTATAAATATTTTCCTTTTCATTGAAGGTGATAAGAAGTATGTCCATTTCTATTGTGAGATAGTAAAGGCCTGTTTACCCTCATTTTTGTTCTCTCTCAGATTCCCAAAGGAGAAATACCAGCAGATAAAGTTATCATTTCTGTGAAATAACAACATAAATTGAAACATGTAGGAAGCGCGTGGTTGAAAGATCTAATGGAAGGCTATTAATATGTTATGAGAACATAGGTAGCATGGAGGATTTAGCCAGTAGAATACAGACACATAATCATTATGTGTTCTTCCTTTTTATTGATGCAGTTTTTTGGTTTACTTAAGTATTTTCATTTGCTGTATTTTGAGTGTTCTAAAATAAACTTGAATCATTACGCATAAAAGTGATTGAGAGTGGTTACACTGAATACCTTCTCTTTATCAGCTTTTCCACCAGCAACTCTACTGCGATTTTCCCTGCCTGATCATATATTCCTGCAACTAACTTGAGATTCCATGAATGGCAGAAATTACTTGGTCAGTGCGACAAACCTAATTCATTATTTGGCAATGAAAAGCCTCGACGTAGAGCAGCTTAAAGAAGAACTTTCTTCCATTGGTCTCCTGAATTTAGACACAATAAATCAACATGTTCTTGCAAGTCTTTCTGCAGGCATCCGACTGTTATCTACCTTGAAATATGATTCTCCAAGTCGTACTGTCTCATATAGTGAAGGAATCTCTTCAACCAAAAGTCTGGACAAACAAATCAACGGGGGATTTTCTATTAGTACACTAAGGAGGAGGGCATCCCATACTGGAGACCTGTTATTGGGCAGATTGCCAGAGAAGAGAAAAACTCATATCATGGTAACAGTGGGCCAAGAAGCTATAGAAAGTGAAACACTAGTGAAGGATCTTCTAAATGCTGGAACTACAATTGTTCGAATCAACTGTGCCCATGGAAGCACTGAAATTTGGAGTGAGATCATCAGAAGGGTGAAAAGAAGCTCTCAAATCCTTGAAAAGCCTTGTCGAATTCTCATGGACTTAGCTGGGCCCAAGCTTCGAACTGGAACGCTACAGCCCGGTCCATGTGTGTTGAAAATATCTCCCAAGAAGAATGCTTATGGTCAAGTGATATGTCCTGCCCTAGTTTGGCTCTCAAGCCCAGGAGCTGGTTCTCCACCTGCCCATGTATCCCCTGATGCTGTTCTACATGTGGACGGTGAAACACTTCTTAGTAAGCTGGAGCCGAATGATGTTGTGACATTATCTGATGCTCGTGGAAAACGAAGGACACTGAAGATCAAAAGCAAGTATCCTGTTTTCTCCGGCATTGCATTTATGGCTGAATGCAGCAAGAGTGCTTATGTCAAGTCAGGTGCAAAATTGTTTATCAAGGACAAGAGAAAGAAATTTTTAGCTGGACATGTAGTAGACATTCCTCCTCTCAAGCAATTTATCAGATTAAGGGTTGGTGACTTGCTGTCTATATCACGAGATAGTCAAAATGAAGAAAACAAGTTGAATTATTCTTCCGCTGGTGCTCACAGGATAACCTGCTCATCTGGATATGTTTTTGATTCAGTGAAGCCCGGGGAACCAATTGCTTTTGATGATGGGAAGATATGGGGTATTATTAAAGCAACTAGCACTTCCGAAATTGTTGTATCAATCACCCATGCAAGTCTTACAGGTAGTAAACTTGGGTCAGAGAAGTCCATAAATATTCCACGGAGCAATATTCGGTATGAAGGCCTCACTTTAAAGGACCTTATAGATCTTGACTTTGTGGCCGACCATGCAGACATGGTGGGGGTATCATTTGTCCGAGATGTCAGTGACATTCTACTGTTGCGCCAAGAACTTGAGAAGCGGAAAAGAGGGGACTTGGGGGTTGTTTTAAAGATTGAGACAAAAGGGGGATTTGAGAGATTGCCGCTCCTACTATTGGAGGCAATGAAAATGCCAAATCCTTTAGGCATCATGATTGCCAGAGGAGATCTTGCTGTAGAGTGTGGATGGGAAAACATGGCATATATACAGGAGGAGATAATCTCTGTCTGCAAAGCTGCTCATGTTCCTGTCATTTGGGCAACACAAGTCCTGGAGTCACTCGTCAAGTATGGGGTGCCCACTAGAGCTGAGCTTACTGATGTGGCAGACGGAATGAGGTCAGTAGTCTCTTTGCCTCTGTGTGTGTGCGTGTATGAGTGCATTTTGATTCCCATCTTTCCTTTTTGGGTTTTGAGGAGTTGAGCCGGGAGTCGAGGAGGTTATTCTGGTGCTTCTTTATTTTCTCTATGTACTTAAATGGAGTTTAACATGTGCTGGAACTTCTAACATTAAAATGTGACATAACTTATCAAGTCAAACACTTGAATGCACTTTTCATGATCAGTTATTTCTCAAAGAAGTGAAATTCGCTCAGCACATATGCATAAGTTTTAACTAGTTTTGAGGCGTGGAAACTTGTAATGCACGGATATAATGCTCTAGTGTTTTTGTTTTTGTCTTTGTTTTTGTTTTACTGCTGTTTTTCCTTTTATCCTATGCGCCGAGGGTCGATTGGAAACAGCCTCTCTGCCCTTTCGGGTAGGGGTAAGGCTCGTCTACATATTACCCTCCCCAGACCCCACCTGGTGGGAGTATACTGGGTAGTTGTTGTTGTTGTTAGGTGGAGTGTACATGGAGAAAGATACAACGCATCTTCTACTGGAAATATACTTGAGGCTTAGATTATATGCAATATTAAAAGCTATAAAGGAACCAAATTATGACAAGAGGGGTTGCTCTGATGGTAAGCAACCCCAACTTCCAACCAAGAGGCTGTGAGTTCGAGCCTCCCCAAGAGCAAGGTAGGAAGTTCTTGGAGGGAAGGATGCCGGGGGTCTTTGGAAACAGCCTCTCTACCCAAGGGTGGGGGTAAGGTATGCGTACATACTACCCTCCCCAAAACCAGCTAAGTGGGATTATACTGGGTTGTTGTTGTTGTTGTTGTTGTTGAAGCAAGTACAGAGAGGAATAGTTATCCCAATAACTCATATGTATAGCCCAAAAAATTGAATGCTAATAACTAATCTTTGAAACGGATTTATTTAGTAATTGATGCCAAATAATCAGCAAAGGTCCTGAATGTATAAAAATCAACTGTGATCACGTTTATTCTTAGTTAATAAGCATCTCTGTGTGGGGTGGGTCCTTGAGGTGGGTAACAAGGGGTCCCTTACTTCATTTGAGGAACCATCTATAATATGTCAATTAAAAGTCAGAGAATGAGTATTAATTGGATGATGGAAATAACCATGGAGATAAATGGGACTGGTATGTCTAACTTTGCAAGAGTAACCTTTCTTTCTGTTGACCTTGGATTTCTTTTGCTTAGAACTGGTATTTGGAAGGACCACACCATCTAGTTTGTGGACTGAGATATTGGACTGGTGTTGAGTAGGACTTACTAGCTCATATACATTCAACAAAAGAGACCTTTCCCTTAAATCAGTTAAACCAATGGTGTTGATAAAGAAATAAATGCACTTGTCTAACCACTTATCCTCAAAAATTTTTGCCCACCTAACCCCTTAAAATCCTCCAAATAATCTCAAATAGGTGCTGTTGTTAACTCGTATTGGAACTGTAGTAGAAACTCGACCTTTACTCCATTTTCCTGTGAATGTTTCTCGACAGCATGACCCGTGTTTAATCTGTTTTCTTATTGCAGGACAAGTTGTATCATGTTGAACAAGGGTAAATGCATTGTGGAAGCTGTTACTTTCTTACACAGAATATTGAGCAATCACTCCATGAAGCCAAATGCGGAATTTAAACCTCTTGCTTTATCCAGCCATGACTCTTAGTTGCGTTGACCGTACGAGTAGCTGCTGATGTATTCTCCCCACCCGCGTACATCCTCTACTTCACCATGACCATTTCTTCTGCTATGTACATACATCAATATTAAGCGAAACCAAACAATTAGTAGTAGTTTACAAACCTATTATCTTAACAGTTGAAGAACCATGTGAGACCAGGGTTCTCTACTAACAGAAATCTCCATTATTTCAGCATTGAAGCTAGATAAGTTATCATGTGACCAACTCAACCTTATACGACAACAAGTAGTTACCACTATTCACAATTGGCTCCAGTGCTGCATGAAACCAAAGAGGAAGTGTTGCAATAGTAACTGCTAGTTGTCTGCTAAATACACCCGTACGTAGGAGAGGAACTAAACCTATTGAGATGTTTGATGCAGATCAAGGAAACGAAAAGATACACTTCAGATATTGAACAAGGAGAAGAGACTAATGGATAGAGCACCAGAAACACCATCAAGGCCACTACCACCATCGACATCATTGACACTGCTTCCACAAGCAAGACTATGTTGCCATCTCCACCACCAACTTCGGTACTTCAAACACCATTGCAAGATGCAGAAACATTAGCAGTACCATGTTATCAAGAGTTCCCCCTAACGGCACACTGTATATAATCTTGAGATGGCCAATGTGAACAGTAAGTGGTATCTGTTGATGAAATGCCATTGCATGGAACTGAGGAATAGCGGATGCTTAAACATAGGCAGATGTGAGACACAGAAAGAATAGATTCAGAGGCTCCTGAGTCGAGAGGATTTTCTCCCTAAGTAGCATTCATGTAAGGAGTGACTTTTTGTTTTTTAGAGATACCCTTGATGATTTGGATCTGCCCCTTGCATCTTCATCTCTTTGAAGGCCCAAACCATTCATCTGGATCTGCATTAGTCATATTTCAGGTCAAAGCCTTTTCAGCTTATTTCAAGCTTGATAATCAAGTTCCCTGCGACTTTCATAAATACGTTCACACCTCCTATAGTTGTTGCCAAAGCTCCAAGTGAACCCAAAATGGGCCATGGACTTGGATCTACCATATGACACATTAAAAGGAAAGGTGGTTGTTGCGCATTATGAAGGGACAAAGATCCATGGGTACTACCAATAAAAAAGTAACATCACAATGATTAAAAAATATCGTGCACTTCTTATATGGGATTCAAGTTAAATGGCTTATTCCTAGTCATATCATTGGTAACCCAGTTGAAAAGCATTAGGTAGACATCTAGTGTAATTCAGCAGTCGGCGGCAAGCCGGTCAAAACAGATGATATTGCTTGTTAACGCTTTCTTTCTGGTGAAAGACTTCTGGGGTATATGGTACTTAAATACCAATGGGTCATACTCTAAAGAGCAATCGCCATTAACTTTTATCCACGGTTAAAAAGAATATGAAAAAGGAACTTTGCATGTGTTCATTTGTTGATGTTGTGCAAAGAATATGAAAAAGGAACTTCCCATGTGCGAATTTGTTGTGCATCCTAAGTTCTGATAAAGAAAGGAGATTTTAATTAGTTGACGATCAACATAAAAATATTTAATTTATAAGGCAAAGCGACAACAGTGAATACAAAGAGGCAGAAATGCACCAGGATTAAAATAGGTCTAGATGGAGCAAAATGTGAGGGTTTGTGTAGTTGATCATAGTTGGCTTGGAATTGAGGTATTTATTGTTGTGGATTCTATAATAATCTGGTAAAATGGTAGACGTCATTTCTTTTGTACAAATACAATTGCTTTCTTTCCATCAAGCCTCGAGGTTTGAAGAAATTGCCAATATATGTATTATACACAAAAACATGGCTAAAAATGCACTCAATCATTTACAAGACCACGTAATACAATTAACTAAGGGCAGTTATTTATCTTCAGCAGTAAAATCTGGCTCTGTTGGCTTCTGAAGCAGAATGGGTGATATCCTGTCTGGCACCCTTGCTTTCTTTGCAGTATTGCGCCGCAAATCACGGAGTGCATTAGCAGCAAATCTTGATGCATAAAAGGTAGCACCCAAACTTGGTGAACTTCCACCTTCATTTGCCAATGCATCTTGCAACCTGTTTTCTTCTTCACGAAGAGACTCTTCTACCTTCTTCCTGCAATAACTCCGCCATGCTGCTTGTATGAAGCAAGCTGCCCAAGTTCTCCATTGGCCTGAGTAAAACCTGAAAGTGTGGCGGAGCTGCTTACTGTGAAGTCGTCGGAACTGAGAGGCTACAAGCTTTAAATCATCAGCCACTAAAGCAAATGCTTCAACTTCTGAGAGTGCTTGGGCAGTTCTAGTTGAGATTGGTAGGTTAGTCGATGAATTAGGGTCAAGAGCCCAAGTAAGTAAGCTCCTCTCCACAAAAATCACCAGCTTTTAGATGCTCAGAGTTAAGAAAACCTGTCCTCCCTCCATTAGTGGTTACAGACAGTAGTTTGCCCCTCATTACAAACAGCATCGCACCAACTGGATCACCTTCACGAACAATGAAGCTGTCCTTGGTGAATAGCACTGGCTTCAGATGGTCGCATAATGCATCTAAGAGTTGTTCATCCATTTTTTCAAACATTGGCACCTTCAAATATCCATGCATAATCAAAATCAAGAACTAATAAACAGATCATAAGAACAGCAATCTTTTGACTATACTACTCTTAGAAAATCCCACTTGTTATATATAAAAAGTTCATCTAAGATATGATGCCAACCATTAGAGGGGAATAAAACACATCTGTATTTGCAAAATAAGGGTGAACCACAGTCAAAGAGCAAGAGTGACAAAACTTACTCTCATGAGCAAAGCTAAACAAAGATGACGCTTTATATCTCTCCTGAGGTCTTTTGGAAGATTGTGAATCAGATTCTCTTCATCAACACCCCTAGTTTCCTGCCACCTGTATTGCTCATAGCGCCTAATCCGCTCTCTGAGGTTCTCAGGGAGCAACCGATGTGACATCCACTGTTCTGCATCTCGTCTTTTCACCCTCATCTCCTCTAATCTTAATGTTGAGGATTGGAGACATGTCTATCACATACAAGTATTTTAGTTGATTAGAGCCTGGGATGAAAATTTTCAAGTTTGACGACTGAGAGTAAAATGGCACTGTTTCAAGAAGCCCTAAATCCCTGCACCCATCATTTAATAATGCAACTGATTCACATGTTTATTCCAAACAGATGTTTCTACTGGGCATCATGGCCTACCATAAGGTTGACAAAATCACAGTCCATGAGTTGTTTATACACATAAGACATACCAAAAACCTTAGTAAGTCACGATATTTTTTGTTTTTCAATTAAACTAATTTAAACAGGTTGTGACATGACAGAGAAAGGAGGTGCCACCAGAATAAGAACTTTGCCATATAAGTTTTATGTCTTGAGATAAAATCTTGGATAGCTATTATTTTGAATTGTGCCGTCAAATTCCGGCTTTAGAACTTCCAGAACAGTGATGAAAAACTAAGAACCAAAAACTACCTGCATATTGCCAATGAGAAAGGCAAATAGCACCAGGCCAGCAATGGAAATGAAAACTGCAAAGCAAATTTCCCAGATGAAGGTACTTGTTTGGAGGTTTTGACCAAGGGAACTGCAAATAAAGGAGCAAGGTTTTGGTTAGAATAACCAGAGACAGAAAACTCAATGAAAATGAACCTTTTAAGACACAAGTCAAAATTCTATTAACAGGACTTCCACATCTATCCTAGTCAGGAAAGTAAATTATCACCATTTACTTATTTTTAAAAAAAGGGCTAAACATATCAGAAATGCCTACTGGATTCGTCAACAAGGCTGAAAACACAGAAGCTATAATACAACCTGGCATAGTAAAGAAATTAATCTTTTGGCAGTGCATCAAGTTTTCGGAGATTCTTTTAACCTTATCGACCTCGATGGAAGAGCCTTTGCTTAGTTTCTTTTCCAAAGCCAAATTTGGATTAGAGATACACTGCTAGATGCGGGCATTATTTGGTTTTAACCCAAAGAAATAGACTGAACAGAAAAAATATGATATTTCCAGTTCAATATCTTTTGGGTTATTCTTCAGTTTAACAATTAAAGAGATTTCAATTTTCGATTTGGTTTTTCGTTTTCTGGAAAACAAAAATCTGTTTAACTGAAGAACTGAAAACAAAACTATTAGAGATAATATTGAAGATCATGATAGTATCCTAGATATATATAAATTAGTTAGCTCTCCTACAAGTTAGGGATTTGTGTAAATCTTATTGTATTATAACTTGTATTTGTATCCTATATATATTCAATGAATGAGAGTCCACAAGTGTGTGGTGAAATTATTAAACTTTACATGGTATCAGCCTAAACCGATCCTCCCTAACCCTAATCGCCTTCTTCTTTCTTCTCTCCCATGGCTGCCGCTGTAAAAGCAACCGAAGGTACCCTCCCCTTGAACACCATTCTTCATATGTTGACAATTAAATTGTCGTCTTCTAATTACCTTCTCTGGCGCCATCAATTACTTCCTCTCCTTGCCTACCAGACGTTAACAGGCTACATTGATGGCACTCTTGTTCCGCCATCTGAAACGCTCACTGTTGGAGAAGTAACCTCTCCAAATCCAGCATATTCTCTATGGATGGAAGGTGAACAACGAGCACGAATTATTATTCAGTCTTCTCTATCAGAAGAAGCCATGACTGTCATTCTTGGTCTCGATAATTCACATCAAATCTGGAAAGCTTTGGAGGAGTTTTACAGTCACGATTCCACTGAGAGAATGCACACTCTTCGCGACTCCTTGAGGCTACTCCAAAAAGGTACTTCTTCCGTCTCAGAATTTGGTCAGAAGTTTAAAAATATATGTGATCATCTTGCAGCCATAGGTCATCCTGTTGATGACCTTGATAAAAGTCACTGGTTTTTATGTGGCCTTGGTGGTTCCTTTGAAAACTTCTCAACCACTCAAAGAGCTATTCGTCCGAAACCTACTTTTCAGCAGCTTCTTTCTCAAGCAGAAGGCCATGAGATGTTTCTCAAATCTGTTACAAATTCAGCCCCTTCCACCGCATCATTTGTTGCTCAACAGTCTGGTGGACGTGGTCAGTCTAATCGTTCACGAAGTCGTGGTCGATCTGGTGGACGGTTCTCCTATGGGCGTGGCCGTGGTCGTCGTGCACCACACTGTCAATTATGCCGTACCGATGGCCACTATGCAAATCAATGCCCCGATTTGTCTTCTTTTGCTCATCGAGGACCGGCCATTGATGCGAACTTAGCCCACGCTTTCCAAGCTCAATGTCATGTTACTAAAGGCTCACCCGACTGGTATGTTGATTCTGGTGCATCCGCCCACATCTCCTCTTCATCTTCTAACCTGGATTCCGCTGCTCCTTATTCAGGTACTGAAAAGGTCACCATTGGTAATGGTGCGACCCTACCTATTACTCATATCGGGTCTTCTTCAATTAACAAGGACATTCAACTTCTTGATGTTCTTGTCGTTCCATATATTACTAAAAATTTGTTATCTATTAGCAAACTTACCTCTGACAATCCTGTTGATGTTTTGCTCTCTGATAAGGTCTTCACTATCCACAATCGTCAAACAAAGGAAGTTCTAGCAACAGGGAGGCGCCATGATGACCTTTATGTTTTGGAACGTGGAAATAAAGCTTTCCTTGCTGCGTTTCATTCTCATCGAACACATGGTTCTTATGAATTGTGGCACTCACGTTTGGGACATGTTCCTTTTTCTATTATTTCAGCTCTAAATAAACTAGGTCGGTTGTCTGTTACTTCATTGTTACCGAAACCTAGCATTTGTTCGTCATGTCAGCTTTCTAAAAGCAAACGTTTACCCTTTACTATTAATGAAAAACGTTCTTTGCATGTCTTGGACTTGATACATTGTGATTTGTGGGGCCCCGCGCCTGTTGCTTCTACACATGGATTTCGTTATTATGCAATCTTCATAGATGATTTTTCTAGATTTACGTGGTTTTATCCACTTAAAACAAAATCTGATTTTGTTGGTGTGTTTATAGCATTTCTTCGACTTGTTCAAACTCAATTTTCTTGTAAGATGAAAGTATTTCAGAGTGATGGAGGCACTGAGTTTACTAATCACCAAGTTAGATCTCTTCTTACTGAGAATGGCACACACCACCGTATGTCATGTCCACATACGCCTCAGCAAAACGGGCGTGTTGAGAGGAAACATCGGCATCTTACTGAAACAGGATTGGCCATGTTATTTAATGCTCATGCTCCCGCATCTCTTTGGGTTGATGCGTTTAGTTCTGCTGCGTACATCATCAACCGAGTTCCTTCTCCTATTCTTGGTTCCAAGTCGCCATTTGAGATGCTTTACTTATCCTCACCAAATTATGATAATTTTCGGATATTTGGATGTCGTGTTTATCCTTACCTTCGGGATTATGCGCCACATAAGCTTGCACCTCGAAGCATTCCATGCATCTTTATTGGTTTCAGTACACAATACAAAGGGTATAGATGTCTTGATCCCTCTACTGGTCGAGTCTATATTACTCGCCATGCTCAATTCGATGAAGTTAGTTTTCCTTTTGCTGGAGCTTCGTCGTCCTCTGATTTAGCAACTCTCGTCTTCTCCACCTATGACGAGCCTGCTTTACCCATGCCGCCTGCTACTTTGCCTTCTACAGCTAAACTACCCGATTTATCTGCTCACCCAAGCAATGCCGATTGCTCTCTTTGCAATGAGCCATCAGCTGTGACGTCTATTACCCCAGCGGCTGCTATTCCAAGTCCACCTTCACCTGCAACACCTCCGCGTCCACCGTCACCTGCTGCACCTACGGGTCCTCCTCCTCCAGCTGCTACTTCATCAATTCATCCTATGACTACACGATCAAAGGCTGGTATTGTCAAGCCTCGTCATATTGTGGACTTAACTCACTTGTCTTTGCCTCGGCTGCATCATGCCTTGTTAACCACTACTGAACCGAAGGGATATAAAACAGCCCTTAAAGATCCATCTTGGACTGCTGCTATGCATGATGAACTACAAGCTTTAGCTAAAAACCACACGTGGGATTTGGTCCCACGCCCAATGAAGTCAAATGTCGTTGGTTCCAAATGGGTATTCCGTACTAAGTTCAACTCTGATGGATCCGTGGATCGTCTTAAGGCGCGCCTTGTTGCGCAAGGCTTCTCGCAAATTCCTGGTTTGGACTACTCGGTTACTTTTAGTCCTGTTGTCAAAGCAGCTACCGTGCGGATTGTTTTATCTCTTGCCACTCTCTATAAATGGCCTCTTCATCAATTAGATGTCAAGAATGCATTTCTCAATGGTAATCTCACGGAAACTGTTTATATGGAGCAACCTCCTGGCTTCTCAAATCCTCGGTTTCCTAATCATGTTTGCAAATTAAAAAAGGCTCTTTACGGTCTAAAGCAAGCTCCAAGAGCGTGGTTCCAACGCCTAAGTGATTTTTTGCTGCGACAAGGTTTTACATGTAGTCGTGCGGACCCCTCACTTTTTGTTTTCATACGTGGCTCGTGTGTTTTATATCTATTGGTCTACGTTGATGATATCATTCTCACTGGTAATCATGCTTCTACTATTCGCCAGTTTATTTCTTGTTTGCATAAAGAATTTGCGATTAAGGATCTTGGTCGTCTCAATTATTTTTTGGGGCTTGAGGTTACTTATACGCCTACTGGTTTATTTTTGAGCCAAACAAAATATGCTCATGATATTTTGTCCCGTGCTGCTATGCTTGATGCAAAACCGGTGGCCACTCCGCTTGCCACTTCGGACCATTTCACTACTGTTGGTGATGCTTTTCACGATCCAACTTTGTATCGCTCTATGGTTGGTGCGCTTCAGTATCTCACAATTACTCGACCTGATCTTTCCTTTGCAGTGAATCAGGTCAGTCAGTTTCTTCAGGCACCAACCACCATTCACTTTCAAGCTGTCAAACGTATCTTCCGATATGTTAAAGGTACATTGTCGTTTGGCTTATCCTTTCATCATTCGCCTACTACATCACTTCTTGGTTATTCGGATGCTGACTGGGCGCGATGTATTGAAACTCGTCGTTCCACATACGGGTACTCTGTTTTTCTGGGCGGAAATTTGGTTTCATGGAGTGCTAAGAAGCAACCAACTGTTGCACGTTCTAGCTGTGAGTCTGAATACCGAGCTCTGGCTAATACTGCTGCTGAAATACTCTGGATTACTCACTTACTGAAGGAACTTCACGTGCTTACCTCTGGCCGCCCAACCATACTATGCGATAATAAGAGTGCTCTCTTCTTAAGTCAAAATCCGGTATCCAACAAACGCTCCAAGCACATTGATATTGACTACCATTTTATCAGAGAGCTCATTGCCTCGGGACGTCTTCATACCAAGTTTGTGCCCACAACGCAGCAACTTGCTGATATTTTTACCAAGAGCTTACCTCGTCCTCTTTTTGACTCCTTTCGTACCAAGCTTCATGTTGGTCCACCACCAGTTCGCTTGAGGGGGGGTATTAGAGATAATATTGAAGATCATGATAGTATCCTAGATATATATAAATTAGTTAGCTCTCCTACAAGTTAGGGATTTGTGTAAATCTTATTGTATTATAACTTGTATTTGTATCCTATATATATTCAATGAATGAGAGTCCACAAGTGTGTGGTGAAATTATTAAACTTTACAAAAACTAACAGTCATAAACCATCATTGTGCATGTCCTAGATGATATTGACATACAAGTTGAAACATCCCCCAATCCCTTGTTTACCAAATCCATATCTCACTGTGTCTCCCCCCTCACCCCAAAAAAAGAACCCCCTGTCCCTCACCTATGATCCCCCTCCTTCTTACCCTTGTTATTTTCCATCACCAGACTGAATTTTCTTGAATGGTATCTGTTGTAAACCTAAATAAATAGATAAAGTATCCTCTCTCCGAGGCTTAAAATTTTAGACAAGGTGGTCACCAAATTCAACATAATATCAACAGACTTGGTTTCAAGTCTCGCCGTCATCCAGCAACATTAATAGTTTCATGTGCTTAGTCCCAAAAAAAAAAAAAGAATTAGGCAATATGTGACAGGACGTATTGCAAACCTAAATTAATAGGAGTAACTAAATATATCCTCCCTCTAACACTTTGAGCTATTAGATGAGATAGGTCACAAAATTCAACATTATAAAACCAATAAAAACCAACCGAGTGCTCTAGCATCGCAAAGTCCAAAATGCTCAAGCTACGCATACGCTATTCCACAAAGAAGTTTCTTCCTATTGCTTCTTGAACTTTTAATAGATGGTTAGTAGTCACCAGGGACGGATCTATTAAGGAGGAAGGGGGTGGCACACACCCCCAAAACCTCGGCCGAAATGTTGTAAATATATGTATACATACAGACAAAGTTTCCAAATTGAATTAAGTGGCACCCAGCTCAGAAAAATGTTGGGTGCCGATGGCAAAGGTTCTGGTTTGTCTCCAAAGCGACAGGAGTTTGCTCCTAGGCCTAAGTACATTCATATTTTTTTCCATTTCATGCATTTAGGACAAACTGGAGACCATGTTGTTTTTTCTTCCTTTTTCTTTACGACCTATTGACTATTTGCATTTGAATTAATTCTTCTCTGCTTTTTTTTTTTTCTTCTTAAATTCTTGGTAACTTTATCTTTCTTCTTCCATAAGTTATAAAAGTTTCTTCCTTCCAAAAACCTTCTCTTTCCCATCTTATAGAATCATATTTCAAGAATAAATCTTCTTAATTTATGCTATCAAAATATATAAATGTCTATACACTCTATTTCAACTTCACACTATTTTCACTTGGGATCTACTGTTATCATGTATCAATAGATAGTAGAAAATTGATTTTTTTTTTCTAGGAAAACAACTTCAACGTAATTCTTTTTTCGTTTGATTGGATTGTCCATATATAAACCCGATAAGACGAATAACCGACACAAAATAAAAAATAGATCAAACCGCCCCAATAAATATCCTATTTGGACCATGTAAATACAACACATGTACATTAAAATTAGTGTGGCACCCGGAACCTCCAAATCCTAGATCTGCCTCTGTAATCATTATACAGTACATGCAAAGTGGTTAAATAGAAAAACGCTTGGGTATAAAGATCTAACCAACTTGTTTTTTAATACGCATAAAAGAGGCACAGAGTGCAGGCATACCTTAAATTTGTAAACCCCACCAGAAACAATAAAAGAACTTCTGTGGAAAATCCATTGGTCCCACAACACCTGATTGGAGAGCGCCAAGGAATATCCCAAAATCAAATAGCGTTGCATTTGGTGCCTCTATAGGGCAGGAACTGTTCAGCAATGTTTTAAATTTTGTATGATCATCACCACAATACAATGAGGCATGATGACAGGGAGAAGAATTTCCACAAGCTTGTTTCCAGCAAGTAGTTTCGCGTTCTATAGAAAACAGATACCAAAAGGCTCCAAGTACCTAAAGAGCACAAAGCCATTCAATTCTCAGTCTAATGAGTACAAGATAGTATAGAGTAGATAATGATGTCACCGAAAAAAAAAATAGAGAATCATATAATACTTCATAATACTACTGATATCTGCTGGCATATCATAAGTTTATATGCCAGGAAAACCTAAGATGGCTGAAAATCCATAACTTCTATTTCTAAGGTTCCATTTAGTCAAAATAAAATTTTTTTAAAGGACACCTATTAGATAGAATCAACCATAGGTAACTTTGGGTAACACAAATTTGAACAACAGAGTAGATAGTATACTATCCATCAGAATTATAACTCAAGGTTATTGCAAGCTTACATGGCTGGCAAGCATATAAAGGAAGAGATTGAAAGCAGCTCCAGCCCATGCTGTTTCAGTGAGTATGCCAGATGTTCTTGTGACTTCCCTATATAAAGGATACACTCGAAGGACCCTTGGAATATATTGGAAAAAGACAACAGACTTCAGCAAATTCTTGGTATTCAAAGATCTTGAACCCCGCAACTTAGGAATTATAATTAAAATTACAACCTGAAAATACATAAAATAAGAGTAAACAACTGAACATAAATTTCTATTTACATAGGAAATAGGTAAAAGCAAACATGCAATATAATAGGGAGATCTAAAGATACATGGAATGCAAAAATGCTTCACATCATGTAAATCTATGATCTCCATGAGATACGATACATTGCCTACTTGAACCAGAATAATCTTTTCACAAAACTGTACCAACCATGAGTCTCTCTTCAATAGAAAGCCAAAGTAATGTTTTGAAGGGAAGTAACTTGCACCTGTGGTAGTGGTAGAACTGCAAGAATGTCAATCAAGAAGTAAGTGGATAAGTATCTCTTTGCTATCTCCCAAGCATCTTCAATTAAAACACCTCTTCCAAATACACGTGACGAAGGAGCAATGAAACCAGTTCGAAATTGAAGGGCAATGTGAAGAAAGTAAAATATATCAGTAAAAGAACGCAAAACACTAGCTGTCACCTCCAACGTTCTGCTTAACCCCAGGCATTTGTTGTAGTTATCAATCACTGGAATATAAAGGAACAACGGATCCAAGGAGATAGCAATTACACAGGATAATACAAATATTTTGTTCCACTTTTGAAGAAAAGGTCCTTGAGGATCAAGAATGTTCTTTTTGGATCCCAAGCTTTCTTCCACAAAACCACTTAAACTAGATTTTACAGCTTGTATTATGCCTTTGGCCCTCCATTTACCAGATTCCAAACTACTATGTAATTCGTTGGAAGCTATTACAACTTTACTTCGGTGGACTCCACCTTTAGCATGAAGATTTTCCTCAGAGCTTCTCTTTGATTTCCAATCCTGAAACCTGCAAGGCGACGCAAAAAACATGTCAGCAAATTGGTGCAGTTATATAACATCTATACATATACAAAACGAAAAAAAGAGAATAGTCCATGCTAAAATTTACTTCGTTAAGCTTTTTCATAAATATCAAAGTTACCCATTTAAGTAAACAAACATAAATGTGCTTGGACTTCCCTCTTAATTTTCTGTTCTCATCCAATTTCAAATAGGTAAGGCTGTGTAGGCTTTCTGTTGTTTCCCTCCAGGTCTAGAATTAGTCTATTTTCCACTCGAGGCCTGAAAGCATCCTCACATAATACTCGATGACTGAAAGCCTCCTCACATAACACTGGAGGCCTGATAGCCTCCTCACATAACAATAGAAAAATAGCAAAAATCTCGAAATTAGCAAAACCGAGCCCCAGTCCCACTTCTCAAATTCAAGAAAATTTTATATCAACGGATTCCTTATATCGCCACGAGTCTAACCATACGAAAGTTATCCAATTCCGATACTATTTGGTCCTTCAAATCATCATTTTAAATTTTTGAAAGATTTCACAATTTTCTTTCCAAATTCCATCCCAAACCACGAATTAAATGATGAATTCAATGATAGATTTATGTACTCTACACAAATCTAAGTTAGAATCACTTTCCCCGATGAATTCTTTGAAAGACCTTCAAAAAATCGCAAAAATCCGAGCTCTCTAGGTCAAAATATCAAATAAAACCCAAAACCCCATATTTATATAGTAACCCCCCAGATTTCCATCTCCGAGGCCGCACAAAATCAACCATGGCTGCGCAAAAACCAGCGCAGTCTGCACCAAAATGACCGCGGCCGCACAAGTGTTTCTCTGAAATGACATGATTTAGTACTTTAGACATAACTTTCACTACAGATGTCCAAATGCCTATTATAATATTTGTTTGGAAACTAGATTCAAAGAGCTACAACTTTCGTTTTTGAATCATCTCAAAACTCTTTGTTTATCAAAAGATATGAGCTTCCTAAGTCAGATCAGTGGCCCAGCTCCTCCAGCGCGGACCGCGGAAGCACGACCGCGCCCACGGAGCCTCCCACCGCGGCCAACGCAGTTACGACCGCAGACCGCGATCGTGGGTTTAGAGATTTGACCCTCCAAAACTCCAATAGCTATATTTTATCCTAAAGAGACCCCGGGACCTATCCGAAACTTACACGAGGCTCTTGGGACCTCAACCAAATATACCAACATAATGCATAACATCATTCAAGCTTGTTCCAATCATCAAAATATCTCAAACAACATCAAATTACTCAAGACTCATCGAATTCAAGCCTAAGTTCTTCTAAAACTTCCGAAACACGCATTCGATCAAAAACCAACCAAATGACCTCCGAATGACCTGAAATTTTGCACACATATTCCAAATCACATATAACGAAGCTACAACAACTCTCGGAATGGAATTCTGATCCTCGGATCAAAATCTCACCTATCAACCGGAAATCGCCAAAATACTAACTTCGTCAATTCAAGCCTAGTTCTACTTCGGACCTTTAAAATAAATTCCGATGACGCTCCAAAGTCACAAGCCATCCCCCGAAGCTAACCGAATCATTGAAAATCAAACCCAAACCCTCTAACTCATAAGTCCACATCTGATTGACTTTTCCAAAGCAAACCTTCCTTTAAGAGACTAAGTGTCTCATTTCCTACCAAAACCTCTCCGGACCAACTCGACCACATAAGATACGAATAATGGCATAAAGAAGCTAAAAATGGGAAAAACGAAGCGGTAACTCACGTGACAACGGGTCGGGTCGTCACATCGTCTCCAACTTAAACAAATGCTCGTCCTCGAGCATACCCAGAGTTAGAAGCCAACCAATAGCTGAATAACTTTACCATGCATATACCCGGGGGTGATCCTCCGTCACCCTATCTCACATAGGTCCAATTACACATTGTCACTGCAAGTCCATAATCCATTCTAGCCCATAAACCTTAGAACCACATTTCCATTTTTCGAAATCGTACACAAGTCCAGAACCTCCCATCTATATGCAGAACAAGTCCGAACCAACTGTAATAATGCATAACTGCAACCTCAGGTGCAATTACCTGATATTCCACATAACTCAAACACGTGTAGCGATAACTGTCATTAACAGAAGTTGCACACAAGGCCTGAATTCCGGTAGAAAACCTCTTAACAACTAAAGTTTCTTTCCAATACTTTTACATATACTGCAACTGATAACTAAAACACGCAGTAAGCCATCACCATTTCTCAGATCAACCTTTCATGAAACCACTTCTCTTTTGGCAAATACTCACATCAAATTTCTGAGCCGAAGCTCGATATTATCCCTCCAACATACTGAAATCAAATCTGCTCGTACTCATTAAAGATCCCAACGATCTCATCTAATCAACACACTACTCTGGTGACATTACATTAATAGGGGACTAAGGTCACAACTTGCACTACCCGCGCACCAATAAGCAACAATACAAACATGCTCACATCAAGAAACTGACTCAAATGGAAGAGTAATACCGCAAGAGCACCAATATCATCACATCACACGGCTGAGAACTCATCTCACACCATAGAAATAGAACCCACAAATTTGACCCGCAAGGTCATATTTCCACACAGCTTTGCGGCAACGCGTGATCCTATCCAAACACTGCTCCACATGAAATACCTCAAGTCACTATGCTCGAAATCGACAACCACGCTCAATTGATGTCTGGAACCAAAGCAAATCATTACACCCACGGTGAAACAAATAACATACACTACGCAAACCTGATAGGACATAACTGGTACGTCCTTCTTTTTTTCCGAGCAACACTCAGTTACTTTTCCCTGCTTGAATTCTACTAAGAGATCTCAATCGAATCGCAAAATATGTGCCTATAACCAACAAATCATAGCGTCCCGCAACACAGAAAGATGACTTATAAGCCTTTCCAGATTACTATAAGCTCAATAACAATTAAATCAGCATATCCCTCAATAATACAATTCGGGGCCAACCAAGTCGACTCAGGCTACAACAAGCATCCATATTGGCTTGCCAACAAAATCATTATCAAGGAAACCTAAAGCTGCTCCTTCCACTCCTACAAACCCGTCAGTGCCATACGAGACGGTGCCCGACATCAAATCAATACTGAAATAAACGACCTTGCCCGACGACATGTCCGTCCATAGAAACACATCCGAAATGTCCCTCAACGCCGGGACCGAATCAACATCAGGGCCTCAACGCTAACACTCATCACAAGGGCCCAAGTAAGAAAGACATTCCTTCCCAATCGTCTGATGGGTCTTCGAAATATAAAACCACTTTACCAAGAAATACTCTGACGCACCTCGCCACTCAACCCGTGGCATTTCCGGCATAACCTGTAGCGCAATAGTCCAGAATAATCTAACACAAAGACAACCACTCTAACCCCAATATCATATCCAATCTCAAACATACCAAGCAATAAAAGATCCACTCGGGTTTTCAAATCCCAATAGTCGCCAAACAGTGCCGATGTACACGATCTACCACCACAACATAGACTAAAAATGAGAACTTCCGATCTCCATCTCCATGTAGCACACAAATCACTATACCTAATCTCAAATCCCACTGTCCGAATACATATCACACCTCAGGTGCCCAATCATTCCACGAACGATATTATGAAATTCCCTTGTGCCCTCAAGCAACTTAGATATCAACAGTCGATCTAACAAGAAAGCATCGCAGTACTACCGAAGTCCTATCAACTTAATCACATTGCCCTTTTTCTGAAACATATACCCTCATAAAATCACTATGATTAACAATACCATTTTCTTAATCATCTGAAGATCATTCACTCTAATCACCTGAAGTTCGTTTCTCTAATCACGTACAACCGCCCGTGCTGCCTAAGAATTTCATGACTTCCCATTCGGAACTGAACCGAAACCTTACACATGTAAATCCAATCCTCCACAATAGATCGCATATACCACGCTATCCTAGGATAACATGAGAAATGCATCTCTCTTTTGAGCCACGAACACTAATGTACTCAACTAGTCAAGGACTTCCATTGATCCCATCTAAAAGAATCATTACACATCCCATGCCTCTCATATTCGTAGAAAATACATCTCTCCAACCACGGTAGAAATCATCAAAGACTCTCCTAATTCCGTTTGCACAAATTAAACTACCAGGATTGAATCCTCCTAACCGGACCAAGCTAAGCAAGCCATCAAAACCCAAGAGCATTGCTGGAAAATACCTACAAGAACCCATTACCTCGAGCACATATAAAGAATCAATCATATCCCTACCATATCGATTCAGTCTACTATCAAGCTATTCCATCTATCTAATTTCCCTTCTGATTCATTTTCACTGGATACTTCCTTTTGCTGTAGCACCACCATTCCTCAACCCAGGCTCACTACACGAGACCTAAGCATAAGACTACACTATCTAAGACCCATAAGCCACTGAATACCCTCTCACGTATTACAGAAACATCACGCTCGGGAATACTTTAATATGAAGAACTGCGTGCGAATCCGAATTCGTTACCTTTACTTTCCTGATGCTGATACGTAGAACCCCATAATTAACATAGAAATACCACAAGTCTGAACCTCTTCAAATGAAAACACAGTTTCTAACCAAACATGCAACTTTAAAACACCAGATTGTTTCCTGTAGAATCTCTAACACGTTAGAGCCATTCTCGAGAGTTATTCACTCTTCTTCAAACTGCAATTTACCTGGCCTTACGAACAGAACCACCCGTGCCTCATTAGCACTCTAACACTACTGGATATGACACCATCCCAATACAAACAAAAATCTTCTTGCTCTATGCACCGAGCATTCTTCACCAATAATAACTTAAGACATCCTGTGATTCTCGCACATCTACGAAGCACCATATAACCTTTATCAAACTTTTCCTTCACTCGAGCCATCCTTGGCTCAACTTTTGCAACAAGAACTGATTCGCCATCATGTCTTAAACCGGAACCAAGATAGCACATAACCGCGTAATCAACTAATCAATAGCAACCTCCCCAACTTGGCTCGAAGCCATAGATCAAAATGCATAATAACTCATAATGCATATACTCTATTGTTTCCTTAATGCCATAGTGATATTAAACCCAATCCTTCATAAGTTTTGTGGGAACACAAATTATCTAGAATTTTTAACTTTTCTGCAATCTCGCATTCACTCACACAACAGTTAATCCCGCTCTCTAGGCGATCCAATCTAGATTTCAACACATTTTCTTCACTTGTAAATGAGATCTTCTAACATACACATAAGGACACACCACTTTAGAACACTCCATAGGAGATAACCCACATGTTTCTCCTCAATATAACATTTTCTGTATACCTTCCACTGTCATAGAAATTACATAGTTACTCATTCTTCCTGAGTCTGAACTCATACAGCAACATGAAATTCACTCCCAACTAGGAGACATGAAAAGATTCTTCACGTGCCCATAACTCTAGGCTACACATCCCGTCACAACGGAAATCAGGACTCATTAGTTCATCTATCATCCAACAGACCTCCCTCGTCACTTCCAAGTCACATAAATACATTTCGCAGTACTAACATACTCATCACGTAGCTAACCAGCCGTCACTCCCACTAACAGGGACAACACCGAACATATAAGTTCAAAACACTTGCTCACACAATCAGCACCTCGGTGCTCAAGCCATAGGCAAATATTCGGCCTATAGTCCTCCGGACTTGCCCAACATAAACTCACAGAGATTACATCACGCCTCTTGATCAGAGAATCACAAGTCATCAAGGCACATCTGATACTGAGCGCTCATGCGCGCATACAAACGCGTGGAAGGAATTTTAAGAGTTTCTTTTCAAGCCGAATCAAGGACGAACGATAAGAATTCAAGAATGTGAAGTTTTCCTAATGGTTCTGCAGCCTCTCGAGGATAAATACAGACGTCTCCATACCGATCCGCGAGACTCTACTAAACCTGCTCATGACTCGTGAGACCTAGTAACCTAGGCTTTGACACCAACTCGTCACGATGCCAAACCGGCCCGGTCGTGATGGCGCCTCTCGTGAAGACGAGGCCAGCCAACTAAACCAACTCGTCTTTTCAAAATAGATTAGACATGAATTAATTTCTCATATATGATTGAATAATATTAATTAGCGGTAATTAAACCCAACACAACCCTAATCGGGGTGTCACAAGTCACAAGCATCTATCAGAATGTAAATCCACTACAAGGCCTATATATGTATACAAAACCGAAATAATGAACAAGAGGGAAACATGGTGCTGCGAACGCTGACAGTTACCTCCTTAACTCATATAACTCTACCTGCGATCGGCCCAAAGCCCGCTACAGGGTGAATAGATACCTACATCTGCACACAAGGTGCAGGAAGTAAAGTGAGTACTCCAACTCAGTGAGCAATAATACTAAATAATAACCGAAGGTAAGAAAACACATAACAGCACAATGCAATTCTATATCAGGTAGTTAAACTCTTAAAGCAGCAAAATCAGTAAAGAGTCAAATGAAACCTCATTTTTTTAAAGATCTATAAATAAGGTAAAATCACAAATAGGTAGTAGATAGTAAAATTGCCCATCGGGCCCAGTATCAACCGCTCTGTACAGTAACAGACCCTCTGGCTCAATCTCAGTCACTCAGCATAGTATCAACCCCTCGGGTTCACTCTCATATCACATGGGTACCCGCGTTCACTGTGGGTGTGCAGATTCTGGAGGATCCCTTTACGGCGCAAGCGCTATATCAACATAAGGCCTGAAATCCTTCTCACATCACACTCGAGGCCAAAAAGCCCCCTCACAAAACAGTCGAGGCCCGAAAGCCTCCTCACATAACACTTGAGGCTTGAAATACTCGAGGCCTGAAAGCCTCCTCACAGAACAGTCGAGGCCTGAAAGCCTCCTCACATAACACTCGAGGCCTGAAAGACTCCTCACATAGCAATAAAAGAATAGCAAAAATCTCAAAATCAGCAAAACACGAGCCCCAGGCTCACCTCTCGAATTCCAAAAAATTTTACATCAACAAATTCCTTATCTCCTCGCGAGTCTAACCATATGAAAATTATCCAATTCCGACACCATTTGGTCCTTCAAACCATCATTTTACATTTTTAAAAGGTTCCACAATTTTCTTCCCTAATTCCATCCCAAATCACGAATTAAATGATGAATTCAATGATAGATTCATGTACTCTAGCCAAATCTAAGTTAGAATCACTTACCCCGATGAATTCCTTGAAAAATCTTTGAAAAATAGCCAAAATCTGTGCTCTCTAGGTCAAAATATCAAATAAAATCCAAAACCCCGTATTTATATAGTAACCCTCAGATTTACATCTCCGCGGCCGCACAAAATCGACTGCGGCCACGCAAAAACTAGCGCGGTCTGCGCCAAAATGACCGCTGCCGCATAAGTATTTCTCTGAAGTGACAAGATTTAGTACTTGGCCATAGCTTACGCTACAGATTTCCAAATGCCTATTATAATATGTTCCTTGAAACTACATTCAAAGAGCTATAACTTTCATTTTTGAATCATCTCAAAATTCCGTATGTATCAAAAGATATGAGCTTCCGAAGTCAGATCAGTGGCCCAGCTCCTCCACCGCGGACCGCATAAGCACGACCGCGCCCGCAGAGCCTCCTAGTGCAGCCAGCGCAAATATGACCACGAACCACGGTCGTGGGCTCAGATATTTGACCCTCCAGACCTCCAACAACTATATTTTATCCTAAAGACACCTAAAACCTATCTGGAACTCACCCGAGGCCCTTGGGACCTTAACCAAACATACCAACATAATCTATAACATCATTCAAACTTGTTCCAATCATCAAAACGCCTCAAACAACATTTCGCATTCAAGCCTAAGTTCTTTCAAAACTTCCGAAACATGCAGTCGATCAAAACCCCAACCGAATCACCTCCGAATGACCTGAAAATTTGCACGTATATCCTATATCACATAACGAAGGTACAACAACTCTTGAAATTCCATTCTGATCCCCGGATCAAAATCTCACCTATCAACCGGAATTCGTCAAAATACTAACTTCGTCAATTGAAGCCTAATTCTACTCCGGACCTTCAAAATAAATTTCGATCGCGTTCCTAAGTCACATGTCATCCCCCAAAGCTAACTGAATCACCGAAAATCACATCTGAACCCTCTAACTCATAATTCTACATCCGGTTGACTTTTTCAAACCAAACCTTCCTTAAAGAGACTAAGTGTCTCATTTTCTACCAAGACCTCTCCGGACCAACTCGACCACATAAGATACGAATAATGAAGCATAAAGAAGCTAAAAATGGTAAAAAACTAAGCGGTAACTAACATGACGACCGCTCGGGTCGTCTCATCCTTATTTTTTCCGAAATTTACCAAAAAATAAGTGTGTATATATATATATATATATATATATATATATATATATATATATATATATATATATATATACACGCACACACAATTGTACATTGGAATGCAATATAAATACATTATTATATGTTCATATATAAATAATTATACACACTTATATACATATTTATACAATATATATAATATATATGTATGAGTATACAACATATGCACTAAATGTACATAAATTCAACGTGCATATTTTATATTAGAAAAAAACTTTCCAACCATCATTAAACCGTTATTTCAACAAAATATTTACCATACAAAAGAAAGTGTCAAACTTTCATGAAGACCTCTTATACAATAATAATGTATATAGACCCTTATACACTGAAAAAATATAATTATATATCATTATGCACAAATCTACACACTTATATCTATTTTATACATAATTATATAATATTTGTATCAGTGTGTATAAACACCATTTACACGGTATATGCACTGAAAAATACCTTATGTCCATCACTACACGTAAAAAAGAAGAAGAACTAATCAACTCAAGATAGGTCTAGATGAATCCCGAATCTTAAATTTTGTCTCACACGATCAATAATACTATTATTAGTCAATACCCATATGGATTGAAGCACCAATTCACAATGAAAACTTTTAGATCTGAAAACTTTAGCTTCGTCAGTGGCAGAATTATGATTTTTGGGACTTATATTTCAATACCAAATGCTCACAATAAGAGACTCGGAGAATTATTAATCAAAATTACTTAAATCATTAATGGGTCAAATATTTTCTTGCTCAATCCTTCCAAACGAACAACTGACTTCATATTCTTCAGCTTACTATAGACTTTCTTCTTTTTGCATTAGGAAAGTTTGAGAGAATTAAAAAAATTTAAGGAAAATTAGATCTGGAAATTAGATAGGAGAAAAGATAGGATGAAAGATAGATTTAAAAATTATAAAAGATAGAAGATGAATATGGGAGATAGATAAAAAAAATATAGGATAGAAGATGATGGTCTGTGGAGAATGAAAAGGCACATCGAGAGAGAGAGCATTTTGGGCGTGTAGGGAAAAGGAGAACTAGGTTAGTGATTGAATTCTTTCCTTCAAATTATATACAAACTGGGCTATAACGGGTAAATTCTAAAAACATGGGCCATTTTTTATTATAGTGTGAAGTCATGTGTATTTTCTTGTAATTCTTTCTTGGATTTTCCTCGTTTCTTCTTTATTTCGGGTGTCCTTTTGTTTGAAATCCAGATATGTACTATTAATACTCAAATGGAGTAATACTTACAAGTAACTATATGTATTAGGCATAAATTGGTGGAGTAATTTTCTAACTATGATAAATAATTGGTTATTGTTTGCAAGAAATTTTCTTAGAGCAGAAACTTAAATTCAGTCACAGTATAAATATGAATGAATATAATTAGATTGATAAATAATTGTGGGTACAATTATGTTTCTCCCGATTCTTCTCTCCTGATTATCTCTATGATGTATTTGATTTCCACCTTCTTGAATTGTTTGATTGTCAAGAAATATCCGACCATATTTTAATCTCTTTGTGAATATCCCCAAGAGCTTATGATGCGAGGTTGGAAATTACAGCTACTCTGGGTTGTACGAAGAGCTTGCACAGTAGTACATACGGGTTAAGTTAGTTAAAAGAGTCTTTTAGCTGAAGTTTTGAGTATGAGAAATTGAGTCCTATATTAATTTAAGTATAAGTTTTGGTAAAGACATATTGACTCCGTTACTTGTCAATTCTAGGCTCTTGGGGTCCACTAGAGTTAGTTAAACTCTATTGTCTTTTAGCTAGTAGTTGAGACATATATACTCAGTAATTCGATGCTGAAATCATCAAGGAAAATGTTTCCATTTTAATTTCTTCTTCTCTCTCTTAGATAGTTGTAGATTTAGCTCTAAAACGTAGCTGCCTCATCAATGGTATCAAAGCATCCTTCCGGCTTTGTGGGAGAAGGTCGACTGAAATGAACGAGGTGATGAATCTGTTGTAGAAAATGTCTACAAACATGTCCAGTTTTTTAGCTAGACAAAACAAACTGGAGGCTAACTATGACCAGAGTTTCAGAGGTCAAGAAGAAGCTCTGAGCGAGATAAGGGATGTGCTCAATAAGCTTATCCATGGAGATAAGAGGTCAGAAAGAGATAAGAACGTGAGTTGCACTGGAGAGGAGCTGTACTCCCCAAATGATAATCCATTTGATTTTGGTGAGTTAGCTACTCTCTTTACTACTGTGTTAACATTCCTATGGGAATAAATGGGGGTTTAGTGCCGATTGTGCTATCCCCTGTTAATGAACAGGTACAAACATCCTTATATTTGCAATAAGTTGGCCCTAGCCATCCTAACTAGCTCCTCTAACTCAAAGATCTATGACACCAACCCAACCCTCTCAATCGTTTGTGAGCCACCCTATACCATTCCCTACTCAAAGTAGTCAGCCGAATCATTCATCCTTCATGAGAACTAGCCAAACATCTCCACAACCCTTTATTGGTCCACCTTATCTTAGCAGACCTGCCTACCTATATCGAAACCATCACCAAGGATGTGTTAACTACCACCAAATACCACCCCATTTCCACTCTCAACAGACACATTATCCATCAGCCTATAACTCTCGTAATACTCATATTCCTCCTTCTCTATACCATCAACTTCCCTATGTACCACAACCACCAATAACTCTACATTACCAGAATACACATGTAGCAAACACTCATCAACTAAACCATTGTAACTAAAATGTCCCTTTGCCTAGGATTCCATTCACTAAATACTCCAAAGGTGAATTTCCCAAATTTGATGGGGAAGACCTAAGGACCTAGTTTTATAAGGTAGACCAGTTCTTTGCTGATGAAGAAGTCACAATACAGTAAAGAATGAAACTAGTGCCCCTACACATTGAAAGGGATGCATTACAATGGCATTTGGGGGGAAGTTGCCATTGCCTAGCTGGGAAGAATACATTTGGGCTCTATGTGACAGTTTTGAGGCTGAATATTCAGACCCCACGATAGAAATTATGAACATTAAACACACTGAGTCAGTCAAGGATTACAATAAGGCTTTTGTGGGGGGTAATGACTAGGTTAGACATATCAATGGAGCATGTTATCAACATATTTTTGCATAACCTTAAGCCCGAATTAAGTAATGCAGTCAAGGTGGGGAACCCATGTACCTTGGTCCAAACATATTATCTAGGTAGACTTCATGAGGCTAGTTTTGCTACCCAAAGTAAGGCCATAAAGGCCTCATCAAATAGGGAATTCTTGGAATAGGAACCAAGGTACATGCATTCAGTCAAGGAACAATGCAAATTTACCTAGGAAGCCTACTACAGCTAAGTTTGAGAACACCAAGAGGAGAAGACTCACTCCTGCAGAAATAAAAGGAAACAAAGCCCAAGGTTTGTGTTTCTTTTGTGATGAGATGTATGTGGTAGGACACAAAAGTCAAGCTAAAAGGCAGATTTTCTCAATATAAGTGGAGGAGTGTGGAATCATAGAATAATAATAATAATAATAATAATAAGAAGAGGTACAGTAGGAAAAGAGGAAGAAGAAGAAGCAATAGAGGTAGAGGCTTTGGAGAACGGTGCCATATCATTGTAGGCTTTGAATGGGAAAACTTAGAGATATTCATAGATTGTGGATCAACACACAATTTTATAGATGAATACACAGCTAAAAGGCTAGGGTGCAAAATTAGCAAAATCGAACCTCAGTTGGTACAAGTGGCAGATGGAAGGGAAGTGCCTACATATGGTATGTGTAAAGGGTTCTAATGGTTGATACAGGGAACTTTGTTTCAAGATGATTTCCTAGTGTTTTCCATTGGAAAAAATGATGTAATCCTTGGCATTCGGTGGCTATATCCTTTAATGACATCAAGTTCAACTTCTAGAAATTGTTGATGAAATTTGAGTACCAAGGCAAGTTGCTGACCTTGAGAGGAATACAACCTAAGTTCAAGATTGTGAAAGCCAAGTCCCTGGAGAAAAGGGTAGTGGGAGGATATCAAATCTTCATGGTAAATGTGCAGGCAACAGAAACTAAAGGCGCAGAGTCGGAAAAGGATCAGTTAGAATAACAACTTACAGAAGTTAGAAGAGTTCTTGAGAAGTATGTAGAGGTGTTTTGAGAACCAACTTAGTTGCCACATTCAAGGGGTGTTTTTGATCACCATATTCCACTATTGGAAGCCACCTCACCCATGAATTCAAGGCCCTACATGTACTCTATTATAACTAGGGATTCTAGTCTATTTTATGCTTTTTTTTCCTTAGGTTTTGGATTAAAAGTGTGCACAAGTATTCCCAAAAACTAACTTATTATGTTTGTTTGTAGTGTTTGATGAAAAAGAGACAAGAAAATCATAACCAACTCATGAAGGAGTGAAACATGCACAAGTTCAAAGCTGAGTCAAAAGGCGCTGACATCAAAGAAATAGAAGCGGGCGCGGAGGGTCCACCGCTGAGGTGATTTTAACTACGCTCTCAACATTAGTAAGGTTCAGAGCGTCAATTTTGAGCTTAATTCTCCCCGCTGCTGCGATGAAATTGCACGGAAGCGGTATCATCTGATGCGGCCACGGTCCAATTCTCACACTCAGCAGAATTAAGAATCAGAGGACTATAGTTTGGAGCTCAAATTGAAAGTCGCGGTCCGCGAACATATTTTACGGCCCGATTGAAGGAGCGCTGAACCGGGTGATTCTTTGCTCCCAACAGACTCAAGTTCAAATCCAACTCAAAAGAAAAAATCGCGGTCCACGCTTGCTTTTGCGCTACCGCAGAAGTCCTAGCGGTGAGGCAACCTATTTTTTGCTATCAGCGGAATCTCTATAGGGGCACTTTTGTCCGAAAACTTTAGCTGTGTATAAATAGTTCTTTTTCAAATTTTTAGGGTATATGTTGTTTTGGGGAGAACATGAACAACCGCTTTTTGCTCTTTTTAGTAATTTTAGAGCTTTGTTAACCATTAATCTTACATTCTAGTCTTGTAATTACTTCTTATGGTTATATTTCATCTCAATCTTTGATTTCTTTCTTGATTATGAGTAGCTAAACCCATTAGCTAGGGTTGTGACCCAACATTAGTGAGGGTATTTAATGAGTCTTTAATTTTAGGGCTTAAATGTTTATGGATTAATGGTATTTAGCTTGATTAATGCTTTAATTATTAAATTAGTGGTTGCAAACATTGATTTGTGCCTTTTTTACTTAGGATCTTCTTGAGAAAGAGAGATTAAGTCTAGAAAATTTAGGCTAACAAGGAATTGGGGTGCATTCAAGAGATTGATAGCTCTAACTAAAGGGTTAAACCTAAAGATAGTAATATCCTACTTGAGCCAATTTTGCTTGCATTGTTTGAATACCCAACTGGATTTGACAACGTTATTAAGTCAAAGTCAGTGAAACTACCGAGAGGTATGGAGTGAGTAATTATGTGCAATGATTCTATCATGATCCTAATTATAACAAGTTTGCCTTAAGTTTTAGACCCTGTTAGATACTTACCTACGCGTAAGTCACTTCCCTAGTGCCTCTTTCCAATTGAGAAAATCCTTACAAAAATATCATACTTAGACTAATTTCATTCTTCATTTGTGTTAAAAGTAGAATAGTAACCAAAAAAGAATGAATAGAAGTGCAATTGAGAACATCGCACTTAGCTAGATTAGATAGAAATCCAATTCCAAACCAATATTAGCTCTCTGTGGAAATCGATCCCGACCACTCGGGTAAAAGCTACATCAACCACTATTGCCATTCTATAGTGGTATAGGGTTGGAATTGATCACTTTTTAGCGCTTTTGCCGAGGATCTAAACGTTTTTGGCTATCTATCTGACTAGTTTTGTGTCTTGTTTTTCTTTCCGTCTATTTCACTAACTTGTATGAGTCAATTGATTCAGGTACAAAATGGCAAATAAAGATCCTCTCGGAAATATTCTCCCGAGGGAGGAGGTAGATGATATTGGTTAAGATGAGGTGCCTCTAGTACCTCAAGGTCAAAGAAGAGGCCGCTAGGCCATTGACACCATTCTAGAACCTCCCCCGGCTCCTCCATTAGTTTTTCCTCGGGTGCTTCCAATGGAGGGTTATGCAAGTGCAAATGTCCCACCCTGGATCCGGGCGGGCAATTTTCAAATTACGAATGTGATGTTGACTTTATTGCAGTAGTGATGGTACTTCGCCGATGCTCCTCATCAGAATGCATATAAACATCTTAAACACTTTGTGGATACCTGTTGGGGAAGCAAATAGACAAATATGTAGGAGGATGCATTGAGATTGAGATTGTTTTTCACTTAGAGGGAAAGCTTTGGATTAGGTCGAAAGACTTCCCAACCATTCCAACACTATGTGGGATGAGTTGGCGTACAAGTTTATAACTAAGTTTTTCTCGCGGAGCATATGGAGATTTTAAGAGATGAGATCTTAGCCTTCAAACAGGAACTAATGAACCACTTCACAAGATATGTGAGAGGTATCAGGAAATAGTGAAAGAATATCCGAACAATGACATGATCAGAGCAATTATCTAGCAAACATTCTATCGTGGCATTACGACGACCAATCAGTGTGTAGTGAACCAACTAGTGGGGTGAAATTTTATGAACACACCTTATGCTGAGGCGTGTGAGATATTAGATGAGATGACATATACTTTCTCAGCTTGGAAAAGTCGAGCTAATGTGCCATAGGGCGATCCCACTTTCATTCGCCTGCACAAACATCTCCACAACAATGGCCAGGGAATAACAAAGTTAACTACAACAATGAACCAGTTGGCAAAAGCTCAACTGCAGCATGTTCAAGCACCGAGACAAGTAAATGCTATAGAAGGTGTAAACATGTTGGTCAACAAAAGGAGACCAGGCGGTCAACAAAGTTAAGGAAATACATATCAATATGAGCAGGGTAGTATAGGTCTCAACCAAGATTATGGGTATGATGAACAAAGTGAAGAAGTCCATTACGTGAACAATTACCAAGAACAAAGAGGCAATGCTCCCAACCAACAAAAATAGTGGATATCCCAAGAAAATTGGGGAAATCAAAACCAACAGGGAAATAGAAACTGGGGGAACAACAATCAGAATTGGGGCAACTATAACAACCATGGCAACTGGAGTTGCAACAACAATAATTGGGGAGGAAATAACAACCAAGGGTGTTAGAATAATGGCAATCAAGGGAATTAGAGGCAAGACTCTCAAAGACCTCTGATGTATCAACAACCAAACAACTGGCCTCCATTTTCGTCCCACGGTCCTAGCTCATCAAACAATGAGATGGGCAGGATCTAGATGATGTTTGAACAAATGATGAAAAAGAGTGCCGACTCGGATGCCCAATTGGCATTCCGTAATACTTCAATCCGAAACTTGGAGCTTCAACTTGGATAAATTTTACAATCTTTGAATACTCGTCCTAAGAGGGCTCTACCTAGTGATACGGTAGTAAACCCGAAGGGTGTGAACAATACCGGGCATGCAATGGTGGTGATCACAAGAAGCGGTAGAGGTGGTGAAGTGAATACCTCCAAACAAAAGGAAGTTGTGAGTGATGAGTTTGAAGTTCAAGATGATGATGTTCCTATAGTTGATGAACATGTGAGTGAAGAGAACTGAATGCTGAAGTGAGAATTGATATTCATGATAATGAGGTGGAGACTCAAAATCACATGAACCCGTCTAGGGAACACGTAATAGACATACAGAAAATGGTAGTGCCCAAGGCTAAGGCTCCCTTGCCAAGGTCTCCTCCACCTTATCCTCAAAGACTTGCGAATCAAAAGAATGAAAACTAATTCAAGAAGTTTATTGAGATGATGAAAAGCTTGTCGATCAATATTCCTTTGGTGGAAAGCTCAGAACAAATGCCGGGTTACGCCAAGTTTATGAAAGACTTGGTGACTAAAAAGAGATCTAAGGATTGTGAGACCATCAAGTATGTGCAATTGTGCAATTGCTCCAAAGCCTGAAGATCCTGGTGCTGTCACCATTCGATATACCATTGAGAATGCGAATTCTGCAAAGGCATTGTGTGATTTGGGAGCAACCATCAATTTGATGCCTTACTCTATGTTCAAAACCTTGGGTATTGGTCAACCGAGAGCTACTTCAATGAGATTGCAAATGGCCGATAGAACAATAAAGAGTTTACTTGGTGTTATTGATGATGTTCTTTGTCACGACCCACTTTCTAAACAAGCCGGGACCGACACTTGATCATTAAACATGACCGAGCAAACCATCTCTTCTTATCAAATCTATTATATAACTCCAAACATTATATGCAACAAGGCAATACTCTAACCAAATAATTTTGATTAATTTAAACATTTAAATAAATCAACTCCAAAACTTTATTCATAGTAACCAATGAAATACTGCTAAGTTATTATTAAAAACATCTGAATCTTAACCTAATGACTATGTCTATGAAGTCTCGACTGATAAACTAACGCACTGCTCAGGACATAAGATTTTCTGACAAGCTCTCTAAGTAACAAAGAAATAACTAAATAAAGATGACTCTAAGGAATACTCCATGAACAAAAGAGGAGCTCACCAATAGCACTAAAAGAAAAGGAAGCCCTAACTCATAGCATGCTCGCCTGCAAATCCGGTTCCTACGTCATACCGCAGACCAATGTAGGTTCTCAAAAGAGAACGTCAATATCATCCATTGTTGTTAGTGAGTCTCAACAACAGGGCCGAAACTTTAATAACATATACATTTTGAGCAAAGGTTCTAAATGCATATAAAACATAAAGCTTATATGAATAATTCTAAAAAATTGCATATTAACAGTTTATGAATATTCTAAAAGAAGTTCTTTTCTTTTTCTTTCTTATAAAAAAAATACTTCACTTTATACTTTCGGATTTTCAACTGTCCTGACTTAATTCTATGTCAGTCACCGTGTGATCGGCACGGGTTTGATCCCAACCTGATCGAATAGGCCCAATCCACATAGTGCCACTCGCTTCATGGTTCTCAGCGCTCATGTATCATACGTTAGCATGGATAAATAAATTCTCAGCAATGAGACCCTCGGCTCGTGTGCTCCCTACTTTAGCACAAGTATTATTAGGAAGCCTACGCCTTCATCAGGACCCTAGGCCTGGACAATGACCCCTTCTTAGAATAAATGATACTCTCAAAAAACTTTTTTTCTTTCTAAAACTTCTTCTTGTGACTTTTCAAGTCTAAATCCTTTGGGACATACTATACATACTCATAATATTATCCTTAAATATAATGCATGACATAAGAATGAAATAAACATCCAAAAGTATTTTTATAGAATCTTGCTTCTCCATAAATTTCCCACATGAAAATCGCATATAAGAATAATACAAAAATCTAAATATTTAAGCACATATATCAGAATAAAGCAGCTGACTTTAACTAACATAATGCTATGCTAATAGAATGTTATTGCAACTTCTTGGCCAAATTCCAAATAACGAAACAAAAAAATATTAAAAAATCTAAACATATGAATTGGATTCCTCACTATATTTACTCTTACCGTGTTTCTAATACGATAGTACCAGACTAAAAATGCAGATTTTTGAACAAACCTAATGGTAGGAACTTTATTTCTGCTTCATAAGGGAAACGATTTGAAATTGATTGTGAGGCAGAAAACTTTTGAGTTGGAAAAGTAAGATAAGCTATTCACTCTTCAATTAAGTACATATTCATTTTTTAAAGTAATTCATCAAACATCTTGTATGTATAATTTTGTGAGTAAAAACCACTTTGATAAAGGATTGTATTAACTCACCTCAATACTTCTTGAGCAATTACGTAGATCCCAGTCTAATTTATATCCGTCAAATAATTAATTTTACAAACAAGTATATTTTAATTAATTTTAAACTTTTACACCTAAACATGAAATTTATTATTGATATAAAGGAATAAGAGAATTAACTATTCAGTTCTTATCTATTACTACTGTAGGGCAATTGACCATAGAAAATTTTACATAACCGAGTTCAAGAATTAATGATTTGTAAAGAATCATAGAATTTCTTTTTGATTAGACGTGCCTCGCGATTGCTGCGTAAAAGAAGCATTGTGATTTTTTTTGTTTTTGGGTATAAGGCTGCGTTGTCCCTTTTTTGGTGCAAGACTTTGCTTAAAGTCCTGTATTTCAAAGCCCTTTATGGGCTAAGCATGTGCTCCTTTTTTTGTTTTATTTTTCTTTATTTTTGGTTCACTTAACTAATAATTAATTATACCCATTCTTAATAATTAAAAATATTAAAACTGTTAATATTTTCCTAATTGTATATCCAATATATATGCAAGATAAAAATAATAAAATGGTAATAATTTAGTTCTATAGTTAGTGTGTCTCAAAACTTTAATAAATTTGAGAAGTGTTACAATCTTCCCTCCTTAAAAACATTCGTTCTCGAATGTTACTAGGCCATATTTTAAGCTAACACTCATCTCTTAGGTCCTTAAACCTCTTAAATTTTCTTTGCACTCTCATTTTTTCAAGGGACTCAAAATTTTGGCTAACTCCCTAAATTTTCAAAAATTTCGACAGATTTCCCTTGTAATTTGGACTATACAAACAAATATCCTTGTCACAAATACAACAACTACACCAACAACAACCAAATATACCATGATATGCCATTCGTAGGCACCATTCACAGCTCATAAAGTAATTACTCACACTCCGGCAACGAGGTATCATAATAACCAACAAGAATCTAAAGCACAACAACTTTAGCAAAAGTAAATCACTTTAATGAATTAAATATACTCTGGCATAAACTAAATCACTACAACAATTAACTATAATTGTCAAGCCAAACCTAGGTTCTCATACCTTGTTACTCAAATAAATAAGGATACTTCTTCCTTATATCTTCCTCGACCTCCCACGTAGCTTCTTTTGAATCATGACTACTCCATAAAACTTTTACCGATGCTATATCTTTTGTTCTCAAATGTCTTACTTGTCTATCGAAAATTTCTATAGGTACTTCTTAATAAGTCAAACCTTCTTAAATTTCTATGGTATCGACATGTATTATATGCGACTCATCATGAATGTACTTTCTAAGCATAGACACATGAAAGACAAGATGAATATAGGAAAACTCAATGAGTAGAGCTAGCTTATAAGCCACGTTTCCTTTTATTTTCTAGAATTTCATAAGGTCCAATAAATATAGAGCTAAGTTTCCCTTTCTTACCAAACCTCATAACTCCTTTCATTGGTGAAACTTTCAAAAACACCTTATCACCAACCATGAACTCTAACTCACGATGCCTCTTGTCAGAATAAGACTTTTGACGACTCTTAACTGCTTTAAGTCTTTCTCTAATTAGCTGAACTTTCTCCAAGGCCTCACAAACAAACTCTGGACCAATCAATAGTATCTCTGCTAGTTCAAACCAACCCACTAGAGACCTACATCTCCGCCCATACAATGCTTCATAAGGAGCCATACTAATGTTGGCCTGATAGCTGTTATTGTAAGAAAATTCTGTAAGTCGCAAGTAATCATCCTAATTACCTCCAAAATCTATAACACACGCACACAACATATCTTCGAGAGTCTGAATGGTCCTTTCTACCTGGCCATCAGTTTGTGGATGAAAACCGATGCTTAAATTGATCTTGGTACCTAATATTTTCTTATTGGCCTGCCAAAAATGCGCCGTGAACTGAGGACCTCTGTCAAATATGATTAAAACTGGAGACCATTCAATCGGACAATTTCTTTTATGTACAACAGTGCATACTACTCTGCAGAATCTGTCGTCTTCACTGGTAAGAAATGCACGACTTTATCAATCGGTCTACAATAACCCATATTGAATATTGTTTAATGTACATGCGATGTAGACCTACTAAGAAACCCATATTAATCATTTCCCACTTCTACCGTGGTATCTCTATATCTTGAGCTAGGATACCAGGCCTCTAATGCTCGGCTTTGACTTGCTGGAAATTTAAACATTTAGCCACGTTATATGTTACTTATTTCTTCATTCCTTTCCACCGATACAACTATTTCAAATCTAAGTACATTTTGGTAGCACCTGGGTGGATAGAGCACCTCGAAATGTGAGCTTCCTCCATTATGACCTTCCTAAGACCATCTACATCGGGCACACATAACTGAAAGCAGTGATTTCTTTGTTTCAGACTATTTCTTTTTGTTTTTGCTAAGTACATATCTTCATCTTTCTTAGCCTTAAATTGCGTAACAAAGTAGCATTGCTCTAAAGCATAAGCAGTTATATCTCCTTCTTCGGTATCATCCATTCTAATTCCATCATTTTCTAGTTTTGAATTTCACGACCCAAAGATCGTCTTTGTACTACAAGATGGGCCAAGACACCCATTTACTTCCTACTAAGTGCATTTGCTACCATATTAGCTTTTCCCGGGTGATAAAGGATATTGATGTCATAATCTTTAAATAGCTCGATCCACCTTCTCTGTCTCAAATTTAGTTCTGTTTTCTTAAAAATGTTTTAAAGGTTTTGTGATCTGTAAGCACTTCAAAATGCTCTCTATAAAGGTAGTGTCGCCGTATTTTTAGTTCAAACACCACAGCTGCAAGTTCCAAGTCGTGTGTGGGGTAATTCGTTTCATGATTCTTTAACTACCTGGAAGCATAAGAAATAACTTTTCCATTTTGCATAAGAACACAACCGAGACCTACTCTGGAGGCATCAAAATACATTGTGAACCCACCCGAACCTGTCGGCGAAGTTAACACAGGTGCAGTGGTCAACCTCTTCTTTAACTCTTGAAAACTTTGCTCACAAGCATCTGATCATTGGAACTTAACTGCTTTCTGAGTCAATCTAGGTAATGGAGGTGCAAATGAGGAAAAACCCTCCACAAACCTTCTATAGTAGCCAGCTACCCCTAAGAAACTCCTGATTTCGGTTGGCATTGTCGGCCTAGGCCAGTTCTTGACTACTTCTATCTTCTGAGGGTCTACTTTTATTCCTTCACTAGATACCATGTGGTCTACGAATGCTACCGACTGCAACCAGAACTCACATTTTGAATACTTGGCAGAAAGCTTGTTCTCCTTCAAGATACAAGGCTATTCCTTAGGTGTTTTGCATGATCTTCCTTGATCTTAGATTATACCAAAATATCGTCTATAAAAACAATAATAAAGGTATCCAGGAATGGCTTGAAAACTCTATTCATGAGGTCCGTGAATGCAGTTGGAGAATTTGTCAACCTAAAGGACATCACTAGAAATTCATAGTGCCCGTAGCGAGTTTGAAAGGTTGTTTTTAGATATATCCTCTAATCTGATTCTCAACTGATGGTACCTCGACCTCAAGTCTATTTTTGAAAAGTACTTTTCACCCTGAAGTTGATCAAATAAGTCATCAATTCTTGACAGTGGTACTTTTTCTTAATGGTAACTTTATTCAACTGCCAATAGTCGACACACATTCTGAGAGACCCATTTTTCTTTTTGAAAAACAGGACTGGAGCAACCCACGCTTAAACACTCGATCTGATAAAGCCCTTATCAAGAAGGTTTTTCAATTGTTCTCTCAACTCATTAAGTTCTACTAATGCCATCACATAAGGAAGTATAGATATGGGCTGAGTGCCTGACATAAGATCAATGCCAAAGTCTATGATTCTTTTGGGAGGAAGTCGAGGAAGGTCATGTGTGGGGAATTCTCTAACAACTGGCGCTGACTAAAGAGCTAGTGGTTCTGATTCTGGATTAATGATGTGAGCCAAATAGGCGAGACACCCCTTACCGATCATTCATTGTGCCATAAGGTAAGAAATAAATTTACCTACAAGCGATGCTGAACTACCATTCCACTCTAAGACTTCTTCATTTAGAAATTGGAACCTGACTATTTTGGCATGACAATCTAACATGGCATAGCAGGAAGACAACCAATCCATACCCATGATCACATAAAAATCCACCATTTCTAAGTCTATGAGATTGACTTTGGTGTTGCGACCTTCGATTGAAACTATACAACCTCTATAGACTCTGGTGACTTTTACTAACTTGCCAACTGGAGTATATATTAAGAATGGCTCACTAAGTTGTTCAGGCTCTAGCCCGAGGTTAATTGCAAAGTATGGAGTCACATATGAAAACGTTGAACCCGGATTCATTATAACATAAACATTATGTGCCAGACTAAAAGTATACTTGTAATAACTTCTGCAAATGCCTCTACACTGACGATCAAGTGTTGCAAACAAACGGGGTTGTCCCCCTCTTTGAATAACTCGATCTGCACCTCTATTTGTTCCATGCCCGGTCTGATTATGAGAACCATGAGCCTGAGGTGGTGCAACTACAATAGCTGAGGAACTAGAAGGAAAAGTTGATCCACCATTGAAATTACGTCGCAAATCTAGGCAGTTGGCCTTTATATGACCAATTCTCCACAATGGTACCAACCATGAAACCTATGCTTGCAGTGTCCTAAATGTTGTCGCTTACATGTTCCACAATTATCGGTGTGAATGTTGCTCAACATGACTCTGGCTACATGAGGATGATTTCCTAAAATTCTTATTCTGGCGAGATTGATTTTCATAACTCTCAGTACGTCTGAAGGAAGACCCACCACCTAACTGATTACTTGACTGAGCTGGTGCTAATGACTCCTTATTAGAGGAATCCCTTCCACCTCCGCTGGATGTACCATTAAACTTGCCCATTGTTCGGGCTTTCTTGTTATGTTTTTTTTCTTCTCTCCTTAGTTTTCTGTCTTTCTTGAAGTGCTTGGAAAATCCCACAACAGAGGAGAGGGCTGTCATCCCTACTACTGCAGATGATGTCATATCCTTAATGTGGTAGGCTAAACTGCCAACAAACCTATGAATCTTTTCTTTTTCTGTCTTAACCACGCGAGGAGCATGCTTAGCTAACCTTATGAATTCCATTTAATACTCTTGCAAACTTTTATTCCCTTGCTTGAGCTGTTCGAGCTCTGTATCCTTAGCTTCCCTATCCTCTTCTGAGATAAAGTTAGACATGAAGGCCTCTTCAAATTCTTCCCAAGTAGGCGGACCATCATCTTTATCTCTTTCGTTTTCCCACATCTCAAACCAAGAGCCGGACACATCTCTAAGCTGGTAAGCAGCTAGCTCCACAACTTTATCATCAAATGCTTTCATCACTCGGAGGGATTTCTTGACACCCTCCAGCCATAGTATCGGATCTTCATCAACTATAGAACCATGGAACACTGGAGGACTCAACTTCAAAAATTCATTCACTCTTGAGAACTCAGAATTGTTCTGCCTATTTGATTAAGGTGGAATCTCCTCTCTTCTCTCGTTCTGGTTGGCCATAAAGGCTTTTAATATCTCTATATCACGGTTGACGGCATTAAACATCTGACCCACCTTGGGAGATATAGTTTCCTGAGCCGGAGCTGTTGTTGGGGGCGGTATTGGATCCTGAGGTACTAGATCATCATACTCCACCCCTTCTTCTCGTTCAACTCGGGGTACTTTGACTCCCTTTGTGGATTTTCCCCTCCTATTCTGAGTTCAAGCCTTCTTAGTTCTACCTTGAGCCACAATAGTAGCGATAGTTTCTTGAGCAACATCCTAAGTGTCTGTGTCAGTGTTGCGGTTACAAGCCATTTCTGCGAGTTTTGGAGAAATTAATAAATTAGATAATTTCTTAGAGGTAGACTCTACTGCACGATCTGAAGTATGAAAAAAAGAGACTTCCTGAATGCTTGTAGCCTTTTCTTTATAAGTATGGTGTGCTTCATATACATAAATAAGACTCTACTAACACGACTTCATAGACCCCTAGGACTCCATAAACGTGAGGCCTTAATACCAAGTTTTTCATGATACATTTTTTGAACAAGCCGAGACCGGCACTCGATCACTAAACATGACCGAGCGAACCATATCTACTTATGAAATCTATTATAACAACAAACTTTATATTCAATAAGGAAATACTCTAACCAAATACTTTTAATTAATTTAAACATTTAAATAAATCAACTCCAAAACATTATTCATAGTAACCAATGAAATACTACTATGTTACAGAATCTTAACCCAACGACTATGTCTATAAAGCCTCTACAGATAAACTAATGCACTGCTCAGGACATGAGATTTCTTGGCCAGTTCTATAACTAACAAAGAAATAACTAAATAAAGATGACTCTAAGGAATACTCCACGAACAAATGCAGAGCTCACCAATAACACTAAAAGAGAAAGAAGTCCTAACTCGTAGCTTGCTCGCCTGCAAATTTGGTTCCTACGATGTACCGTAGATCAACATAGGGTCCCAAAAGAGAACGTCAGTACCATTAATTCTAATTTCTGAATATTCTAAAAGAAATTCTTTTCTTTTAATTTCTTATAAAAAAATACTTCACTTTATACTTTGGGAGTTCTAACTATCCTGACTTAATTCTGTCTCAGTCACCGTATGATCGGCAAGGGTTCGATCCCAACCTTATCGAATTGGCCCAATCAACGAGGTGCCACTCGTTTCATGGTTCTCGGCCCTCATGTATCATACCGTTGTATGGCTAAGTAAATTCTCAGCAGCGAAACCCTCGGCTCGTGTGCTCCCTACTTTGGCACAAGTAGTTTCAGGAAGTCAACGCTTTGGTCAGGACCCTAGGCCTGGACAATGACCCCTTCTCTGAATAAAGGATACTCCCAAGAATTATTTTCTTTCTAAAACTTGTTCTTGTGACTTTTCAAGTCTAAATCCTTTGAGACATACAATACATACTCATAATATTATCCTTAAATATAATGCATGACATAAGAATGAAATAAATATCCAAAAGTATTTTTATTGAATCTTGCTTCTCCATAAATTTCCCACATGAAAATCGCATATAAGAATAACACAAAAATCTAAAAATGTAAGCACATATATCAGAATAAATCATATGACTTTAACTAACATAATTCTATGCTAATAGAATGTCACTGCAACTTCTTGGCCAAATTCCAAATAGCGAAACAAAAAAATATAAAAAAATCTAAACATATGAATTGCATCCCCCACAATATTTACTCTTACCGTGTTTCTGATATGATAGTACCAAACCAAAAATACTTGATTTTTTAACAAACCTAATGGTAGGAACTTTATTTCTGCCATATAAGGGAAAGGATTTGAAATTTAATGTGAGGCAGAAAACTTTTTAGTTGGAAAAGTAAGCTAAGCTACTCACTCTTCAATTAAGTACATATTTATTTTTTAGCCAATTTATCAAGCACATTGTATGTATACTTTTGTTAGTAAAACCACTTTGATAAAGGATTATCTTAACTCACCTCAATATTCCTTGAGCAACTACGTAGGGCCCCAGTTTAATTTATACTCGTTAAATAATTGATTTTACAAACAAGGGCATTTTAATTAATTTTAAAGGTTTGCACCTAAACATGAAATTTATTATTAATATAGATGAATAAGGGAATTAACTACTCATTTCTTACATATTATTATTATAGGGTAATTAACCATAGGGAATTTTACAGACCTGACTTCAAGAATTAGTGATTTATAAAGAACCCTAGAATTTCTTTTTGTTCCTGCGTGCCTTGCGATTGCTGCATAAAAGAAGCGTTCTGTTTTTTTTTTTTGTTTTTTAGGTATAAGGTTGCGCTGCCCTTTTTTTTGGTGCAAGACTTTGGTTAAACTCTTGCATTCCACAGCCCTGTTATGGGCTAAGCACGTGCTCCCTTTTTTTTTGTTAACTTAACTAATAATTAATGATACCAACCCTTAATAATTAATAATATTAAACTGTTAATATTTTCTTATATATATATATATATATATATATATATATATATATATATATATATATATATATATATATATATATATACAAACATATATATTTCACAATAGGCAAGATAAAAATAATAAAGATAGTAATAATTTAGTTTTATAGTTAGCGTGTCTCGAAACTTTTATAAATTTGAGGAGTGTTACATTGTTGTCCGGGTGGACAAGTTTATTCTGTCTTTCGATTTTGTGATGCTTGAGTGCAAATTCGACTATGAGGTTCCTATAATATTGGGAAGGCGTTTCCTAGCAACTGGGAAGTCATTAGTTGATGAGGGGAGCTCACATTCCGACTGGGTGACGAAAATGTTGTCTTTCATGTACAAATCAATGAGCCCGCCGAATAATACTGAAGTTTTTTTTTGTGGATCTTATCACAGAGATGATAGTTGATGATACTAGTGTCATGACCAATATGAAGGATCCTTTAGAAGCGGTATTGTTGAACCTTGATGTGAATGAGGATGAAGGTAGGGTGGAGTATGTCAATGCTTTACACATAATGGGTTCTTACTCTTATGAACCCCTTAAGTTTTCTTTTGATCTTGAGAACAGAAAGACTCTGCCAACAAAGCCCTCAAATGAGGAACTTCCTATTTTGGAGTTGAAGCCTTACACTTCACACCTCAGGTATAAATTCTTGGGCCCTAGTTCAACTTTATCTGTTATTCTTTCTTCTTGTCTTACTAACGTGTAGGTAGATGCCACACTAGAGGTGCTCCAAATAAAGAAGAAGGCAATTGGATGGACTCTAGCTAATATTAGAGGAATCAACCCCGCCTTTTGCATGCACAAGATTATACTTGAAGATGATGCCAAGCCTTCCGTGGAACATTAAAGAAGGTTGAACGAGGCTATGCAAGAGGTTGTCAAGAAGGAGGTGATCAAGTGGTTAGATGCAAGGGTCGTGTACCCCATCTCGAATTGTTCTTGGAGTTCACCGGTGTAATGTGTGCCAAAAAAGGATGGTATGGCTGTGGTCACTAATAAGTGAAATGAGTTGATTTCCAATAGGAATGTCACCAGATGGAAGGTGTGCATGAACTATCGAAAGCTGAATAAATCGACTCGTAAAGTCCATTTTCCATTGCCCTTTCTTGACTAAATACTCGATAAACTTGTCGGGCGTGCCTTCTACTGCTTTCTAGATGGGTACTTGTCACTACCCCGATTCACCCTCCGTGAACCATCGTGACGGCACCTAGTCTCTATGGCTAGGTAAGCCTAGCAATGCGAACTATAAAAAACAATTTCAGAAGAAATAATTATAACCTGAAATAATGTAATAAATAGTATTTAAAATGCCGTTCGGCATACATAATAACAACTCTCGAAAGTAATATCATTTCCCAAAACTCAAAATCTCTTGATCACACCCATTGAATGTCTACAAGCATCTAACTCCAGAATACTAACAAAAATGAAAGTACAGAAGGGTTAATACATAAAGGGGGAGTAGACAGGGACTCTTCGGTCTGCGAACGCAGCAGATATACCTTGGATACTCTACAAGAACCTCATATCAAGAGTGATAGGTCTGAATGGAGGTACCTGGATCTGCACATGAAAAACATGAATAGAACGGGTATGAGTACACCACAATAGTACTCAGTAAGTGCCAAACATAACCTCGGCGGGGTAGTGACGAGGAAGGTCAGGGCCTTACTAAGGTTAAAATAAAAATTTAAGGTTCAACGATGTAGAAAAAAACAGTATAAGTAAGTACAACAGTAAAAGTAGCACATGATATAAAGGACAACAATAACTACTACAGAGGCAAAGTAAACATCGAAAGAGATACAACTCGGCACAAAGATAACAACCAAGGATCTCCCAGGATACTGTCATGTAGTCCCAAATATAAATATTAATGGATCTTCAGGGATGCAGTCCCATGGTCCAACTCGTAATGCGAGGGGATCTCCCAAAATACCGGTCCGTAGTCTAAATCATTATGCGAGGGAATCTCCCGGAATACGAATCTGTATCCCAAATGTAAATACCGAGTATTGGGGGATTCTATCGAGTGCAGTCTCGTTGTTCCAATAGAAAAGTGTAGGGGGATCTCCTGGAATACACATTCGTAGTCCCAAAGAAAAAATACAAGGGGAGCTCCCAGGATACCACCCATAGTCCCAAAGTAAACACACAACAACAACAAGAAGAGTACAGAGTTCAATTCAAGTTCCATACCAAGGTAGATCAGGTATTCCTAACCTAACATGCTACACGTAATCCAAATAAGGCAATTTGAGCAAATAAGGCAATTAAGTCAATTAGACCTGCATTCCTAAATTAACAACAAGCTTAAATTGAAAGTAGTATAAATAGGAGGAGAAACATACTAGTAATTGCTTAACGAAAATCAGATTTTTCAACAATTAGCACAAGTACGCACTCGTCACCTCAAGTAAAAGACATTTAAATTATCAATAATACCAAATCCTAAGGGGAATGTCTCCCACAAATTTGGCAAGCCACTTACCTAAAACCAGCTCAAAATCAACATGAAACCATGCTCTAGCCACGAGTACTCGACTCCAAATTGCTCGAATCTATTCAATTCAATTTCATATTGTAAATAACACTTCAAATAATTGATTCTACAAATAAATGCTAAGCTAATACGAATAATTAGGTAAAATAACCAAAATCCCCTCGGGTCCACATTTCCTTATTTCTCTAAAATTTATATTTTCAAAACCCTTATACTCTCACGATTTCATGAATACCAAAAGTACCAAAATCATACATCAAATATACCACTTCTTCGGCCTAGCACATGCGGTCCCCAAGCTGCAGGTGCGGTTATGACAACAACCTTGAAACTTCAGCTGCAACTCACAACTCCAACCCTTTCCGTCAAACATCCAAAATCATCCCGAGGTCCCCGAGACCTCAACCAAAAGCACGAACAAGTCATATGCCATTATCCCAACTTATACAAATATCCACAACACCTCAAACAACATCAATCAACCAATTAGCATCGGATTCAAGCCTAAGAACTTCAAGAACTCTCAAAATATGCTTTTGATCAAGCCTAAATTAGCTACGGACCTCCAAAACACAATCTGAACATACTCATAAACCCAAAATCACCCAATAGAGCTAACAAAACCATCATAATTCCATTCTGAGGCTGTTTTTACACTGTTCTAACTATGGTCAAATTTTCAAAACGTAAGCTCTCATTTAGGGACTAAGTGTCCGAAAACTCTTCGAATATCCAAGTATTTCCTCCCGAGAACTCACAATAGAAGAAACAAACATGGGGAAAGTAGTTAATAGGGGAATATGGCGTTAATTCTTAAGACGAATGCCGGGTCATCACATCCTCCTACACTTAAATATTTGTTCGTCCTCGAACAAGCATAGAGACATACCTGAATTAGTGAAAAGATGAGGGTAACGACTGCACATATCCAGCTCGGTCTCTTAGGTTGCCTCCTCGACTGGCTGACCCCGCTACTGAACATTCAATGAACCCCATCCTTTGACGGCTGCAGTAGGGGGTGCGAGTGCCTAATCATCTTGGGTAGCACGTGTCTTCACAATCTGCGAGAGAATAGAAGATAAAATTTTAGAATTGTGATATCAAAAATCTCGCACGACAAGGAAATAAAATAAAGTGTTCCCAGCAGTTACATAGCCTCTCGTAGATAAGTACAGACGTCTCCTAACCGATCAGCAAGACTCTAATAAATTGGTTTATGATTCATGACTCCTACGAACCTGGAGCTCTGATGCCAACTTATCATGACCCTAGTTCGCCCTCCATGAACCATCGTGATGGAAACTAGTCTCTATAACTACGTAAGCTTAACAGTGCGAACTATAAACAATAATTGCAGAAAAAATAATTAAAACCCGAAATAATGAAATAAGACAATATTTAAAATGTCCCTCAACATACACAATAACAACTCTCGAAACTAATCTCATTTCCCAAAACCCGAAATGTCGTGATCACAAGCTTTTTAATGTCTACAAGCATCTAACTCCAGAATATCTAACAAAGAATGAAAGTACATAAGGGCTAATACATAAAGGGAGAGTGTAAAGGGACTCCTCGGTCTGTGGACGTGGAAGATATACTTTGGAGTCTCTACAAACGCCTTATCGCAAGCATGATAGGTCTGAATGGATGTATCTGGATTTGCACATGAAAAACATGCGCAGAAAGGGCATGAGTACACCACAGGGGTATTCATTAAGTGCCAAGCCTAACCTCGGCCGGGTGGTGACGAGGAAGGTTAGGGCCCTACTAAGGTTAAAATAAAATATAAGATTCAACAGTTTAGAACAAAACAATATAAGTAAGTACAACAGTAAAAGTAGCATAGGATATGAAGGACGACAACAACTACTACAGAGGCAAAGTAAACACCTAAAGAGATACAACTCAACACAAAGATAACAACCAGGGATTTCCCACGATACCATCCTGTAGTTCCAAATATAAATATCTAATGGATCTCCCGGATACCTAATCAGAGCCAACCCTACACCCCTATAAAGTAGCGAGAGCGCCCGAGCAGTTTTTACCCGACATGGTCGGGATCAAATCCCGGTGAGCTAGAAGTGGGAATTGGATTCCTTTCTAAACTAGTGATGTGCAGTGCTCTTAATTACTCTTCCAATCATCTTTTGGTTGATTATTACTCTAATATTTATGTTAATGATAAGCTAAATTAAACTAAGAATGATTGCTTGTAAGTTTTTCTAAATTGTTAAAAAGGTTCTAGGGAAGTGACTTTCTCCTAGGTGAATACTTGACGGGTTCTCGAATCTAAGGCAAGGTTGTCATGTTAGGGATTACGATATTACCAATGCATGAAACTTGTCACTCTATACCTTTCGGTAGTTTGAGTGATTTTGCCCTAATTGACTTTCTAAAGACCAATTAGGTATGATAATTGTGCAAGAAATTTAGGTTCAAGTCGGGTATTACTATCTCTAGGTTTAACCCTTTAATTGGGCTATTAATCTCTTGAATACGCCTAAATTCCTTGTTGAACTAATTTTTCTAGACTCAAGCTCTCTTTCTCAAAAGGAGCCCAAGTCAAAAAGGCACAAATTAGTGTTTGAAACCACTAATTCAACATGGAAAACATAAATTAGTCCAAATATCAAATACCCATAAATATTCAAGCCTTAAAACTCGAGACCCATCAAATACCCACACTAGAGTTGAGCCACAGCCCTAGTTAATGGTTCTAGCTACTCATAATAATGGAAGAAAACAGATAAATAGATGAAGAATAACCCATATTATTTAATTACAAACTAAGATAAAGAAGATTTAGTGTAAATCTAGCTATAAATTACTCAAAATAGCCTAATACAGCCGTTCATGTGCTCTGGTCTGGAACAGATTACAAAAGTTCTCCTAAAAATGTGAAAGTAAATTATTTATATTGGGCCGAGTTTTCTTGAAATAATACCCCTAACGAGGTATTTCGGTCCCCACAAAATGCATCACGGACCGCGCTGAGGTTTCTTGGCTTGATTCTGCATTCTCTGAATCTAGCCACCGTGGGCCGCATAAAGTGCCGCATGGCTGTAGTGGCTTCAATGTTGTCCACACAAAATGGCTTGCGGACCACACTGGATTCAATCTCCGTTTTTCATAACTCTCTGAATCTCATCTCCACGGACCGCGGCCGCGGTGAGGCTACTGCAGTCTGCACAAAATGGTTTGCGACCATAGTGTTTAAGTTACCAAAAACTGCACCTCTGTGAATCTCATCACTGTGGACAGCACTAAATGGATTGCGACAGCAGTGGATCTGTTTCAACTAAGCTTGGACTTGTTCTTGGTATTTGTGCATGTTTCACTCCTTTTTGAGCTGGTTTTAACTAATTATCACCTTTTTGACCAAACCCTTCAAACAAGTACAACATGTAAGCCTTTGGAACTATTTTGTATACATTTTTAATCAAAACTTAAGTAAAAATGAGTGTAAACTGAACTAAAATCCCTAGTTATCAAATTCCCTAAACTTAAGTTTCCTCAAGCAAACAAAATAAGACTCACCTCCTTGAAGTGACCTTATCTAGCATCAATTGGGACTAACAATTGACCTTAACTCAAATGAATCATTAACAACATTCACTCCTTTAAGCACTATGGTTTTAGTGCTCAACAAGAGCATCAATAATTGACTCAACCCATCAAAGAGACTCTTTCTACTTCTTTGGCCATTGTGGAAACCAAACTCATATATTCTAAACTCTCCCTAAGAAAACCTCACTTTTACATGGTAACACTCAGAACGACGATAGTAGAAACACACTTATCTCTCTCACAGAAAGGTCACAAGTCCGGCTCTAAGTTCCATAAGCTTGCCCCTTATGTGATTCACCACTACTGTAAGCTTCATTCAAATCAAGATCATATAGGGCTTTTGTGGAGATATAGTGAAGGCTTTTGGTTTAGGGTAGGAAATATTTGGTCTAAGTAGGTTCCATCTTCCTTTAAGAACTTCATTTGCTTCATTTTGGCACACATTCTCTTAATTTCTTGAGTCCTTAACTTCTTTCTTTTGGGTTAGAGAGACACACTGTTACTCTTACTTCTCATTTCAAACCTTTTTCTCCTTTCTCAACTTTTGACACCTTTCATTTCTTTGCTTTTATTGCATCCATTCATGTTTTTATACATTGATTATCCTTTCTTTTTTTAACTTTTTGATTGTTTTTCTTTTTCATTGCCTTTCCTTTTCTTCATTTTGTACCTTTTATCACTTAGTTGCATTCCTCGTCTCCCCCCAAACTTATGATTTTGCCTTGTTCTAAGAAAATATCGGGTGCCAAAAGAGGGTATTTTTAAAACGGGTAAAGGCTTGTATTGTGGTTCTTGAAAGAAAATGGTCTATGGCCTAAAAGGATTGACTAGGGATATCATCATTGGTAGGATATGGAAGTTTTCAAGAAATAATTTGGATCAAAGGGAGCCTATAATCACATCTCAAATCAAACTACACTTGGAATTCGCCTAGACAAACATTCATGGCAAGTTCTAGACTAATGACTTGAGACTTGGACTTGCAATTCAAATTCTCACCAGACAACTATAGGATTGCTAAAGAGATAGAGTTGGGGGCCCACAAAAACCTTAGCTAAGATTTGAGCAACACTATGGTCCCGAAAAACTACTTGATGATTATCGGCCAACACAAGAGTCTTGTTCACAGCTTTCACCATCATTTCCACAACAATTTATTTTTGACCATAGGATCAAAGGCAAATGTGCTAGGCCCAAGTGAAGCTTTCCTTGAGGCACCATTAATCATTAGCCACTATTTACACAAAAAGCAAAAAGAAAACAGACTCAAACCCTTAAGAAGGTTGTCATGCCATCCATCATCAAGAAGAGCCACCCGGTTCACAAAAACTCCACCTTTGGAAAGAAATGTGGCATTAAGAAAACTAAAGGATTATTGAATGCAGAACTCAAAATAAAAATCTATCAAAATGAAAAAAGAAGCTAGCAAAGAAAAAATAGGGAAAGTAAAATGAATATGTACAAGAAGGGATTTAGTCGAATATAGATAAAAGGATGAATATATACATTAGAAGGTAACTTTATATACAGACCAAAGTTTCAAAGTATGAAAAGTGCAATAAACTAATAAAATTATATACATCCCAAAAGTAACAAAGAAAGCATAATAAAAGAATGTAGTGTCACAACCAAATGCATCAAAATAGGTCTACCCCAGGGGTTTTATTCGAATATACATAAGAGGATGAGTATATACATTAGAAGGTAACTTTATATACAGACCAAAGTTGCAAAGTACGAAAAGTGCAATAAACTAGTAAAATTATATACATCCCAAAAGTAAAAAAGAAAGCATAATAAAAGAAAGTAGTGTCACAACCAAATGTCATCAAACTACCCCCTCAAATGAAAGCTAGCATTATCCTCAATGCTAACTAGCCAAAATAAGATCAGTAAAAGATAGAGACTAAAGAAAATTCCCTATTGGCCCTCTGTCTGTATCAGATCGTGAGTCTGGGTATCTGGGTCCTTGGACTGCTTGGGAACTTGTGACTGGATCCCTATAACATGTGTCAGTACTGAGACCTAGGCGTGTACTGGGTCTTAGACCTGCAATGGGTCCCGAGGCTGGCTAGAATAACCTCCTTATAACTCCTCCAACTCTATCACAACATCATCAGTGCGGGAATCACCCTCTTCCTCTTAGGTGACCTCTCTGTCTCCTACTCCGGCTCAGGCTGGGCTGCTGGAATCGGGTCATGCAATTAAAGCTCCAAAGGAAATTGATCAACCTTCAATTTCTCTACCTCCACCCTCAACTCTTTTACTGACTCCTTCAATGCCCGAGTTTTTCTTAACTTTTTTGTTTCTTTGTAAACTCCTTCAATATTTTTCTATGTGAACCCACAACATCCAACATTAATTGCTAGTTTTCGAGGAGCTTCTTCTGGTTCTCTAGAAGCTCCTTGAGAGTGTCCTCTACTGACTATGAGACCTGTAGCCGAGGAGGTATAGACTGGATTGCCACCAAAGTAGAAAGTACAGACAACGTAGAAGTGGCTGTCTGCATCCAATTGTTGATACTGGCAAGGGTCTGGCTCAAACGGCGGGCAGCCAAAGGAAACGCTACAGATGAGAGAATATCTGGGGCAGTGGCTGTAAAGGGACATGGGGTAGCTAATGGGGCGCCGAGTAGGAGCTACTACTACTACTGGCCAGTAGAAGCAGTGGATTTGCCCTTGGGATCCTTGCCTTTGGGGTTGTCATCACCCTGTAGGCTGTACCAGGAAATGGTGTCTTTGGTTTCACCTTCACATCAAATCACCCTTTTTATACATCATGATCCTCAAATTACATGGTCAAGGAATAAAGGAAGGGGTATGATCTATCACCTTCATTCATCACCTGTGTAATCACCCTGGACATAACATTCCCGATGTTGATCGGGTACCCCGCCATGATACATGCCACCAATATAGCTCGAGAGATAGGAAGAGAGTTCTCGAGAGTGGTGGGATCTAGCCTGCTGCACACAAATGTTTCCCACCCTTTTGCCTCGAAGTTCAGAGTTCTCCTCAAAATTTTGACTCCTGTTGTCAACCATGATGGGGTGGTACCTAGGATTGCCAAGTACTCTGCTAACCATGGCGGGCATCCTCCCCCAATGCTACATTTTCCAAGTATAAAGTCTCATCCTCTTCCAAGAAGGCCAGGTAATCATTGATCAATTTTCCATCAAACTTTACTTTCAAATTTCGCACGTTGGTCACTGTAGTTCGTTTTTTGATGTGTGCAACATTCATGTAAAACTCCTTTACCAAGTGCTCATTCACATCCTCAACGTGGCATATGAAATAGTCCTAGCCTGCTCTCTATTTGAACTACCTCAGCACATTGGGGTGTTGAGGAAAAAGGTCCTTTGTAATGAATTTCTGCTCAGGTATCAACTTCCTCTCGGGCTACCATTCTCTGAACTTATGGTAGGCCACTTCAGTGAAAAATCTATCTTCCCATGCTTCTAGTTTTCTGGCTCTAGCCACCCCTTTTACTTGGGGCTCACCCCCTCCTTCTTCTTCTACTAGATCCTTACTGGGTGTTGAAGCTGCAAGTGAGGTAGAAGAGGCATTGTCACCACTCTCAGCTGAGCCCTCAGACGACTCAGAAGAAATAGCAAGTGAAGCTTGAGTAGCAGGAGAGTCCGGAGGTTTATCCCTTAATCTGTGCCTCTCCGGCTAGTCAGGAACATACTCTAGAACGGAATCAGAGTCGGATGCCTCCCGGGAGGGCACATACTCATTTCTTGATTGGGAAACAACTCAATCAGCAGCCTTTATGGACTTTCCAGTATCCTTATTAGCTTGAAGGACCTACCACGTCAATCTGATCATGCCTCGTCCCCTACCCCGGGAGGACCCTCCTTTGCCTTTATGTTAATTACCTCCGCCTCGTGATTTCACCATTATCTGCAAGGAGAATTTATTCTGTTATTGTCAGTATCCTAGTACCAGATGAAGTAGTGAAGAATATGATTGTAGACAGTTGAAAATGTAAAGCAGAACTGCAAACCGCAGACCGCACAAAATGAAGTGCGGCCGCAAAGAGGCCACAGTAGACAGCACAAAATGCAACGCGGTTTGTATTGAGGTGGGGGTCAGACTGCTCACTCTCTGATTCGAGGCACCGCAGACTGCAAGAATTGTAGTGGGGTTGCGGTAACGCATCGCAGGCTGCACAAAATCCACCACGACAGCGGTCCCCAACTTTCAACCTCTCTGAAGTTTTACCACTATGGTCTGTACAAAATGGCATTACAGACCGCGGAGAAGCACCACAGACCGCAATAAATCCATCGCGGACTGCGGTAAACATCATTCATCAACACCAACCTAGGGTTTTAGATTTTTCTAATTTTAAGCCTAAATGCACATATTATTAACGCACTAGGTAGATAATCATTGTATTTAACTAATTAATCCTAATCTAAACACATTATGCAATCCTAAGCTACAAATTTAAAGAAAAACGGGAAGAAAAAGAAACGGAAACTAACAAATTAAAATAAAAGTAAAGATTAGGGATAATCTTAAGTACCCGATATGAGATGCACACAGATGATTGAGAGACAATTCTTGAAATTTTACTATTGACTAAGAAAAGAGAGAAAAGGGTAAATAAAGCCCTGAGGTCTGAGTTATAGAAAAGGACTCCACTATACCTACCCACCGCGGACCGCAAAAAATGGCATCGCGGTCAGCGGTACTCAGAATCATGAAGCACCTGGGAGATATCTACTATGGACGGTAAGAAATGCTATGCGGACACAGTGGTCTACCGCGTAAAATGCCTTGCAGCTGCAGTGGGAAACTTCAGAGAACCCCATTCTTGACCAATTTAACTCTATATGCTGCACTAAAATGGTTCCCCCGTACTAAGGCATTTGCGGCAGCAGTTGCAAACTTTAGAGAGTGCATATTATTCCCAACTTGGTCCTGCACCACATCAAAACAATCTTACACACATCTCACAACCTTTTAGCCCGAAAGAAAATCCTACACTAAAAAGAAAATCAAAGAAAACAAAAAGAAAGACGCATGGGTTGCCTCCCAAGAAGCGCCTGATTTAACATCGCAGCACGACGCAGGTTACCACCAAATCACTTAGATGGATCATTGTCACCACGTGGCTATCATTAATCTTGCCAAGATAGTGCTTGACTCTGTGCCCATTAACTTGAAAGATCTCTCCATTTTTATTTTTCAATTCAAGTGCACCAAATAGAGTCACAAGCACCACTTCAAAAGGTCCACTCCATTTTGACTTAAGCTTTCCCCGAAACAAACGTAACTGAGAATTGAACAAGAGAATCAAATCACCCACTTTGAACTCTTGCCATGAGTATATTTATCATGAAGGCACTTCATTTTGTCTTTGTACAAAGACGAACTGGATTAAGGCATGGAATTGGAATTCATCATGTTCATTAAGCTGTTCCATACAAAGATTTGCTGCCATATCCCGTTCATGATTCAGCTTTCTCAAAGCCTATATGGCCTTATGCTCTGACTCGACCGGTGGATGGCAAGCCTTCCCAAACACCAACAGGTACAGAGACATACCAATCAATGTCTTGTAAGCAATCCTATAAGCCCATAGAGCATCATCCAACTTATTTGACCAATCGGTCCTATTTGCATTCTCCGTCTTTAACAATATACTCTTGATTCCCTATTTAGGACTTCGACTTGGCCACTCGCCTGAGGATGATAAGGAGTAGAAACTTTGTGATTGACATCATACTTTATAAGCAAAGTGTCAAAAGCTCTACAACAAAAATGAGACCCCATATTACTTATGATTGCATGAGGAGTGCTAAACCTAGTAAAAATGCTCTTCTTGAGAAAAACAACACTCTGGACCTCATTGTTGGGTAAAGCCACGACTTCAACCCACTTTGAAACATAGTTAACTACCACAAGAATGTATGTGTTCCCACACGAGCTAATGAGCGGCCCCATAAAATCAATGTCCTATACATAAAAAATATCAACTTCAAGAATAGTATTGAGAGGCATCTCATCTTTCTTTGAAATTCCACCCATTCTTTGACATTCGTTGCACCTCTTCACAAGTTCACTTGCATCTTTGTAAAACGTTAACCGGAAAAACCCACAACTAAGAACCTTCGAAGCAGTCCTCGCCCTATCGTGATGACCATCATAGGGACAGGAATGACAAACCTCTAGGCTACTCAATTGCTCTTCCTCCGGGACACACCTTCGGATCACACTATCCGTGCAGATCTTGAACTAGTACGGATCATCCCAATAGAAATCCAAACTATCCCGTTTGAGCTTCTTCCTTTGGTTAGAAGAGAGCTCACACGAGACAATACCAATCAAGGAAATTAGCAACATCCGCAAACCATGGCATACCATTCACTAACACAGAAAGGTGTTGTTCATTGGGAAATTAATCATTGATCTCTAGGTCATCACGACCTCCCCTCTTCCTTCAAGTGAGACAAGTGGTCTGCCACTAGGTTTTCACTACCCTTCCAGTCCACGTTCTGAATTAACAAGACTTATTGCATCATCCTAGCTTTGGAATCCTTCTTCATTATCAAGTACCAGAGTGCGGCATGATCGGTATGATTATGATTTTGCGCCCATGAGATAGGGTCGAAAGTTTTCTATTGTGAACACAACACCCAAAAGCTATTTTTCACTTACCGTATAGTTTACATGAGCATCATTCATGGTCTTGATCACGTAATACACCGGATGAAACATTTTATTCACTCTTTGACCCAAGATCGCCCCAATTGCAACATCGCTCGCGTCACACATGAGCTCAAAAAGTAAGCTCCAATTGGGTACGGTAATAATTTTTAGTGGTGGTCAACTTGTGCTTGAGAAGTTCAGAGGCTTGAATACATCTCTAATCGATCACAAACTTGGCATCTTTTTCCAATAACTTGCACAAAGGTTCACTACCTTCGAAAAATCTTTGATAAATCTCTGGTAGAACCCCGCATGCCCACGAAAACTTCTAGCTCCCTTGATCGAAGTAGGGGGAGTGGGCCTTAAAATCACATCAATTTTTCTTTGTCCACCTCTATTCCATGCTTTGAAATTTTATGCCTGAGAACTATGCCCTCCTCAACCATGAAGTGTCATTTCTCCCAATTAAGAACAACATTGGTTTCTTCACAACGGGCCAACACTCTATCAAGCATTCATCAAATGAGTCTCCCATAACACTAAATTTGTCCATGAACACCTCCAAAATATCTTCCACCATATCAGTAAATATGGCCATCATACACTGCTGAAATGTACTCGGTGCATTACACAACCCAAAAGACATCCTAGAAAAGGCAAAGGTGCCATATGGACAAGTGAAGGTGGTCTTCTCCTGATCTTCTGGAGCAATTAAAATTTGGTTGTACCTAGAATACCCATCCAAGAAATAGTAGAAGACACTCCCAGCAAGTCAATCTAACATCTGATTAAGAAAAGCAATGGGAAGTGATCCTTGCGGGTTACCTTATTCAACTTGCGGTAATACATGCACACCCTCCATTCGGTGATAGTTCTATTAGGAATCAACTCATTTTGTGCATTGGTCACCACAGATATGCCACCCTTATTCGGCGCACATTGCACCAGCGAAGTCCAAGAGCCACTAGAGATGGGGTACACAACCCCGACATCCAACCACTTGATCACCTCCTTTTAACAACTTCTTGCATTGGCTTGTTCAACCTCTTTTGATGTTACAAGGAGGGATTTGCATCATTTTCTAGAATAATTTTGTGCATACAGAATATGTTTTATCCCCCAAATATCAACTAAGGTCCATCTAATTGCCTTCTTCCGCTTTTGGAGCACTGCCAATATGGCATCAACCTGCATGTTAGTAAGACAAGAGGAAAGAATAACTAGCAAAGCTGAACTAGGGTCTAAGAACTCATACCTGAGTGTGGAGGCAACAACTTCAACTCCAACACCGACAGTTCCTCGATTGAATCTTTTGTTGGTGGAGTCTTCCTATTCTCAAGATCCAAAGAGAGTTTCCTAGGCCTATAAGAGTAAGAGCACATTCCATGTAAAGCATTTACACACTCCACTCGGCCTTCATCCTCATTTACATCAAGATTCAACAATACTTCCTCTAGAGGGTCCTCCACATTGATCATTGCACTAGTATCATCCACTATCAATGCCATGAGAAGGTATACAAAAGAGCACACATCTGAACTGTTCGGCTATTTCATTGACTTGCACACATGAAAGACCACTTTCTCATCACCCACCCGGAACGTGAGTTCCCCTGCTTCCACATCAACTAAGGCCTTCCTAATACCAATGAAAGGTCTTCCTAATATGATTAGAACCTCATAATGTACCTCACAATCCAAGATCACAAAATCAGCTGGCAAGATAATTTTGTCTACCCGGACAAGAACATCATCAATAATACCCAATGGTCTCTTCATAGTTCTATCCGCCATTTTCAATCTCATGGAAGTCAGCCTCGGTTTACCAATACCCGAAGTCTTAAAACTGAGTATGGCATCAAGTTGATACTTGCCCCCAAATCACATAGAGCCTTAGCAAAATCTGCAGTCCTAATAGTGCAAGGAATGGTGAAAGCACCATGATCTTCTAGCTTCGGGGCCATTGAGTGAACTATTGCACTAACTTAGGTTATCTTGATATTGTCTTTAGGCACAACCATTTTTGGAATGTCTATTACGTGTTCCCTAGATGGGTTCCTAGATGGGTTCACATTATTCTAAATCTTCACCTTTGTATCTTGAATATCAATACTCACTTTCTCATTCACGTTCTCTTCAATCACATTTTCAATCACCAAAGGAATCTCATCTTCTTGCAACTATACTTCATCTCTCAAAATTGTTTTTGTTTGGAGGCATTCAAATCATGTCTCGTCCACTCCTTGTAGTTACTGCCATAACATGCCTGGAATTGTTCCCACCCTTCGGGTTTACTACTATATCACTAGGTACCGCCTCCTTAGGGCGAGTGTTAAAGGATTGTGAGATTTGGCCTATTTAAACCTTCTAGTTCCCGATTGAAGAATTATGGGAAGCCAACTGAGCATCAGAGTCCGCATACTTTTTCATCATATGTTCAAACATCATTTCAATTCTCCCCATTTCTTGTTCGATGAATTAGAACTTTGGGATGGAAATGGGGGTGGATTGTTGATTGTTGATACATTGGGGGCTGTTAAAAGCCTTGCCCTTGGTTTTCCTGGTTTTTGTTGTTCTGACCATTTTAATTTTTATTTCCACCCCAATTGTTGTTGTTTCCATTACCATTCGTATTACCCTGATTGTTCTGATTATTGCCCTGATTACCCCAATTTGAATTTTTGTTGTTGTTGTTTCCCAAATTACTATTACATTGTTGTTGTTGATTGCCCCAATTGCCTTGGGATCTCCACTGTTGTTGGTTGGAAGAATTCCCTTTTGGCACTGATAATTGTTCATATATTGCACTTTTTCGTTCTACCTGTCACAACCATCATCTTGGAATCCACCACAATCCTTGTCATTGAGCCTAACTCCCTTGGTTCTTTTGACCTCTTTGTCTTCTTTTGTTCACTAGCATGTTGAGAACCTCCATAGAATTTACGTGGCGTGGATTTTGAACCTGTTGTAACTGTGCCTTAGCTAGCTAGTTCATTGTTGTTGTCAGCTCTACTATTGACTGCCCATGATCATGTGGCTCTTTGTGGAGGTGAGTGAACGTGGGGTCATCCTGTGGTAGATTGGCTCTACTTTGCCAAGTGGAGGACGTGTCAGCCATCTCATCAATAATGTCGCAAGCCTCATCATAAGACAACTTCATGAAATTACCCCCAACAAGTTGGTTCTCTATGCAGTAATTTGTTGTGTTAATGCCATGGTAGAATGTCACTTGTATCATTGCCTCTGTCATATCATTTTTGGGACATTCCTTTACCATGATTTTGTATCTCTCCCATATCTCATGTAATGGTTCGGTGGGCTCCTGCTTGAAAGTTAGATCTCATCTCTCAATGCCAGCATGTGCCCCGGCGAGACATTTTTCAATGAATTCATCCGCCAACTCATCTCAAGTAGTGATGGAATGGTTGGAAAGTCGTTCAAGCCAATCCAATGCCTTCCCTATAAGTGAAAAAGGGAATAATCTCAACTGAAGTATATCCTCTGAAACATTAGACAGGTATCCACGAAACCCTTGAGATGTTTGTAAGCATTTTTATGGGGAGCACCCCGTGAAATATTCTCACTGTTCCAACAATGTCATCATCATATTTTTAATTTGAATATTGCCTGCCTGGATATGGTGTGGGACAATTGCACTAGCATATCCTTGGTTGGGAAGCACTCGAGGAGCCATTACTGGAGGTGGGGGAGGGTCTGGAACATTATCATTAGCCTGACGGCCTCTCATTTGAGCTTGAGGCACTATAGGAACCTCATCATCAATATTATCATCTACCTCCTCCCCCGGCTGAAGATCTCTAAGAGCTGCGTTGTTTGCTGCTATTTTGTGCCTGAATTCGCGACACTCAAAAATTAGTAACACAGAAGCAAATAAGAACAATTCACAAATCTATTTAGATAGATATCCAAAACCATTAGCTCCCCAGCTATTGTGCCAAAAAGGGATCGGAGCCAACCCTGTACCAATATAAAGTAGCGAGAGCATTCGAAGCAGCTTTTACTCGATATGGTCGGGATCGAATCCATAGGGAGCTAGAAGTGGGAATTGGATTCCTAGCTAAAATAGTGATGCGTAGTGCTCTTATTTACTCTTCCAATCATCTTTTGGTTGATTATTACTTCTAATATTTATGCAAATGAAAAGCTCAGTTTAACTAAGAATGATTCCTTGTAATGTTTTCTAAATGGTTAAAGAGGCACTAGGGAAGTGACTTTCTCCTAGGTGAATACTTTACGGGTTCTTGAATCTAAGGCAAGGTTGTCATGTTGGGGATTATGATATAACCAATGCACGAAACTTCTCACTCTATACCTCTCGGTAGTTTGAGTGATTTTTCCCTAGTTGACTTTCTCAAGACCAATTGGATATGATAATTGTGCAAGTAATTTGGGTTCAAGTCGTGTATTACTATCTCTAGGTTTAACCCTTTAATTAAGGCTATCAATCTCTTGAATATGCCTCAATTCCTTGTTGGAAAAATTTTCCTAGACTCAAGCCCTCTTTCTCAAGATGAGCCCAAGTAAAAAAGGCACAAATTAGTGTTTGAAACCATAATTCAACATGGAAACCACAAATTAATCCAAATATCAAACACCCAAAAATATTCAATCTTTAAAACTCAAGAACCATCAAATACCCACACTACGGTTGAACCACAACCTTAGCTAATGGGTCTAGCTTCTCATAATAATGGAAGAAAACTGATAAATAAATGAAGAATAACCCAAATGATTTAATTACAAACTAAGATAAAGAAGATTCATTGTAAATCTAGCTACAAATTACTCAAAGTAGCCTCATACAGCCGTTCACGTGCTTTGGTCTGGAACATATTACAAAAGATTCCCTAAAAAATGTGAAAAGAAAGTATTTATACTGGGCCGAATATTTTGGACAAAAATACCCCTGACAAGGTATTGCAGTCCGCACAAAATGCATCGCGGACTGTGCTAAGGCTTTTTGGCTTGATTCTGCGTTATTTGAATATAGCCACCGCGGGCCGCATAAAATGCACCGTGGCCGCGGTGGCTTCAATGCATTTTGCAAAAATTGGCTTGGGGACCGTGCTGGCTTCAATCTCTATTTTTCATAACTCTCTAAATCTCATCCCTGCGGACCGCATAAAATGGTTTGCTGCCGCGGTGAGGCTACTGCGCTCCGTACCAATGGTTTGCTTCCATAGTGCTTGAGTTACCAAAAATTGCACCTCTTTGAATCTCATCACTACGGGCCGCACTAAATGGTTTGTGGCCACAGTGGATCTGTTTAAACTGTGCTTGGACTTGTTCTTGGTACTTGTGCATGTTTCACTCTTTTTGAGCTGGTTATGACTAATTATCGCCCTGTTCACCAAACCTTGCAAACAAGTATAACATGTAAGCCTTTGGGACTATTTCCCGGAATACCGATCCCTAGTCGCTAATGTAAATACCCAGTACTGGGGGAATCTACCTGGTGTAGTCCCGTAGTTCTAATATAAAAGTGCAAGGGTGATGTTCCAAACATCAGTACCACACAAGAGGGGGGTCATTTATGTGGTACCCAATTTTCAATCTAGAAGAAATTGGTTCTTCAAGGTGTTCTAACTACTACTGTTTGCAAAATTAAAAGTACAGAAAAAAAAACACATAGATTTTTACGTGGAAAACACCTAGCTCAAAAGGTGAAAAAACACAACCTACTACTCAGTAGGATTTTCCTAAACTTCCACTAAAATCACAGAGCCAAAACAATATTTATAAAAACTCTTAGTAAACCTAAGGATTAACTCTAATCCCATTGTAGCACACAACCTCAACTGTTGCGACACCTTCAAGTTAACTCTAACTAGAATACTCAAAGTACCTAATACAATTGCTTCTGTGAAAGATGGAAAGGTACACGTTTAAACCACCTGCTACAATTGAACTAAATAAGAATAAACACAACGAAATTGGTTCTTTTATGTTGTCTAAGTAGCTTCAAGAATGCACAATTGAATCTCACATAAATTGCTTGCATAATTTCCGTGCTTTTTTGCTCTCAATTTAGTTTATCTTCTGCGTTTGTGTAATACCTATAAAAGATAACAATCACTATTATTTAATGAGTTAGTAATCAGAGTTTGATTGAGACTCAATTGTTGATCTTCTATCGAAATTGAGTCCTTGAACAATACAAACTCCAACCTTATCCTTTATCTGGATTGTGTCCTCTTCCCATAAGGTTACTTTCTCTCCTCATCCAATATGCAATCTTTTCGATTAGTTCAGAAGATATTTCTGTATGATCATTGAGACTTATCTCTTTCACGTGTATCTTACATGTCTAGGTTGATAAATATTGTGCCTCACATGATGGACTTGGTCCATGACTGAGTTTATTTGTCATTCTTCAATACTTTACCTGAACTTGGGCTTACAAATTCCCCCTTTTTGATGATGAAAAACTCTATGGTTTTATGGATCAAAAAATTTGTAAGAACTCAGCTTAACCATTAACACTTAACTTAGAATTTTAACTAATCACCAAGGACTAGGTTTAATTAGGATATAAATATCACATTATTCAAAATAAAGATTAAAGCACAATATCTATTCTCTATTTTCGTATCATCGAAAAGTTACATACATTGTGAATCCCATATATTAGTAATTACTCATGGCCACTTGGACAACTACAAGTGAAAACATAGATTAAATCATCAATAATCAACAAACACATTCAAACTATTAAGAACAAAATCTTCATAGAACAAGAGAAGCAGTAGTTGTCATTGATAAGATATGTTTCCAACAACAAACCACAAAAAGAAAGAAAAACTTCCAAAACATGAGGGCAAAAAAAAGAAAAAGTCCCTAATCTGGGTCACTAGGGGTACTATACTGGTTCAGAAGACAATAATGGAGGACCTATGGCTTGGACGAACTAGAGGGATGTGTTTGGAGAAGGTTGAGCATATTCTGAAGCATCCTATAACTTTTCTCCTTTTCTTTTGCTAGCTCAACTCTAAGGCCATCTCTTTCAGTTTCTAATTCTGCAACACGAGCCTGAAGCCTAGCAATTTCAGCATCCTTAGTTCCACACTCTTGAACCAAAGTCCTAACCTTGATATTCATATGTGTCTTCAGAGATGAACCAGGTTCAATTGGGATGGCATTTACAATATTTTCATAAGCCAATAAGGTCTTAACATCAAAATCCTCCTTGCTTCCATCTCCCATTTCTTCAAAGGCACCCTTCGCCTGTCTAGCACAATAGTTAGTATGAACCCATATGGAGTTGCATGTGCTTTGGAGCCATTAATTACCCTGTCTAGTTATTTGACAATGAAAGTAGACCAATTTATTTGCATACCTCTCACAAGGCACTCCATAAGAACTGGGTCCATGTAGTTGGCAGTATGTCTCCTCTCCTGTCTGGGTAGCAGGCACTTGTTAACAAATTCAAACAAGTCCTTGTGCTCAGGTCTCATCTCACTTTTCTGCACAAACCTGGCTTCAAGTACATCTTCAACAGTTGCAGCATCACAAAAATTCCCAGTGATTTGAAGAGAAGTAGGGAGAGAATCTAGACATGACCACCTTTGCCTTGTATAATCATCATACTCTTCACTAGGCATGTCCGAAATCGCACCCAGTTTGATTGCATCAAACTCCATTTTTACACCCTCCACCAGGCTGGAGACTACCCCATTTTTCACAGTGGCATTGGCCATAAACTCAATCAATTCATTCCTAGCAAGACTCCCATCCATCTCAAGGACCAAGTCCTTCCAACCTTGTGCAGTCAGAGCATCCACCAATCTTCTCATACCTGGCTCATCCAGGTCTCTCAATAGTCTTCCTTTTAAAAAATTTCTTCTGCCAAAGATGGCAAACCTGTCTTGTTCCTTCTCAGGTTCCTCTTCTCCTTCTTCTCCACCACTCAACTCTTCATCTTCTTCAACAATTTTCTTTTTTTTACCCTTCACAGTAGACCTAGTTCTTTTGGCTAAAGAAGATTCAGCAGGTACATGTACAGAGGAAGACTTCTTGGAAGAAGTCTTGGAACTTTTTGGTTTGGGTGTTGGGACCTCTTCAGTTGTTCCTCTTTCTTTATGGACCAGTTTCATCTCCTCCTCCTCTTCTTCTTCTTCTTCTTCTTCTTCTTCTTCTTCTTCTTCTGCAACCTCAGAAGTTTCTACAACCTTTGCTTTTCCCTTCTCCTTCTTTTTCTTCCTGCTTTCTTACAGGGCTTTCTGTAACTCTGCTTCACTTTGTTTGACCCTGCTTCTAGTAGCTCTTCCCTTAGGCACTAAAGGGACAGTAGGTTTTGGGGATAAAGTTTTACTTTTCTTGGTTGGCTTGGAAGCAGTTGTAGACTTTGTGAAGAAGCCTTGCGCTTCTTAGGATCATAGCTCGCCCCAACCTTTTTCAGAAGATAAGCCAAAGTTTCCTCAACTGATGAAATAGGTTCTTCTTGTTGCTTTCTTAGATGAACAAGCCCCTCAAATTCTTCCCTAGAACCACTTCCCCCTGACTTGATGCTACTCTCTTCAACATTCCCCCAGATAGCAAGAACCTTTTCTTTCCCATTTCCCCTCTCATCACCACTTGCTCCTTCTCTCTTTTTTTCTTCGTTTTTACCTCAACTCCTACTTGATTCAACCACCTTTACATATTTAGTAGGACCAACTAGAATAAACTTATTTTTAATGCTTTCAAACATAGTAGAACATACTAGACAAGAATTTACCTTACCAAGGGTTTCTTTAATTTTTTCAGCGTTAGAAAACCCATGTTCTTCACCTTCATTGGCAGAAATAAAATCTTCAGACTTAGAGCTGGAGTCAGATTCGTGTATAGGGCTTTCTTTCTTTTGGCTAGCCTTCAATTTCTCATTCAGAACTTTTCTATGGGCTCCAGATGCTACAGTTTTTTAGCTAACATTTTCTGCCTACGAACCCTAGGTTTTGGGGATTCAATAGGAGGAGTAGATGAGGATGTGTTCGAGGGAGATTCTAGTGGGGAGTGCCAGGATTATCTTGGAGGTTATACATGGTTCTTCGACTATGGAAGAGTTCTAGGAATTTTCTGAGGAGAAAGAAGATTTGGGATTTCAGAAGTGTTTTGACGGTTATGGACTAATGAAGAAAAGGTGTGTTATGTATTTAAAGATGATTAGAATTAAATGCAGTAACGACAGCTTTTTCATGGGTTGACTAGAAGTCTAATCAAGGTATAATTCCGTTTACTTAGTGATTATTAGGCATTGCTAGATTTTAGGCAAAATCCCAGTTTTTAGAGTTCTAGGAGAACGAAACTGGTTCAACGCTCAACGGATAAAATTTCTTGGCATTTGACGAATGTAGGACTTCTGCTCATGATTGGAAAATTAATCGTTCTAATTGTGTAGAGTGTAGAAAACATACATGACCTTTCATATGAAGACATACTGATGAACTAGGTTCTTCATATAGAACTCTCTTGAATATGCCTTAAATGCCAAAATAGAAGAAACTTTGTAATAGATTAGTTAATCATGTATATACACATATCACAGGAGCATACTAATTAAAGTATCAAACTGAGTAAGAATTGATCTAGATATTTACACAAAGTTAGAACTCCTAACCAAAAATACAATTTATTTTCATTGTGCATTCTGAATTGGACCTATTAGGTGATATTAATCATCCCTAATTCCAACATGTTTCTTTCAAAGTTTTCTCTACTCGATGATTTAGTGAAAATATCTGCTATTTGTTAATCAGTAGCACAGAATTCTATTGAAATCAATCCTTTCTCATAGGTATCTCTTAAGAAGTGGTGTCTACATCTATGTGCTTAGTCCTTTTATGATGAATAGAGTTCTTTGTCATACTTATAGCACTGGTGTTATCACAGAATATTGGAATGCATCCCACTTCAATTCCAAAATCTACCAGCTATTGTTTGATCCATAGCAATTGAGAACAACAAAAAGCATCAGTAACATACTCAGCTTCAGCAGTAGATAGGGCCATAGAATTTTGCTTTTTGGTAGCCTATGACATAAGGCATGAACCAAGGAAGTGTGCTATATCTGAGGTGCTTTTCATCTCCACTAAGAAACCTGCATAATCAACATCAGCATATCCTACTAGATCAAAATCACTACCTTTAGGATACCAAAGGCACAAATCAGTGGTGCCTATCAGATATCTCAGTATCCTCTTGACAACAGTCAAGTGGGGCTCTTTTGGATTTTCCTGAAAATGAGCACAAAGCGTTATACTGAAGATAATTCCAGGTCTGCTTGCAGTAAGATACAAGAGTGAACCAAGCATACCCCTATACAACTTTTGATCAATCGATGAACCAGGTTCATCAACATCTAATTTAGTTGCAGTTGCAATTGGTGTGTCTATTTCTTTAGAATTCTCAATTTTAAATTTTTTGATTAGCTCTTTTGTATAGTTCTGCTGATGGATCATGGTTCCATTTTCACTTCGTTCTGCAAGCCTAGAAATAAGTTAAGCTCACCCATCATGCTCATTTCAAACTCACTCTCCATTAGTTTTGCAAAGTCCTTACTTAGCCTATCAGTAGTAGCCCAAAATATGATGTCATCCACATAAATTTGCATAACAAGGAGATCTTTACCTTTTTCCCTTAAGAATAAGGTACTGTCAATTTTACCTCTTTTGTAACCATGCTCTAGTAAAAATTTGGATAGTTGTACATACCAAGCTCTTGGGGCCTGCTTGAGCCCACAAAGAGCTTTTTCTAACTTGTACACATGCTAGGACATTCCTTGCTCTCAAACCCTGGAGATTGTTTCACAAACACTTCTTCCTTTAGGTAGCCATTCAGGAAGGCACTTTTGACATCCATTTGATGGAGAGTGAATTCCATGTGCGTTGCAAAGGCTATGAGAAGTCTGATTGCTTCTAGTCTTGCAACTAGAGAAAAATGTCTCATTATAGTTTATGCCCTCCTCTTTGTTGTATCCTTGTACCACGAGTCTTGCTTTGTTTCTTATAACTATTCCATCTTCATCGATTTGTTTCTGTACACCCATTTTGTACCAATACTGATATGTCATTGGGTCTTGGAACTAGATGCCAAACTTTACTTCTTTCAAATTGGTTGAGTTCATCCTGAATTGCATTCACCCAATCTACATCCTGCAAAGCCTCAACAACATTTTTTGGTTCAACGTAAGATAGGAAAGCATCAAAAACACATAGATTCTTTAGTTGTGATCTAGTTTTGACTCCAGATGTTGGATCAGTAATAATGTTATCAATGGGATGAGAACTTCTATTGTTGTGAGGCTTCACAACCAACTGGCTTCTGCTAGATATCTCTCCCATGTTCTGTTTTTGAGGAACACGTTCATGACCAGGTTCCTCTAGGGGGTTTGATTCAATTTCTCCTCGATTAGTTCCCCCTGTCAAGTTGCCCTTATTTGAAGGACCTGATCCATAAGTTGTTCCTTCTTTTGATGCCACTCTGACTTGTGCTATGGATTCAGTCAATTCTTTTACCAATCCAATGGCTTCATCTTCATGTTCCTGTCTCTTAGAAAGAATGTTAGTTTCATCAAATACTACATGTACACTTTCTTCTATACACAGAGTTCTTTTATTAAATACTTTATATGCTTTGCTATATGGAGAATATCTCAAGAACACTCCCTCATCACTTTTGGGATCAAACTTACCTAGGGAGTCTATTCCATTGTTGTGCATATAACACTTGCAACCAAATGACCTAAGATAGGATATGTTTGGTTTTCTGCCCTTAAGTAACTCATAGGGAGTCTTCTCTACCAGAGGTCTGGTCATGCATCTATTGATTATGTAACACGCAGTGTTTACAACCTCTGCCTAGAACTGTTAGGCAATTTACTAGAAAGCAGCATGGTTCAGCCATGTCCTCAAGAGTTCTATTCTTCTTTTCAACTACACCGTTTTGTTGAGGGGTCCTAAGGGCAGAGAAATTATGATCTATACCATTTTTATCACAGAATTCAGCAAACTTGGAAATAGAACCCAGATAAATCTAGAATAATCATCAACAAGCACCATTACATATTTCTATCCATCTCTGCTCATGGTTCTCATCGTACCACATATATCCATATGGACCATTTCCAACGACTTGGTCGTACTTACCATTTTCTTGCTTTTGAAGGATGACCTTACATGCTTCCCCCTTGCACATGCCTCACAAACTTTGTCTTCCTTGAACTTGATATTAGGTACCCTATCACCAAGTCTTTAGAGACTAATTTGTTAAGCTGATTTAGACTTGCATGACCAAGTCTTTTATGCTACAGGAGGGGATCATTAACCAACACACTTAAATAAGTGAGTTCATTTTCTGAGAGAGTAGACAAATCTACAATGTAAATATTGTTAACTCTTTTTCCCTGCAAAACAATCTTTTCAGTGGTAAGGTTAAGTACAAAGCATTTGGTGGAGGTAAAAGCCACAAGGTTACCTCTGTCACACTATTGTGACGCACTTATTAGGCTATATTTCAATCCATCTATCAAGTAGACATTCTCTATGGAATGAGACTATGTTTTGCCCACCTTTCTAACCCCAATGATCTCACTTTTCTTTCCATTCCCAAAGGAGACATTGCCTCCTTTTAAGTCCTCAAATGAAAGGAACTGGTTCTTGCTCCCAGTCATATGTTTTGAGTAGCCACTATCCATATACCATATTTGGCTACTTCCTTTCACTTGGACTTGCAAAAAGAAGCAGGGGTTAGTCATAGGAACCCAAACAAGTTTAGGTCCCTTTCTATAGGCAAAAGGATGAATCAGATTCCGTCTTGCCCACCCAGGCAGCTTACTTTTCTCTTGAACAAAGGCTTTGTTCTTTTTACTGGCCTTTTCTTTTGAATTACATTAATTTTTTAATGGCCACTATTGCCACAATGTGTGCAGATTTTATTTCAGGAAGTGCGAGGTACTTGCTTTTAGAGTCCCATTTTGGAGCTTGAGTCCCATATCCAAGTCCTTTTTTGTTGCTACTGTGATGCTCTTGCAGCCAAGAGAGTGCATCAGAAGCCTTGTTCCACTTGCAAGTTCTTTCTACTTCATGTTTCACCTTTCCTAGATCTTCCTTTAGGACTTTGATGAATTCAACTTTCTTATACGATTCATCTTTCATTTTTCCCAAATTTTCTTCTAGAGTGAGATATGTGTGACCAACTTTCTTCTTTCCTATTTCTAGTTTCAGTTTTAAGTTTTCAGACCTAAGTTCTAGGACAATATTATAAAGTTCAAGAACCTGGTTCTTCAACTCAGCATTTATATTATCACTCTCATTAGCCCTAGACTCTAGACTTTGCATTTTGTTTTTAGGATCACACATTACCTAGACAGACCTTCCTTTTCATTGTTAATTATCTTAGACTCATAAATGAAGTCTAGTAATAGCTCAACCAACCTTTCGTTAGTCAAAAAATTAATCTTGTCTTTGAGACGAACAATACTTACCTCTTGTTCATCATCTGATTCTTCAATAGCCATCAGTGCTTGCTCTTCTTCAGCTTCATCTTCTGAGTCTTCATCTAAGGTTTTTCCCTAAGCAGCAACCATAGCCTTGGTTGAACCTTTGTTTCTTTTTTGTCGAACTTGTTCCTTCTTCCTGTTCCTTCGTTCACCCCCCTTTATTCCTCTCAATTTTCCATTGAGGGCAGTTCTTGATCATATGATCAGTCTTACCTCACTTGTAGCATTCCTAATTGGTCTATTTCTCATGAGCTCCTGACTTGTTAAAGGTTTTACTTCTTGAAGAACCCTTTTCTCTCATTAGGTACTTTTGAAATCTCTAGTGATCATAGTCATCTCATCATCTTCCAGATCTAAACCTTCAGCAATTCTAAGAGCTGAGCTTCTCTCCTTATTAGGTGTATCCATCTTCATGATTTGCCTTCTCATTTTATAAGTAGTAAGATTTCCAATCAGTTCATCCAGTCTGAGAGTAGCAATATTCTTGGATTCCTAAATGGTAGTGATTTTGCTTTCCTATCTGACTGACAAAATCCTTGTCAGAATTGTCTCAACCTTGTCTTCTTCAAGAATGACCTTTCTAATAGACTTATGTTCATTTGTCAGTGTAGTAAACCTAGTATACATATCTTTGATTGTTTCTCCTTCCTTTATAATAAAATTCTCATATTGAGAATACAACAATGTTCCTCTTGATCTTTTCACTTGAGGTGTTCTTTCATGGGCCACTTGCAAAGTGTCCCATATCTCTTTAGCAGTAGTACAACTTTGGATCCTACTGTACTCACTGGACCTAGTCCACACACAAGCTATTTCTTGGCCTTAACATTTTTCTCCCACTTCTTCAGGTCTTCAACAGTGCAATCATCCCTTGTCTTTGGCACATCCACTCCTCCCTTATTCTTCTTTGTGGTTGCTAAAGGACCATCATTGACTATGTCCCAGAGTTCATAGTCTTCTCCTATGATGTGATCCCTCATCATGTTCTTCCACCAAGAATAGTACTGTCCATTGAAAAGTGGCAGTCTGGAAGTGGATTGCCCTTCCCAATTTCCATATGGTGCACTCATGTTGATCTTTTCCTAAGGTGTAAACCTCTTTAAGGATAACTTTCTATGATACCAATTGATGTTCCAAATGTCAATACCACAGAAGAGGGGGGGGGGTGATTTGAGTGGTACCCAATTTTTAATCTAGAAGAACCTGGATCCTCTAGGTGTTCTAACTACTACTGTTTGCGGAACTAAAAGTACATAAAATAGAGAACATAAAGATTTTTACGTGAAAAATACATGGCTCAAAAGGTAAAAAAAACTACGACCTACTACTCAGTAGGATTTTCCCAAACTTCCACTAAAATCACTGAGCCAAAACAACATTTACAAAAACTCTTTGTTAACGTAAGGATTAAGTCTAATCCCAGTGTAGCACAGAACCTCAACTGTTGTGACACCTTCAAGTTAACTCTAACTTGAGTACTCAAAGTACCTAATACAATTGCTTCTATGAAAGCTAGAAAGGTACACGTTTAAACCACCTACTACAATTGAACTAAAATAAGAATAAACATAATAGAATTGGTTCTTCTATCTTGTCCAAGTAGTTTCAGAAATGCACACTTTAATCTCACATAAATTGCTTGCAAAATTTCCTCTCTCTTTTGCTCTCAATTTAGCTTAACTTCTGCGTTTGTGCAATACTTGTAAAAGAGAACAATCACTATTATTTAATGAGTTAGTAATCAGAGTTAATTGAGACTCAACTGCTAATCTTCCATCGAAATTGAGTCCTTGAACAATACAAACTCCAACCCTATCCTTTATCCAGATTGTGTCCTCTTCCCATAAGGATACTTTCTCTCCTCGTCTGATATGCAACCTTTTTGATTAGTTCAGGAGATATTGTTGCTTGTTCACTGGGACTTATCTCATTCACGTGTATCTTACATGTCTAGGTTGATAAATATTATGCCTTACATGATGGACCTGGTCCATGACTGAGTTTATTTGTCATTCTTCAAAATTTCACCTGAACTTGGGCCAGCGAAGGGGATCTCCCATAATACACATATGTATTCCCAAAGTAAACATATAGGGGGAGCTCCGGGGATATCGTCCCTAAGTAAGCACATAGCAATAATAAGAAGAGTACACAGTTCAATTCAAGTTCCATACCAAGGTAGAGCAGGTATTGCTAACCTAACATGTAGCACGTAATCCAAGTAAGGCAGTTCGAGAAAATAAGGCAATTAAGTCAATTAGACATGCTTCCTAAGATAACAACAGGCTTAAATTGCAAGTAGTATAAACAAGAAACATACTAGTAATTACTTAAGGAAAACCGGATTTTTCCAATATTAGCACAAGTATGCACCAGTCTCCTCACGTACAAGGTATTTCAAATATCAATAATACCAAATCCTAAGGGGAATATCTCCCACAAAAGGTAAGGCAAGCCACTTACCTCGAACCAGCTCAAAATCAACCCGAAACCACACTCTTTCCACGAGTACTCGACTCAAAATGGCACGAATCTATTCAATTTAATTGTATAATGAAAATAACACTTCAAGTAACTGATTTTACAAATAAATTCTAAGCTAATACGCAAAATTAGGTAAAATGACCAAAACACCCCTGAGGCTCACGTCTTGGAATCGGGTAAAATTTACATTTTTAGAACCTCATACTCTCATAAGTTCATGCATAGTAAAAGTGCCAAAATCGAACTTCAGATGGTCCCTCAAATCATCACTCACAGGTCTCTAATTAATCAAGCCCTAACCCTCATTTGCCACTAATTTTCCTTAAATTTTTATACTTAGAGTGATAAAAATCACCAAGATAACGAGTTTAGATTCCAATAATCTTACCTCCTCAAAGCTCCCTTGATTTCCCTCTCAAAAACCTCCCCAAAAGCTCAATTCCCGGGTGAAAATGGTGAAAGAGTAACTTAAATTAGCGAAGGCAACTATTTATATGTTCTGCCCAACTAATCCGCTTTTGGGGTCCTAGGACCGAACCTGTGGTACCACTTTTGCGGAACAAAATTCGCATCTGCGAAAAATCACTAAAACCTAGTTTTTGCACCTGCGATTGCCCTTACGCAGATACGAATCCGCTTCTGTGGTGAAGCTCCCGCTTCAGCGGCTCGTGTTGGCCCTCCCCTTTCCATTTCTACAATGATTCCACCGCCTCTGTGGCCTCGGACCTGTGGTCCCCAAGCCGTAGGTGCAGTTATGACAACAACCTTGAAACATCAGCTGCAACTCACAACTCCAACCCTTTCCGTCAAACATCCAAAATTATCCCGAGGTTCGTGGGGCCTCAACCAAAAGCACGAACAAGTCATATACCACAATACCAACTTATACAAATCTCCAAAACACTCAAACAACATTGAATCAACCAATTTGCATTGGATTCAAGCCTAAAAACTTCAAGAACTCTCAAAATACGCTTTAATCAAAACGTTTATCAAACCTCGTCCGAATGACCTGAAATTTTGCACACACGTCACATTCAATAATACGGAGCTACTCCAACTTCGAAAATTCCATTCCGACCCTCAGATTAAAATATCACTATCGAACTGAATACTTTAAGAAATTCAACCTTTGACATTTCAAACCAAAATTAGCTACAGACCTCCAAAACACAATCTGAACATGCTTCTACAACCAAAACCACCTAACAGAGCTAATAGAAATATCATAATTCCGTTTCGAAGCCGTCTTCACACTGTTCCTATTACGGTCAAATTTCTAAAACTTAAGCTCTCATTTAGGGATTAAGTGTCCCAAAAATCTTCGAAACTCCAAGGATTTCCTCCCCACAACTCATAATAGAAGAAACAAAACGAGAAAGCAATTAATAGGGGATCTGGGCGTTAATTCTTAAGACAACTGGCCGCGTCATCATAGTACTCAAGTTACAACCAGATTTTGATTGCTCTGGAAGAGCAGGAGAAAACCCCCTTCACATGCCTGTACGAGACCTTTGCATTTACACAGATGCCATTCGGTTTGTGTAATGCATCAACTACCTTCCAGCAGTGTATGATGGCTATCTTTAAGGACATGGTGGAGAATTTCTTGGAAGTATTCTTGGATGATTTTAGTGTCATGGGTGACTCTTTTGATGAGTGTCTTAAGAATCTTGACAAGGTGCTAGCCCAGTGTGAAGAGACAAATCTCGTGCTTAACTGGGAAAAATGCCACTTTATAATTGAGGAGGGTATTGTCCTCATCCATAAGATCTCAATAAACGGAATAGAGGTGGACAAGGAAAATATTGAAGTGATTTCAAAGATTCCACATCCTTCTTCAGTCAAGGGGATTATGAGTTTTCTTGGGCATGGGGGGTTCTGCCGAAGGTTCATCAAGGACTTATCTAAGGTAGTGAATCCTTTATGCACATTATTGGAAAAGGATACAAAGTTCGTGTTTAATTCTGAAAGCATGAAAGCTTTTGAACTTCTCAAGAACAAATTGACAACCACTCCCATTATCATCGCACCCAATTAGAGCTAACCTTTTGAGCTCATATGTGATGCAAGTGATGTTGCGGTAAGAGCGATCTTGGTTCAAAGAGTAAACAAGATGTTTTGCCCGGTATATTATGCAAGCAAAATAATGATGATGCTTAGGTAAATTACACCATGACAGTAAAAGAGTGCTAGAAATTGTGTTTTCAATGGGGACGTTTAGGCCTTATCTCATGGGTGCACAGGTGATAGTTCATACACACCATGAAACACTCTGCTACTTGATGACAAAGAAGAATTCTAAGGCTCGGTTGATGAGATGGATCCTATTGTGGCAAACCACTTGTCCCACTCGGAGGAAGAGGGGTGACCCCGTGATGGCCTCAAAATTAATGATTCACTCCCCGATGAGAAACTCTTATCGGTTATGTGTGAATAGTATGCCTTGGTTTGTCAATGTTGCCAACTTTCTTGTTACCGGCATTATTCCGTGTGAGCTCTATTCTAACCAAAGGAAGAAACTTAAATGGTATAGAATGGACTATTACTATGATGAGCCTTAATTGTTCAAAATTTGTAATGATAGTGTGATCCGAAGATGTGTTCCGGAAGAGGAGCAAATAAGTATTCTTGATGATTTTCATTCCTCTCCCTGCGGTGGTCATCATGGTGGGGCGAGGGCAGATTCAAAGGTGCTTAGCAGTGGTTTTTATTGGCCTACATTGTACAAGGATGGGGGTGAGCTTTTGAAGGGATGTGATGAGTGTCAGAGAACTAGTGGAATTAGAAAGAAGGATGAAATGCCTCTCACCACTATTCTTGAGGTCGACATATTTGACGTGTGAGGCATTGACTTCGTGGGATCTTTTGTAAGTTCATGTGGCAACACATACATTCTGGTGGCCGTTGATTATGTTTCTAAATGGTTTGACACCGTGGCTTTACCAAACAATGAGGCACGAAGTTTGGTGGATTTTCTCAAGAAGAATATCTTTACTCGGTTTGGCACTCCTAGAGCAACCATCAGTGAAGGGGGTTCTCATTTCTTTAATAAGGCATTTGACACTTGCTTGGAAAATATGGTGCTAATTACCATACTCAGGCTAGTAGGCAAGTTGAGGTCTCCAACAGGAGATACAACAACAACAACAACAACAACAACAACAACAACAACAACCCAGTATAATCCCGCAAGTGGGTTCTGGGGAGGGTAAAACTGCGAGATAAAGAGCATATTGTCAAAGACTGTTAATGCAAATAGGACTGACTAGTCAAAGAAACTGTATGATGCTTTGTGGGCTTACAAGAATACTTATAAGACTCAAATTGATATGTCTTCATACCGATTGGTGTTTGGGAAATCTTGCCATCTTCTAGTTTAGTTAGATAACAAGGCCATGTTGGCTTTGAAAAAGTTAAATCCTGAATAGGATATTGCAGCAAATCTCTGGGTAGAGCAACTCAATGAGCTTGATGAGTTCCGATTTCATGCCTATTCCAGCTCATCCTTGTATAAGGACAAGATGAAGTACTTACATGGAAAGTATGCCTACATCAAGGAATTCAAGGAAGGTGGCTTGGTTCTCTTATTCAACTCTCGGTTACGACTGTTTCCAAGGAAGCTCAAGTCAAAATGGAGTGGTCCTTTTGAGGTGGTGCATGTAACTCCGTTTGGTGCTTGATTTAAAAAACAAAAGTGGTGAAATATTCAAAATTAATGGGCACATAATCAAGCTCCATCTTGGCACGTTTGATGACTGCCACATGGTGGCAATGCTCCATCTCAAATGATTGATGGTAACATATGATGTGCCGCAACGTTAAATCAGGCACTTCTTTGGAAGCAACCCATGTGTTTTACTTCTTTTTGATTTTCTTATTAGTTAAGGATTTTTTTGGACTAACTGGTTGTGAGATGTGTGTAAGAATATTTGATGTAGTGTAGGACAAAGTTGGAAAATTTTAGCACAGTCAGTAGTTGGACCTCTGAGAATGCTCCATTTTTCGTAGTTAGCGAAGGCCAGTTTGCGGAGGCTGATTCATGGAGGTGTAATTTGGTACTGGACACAGACTTGAAAAGTCTAAAATGAGACTTCTCTGAAGATTCTTCCGTGTCTGCGGAGGATTTTTCGTGGTCAGTGGTGTTGTTTCTCAGCCGCGCCCCATTTTCCGCTCTCAGTGGAAGTTTTAAAGAAGCAACACTTCTGTAAATCAAAAGCGCGGACTACGGTGAAATTTTGTGGCTGTGCCAGGTAAACTCGGTGGGTCCCAGGGTACTTTGCATAAATATAAGGTCCAGATACTTGTACCATTTTTTATCTCTTAATTCTCGAGCTTAATTTTTACTATTTACCCAAACCCTAATCCTCACAAACACCAAATTAAAGTCCATTCTCATCACTTATTACATAATTGGTAATTTCACTTCATAATTGTTCTTCAATTTGTACTTGTTTTTCTATTAATAGTTATTTTTTACTTTTTCTTCTTCTTCTTCTTCTTCTTCTTCTTTACTTTTAAGTTTCAATTAGGGTTCATTAGTTTTAGTTAAATTATGCTTAAATTGTCGGTTGATTAGTTAATACCTAGTTGTTAGTAGTGTACATGATATCCACTAATGGCAAGAAAAATTAAAACCCTAGGTTGCTCAATTCATTTTTGAATTTCGTGCCCGCAAATGTATTTCTATGATCAAAGTTCATATGCAAAATTTGACCTTGGGAAGTTTTGAATATCGCGGTAAGCGGTGGCAAATTCCACTAACAGTGGCCTGCTTTACATGGTTGCGCTGCATTTTTTGCGATCAATGATACACATGTTCAGAGAAGTACACAAAATGGGTCTACGGATGGTGGTGCAACTTTCGCGGCTGCGCCCAACATTCCACGCTCATCAAAACTTTAGAATCATAGGATGGATAGTCTGGTCCCCATCCCTCCGCGGCTGCGCCCTTTTTTCGCTCTCAGAGGAACTCATACCGCGGCTGCCTTTTTTTTTGCTGTCAGGAGTTCTGAGAGTTGCTACAACACTTTCAGTTAATCATCTGATTTCCTTTACTGCTTCTTCTAGCACCAAATCCAACGAGCTTTCACTAATTATGTATGCAGGAAATGGTTAAATCAAGACGTGTTAGTAACAAACAAAAAGGCAAAGCAGAGTCCTCCTAGGGTAGGGGATGAGGGAAAAAGAAGTTACCCCTAGCAATATGGCAATCCAATGGGAGAATGTGGAGGAATATCAAAGTTGCATCCCACTTCGAGGGAAATGACTATGTTCTCTCCCGGGAGGCCTCAGAATGTGACTCTATGCCCATACATTTACCATAATTCCCAGGGAGATTTCGATTGACAAACGTGCCTATACCCCCAACCTCTCCTACTTCTCCTGTTTCCTTATGAATCGTCTAATGGCTCAGCGTAGAGTAGTGAATCCTTAGCATCAGCCTCTCCTACAACTTCTTCACCTAGGCAAGACCCTATAGATGTAGATGCCAAGACACCGGATGATGGGAGGGTCGGTGACACCCAGACTGGAGGGTTGATAAGAACAAGAGACCTGGTGGTGTGGCAGCAGAGGTTTTTTAGTGAGCAGGCCTACCACAAATTTTGGGAGTGGTGGCCTTAGAGGGCAATCATACATGAGCATAAATTTATAGAGAGGTATTTTCTGCCCCACCAACCCCGATGTAAAGCGGCAGTTTGATGAGAGAGTGGGGTGGAAACACTAACAAGCAAGATGCTGGAGGCTAGATCACCTAGTAAGGACTTTTATGCCAATGTCGCCCATATCAAAAGGCTACATTTATGACTAAAGTGCGGAACCTGAATTGCGAAACCTGAAGATCAAGTTTGATGGAAAGACTCTAAACGACTATGTTAGATTCATTGATACGGACGGGTCTTTATACTTAGAGAAGGTGGCCATGGATGAGGCAACCCGCCCGTGGTTGGCATCAATACTTGCTCTCCCAGGTACTACTCCAGCTTGGTTGGCAGTAGGGGTCCCTATCTATAGGAACACCCTGAACTTCAAGGCAAAGGGCTGGGAGACATTTATGTGCAACAGATTAGATCCCACTACTCATGACAATGACATTTTGTTTTCCAAGCGATTATAGTGGCGGGCATCATGGTAGAGTACCCGATCAATATCAGGAATATCATGTCCACGGTGATCACTAGAGTGGTCAACAAGTACGAGAGATACTACCCTTTCCGAACATCCTCACCATGTACCTAGAGGATCAAGAGGTTGAGAATAGGGACTTCGACACCAAAGTGAAGCCAAAAAGGCCATTCTCATGGTAGAGCCTGCACGGACAGACAACCCCAAATCTAAGGGCAAAGCCTCAACTTCTACTAGCCATTCTGAAGAGCTACCAGTGGTAGCCAATTATTCTGAACCCCTCATTGCTATACATAAGATCCCTCCAGACCATCTACTTCCATGCCTTCCTCAGTGCCCTCCTCGTCAGCATACCCTTTGAATGCTCATACGTTGAACCAAGCACTCTCCAGCATCAACAACTGGGTGCATGCAACAATTTTAAGCTGTTTGTACTATCCAGTTCAGTTGCAGCCTAGTCAGCTCCCTCATAGCCCAAGGTGTCAACTTCAGTGGAGTAATCTCTCAAGGAGCCAGAAGAGACTAAGGGAGGTGACACAAGGACCAGCCACAGGACCCCATGCAAACAAAGGATCCATAGGCAGTTTTTTTACTCTGTAACTCCTCTTTCATCTTATTTTTGCTATTAGCATTAAGGGCAATGCTAGTTTTTTTTGGAGGGTGGTCCAATTTTGATGAATTGATAATTGGATTGTAATTATGATACTGATTTTTTTTAATTATGATACTGATTTTTTTTGTTTATTGTTATTTTGCACATTTGGTATGTATATATATCTTTACCATTCATTTTTCACTTTTCGTTATTTTTCAATTTCGGTATGTATATAAAGTTACTTTTCCATGTATATATTCTTTCCCTCTTATGTATATTCGTCTCAGTTCCCTATTGTACATATTCAGTTTACTTTCCGTATTCTACTGCATAACTTCTTTTGTAATTTTACTTAATAGGTTAGATTCTTCTTTCATTTAGTAGCTTCATTTTAAGTTCGTAGATTTTTATTTTTACAAGTTTTTGTGATAAATAAGCTTTTGGTTTTTTTAATGCCACGGTTCTTTCAAAAGGTGGAGTTTGTGTGAACTGGTTGGCTCTTCCCGACGATGGATAGCATGACAATCTTCTTAAGGGTTTGAGTCTGTTTTTTTTTTGTTTAAATAGTAGCTAGTGAACAATAGTGCCTCAGGCAAAACTTCACTTGGTCCTAACACATTTACCTTTGACCTTATGGTTAAAAACAAATTGATGCATAAAGGATGGTGATAGTTGTGACCTTTAGACTTTTTTGTTGACTAAACAATTATCGAGTGGTTTCTCAGAACCATTTGTGTTGCTCAAATCTTAGATAAGGTTATTGTGGGCCATCGAATCTGTCTCTTTAGCAATCCTATAGATTGTATGGTGAGATATTGATTCGCAAGTCCAAGTCCCGTGCCAATAAGTCTAGAACTTGCCTTGAATATTTGTCTAGGCGATATCCTAAGTGCAGCTCGACTTGAGAAGTAATTAAAGGCTCTGTTTGATCCAAATTGAGACTTGAAAATATCCATAGTCCACCAAAAATGATATCCTAGTCAACCCCATTGAGCCATAGCCCTTATTCTTTAAAAAATCATGATACAAGCCTTTATCCGTTATAAACTTATCCTCTCTTGGAACCTAATATTTCCTTAGAACAAATTGGAAGAAGTATAAGTTTTGATAAAGAGACGAGGAATGTAAAAGTGATAAAAGGGACAAAAGAAAGAAAAGGTAAGGAAAAAGAAAAAGCAAGAAAAGCCAAAAATTCAAAAAGAAAGTAAACAATGTAGAAAAAATTAAAGGGATTTAATAAAAGCAAAGAATAAACGCTTGGAATGATTAGAAAGGAGAAAAAGGATTGACATGATCAAAAAAGAGTGGTAGTGTGTCTCTCTAGTCCCCTAGGGAAGAAGTAAATGACTCAAAGAGTCAAGAAAATTTGAGCCAAAAATGAAGAAAATTAAATGCTTAAGGAAAGATGGAACCTTCATATACCAATATATTCTACCTTGAACCAAAAGCCTTCATTAAATTCTCGCAAAAGCCTTATATGATCTTAAGTTGACTGAGCTTACATTAGTGGTGACTCACATAAGGGGCAAGCTTATGGTACTTAGAGCCGAACTTGTGACCTTTCTTGGAGAGAAATGAGTGTGTTTTCCAAAATCCTTGTTCTGAGTGCTACAATCTAAATGTAAGGTTTATGGAGAATCGAGGAGTATGTGTTTGGGTTCCACAATGACCAATGTAGTATAAAGACTTTTCTTGATGAGTTGAGTCTAGTCTTGATGATTTTGTGTCACACTAAAGCCATGGTGCTAAAAAAGTTGTGTATTGTTAATGATACATTTGAGTTGAAGGTAATTCTTAGTCCCGGTTGATGCTTGATAAGGTTACTTTAGGACAGCTGAAATTTTCCTTTCTTTTATCTTGAGGAGGTGAGAATTACTTTGTTTGATTGAGGATAAGCAAAGCTTAAGTTTGCGAGAGTTAATAACTAGGGATTCTAGCCTATTTTATGCTCCTTTTTGCTTAGGTTTTGGATTAAAAGTGTGTACAAGTATTCTCGAAAGCTAACTTATTGTGCTTGTTTGTAGTGTTTGGTCAAAAAGAGACAAGACAGTCATAACCAACTCATAAAGGAGTAAAACATCAAAAGTTCAAAGTTGAGTCAAAAGGTGCTGACAACGAAGAAATAGAAGCGGACACGGAGGGTCCACCACTGAGGCGGTTTGAACTACACTCTCAACAATTGTAAGGTTTAGAGAGTCATTTTTGCGCATAACAATCATTGCTACCCATGGTGATATTGCGTAACAGCGGTATCATCTGACGCAGAGCGATCCAATTCTCGCCCTCAGTAGAATTAAGAATTAGAGGACTATAGTTTGGAGCTCAAATTGAAAGGCGCGGTCTGCAAACATATTTCATGGCCGCAGTTGAAGGAGTTGAGGCAGGTGATTTTCCGCTCCCAGTGGACTCAAGTTCAAATCCAGCTCAGAAGAGAAGAACCGCGGTCTAAGCTTGCTTTTGCGCGGCCGTGGAAGTTGTAGCACTAAGGCGACTTATTTTTTGCTGTCATCTGAATCTCCGTTGGGGCAATTTTGTCTGAAAATTTAGCTGTGTATAAATAGTTCTTATTCAGATTTTTAGGGTATCTGTTGTTTTAAGGAGCACGTGAACAACCACTTTTTGCTCTTTTTAGTAATTTTAAAGCTTTGTTAACAATTAATCTTACATTCTACTCTTGTAATTATTATTATGGGTTATATTTCATCTCAATCTTTGATTCCTTCCTTGATTATGAGTAGCTAAACCCATTAGTTAGGAATGTGACCCAACCCTAGTGTGGGTATTTAATGGGTCTGCAACTTTAGCGCTTAAATGTTTATGGATTAATGATATAGCTTGATTCATGCTTTAATTGTTGAATCGGTGGTTACGAACACTGATTTGTGCGTTTTTTACTTAGGCTCCTCTTCAAAAAGAAATAATAAATCTAGGAAATTCAGGATAACAAGTAATTGGGGTGCATTCAAGAGATTGATAGCCCCAATTAAAGGGTTAAACCTAGAGATAGTAGTGCCCGACTTGAACCAATTTTTCTTGGAATTTTTGAACACCCAATTGGGCTCGAGAAAGCCAATTAGGTCAAAGTCACTCCAACTACCAAGCAGTATAGAGTGAGTAATTATGTGCATTTGTTATATCATGATACAAATAAAACAAGTTTGCCATAAGTATTAGACCTTGTTAGATACTCACCGGGTGTAAGTCACTTCCCTAGTACCTTTTTCAAATTGAGAAAACCCTTACAAAAATATCATACTTAGATTAGTTTCATTCTTCATTAATGTAAAAAGTAGAATAGTAACCAAACAAAGAATGATTGGAAGTGCAATTAAGAATATTGCACTTAGCTAGATTAGATATAAACCCAATTGCAAACCAATATTAGCTCTCAGTGAAAATTAATCCCGACCCCTCGGGTAAAAGCTGCATCGACCACTCTTTCCATTCTATAATGGAATAGGATTGGAACCAATCACTCTCCCTTCTAGAAAGATGTAATTGAAACTATTTAAAGGAGATGCTAAAGCAAGGGATTATCCAATACAGTTCAAGCCTTTATGCCTCACATGTAGTACCAGTAGGAAAAAAATGGCTCTTGGAGGTTGTGTGAAGACAATAGAGCATTAAAAAGGCAACTATAAAGGATAAGTTCCCAATCCCAATCATATAGGAGCTACTAGATAAGCTAGGGGGATGTCAGGTCTTTTCCAAAATAGACCTAAGGGCTGGCTATCACCAGATAAGGATGGCAGAATCAAACGTTCATAAAAAAACCTTTAAAACACACTTTGGACCTTGTGAGTACTTGGTTATCCCAATTGGCTTGACCATTTCACCCTCAAGCTTCGAAGGGTTAATGAACCACATATTCCAAAATTATCTTAGAAAGTTCACTTTGTTTTTTTTTTTATGATATTTTGATCTCTAGTAGGAGTTTGGAACAATACCTTCATCATTTAGAGATGGCATTTGAATTGCTAGTACAACATCAGATACTAGCCAAAAAAATTAAATGTGCCTTTGCTGCTAAAAGGATAGAGTAACTTGGACACTACATTTTAGCATAAGGGGTATCTACTGATCCAAGCAAGGTGGAAGCTATGAGCCTATGGCCTGAACCTTAGACAATGATACAGTTGAGAGGATTCTTGGGCCTAGCAGGGTACTACAGAAGGTTCATCAAAAATCATGGAATAATCAGCAAGCCTCTAACTGACATGCTCAAGAAGGACAGCTTTATCTGGAGTGAAGTAGCTAGGGAAACTTTCAAACAACTTAAGAATCACTAACTATTGCATGCGCATTAAGGCTATCTTAATGCAGACAGGACACCATGTTGCATTTCGTCTATAAGGGACTCACCAAAAGGCATCAATCTTTGTCTGTTTATGAGAAAGAATTGTTGGCATTAGTGTTAGCTATGAACAAGTGGTCACAATATCTAGCAAGCGGGTTTTTCATTGTGAAGACAAATCAGAAGGCACTTAAATTCCCGTTGAACAAAAACGTCACACAGGAACTAAACTTAAATGGATCACCAAGTTGATGCAGTTCAACTTTGAAATTGAGTACAAGAAAGGAAGAGAGAACAAGGCAGTTGATGCACTATCTGTCACGTCCCAAACTACACCCTAGACGTGATGGGTACCCAGCTAACACCACCTGCCAGACGCTCTAATGTTTAACCATTTACGCAGATACTGAGAGAGAAAAATACTCAGTCCTGAAGTATTATTAATAATTAAATAGGTAATGATTATTGCCCAATACTTTAGTCAACTGATAGAAGAACCAACGATCACTCAAATAATAAAAATCTAGCCCAGATACCACACTAAGACCATGGAGCATCTAACAGAGTAATATGAGTTTTATTGATGGGTATGAACCCCCCCCCCAAAAGGAATATAACTAATACGAACTAAGCAAGTTGAAATGAAAGCCTCCACGAACAATGCAGTGACTCGCCTCAGCCACAGGATCTACTCGAACAAACTAGTCAGCCACTAGCTCTATATCCCGCAATGGTATCTGCATAGATATGCAGGTAAGGAGTGAATTATATATAAATATAACCTAGTAAGATCCTCGACCCTCCACTTAAATACCTCTAGAACAAGTGTTAGAAAATACAAACACACTACACATAAATGATATAGTAAATATATTAATTATACAATAACTCAATATATGTGTATCAACAGGGTTATTAAGAATTAACCAACAAAAATACCCACTAAGGACTTATCATAATTACAGTGAAAGAAATTTATCGACATGCCTATGAGTCCACAATGCCTCAAATATGTAGTAGAGCATACACAATGCTCGGGGTGATATATAAAGGCATACACAATGCCCCAATATCATGGCACACAATCATATCAAACTCAACATCATGGCGTACAGCCATATCAAACTCAATATCATGGCGCACAACCGTATCAAACTCAATATCATGGCGCATAGCCATATTAAACTCAATATCATGGCGCACAGCCGTATCAAACTCAATATCATGGCGCACAGCCGTATCAAACTCAACATCATGGCGCACAGCCATATAACACTCAGTATCATATATCATGGGGCACAGTCGTATCAAACTCAATATCATGGCGCACAGCCATATCAAACTCAATATCATGGCGCACAGCCGTATCAAACTCAATATCATGGCGCACATCCGTATCAAACTCTAAAACTCAACCCCATGGCACACCGTCGTATCACACTATCAAACAACTTATTAAACAATATATTTCTTTATAAAGTAATATATATGCGGCTAGTCTAAGACCATCGTCTCTGTCAAGCGCACGCTTGTCCCAACACATGGACCAGATAGAGAAAACACACTTTCAAAACGAGTTTTAGAAAAGAAAGTATCAAAACTTAAAGTCTCACTTACCCGCCAGCAGGAAGTTTAAGTTCTCAAACTTTGCAATGCCTAGAACACCAACCAAACAGCCCCCAGTGGCCTCAATCTGGTATATTATCTACAATAGTTCCAACACAGTGGGGAAAATAACCACGCCGACATTGTAAGTGCTTTACCCTACCATTTTTTATTGAATGGACCAGCTATAAAATATATACTCAAATCCCTAAATCCTAATTTTAGTTGTATAAGGTTCAGGTCTGTATTATTATCATTACTATTCCATCTCTATTATTATTATATAAAATTATAAATATTGCTCAGTAGTATACCTAATTATAAATTAGGTTCACTAACTATTTATATAGTGTGCTATCTTATGTATAATAAATCATTTATTTACTAGCTTAATATTTGAATCAATATGTACCAACAAAAGTTACGTCTTAAATCTCAAGATTAATTAGTACATGACTATATTTCGGGTTATTACATTCTCCCCCACTTAAACAAGCGTTCGTCCTCGAATGAGTTAGAATGTATACCTGATATCTCAAACAACTGGGGGTACTTGCTTCACATGACTGCTTTGGACTCCCACGTAGCTTCCTGTGTTGGATGATTACGCAATAATACTTTCACTGAAGCAGCCTTTTTCGACCTCAATTGCCGCACTTGCCTATCAAGAATAGCTATCGGACCTTCTTCATAACTTAAGTTATCATCAAGCTCCACATCCTCCGGCTGGATCTTATGACTATCATCACGAACATATTGTCTAAGAATAGACACATGAAATATAGGATGAACCGCAGACAACCTCGGAGGCAAGGAAAGTTTATACGCCACCGATCCAATCCAATCTAAAATATCATACGGACCAATATACCTCGGACTTAGCTTACCTTTGCATCCAAATCTCATGACTCCTTTCGTATGGGACACCTTCAACAAGACTTTTTCTGCTTTCATGAACTCCAAATCAGAAACTCTCTTATCTGCGTAGGATTATTATCTATTTTGAGTTGTCCGATGTCGTTCTCATATCAATGCAACTTCCTCCAAAGCTTGCTGAACCAAATCTGGACCCAATAGATGTGGTTCACCGGGTTAAAACTATCCAATAGGTGAATGACACTTACGACCATATAAATCTTCAAATGGCGCAATCCGTATACTCGACTGATAACTGTTATTATAAGCAAACTCTGCTAACAGCAACTGATCGTCTCAACGCCCACCAAAATCGATTGCACAAGCTTTAAGCATGTCCTCCAAGATCTGAATAACCCGCTCGGACTGTCCGTTTGTCTGTGGATGGAAAGTTGTGCTCAACTCAACTTGAGAACCTAAAGACTTTTGAAATGACTTCCAAAATTCAGCAATAAATTGTGCACCTCGATCCGATATCATAGAAATAAGCACACCATGAAGCCAAACTATCTCACGGAGGTATACATCTGCTAGCTGTTCTGCAGTGTGAGTAACTCGATTTGGTATAAAATACACGGACTTTGTGAGTCTGTCCATGATCACCCATAGTGAATCATGTTTTCTAAAAGTACGTGGCAACCCAACTACAAAATCTATAGTAATCCTTTCCCACTTCCACTCTGTAAGGATAGTTAAATTTTTCATCACGCCGCTTGGTTTTTGGTGTTTATATTTCACTTGCTGACAATTTAAGCAACTAGTCACATGTTTCAAAATGTCATACTTCATACCTTTCCACCAGTACAATTCACGCAAGTCTTGATACATTTTAGTAGCACCTGGATGAATAGAGTAGCGGGAGTTATGAGCCTATTCGAGGATCAACTGTTTCACATCACCTACCATGGGGATACAGAATCTACCATGTCGATGTAACACACATTCACTGTCAATAGCAAATGACTTAACATCACCATTCTGCACTCAATATCGGAGTTTAGAAAGATGAGAATCTTCAAATTGATGAGCCTTGACTTGTCCAACCAAGGATGATTGTGCTACCAAACCCGCAAGTAATTTGACCGGCAATGTATGATCCATACGCACTCCCCGATTAGCCAATGCCTGAATATCCATAACCATAGGTCGTTCTTCAGCAGTAAATCGGGCCAAGCTACCCATAGATTTTCTACTCAAGGCGTCTACCACCACATTTGCCTTCACATGATGATATAAAATAGTAAGATCATAATCTTTAAGTAATTCTAAACACCGTCTTTGCCTCAGATTTAGATCTCTTTTCTTGAATATATATTGCAGACTCTTGAGATCAGTATAGATTTCACACGACTCACCATAAATAGAGTGGCGCCGGATCTTAAGTGCAAATACGATCGCAGCCAATTCCAAGTCATGAGTTGGATAATTCTTTTCATGGTTCTTTAGCTGTCAAGAAGCATAAGCTACTACCTTTCCATTCTGCATCAGCACACAAGCCAAGCCGACTTGAGATGCATCACAATAAATAGTAAAACCCCCTGCAGCTGTAGGGAGTGTCAAATTCGGAGCCGAAGTCAATGCGGTCTTCAATTTCTGAAAACTTTCTTCACACTCATTTGACCACTGAAATGCAACACCTTTCTGAGTTAATCGAGTCAATGGAGTGGCTACATTTGAGAAACCCTCAAAAAACCTTCTATATATCCGGCTAGGCCTAAGAAACTACGTATCTCTATGGGAGTAGTGGGTCGAAGCCAATCTCGAACTGCCTCTATCTTCTTTGGATCAACTTGAATCCCATCTTGTGACACCATATGTCCCAAAAAGGAAACTGTATCCAACCAAAATTCACACTTTGAGAACTTGGAATAAAGCTTTTGCTCTCTAAGTATCTGTAGCACAACTCTCAAGTGCTTGTTTTGCCTCACTTTGAGAGTAGACCAAAATGCCATCAATAAATACAATCAAAAAATGATCTAGGAATGGATTGAACACCCGGTTCATGAGGTCCATAAATGCTGGTGGGGCATTATTAAGCCCGAAGGACATCACCAAAAATTCAAAGTGCCCCTATCTGGTCTGAAACGCTATCTTGGATATATCCTCAATCTTAATTCTCAGCTGATGGTAACCCGATCTCAGGTCAATCTTTGAAAAGTGAGTCGCACCCTGTAGCTGATCGAATAGATCATCAATACGTGGTAATGGATAGCTATTCTTGATCGTCACCTTATTCAGTTGCATGAAATCAATACACATTCTCATCGTACCATCTTTCTTTTTTAACAAATAACACAGGTGCACCCCAAGGCGACACACTAGGCCTGATCAATCCCTTATCAGGTATCTCTTGAAGTTGAACCTTTAATTCTCTCAACGCTGCTGGAGCCATACAGTATGGAGGAATAGAAATAAGTTTAGTTCCTGGCACCAAATCAATACTGAACTCAATTTCTCTTGTCGGAGGCAGCCCCGGTAGATCTTCTGGAAACACATTAGCAAATTCTCGAACCACTGGAACATTATCAATAGTAACATCCTCCAAGCGCGTATCATGAACGGTAACAAGAAAGCCCAAACACCCATTATTAATCATTTAATGTGCTTTTACATATGGTATTATCTTTCCCTGAGTTAGAGGAGTTATGCCATTCCACAGTAAACATGGTTCTCTAGGAAAATTAAAACGTATAAGCTTGGAATGGCAATCAACTGAAGCATAACATGACACTAACCAATCCATACCCATAATTACATCAGAGTCGGACATAGGCCATACTAGTAGATCTACTACGATGTCCCTGACCTAAATAAATATCACACAGTCTCTATAGACTCTATCCACATATATAGTCTCCCCTACTGGGGTCACCACGATATAAGGCACATTAAGAGACTCAACCCCTCGCTCTAAGTATATGGAAAAAGATGGAGATACATATGAATATGTAGAACCTGGATCAATAAGAGCGTAAGCTCCATAAGAACCGATAATGACAATACCTATAACGACTTCTTTAGATGCCTCGGCTTCTTGTCTGGCTATATCAAAGAATCTTGGCGGTCCACCTGCTTCCTGAGCTGTATGTGTACCATGTCGACCCTGTCCATGAGCAACCTATAGAGCAACTCTAGCTAGCTGAGTCTAAGTCTGTATACCTGCAAACGTTCTCTGTGGTTCTGGAGTAGCATGGCTAGTAGCAGAATATCCTCTAGGAAAAGCAATATGTCCCTTTTGACCACAAGTGAAACAAGCCCCATTTGTTCCAAAACAATAACCACTATGATTTCTACCATAATTGGAACACCTCGGATGTTGACCTAACTGATATGAACTATTATCCTTCCTCTGTGTCTGCTGCTGCCCTTGTCTAACAGGATAAGTACTCCTAGAAGACTGCACCATTGACTCTGACTGAGTAGGTCTGGACTGCCCATGATTAAAACCACTCTTTCCCCCAGAGGATCTCCACTAAAATCACCGGCGCTACGAGCACTTTTGATTTCTCGCTCAGTCTTGTCCCTCTCTTGATAAGACTCATAACACAGAGCAGTATCCACTAAATCTTCATACGAACCACCTATTACATCCCTAACCACAGGACCCCAATAACGATGCTCAAGCCCATCCACGATCCTCCTCACCTTCTCATGCTCATCTACAAATAGATAAGGTGCATAACTGGCTAAGTTAGTGAACTTAGCCTCATAATCAGTAACCGTCATACTTCCCTGGCGCAGCTGCTCGAACTGACGTCTCATGTCGTCTCGCTTGCTCAGTGGAACGAACCTATCCATAAACATAGCTGAAAACTTTGACCAAGTAATAGGTGGCAAACCTGCTCGTCTACCTCTCTGAGTTAAATTCCACCATGACTCTGCAAATCCTAAAAATAGAAAAGTAGCAAATTCCACCCCTCGAGTCTCATTTAGCCTTCAAGTAGATAGTATCTTCTCACAATGCTGAATGAACTTCTAGGGCTCAATAGAAGTCTGTGTAGCATCAAACTCTGGTGGCTTAAGATCTATGAAATTCTTAACATCCTTAGACTACCCTGTATTTGCAACTGGCTGAACGACCTGCTGAGGGGCTATATGAGGAGCTGCAACATTTAGCTGAACATGTGCTTGCGCCTGCGAAGTAGTCTAAGGAGCTGGAAGTCCACCCTGAGTAGGCACTAACACCTCCAACACCTTCAACAACCTCACCACTGCATCTGCAAGTAAAGTAACAGTAGGCACGTCAACTAGGACTGATGGTGGAGCATCATGAACCATTTGTTGTGCACACGATTTGGCGTAGTAGCTTGGGATTGACCCGTGTTTACAACTTAAGGCTGAGGAGCAGCCTGTCTACTAGTCTGAACTCTGATGAGCCCCAACTTGACCACCACCTCGAGTAGTACCCCGCACAGCATCACGTCTAGCAGATGAAGGTGTGCGTGTCCTAGCCATCTGCAAAATAAACACTCCAAAGTCAAACTCAAGTAATCTCACTGCACGATCAAGGAATGAAAGAAGGGAATACATCCTAAATACTTAGAAGCCTCAAGACTATAAGTATGGGTGCGTATATACGCATGAGCAAGACTCAACTAAACACTGCTCCATGACCCAGGACTAAAAGACTACACTCTAAAGCCAAATTTGTCACAATCCCAAACTACCCCCTAGACGTGATTGGTACCCAACTAACAATACCTTCCAGGCGCTCTAATGTTTAACCATTTACACAAATACTGAGAGAAAACAAAAATGCAAGCCTAACGTATTATTAATAATTAAAGAGGTAATGATTATCGCCCAATACTTTAGTCAACTGATAAAAGAACCAACGATCACTCAAATAATAAAACTCCAACCCAATCCCACACTAAGATCATGGAGCATCCAACAGAGTAATATGAGTTTTATTGACGGGTATGCAAACCCCCCCCCCCCAAAGGAATATAACTAATACGAACTAAGCAAGTCTGAAACGAAAGCCTCCACGAATAATGCGGTGGCTCACCTCAGCAACAGGATTTACTCAAAAAAACTCATCAGACACAAGTTCTATCTCCTACAACGGGATCTGCCTAGAGATGCAGGTAAAGAGTGAGCTATACGCATATATAACCCAATAAGATCCTTGACCCGCCACTTAAATACCTCTGGAACAAGTGTTAGAAAATACAAACACACTACAAATGAATGACATAGTAAATATATAAATTATACAGTAACTCAATATATGTGTATCAACGGGGTTATTAAGAATTAACCAATAAGAATACCCACTAAGGATTTTTCATAACTATAGTGAAAGAAATTTACTAACACGCCTACGAGTCCACAACAACACCACAATGCCTCAAATATGTAACTGAGCATACACAATGCTCGGGTGATATACAAAGGCATATACAATGCCCCAATATCATGGCGCACAACCATATCAAAGTCAACATCATGGTGCACAGCCGTATCAAGCTCGATATCATGGCGCACAGCCGTATCAAACTCAATATCATGGCGCACAGCCAAATCAAACTCAATATCATGGCGCACAGCCATATCAAATTTAATATCATGGCGCACATCTATATCAAACTCAATATCATGGCGCAAAGCCGTATCAAACTCAATATCATGGTGCACAGCCGTATCAAACTATAAAACTCAACCTCATGGCGCACAGCCGCATCACACAATCAAACAACTTATAAAATAATATATATTTTTTGATAAAGTAATATATTTGCGGCTAGTCTAAGACCATCGCCTCTGCGAAGCTCACGCTTATCCAACACATGGACCAGACAGAGAATACACTTTCAAAACGGAATTTAGAAAAGCAAGTATCAAAGCTTAAAGTTTCACTTAGCTCGCCAATATGAAGTTTAAGTTCTCAAACTTTGCAAAGCCTAGAACACCAACCAAACGGCCTCCAATGGCCTCAATCTGGTATCTTCTCTACAATGTTTCCAACGCAGTGGGGAAAATAACCATGCCGGCTCAGTAAGTGCTTTACTCTACCTTCTTCATGAATGGACCAGCTATAAAATATATACTCAAATACCTAAATCCTAATTTTAGATGTATAAGGTTCAGGTCCGTGTTATTATTATTATTATTACTATTCCATCTCTATTATTTTTTAAAATTATAAATATTGCTCACTAGTATACCTAATTATAAATTAGGTTCACTAACTATTTATATAGTGTGCTATCTTATGCATAACAAATCTTTTTTTACTAGCTTAACATTTGAATCAACAGCTATCAAAGAAAGTTACGTCTTAAATCTCAAGTTTAACTAGTACATGACTATATTTCGGGTTATTACACTATCAAGACTTCCTCTTATTAACTTAACTACAATGACACTCTCCACTGTAAAAACTGGACTGTTGGAGCTAATAATGAAGAATTGGGATAAAGACGAAGATTGGTAGAAATGATACAAACACTGAAGGATAAGGGAGTTAAAGGTAATAATTATACCTTAATTCATGGTCAACTAAGAAGAAAAGGGAAACTGGTAGTAGTACTTGACTAACAACTGAGAGAAGATATCCTTAAGCTATGGCGTGATTCTCCTATAGGAGGACACTCTGGCGTTGACAATACTTATAGGAAGTTGGCAGTACTTTTTTGGTGGAATGGAATGAAAGAAGAGATCCAGACTTATGTTAGAGCTTGTGATACATGTCAAAGACACAAATATGACAATGCACCTTACTCATGGTTGCTGCTGCCTCTCAAGATTCCGGTAGTAGCTTGGAATAGTATAAGCATGGATTTTATAGAAGACTTGCCTAAATCAAAAGGGAAAAGCATGATTTGGGTGGTAGTAGAAATGCTTACAAAGTATGCTCACTTTATTAGTCTGTCCCACCCTTATTCTGCTCATGCTATAGCTAAACTATTCATGGAAAACATCTACAACTACATGGGATGCCAGAGGATATTACCAGCGACAGAGACCCCATTTTTACAAGCAAATTCTGGCAGGGATTGTTTTCTGTCCTAGGAGTAACTCTGAATACCTCCACTGCCTACCACCCTCAAACAGATGGATAGACGAAAGTTGTTAATAGATGTTTACAGACCTATAAGGTGATTTGGCTCAGATTCTCAGACTGATTGGGTTCTGTTCTTGGAAGTTGTTGAATGGTGGTATAACACCACCTTTCATACCTCAGTTCAAAGCACACGTTATGAGGCCTTGTATGGTCAACCTCCTCCAATACATCTACCATATGTGGTTGGGGACTCGGGATTAGAAGAGGTAGACTGAAGTTTTCTAACCAGGGAATTCAAGGGGCAACTACTCAGGTATCATCTAAAGAGAGCACATCAACGAATGTTGGCTCAATCCAACAAGCACAGGTCTGACATGCAGTTCAAGGAGGGTGAATGGGTCTATCTTAAAATTCAGCCATACAGGCAAGTCTCTATGTCGAGGAAGCCCTTCTTTATTTTGTCTTCTAGGTAGTATGGTCCTTATAAAATTCTACAGAAGGTAGGGCATGTAGCCTATAAACTATCACTTCCCCCTTAACTTCTCTTACACTCTACCTTCTATGTCTCCAGACTTAAGCTTTGTCATGAGCTACCAACTATTATTTTTCACCCACCAGTCATAGACCTATCAAGCCCCTATTGTTCCCTGCCTGAGAAAATCTTGGAGAGAAGAACGATCCAAAAAGGAAACAAGGTTGTGCCCAAAGCCTAATACAATGGAAGCAGGTACTTATTGAGTGTGCAACCTAGGAAGACTATCGAGCTTTGAAAGTACGTTTTCTAGCTTTTCTTCCTTGAGGTCAAGGAAGATGTTAAGGAGGGGGAACTGATGCAAGGTTGTCAATTGCACTTATTCTGGATTGTACGAAGAGCTTGCATAGTAGTACCTAGCGGTTAAGTTAGTTAAGAGTCTTTTAGTTGAAGTTTTAAGTGTGAGCAATTTAGTCCTGTATTAATTTAAGTATAAGTTTTGGTAAAAATACATTGACCCCATTACTTGTCAATTCTAGGATCTTGGGGTCCACTTGAGTTAGTTAAACTCTTCTTTCTTTTAGCTAGTAGGGGAGACATATATACTCTGTAATTGGACACTGAAATCATCAATGAAAATATCCATATTTTAATTTTTTGTAGATTTAGCCCTAAAACCTAGCTTCCGCATCAGTTTATGGGATTTTTTTGAGATGCTTCCTTTTATATATGTGTGTTACGATTTAGGGTAGAGCAACCTTCAAGAAATCCTTATAGGCTCTTAGGATTTTATGAGTCTTGTAGTATGTTGAATTTAGGATTTAACTTGATCCGTTAAAATTTTAGTATCTACAGTATAACTGATAAAATTAAACAGACAATACTAATGTTATTTATATTATAATATTTATAAGTTCAATCACTTTCTGAGTTTCAAAATGGAATTAAATCAGTTGGCCACGCTGTAAAAGGAGTCACTATGAGAAATTCAAATAAATGCATTGAAGTTTATAAAAGATTAGAGATGCAAAGTGCGTCCTTGGTCTTTTGAAAATAGTTTTTTTAATTATACACAAACTAGGGTTAAAGTAGGTTTGTACAAATTGAACCGGAAAATCGCATCAAACTAAAAAGTCAAACCAAATTGATTAAAAAAATTCAGTTAGATTTGGTTTAACTTGGTTTATTATTAAGTAAAAAATCCTGAACCAAACCGACATATAAATATATATTTTTTATATATACTTTTAAGATTTTATATTGAATTTTCTTTAAAAAGAAATGTTTAGAAATGTTTGGATCTCTCACGGGATATAGTATTTAATAGAATATGAAGTGCTCCATATATATTCACCTTAAGTAATGGGTTGTATGATCACTTTCTTATACTGTTGCTGAAATACGTCAATCTCTTTGTTCTTCCATGTTCATATGTCAAGATCTATTAAGTTCTTATATTTTTTTCGAATTTGAAGTGGTTATTATTATTTAGGTGTCATTATAATTTTTATGCTTAAGTACTAAATTTGGTTAACCTTGAAGTAGCGGCTCCAGCTGCATTGACGATAGTCCTTCATTGCGACTTAGATTGCACGATCAAGATCAAAGTGTCTGTCTGTTCGGTAAGTCAGCCCAGTCATCATCTTATTCCACAAAAATATTTTAATAAATAGTACGTTTGTCAAGTTTTTACATATTTACTAAATATATATTTACTTATTAAAAATTTGAAATAGTATTAAGTAACAAAAAACACGAAAAATCCGACAAAACCAAACCAATCCAAACTGATATAGATGGTTTGGTTTGGTAAACATAGCACGGTCTAGCCAATTTTCAGACTGGTCATTCAAAAATAGTCAGCATTTACCAAGTCAATAAAAATTAGTCACTATTTTGCTGCAACAGAGAATGGTCCAGCATAATATACTGAAGTTCGGTGCACCTGTTTCTAACATATTATGTTGGACCGATATACTTTGCTGGCTCCAGTATAATAGAGTGGCGACTGAAGCACCGATGTTTTAAACTTCAGTATATTATGTTGGACCGGTATATTATACTGGAACTCCAGTATATTAGTCTGGAGTTCCAGTAGTATATTATGCTGGAGTATTCTTTTGGATTTTGAACAGTATTTTAATTCAGATTTATCTTTACTTAAAAAGTGGCTAAATTTCGATTATTTTTGAAACTGGACTATTTTTTAACAAACTCTTGTAAATCTGACTATTTTTTAATTTTTCCCTTTGCTTTGGTTTTGATAAAAACTGAACCAATCCGATTTATGTACATCATCAGGCCTATGTATAAAGACGAATCTAGGATTAATTTAAACCATATGGGTCAACTTTTATGATTTTTAACATTGAACCCATTATATTTTTAAAATTATGGTTTCATACCTACTATTTTTATAATTTTAATAAATTTTTATATATAAATTTTAATCCGTGTCGAAAATTATTTGTTCAGTTAAACTCGACGATAGAACATAACACCCGCCTCTGTCTACGTACACTTTTATCTTTTCTAAACACCACATGTAGAAATATATTGTTGCTGTAGAAATACAAAGTGCAAATATATATTTTCTGTACCGATCAAATAATGCATTGAAGTACCTATAAGAGATGTAAACAATATATTGATGTTTACAGTGAAATAAATAAAATAGACATAAAGAATCGTAAACATTGTAAAAGAATTTCTACAAATAATAAGCGAATCGTTAGAGATGCAAAAACCAAAAAATAAAATAAAAACACTTGGGAGAAAATCTCCACTAGATTTAGCTCGTTATGAATTATGATTGTTGCCTCTATGGTTTTCGTAATGTCACCGGAGCCTTTGAGCTGGTTATTGCATTGGTCAAAATCTGGCCGTCAAACTAATCAACGCCCCACCTGAGTGACTGGGTAGTGAACGATAATATAGCTCATTGTGTATTTCTTTCTCAATATCCGTCGAGTTAGAAAGAGTGACACCTAAAAGCATGACCAGGATACATTGGAGGCAAGAGGATGTGGGACCACGTAAAGGGAAGGATATAGTAATTATATATAGTAAGGAAAAACCCTCGATAAAAGGGGGTTTTTTCTCCTTTCTCCAGGAAGGCTCCCTTCTTAGATTCTTGATGGCAAGGAAGTCATCTACCGAAGAACATGAAAAAGTTATCTCTCCTTCGATTGACAGAAGATACAATTTTGAATTTCAATAAGATTATTTACGTCTTTTCATCATATATGTGATCCATCCTATGTAACTCTTTGATCTGGAATTTATTGTGTCTGACTAAGATTTACCCCTTCATTTTTTTTGATTGATTTGTTCAAAAAGGTTGTGATATCTTTTGAGTCAAACAATTTGTCGCCGTCTGTGGGGATTTCTTAGTGAAGTTTCCTAGTCTCTCCCATATCAAAGACAAGATATACAATCTCCTGCCAAAAGGAGCGCGAAGAAGGAACCCAACCCACACGAGACAAAGGCGCAATGCGGTAGGGGGAGAAGAACCAAGCAAAATTAATAAACTTAGAAATCTTCGCCCCATCAACCACCGATATGCGAAACAAGACGAAAAAACGTTACCAACCTGCTCTCCTCCATCGGATCACCAGACGGGGGCAAGAAGAGAATTGATGTAACTCGCCTTCTGCTCTCTGTCCAAGCGGGGATACAAAGGCCGCACAGACGAACAAAAAAACACACATCAGTTACAGGACGAGAAACAACTGCAAAACAACTGTGATACCTCCAAGACGGAAGGCGAATGTCAAACAAGGAAACTACAATGTGTGCATAGAATGAACCTAAGTGAAACAACAATGGTTCACATTATTCGACGTTTCATCCTACTTCACGAGCAATGTCAAATGGACTGGGACTTCCCAGAAGATATCTGGCACTCCAAAAACTGGGACTAACGATGGGTTGTTATTTCAACAAGTTTGAAATAACACCCTAAGGTCAAGGTCCTTCGCCAAAACAAGAGTTTGACCTTGATCGAACAACGACAGGCTACTATTTCGATAAGTTCAAAATAGCTCCCTTTAAGGCCAAGGGCCTTCGCCAAAAAAGAAGAGTTCGACCTCAATCGAACGACGACAGCCTACTATTTCGATAAGTCAAGATAACACCCCTTAAGGCTAGAGTCCCTCGCCAAAAGAGAAGAGTTTGACCACGATCGAACGACGACGAGCTACTATTTCGATAAGTCGAATAGCACCCTTTAAGGCCAGGGGCCTTTGCCAAAAGAGAAGAATTCGACCTCAATCGAAAGATGACGGACTACTATTTCGATAAGTCGAAATAGCACCCTTTAAGGCCAATGACCTTCGCCAAAAGAAGAGCACGACCTCGATCGACCGACTATGGGCTACTATTTCAATAAGTTTGAAATAACACCCTAAGGCCAAGGACCTTCGCCAAAAAGAGAAGGGTTCGACCTCGATCGACGGGTTGTTATTTCGATAAGTTCGAAATAATTACCTAAGGCCTAGGGCCTAGTCCAAAAGAAGGTTCGACCTCGATAAAATGACGGCGGGTTGTTATTTTGATAAGTAAAAAATAATACCCTAAGGCCAAGGGCCTTGACCAGAAAAAAAAGAGTTCGACCTCGATTCAAAGACGACGGGCTACTATTTCGATAAGTCGAAATAAAAAATTTTAAGTCCATAAGACATCGCCAAATGAAAAATTCGAAATGATACTAAGGCAAAGGACCATCGGAAGGTACAAGAAAAAAGCGGGACTCACCGTGTACGAATCTATCCCACGCCAAAAATCATGTAAAGCGAAAGAGAAGGTAAAGCACAAGGAAAACAGCAGCGAAAAACTCTTCTTTATACAAAGTCTCCACGCAAATGGCCACGGATTACTTGAGACCCAAGTCCACAATATAAGAAAACAACAAGAGAAAAGAAGAGAAAAAGAAACAATGACTATCGACTATGAACGAAAAATGGGAAAGAAAACAAATGGAAAATAGATCAACACCGCCAACCCTCTACTCTGCATCATTATCGCCACCTTCTCCACTGTAGTCCCTGGGAAGTTCTCCTTCGGCGTCCGCGCCCCTATAGGTTTCTGGCATCAACATATCATATCCGCACATGACATGAGCTTCCCGCGCTTTCACCCTTGCCGTCTCATATGCAGCCTCCATCACATTACCCGCCTCCCAAAAACCCTTGTATATATCCCGCTGAGCTTTGACGTGAACCCAAAGCTAATGCATATGGCAGGGAACGGCGGTGGACGAAGGTTCAACCTGAGTCAACAGTCGCTCACTTTCTACCTCCAGGGCTGCGACCCGATCTCCCAGAACTGACACCTATTGATCAATCTCGCCGATGCGATCCTCGAACCTTGACTCCATAAGGGTAGCCACCACTCTCGCTGACTCTTGCTCGAACTGGATGACGCGGATGGTGTTCTCCAGGGCCGCCACCCTTGCCAAAGCCACAGACCATGCACTCTCGATGCTCTCCAACCTAGCAACCTTATTCTCCAGCTCAGTCAATTTCCTATCCATTTTGCGCCCAGCGCCTCGAACTTTATCAAGTTCTGATCTATTTCCGATTGCATTAAGCTTAATTTCTCTTGCAGATGCTCACACTCTACGGTAACTCCCTTGCCCAACTCGAGCTCCTCGTACCTTATCTGAAGTTGCTCCTTGAGCATACTTTTGTTGTAGATAGCCTGCATCAATTTCTAGTCCCTTTTCTCCAGTTCCTCACCGATTATCGGGGTTTTCCTTCAGTCGCTCATGCATCTCGCACCACTTGTTCCGGAATAGACGGTATTTCTCCAATATCTTCAAGAAAACCTTGACCCGAATGTTGGCCTTGCGAATGATCTCCATTTCCACCATATATGTCTGTAAAATGCAATGACGGGGTTAGACCAGAATTTCCAAGAATGGAAAAGATAAAAGTAAAGTGAAATGCAACATACCCTTAAGTCCATAGTGTCCACCTCATCTATCAAATTAGGCATCAGGAACAGACCAAAGGGCCGCATTTTCGTCTTCGGAGCAGCGCAGGCTAAACTATGGCACTAGATCCTCCCTTTCTCCTAAGAGATTAACATCCGAAGGGATCTAAAGAATACGGAACAAGACTCCCGCATGAGCCACTGAGTTAGTAAGGCCTACTTCAAACATTCTGACATCATCAGGGTCGAGGTCCAACTCAAATTCGTAGTCATCTAATACCATGCCTTTTCCTCTTTCAGCAACTTAAGAGAAAGCACGACCAACCGTAGAAGACGAGGGGATGTCCGAAACTGCAATGGTGGCCTCGGAAGTCTGATCTCCCGCCACTATAGGTTGTTGACCACTGACCATGGTAGGAATCTCTTAGTGAGCCAAGGCCACGGTCGATTTTGTCCCTACGGGGGGGGGGGGGGGGGGGTCGTGACAATCTCCTCTTCGGATCATATCGAAGGAGAATCATCTAGATGAATCATTATTGGGGGAACTGTCTCGAACTCTACCCACCGTCTTTTCGATGGCCCTTCTTCTTCCCAAGCAAGCAAAGATTCACCCGTCGAGCGAGCAACATGAGTCGAAACTTTGACCTGAGAAGTAGTCTTCGCAGGAATAGCCATGGCCCTAGACTCGACTGACGCCGCCCTCAATGAAGGTCGGGTGGTGGGAACCGTGATATGACGGGTAGATGATGTTGGTTGCTAGAAAGCTAACAAAGGATCCCTTATTCTACGCACCATCCATGAAATCAACAAGCAAAGCGTAAGGAGCTAAAAATACAGAGATAAAGGAGAAAAACGACGAATTGAAACAACATCTTACCATAGAGAGGCTTGCGCTCATGCTTGTCATAGAAGGCCGCCCATGTACGGACAACCCACCCCCTCCCCCCTTCCCGTTGGAGGAAGAATAGCTCTTACCCACTCGCGGATATTTTCGACGGGCGGAGGTAGTAACTTCTCAGCTGCAAAGATGTAACAAAGTTTAGTACTGCAACAAAAACGGTCGAATATATCTCCAACTAAAAGCATGAGACTACGTACAAAGTTTCATTTCTTAAGGAACCTCATCGTATCCGTCACAATGTGCTCAATCCACACATAGAAATAATTCTCATAAAAGCGGTGGTTGGCCCAGCCATCCATTTTTACCACCAGGATCTTCGACCCCCGAGGACGCATGTGAAGAATCGTGTCACAGATAAGTTGAGGGGCGAAGATACTGAGCAGATGATCCAGAGTGATCTCATGACCAGCAAGTTCTGCAAACTTGAGCAACATAAGGAACAACTTGTACATGTACGGTGACAGCTAGGCGGGGCGTACTTTATAAAAATGGCAGAAGCCTACCACCAGGAGAGGAAGAGGAAGTGTATATCCAACAAGGGGTAAGGGTAAAATACGCAGTACCCGGGACGGTTGAAATGAACTATGTTGTTTCCGTCCGCTCGACATAGCCAAGAATCCCCCACCTGGTTTTCAGATCTACAATATCTCCTTCTCTCATAACGGAAGATACATGCTCCTTCTTTGCCCCGACGCGAACGTTGAAATCAGTCGATTCTCTTACAGGGTGAGGCAAAATCTCAACTATTGACGAAACTTCCTCGTCTTCCATCGTATCTGCCCCTCCATTGGCCCGAGCAGCACGTTTTGGTGCCGGAACTGCGACAGGGAGATCGGTGCGAGAGGGAGCACTAGCTACTTTGTCCAAAAAATGCGGTACAAAGACAACGGAAAAAAGGGATTGGGAATTTTTAGTTAATTGAAGGCACACGAAAATTTGAAGTGTCAGAAAGGCAGTATATCTGAAGAATTATTTAAAAGCAAAAGGTAAAGAAATGTATCAATTGAATAACAAGGTCCCTCTATTTATAAGAGACATAAATTCCCTGGGCACAAAATTCAAGAGTCGCCAATTGAATTTGGTAGGGCACGAAATGTTTTAGTTCCCCGGGAACTTATGTCATAAAGGTTGTAACTACGAAATAGCGTTTTGATACCAAACAATGTTTCGGTTCCGAAACCGCTGCAACGGTCTGTGGGTATCGAAAGAATGTCGCCACTTTTCCAAAAACCCAAGAAATGTAACTAAGGAACAAAAAGTCACAAGTCAGATTTTGCTCGAATTCGTAACAATCATGATCCGTCTGTCGAGCCCTATAGATGGCGACCCTGACAGATGGAGGGACTAATTGTAATTATCAAAAAATAACCTTCACGACCATACTGATCAACGTCCCCACCTGAGTGACTGGGTAGTGAAAGGTAACGTAGCCCATTCTGTATCTCTTTCCCGACATCCATCGAGTTGGAAAGAGCAGCGCCTAAAATTGCGACCAGGATACATTGGAGGCAAGAGGACGTCAGACCACGTAAAGGGCAAGGGTGTACTAATTATATATAGTAAGGGAAAACCCTATAAAAGGGGGCTTTTTCTCATTTCTCCAAAAAGGAAGGCTTCCTTCTTAATTCTTAATAGCAAGGAAGTCATCTACTGAAGAACATGAAAAAGCTATCTCTCCTTCGATTGATAGAATATACAATGTTAAATTTCAATAAGATTATTTACGTCTTTTCATCATAGATGCAATCCACCCTATGTAGCTCTTTGATCTGGAATTCATTATGTCTGACTAAGATTTACCCCTTTATTTTCTTTGATTGATTTATTCAAAAGAATTGTGATATCTTTTGAGTCAACAGTTATAGCAGAAATTGGTTTATACATAATTCCTAAGATTTAAAAATATCTTAAATATATCCCCCTAAGTTTTTGGGTCAATTGTTTTTTTAGTTTATTTTGAGGAAATGTTTGTTTTACATGTAAGAGAATCTTAAAATAAACGGAAAAGGGTTATATTTGTCTTCTACTATAAAAAATAAACTACTTCATGTTTCAGCTATTTATTAAAATTGACCGTATCATTGCACTTTGGGATTCAAATTATCCCTCAATTGTTAAAATCCATCTTCATAACTTAAAAAACAAACGTGACACCCCTCTGGGTTGAACAAAAACTAACCCGTCTGCCCCGCTCTTTAAGTAATCCAACTGATCAAACCTAATTATTTGTCCCACCCCATCCACAAGAAAGATGACTGGAAAAAATTTAGAGACCACTAGAAAAGAACGACATGATTGGAGAAAGTATTCTGGTTGTTTGTTTTGCTTCTCCATAGACCATAGCCTCTATCTCTCTCTTTTGTTACAACTTATCAGATCCAACGACAGTGAAAATCTCAGTGGAGTATACTGGAAAACATGTAACTCGTAACCTCTTTATCTTCTAATAGATCTGAAGAAACCACACGAGAATCCTAATAGATCTGAAGAAACCAATAAAAAGTTTGATTAGGAAATTACACTTCCCAACAATTGTGGTCTACGAGAAGCAATACACAACAATTGTGGGCATCCCCATTTAGGAAATATTGTCATTAGTTCACCTTCTTGTTCCTTGTTTCAAGCAGCAATAGACGACTAAAACAACAACCCATTGAAATCTCACTAATGGGGTCTGGGGAGGGTAGTGTGTATGCAAACTTTACCTCTATCCCAAAAGAATAAAGAGGCTATTTCCGAAACACCCTCGACTCAAGAAGATAAAAATATAAAAGAAGAAAATATTAGTAACACCACAGAAACAATATGAAAAAAAATAAAAAATAAGAACAACATGAAATCAAGAAGAATGATACAAAGCAAAAGCAAAAAAACATCCCTACCAAACTAGTCTCACAAAGTTATGGCATACAAGACTCAACTATCTCCTAACCTATAACCCTAATACTCGGCCTCCACATGTTCCTATCAAGTGTCATGTCCTCGAAAATCTGAAGCCTCGCCATATCCTTCTTAATCACCTCCCCTCAATACTTCTTAGGTCGCCCTCTATCTGTTTCATTACCTCCACAACCAGCCGTTTGCACCTCTTTATCGGAGCATCTGGGCTTCTCCTATGAACATGCCCAAACCACCTGAGTCTTGCTTCCCATATCTTGTCATCAATGGGAGCCGCGCATACCTTCTCCAGAATAACATCATTCCTAATTTTATCCATTCTAATATGCCCGTACATCTACCTCAACATCTTCATTTTTGCTACCTTAATCTTCTGGATATATAATTTCTTAACCAGCAAACACTCAACCCCATATATCATGGTCAGCCTAACCACTGCGTTATAGAACTTACCTTTGAGTATTAGTGTCACTCTCTTGTCACACAATACTCCAGATGCTAACCTCCATCCAATACAGTGTGTAACATCCTCGTCGATCTCCCCTCTTCCCGAATAACCGACCAAAGGTACTTGAATCTGTCTCTACTTAGGATGACCTGTGATTCAAGCGTCACATCCACACCTACTTCCCTATGCTCAACGCTGAACTTATGCTCCAGGTATTCCATCTTTGTCCTGCTAAACTTGAAACCCTTATATTCAAGAGCTTGTCTCCAAACCTCTAGCCTCGCGTTAATACTGATTCGCGACTCATCAATCAGAACATCGGCGAATAGCATGCACCATGGCACATCCCCTTGAATTTGATGTGTTAACGCGTCCATCATTAGGAAAAATAAGAACGAACTGAGCGCAGAACCTTGGTTTAACCCCATAATAACTGAAAAATCCTAAGAGTCGCCTACTACTGTCCTAACCCGAGCCTTTTCCCCATCATACATGTCCTTAATTGCCATAATGTAGAGAACCGACACGCCTTTTGCCTTCAAGCTTCTACAAAGAACTTCTCTAGGAACCTTGTCATATGTTTTTTCTAGATCAATAAACACCATGTGCAAGTCTTTTTTCCTATCTCTATACTGTTCAACCAACCTCCTAACAAGGTGTATAGCTTCTGTAGTAAAATGACCCGACGTGAAACCAAACTGGTTGTCAGAAATGGACATTGCCATCCTCAACCTTACTTCAACCACTCTCTCATATACTTTCATAGTATGACTCAGTAATTTGATATCCCTATAATTGTTACAACTCTGGATATCACCCATGTTCTTATACAGTGGGACCACCGTACTCCTCCTCCACTCATCCAACATCCTCTTCGCCTTAAAAATAACATTCAACAACCTAGTCAACCACTCCAAACCTGCTTTCCCCACACACTTCCAACATTCTACAGGAATCTCGTCAGACCCGGTAGCTTTGTCCCTACTCATCTTACTCATAGCTCTCACGACCTCCTCAACCTTGATGCGCCTATAGTATGCAGAGTCACTGTGACTCTTGGAATGCTCCAATTCACCGAGCACAATATCCTGATCCCATACTTCATTAAGAAGTTTTTGAAAGTAAGCCTGACATCTCCTCTTAAACTTGGAATCTTCCATCAGTACTCTACCATCGTCGTCCTTGATGCATCTCACTCGGTCTAAATCTCGAGCTTTCCTCTCTCTCAACTTGGCCAGCCTAAATAACTTCTTCTCCCCTCATTTTTCCCCTACTTCCTCATACATACGTCTATAAGACGCAGTCTTAGATTCCATGACCGCCAACTTCGCTTCCTTCCTAGCTACTTTACACCTCTCTATGCATGCTCGCCTCTTCTCCTCACCTATGCTCCCCACTAACGTCCGTTACACCTCCTTTTTCGCTTCCACTTAACCTTGTACCACTTCATTCCAGCACCAGTCTCCTTTTTGTCTGCCGGAGAAGCCCGTCGAGACCTCTAACACCTCTCTCGCAGCCTCTCTAATACATTTTGCTGTTGTAGACCACATAGCGTTCGCGTCACCATTGCTCCTCCAAGCTCCCATAGCGGACAACCGCCCATCCAACTCTTGGGCTTTGTCTTTAGTTAAGGCTCCACACCTGATTCTCAGTCTTCCTCGAGCATAATCCCCTTCACCATAATACCAATGTCCATCACCAAGAGCCTATGTCGCATCACGAGTATCTTATCTGGAATCACCTTGCAATCCTCGCACAACCCTCTGTCACGCCTCCTGAGGAGGAGATAGTCCATCTGAGTCTTTGCCACCACATTTTGAAAAGTAACCAAATGCTCATCCCTTTTCTGAAAGTAAGAGTTAGCAACCACCAACTCAAAAGCCTTAGTGAAGTCCAGTAACGAGGTTCCTCCTCCGTTCCTCTCACAAAAACCGAAGCCTCCATGCACTTCGTCATACACACATGCGGTCGACCCAATATGGCCATTGAAATCCCCTTCTATGTATAACTTCTCAGTAGATGGTACATGACGTATAATCTCATCCAACCCCTCCCAAAAGCGTCGTTTAACCTCCTCATCTAGGCCCGCATGTGGCGCATAGGCACTAACGACGTTTAGGGTGCACTGTCCAACCACCAACTTAATAATCATCAATCTATCATTCACCCGTCTAACCTCAACCATAGCCTCTCTAAATTCCCTATCTACCAAAATACCCACTCCATTCTTACACTTCTGGGTTCCAGAGTTCCAAAGTTTATACCTGGCTGCAGCCCTCACAGTCAACCTTGCCCACCTTGTCTCCTGGACACACTATATTGACCATCCTCTTTTGGAGGATCTTCACCAACTCTATAGAATTACCTGACAATGAACCTACATTCCATGACCCAATTCTCAACCGATGGACAAACTTGTTCCATTTACCTCTCTTGCCTCCCAACCCAACTCCTAGCCCCCGCCCTACCTCCCACGCACCCCCACTCCTGAGGACATGAACTCACTTGACCATCCCAGACTATAGCCACTATAACTCCGACGAACAAGGGGGAATCACTAATAGACACAACAGACCAAACTAAAATAGGACAAGATGCCACTACTAGCACCTAATATGGTTACTAAACTAATAAGAAAAGGACTGCATTTTACTAATACAATAGAGGGAACAGGCAAACGGGAGGTACCAACTCCCATGAATATAACCTGGGAATTGTCTTGCTATAGCCGACGGTATTGCGGCCACCTAGCTCGTTCGCGACCAACTCCTGCGATACCTTGCTAATACTCGGGTTGTTCTTCACGGTTTGCATGTGCACGTCTCGCTCGCCGCCCAAAGACACCTTCCCTAACCGATACTGATAGATCTGCCCAAGAGCTGACAAGTCCTGCTACGTCCTATCAAAAAGCTGTTCGAGAGTCCAGCCGTACCTTGCTAATACTCGGGTTGTTCTTCACTATTTGAACGTGCACGTCTCGCTCGCCGCCCAAAGACACCGACCCTAACAGATACTGACAGATCTACCCAAGAGCTGGTTCGGCTGCGTCCTGTCGAAAAGCTGTTCAAGAGTCGACGGGATTTATGAAACATACCAGAAATCTGTACCCACCTGAAAATAGCTCGACCTTGCCGGAAAAGAATCTGCTCCTGTCCAAAGAAAAAGACACACCCTCGCACACGCACAAAACAGGAGAGTAAGAGAGAGTGCAAAGTGGAAGAGGACGAATTACTTACTGAGAGCACAGATACAAAGTAAAAAACTGCCAAGTTTGAACTGATGAAAGAAGAGAGAAAATAAAACCCTATCTACGTTAACTACTCAGAAAGATGAGGACAGTAAAAATGGAGGAAAGTGGAGGGTGGCGCTGCAGATGAGTAAAGTTAAGCAATGATACTCTACGTCCTTCACAAATTGCGACAGAAAAAAGCAAAAGCAAAGAGATTTTTTTGTGGTGGAAAGCAGCCTACTGGAGGAAAAAACCAAGAAAAGAAAAGGCAAATCTTTATCTAAGAAACAGCAAAAGCCAAAAAGGATAGGTATGAAATAGAACAAAAATCAACAAATTTGAAGGAAGAAAAATGGGTTTTCAAGTCGCCGAACAAAATCAGATCTCTATGTGGATCTCAAAGGAAAATGAATTGCTTCTTCCTTGTTGAAGCGGATTCAAATTGGACGGGTTATCTTTGGTTCAACCCCGGGGGTGCAACGTGTGTTTTCTAAGTTATAAATAGGGAGGGGTTTAATGGCTTTGAATCCCAAAGTGCAACAAAAGGTTAAATTTAATAAATAACTTAAATAAGGGTAAATATAACTTATTTTTTATAGTAGAGGCCTAGAGGGGTACATATGACCCTTGTCCATAAAATTAAACATAAGGAATTTTTGCAGAATCATTTTCTTCTATTCGTAGAGAAATGTTTTGAATCTTTCTGGTCGTGTCACATAATTAAGCCTCAACTCCTCCGAAAGCAATCACAAGAAGTATTTTCAATCAATCAATCAATCAAGCCGCAGTATAAATATCTCAAAGCACACTGAAACCAAATGCTACGACCATAATACAATTGATATATGGCACCCAATGAAAAGACAACTAAAACGATTTGCGCTACAGGTCATGAAGTCTCTTCATAACCAGTGCATGTCTACAAGTGGTTTAGAAACCTTCCAATGAAAACAAATGAAAAAGGGAATACGATATATAGAGGGAGACAGAAAATGAAGAACAAAGACAATCTGGACCAAAATATTTAACATTTTGGCTTAGATCTCGCTGCAACAAAATGTAATCCTGGTCTAGATAAGTTTGTGATTCTCACTAGTGCTATTGTGGATGATATGGAGGCATTCCGGCAGAATGTGGTAGGCTGTTCTGTCCATGCATTGGAGGCATCCCATGACCCATCTGAGGCGGCCCACTTGCAGGCATAGAGTAAGGGTGATTATGCATCTGCATCGGTATTTGTTGAGGTGCAGCCCCAACAGGTGAGTTCCAGCCAGCTGAATGCTGAGGTGCAGCATGACCTTGTGGAGCTGGGGCATATTGTGTAGGCCCATTGTATGGATGAACACCTGGACCTCCTACTGGATGTGGTTGCTGCCCCAAAACCGAGGGTTGAGAGTTCAGCATAGGGACATTCGGGATTGTATAATCTCTGCTCCGATCATTATTTACCTGATTTCAAACCGGAAAAACACGTGATTTTGTAGACAACTTGTTCAAAATAGGCAAAAAACATAAAGTAAGAGATGGCTGACGCTAAAACTGTAGTAGCTGTTACAAACTACTCCTAGTATCTTTAGCAAATAAAGCGCTTTATGACCCCTTTTTACCTTAATACTGAGATCAATGTGGCGAGAGTAGGAGATATGAAGCTTACAAAATCCACCTTCATATATGGAATGTCCTTCCAGAGCTTCCTTTGCAACAACTGCTGTCTGCACATCTGCAAGCGCAATGCATTTATTCTATCCTTCAGCATACTAGCACTCTTAGTACTGAGGTAACAGATTAGTTCCAGTTATACTAAACCAGTACAAGGTGACCAATTTCAACAGGGTAACAATCGACGGTTTAGGTCAGATACAAGTACAATAACCACTAAGTTTCTTCAATCAATATATCTAGACACTAACAAAAACAAAAGACTATAACTTCATTGCCGAATTCCCTATGCAAATACAGCTGAGAACCATCCTTGGCCTCTTTGCTAGAAATATTTTGAATCATCAAAACAAGCAACTACTGACTTTTTAGTGGAAAAACACACTTGGAAGAAAATGGAAATTTTCATCTGACCTGGATATTGTATTAGAGCCTGAACCCCACCATTCTTATCAAACATTGCAATCTTTAACACAGGGCCGAAAGCTGAAAAAACCTGAATTCCACACATGAAGGGAAACAGATAAAGCAATAAGTAACTCAGGATTAAGGCCGAAAGAGAATGTACAGAAACTATCTTGCAACTGAAGTAGGGTACCATGTGTAGGACATCCAAGGTTACAGCATACTGCATGTTCTCAATGGAAGCTAGAAGAACATTACTCTCAGGCTCCAACTTCTTCCCATCTAAACCCACACTAATCTGAAACGTGAATGGGAGAAATTTCAAAGAAAGGAAAGAAACCAGTATTTCATCAACCAGCTGCAAATGCACCCTAAGCACAGAAACATACAATGTGTACCAAACATACAAAGATAAGCACACAAACTGCTATACTCTACCAGTTAAATCATAATATCCAGGAAAGATGCATTATCTTAAAGCAGCCCCAAAATTTGCAAAATACGACATGAAAGCATATTCTTTTCTGAAACGCTTGTACCTTTTGTGTAGAGGGAGTATATCTTGCCATACATATGCCGGCAAATTTGATAGATGAAGATGATTAAGCCGCACGCTTACTTCATACATATTTTTTAATACTGGTTCCATGTTAGTTAATGAAGCTTTTGACTAATCAAAAAGGAAAATCCAGAATCCACCAACAAAAAAGTAGGAAGACACAAATTAGAATCCTAACACATCCTCCCTTGCAAGTTGCAACTAATGACCACACTAAGAGTTGGAAGAAATTGATCACCTGACCACTTGCATCAATTGCTGAGGGTGCAACAGGAAGGAGAGGATTTGTGTAGTCCCTAAATCAAATCCATATGAAATGATTATTAAAGATAGGAGAAAAGTAATCATTAGACTCCCAAAGAATAGGAAATAAAATGAGTATTAGTGATGAAGGCTAATAAAATGCAATATGTACACCTATTTTTCCCAAAATAGAACAAACTATTTATCAGGAATGTATGTTTAGCAAAAAAAGGGTGTGTGTGAAAGAGAGAGAGAGAGAGAGAGAGAGAGAGAGAGAGAGTAGGAGAGAGAGGGCGAGAGAGAGTGAGAGTGAGTGAGAGAGATCAGTTCTACCTGCTACGATGACTCTGAAACTTCACACTAAGATCAGTATGTGCAGAATATGTTATTTTGAGGGAGCAAGGTCCCAATTCTGGAATCAAATACCTAAGGCAGAAGAGAACAACAATAGAGGTCAATAGCCACTCTCAAAAACATAAGAAAAAAATAAGGACTAGCATGTAGTGATATTGAACAGCAGATGATGGGTATAAAGCAGAGCAGTATTTTTTTTTTTAATAATATCATAATAGTCTTTGAGCATATGCACATCAAAACAGCTAGCTGACAGCAAGTCTAAGTAGAAGTCTCTTCTGGCCAGAACCATTTAACCAGGATCAGCTAATATTTCTTAAGCTAGAAGATGCAAGCTCACGGGTACTAGTTATGAATAGGTTCTACAGCGACATTTAAAACTACATTTTTTAGCAGTACAATGGCTATTAAAAAGGGCAAACCGGTGCACAAAGCATCCCACGTTGATGGAGGGTCCGGGGAAGGGCCGCACCCAAGGGTGTGATGTAGACAGCCTACCCTAATGCAAAACTAATGCAAACATCAGTGGCTGCTTCTACATATCGAACCTGTGACCTATAGGTTACACGAAAACAACTTTAATGTTGCTCCAAAGCTCCCCTTCAACACAGGCCATATCACTGAAATTACAATGAACCTGAGGAGCATTATGCGAACATAAGATGAGATACGGAATGGTCAAGGAACATGCATGTACCCCTTCGGTATATTCTTAAAAAAGCTCTTCAAAGATGTCGAGCCCCAATGTATGTGCACCACATCTACAGTAAATGATCCATAACAGTTGGGCTACATTCCAATCTGAAATATAAATCCACAATCACCTGGGAATGCTTCTTTCATCAAGGGCATCCTTTGCAGAAGTGGCAGTTTCTACATCAGAAAATTGCACTAGAGCCTGAAAAGGGTTCCAAGTAAGAGCGGTGGACTTGTCAGCTGAATCAGTGGTCTAGACTAGAGACATTAATAAGACCAATCAAAGTTGATAGAATCCAAATTCAGTAACATACTGACCTGGAATCCAGCAGTTTTCTCAAATGTAGTAATCTTATGGACAAATCCAAAAGCTGAGAACACCTGAAAAAATAGGATTTTAAGTAGAAAAAATCAATTGAAGGTAAAAACAAAATAAAAATTTGGGAACCTCTTAGATGTTATTTTACAATTTTAATCACTGTTCTTGAATAAAGAAGAAGTACAAGGTAACAGAAAAAACACCTAGTTTCAAATGATTACCAATTATATCTTCTCTCTTAAAGATATCAGTGAAGAATCTCCCTTTCAGAGATGAAACCTATATGTTGACCTAAAGAAAATCTCAAAAGCAAAAAGTACTTTCTGAAAAAGGTTGAAAAGAATACCACTCCTCTCATCTACTGCATCTGATGCAACCAAAACTATCAGACCACAGGAGACTGCATAATCAAATTAACATAATAACTTCAGCCATTCAGATATTCAGAAATCTTTCACTATAGCAACGGAGTTGATTTAGTGTCTCTATTCAATAAAGCCTACGGCTTGACTTAGTGAGAATAAATGCAGCGTAGTCAACTGACAATCATCATTTGTGGAGTCTTCAGCAGTGATAAGTGACCTGAACTCATCTATCCGACTATCCCATTCCATGAAGACGTCTTTTAAAAAAAATCTTCTCTTTGAACATTCCAATAATTCCAAACAAGAAGCTAGGAGATGGAGACACATTTAAAGTATTTAATAATTTATTCACATTAAAAGATAGATTTAGGAAAAGATCAACGCAAACAAGTAACAAAAAAGAGGCTTTAGGCAACTAAATGACCAAGGACAGAGCATTGAGATTATCTCTTAGATTTAAGTGTAGATCAACACTAAAATTTGAGTTATTTTAAATTAAAAGAGACAAACACACCATAACAGAACACTGAAATGCTGCATCAACTAACAAATGCCAGACGCACAAGTAACAATTTTGCCTCAGGGGACAAAATGTAGCAGCAAACATCATGCACATGCCAAAGAGAGTGTGCCAATTTTCAAAAGAAAAAGAAAAGAGAAACATCTGACACTCCAAGGGAAGTTGAGATAATAAAATTAAGAGAAGGGTTGAGAAAGAGCCAGTGTTAAGCAAAGGAGAAAGGAAACAAACACACATGCGCTCTTTCTCCCGATGCAATAAGCTGCCATTGCAGATATATCCTTGACATTGGCCTGCTGATCCATTCATATTCATGTCAAAGAGCACTCAACAAAGCAAGACATACTATAACCTAATACTAAAACTACGTAGAAAACCTTTCTATGAAGAAGGTTTGCCATCCACCAAACAAATATGTGGCGAAGTAATATAATCACTTACCAAGTGTAAAACATCAATACTGACAAGGCGTGCGTCATCTCCCTCAATTGATACCAACAATACATTTCCAGCTACATCAGCAATAGTTTTGTTGTTGACTATCTCTTGTCTGTTGGAATACTGTAGGTAGACGGTTTTCCCTCGTACCTGAGCTGGTTCTGAGGAAGACGCATAGTACGATATCATTGCAATAGCTTGATTCAGTTCTTTCTACAAACATTAATAGGTAGAAAACAAGACATGAAGTTTAAGTATAGTTTCACTAGAAAGAAACAGAGGTTTGAAGAAAAAAGAAGTTTAACTTACAAACTCTATAAATGCTTGATTTCTATTTGCTCCAACATTACACTTGGTGTTGACAACTTTACCAAATGGCTTCCCCAATTCGATAAGTTCCTCCTCTGTGCACTCCCATGGTAAGTTTCTTAAATGTAGAACCTTAGAGGGGGGCTGTGTGTATCGGAACTGAGGCTGGCTAGATACAGATGACATTCCGGACCACAAACCCAAACTTCAACAAAAGCAACACAGATTAAAGCCCAACATGTAACACTCCTAAAAAACTAAAGACCATATTAGGCACATATACAAGATATTTACAAAATGCAGTTTCATGTTCTAAATGTTCCTACCTCGTCACTCAAGAACAAAATCTAGCTAAATGATACGAGTATATCAATCTAGACATCAAGCTTGTTTATGAACACACTGCGATCTACAGAAAATGAACCAAAAATTTAGAATAAGTTCAATTACTGTCATATACTATCTTGTCCTTTCTCAGTTTTCATCTCCGAATCTCTTTTCTTAAATGCTATTATACAATGCTTTTCCCAGTAGGTACGACGCAACCATAAATCGCTCACCCTTGTGTATTTTCTAACTATACACAGAGGGGAAACATATAAGAATGGAAAATACACTTGTTATCCTCTTTCATTCTGTAACATAAAACCATACAAAACAGTTCTTCCCCTGTCCCAAACCCAAAAGAAGAACGGATTAAAAACCTATAAAGTAACACACCTCAATGAAAGAAAAAGAAAAGACTGAATTAGGATAGAATACCCGGCGGGGTGGGGGGGGGGGGTTCTAATAGTAATACGTAGCTTGTGATGCATGCATTAGGATAGAGGAGAGGACCCATTGTCCTGTGAGTTTCAGACCGTGCACCACTAGCTCTCTGGAATTGCTCAGTTATCAAAAAATTAGGATTTAATAGCAAAATTACCAAAGAGGAAAAGAAATACAAGCAATACAGCATTTCACAATAAGAAATTAACGTAATCAGCAAAAAGACACCAACTTCATCATCAACCGTCCACAAATCCGACAAAATTGCAGCGGTAAAAACTCAAAAGCGTACAATCCCTCAAGTCAACAACAGATAGAACAAAGGAATAAAAAGGGCACTGGAATTTTTCGCTTCGGGGCCAAAACGGTTATAAATAATCGAAAGCATAATCGGTTATAAAGAAAAATTCAAGATTGAACAATAACAGCTAAAAATAAAAGCAAACGAACAAAAAATGAGACTTTTCTCAATGAGGCGTACCTAGCACGATGGTGACGAGAACAGGACACGATTTTCTTCTGCTTATCAACGGAGACAAAAGGACAGCTTTGGCACGGAAAGAGCAATAGATCTTGATAGCTGACTGTTAAAGGGGCAGAGACCTGAAGGCATCAAATACAGGATGAGCCGATGAGGTACAAAGCCAAGGGCGAGGTCGGTAAAACACAAAAATGAATGTAGGGTGTAAAAGGAAACAAAACTGAAAAAGAACTATTAAACGGAAATGAAAAATGAAAGACACTTAGTGTGATGAACCGCCATGTCATCACACCACATATCACCATTTGACCTATATTAATATCACGTGAAAGTTTACATAAAAGATAGGCTAATATTTATGACAAGATTCTAAATAAATTTGAATGTTTTCTTGGGAATACTCTAGATCCTTATGAATTTGCTAGAAAAGTCTTTGGAATCTTCTAGACTTGTAGAAAATACTAGAGAAAGTACTAATTTATAAATATTAAGGACTTGAGAAACAATTATTACTCACACGAGTCTCTAGGTAATTAGTATAAAGAGGGGGTCATTCATTTGAAATTTATCAAGCAAACAATTCAAGTTCTCTTTTATACAAAGTTTCCTTTAACAATTCTCTTGTGTTATTTATTCCATTATCTTAGCAATCTTGAGTGTAGTAAGACTGACTTGGTATAGTAAGAATGTGAGCAAGTTGTGCACGATTACGAGTGAGTTGTCAAGTGCCGCACGTGTATTTAGTTAATAACTAAGGACGTGACAACGTGGTATCAGAGCCAAGGTTTCAACTAAAGGAATGGCGAACGACGAAGAAATTAACGCTGCCAACACCCAAGCCAACGTCATCCAGAATGTTGCTGGCAAGAGAGGCCGTAGAAAAAAGAGGAATGCTACTAAAAAGGCCAGGAGGTGCCACCTGAGGTTTTGTCAAACGAAGAGCTTACATCCCAAGAACCATTTGCCACTGAGACGAGCGAGGATAAAGTGGCCCGAGGACATCTCGCTCGGTAAAAATTAGGTGATGAAGGTGAACGCAGGGATGGACGTCGTGGAGATCTTTGGCCATCACTTGGAGAAGGTGGAAGGCACCCTTAGCGTTCTTGAGGGGCACACTCATTGAGAGTATCCGAAATGACTTGGAGGAACGTACACAGACCGAGATGGAACTAAGGCAAACCATCACTTCCTTAGAATGCAGACTCATGAAGGCTTTAAGTATTATCGATGTTATAAAGGAAAAGATAGATTCACTCGACCAGCATGTCACCGAGGCAGCCAGCAATGTTGTAGTGACGAGAGAGGCTAAAATCGAGGCTCCTAAACCCCCACTGTTGAAAGGTGTTCGTGATGCACAAGAAGTAGAAAACTTCCTTTGGCACTTGGAGAACTACTTCAGGCATGGAAAAGTGAGGGACGACGAGGCCAAGATCAACACCGCGGTACTGTACCTCTTAGAGATTTCCATGCTTTGGTGGAGAAGGAAGATGGCCGACTTGGATAAAGGTCTATGTACTATTAGCACATGGGATCAGTTCAAAGCCGAGTTCAAGCGATATTTCTTTCCAAACAATGTCTTGTACGAGGCAAGGCGCAAGCTTAGGGAATTGAAGCAAACAGGGAGCATACATAACTATGTCAAGGAGTTCAATACCCTTATGCTTAAAACCCCTAACCTGACCAATGATGACTTATTGTTCCACTTCATGGACGGGTTGCAAAATTGGGCTAAGAAGGAGTTGCAACGCTGACAAGACACTGATATAGACCAAGCCATGGTAGAGGCCGAATCATTGATGGATTTCAGGCATGACAAGCACGACAAAGGCAAAGGCAAGGAGTTAAAGGTTAGATATGTCAAAGGTGGGGGAGACCATGCAAAGGCAATGTGATACAACAAAAATACTCGAAGACTCAAGATTTCAAAAAGTCAAGTTGTCGTTAGGGCTACACTGAGAAAAAGGCACAGGCTCAGAAGAAGGGATGTTATATATGCAGAGGGCCACACGGCTTCAAGAATTGTCCTAACCTCAAAAGTCTCAGTGCCATGATCCGTGAACGGAAGGAGCAACCACACAGAGGGATTTTGGGAAACGCACAATTAGGTATGATCGGATTATGTGGTGCTATCATGAAGCAAGCTATCCAACCTACCGAGAATGGCAATCAGTACGTGGATCTCGCCATCAACAACAAGCTTGTTTGTATAATAGTGGATATTGGAGCAACTCATAATTTTATGACTGATGCTGCCACAAAGAGACTAGAATTGAAGCTTGCTCCAACCAATTCTCACGCCAAGACCATGAATGCTAAGGTACAAAATGCTCGTGGGTTAGCTAATGGGTTTGGTGTCAAATTAGGAACTTGGAAAGGTATGACAAACTTTATTGTTACCGCTATGGATATCTTTGACATCATATTGGAACAGTAGTTCTTTATATAGTGTCATACTTTGATCGACCCCTACCTCTAACGTCTCTTGGTTATAGAGCGAGAAGGAGCTTTCATGATACCTACAGTGACTATATCACACAGACAGATCCAAGCACAACTCTCAACTATACAGGTTGTCAAGGGGATCAAAAAGGGGGAGCCGATGTTCGCGGCAACCATTGCAAGTCTAGAGGTATACAAGAGTTTTCAAGAGACATTGCCACCTTGCATAGAGAAGTTGCTTGAGGAAAACAAAGATGTCATGCCCGAGGAATTTCCTAAGCACATGCCGTCTAGGCAAGAGGTGGGTCACAGGATTGAGTTGGATCCAGGTTCTAAGCCACTAGCATTTTCCCCATATTGTATGGCATCGCCCGAGCTAGAAGAGCTTAGGAAACAACTAAAAGAGCTACTAGATACTGGTCACATTCGCCCATCAAAGGCACCTTTTGGTGCACCAGTATTGTTCCAAAAGAAGAAGGATGGATCATTGCATTTGTGCATAGACTACCGAGCACTTAATAAGGTGACATTGAAGAATAAATATCCCATCCCACTCATTTTTGACTTGTTCGATAGACTTGGGAAAGCCAAGTACTTGACCAAAGTAGATCTTGGAAAGGGCTGCTACCAGGTTCACATTGCGGAAGGGTATGAGCCAAAGACAACATGTGTAATGAGATATGGAGCATTTGAGTAGATGGTGATGACCTTCATCTTAACCAATGCACCAGCCACATTTTGCACCCTTGTGAACAAGATTTTCCATCCCTAAGTTAATCAGTTCATGGTAGTCTACTTAGACGACATAGTTATTTATATCAACACCTTGGAGAAGCGCATGGAGCACTAAAGGATCTCTCATCTTTTTCTCTTAGCTTATTTTTCCTAGTTCTATATTATTACTTTGAGCTATATTGTAACGATCCGACTTCTCATTTTAAGAATTTATGCCTTAGTCAGCGACTTAAGGTCTCGAGCAGTTTTGTAATATGTATTATGGTCCACGTGTGTGGTCGAGTTTGGTTTTCAGAAGATTCAAAATTAAATTAAAAGAACAATTCTTATTTTTGAAGCTTAAATAGAAAAAGTTAACTAGAGAGAGGAACTTTGAGAAACGACCCTGGAATGGAATTTGATGATGTCAATAGCTCCTTATGGTAATTTTGGACTTCTGCGTATGTTCGTATTTGGATTTGAAAGTCCATAGGACAATTCGACGCATTTTGACGAAAGTTGGAGAATAGAAGAATTTTAGAGAGTTCAACTGAAGGTTAGATCTTTTATAACGAGGTCAAATTTTGATTTCAAAAATAGAAACAGCTCCATTATGTCATTTATGACTCGTGTGCTATATTTGCAGTCATTCTTAATTGAATTGCTACGTTTTGGCGCAAAATATAGAATTTGGAATATTTAAAAACTCATAATTCGATTCAAGGTGTGGCTTATAATTACAACATCGTTTGATGTAATTGGGACCCCGAGTAGGCCCCTGCTATGTTATGAGACTTATTGGTACATCCCGGCGGGTCACGAGTGACTCGGATGAATTTCGGATGAGATTTGGAACATTTGGCGACTCGCCAAAGCTATTAGAAATTTCTGCTGCTGAAACTGTTTCTGGACAATAGTTGGTGCCTTCTCTTGTGTGGAAGTTTCATTGCAGAAGCGACCTTGCAGAAGTGAATGGAAAAGGGAGCTGGGCAGAAGCTGGCTTGAACTCATAGAAACGGACATTTCTGCGCACCTGCACGATCGCAAAAGTGGAAGCTAGTAGTCTGGTGATTTCTCACAGAAGCAAATTTCTTTTGCACCTGCGACATCGTAGGTGCGTGAACAGTTCTAAAAGAAGCAGAGGTAGTGCAGAAGCATTTTTTTTCTCGCAGAAGCGAGATTGAAGGCGGGACAAATCTGCTCGCAGGTGCGAAACTAGGCGCAAACATAAGGACCAAAAATGAGTCACTATGCCATTATCGATTGAGATTTTGGAGCTCGGGTTTTGCACGAGTTTTTTAGGAGTTCTTCACAGATTTGAATTGGGTAAGTTTCCTATATCCGAAAGTGATTATATTTCATAAATTTATGGTTATATTCATCATTTAATCCGGATTTAAAAGGAAGAAATCAAGATTTTTGCAAAACATTTTCATGAACAAAAAATTAAAATTTGGAGGTCGAGTTACTATTGGAATTTGATAAAATTAGTATGGTATAAATCGTATCAGAATGAGTGTCTGGATTTCGTAAAAGTTCTGTCGAGTTACGAGGGGCGGACCCCACGTTGACTTTTGGTTGACTTTTTAGAATAAATTTTAAGTTGACGTTTTATTATAGAATTGTTTCCGATGAATTTTAATGAAGTTATACAATTAAATTAGATAGATTGGCTATCCCGAGGTTAATTCAAGCAAGACGAAAATTTTGGAATATCGGCCTAACTTCAAAAAGGTAAGTATCTTGCCTAACCGTGAGTGGGGGATTTACCCCTTAGGCATCGAGTCTTATGTGCCATTTGTGAAATGTGAAAAGCTGTATACGCAAGGTGACGAGTACCTACTCGAGCTTATATGTATAAAATTTATTGGGTTAAAGTCTTAGGAATTTTTGTGTAGTAAATTGGATAAGTGTTGGTATTTATTAAATCATGTATTTGTCGTGCCTCAACCCTTGTTTATCAAATTTATTTATATGATAATTTGGTGTGATTGTCACTTGAATTTTTATGTGAATTATGTGTGGTTGTTGATTTGATATTTCCTATAAATAATTATATTATGGATTTTTCATCTACAAATAACAACAACAACAACAACTACCCAGTATAGTCCTACAAAGTGGGGTCTGAGGAGGGTAATATGTAGACGAGCCTTACCCCTACCCGAAAGGGCAGAGAGGCTGCTTCCAATCGACTCTCGGCTCAGTGAAGGAAAGGAAAAACAAAAACGAAACAAAAGAGCGTTAGTAACTCCAGTAAAAATAGCATAAATAATTATCTAAATATAAGAACAATAAATAAAATAGCATGAAAATTTTTCATCTACAAATAAATAATTAAATAAGTTTAAATTGATGTATTAATATATTTATCAAAAATTTGAATTAAAGAAGGCATTGTCTTATGTTGAGCTACTTTTCCATCTTTGTTGTTGTTATCAGGGCTTTATAAACGTTTTGTCGAGCCTTGGGCTATTTGCTGTGAAATTAATTGATTTTGTTGTATCTTTGGAATTGGTTGTGGCCTATGGGAAATTTGTGATATGAATTTGTAATGATTCGACCGGTTGTTTTGAGCTCTAGCGCCCCATTCATCAGTTTGAGGCCATGAGCCGCTTTATTTCAGGTATTATGACTTGTATGCGTGGTCGAAATTGAATTTCGGGAAGTTCGGAGTTAATCTGAAAAGAGAATTCTCATTTCGGAAGCTTTAAGTTGAAAGAATTAACTAAGATTATATTTTTGAGTAAACAACCTCGGAATCAGGATTCGAAGGCTCTAGCAGGTTCGTATGATGATTTCAGAGTTAGGCATATGTCCGGATCGGGTTTTGGAAGACCCCGGGAATATATTAGCACATATTGTGGAAGTTAGCATTATGGAGCAACTTCATAAGTTTGGGTTGAAGTGTATTTTAGGGTTATCAATGCCCGTTAGGGATTCCGAGTCTGGGAATAGCTCTATATGGTGATTTTAGTATTGGGAGCACTAACAGAAGTGAACTCGGATGTTTGTAGATCATTTTGGAGTCATTTGGCTAAAGATAGAAATTTAAAGGTTTTTGAGAAGTTTAACCGGAAGTGGACCTTTTGATATCGGGGTCGGAATCCAATTTCAAAAGTTGAAGTAGGTCTGTAACATCAAATATGACTTGTGTGCAAAATTTGAGGTCAACCCAACGTGATTTGATAGGTTTCAACATTGAATTTAGAAGTTTGAAATTCTAAAGTTCTTTAATCTTGGATTGGGGGTCGATTCATGATTTTAACATCATTTGATATGATTTGAAGCCTCGAGCAAGTCCGCAATGTATTTTGGGACTGGTTGGTATGATTGGTTGGGTCCTGGGGGCTTCGGGTGGATTCCGAGTGGTTAACGGATTGAATTGGAACTTGAAGGATGAGCTGAAGAGGGTCTGGTTGTTGGTGTAACCGCTTCTGTGGAGGGTTCACTGCAGAAGTGGCCTCGCATAAGAGAGGAAGGGAACCATAGAAGCGTCTAGAAGTGAAGGAGTTAGAGTCTGTAGGGGCGAAGGAATTCCTGCACCTGTGTGATCGCATATGCAGTCAGTACAGCGCAGAAGCGGGCTGGGGCAGTTGAGGAGGACCGCAGAAGCGGTCAAGTGACCGCAGGCGCGGAAATGCTGGAGCCGGTGAGTTCTTTTAAATCGGGGGTTGGTTTCATTCCAACCCCATTTCTTCTATTGGAGCCGATCTTCGGAGCAACATTGAGGTACTATTTTCACCGCCAAATATAAGGCAAGTGGACTCTACTAGTTTTGAGTTAATACTTTGATTATGTACATATATGAGCATGAAAATTTGGTAGAAATTGTGGATTTTTGGTAGAAGACCTAGAAATTGTATTTTTGGATTTTGACCTCGATTTTGGGAATGAAATTGAGATCAGATTATATATTTGAGTTCGTGAGGCTATGGGTAACCTTATTCTTCGAAATATTTTGGAATCTGGGCGCGTGGGCTCGAGGGTATTTTTGTCAACTTTTTGATTGGGGTTGGAAATTGTTATAAAATGGATTATAATGAGTACTTGTATATATACTAATAGATTTGCATAATTATTGGCTAGTTTTGGAGCGTTGTGCATCAATGTGAGTCTTCGGAAGGACGTGGAATGCCGGCTATGGAACTTCGGTGGGAGGTGAGTTTCATTTCTAACCTTGTAACAGGGAATTGTCCCCATAGGTGAGTTAATTAGTTATATGCTCCTATTTGTGGGGGCTACGTACGCACGAGGTGATGAGAGTCCGTGAGTAGCTACTATTATGGTTAAGTCCAGGTAGCTTAGGGCCTAAAAGCATGCTTTCTTGTAATACTTGCAACCTTGTTGACAAACCTAAAATGCTTAAAACATATCGAACGTATAAATGAATTTATAAAAAGGCTAGGTATCATTTCTTGACTTTTAAAAGAGTAACTTGTCTTTTCCTGAATATTTGCTCCTTGATGAATAATTAATTTGATTGTTTGAATGTGTTTATCTATTATGGAATTGGCCGAACGCCTCGATAGATTAAATTGATGTATTTATGGTTTGCGCCATTTGACCCTCTGGCGGTGTACAATTTAAATATTGTTGGATCGAGCCGTATGACCTCGGCATGATTTATGCATGCTTGTATTGATTGCCTTGAAACTTATTGAAGTTGTTATTGCATCTTCCCCGCTTGAGAATATATGTATAAATGATGAAAAAGGAAATTTTGGGAATTTCACATAAAAGAAAAAATTGTTACATGTTTCACTCTATTGAATTACAAACATATTTATATAAATCTTCGGTTCATTATATTACGAACGTATCGTTATTGGACCTCTAGTAAGTGTCGAAGTCGACCTCTCGTATCTACTTCTTCGAGATTAGACGGGATACACACTGGGTACACGTTGTTTTCGTACCCATACTACATTGGATATGCATTTTTATTGCACAAGCACATGCATCACTAGTGGTCTGGTAGGCATAGCAGCATGATTGAAGCGGAGACTTATGCGAGCTACACTTCTTAAGATGACTCGCAGCCAGCAAAGATTCTTCTTGATTATTGTATTTATCTTCTTTTTATCCAATTTATATTCTGGACAATTATTGTACTGTATTGCTTCCTAGAAATTGCTCATGCACTTGTGACACCGGGTTTTGGGATGATTATGGGGTATCTTATATTAACTGCTTAACTTTCATATTCTATTTGAAATTATTATCTTCTACTGGTAAATTGAAGGAAAATCACAGTTTTCAAAATTATTTAAAATAAGAATTTAATTAAATATTTTGGTTGCCTTACCTAACAGCAATGTCCCGCGATATCACGACTCATAGTGGAATTTGGGTCGTGACAACATGGTATTAAAGTAATAAGTTCCCTTAGGACTCACGAGTCATGAACAAGTCGAGTAGAGTCTCGCAAATAGGTATAAAGATGTCTGTACTTATCTTCAGGAGGCTACAGGGTTGTTAGGAGCACTTCCCTTCTTGATTTCCTCATCGTGCAACTTGATTCCTTAAGGCTTATGCCCTTGTTTCCTTCCTACTCAATCTTAGGCGACGCGAACCACTTGTTATAAATCTAGAATTAGAGAATTCTAATGGTACTACAGAGGTGGTGCAGGGTATTTCTCCCGGTATTGTTGATTTGAGCTATTATTGTCGCTTTGCAGAAGGCTATCTTGTCATTTGAGCTCAGTAACAGTATTCATGAGAGCTTTGAGCCTGTGTAGATTTTTGCGATTGCTCATGATTGGTTGTCGCGCAGTATGGGTGTGTTGGTAAAGTTCTTGCCTATATGTTGGGGCAATGAAAGATTTGTAAAGGAGTTCTCTCAGTGCATGATTCTAAGATTGGTATTTCATTTTCGACGGGGAAAAACAATTGGCCTATGAATATCCAGATTTGGATCGATGGAGTAACATGACTTGATGTTTTCAAGTGTGGTGGAATTGTCATATGCGACGTGGTATCATCATCCTTGATTGAATATGCTAAGTTCGCCGGTGGTATGGTCTTCTGCAATTTGCATTTGGGGTAAGATATTGTGAAATAATATTAGAGAAATGACTGTTAAATATCGTGGGGTGTAGTGGTTAAGGGTTTAATGTGTATTTCTAACGTTTACAGTTCGAGAACGATGATCTTCGAAAAGGTTTAAAGTTAGTAGCGATTGGTGGGTTCAAGTGTTACGAAGATAGATTTTATTTAAGACAATAACCGAGTAGCAAAGAATGATGAAGGACGCATGTGAAGTGTCATTCGATGGTTAAGCTTCTAGAAGACCAGGTGTAATAAGTGGAGGTCGGTAGTTACTTTAAGAAGTGAGTCTGCCTAAAGTGGGAGAGTGGCAGAGCAGTATGTGGATTCAGTAGCTAGGTCTACAGACTAATATCGGCTATTATACATTGGGAGATTTGATATGACGGAAAGGATTTGCTTGAAATGAAGGAGGTTACAACATAAGTTTGAGTTGGAGGATTGTCGCACATTTAGTTGATATCCACGATGAGTGAATGGACTTGTGCAGTTGGTAAATGAGCAAGGGATTAGGTGGCTCATCTCCTATGAGCAGATCCGCGGTTACGTGGTTGGCAAAGCCTCCGCGAAGAATCTTACTGGCTACTTGGTGAAGGGTTCAAACATGTGAATATGTTAACGATTCAAAGTATTCATAAACAGTGTTATAGAAAGATTTCAAGAACTCGGCGGGATGGTTGTGCTAGATCTTTGTCAATATGAGATAAATAATACTAGTGAATTCAAGAGATTGGGTATCAGTGGCTTTAAGCTAAGTGGGAGAGTCCCACAACCTATGATTGGGTTGCATGGTTAACTACTTGCAAGATTTCTGGTTATTAGCATATTGGTGGGTTCTTTCATCTACGGGAAATGAACATAAGTAGTAATTCGAGCAAAGGAATTGTTAAAGGTGTGCTATGGTTGGCCTTATTGGCTCAAATTCAGACTTGGAGAAGGATTCAGGATTTATGCCTTGTATAGATGTTGGTTGCACCGGGAAGTGATTCTGCCGGGTACTTCGCCGAAAGGGTATTCGTGTACTAGAAGATTCATGGAGTTTATTATATTCGGGGCCGAGTCAGAGCGGGTGGCACTCAACAACGGTCCTAGTGGATTCAAAGGGTAAAGTGTGGTGCCTAATGATTTCGAGCTTATAGGTACAGTTAGGAATCAAGCTTGTGTAGAAACTTATGAGAAGAGGCCCAGAATGTTCTATGATGTTTTACTTGCATTGTAGCATTTGGGAGGTACAAAATGGTTCATGGGATTTGAGACAACATGGTATCGTGATTCAAGGTCACTCGGGATGAGTGAGGATGGAGTGTGTTATGTGTTGAATGGAGTTATTGTTATTTCTAAGACAATCAAAGATAAATCGGGAGAAGATAGATTGGTTAGCCATAGTTGAATTGGCATATTAGTGGTAGTGATTAGTTCCTTTAACATAATCAAGTTATGTGAATGATTTGTGACGGTATGTGCGAGGCTTGTCACCTGCCATAATTGATGTTACTCAGAAGTATTCTATTGTTATGGCATGTTATGTGTAGGCGGATCCTGAAATGACCATGGTGGCTTAGGCCACTACTTGGAGATTTGCATATTCTATGGTTATGAGGATTCACCTGACTGTTGCTATGGTTCTCTTGTAGTGAGTTTAATGAAAACTTTTTATATGATGAAGTGTTAATCTATTAGTGGTTCCGGAGTTATGATAAAAATTGTGTTCTATCATATATTGGCGTTTTGGGTGCAGTGTGTAGTATAGAATTTGAAGTAAGGATCAAGGTTGAAGTTCGGTGTTGACGAGGATGTCACGAGCTCGGATGAGCAAGAAATAAGTTTCGATGTTTAAAGTAAGTTAGTATTGACTTTAGCTTCACCTGAGATCGGTGTTTTGTGAAAAGGGCTTTGTATCCTAGCTACGGATTATTGATCGTTTTTCAACGTTAGTGTGGCCAGTGGTTTGGATTTACAAACCTGTTATCTGTTATGGAATATTGTGGGAGTGTGCCCAATAGGAAAGTTTTATAAGTGTAGCATATAGTCACTTGATTGATTGAAGAGTTAAACAAAGAATGAAGATTGTGGTGATGTCGTTAAATTGAGAATTGATGCTTGGAAGGCACTCGGTTTATTGGGCTGTGGGCTGTGGATGATTACTCCGGTTATGATGGTTGTTCTTATGTGTTATGAGAAAAATGGGAGTTATTATAGACATTTGAAAGGTTATTAGCCTATTTCAATGAGATCAGAATCAACTTGAGGTCTGTGGATGGATTTAAATGTGAATATGGGACTTATATCAGGCTGAATGTGTTCATTTTAGCATAGTACTCTTATGGAGGAGTATTCAGATATGGGGTGTTATTTCATTATCAACTATTTCATGTAATGATGTATTGTGTCGGGTGAGTTGTGAACAGATCGATAACTTTCATGTATTGAGGTTTCGTGTAGCGATAGTGATATGTGAGCAGGATGGGTCTTTAGCTTCATAACATATATTACACCTAATTGTGCTTGGGTTGTTTGCTTATGGCGCTATATGTCCATTCAGAGATGGTATTATGCACTTAGCATACTTGGGACCGATATTTGGTATATTGTTATAATGAGCAATTTATCTCGGTGTGTATCTCCTTATGTGAATTTTATATGTGGATCGGGTGGCATGCCGCCATGGATATATTGTTTGGATCGGGTTGCACACCGCAATACTATGAGGTTGAGTACAGTTTTCTGTATTCTAATTTTTGTGTGTCTTGTTTTTTGTTTTTTGAGGAAAGTCTATATTAGCAGCGTGAGTTGAGTAGTCCCTTCCAGAGTTCGTTTTCCTTTTGTATCGCGTTTGGATAGGCAGCCTATTGGCACATCATGGCATCATATGAGACTTTTGGTTATGTCTGGGGTGGCTTGTTGGCTGAGTAGTTTGTACTCGGAGACAAAATTATTGGATCTAGGATCAATGCGGTCGGATTATATAAAGTATATTAAAGAGCAAATACATTATTTGATTTAGAATAAGGTAATGATTCTTGTCAGGAGTATAGGCTCAATGGTTTGTCGACTCGGCAGTTGGGATTCTGAGTCTGGGAATAGCTCTATATGGTTATTCTGGTATTGGGAGCACGATCAGAAGTGAATTCGGAGACCTATAGGTAATTTTGGAGTCATTTGACTAAAGATAGAAATTTGAAGGTTTTTGAGAAGTTTGACCGGAAGTGAACTTTTTGATATCGGGGTCGGAATCCAATGTTAGAAGTTAGAGAAGGTCATTAATGTCAAATATGACTTGTGTGCAAAATTTGAGGTCAAACGGACGTGATTTGATATGTTTCAACATCGAATGTAGAAGTTTGAAATTCTAAAGTTCCTTAAGCTTTGATTGGGGTTTGATTCATCATTAAAGCGTTTTTTGATATGATTTGGGGCCTCGAGAAAGTCCATAATGTGTTTTAGGACTGGTTAGTATGATTGGTTGGGGTTCCGAGGGCCTCCGGTGGATTCCGAGTGGTTAACGGATCGAATTAGAACTTGAGGGATAAGCTGAATGGGGTGTGGTTGCTAGTGTTACCACTTATGCAAAGGATTCACCACAGAAGCGGCCTTGCAAAAGCAAGGAAGGGAACTGCAAAAGCGGTAAAAAGTGAAAGAGTTAGAGGCCGCAGGTGCGAAGGAATTCTTACACCTACGTGATCGCAGATGCGGTTGGTGCGGTGCAAAAGCGGGCTGTGTAGCTGGAGCAGGACCACTGAAGCGGTATTGGAACCACACCTAAGGAACCGCAGAAGCGTTCAAGTGACTGCAGGTGTGGAAATGCTGGAGGCAATGAGTTCTTTTAAATCGGGGGTTGGGTTCATTCCAGTCCCATTTCTTCCATTGGAGCCGATTTCGGGAGCAACTTTGAAGTACTATTTTCACCACGAAACTTGAGGTAAGTGGACTCTACTAGTTTCTAGTTAATACTTGGATTACATAGGGATTTGAGCATGAATATTTGGTAGAAATTGTGGATTTTTGGTAAGAGAACTAGAAATTGTATTTTTAGTTTTTGACCAGGATTTTGGGTATGAAATTGAGAGTAGATTATATATTTGAGTTCATGAGGCTATGTGTAACCTTATTCTTCAAAAATTTTTGAATCCGGGCATGTGGGGCCAAGGGCGTTTTTATCAACTTCTCGATCGGGATTGGGAATTGTTATTATTTAGATTATAATGAGCACTTGAACATATTTTAATGGATTTTCACGATTATTGGCTAGTTTTGGAGCGTTGTGCATCAATTTGAGTCTTCGGAAGGGCATGGAATTCTTGTTATGTAACTTTGGAGCGAGACGAGTCTCCTTTCTAACCTTGTAAGAGGGAATTGTCCCCATAGGTGAGTTAATTGGTTATGTGCTCCTATTTGTTGGGGCTACGTACACACGAGGAGACGAGAGTCCGTGCGTAGCTACTATTATGCTTAAGTCCGGCTTGTTTACGGCCCAAAAGCATGCTTTCTTGTAATACTTGGAACCTTGTTGACAAACTTAAAATGCTTAAAACATATCGAACGTATAAATAAATTTCTAAAAAGGCTAGATATTATTTCTTGACTTTTAAAAGATAAACTTGCCTTTTCCTGAATATTTGATCCTTGAAGAATTATTGACTTGATTGTTTGAATGTGTTTATCTATTGTGTAACGGGCCAAACATATCGGCAGATTAAATAGATGTATATGTGGTCCGCGCCATTCGACCCTCTGGCAGTGCATAGTTTAAATACTGTTGGATCGGATCGTACGACCTCGATATTATTTGCACATGATTTTATTGCTTGCCTTGAAACTTATTGAAGTTGTTGTTTCCTCGTCCTAGATTGAGAATATATGCATAAGTGATGAAAAAGGAAATTTCGGGAATTTCACATAAAAGAAAGAATTGTTTACATGTTTCACTCTATTGAATTACAAACATATTTATATAAATCCTCTGTTCATTATATTACCTACGTATCATTATTGGACCGCTAGTAAGTGTCAAAGTCGACCTCTTGTCTCTACTTCGTAGAGATTATATGGGATACTCATTGGGCACACGTTGTTTTTGTACTCAAACTACACTTGCTGTGCATTTTTGTTGCACATGCATCACTAGTGGCCTGGTAGGCATAGCAGCATGGTTGATGCGGAGACTTAGGCGAGCTGAACTTCTCAAGATGACTCACCGCCAGCAGAGTCTCTTCCAGATTATTGTATTTATCTTCTATCCAATTTGTATCCTGGACAGTTGTTGTATTGTATTGCTTTCTAAAATTAGCTCATGCATTTGTGACACCGAGTTCTGGGATGATTATGAGACGTCTTGTATTAAATGCTTAACTTTCATATTTGAATTGAAACGATTATTTTTTACTAGTAAAATTGAAGAAAAATCAGAATTTTCAAAATTATTTAAAATAAGAATTTAATTAAATATTTTGGTTAGCTTATCTGACAGCGGTGTACAACGCCATCACGACCTTTAATGAAATTTTGGTTGTGACAGAATGATTGTATTGGGTTGTTGTGGTAATATATGTATAAATTATTGTAGTAATTTGAGTTATTATTATGAGGGCAAAAGGGTGGCATTCTACTATTGATATTATGTGGGTATAAGGTGGCATTTCATTGTGGTTATGTGTATCGGGATATTGTCTGGGCGGAGTGATAAGGGTGGCTATTCAATATAGTGATAAGGGAGGCTAATATAGGGGCGATAAGGGTGGCTATAGAGAGATAGGATGAAATAGGGTCACGCTGGAGCACCCCGATGAGGTAGTGGTGCTGGATATGCGGGCCAAATAGGATGATCCCTCCTAAATTAACCTCTGTTCCTAGCTGGGGCATCTCTAAACTCTCTAAAAAAATGTAATCGTTTGTCCCGCTGCATTTGCTCTTTACATCATTGACGGTAACCCTCAATCATCCAGGTTCGCTCTATTACTAGCTGATAAGAAGTCCCCATCTCAACCTCTAGGGCCATACTAGCCTGAATACTGGTGTCGCACAATGAACATCCGCACCCTCTTTATGTTAGTAGGAAGTATCATAAGTGGATGGAGAGACAACTCAGAGAATCTCTCCTCATCATCGGTCAAAAATATCAGACCCTGCTAGAGCTGCTTAAAATGACACCGCAACTCTTCCCTCTGGGAGGGTGGGATATGCCTATCCAAGAAAAGGCATGTAAATGGTCCAATGTCATGAGAGGAGAACCTGCTATTTTGCCAAGATGATAAGACTTCCACTATCTATGGCCCCTGCCCTCCAGCTGAAAGGTAGTAAAATCTATACTATGAGACTCCAATATACTAATATTGTGCAGTATATCCTTGCACCTATAGACGATGTCCTAGGATCCTCATGTCGCTTACCCCCGAAGACCGGAGGGTAAGCTTGGTTCATCTGTCCATTAGCTTCCCCGGTTCACCAATCGCAGCTGGTCTAGGCTCAGGTATGGTTACTGTAACTGGTTGGGCTCCGCCCATGAATGATGTGTTCGAGGTCTGATATATAGTAACTGCATGCCCAAGAACCTGAGCCGTAGGGGTCTGTGATCCCCCTCCCGCATGAGATGTGGCTAGGTTTGTCGGATAAAACCCATCTGGGTAATAGAATCCATGAACTGTAGCATATAACCCACGACCTCCTAAAAGCCCTGGCTGTCATGAAATTGAGCGAGTCTAGCTCTGCGACTTGCACCTAGCCCTACTTCTTAACAATCGGATCCTCTACTGGATCCGCATGGGGTATAACTAGGGCAACTATGTGACGTTCTCATCCCCTACCTTGGGCTGGCACCCTCCCCTAACCTATGCCTTGGTCTCGAGTAATAGGGGAGCATCTTCTCCCAGATCTGGAATATCTATCGTGGGCGTTCTCACCATCTGTGAGAGAATAAGAGAATAAACTTAGTGCATCATCAACTGCACTATAGGAGATGGATAAGGAGTAGTTTTCTAACACCCTATAGCCTCTTGAAGATAAGTACAAATGTCTCTGCACCAATCTGCAAGACACTATTAGGCTTTCTCATAAATTGCGAGACCTACATGAACCTAGTGCTATGATACTATGTTATCATGACCAATTCTATAATAGGCCGTGATGGCATCTAATGCCTCCACAAGGCAAGCCAACTGTGAACTAGACACATGATTTCCTCTTTTTAATATATTTTTCCAAGTGATTGATCTTTCCTTAGATTAAAAGGATTTAAGAAGCAATAGATATAAAATAAATATCATGAAAGCAATTGAGTGCAATCATAATCAAAGAATAAAACCAAAACGACAAGTCTAGTAGTGTGTGCCAAGACCTGGGGTCACAACTGTATTATCATCTAGTAGAATATACAAAAGAATACTAGTCTATTGTTCGAAGTGAAATAAATAGAAAAATATAATCAATAGAAAGACTGTGGTTGCTGTAGAACGGGCTTAAAAGGAAGCTCACCATGAAGCCTCGAAGTGGTAATCAATTGTGTGCATCGGACTGATATCCAGACGAACCTGCCTCATATCCTACACATTAAGCGCAGAAATGTAGCATGAGTAAATAAACAATATGTATCCACAAAGTATCCAGTCTAACCTCGAAGAAGTAGTGACGAGGGATCGACTTCGACACATACTGTGTAACGACCCGACCAGTTATTTTGCTTTCTAGAACCTCATTCCCCTAAATAAGACTTCTCGTACTTGCTTTTACAAATTTATGACTTGCGGGGATGGTTATTTTGAGATTGGAAAGAGTTCAGGTTGAAATCGGAACACTTGGTTCCTTAAGATTGGCTTCAAAGGCCAAGTTTAACTTTGGTCAACATTTTGAGTAAATGATCTCGGAATCGGGATTTGACAGTTCAAATAGTTTTGTATGATTATTTTGCACTTAGGCACATGTTCGGGTCAGTGTTTGGATGACCGGGAAGCATTTTGGTGCCAATGAATGAAAGTTGGTTCTTTGAAGATTTTAGAAGTTCTTTTAATTTGGTTTGGAGTGGATTCTGGTGATATCGAGGTCCAAATGGAACTCCGAGACTGGGAATAGTTTTGTAACGTCATTTTGAGACTTGCATGCAAAATTTGGTGTCATCCCAAGTAGTTTAAGTACATTTCAGTGCATTAGACGTAATTTGAAGAACTTGAAGTTCTTAAGTTTGATTCAATTGGTTTTGGGGTGCGATTCTTAGTTTAAGTATTACTTTGGGAGTTCTAAGAGTTCGATTTATGATTCCAAACTTGTTGGTATATTTAGGCAGGGCCTTGGGGCTCCGAGTGTCAATCGGACAAGGCTCGGACCAAGTTGGATCTGTCATAACTGCACCTGCGCTTGAGCAGCTGCAGGTGCGAGCTCGCAAATGTGAGCCATGAGCCATAGAATTGGATATGCGAAAGAAGATCAATCACTGCAGGTGCAAAGGAATTTACGCACCTACGAGACCGTAGGTGTGACACTATGGTCGCAAGAGTGGAAAAAGGGCACGTAGATGTTGCTCCTTCTGTCTATAGATGCGAAGCCCGGCCAAGTGAAGAAAAGACGCACCTGCTTAGGTTTTTCCGCATGTGCGAGACCGCAAATGCGGCCCTATGACCGTAGTTGCGGAAATTGCTGGAGGCTGTGGACTTTATTTAATATAGGATTAATGCCTTTTTAATCTCATTTATTTCATTTTGGGGCGATTCTTGGAGCTCTTAGAGAGGGGATTTCAACTAACACTTTGAGGTAAGTAATTCCTACACAATGTGAGTTAAATACCTAGTTTATGGGTAGATTATAGCATGTAAATTTGTAGAAATCATGGGTTTAGGCAAAAACCTAAAATATTGATAAAATGAGATTTTACCAAGAAAACGATTATGAAACTTAGTAAAAATCATGTATTTATGTCCCTAATGTTATGGGTGATAACTTTCTTGAAACATTTTTGGAATTGGGACATGTGGGGCAGGGTGAATTTTAGAAACCTTACATTTAGGATTGGTAATTACTTAAATGTCACGACCCTAAAACTGACCCGGTCATGATGGCGCCTCTCATGAAACTAGGCCAGCCGACACAAAATCCAAATCAAACAAGTATTTCATAAAAAGACATCTTAAGCTATTAATTAATAAAAATCCATAACATGAGTCTAAATAACAAGCGTGGAAAACAACACAAGCCCGACATTGAGGTGTCACAAGTCACGAGTATCTACTAAGGTCTGTCTAAATACAATAAAGACTATCATAGTCTGGAAATAAAATACTAAAAACATTATAAGGGAGATAAGAGGGAGTTGAGCAAAGCTGGAAAAGCCATGCAGCTACCTTGCTGACTCTGGCTATCCGCGATGGATGATGGATCAGTGCTTGCTATCATGTCCCTAAACTCCTGGATTTGCACACAAGGTGCATGAAGTAATGTGAGTACGACAACTCAGTAAGTGATAAAAGTAAATAAAAACTAAGCAGTAAGAAAACACATAAATCCACGTTATAGCACCACAGTAAGTACAATACATTTCCAAATCAGTGTAGGAAAAAACTATCTTGTAATAATCCAATATCAGTAAAATTCCTTTGAAAAATGTCTTTTTAACAGTTTCAATAGAGATTCAAAGAAGTTTAGAATAAATAATAAAACCATAAATAGCCCATCGTGCGAGACATGTATCATAAACCGTCCCTCGGGCATAATATCAACAAAACCAGCCCTTCGGGCGACCTCACAATCACTCATAATCCGCCCCTTGGGCATAGCATGAATCAAGAATAGCCACTAGGGCAACATCATATCACTCACTCTGGGTACCCGTTCTTACCTTTAAAGACTCCGGAGGGGCTCCTACAGGCCAAGCGCTGTCACAAGCCATCTTGTGGCATAATAAATCAGGCTCTCATCCTCTCATATATCACAAAATAGTACAACATGTTGTGGTGAGCAATCCGGTCCTATGATATCCTCACAACACAGGCCCTCAGCGTTACTTAGTCACAAACCTTCCAAACCACTTAGGCTAACAGTAAAATAGGGTGTTCAGCCCAAAATAACATTTATACAACAAATCAGAGTAAATAAGGTTGAGCTATGAAATCAGTAAAATATGGCATGACTGAGTATAGATATTAAATCAAAACAGTGAGGAATATTAGTAAAGAAAGCCCTTAAGGGTCTAAACAGTTGGCATGAGGCCCAACTATGGCATTCAACCCAAAACATAGTAATACTATCTAACATATAATAGTATCAAGTAGTTTTAGTCAAATATGCAACTTAATAGCTAGGGGACGGACCAAGTCACAATCCCAACGGTGCATGCCCTCACGCTCGTCATCTAGCATGTGCGTCGCCTCAAAATAGTGAGACGAAATGAATTCCGAGGTTTCATACCCTCAGAACAACATTTACAATCATTACTTACCTCGAACTAGATGAAAATCTACTCCACAATGCCCTTGACTCTCTATTTGGCCTCAAATTGCCCCGAATCTATCCAAAATCAGAATCATATCATCAATACATGGCAAAGGAACAAAGCCCACGCGAAAATTATCAAATTTAATAAAAATTCCAGAAAGTGGCCAAACCCGGCTCCCGGGCCCATGTCTTGGAATTCGATAAAAATCACAACACTAGAATCCTTATCCCATTACGAGTCTATACATACAAAAATCACCAAAATCGGACCTCAATCCCAATTTAAACTCTCCAATTTCAAGCCCTAATTCCACAATTTCATCCCTAATGTTTCCATAAATTCCATGATTAAACAACGGGAAATCATCACACATATAAGTTTTAAGTCTCAAGTTACTCACCTTGATGTTAAACCTTGAATCCCTTCTCAATTTCGCCCTCAAAAGCTTCAAAGCTGTCCAAAAATGGTGAGAAATAAGCTTAAAATCACAAAGATGGCCTTATACTTTCTGCCCAGCGATTCCCGCATTTGCGCCCAAAATTTGAACCTACGAATTTCACTTAAGGATTTAGATGTCATAACTGCGCCCCAAGCCTTGCACATGCGGGCTCGCAGATGCAGTCCAACCCTCCACTTCTGCGACCAATGCTGCTTCTGCAATCTCCTTTCCACTTCTGCGGCTCGCATCTGCGGTCCCTAATCCGCAGGTGTGGTTATGACAAAAAACAACATCTTCAGATGCAACTCTAATTTTTCCAACTTTTCGATAAACTTTCGAAATCATCCCGAGGCACTCAGAACCTCAACTAAACCTACCAACAAGTTATATATCAACATTAAAACTTATACCAACCTTCGGAACACTCAAAGTAACATCGAAACACCAAATCACCCTCAGATTCAAGACTAAGGATTTCAAAACTTCCGAATTCCGCAAACGATGTAAAAACCTATCAAACCTCATCTGAATGACCTAAAGTTTTGCACACACATCACAAATGACATAGCGGACCTACTCCAATTTTCAAAATTCCATTTCAACCCCAATATCAAGATTTCCACTGCTGACCGAAAAATGCCAAATTTCCAATTTCGTCAATTCAAGTCTAAATCTACCAAGGACCTCCAGAATACATCCCGAACACAATTATAAGTCCAAAATCACCTAACGAAGCTATTCAAACCATTTGAATTCACATCCGAGACCTTATACTTATAAGTCAACATCCGGTTGACTTTTTCCAACTTAAGCTTATAAATAAGAGACTAAGTGTCTCATTCCACTCCAAACCCAAACCAACCAACATGATACGATAAAATTCCGCTGAACAATGCATAAAGAGGCAGAAATGGGGGAAAGTGGGGCTGTAACTCATGAAACAACCGGTCGGGTCGTTACTCCTCCCCCTTTTAAACAAACGTTCATCCTCGAACAAGTCAAAAAACATACCTGAAGCCTCAAATAGGTGTAGATATTTGCTCTACATCTCCTGCTCGGTATCCCAAGTAGACTCCTCTACGGGCCGACCTCTCACTGCACTTTCACTGAAGCTATCTCCTTTGATCTCAACTTTCATACCTGCCACCCTAAAATACCCAGTAGCTCCATATTATAAGTAAAATCACTGTCTAACTGAACCATGCTGAAATCCAACATGAGATGGATCACCAATGTACTTCTGGAGCATAGAAACATGAAATACCGGATGCACACTCGACAAACTAGGTGGCAAAGCAACCTCATAATCAACCTCCCCAATCCTCTGAAGCACCTTAAAAGGCCCAATGAACTGATGACTTAATTTGCCTTTCTTCTCAAATCTCATAATACCCTTCATGGGTGAAGCTTTCAGTAGAACCTTCCCCCAACCATGTAAGACACTTCACCAACCTTCCTGTTAGCATAACTCTTTTGTCTTGACTGTGCTATACGAAGTCGCTCCTGAATCGCTTTCACCTTGTGTCTAACGCATTCTACACCAAGTTTGAACCCAAGAGCCTGGCTTCGCCCAACTCAAACCAACCTATTGGAGATCTACACCATCTCCCATATAAAGCCCCATATGTAGCCATTTGAATACTAGACTGATGACTGTTATTATATGAAAACTCCGTGAGCAGTAGAAACTAATCCCGTGAACCCCTAAAATCAATTACACAAGCATGAAACATGCCCTCTAATATCTGAATAGTGTGGTTGGACTGTCCGTATGTCTGACGATGAAAAGCTATGCTCAACTCAACCTGAGTACCCAACTCTCGCTGCACGGCTCACTCAAACTGCAACGTGAACTGAGTACCTCTATTTGAAATGATGGAATTGGAAACCCATGCAGGAGAACAATCTCTCGGATATAAATCTCAGCTAACCGCTCTAAAGAATAGGTAGTACACATCGGAATGAAGTGCACAGACTTGGTCAATCAATCCACAATCACCCAAATAGCTTCGAACTTCTTCAAATTTTGTGGGAATCCAACTATAAAATCTATGGTGATCCGCTCCCACTTCCACTCTGGAATATCCATTTTCTAAAATAAGACACCCGATCTCTGATGATTATATTTCACCTACTGACAATTGAGGCACCGAGCTACAAATCCCATTATATCTTTCTTCATTCTCCTCCACCAATAGTGTTGTCTCAAATCCTGATACATCTTTGCGGCACCCGAATGGATAGAATATCGCGAGCTATGGGCCTCGAACAGAATCAACTCCCAAAGCCCATATACATTGGGCACACATATCCGTCCTTGCATCCTCAATACCCCATCATTACCAATAGTCACATCTTTGGCATCATTGTGTTGAACTCTGTCCTTAAGGATAAGCAAATGAGGATCATCAAATTGGCGCTCTCTGATGCGATCAAACAAGGAAGATCGAGAAACTGTACAAGATAAGATCCGTTTGGACTCCAAAATATCCAATCTCATGAACCGATTGGCTAAGTCCTGAACATCAATTGCAAGAGGACTCTCCCAACCAGGAATATATGCCAAACTTCCCATATTCACCACATTTCTACTCAAGGCATCGCTATTACATTGGTCTTCCCTAGATGGTACAAGATAGTGATATCATAATCCTTTAGCAGCTCCAACCATCTCCCTTGCCTCAAGTTGAGATCCTTCTTCTTGAACAGGTGTTGGAGGATACGATGATTAGTAAACACCTCACAAGACACACCATATAGATAATGCCTCCAAATTTCAATGTGTGAACAATGGCAGCCAACTTCAAATCATGAACGTGGTAGTTCTTCTCATGCTGCTTTAACTGACATCGAAATATGCAATTACTCTACCCTTTTGCATCAACACATACCTAATACCAACCCTCGAAGCATCCAATACACTATATATGAACCTGAAGCTGATGGCAAAACTAACATTAGAGTTGTGGTCAAGGCAGTCTTGAGCTGCTGAAAGCTTGCCTCAACTCATCCGACCACCTAAATGGAGCACCTTTTGGGTCAATTTGGCCAAGGGTAATGCAATAGATGAAAATCCTTGAATGAACCGATGGTAATAACCTGCCAAACTAAGAAAGTTGCGAATCTCTGTGGCTGCAGATGACCTGGGCCAACTCTGAACAACCTCTATCTTCTTCAGATCAACCTGAATACCCTCATTGGACACCACATGACCCAAGACAGCCACTGAGCTAAGACAAAACTCACACTTGGAGAATTTTGCATAAAGTTTCTTATTCCTCAACCGCTGCAATACAACTCTTAAATGCTTAGCGTGCTTCTCCTAACTATGTGAATACACCAAAATATCATCAATGAATACAATAATGAACGAGTCGGGATAAGGCCGAAACACGTTGTTCATCAAATACATGAACGCTACTAGGGAATTGGTCATCCCAAAAGATATCACAAGGAGCTCATAATGACCATATCATGTCCTGAAAGGTGTCTTACGAATATCTGATTCCATGATCTTCAACTAGTGATACCCTGACCTGAGATCAATCTTGGAGAACACCCTCACTCCTTGAAGCTGGTCAAATACGTCACCAATACGAGGCGAATAATACTTGTTATTGATTGTGACTTTGTTCAATTGCCTGTAATCAATGCACATCCTCAGCATTCCATCCTTCTTCCTCACGAACAGAATTGCTGCACCCCAAAGCGACATACTTGGCCGAATAAATCCCTTATCAAGGAGTTCCTGAAGCTTCTCCTTCAACTCCTTCACCTCTATTAGTGCCATACGATACAGTAGAATAGAAATGGGATGAGTGCCCGACACCAAATCAATACCAGACAATATACCTATCCGGTGGCATGCCCGATAGGTCTGCAGGAAACACATCTAGAAAATACCTCACTGTCGGGACTAGTAGGAGTCTCTGCACTAACATCCCCCATGAAGGCCAAATAAGATAGACAACCCTTCCTAGCCAACCGCTGATCTTTCAAAAATGAAATCACCCTACTGGGAATAAAATCGGTGGAGCCTCGCCACTCAATTCGTGGCACACCTAGCATAGCCAACGTCACTGTCTTAACATGACAATCCAAAATAGCACGACAAGGAGATAACTAATCCATGCCCAATATTACATCAAAATCATTTATACAAAGCAACAGAAGGTCCACCCGAGTCTCCAAACTCCCAATAATCGCCATACACGACCGATATACATAGTCCAAAATAATAGTATCGCCCACCGAAGTGGATATACAACCAAATGAAAAAATAGACTCACGGGCGTATCCAAATAGTAAGAAAAATATGATGACATATATATATATATATATATATATATATATATATATATATATATATATATATATATATATATATTTATATATATATATATATATATATATATATATATATATATATGAAAAAGTGGAACCAGGATCAAATAACAAATAGGCATCTCTATGGAAAACTAACACAATACCTGTAATCATCACATCCAAAGCAATAACATCTATTCTAGCTAGGAGTGCATAAAAATAGGCCTGACCACCACCTGATGGAACTTCCTCTCTGGGGCGACCCCTAGATCACTAGGTGGGTGGTGAAGTAACTGGTGCTGAAGTCGATGACTGACCCCTCTGCTAAGGCGGACCTCCATGAAGATGAGGACGCTACCTCCATATATTTCCCCAACTCTCCACACTCATAACAACCCGTTAGTGTTGGATACAGGGACTGAAGGGAACCCCTAGCATTGGGATGACAAGCAGAAGAACCTGGCATGGAAGAGCCCTGAACTGATGGAGCAGGGGACGAACTCTGGGCTGGAAGAGAACTAAGTGATGAATGGACCTGATAAAAAATGTGAGAACCATGTCCCGATAATGCCCCACAATAAACTGGGCAAGCTGAATGAGCATGTTTGAATGGACGACCTATGTCGTGCTGAACCTGACCCCCATGAGGAGCACCACTGAATCCACCCTGGCCAAGAGGCCTATTGGCCTCCCATCAACCCTCTCCTAACCATAAACCATCTCAATCTGTCGAGCTATGTCAACAACCTCATCAAAAGTGGTACCAAATACCCCTCTCTCTGGTTATTGCCACACCTCCTTTTTCCTACACCCTTGGAAGGGGAGATAAAAGAGTTTTTTCCAACTTAAAGTGACAATCGAAACAAGATTATTGTTATTTAAAATTTAGAGTTGCCACTTGGGATAATTTATGGTGTCCCAAGTCACCGGTTTAAATCCCCAATCAAGAAAAGATTGACTCTGGTTTACAGTCCGCGAACACAGAAATCCAGGTAAGGAATTCTATTAACCCGGGAGAAGGTGTTAGGCATTCCCGATTTCGTGGTTCTAGCATGGTCGCTCAACTGTTATATTTGGCTTAATTTTCTTGATTTTAATACATTTTAAACCTGTGTACAATTTTTAATTTTATAACCGATCTTATTTATTTTAAGGAAGATTGCAACGTTATTTAAAATAAGTCTTGAACTATGGCATATAAATGCACCCGTGGTCCCTGATATATTTTATCTAATGTTCCTGAGATTTGGATTTGGTAACATAAATGCGCACTCAAGTTTAGGAAGGTGAATTGTTTAACTAATGTCACACCTCCTTTTTTACACGGCTACCCAAAGGATGACATATATAAGGGAGTTTTTCCAATTAAAGCGACATTATACTAATTGAAATTAATTATTAATTTTTATTTAGAGTCGCCACTTGGGATTGTTTATTTGGTGTCTCAAGTCACCGGTTTATTATAAATCCCAAATTGAGGAAAATTCGATTTTCCTTTTGAAGTCTGTGAACCAGAAATTCTAGATAACGAATTCTATTAACCCGAGGGAAGGTGTTAGGCACCCCCCGGATTCCGTGGTTCTAGCACGATCGCTTAAACTATCATATTTGACTAATTATCTGATTTTTATACATGTTCATCCTATGAGCATTTCTAATATTATTTACCGCTTTATTCGTTTTTAGAGATATTTGCAATGTTATTAAAACACGGTTCAAACCACGTCACATAAATGTACCCGGGTTCTCGAAATATTTTAATATCGCTTTGGATTTGGGTCACATAAATGTGCACCCGAATTTAGGAAAGCAGCATTAGTAAAATACGCGTCTAAAGCAACTAGCGCATTGTTAACTTTGCAAAGCCCTTGAAGTTCGCTAAATGGTACCCCTCAAATTCTAAGGGTTACAATTAATCAAGTGAGGGCCATGGGCTCAAGGGTTCTATTTGACATGGCACGAAATTATTACTCAGAGACTAAGAGTAAAGCAATATTGTACTATTTTTTAGTTTCACAATTTGCTCATTTTGTCCATAAAGTAACCGTAGAGAACTTCACAATCTGAAGAACGAATACTACAAATTTAATTACAACATGGATTTTATATTTTGACCAGGTTGTACTAAGACATGGACTTAAAGCAGTGGAATAAGAATTGACTAGGAAAAAAAATCTAACCAAACAAATACTTCTTTAAGAAAGCTTTGAATTATCCAACCAAAAAATAAGGCTTAGGAGTCCAAACTTACTTGTTGTGGAGCGTTATAGCCCACTGGAACTGCAAATACTTCATTTTAAGAGGAATATCCACACACAGCTATTGAGTAAAATAGAAGATCAAAGGATAAAAAGTTACCAGTATTGTGACTATACACGATCAATTGAGCAAATCACTCATGCTCTGATGCTCATACCCTTTTGCATCAGTTAAACCCCACAACCCAGTACAATTATAGCTTTTAACACTTTTTACTATTTGACATTCAATTAAAGGTTCTAATTCAAACAGATCTGAAACAAACAAATTGCAAATCATCCACAAAATACCAATTAAAGCATGAACTGCAAGCACAACACAACTAACAGATGTGAAAAAAAAATTCTAAAATAAAGAAAGAGGCAAGAATGGACCTCAAGGACAATGTGTTGTATTTTCTGAAACAATGTTGCTTCCTACGGACAAAAACCAAAATCCAATATATTGCAGAATGAACAACAACTGACATGATACTCGAACTACCAAACCAGAACTTGAACGAGATACCAGCTGACCAGCAAGCTCGAAACCAAAGCGATCTCCATCAAACATCAGTTAGATTCCATGGTTTCTGACATCAAAAATCATAAGAAGGAACCAAACTTTAAACAATAACAACTGATGAAGTGAAGTCGCCGCCCAAAGCTATGGATGAAGCGATGAGAGCGAGGGTGTACAACTGTTCTCGGCAAGTTTGGGTTGTCGCTGGGTGGTTGGAGAAGGGATAGTAGCTCTATGGATTTAAAATCGTTGGGTTACTTTTCAACTCCAATTATTGCCTCATCTCTCTTTTTACGGCGGCTAGATTTTCAAGTTTATTTTTGTAATCACTCTATGATATCCTTTTTTTTCTCTACTGAGCCGAGGGTCGATTGGAAACAGCCTCTCTGTCCGTTCGGGCAGGGGTAAGGCTCGTCTACATATTACCCTCCGCTAACCCCACCTGACGGGACTATACTGGGTAGTTGTTGTTGTTGTTGTCTATGATCTCCTTTTTGTTGCTCCAAGTCGGGGGTAGGCGTTTTGTTGAAGAAGAAGAAGAGCGGTGGTTTTTTTACGCGTGAGTCTGTAGCAGGCGTCCTCTCTAGTGAGAAGCTGCGCAGCTGAAGCTTTTCAACGTTTTCCCCCTTTGCTTTGTATTTTTATTTTTGTCTTATATAGTTTAGGTTTTGTTTGTTTGTTTTTTAATTAGGGTAAGGGCAATGGAATGGGCTTGGGTTATATGGACTTGGGTAGAAAGACTATGGTTTGAGCTTGTTTTGGTTTTAAAATGCCCAATTGCTTAAATTAAAATCCTATTTGCAATTTAATCCTAATTATTTTTTCTTTTCTATTTATTTATTTTTTTAAACAATCATAGAAATTAAAATTTTAATTAATATTTTCCTTTAGAAGCTAAAATTCTTTATGTATATATATATATATATATATATATATATATATTTTAAGCTTAACTGTCGATTTGTATTGATATCAAAAAATATACAATGTAATCCTAAGGTAGTAGTATGGACTTCTACTACTCATTTACACTTTCATTCTAGTTACACTTGAATCCTAACTACTCAATTCATATACACATCACTACCTAGCAGATAATGTTCAACCAAAACTAAGGGTAGAAATTGAGCTTTTGTAACCCATCCTTCCATCTTTTACGATTCCTATTTCTTGCATGTAATAACATTGCTACTTCTCTACAACATTGTCCTTCATCAAAAGTCTTATTCTCAAACCTGATCAGATTTCTATTCTTCCACAGCAATGCAACAGTAGTCACAAATGCTGTTGCAGTGATCTCTTTCTTCCAGTTTTTACTCTTGGCATTGCTACAAATCCATTTCAATTCATTCTCCCAGCATTCAGTAGTTCTTGTAAGTCCCAACCATACACAGATTCTCCTCCAAACTCTACTGGTAATGTCACATTCAAAAAACAAATGTTTAAACTCTTCATCATACCTTTTGCAGAATGCACACAAAGATGGTATTTGGATGCCCATAAGCTGCAGCCTCTCTATGGTAGGAAGTTTCAGATGAGCAGCTAACCAGACAGTGAATCGATGTCTAGGTAGAGCAGATGACACAAGCATTACATTCCTCCATACAATCTTAGGAAATATAGGCAACAGTGCAATATAGAGTTTTTAACAACTACATAACTTCAAACTAAAGAAAAATGCTAATTTTAAAGACTAAAAGACAAATACGTAAAAATGACCATTTTAAGGTTTTTTTTTTTATGATTTAAAAATATTAAAAACACATGCAATGCAAATAAACAAAGAAAAATTCCTAAAATTAATAAAAATTAATTTTTGGTCTATTTTTTAGGAGTTATTCTTATGTAGGGCAAAAATCATGTGCTCACAGCAGCCCCTCTTTGCTCGGAAACACGAATAGTTTTCGTGCAAAGATAAAGTGAGCATATACGAGCAATTGTTTGCCCGTTTGAAACTTCATGAGAAGTATTTTTAAAAGATTTGACCGCACTCTGCTTCTGAGGTTGCCTACATATCCTTGGTTATAAAGGAATCAGGTCAGTGTAGTTTGGGAAGTGAGGTGATGGAGTACTGAGGTTGAGATCGGTCGAGGTGCCATCGAGGTTCCGGTCCGCGGTCCCGTTTATTGCATCAAAATCTAAATTAAAAAGACTAACTAAGCCTATAAGCTACGAGTTACAAGATTCCTATCTATAAATCTTTTGAAACTTGATCTTGAGTCTTGGCTAGGTCTTGTTGCAGACTCTAATCTAAATCTTAATGCTTGTCAGCTGCATATGCTGGTTCTTTCTTCAGCATTTGGATCAAAGAGGGACATGCGAAACTTTTGACTTTGAATCAAATTTGAGCAGTCTGCATTTTCTTCTTCGAACATCCTGAGTTCGGTTCTTTTTGCTCTTTTGTTATTTTCCTTTATTCTGTATTGAGACTCACGCTTCTGGTCATCTCGAACCCTGTGCCATGAGGTAAAACCTGCTCAGACACCAAAAATAAACAAACGAACGAAATTTTATGCCCCAATTTTTACTAGGAAAATTTCGTGAGTTATTTGTAACACAAATCTAAGCTATTTCTTTATTGAAAAAAATAAAAATCGGGATTCTATATCCTTTGGAAAGATTGCCAGGTTATGTTGGGAAGGAGAAAAGGTCCCTGCTGGGGGTAAGAGGAGCATCCATGGGTTATGCCGGGATGGGAATGAAGGGTCCCTACTGGGGATGAAAGGAAAAAGACACGGGTTATGTCGGGATGAAATGAAAAAAGATTCCTAGGTTCTGCTAGGGAGATCCGCGGGTTATGCCGGGATGAATGAAAAAAGTTTCTGGGTTATGCCAGGGGTCCATGGGTTATGCCGGGAGAAGAAGGCTCCTCGGTTATGCTAAGGGGATCTGCGAGTTATGCCGGGATAGGAAGAAAAATGGTCTACTAAGGATAAAAAAAAAATGATCCTTGGGTTATGCCAAGGGGAAGAAAATAAAAATACACTCAGGTTATGCTGGAGATAAATGGAAAATAACCCTCAGGTTATGCCGTACGGGAAAGAAAAGACCCTCAGGTTATGCTGGGAGGAAAAGAAAAGACCCTCGGATGCTAGGGAGAAAAAGGAAAGATGATCCTCGGGTTATGCCGAGGAGGTCCACGGGTTATACCGGGATAAAAGGGAAAAGGTCCTATGCTACCATGATTTTGGGTTTTTTTTGAATTATCCTAGGGGAAAATTCGTCAGACTAGGTTTTCTATCTTAGGAGAAAAAATTCATCAGACAAAGATTTTGACCCTAGGAGAAAGTTCATCAGACTAGGTCTTTCTTTCTTCTTTTGTTTTTGGTATCTTAGGAGAAAGATTTATCAGACTAAGATTCTGACCCTAGGAGAAAGTTCATCAGACTAGGTCTTCTATCTTAGGACAAATATTCATCAGACTAAGATTTTGGTCTTAGGAGAAAGTTCATCAGACTAGGTCACTTTTTTTATATATCTTAGGAGAAAGATTTATCAGACTAAAATTTTGATCCTAGGAGAAAGATTCATCAGACTAGGTCTTCTATCTTAGGAGAAAAATTCACTAGACTAAGATTTTGATCCTAGGAGAAAGCTCATCAGACTAGGTCTTCTATCTTAGGAGAAAAATTCATCTGACTAAGATATTGATCCTAGGAGAATGTTCATCAGACGAGGTCACTCTTTTGGTATCATAGCAGAAAGATTCATCAGACTAAGATTTTGATCTTAGGAGAAAGTTCATCAGACTAGGTCTTCTATCTTAGGAGAAAAATTCATTAGACTAAAATTTTGATCCTAGGAGAAAGCTCATCAGACTAGGTCTTCTATCTTAGGAGAAAAATTTATCAGACTAAAATTTTGATCATAGGAGAATGTTCATCAAACTAGGTCACTCTTTTGGTATTTTGGGAGAAAGATTCATCAGACTAACATTTTGATCCTAGGAGAAAGTTCATCAGACTAGGTCTTCTATCTTAGGATAAAATTCATCAGACTAAGATTTTGATCCTAGAAGAAAGTTCATCAGGCTACGTCATTTTCGGTATCTTAGAGAAAGATTCGTCAGACTAAGATTTTGAATGGGAGAAAAATCCATCAGACTAGGACTTTTTATCCTAGGAGAAAAAATAATGTGAAGATCAATGGCAAGATTTTATGCCCATGCAGACAAATATATACCAAGAATTGAGAAACTTACCTTTGTCGGCTCTACTCTTCTTGTTTTTTTCTTCTCTTTTTTGTTGTTTTTGTTCGTTTTGTTTTTTATCTTTCTTTCTTCTTTGTTTGTGAACCACTTTCCTTGCGCTGCTTTGTTGCTGCTGCAAACAAAGAACACTTTGTCAGTTTTGAAAATGGTGGTCGGTTTGTGGCCTTGAGTCTTGAGCAGCTTGGCTTTTGCTTGATCAGCCTGAGTCGGTCTTAAAAGACCTTTGTTCTACACCAACTCTGATTGTTTCGCACCCAGTACCATTTTGTATTTGAGGCTCAATCAACCCTGTCGCGATTGGAGATCTTAGCTCAGGTGACCTTTTCTGATATCTTCAAAAACTTTCTGCTTTTTGAGCAATTTGTCTGTTAGAGAGAATCACAAGTTATCTTTGCTTGCGCCAAGCAGGCTGACAAGAGTCTTTTGAGGAAGCCCTTGCATGAACCCTCAAGGCATGCTGACAATAACAACTGAGTAGTTGGCCAAATTTACTTTGTGCAACTGAAAACCTGGTAGCATATTTTGAAATATTTTCTTACTTGTTTTGATGAGGACAGACTCAGAGTGAAGGACATAATGATGCAAAGAAACGAATATTGACAAGAAATGCCCCCTGTCGAAAGGACAAAAAGAAGCTTTTTTTTTATTTTTTTCCTTCTTTTTTTTTTCCATCATTCTTTTCAATAACTAGCCTTAATGATCATGACATACATTTTGGACTTAACGGCCTGATCTATCCAACTAATCCAATCTTCCCGTTTACCATTTTTATGACCTTTGAAGTCGGGCTTGTTCGTGCCAATCCTTGCATCAGTTTCATGACTTACTTTCGACTAGTGGTGCCCCGAGGAGTTTTCACCAACAAGACTTTCTCATTTATTTATCTCTTCTTATTGTTGCTTTACAGTGCCCATGAGGGTTTTCACTAGTAAGACTCTCTTATTTATTTTTTTCTTTTTCCTGTGCTTTTTCTTTTTCTTTCCGCTTTTTTTTTTTGGAGAGCAACTTGATAGTGTTCTATGTCGCGTGACATACGTTGCTCATTGCCTGCGTTTCTTGGCATTCTTGAAAGCTGATCATGAGGTATTTATTTGGAAGGTTTTTGGATGTGGGTAGGAAGAAAGGGTCGGCATGACGACTCAAAGTTGACTTAAAGTGAAGGGTTGTAGACTTACAACTTTTGGAATCGTCTCATCAAAAGTGAAATAAATTTTTTTTGCCCCACTTTTAACCATTGGTGTTTTTGGAACATTTCTCTCTTTTTTTTTTGTGAATTCTTATTTGGTTGGATCGAATTGTGAGGCTGCCTACGTATCCTTTTTTTAAAGGAATCAGGACTAACGTAGTTCAAACATCCAACTTAAAGTATATTTCATCTTTCTTTCCGCTTCTCTTTTCATTTTTCTTTTTCTTTTTTTTTCTTTTTCTTTTTTGATTTTTTATTTTTATTTTTATTTTTATTTTTTGCTTGCCCCAGCTTCTTTGTTTTGAGGGCATGGACCTTTGATAATTCTTTCTTTTTGTTTTTCGCTTGGAACCTTCTAAAAGCTGCCCCAGTTTATACTCTTGGGACATGGACTTTCTTTCTTTTTTTTTCGTTTCTTTTCATCTTTTTTTGACTCTTGACTCTAAACGTGATTCCAAACGAGGGTGATCAAAGAAAATAATACCGGATTAAAAGGGGTTGCAAAGGATATGAAGTGTTTGGATAACAGAAAAAGGGCCTCCTAGCCTCGACACTGCCAATCATATTATCTTTCACGACCGCAGCATTGGTGAACATGTTTAATGTCTTGGTGTGTTGTGGCCGAAAGACACTTTTCATCCCTTAATGTCAAACTTTCCAATAAACATCAATTGATTAAATATTCTCAAGCCCGATCTTCACAATGAATTGAAGGTGAATTTTGCTCGACCTTAATTCCCAAGTATTTCAAGTCTTTATTCATCCTCAAAAGTACTTCTCTTTTTTTCAGTTATCCAATTCCAAGTTAAATCAGTTTCTAAGATCTGGCCAAAATTTCAGGATGCATGTCATGTTATTAGAACTAGCGCGGAAAGAACTAAGAACAAAATGACACAAAAGGACAAACTGAATTTTATTGAATAAGGATGGAATGGTAACGACTAAACAAGAAACCTAAGATGATCCGAGTTACAACCCTAAAATAACCCGGATAATGAAAATAGCAATAAAATAGACAGACATGACTCATACAAATAAAATAGAAGGATAGAAGGGTCTGACTCAATAAAGAAAATAAAATCTAGATCAGAACCCTGAAATAACCCAGATAACAGAAAAACATCAAAACAAGCTACCAAGATTACCTCCTAAGACATGAGGGAATGACTTTTCAATTGCTAAGCTTGACATTGAGCCACAAATTTGCTCAACGGAATCACCATGGCCTCCTCCAATTTCAGACGGCAGGTTCTCGAGAGGATTATCATACTCGATGACACCAGACATCATCCTCACAAAGTATGCATCATCATGTGCAGGTAAAGGATTCTGCATGATATTCTGGGTGTCATTGTCTTGAATCACAATCAGTTTTTCCTGGATCATCCTCTCTATTTCTCTTTTCAAATCCCGACAAATTTCAACATCGTGCCCCAGGGCATCAGAATGGTATTCACACCTTTTAGAAGGGTCAAAGCTTCTTGCACGTGGGTCCACATGATTTGGAGGAATGAGTGCAATCATGCCATAATGCTTTAACTTCTCAAATAAGCTTGCATATGACTCTTCTATTGGTGTAAAATTATATTTCAACTTTTGTTCCCTTCTATACCCCTGGCATGGATGTGGGTTATAAGGCATTTGAAAATTTTGTGGAGGCTGGTGGAGATATTTTGATCCTCGTGCTCGACTTCTTGGGTGATTTGGTGCCTAGACAACATACTGAGGTGGATCAACAAGGTATGGTGGGTTCTGAGGTGGATAGTAATGCTCAGGGGAGTCATCGAAAACCTGATGAGGCTACGCATACCTTCGAGGTGTTCTCATGGAACCTCTTCTCGACCCTGTTGTCATCATGATTTCTTCATCCGTCTCATTTATGTCACTTTTATTCTTTTATTCTTTTTTGACTTTTTTTCTTTTCTTTTTCTTTTTCATTTTTTGACTCTTGACTCTAAACTTGATTCCAAAAGAGGGTGGTCAAAGAAAATAATATATGTTCAAAGTGGTGACGAATGGCATAAAGTGTTTAGGTAGCAGAAAAAGGGCCTCCCAACCTTGAGAACGCCAAACATAGTATCTTTTTGCGATCACAACATTGAGGAACATGTCTGTCATCTTGGTGTGTTGCGGTCAAAAGACACTTTCCATCCCTTAATGTCAAACTTTCCAATAGATTTCAATTGATTAAACATTCTCAAGCTCGATCTTCAAAATGATTTGAAGGTGGATTTTACTCGACCTTAATTCTAAAGTATTTTAACTCTTTATTCATCCTCAAAAGTGTTTTTTGTCTTTTCTTTTTCTGTTATCCAATTCCAGATTAAATAAGTTTCTACGATCTTGCCAAAATTTCCGCATGCATGTCATGTCATTAGAACTAGCAACAAAAGAACTAGGAATAGAATGACACGAAAGGAAAAACTGTATTTTATTGAATAAAGATGGAAGGTTTGACAATTAAACAAGAAACCTAAAATCCGAGTTACAAACCTAAAATAAACCGAATAATAAAAATAGCAACAAAACAGTCAAACATGACTCCTACAAACAGAATAGAATGACAGAAGGGTTTGACTCAATAAAAAAAATAAAATCTGGATCACAACCCTGAAATAACCTAGATAGAAGAAAAAACATCAAAACAAGCTAGCTTGATTCCTTCCTGTAAAGAGAGAATGACTTTTCAATTTTTAAGCTTGACATTTCACCACAAATTTGCTCATCAAAATCACCATGGCATTCTCCCATTTCAGCCGGCAAATTCCCGAGAGGATTCTCATACTCCATGTCACTACTCATCACCCTTACAAAGTGTGCATCATCATGTGCAGGTAAAGTACTCTGTGCGATACTCTGGGTGTCACTGTTTTGGATCATAATCAGGTTTTCTTGGATCATCCTTTCTATTTCTCTTTTCAAATCCCGATAATTTTCAATATTGTGCCCCTACGCATTGGAATGGTATTCACACCTTTTGGAAAGGTCAAAGCTTCTTTCAAACAAGCTCGCATAGGACTCTCCTATTGGTGTAAAATTATCTTTCAACTTTTGTTCCCCTTTATACCTCTGGCTTGGATGTGGGTAATAGGGCAATTGAAGATTTTGTGGAGGATGGAGGAGATTTTGTTGTACTCGCGCTCGCCTTCTGGGATGTTATGGTGGTCAGGCATCATATTGAGGTGCAACAACAGAGTATTGAGGGTTCTGAGGTGGATAATATTGCTTAGGGGAGTCATGAAAAACCTGAAGAGGCTGATCATATCTTCGAGATGTTCTCCTGGGATCTATTCTCGACCCTGATGTCATCATGATTTCTTCAACCTTCTCATTCGAGTCACCAAAATTACCAAAATTATCTGATTCAATCTAGTCAACCTGAGTTGTGGCTTTGAGAACTAGTTGACTTATAATTTTGCCTGTCTTAAGACCATTCTCAACCATTTCCCCCATTTCGAGAAGGATTTACCCACAGCGGATATCATGTTTTGAAAATAATCCAGCTCTTGAGCCTGAGGAAAGACAGTGATTAGCTCGTGGTCATCCATGGGTGGCTTAGATCTAGCTTCTTGCTCTCTCTATTTAATAGCGTATTCCCTGAAACTTTCACTTTGGTTTCTTCTTCAGGTTTGAAAGGGAATTTCAGTTTGGGGCAATGTCCATGTCGTATTGAAACTGTTTGACAAAGGCCTGCACCATGCTATCCTAGACGTACCAGCGAGATGTGTCCTGATCCAGAAACTATTCAGATAATACTCCCGTAAGGCTTTCCCCAAAATAAGTTATTAGCAATTCTTCATTTCTTTCCACACCTCTCAGTTGATTGCAATACCTTTTTAGGTGGGACTATGGGGTCTCCATGTCTATCATACTTTTCAAATTTGGGAGTCTTGAAACCAGGCGGCAAGTGGACATCGGGGAACATACATAGATGTTTGAAGGCAACACTATTTTGACCTGCCAACCCTTACATGTTTTCAACCGTTGTTCTAAGATTTTCACTCTTTGGGTCATTTCTCTATATTTCATCTTTCGGGCAGGCTTCTCGATGTTTGCAAGAAGATCAAACGAGTACGAGTGATATTCAGGAGAGTGGTACTGCTCTTGCTGTGTTGCAAATTGTGACTCATGACAAGGTTCTCTTTGGCCATTGGCCCATGATTGACACATTTTGGTCATTTGCTGTTTCAGTATTCTATTTTCCTCAACCATAGTAGACTCTTGTCGAACCCTCTGACCGTGAGTCTCTTGAGCAATTGTAACAGTCTTGATGTCAATTATCATTTTTTGTTGTATCTTGTGTTTCAGCTTACCACAAACCAACCACCTCAAACTTTCTTCACAATTCAAAACAAAAGATATGTTAGAATGGACTCAGTCATCCTTACTATTATCAATAATTTTTTTCCTTTTCTTCATTTTTTCATTTTTTTGTTTGGTTGATCGAATCTGATATGGGTTTCCTACGTGTCATATGGGAACATGAATCCGATATTGCGTAGTTCAGGAAGATTAGGAATAAAGGAAATAAACTAAATTTATGTTTTTCTGGATTTGGAATTTTCTCTTCTATTTTTTACTTTTTTTTTCAAAAGAAAGACTTATAAAGAAGATAGAGCATATTTTTGGATTTTGATTTTTCTTCAGTAATTGCAAAGAAAGACTTCTAAAGAAGATATATTTTTTTTTGAATTTCGACTTTTTATTGTTTTTTTTTTAATTTCGATAGAAAAATTTCTAAAGAAGAAGGAAAGATATTTTTGCCTTTATGGATTTTTATTCTGAAGTTAGGAAAGAAGTTCTTCGAAAGAAAAAGAAAGTATTTTTAAATCATGAATTTTCTTTTCAATTTTCCGAAGAAGAATAAAAATATGTTTTTGCATTTTTTGATTTTGAGAAGCAACTAAAAGAAAAAAAATTTGAATTTTTTTTTAAAAACTAGAATCTTAAAGAAAAATTTTTCTAAAGAAGGAAGTAAAAGAATTTTTTTGGATTTTTAAAAATTGGGGCCGGAACCGATGAGGTTTGCTTACGTATCTCACATCCGGTAAGAATAAGATCCGCGTAGTTCTGCCAGTTTTAACGGAACAGGAAAACATGACACTTGAAAATTTTGGTTCATTTTGAAATGACTTTTTTTTCCAGATTTGGCAGAGTTTCAACATATTTCAAATACCTACATCTACTCTTTTCTTTTCTTTTTTCTCTTTTTTTTAATTTTTTTTTATTTTCTTTCCCTATTCTAATCAACATGTAAGCCTGAACAGATAGATACACAAGTAGCACATAAGATGCATCAGGATGGTCTTTTAATTTGGGTACACATGTCCTAGACGGACCTAACCCATGTGTTGAGTCCCCAAAGTCAAATGTACGTGATGCAAACAAACGTTCCTACAAGGAATCCGGCATGAGTCTGAGTTATTCTAAGTATAAAACCTGGGTATACTGCTCTAGACTTGTGCACCCGAGCGGACAACTCGAGCCGAGGAGGGGGCTATGTACCGGGAACCAAAAGGCTATCCGGCTTAGTAACTTTTCTGAGCCTCTTTCTTATTTCAAGTTATGACACTAACAGAATAAGGAGTCTCGACCAGCAAGCACATCCCCAAAGATGAGAAGAGAAGGATTTCGTAGCATTTTATATATAGTTCAGATAACATTAAGGCGGTAAAAGCATCATTTAGCACATCAGGCTCAAACATGTAGGAAAATCATATAATAAATAAAGCCAATCATAACAGCTATTCTAAGCTCAAATTCTTAAACTCTGAATCGAAGTTTAGGGTTTGGATCCCCAGCAGAGTCACTAGAGCTGTCACACCTCCTTTTTTCTACACCCTAGAAGGGGAGATAAAGGAGTTTATTCCAATTTAAAGTGACAAAAAACAGAATTATTTTATTTAAAATTCAGAGTTGCCACTTGGATAATTTATGGTTTCCCTGTCACCGGTATAAATCCCGAATCGAAAAAAGATTGACTTTGTTTTATAGTCCGCGAACATAGAAATTTGGGTAAAGAATTCTGTTAAGCGGTAGAAGGTGTTAGGCATTCCCGGATTCCGTGGTTCTAGCACGGTCCCTCAACTGTTATATTTGGCTTAATTACCTTGATTTTAATACATTTTAAACCTATGTAAAATTTTTAACTTTATAACCGCTTTTATTTATTTTAAGGAAGATTGCAACGTCATTTAAAATACGTTTTGAACCACGTCACATAAATGCACCCGCGGTCCCCGACATATTTTATCTAACGTTGTTGAGATTTGGATTTGGATCACATAAATGTGCACCCGAGTTTAGGAAGGTGAATTGTTTAACTAATGCGCCTAAAGCAATTACGCGTTTTTTTTAATTTTGTGAAGGCCATGGAAGATTCAACTAAATGGCACATCTCGATTTCTAAAGGATTAAAATTAATTAAACGAGGGCCATGGGTTTTGATATTTTGTTTGGCATGGTGCTCCTTAAATTATTTCAAAGGATTTGATTCTTCGAAATTATTATGATCGGGTTACATAAAATGCACCCCCGAATTGGATTCACGTATCGTAACCATGCCACGGAAACTGTACCCATGACCATGATAATTGATTGAATTATACTAATGAAATATAAATAAGGAGTAGTTACATATAATCAGAATCATGTCATTGCTAACGATTATTGAAATACTAATGACATCTAATAAAAAGTAGTTTACATATAATCAAATCTCATAGTTGTCCAGACATGTTCGAATAGATTCATTTATACTAATGACATCTAAATACAAATGATTTACAACCAGAAAGAAATAGGCACGAAGAGAAATCGAGGGATTAATTGCTGGCCCTCACAATTTTGGAATTGAAAAATACTTGATTCACAATGGCGGATACATGTTGTCACATGGGTTCTTAGCTTTTGAAAACAAGATTACTACTTATATATAACACACAAAAAGCCAATTTAATCAAGATCTTATCAGATTTATATTAAGGTTTAAATTTACACAAAATACAAAGATAGCATTGTTCTACGTAGAACACAATGGCAGGCCCAAGTATACTATCACATTTATAGCTTATGAATAAACCTCAACTTCAACAACAATTGTATTAAACAATTAGTTTTTCCCTTCTCTTAGCTTCAAAGATCAACAGCATAGAGACGTTTGAAAAAACTTAAACAAAAAAATGCTAGATCTATAAAAAAACAATACAACAACTTACATCTCATTCATGATTTCTATTTAAGACAAAGGGTATAAGTGGACATACCTAAACAGCAACAAATAAATCCTCAATCTGAAAAGAAGATGATGAAACCCAGCTACAAATGAAGCAAAATTAGCAGGAGAAACAGCAACAGTCCTCAACTCAGCTTTTGAACGAACTATTCTCGAAATGACCTCAACTCGACCAAATGCAATCCATTTTTGTAAAAGAAAATCAAACATCAAGATGAACGATGAAGAACAAAGATATCTTTGTCCCTATATTTCGTTTGAAACTTAAATAAAATTGGAGCGGCAGATCGAAGCTTCTTTTTATTTTCCTAAGAGAGGGATCAGGTGGGGCTGTTGGTTGTTGAGGTTTCCTAGAGGGGAAAGGTTCTGTTCTTCTTTTGCGATTTTTGACCGAGAAGAAGATGGGAGCGCCCCCTTTTTTTTGTTCTTCAGAGAAGGGGAGGGTCTATCTTATTCTCCTTTTTTTTTCTCTAGGCCTAAATCTAGGTTTTAATATAAAGGGTATGAGTTTTGGACTAATTGGTTCTGTATTTCGGTTAGGTATGAAAATTTGGGCCTAATATAGATACATTAACTAGCTCAATATCCAATTAAATCTTTTCTTTAGATTTTTTTTCTTATCTTTTCTTTTCTTTTGCTTTAATTAAAAATCCTAAAAACTTTAAAAAATCCTAAATTATTCAAAAGTGTGAAATTAAGCTAATTAACTAAATTATAAACAATACTTAATCCTAGATTAAAAGTGAAAAAAATTAATAAAAGGAAAGGGTGTAAAAATGAAGCACTTTTTGGTGATCTTCAATTTTTAACAAAACAAATAATTATTGGTTAATTCTAAAAATGTAAAAAAAATTCTAAATAAAATGCATGATATTTTGGGATTTTTCATGATTTAAATAAAACTTAAACATGCACAAAAATACAAACCATTAAATAAAATTCTATAAAAACTCCTAAAAATGGCAAATAATGTATTTTCTTGGGATTCTTTAGGAGTAATTCATATAAGGCAAAACTCACGTGCTTGCAGTCATAACCAACCAAAGCTGAAAATCGAGGCCATCTATAATCTTCCTCATCCTCTCTCGGACTGTGGGAATCAACTAGACTATATGATGAGCCAACTTGGAAAACTGCATCTCATACTGTGTGGACCTATCACCCTGACGAAGCTGCTCAAACTGCCTGTATAACTCCTTTTGGCGAGACCCAGGTACAAACTTCTCTAGAAAGAGGATGGAGAACTACTGCCAAGAAAGGGGCATTGCGCCAACCGGCCTACGCCTTTTGTAAGACCCACCAACTAGTGCAGCCCCGGAAAACTGGAAAGTAGTGAACGAGACTCCAGTGGTCTCCCAAATACATGCAGTCCGAAGCATCCTATGACACTTATCCATGAAACCTTGTGCATACATACACTCAACACCACTTATGATGGAGGTTGAAGTCTACCAAGCATCTCCAATCTGCGCTGCTCGTCCCCTGGCATAACAGGAGCTACATAGTCATGAGCAGCTGCAACCGACTAAGCTGGAGGTGCCCCTGGTGTCTAAAGTCCCTATATGACCTGCTCAGGTGTGCGAGCGACGGGAGTTTAGGTGCCTCCCCTAGCTTGAGAAGTAGTTGAGGCTGTAGTAACTGAGACCGCCTGAGCCAGGCCAGTGCACACTAATAGAATCTAGGTTAGGGACTCTTGAGGGCATGCGATAACAATACGCATAGACGGTGTTAGAGTTGGTGCTGCTAGAGAATCCGTAACTGGGGCCTGATCATGAACTGGGGTGGTTGGTGGACTACATATGCTACTGTAACTATTGTGCAGGTAACACTTTTGCCCTTACTACGTCCTCGACCACGTACTTAGCCTCTAGTAGCCCCAATTGGTGGTACTGGTGGTCGTTCGTCCTGACCGGTAGCACGTGTCCTCACCATCTGTGAGAGAATAGAATAATAGAAGTTCGATTACCTGAATCACCAGATTCGCAAGCCATGAATTCAAGAATGTGAAGTTTTTCCTAAAGGTTCTACATCCTCTTGAAGATAAGTACAGACGTCTCCGTACCAATTCGCAATACTCTTCTTAACCCGCTCATGACTCATGAGACCTATATAACCTATGCACTGATACCAACTTGTCACGACCCTAAAACCGACCCGGTCGAGATGGCGCCTATTATAAAACTAGGCCAGCCCAAACAAAATCCAAATCAAAACCAATACTTCATAAAAAGACATCTTAAGCTATTAATTAATAAAATTCCATGACAGGAATCTAAATGACAAATGCAGAGAACAACACAAGCTCGACATTGGGGTTTCACAAGTCACGAGCATCTACTAAGGTCTGTCTAAATACAATAAAGACTAACATAGTCTGGAAATAAAATACTAAAAAAAGTCTAAGGGAGATAAGAGGCAGTAGAGCAAGGCTACTATCGCCTTGCATCTACCTTTCCAACTCAAGGTACCCGCAATAGATGATGGATCAGCGCTCGCTATCACGTGCCAAAACGCCTAGATATGCACACAAGGTGCAGGGAGTAACACGAGTATGCCAACTCAGTAGGTAATAAAAGCAAATGAAAATTGAGTAGTAAGAAAACACATAAATCCACGTCATAGAACCACTGTAAGTACAGTATGTTTCCAAACCAGTGTAGAAAATAATTATCTCGTAAAAATCCAATCTTAGTAAAAAATCCTTTGAAAAATGTCTTTCTAACAATTTCAATAGAGATGCAAAGAAGATTAGAGAAAATGATAAAACCATATATAGCCCCTTGGGCAAGACATGTATCATAAACCGCCCCTCGGACATTGTGAGAATGTGATTTTTTTCCGAGTGAATTACTCCTACAAAATTCTTAGATTTAGGATTTTTCCTTTTAAATATTTGGTTTTTAGGATTAATTCCATAATTTCGTGTTTGTTTGCAATTTTGATTTAGATAAGAAATACAAAACAAAATATGTGTCGCATGTACATTTTAAAGAAGATTTGACATTTTCAAGCATTAATTAACAATTAATCATTTTATAAAAAGAAAAGCCAAAAATAGGTTCAGTTTTCTCTTTTAGTTTTAATTTTTGAATTTTTAGGTAATTCTTTCCTTTAATTTTGTTTTGATAATAATTATATAGGATTGGGTTGCATTTTATAGGTAAAATTTAGATTTTGTAATTATTTTAGGAGTTTTAGTAATTTTTGAGAATAAAAATGAAAAACAAGTAAAAAATCTAAAAATTCTTTTAATTAAAACCATTGTGCCATTCTAAATCAAACCAGCTCCAATTAAACCCCTACAACCAGCCCAGTCCACACCCAAAATCAGGTCAGCCTACTCGCCCCAACCCGATCCAGCCCCACAATGACTCCAAAACGACGTCGTATAGGATAGAGTTAATCCAGGCCGTCGAGATTAATGGATTAAATGATCAGGAACTAAGGAGGAAATAATATATATATATATATATATATATATATATATATATATGTGTGTGTGTGTGTGTGTGTGTGTGTGTGTGTGTGTGTGTGTGTATGCGTGTGTGTGTGTGTCCTAACGCCCCCTACATGCCAGGTCCCGTCTCTCACCTCACACTCAGAGATCCCTAGCGCCGCCACCCTCCACCGCAAACTGCCGGCGGCGATTCTAAGATGACCCTCAAAATAACACCACCTGACCACCTCAACCTCCTCGTTCCAAATCCACTATTATCAGCCCACAAACCTTATCCAAGAGCCTCGAATCCTCATTTGAAAGGCTGGCTCCGTCGCCGTGCACGGCAGCGCCGACGCTAAATGGTCCCAAATTAACACCGTTAACTCTCCTCAACCTCCTCTATCTGAATATTCAACCCTTATCCTCGAATATCACAGGAGACCCTCGAACATTATTCTGAAATACAGACTCCGCCACCGTGTACGGTGGCGCCGCCCTCTTTCGGCCCCAAAATTACACCATAGACTCGCCTCGACCCCCTATCTCCAAATCCTTAACCCATAACCTTCGAATCCTTCCCGATCTCGTTGAATCATAAATTTTGGGATAGGGTCCGACTCCCTAAGAGGTCAGGGTTTCAATCTTGGATTCCATAGCTCGCATGACTACATGTGCATGCTCTTCAGAAGTTTGAAGCTTGTTTGAACATGAGAATGGTGTTGTTTACTTGTTCTTACGACGAACAATTGAATAACATCACTCTCTGTTTAAAGTAGTGTTCCCGTTAGATTTCAAATTGTGATTTGGTAAGTTCTACTTCCTCATTGTATTCTCCTTCACTGTTTCACCTTCCTCTTTATCCTTTTTATTTGGTTTGGTCAAAGTTTGCTTGGGTTTATTTTGAAATTGAGTCCATCTTTTGTTCGGTTTCCTTCTTCTTTTCTTCTTCGTTTGATCATCTGACGTCTTTAGTATGTTTTGATTCGTTTGCCAAAGTCTTTACATTAATAGTATAATTATGGTTTCATCATTAGATTAGTCACTCAGCTAATGAAATTAGTTCCTGTTTTAATTCAGTTGCTATTATTAAATTGGATTGGTCAGTTCATTCATTTTGTTTGTTTAGGCTGTTTTTAAATTAATGGTTCCAAGATTATTTGTTTAGGAAACTTTTGGTCAGCTAGCTTAAGTGTTTCAATTAGTCTTTGCATGTCAAAATACCCAAATGGAGATTCAATTTGGGTTTCTGCAAACCCATTATGTTGGGTCAATTCGACGCAATTAGTTAAAAGGGTAAATGCGCAGGCTTTAAAGGGCAATGTGGGGATTACTTAGGGAATATTTGCATTACTAGGATAAGAGACTTCTAGTAGGGGTTCTTGGCTAATTTCAAGCTTTAAAGCTTGGCCCACAAGTCAAAAATTGAGGTACCGAATGCAAACTAATTTCAGCATAGATGCCCTAGTCCTTACTTATAAAAGGCATTCTAAAGCCTACCTTTCGGGGGATTGGGGGAAAAAGAGGAAAAAAGGTGGTAAAAAGTTTGAGTGAAAAGTGCTGAATAAATAAAAAGTTGTTTTTCAGCAGTAATAGATTAGAAAAAAGTGAAACTATACAACAAAAAAACAAAAGGTTACTGTTCTATTGATGCTTGAGATTGGTTTCAAGAGTCTTCTAGTTTAAATTTGGTTACCTTTTGGGTCGTGGCATACTACTTAGGTTTCTGATTGATTTCAACTAGATTCAAAGCTCATTTACCTATTAACACTGCAATATACACATAGCGACTGCTGCTGACCTCCTCCTTTACTTATTCTCTTTGTCTTGCCAGGTACATTTTCCTTAAATCCTGTTAGATGTATGCGCTACATTGAAGATGAAGTGAGAAGTTTGAAATCATCACAACTGCATTTATTATTTTCAATCCTTTTAATTATGCTTATATGCTTAGCTATTGGGTTCAATGTAATTCAGTTAATGTGAGTTGGATTAATCACGATTATCATGTCATAATGGACTGCTGGTGAAGCCTGGATCAGACGCTAAATCTGTGTTTTATTGTGTTAGCTAAATTTTTGTAATTATGGAACTGTTAAAGCACTATGACAATAAGAATCGTTTCAGAATTTGAATTTAGTTTTGATTCTAAGGTTGGTGCGTTTGGTCAGTGATAGTTTTTTTGTTGAAATAATTGTAAGTCTCAATTTATGTGCTGGAATTTAAAATCATCAGCTCAAAGATGAAAGAGACCATACTATTAATATGCTATATAAGGACTAAGTGCTCTTTATATGAATAGGTCATATTTTGACAACTTGCAGTTATACTAGTCCTTTTCCTTAGTAATTATATGTCTATTTTGAGGTTGGTTGACAGTAAGTCTATAGGACTCAGGGCTCGCTATTGAGCTGATTGAGCCTGTTGGTTTGCTACAACGAGCTTTACAGGGACTCGATCTTGTGATTTTGAAAATAGAAGGCTGTGTAAAATTCAGCCTCCTTTGGGCTCACGTTTGAGCCCAATTGCCTTTTATTTTTAATTATAGGAGGTTGTCTCACAGCATTTGGGGCCAATGGCCAGACTTGGCCCAAAACCCTAAAATAAATTTGAGGCAAGGCTGGAAGCATTATGATACAACTGGGTCTGTCTATTGATGATTGTATTTAGATCTTTTGTCCATTAACTAAAGAGACCAAATACCTGCAGCCTTACATAATTTAGTTTAATTACACTTTTACAGCTATCATAAAGGCATGCTAATGACAAATAAATCTGATAATTGCATAGACATTATTTTAATTAATCGTATAATCCTTGGAACCCGAGGTGCACCACTTAGCGAATTTTCGTGGCCCTCGCAAACTTAAACATATGAAATTGCTTTAGGCGCATTAGTTAAATAATGTATCTTCCTAATTACGGGTGCGCATTTATGTGACCAAAATCCAAATCCCGGCGATGTTAAAATATGTCATAAACCATGGGTGCATTTATGTGACGTGGTTCGAGATGTGTTTTGATAACGTTGCAATCTTCTTAAAATTAAATAAAAGTGGTTAAAAGTCAAAATTTGCATATAGGTTCTCAATAATTTAAAATAAGATAATCAAGCAAATATATTAGTTGAGCGAACGTGCTAGAACCACGGAATTCGGGATTGCCTAACACCTGCTCCAGGGCTAACAGAATTCCTTACCCAGATTTCTAGCTCGCAGACTATATACAGAGTCAAACCTTCCCCGATTCGGGATTCAAACCGGTGACTTGGGACACCATTAATTATCCCAAGTGGCAAATCTTAAATATCTTAAAATAAATAAACCCATTTCGATTGTCCTTTAATTGGAAAAACTCCCTTAACTACTCTCTTCAAGGGGTTGTAGTGTTTAAAAATGAGGTGTGACAGCTCTGTGACTCTGCTGGAGATCGAACACAGAATATCTAGTTCAGGGTTCAAGAACTTGAGCTTTAAAGAATTGTTGTATCTGGCTTCATTATTATCTGATTTTATTGTATAATTTTGCCCAATGTGTTAAATGTTGTTCTACCGCTTTAATATTATTTGGACTGTATATAAATTTCCGCGAAACCCTTCTCCTCTTATCTTCGGGGATGTGCTCGCTGGTCGAGACTCGTTATTCTGTTAGTGTCATACCTTCAAATAAGAAAGAGGCTCGGACAAGTTACAAAGCGAGATGGCCTTTTGGTTCCCGGTACGTAGCCCCTTCCTCAACTCGAGTTGTCCGCTCAGGTACACAGTCTAGACCCTATACAAGATTTTGAACTTAGAGTAACTTAACCACATGCCAGAGCCCTAGTAGGAGCGCTTATTTGCATCATGCATTTGACTTAGAGGACTCAACACAGGGGTTGGGTCCGTTTAGGACATGTGAACCTAAGATAATGGACCATCCTGATGCATTTTGCGTGCTATTTGTGCGTTCATTCCGGATTTGCATGCCGATGAGGCCAAGAGGTTTGGCAGTCAAATTCAAATTAGGTATTTAGTTCCTTTCCCTATATGATTGATTGTGCATGATTTCATTTCTCGTCTAAATTGTGCATGATTTCATTTCTCGTCTAAATTGAAATTTCCATTTACAATTTCATTCTTCTGCATTTTTGCCTTATGGATTAGGTTCACTGAGCATGAAAATAGTTTCAATTTGAATACATGCCACTTATTATTCTGTGAACTGTGTTATAGGAGTTTTGTTTTGGTCGTTTAAATGTTTGGTCAGCCCTTTTCCTCCTCTATTTGTTATGTCTGCTAATGGTATGGACCAACTGGTCTTGCTCATTGAGGCCTTATGACTGGCTGAGTTGGGGTAGGGAAGTGTACGTTTGGGCCAGGTTATGCATACCCAGGGGAGTTGGGTTGGGGTTTAGAGTCAAATTGGCCCAAGTGACTCAGTAGGACATGGTTATTGAAGGAATTTAGATAATAACAGAATAAAACATCCAAAATATTCTAATAGAGGGTTAAAATGAGGTGTTCAGGTTCTTAGGTAGAAAACTTGGTCAACAAATTAGGAATAAAGGGATCAAAAATGTAAAATTGGTTCAAAGTTTTGAGTTCAATAACTATGGTCATTTTCTGACCATATGGGAGGTTTGGTCCGTTTGGTTTGGTCATTTAGGATAAGTGAAGAGTTAGTATAGATATTTAGGCCATGGAATCTTGCAGAAATTCCTGGAACCTTCTAGTTAGGGGTCTAAACTAAGACTTCCTGGTAATTCATTGAAAATTTTGAGACCCAAGTAAAAAAAAGGGGGGGGGGGGACTGACTGGGCAATAAGAGAGGGACTATGGAATAAAACACAAAAAAGGGTTGCCCTATTTGTTTTCAGCTATAAAAGGAACTTATGCTGGCTAGGGGCTGGAAAAAACTAGGTGAAGAGATATACACAACTAACCAAAATAGCTACTGTTCCATTGTTTTTAATCACTGGTATTTTAAAATTAAGGGATAATTCGTGGTTCATTGAGAAGTTTAGAGTGCATTCCGATTAGCTGTTTGTTTTCTTCTGGTTTTGGACATTACAATTTTGGTTCTCCTTGTTGAACCTTCTGTGTTAAATTGCTGGGTTTGCTTTTACTTTGGCTGGTCTCATTGCTGATTTCTGCTGCAATTGCTGACTACTCATACACTGCTTTTCATCATTTGCATTTTCCAAGTATGGAAGCAATTCAAGATGTTCCAATTTAATCCATCCTTTATTTCATTACTGTTGTTTTACATCTTGTAATAATTATGTAATAATAATAGTTGTTTAAGTTTAAATGTATAAATTAAACTCAGTTTCCCTTGCTGTTGATGATAGGAGGGATATAATTTAATTATTATGCTGGACTGGGGACGTATGTGTTAGTCCAATTGCATCCCTAGGCTAGTTTCAGTTGTTAGAGTTAATTTGATGTAATTTATCATCGGATTTTGGCCTACTGAGACTCGATATTGAGTTGGGCCTAAAGATACACTATATCTCCTAAAAGTGTTTATATGAAGGCCATGGTGTCCTGTCACGTACGACCTCATTCTAGCTGAAGGTTGAGGTTCAGCATACATGTTTTCTGCCTACTATCGATTTGGTAAATTCATTTGATTTCGCAAATGATGACAAATTGTCTTAGCGGAGGGAATTCTTAAGTCCCCTTGTACACGAACACTGGTATAACAAAAATAAATATAGGCTTATAGATTTACACTTTTAAATTGGTATCGATTGAGGCATTAATTGGTGGCCTGATATGAAGTCTATTATCCTTGCTTGGGGCTCCAGTGCCATTTGGGCTCAAAAAATTGCGGGGAAACCTAGACTTGGTCTTCATAAGCTGAAAATAAACCATTGGGCTCATTGGGCCCAGGTTTGAAGGGGCCATCACTTTAATCTTCAGCTATAATAATGAAATTCCCTTAAAATTCACTAAAATGCCACTTAGCAAATCTTCGAGGTTTTCACAAATTAAACACATATTCATTTTAAGCGCGTTCTTAAATAACTCACTTTCCTAAGTACGGGTGTGCATTTATGTGACATGATTCGCGACGTGTATTAATAACATTGCAAATTTTCCTAAAATATATATTAAAAGCCGTTAATAACTTTAAATTGCATTATAGGTGTAAACAGGTATAACAAATCAGATTTTAGCACTTATAACAAGTTTAAGCGACCGTGCTAAAACCAAGGGATCCGATGGTACCTAACACCTTTCCTCGGGTCAACAGAATTCCTTACTCAAGAATTTCTGGTTCGCAGACTCCAATTGGGTAGTAGCAATTTCCTTGATTTGGGATTTTAAATAAACCAGTAACTTGAGACACCAAAATACAAACCTATCCCAAGTGGCGAATCTTGAGATAAATAATTAATACCATATTGAATAATGTCACTTTAATTGGAAAAACTCCTATACAGGTGTCGTCTTTCGTGGTAGCCACGTGTAAGCCAGAACAGGATGTGTGACACCCATTAATCAAAAGCTAAGAGATACATAAGAAGCTATAGCTCCAGAAATGTCTAAAAAAAGGGAAATACTGAAGGGCTATACTATTACAGAAAGAAAGTGACTCATCGGTCTGTGGACCCGGCAGATATACCTCGAAGTCTCTACAGAAGCGCATCACCTCAAGAATGATAAGACTAAGTGGAAGTACCTAGATTGGCACATGAAAAACATGTGCTGAAAGGTCATGAGTACACTAGCGCTACTCAGTAATTTCCAAGCCTAACCTCGGTCGGGTAGTGACGAGGAAGGTTAGGGTCCTAATGAGGTTAAATAAAATATAAGGTATAACAACATACAATAAGACAATATAATTGACTGCAATAGTAAAAAGCAACCAAAATAGAAGAAACAACAACAACTAGAACATAGACAAGATAATCACGAAAAGGAAATACAACTCAATGTAGAGATAACAACCGGGATCCCCCAGGATGCCATCCTGTAGTCCCAATCACAACTATCCAGTGGATCCCCTGGATACCTTCCCATAGTCCATCATATTTATATCCTAATAATCTCCTGGGGGATCTACCGGAATTCTGATCCATAGTCCTAAATGTAAATACCCAGTACTGGGGAATCTACCAGGTGCATTCCTATAGTTCTATATAACTGTGCAGGGGGAGCTGCCGGAATCCCATATCTATAGTCCAAAATAAACAAACAAGGGGGATCTATTGGAATCCCACATACGTAGTCCCAATGTAAACACATAACAACAACACGAATTTTAGTCATAAATTGTCAACTTCATATCAAGGTGAAACAGGTATATATAACATAGCCTGTTGCACATAATTCAAATAAGGAAGTTAGAGAAAATAAGAAATTAAGTCATTTAGACATGCTTTCCTAAACTAACAACAATCTTAAATACAAGTAGTACTGACAGGAAAAAGGAAACACAGTTTTAATTACTTAATAAAATGGATTTTTCAGCAAATAGCACAAGTACGTGCACGTCACCTCACGTGCGAGGCATTTCAAATATCACAATACCAAATCGTAAGGGAAAGGTCCCCCACACAAGGTTAGGCAAGCCGCTTACCTCGTACCAGCTCAAATCAATCTGAAACCATGCTCTTGCCACGAGTACTCAACTCCAAATGACCCAAATCTATTCAATTCAATTTCATAATGTAAATAACACTTCAAGTAACTGATTTTACAATTAAATTCTAAGCTAATTCGTTAAATTAGATAAAATAACCAAAATTCCCCTCGGGCCCACGTCTGGGAATCGGGTAAAATTTATATTTTCAAAATCCACATACTCTCATGAGTTCATGCATACAGAAATTATCCAAATCTAAGGTCAAATTCCTTATCAAAAGTTAAATTATAGGTCTAAGAACTTTCTTCCAATTTTTCTCAAATTTTCATCTCCTATCCGAAATTAAATGATGAAACTAACTATAGATTGATAGAATATAACTCGAAAGGATTAAAGAATTATTATCCAATGATCTCATCTTCAATTTCTTTTCAAAATCTCCCTCTACCGAGCTCCAAATCGAATTTCCAACTATCGAAACTAAACTGTCAGATTTCCTATTTTTTGCCTAGACATTCCGCTTCTGCGATCCAACAATCACATCTGCAATATCACTTATGCGGTCGGGGAACCGCTTATGTGGTTCTCACTTAAAAGCTCTATCTCGTACCTGCGACAGAAAATATGCATCTGAGGTCACGCAGGTGTGGTAATTATGCCGCTTCTAAAATTTTTGGCCTCCTTCCTCATTAGCGATGCCGCACCTGCGGTCCTACACTTGCAGGTGCAGTTGTGACAGAAAACCAGCAACTGAAGTTGTAACTCAAAACTTCAAAATCCTTCTACCAAAAATTCAAAACCATCCCAAGGCCCCAGGGACCTCAACCAAAAACCACCAAAAAGTCTAATACCACTCTCCAAACTTATAGCAATCCTATAACACCTAAAAACATCGAAATAACGAATCAACCGCAGATTCAAGCCTAAGAACTATAAAAATCTATAAATACGCTTTCCATCAATAAGTTTATCAAACCTCGTCAATTACGTGAAATTTTTCACGCACGTCACATTCAGCACTACCGCGCTATCTCCAAATTTTGGAATTTCATTCTGACCCTCGAATCAAAATCTCACTATCGAACCGGAAAACTTCAAATTTTGAATTTCGGCATTCCAAGCCTAAGTTGGTTACGGACCTCCAAAACACAATCTGAACACGCTCCAAAACCTGAAATCACCCAACGAAGCTAATAGAACCATCAGAATTCTATTCTGAGGCTCATTCACACTACTCTGACTATGGCCAAATTTCCAACACTTAAGCTCTTATTTAGGGACTAAGTGTCCTAAAACTCTCCGAAACTTAAAATCGAACATCACAGCAAATCAAAATAGCATAAATAAATACGAGGAAAGTAATTAATAGGGAATCGGGGCATAAATTCATAAAACGGCCGGCGGGGTAGTCACATCCTCCTACACTTTGACATTCGTTTGTCCTCGAACTAGCATAGAGACATACGTGAAGTAGTGAAAAGATGAGGGTAACGGCTGCACATATCCTGCTCGGTCACCCAGGTTGCATCCTTGACCAGCTGACCTGCCACTGAACCTTTACTAAAGCAATGTTCTTTGACCTCAGATTTCTAACCTGCCTGTCCAATATTGCCACTGGCTCATGAACATAAGATAGATTCTTGTCCAATTGGACTGAACTGAAATCCAACACATGTGACAGATCGTTATGTTACCACTGGAGCATCGAAACATGAAATATTAGATGAACTCCTGCCAAGCTGGGAGGTAAGGAGAGCTCATAAGCAATCTCCCCAACACACCTCAATATCTCAAAAGGGCCAATAAATCGGGGACTCAACTTCCCTTTCTTCCCAAATCTCATAACGCCCTTCATAGGCGAAACCCGAAGCAGAACCCACTTCCCAACCAAATAGGAAATATCATAAACCTTCCAGTCTGCGTAACTATCCTGACTCACCTTAACCTTCTCCAAATTATTCTGAACTAAGTTTGTGCCCAATAACCTAAGCTGACCCGGCTCAAACCAACTCTCTGGAGATCTACACCGCCTATAATATAAAGCCTCATACGGTGCCATCTGAATGCTGAACTGGTAGCTATTGTTGTAGGAAATCTTTGCCATCGGAAAAAACTGATCCCAAGACCATCCAAACTCAATCACACACGTATAGAGCATATCTTCAAGAATCTGAATATTGCGCTCAAACTGTCCGCCCGTCAGAAGGAGAAATGTCGTACTCAACTCCATCCGAGTACCCAGCTCATATTGGACGGCCCTCTAGAACCGTTATGTGAACTGAATACCTCTATCTGAAATAATAGAAATTGGAATACCATGCAGACTAACAATATCCCGGATATAAATCTCTGACAATTTCTCCAAGGAATAGGTAGTACACACAGGAATGAAATGCGCGGACTTGGTAAGCCGATCCACAATCATACAAATAGTATCGAACTTTTTCAAAGTTTGTGGGAGCCTAACTACAAAGTCAATGGTGATCCAATCCCACTTCCACTCCAGAATCTCTATTTGCTGAAGCAAACCACCTGGTCTGGTGCTCATACTTCACTTGCTGACAGTTGAGGCATCAAGCAACAAACCCGACTATATCTTTCTTCATTTGCCTCCACCAATAGTGTTGCCTTAAATCCTAGTACATCTTTGCGACAACCAGATGGATGGAATACCGTGAACTCTGGACCTCTATAGAATAAACTCCCGAAGCCCATCAACATTGGGCACATAGATCCGACCTTGTATCCTCAGCACTCCATCCTAGCTGATAGCCATATCTCTGGCATCATCATGTGGAACCTTGTCCCTGAGGATAGGAAAATATGGATCATCATACTGACGCTCCCTGATGCGATCAAATAATGAAGACCGAGAAACCATGAAAGCTAGAACCTGACCGGGCTCTGAAAGATCCAATCTCACAAACTAGCTATCTAAGGCCTAAATATCAATCGCCATAGGCCTCACCGATGCTGGTAAATAATCCAAACTCCTCAAACTCTCTAGGCGACAATCAAAGCATCGGCTACCATATTGGCCTTGTCCGAATGATACAAAATGGTGATATCATAGTCCTTTAGCAACTCTAACAACCTTTTCAATCGCAAATTTAGATCTTTTTGCTTGAACGGGTGCTGCAAGCTCCGATGATCAGTATAAATCTCACAAGGCATACTGTATGAAATAATGGAGCTAGATCTTCAAGGCGTGAACAATGACAGCTAACTCAAGATCATGGACAGGATTATTCTTCTCATGTACCTTCAACTATCTGGATGTGTAGGAAATAACCCTATTGTCCTGCATCAAAACCACTCCAAGGCCAATCCTCGAAGCATCACAATAGACAGTGTAAGACCCCGAACCTGTAGGCAATATCAAAATTGAGGATGTAATGAAAGATTTCTTGAGCTTCTAAAAGCTCGCCTCACACTCTTCCGTACACTGGAACGGAGCAACTTTCTAGGCCATTTTGGACATAGGGGTTGCAATTGATGAAAACCCCTCCACAAAACGAAGGTAGAAACTCGCCAAGCCGAGAAAACTATAGATCTCTATAACTGAGGATGGTTTGGGCCAACTCTGCACTTTCTCTACCTTCTTCAGATCTACCTAAATACCTTCACTCGATAGCACATGACCTAAGAATGCCATGGAATCCACCAAAACTCACATTTTGAGAACTTTGCATATAACTTCTTTTCCCTCAGAGTCTAGAGCACTATTATCAGGTGCTGCTCATGATCTTCTCGACTGTGGGAATACACCAAAATGTCATCAATAAATATAATCACAAATGAATCAAGATATGGCCGGAATACACTGTGCATCAAATACATAAAGGTTGTTGGGGCATTGGTCAGCCTAAATGACATAACAAGGAATTCGTAATGGCCAAAGCAAGTCCTGAAAGCAGTCTTTGGGATATCTGGCTCCAAATCTTCAACTGATGGTAACCTGAGCACAAGTCAGTCTTAGAAAACACTCGTGCATCCTGAATCTGGTCTAACAGATCATCAATACGAGGCAAAGGATAACTATTCTTCATTGTAAGTGTGTTCAACTGGAGATAATCAACTCACATACACATAGAACCATCTTTTTTCTTTACAAACAAGATAGGAGCACCCAAAGGTGATACACCATACCGAACAAAAGCCTCCACAAGCAATTCTTGTAACTGATCCTTCAACTGAAAAAAGAGCCATACGATATGGAGGAATAGAAATAGGTTGATTTCCCAGCAATATATCAATGCCAATATAAATATCTCTATCGCGCGGCATGCCTAGAAGGTCAGCTGGAAATATAATAGAAAAATATCGTACTATTGGGACTGAATCAACGGAAGGGGTATTAATACTGACATCTCTTACATAAGCTAAATACGCGTCACACCCCTTCTCGACCATACGTTGAGCCTTAAGGAAAGAAATAATTCTATTGGGAGTGTGACCTAAAGCACCCCTCCACTCGACATGCGGTACATCTGGCGTATCTAGCATCACGATTTTGGCATGACAATTAAGAATAGCATAACGGGGAGACAACCAGTCCACGCCTAAGATAATATCAAAATCAATCATGCTGAGCAATAATAAATCGTCTCCGGTCTCAAAACTACTGAGAGCAACCAAACACGACCGATAAACGCGGTCCACAACAAGAGAATCTTCTACAGGATTAGAAATATCATATGAGAACTCAAAGAATCCCGAGGTACACCCCAATGTGGGAAAAAATAAGAAGACGTATAAGAAAAATTGGAGCCTAGATCGAGTAGAACTGATGCATCTTTGTGATAAACTAGTATAATACATGTCATGAGGGCAACAACCTCTGTACGGGAAGGAAGGGCATAGTATCTGGCTTAGCCTCCCCCTCGAAGGCAACTTTTACCTCCCTTACCTCCACGTCTAGTTGGCGAAGCAGGTAGGGTAGCAAATGGAGTTGTAACCATAGCCTGAGAACTCTGCGGGGCACGCTGTTGCTGAAAAGTCTATGGAGGTGCACTCCTCCCAAGCCTAGGTCTATCGTCACCATATGGCATGTGTCACCACACTCAAAACAATCTCTGGGAGGACGTGGTATTTATGACTGGCTCGGGCCAGGTCTGCTCGACTGACCTCCGAAAGCACCTCGTACAAGAGGAACGCTAGATACCGGAGGTACATAATCGCATTCTTGAGGCCTATGAGGAGATAGAATACAATTGGCTGCTGGAAAGCTGAATAAATAGGGCGACTCATATAAACCCTATCATGACTACTCGTAGTTGGGGCACAGGAACCAGAATAATGGCCCGACTCTCAAGACCTCTTGACCTCCCTCTCGACGCTCTCCCTAGCAAGCATACCCTAAATCCTCCAAGCGATTCTCTCCACCTGCTGATAAGAAATATCCATCTCCAACTCACGAGCCATGCTAGACCTAATGTTGGGAATAAGACCCTCAATAAACAGGCGAACCCTCTCGAAAATAGTAGAAATCAACTCACATACGCATAAAACCATCCTTTTTCTTTACAAACAAGATAGGAGCACCCTAAGGTGATATACCATACCGAACAAAAGCCTCCACAAGCAATTCTTGTAACTGATCCTTCAACTGAAAAAGAGCCATACGATATGGAGGAATAGAAATGGGTTGATTGCCTAGCAATATATCAATGCCAATATAAATATCTCTGTCGCACGGCATGACCAGAAGGTCAGCTGGAAATATAATAGAAAAATATTGTACTATTGGGACTGAATCTACGGAAGGGGTATTAATACTGACATCTCTTACATAAGCTAAAAAGGCGTCACACCCCTTCTCAACCATATGTAGAGCCATAAGGAAAGAAATAACTCTATTGGGAGTGTGACCTAAAGCACCCATCCACTCGACATGCGGTACATCTAGCGTAGCTAGCATCACGATTTTGGCATGACAATCAAGAATAGCATAACGGGGAGACAACCAGTCCATGCCTAAGATAATATCAAAATCAATCATGCTGAGCAATAATAAATCGCCTCCGGTCTCAAAACTACTAAGAGCAACCAAACACGACTGATAAACGCAGTCCACAACAAGAGAATCTCCCACAGGATTAGAAACATAAATATGATAACTCAAAGAATCCCGAGGTACACCCCAATGTAGGGAAAAATAAGAAAACGTATAAGAAAAATTGGAGCCTAGATCAAGTAGAACTGATGCATCTCTGTGATAAACTAGTATAATACATGTGATCAGGGCAACAACCTCGGTACGAGAAGGAAGGGCATAGTATCTGGCTTAGCCTCCCCCTCTAAGGCAACCTTTAACACCCTTACATCCACGTCTAGTTGGCGAAGCAGGTAGGGTAGCAAATGGAGTTGTAACCATAGCCTGAGAACTCTGCGGGGCACGCTGTGGCTGAAATGTCTATGGAGGTGCACTCCTCCCAAGCCTAGGGCTATCGTCACCATATGGCATGTGTCACCACACTCAAAACAAGCTCTGGGAGGACGTGGTATTTATGACTGGCTCGGGCCAGGTCTGCTGGACTGACCTCCGAAAGCACCTCGTACAAGAGGCACGCTAGATACCGGAGGTGCATAATCGCATTCTTGAGGCCTATGAGGAGATAGAATAATATTGGCTGCTGGAAAGCTGAATAAATAGGGCGACTCATATAAACCCTATCATGACTACTTGTAGTTGGGGCACAGGAACCAGAATAATGGCCCGACTCTCGAGACCTCTTGACCTCCCTCTCCTCGCTCTCCCTAGAATGCATACCCTAAATCCTCCAAGCAATTCTCACCACCTACTGATAAGAAATATCCATCTCCAACTCACGAGCCATGCTAGACATAATGTTGGGAATAAGACCCTCAATAAACAGGCGAACCCTCTCGCAAATAGTAGAAATCAAGGCTGGTGCATGGCTAGCCAAACTAGTGTAACAGACTTCATACACTGAGACAGTCATAGCACCCTAGCGCAAATTCTCAAACTCTGCGTGCCACGCGTCCATAAGGCTCTGAGGAACAAACTCTCTAAGGAATAGATATGAAAACTGAGTCCAAATCAAGGAACCTACCTAATCCCGACTGTCTAACTCATAAGCTTGCCATCACTCATAGGCGACCCCTCAAAGTTGTAAGACAATGAAGGAAAACTTCGCTTGATTCTGAGATAACCATGTACGAATAATATGGTATAACTCATCCAGAAATCCCAGAGTATCATTTGATGTTAAACTACTGAAAACAGGAGGCTTATACTTCTTAAACCTCTCAAGCCTCTGTCGCTCATCCTTAGAAGACACTGCCATATCCTTGGGCTGATCTGAAACTATTGGTTGTACGAATATAATCTCTGCAACATGCTCAACATGCACCTACTGCTCAGGAGTGTGAGTGACGAGAGTCTTTGCTCCTCCCTCGACCTAGGACGTAGTTGCAGCAAGTCAAAGCAACCATGCCTAAGCCAAAGTTATGTACATCCTCATAAACTGTGCCAGAGTCTCCTGAAGTGCTGGCGGTGGTATTAGCAGTATACATACTTGGTTCTTGGGCCCCGATAGGCACTGCTGTTGGCTCCTCGGTGGACGGAGGCTGCACTGTATAGCATCCTCGACCTCTACACCGACCCTAGCCTCTGACAGCTATGGTACGGGGCACGGGTGTTTGATAATTTTGGCTAGCATGTGACCTTACCATCTGTGAGTGAATAGAAGACAAAAGTTTAGAAATGTGATGTCAAAATCTCGCACGACAAGGAAATCAAATTAAATGGAATTTTTCTAACAGTTACATAGCCTCTCATAGATAAGTACAGACGTCTCTGTACCGATTAGGGAGACTTTAACAAATTAGCTTGTGACGTATGACTCCTATGAACCTAGAGCTCTGATACCGACTTGCCATGACCCCAGTTCGCCCTCTGTGAACTACCTTGATGGCACCTAGTCTCTACGACTAGGTAAGCCTAATAAAGGCGGAAAATAAACAATTTGCAGAAAGAAAGTAATATAAAACCGAAATGACAAAATGAAATAGTGTTTAAGATGCCACCTGGCACATAATAGTAAACAAAATATTAACCTAACACTCCCAAAATCTGGAACCCCATAAATCACAAGCTAAGAGATACATAAGAAGCTCTAACTCCAGAAATGTATAACAAAGGGGAAATACTGAAGGACCATACTATTACAGAAAGATAGAAAGGGACTCCTCGATTTGCGGATGCAGCAGATATACCTCGAAGTCTCTACAGAAGTTCCCTGCCTGAAGAATGACAAGACTGAGTAAAAGTCCCTAGATCTGCACATGAAAAACATGCATAGAAAGGGCATGAATACACCACAGATGTACTCAGTAATTTTCAAGCCTAACCTCGATCTGGTAGCGACGAGGAAGGTCAGGGCCCTACTGAGGTTAAATAAAAATATATGGTATAAAATCGTAGAATAAGACAGTATAATTGAGTGCAACAGTAAGAAGTAACCAAAATAGAAGAAACAACAACAAATAGAACAGAGACAAGATAATCATGGAAAGGAAATACAACTCAACGCAGAGATAACAACCGGGGATCTCCTATGATACCGTCCTATAGTCCCAATCACAAATATCCAGTAGATCTCCTAGGACACTATATATATATATATATATATATATATATATATATATATATATATATATATATATATATATATATATATATATATATATATATATATATATATATATATATATATCCACATCCTTAGTCCAAAATAAACAGACAGGGGGATCTACCGTAATCCCATATCCGTAATTCCAATGTAAGCACACAGCAGCAACAAGAAGAATAGTCATAAGTTGTCAACTTTCATATCAAGGAAAAACATGTATTCTAAACTAGCAAGTTGCACATAATTCAAACAAGGCAATCTGAGCAAATAAGTGATTAATTCACTTAGACATACTTTCCTAGGCTAACAATAAGCTTAAATTTCAAGTAGTAATGACAGGAAAAGGAAACTCATTTTTAATATCTTAATGAAAATGGATTTTCTAGCAATTAGCACAAGTAGGTGCTCGTCACTTCACGTACGAGGAATTTCAAATATCACAATACCAAATCCTACGGGGAAGGTCCCCCACACAAGGTTAGGCAAGCCACTTACCTCGTACCAGCTCGAATCAATCTGAAACCACGCACTTGCCACGAGTACTCGACTCCAAATGACCTAAATTTTTATAATTCAATTTCATAATGTAAATAACATTTCAAGTAACTGATTCTACAATTAAATTCTAAGTTAATACGTGAAATTGGATAAAATAACCAAAACACCCCTCGGGCTTACGTCTCGGAATCATGTAAATTTATATTTTCAGAATCTTCATACTCTCACGAGTTCATGCATACCAAAATTATCCAAATCTAAGGTTAAATTCCCAATTAAAAGTCGAATTTTAGGTCTAAGACTTTCTTCCAACTTTTCCCCTATTTTCATCTCCAACCCAAAATTAAATGACGAAAGTAACTATAGATCAACGGAATATAACTAGAAAGGATTAAAGAATTTTTAGCCAATGATCTCCTCTTCAATTTCCTCTTAAAATCGCCCTCTCCTAAGCTCCAAATCGAATTTCCAACTTTGGAAACTAAACCCTCAAAATTTCCTATTTTTTCCGAGACATCCAACATCTGCGGACCAACAATCACATATGCAATATCGTTTCTATGATCAGGGAACCGCTTCTTTTGTTCTCACTTAAATGCTCCATCTCACACTTGTGACCCAAAATCTACATCTGTGGTCACGCATGTGCGGTAATTATGCCGCTTTTGCGGTTTCTGGCCCCCTTCCTCATTTTCACTTCTGCGACCACTGAGCCACTTCTGCGGCATCGCACCTACGGTCCTACACTCACATGTGCAGTTATGGCAGAAAACCAGAAGCTGAAGCTGCAACTTCAAAATCTAAAATCCTTCCGTCAACCACCTGAAATCATCCCGAGGCCCCGGGACCTCAACCAAAGGAATCACCAAGTCTAGTACCACTGTCCAAACTTATACCAATCCTTAAAACATCTAAAACAGTATCAAAGTGACGAATCAACCACGGATTCAAGCCTAAGAACTCCAAAACTCCAGAAATACGCTTTCGATCATAAAGTCTATCAAACCTTGTCCGAATAACTTGAAATTTTGCACGTACGTCAAATTCAACATTGCGGAGCTACTCCAACTTACAGAATTCTATTCCGACACTCGGATAAAAATATCACTATCGAACTGAAAAACTTCAAATTCGACTTTCGGCATTCCAAGCCTAAATTAGCTACGGACCTCCAAAACACAATCTGAACACGCTCATAAACTCGAAATCACCCAACGGAGCCAAAGGAACCATCAGAATTCCATTCTGAGGCCGTCTTCAAATTGTTCCAACTATGAATAAATTTCCAACACTTATGCTCTCATTTATGGACTAAACACGGGGAAAGAAGAAATAAACCGGGGAAAAGAAGTTACTAGGGGAATGCCTAACACCATATTCCAGGTTAACAGAATTCTTTTCCTGGATTTCTATGTTTTCGGACTGTATAATAGAGTATGTGATGACCTGACAGGTTCATTTTATGAATTTACACCCCGATTCCCTATTAAATGCTTTCCCCGTATTTATTTCTGCTAATTTGAGTGTTGGAAACTTGACCGCATTTAGTCCCTAAATAAGCATATATGCATATATAAGCGTGCATAATATTTTTTATTATTTTTTTCTATAATTATAAAGGCTTGAATTGATTTATTTCTTCCCTTTTTACTTATAAAATTTTTAGTAATTATCCTTCAAATTGTTGTTGTGGTAATTTAGCCATCTAAATTTTATATTTCATGCTAAAATATTATTTAAATATCTTTTGTGCATTCTTATAATTGTATTTATATTTTAAGCCAATTTGCATATATTTTGCTATACTAGCCTTATTAATGCATAATTATGTTATTAATGCATAAAATGGTCCTTTATATTTTTAAAATATTAAAAAACTATTTTTCATCATTTTCAGTACACAAAATATTTTTTATTTTTATAAATTATATAGTACTGAAAATGGCTATTTAAAACTTAGCCTATTTTATTTCAATTCTAGCCTAAATCTTAACTCAATTCAACCCAATTAAATCCCAATATACAGCCCAATTTCAAATTAGAAATACCAGACCCACAACCCAAAATATCCGATCCGGTCCCCTCATACTTTGATCTTGGTCATATATCACAAAGATCAACTGCCACCATTCCTTATTTCCTTTATTAAACTATCTTATACCCCAAAAACCTAATTCGTTTCCCACCTTGTACTGCCGCCCTAAAATTCTCTCTGCTCTAAAACACTCTCAACATAAACCCTAATCTCCAAATTCCCCCTCCCCCCCCCCCTCCCATGGCCATCTCCGATGACCTCTCTTCATCTCTCAGGCCTCCAATGGCTTCTCTCATGTCACTTTTGCCTTCTCTAAGGCCCTCAAGGGACCAAGGCCATATCGACTTGCATCTAAGGTTCACCTTCTACATATTCCTGGCCATTTAAGTAAGATTTCGAGTGAAATTGTTCTATATTTGCTACAATCTATGGGTTACAAGACAGGTTTCTTCATCTTTGTATGTGTCTCTTCGAAACCCTAATTTCTTTTTTATACCTCCTAGATTTGTATAGAGTTAGGACGATTTGAGTTTGTTTCTTGAGTGTTTTACAATAGCCTTGAGATTCCTTTCAAGAATCATTTGATTTCAAGTAATTTCTTCACCTTTTCTAAAACTAAGGTTTCCGAAATTCTTTTAAAAAACTTTATTTAATGATTCTTTGTGTTTAAACTTCTGTTTCTCACATATTTTGACTAATTCTAGGAGTCTACTACAACCTTAACTCTCCTGTGCTGAAAGCCCTTATTTTTATCGTTTGGTTTCTAAGTATTAGCATATCTGACTGGTTCTCGCTTTGAGTTCTTGTGATTTCTCATATATGTCTTGCCTTAATATGCATCTATTGAGTTTCATAGTCTAAGCTGTCGCTGATTCTATGTGTTTGTGCTCATCTTGACTAATTCATATCAAAGCCTTTTTCTTTCTTATTGAATTAGTATTGTTTAACTTTTGCTTTATTAGAATTATATGTTTATTCCTGACTATCTATGTTTTACCTTATTTATATGCTAAAAATGCTAACTCTTTTTATAACTTTCTCTTTGATTGAGCTACTGAATATTTTGAATTCCTTATTTCTTTGGTTAATTTTAACATTTTCCCTTAAACTTTCGGTTCTTACCTTTCTCTACTCATTTGATTGATTCGCTTGCCTTAATTAATTTTTCTTTACCTTGTCTGCATTATTTACTGATTCTTAATATTGTTTCCTTAATTAGGATTTTCTGAACTAGCCCCAATTACATGTTCTATAATTGCACTGTTTGAAGTCCTTCCTTATGTGTTATACTTCATCTATGTATGATATCTTTCCTTACTTATCACATGCTTTTTACCATTTGAACTAATTCCCTTAATTAAGGGAGGACTCAGACTAACTTTACTCTGAGTTCTATAATTACTGAAAATTTTTATTCTTATCTTATTTACCTAGCTTTCAAACTACTATATATATTGATCTCTTCTATAGTCTTAGATAGACGAACTCGCATTAGTTCACCTTTCTCAACACTCAAAAGTTCTTTTGCTTTCTTTTGTTACTTACTTTGTTACTAAATTAGCCGGCTGCAAGCCAAGGATTATTATTACACTCTCATGTTTTTCACCTTTTGTTTACACTCTTTACCTGTGTGTTCTAATTTTGAATTCAAGCTCTCAAACAAATGTGTTTCCTACTGCTTCAGTTTATCATATTCCTAATATGTTTCTATCTATTGTTTTGCTGTTCAGCATGTAATTGACCTATTACTTCACCTAATTATGCCCTACCCCTTTCTAAGATCAGCATGTCTTGTGAACTTGTAGTCTGTCTATTTTGACTCTCCCTTATTTTTGAATGTCGGTTTACTTGCTATTTAGTCTCTAGTTTGAACCTTTATTTGTAAAGAAATTTTTTTACCCTAAGTTGTCTGATTCTATGTTGGCTCAGAAATTCTTACTGTGTTGCATCATTAGCTATCCCCAATCCCATGAACCCCCTAAAGCAGCTTTGATTCTATAACTATGTTCTAATTAGCACCCCTGAATCCATATCTTATTGTTTGCACTATTAGCTACCCCTTTAATTTCAAAGACTTCTATTTACGTATATTATGTGTTCCCAGCCCCAATTACCCCTATGTGAAGGAATGTTATTTGAGTGTTGTTGAACCTGTTTTGGATCTATATTTGATCTGTTATTTGTGTGATTACACTTATCTAAAACTATTTTATTGAACAATTTTCCTATTTTATAAAACTGCTTTAGCTGAGTCTTTTTCAAATATTGTTTTCTTATTAAAACCTTTTCAAAACTATGTCAAGCACTCTCATCCTACTCTTAGGTCCTTAAGTTCTACCCCTCCAGTATGTGGCTACCTTGGGATCCCTATGAGATCCTTCTGAACTCTGATGCACTGGAGTTGGCTCTTCCACACTACACTTACTCAGTATTGATTATAAATTCTAAGAGTGAGTGTAGCGCCCCCTTTTCGCTCTGTCTTTGCATTGGGAAGTCCGGGATTCGACATTTTGTAGGGTGCAATGACTCATTTCTTTTTGGGAATTGGATATTTGAAGAGTTGCCACCTATTAAAATAAGTTAGGGCACCTAGAGTAATTAACTCTTGGATTGATTTGCATTACCAGAGATTAGGGTAAGTGCTCGAGATAACCTCAAGAGGAATTTGTTATGCACCCTTCTTGGTCCATAACTGTGGATCCTGACCGAACTTGTATTTACAAATTAGTCCATACCAATAGTTGAATCAAATAAGTACAACACATTTGAACAAGTCAAGTAGTGAAATAAAGGTTGAACAAATTATTAAGAAAAGTTTAAAACAAGGAAAAGGTTTGGAGTAAAGAGGGGTCCTGGGTTGTTTATCATATAGTATCACCCGACACAATGTCCGGCAAATACTCCTCAACGAGGGGCTACACGTGACATTAACACGTAGTCACATATCTCATGTCTACCTTTCCCGTCCCGTTAGTGGTCATGCGAAGTGAATGTTGGTCAATAATTCCTATTGTGTGCTGCTACCCGTCCATTCTTAATAATTCCGAAAAGAGTTAGGACCTCTATCTATAGGTAGTTCTAGACATATCCCTAAAGTTTAAAAGGTAAAAATCTATGGCGACGGTCAAAGAAAAACATTTAGGACTTTCACATAGATGGAGAAATTAAAGGCTCATGGTTTTCTCTGCAAACAAGTATACATGCAGCATGGCTCAACCACAAGTAAGGTCTTTTGTAATCCAAGTCTTAAAGTAGGATTTCTAACTAATTATACAGAAGCAAACCACTTTTAGATACGGAAGTCACAACCTATTATTTCCTAGGACCTCATTTTAAAAAGGTCATTAGAATTAAGAAATGTTGAGTGAAAGAAATAGTTTTAGAGAAATGCAAGTTTTACAAATGCCCTAAGGATTGCCTATATATGCAGAACTGATATTCATGTTAGAGAAGAAACAAACAAGTTTCTAAATAGAACCTTTTAACACCTATGGGCAGGATATTTAATGAGATTAAAGCAATGTCTGAAAGAGCTAGTTTTAGAAAGGTTATCGCTTAGTAAGGCCAGTTTTAAGAAGTAAACTAGGCGAGATTAAAATTGATCTACTAGGCTAATTAGAATTAATAGACAGGATTGCGAGTTAGATCCTTTAGTCGATTTGTAGTAACGTATGACAGATTCATTAAATCAGAATTATATCCAATAAGCAAGGTGTCTATACTTGAGTTGATTTAAAACATAATGGCTCGAAACCTAGAAATATGGTTTCTAACATGAAAAATGCATGATATAGGAACATGGTTTATATCTTATGCAAGTGACATTAAAAGTGAAGTCCTTATAGGCATGATTTCTATTAAAAAATTAAGAGTGGAATCCTACAGGCATGATTCTACTATGCAAAAGTAATCAGATTCAACAAAATAAAACCCTATGGGCATATTTTCTATTATGCATAAGCAATCAGATTCAACAGGAATAAAAACCCTATAGGCATGTTTTCTATCGAGTGATGCAGGTAGGTTTGAAAATAAATCCTAAAGGCATGATTTCTATCCAAGTTACTCCATAAAGCATACATCTACCCACCCTTTCACTAAATACCCAAAGTATTTGTTTACAAATTATTACAGGCCAACAAATGAAACATAAATAAAAGAACCAAGAAGTTATTCTATAGAGAGCCTGCAATCAAGCCCAAGTTACCCAAAGCCTCCAATGATCTTTCAAGCCTCATTTCCATAGACAAGTCAGAGTCTAGGTACATCAAAGTTCCCTAAGGGCCTCAAGGACCCCGGGCGATACTTACACCTAGACTAATTAACCAAGCATTGAACCAGTGCAGTGAAGAAAAGATAGCCTCAGTAACTAGAGTTCTCAAGGGTATCCCAAGGCAGTACACATACTAAAGGGGATAGAACTTATTAACTAGCGGTTGAGTGAAAGTGCGAGACACATGTATGAGACGGCATCTCACTTTGAGCTTCACTTTGGCCTACTGTGGCTTGGGGAACCTGACTGGTACCCTCTCCCGCAGGTGTATCAAGTCGTCTACTAATTGTTTGCTTCCTAGTCGAAGGCATTGCTGAAAGAAAACAAGGTAAATATTATAGACAAACACTTAGGGCTCAACTCTAGGCACGATCTAGATTCAGGAAGAAGGTAACAACCCTAAATGTCATGTAGCCTCCTGATTATAAATGTGGTGCGCTACACATCCATAATCAAGACTCTACTAGACACAGGTCATAGACAATCCCTAGGACAGACCCGGCTCTGATACCAAGTTTGTCACGATCCAAACTGGAGAGCCATGACTAGCACCCGGCCATACTTGTCGCGCACCAACATACATTTTACCTAACCTTCTTTATTATGTGTTAGGGTCAACGAGATCAATATTAATGGTATCGATGGATCATGGACAACCAACAATAAAAGATGATGGCATAAACATACATAACATGTGGTGACCAGATAATCAAGAAACTATATATAAGGTACGAGCTACCACAATACAATGAAAGAATATACAACAAAACCCAGCCAACAAGGCATACCAAACTATACATGAGTCGACACCTGTCAATGAGCCTATAAAGGAACATAAGTTCTACGACATAGCCGGAACAGGGCCCCGACATACCTATAATGTCTATAACAAAAATGCATACCAAGACCACGGCAAGTCCGGAGAAGGGATCTCGCCAATCACCGCTGAAGTAGACAGCCTACTATGGTGGGGGAGCTGCACGTATCTGTCTATCAGAACCTGCAGCACGACATACAGCGTCCACAAACAAAAGGACGTCAGTACGAATAAAGTACTGAGTATGTACGGCAGGGAACTATAAATACGAACAGTAATATATACAGGGATAGAGAATATACAACCTGTAACATCTGAGTACCTCTGAGGGCTACTGATATGAAATGCATGATACATATGCATAAATACCTAAACTGTTAAAACATATGCCTCTGTGGGCATCATCATCATCATATCGTACCCGGCCGTAATAGGCTCGGTAAAAAAAATGTACCCGGCCATCATAAGCCTCGGTAGAATCGTACCCGGCCACGTGGAGCTCGATAAAACCCAACTGATAAGTGGTTGCATAGTAGGTGTCGTACCCAGCCGACTATAACGCAGCTCGCTAGAGTAAAATAGACACATATATATATATAACGCATGCTCGACTCATGGGAACACGTTCTAGACCTTTCGGAGTGATGTAAGATCGGTATACTCTGTACACGTTATTAGGACTACCTTTTCACTATGAACCTTATAAGAATCAGGAAGTACCAACAACATTGATAACATAAGAATAAGAGAAGCCACATCACATCAATCGTTCCATAAGAGGGGAAACAATGTAAGTATTGCTAGCTTCTAAGAGTAGAGTATCTTTGGAAGCTCGTTCATTACATTATGTACAATCGGAGTCGTGAAAAAGAAAGAAAGGGATAGCCTCACATACCTTGTATATACTTCCCAAATATCAAGCTATGCAATTATCACAACTCCTTAGTCTAAAATAAGAGAAACGATACTATCGTTATCATTTAAGCGACATGACTATTATGTATCAATCACAACCTATTTTATGGTGAAACGGAAAACACCTCCCCTATATATATGACTTTACACCATTAAAAACTGTCAGCAAACAGACTAAACAACATCAATAATCATATTGAGTCTCCCAAAATAGTCCACGCACAATCTAATTACTTCATACATACGACGGCCACCGTAGTCGTGTTAAATGATCCAGAAATATTACGAAGAACTATCAGACAACAACCCTACATATATATGGTGTTTCTCCACACCCTTCCACCTCCAAAAATTCAAAAAATAGTAGTAAAACACGCAGCCCAACAGCAAGATAAAACAGTCCTCAAAACAGTCCGCTACAAGTGAATAACTCGAACTCACGGCTTCTGATCACCATCCCGTGAGTTCTTACATGTATAGAACAAATTACCATGAGTTAATAGCATAAAAATTTATGAAATAGTGCATTAATCTTACCTTTCTCGTTGTATAGCTAATCCCTTCCCTTGGTTCTTCAAACTCTTTATTTTACCCTCAATTAGAACTTGAAAGAGATGGAAAATCGATTAGGGTTTGTGTGGGATTTTTGGGAGGCGGTTTGCAGGGGTTTTGATCTGAATTTTTTGAGATATATTGAGGGTTATATTTCAGGAGATAAACCTTTAAATGGGCTCAATAGACGACCCGAAATTTCCCTTTTTTGGGCTATCATTTTAACAAGTAGGTGACACACCTACTTGTCACCTAGCAGCTTGCGCAGTATCACTAAAATAGCTATATCTCTCTACTCCAATGTCGTATTGATAAATGGTTTAATTTGGTGGGTAGATCACCCCATAATCCCTTGTAAATTGGGAGAAAAGAATAGAAACATTTGACCTAATGTTTAAGTAAAATTGTGAACCTAAGTTGTGACAACTTTTGTCGACTTTTGTTTCATAACTCGTTTGACTTCAACACTATGAAACGGATATTATATGATTAAAATAACTTAAAACATTACCTATTGAGTGTATTAATCACCTATAGTTTTACGCGAAAATTGGAGTTACAACGTCCTTGATTCGTTTAACTTCTAATACTTGTTAATCACCCTTATACACCCTTGTATCACTTAAGATCAATAGGATTTACTTCTTATCATCTCAAGGATAATTCCTTCTTGGGTTTATGTTAACTCACATATGGCATGAACTAACACATTAGGAACAATCGTCCTCGAATGTAAGGGTTTATGGGGAGTCTAAATCATCGTGGATTCCAACGGAAAATGGTCGCTAGCAAAATTTGCAAGCAGTTAAGCCCAACATATGGCCTCAAAAGGCTACACAAAGCATTATGGAAATGTACATTATTTTCATATCATCATTTTGTATTAAGGAAGAGTGTTTTCAAGTTATTGGTTACCTCATAAAGCCGTTTCATCTTTCCAATGTATCATGCGTGCCACCAACCTCCTTATTATCATCACTCTGGAATAGGTAAGGGTATTTAAACTTCATCTCTTCTTCCGCTTCCCATGTCATTTCTTCCGTATTCTTGTTCCTCCACAATACTTTGACGGAAGCTACATCTTTTGTTCTCATCTTGCGGACTTGTCGATCTAATACAGCCACTGGCACTTCTTCATATGATAAATCCCCTGTAACTTGTACATCTTTGATAGAGACAACTCGAGAAGAGTCTCTTATGCATTTTCTCAACATATATACATGGAATACCGGGTGGACAATTTCCAATTCGGATGGCAATTCCAACTCATAAACAACTTTTCCAATTCATTGAAGAATTTTTTACGGACTGATATACCTTGGACTCATTTTACCTTTCTTTCCAAAACGCATAACACCCTTCAACGGTGAGATCCTCAGGAAAACCCAATCACCAACCTCAAATTCCAAATCACGATGTCGGACGAATAAGACTTTTGCCTGCTTTGTGTCGTTCTCAATCGTTCCTATATCACCTTCACCTTCTCAATGGATTGGTGAATCAAATCTGGCCCATATAATTCTGTTTCACCGACTTCTAACCATCCAACTGGGGATCTACATCCTCTCCCGTATAGTGCCTCACATGGGGCCATTTTAAAACCGGAATGGAAACTATTATTGTAGGCAAATTCTGTGAGTGGAAGATGGTCATCCCAATTTCCCTTAAAATCTAGAACACATGCTCGTAGCATATCTTCAAGTGTTTGAATAGTACGTTCAGCCTGTCCGTCTGTCTGCGAATGAAATGCAGTGCTGAGATTCACTTGTGTGCCTAGACCCCTCTGAAAAGACCTCCAAAAGTTAGCCGTAAATTGAGCTCCTCGGTCTGATATAATAGATATCGGCACACCATGAAGCCTAAAAATTTCCTTGATATACAACATTGCATAATCTTTAGCCGCGTAAGTTGTCTTAATTGGCAGAAAATGGGCACATTTTGTAAGTCGATCAACAATCACCCAGATGGAATCAAACTTATGATAAGAGCGAGGTAATCCAATAACAAAGTCCATAATAATCACTTCCCATTTCCAAGTCGGGATCTCTATATTCTGAAGCAATCCACCGAGTTTCTGATGTTCTATCTTTACTTGTTGACAATTGGGACACTAAGCTACAAATTCTGCAATAGACTTCTTCATGTTATCCCACCAATTCTGCTCCTTGACATCATGATACATCTTTGTCGACCCGGGATGGATAGAATATCGGGATTGATGAATCTCACTCATAATCTTTTCTCGCAACCCTGCCATATTAGGCACACATAATCGGCCTTGGTATCTCAGTGCCCCATCTCCTCCGACCTCATAAGCTGTAGTTTTAGATTGTTGAATGCTCTCTCTCAATCGTACTAAGATAGGATCTTCATATTGCCGTGCTTTTACCTCGGCTACCAAAGATGATTCAGATGTATTATGTAATGTAACACCTCCATCATCAGAGTCTAATAATCTGATTCTCATATTGGCTAGCTGATGAAGCTCTATAGTCAACCCCCATCTACCTGCCTCAATGTGTACTAAGCTTCCCATTGACTTACGACTGAGAGCGTCTGCCACAACATTGGCCTTACCGGGATGATACAGTATCTCAACTCTTTCTGCTTGAAGATGTATTGTAAACTCTTATGATCTGTGTAGATGTCAACGTGGATGTCGTATAAGTAGTGCCGCCATATCTTAAAAGCATATATTACTGCAGCCAATTCCAAATCATGGGTCGGGTAATTCTTTTCATGTTTCTTCAATTGTCTTGATGCATAAGCAATCACCTTTCCACGTTGCATCAATACACACCCCAAACCTATACCTGAGGCATCACAACATACCACATATCCTTCTGTTCCTTCAAGGAGAGTGAGCACTAGTGTGGATGTTAATCGATTCTTCAGTTCCTGAAAACTACGCTCACAAGTCTCAGACAACTGGAACTTGGTAGCTTTTTGTGTTAACTTAGTCAATGGTGCTGATATGGAGGAAAACCCTTCTACAAATCGCCTATAATATCCTGCTAGCCCCAGGAAGCTACAGACTTCTGATGGTGTTGTAGGTCTCGGCCAATTCTTTACTGCATCGATCTTATGAGTGTCGACACTAATACCCTCGTCTGATATCACATGGCCAAGAAATGCTACTGCTTTCAGCCAGAATTCACATTTAGAGAGCTTAGCATATAACTTACGATCCTGAAGCGTCTGTAATACTATCCTCAAGTGGTCCGCATGTTCCGCCTCTGAATGTGAATACACCAGAATGTCATCAGTGAATACAATCACGAACACATCAAGATAGGGCCTGAATACTGTATTCATGAGATCCATAAAAGCTCCTGGGGAATTTGTTAGCCCAAATGACATCACCAAGAACTCAAAGTGCCCATATCTTTTCCGGAAGGCTGTCTTTGGAATATCCTTCTCCTTAATCCTCACCTGATGATACCCTGAACGTAAGTCAATCTTAGAGAAATACTTGGCACCCTGGAGTTGGTCAAACAAGTCATCAATTCTTGGATGTGTATACTTGTTCTTTATAGTAAACTTATTCAATTGTCGATAGTCGATACACATCCGTAATGACCCGTCTTTCTTTCGCACGAATAGAACTGGCGCACCCCAAGGTGAAGTGCTAGGCCAAATGAAGCCCTTATCCAGCAAGTCCTTCAGCTGTGCCTTCAACTCTCGCAACTCTGCCGGAGCCATTCTGTATGGAGGGATAGAGATCGTTTGAATTCCAGGTAACACATATGCTAAACTCAATCTCCCTTTCAGGAAGAAGGACTGGGAGTTCATCTGGGAAAACATCTGGAAATTCACTGACCACGGGGATTGATTGTAGAGTATGCGGCTTCACTTCCACATCCCTAACGCGAATGAGATGATAAATGTAACCTTTTGAGATTATTTTCCTTGCCTTAAGATAGGAAATAAACCTACCTTTCGGTGTAGCAATGTTCCCCTTCCATTCAATAACAGGTTCACCAGGAAATTGAAACCTAACAATCTTTGTACGACAATCAACATTTGCATAGCATGAGGACAACCATTCCATCCCCATTATCACATCAAAATCAACCATTTCTAACTCAAATAAATTTATCGAGGTTTGACGACTAAAAATCATCATAGTGAAACCGCTATATACTCTTCTAGCAATCACAGAATCTCCTATTGGAGTAGATACCGCAATGGGTTTACTTATCAATTCAGGTTCAACGCCAAATTTATTAGCCACAAAAGGTGTAACATAGGATAATGTGGATCCCAGATCAATCAGCGCGTATACATCATAAGAAAACATAGACAGTATACCTGTAATAACATCTGGAGATGACTCGAGATCCTGTCGACCTACTAGAGCATAGGTTTGACTTTGAGCACCACTCAAACTAGGACCTGCACTTACCTCTACCACGACATGTCGACTTCTGAAAACCCCGTGCTTGAGGTCGAACTGATGAGGAAGAACCAGACACAAATCATGTCGGCTGAGCCATACCATCACCTCCTCTGTGAGGACAACCCGCATCATATGGCCAGGATATTCCCAAGAATAACATGCATCAGAACCTCGACGGCTCAGTCCAAAGTGGGCCTTAACACACTGATCACAACATGGTGTTGGGGGTCTCGTCTGACTAGTATCCATGTGATGTTGCGAGCAAGATACCCACAAACTCTGGCCTAGACCAGAATAGGATCAATCATATCGAGGCCTCTGAAATTGTGGGGGAGCACTAGCTGCAGGTGGTGCCGAAATCCTAGAAGACTGGGGCATGACGCTACCTCTGAAGTCAACAGGATACCTTGCAAATCTCGCCCTCTTATGCTGGCCCCTATCCTGCTCCCTGTCTGCCCTCTGCTGGCGCTTACGATCCTCTAGGGTCTGGGCATAAGCCTGAATATGGGAAATATCTATGCCATCTACGAAGGAGGCTGTCGAGCATTCATTTATCAGATGTGGTCCCAACTCGTTCACGAACAAATGCACCCTATCACTCATCTCGGCTACCATATGGGGAGCATACCTTGCTAAAGAATCAAACTGCATATTGTACTCTCGCACACTCATATTACCTTGTCTAAGGTTCAAGAACTTATCAGCTCTAGCTCGGCGTATCTCAACTGGCAAGTAGTGATGAAGAAAGGCCTCAGAAAATTCCCTTCCACATAGCTGGAGGAGAGTTCGGACCCCTGGATCTCTCCCAACTATCATACCAGAGAACCGATAAATCCGTAGCTGATAAGAAGCCAACTCTAATGCCTCTGTATTACTAACATTCATAACCCGCAATGTACGATGAACCTGGTCAATAAAAGTCTGTGGGTTCTCCTTGGGGTTCGATAAGGTAAACACTGGAGGGTCTAAATTAATAAAATCACGAACTCTCGTACTAACTGATTTATCAGCAGTACTTGTATTCTGCCTCTCAGCCTGAGTAGCTACCAAGCTAGTCAATAACTGCAAAGCACTCCGTATATCCTGGTTTGTAGTGCCAGACGGAGGAACTGTAGGTGTTAGGTTCCTCCTAATATCCTGGAGGAGACGGAGTAGATGAGGTATGAGACGACATGTCACTCTAAGCTTCACTTTGGCCTACTCTGGCTAGGGGCACCTGACTGGTACCCTCTCCCGCAGCTGTATCAAGCCGTCTACTAATTGTTTGCTTCCTAGTAGAAGGCATTACTGAAAGAAAACAAGGTAAATATTAGAGACAAACACTTAGGACTCAACTCTACGCATGGTTAGATTCAGGAAGAAGGTAACACCCCTAAATGTGCTGTAGCCTCCTGATTATAAATGTGGCGCGCTACACATCCATAATCAAGACACTAGTAGACACGGCTCATAGACAATCCCTAGGACAGACCGGCTTTGATACCAAGTTTTTCACGACCCAAACTGGATCGCCATGACTAGCATCCGGCTATACTTGCCGCGCTCCAACATACATTTTACCTAACCTTCTTTATTATGTGTTAGGGCCAACGAGATCAATACTAATGGTATCCATGGATCACGGACAACCAACAATAAAAGATGATGGCATAAACATACATAACATGTGGTGGCCAGACAATCAAGAAACTATATATAAGGTACGAGCTACCACGATACCATGAAAGACTATACAACAAAACCCAGCCAACAAGGCATACCAAACTATACATGAGTCGACACCTGTCTATGAGCCTCTAAAGGAACATAAGTTCTGCAACATAGCCGGAACAGGGCCCCGACATACCCATAATGTCTATAACAAAAATGCATACCAAGACCACGGCAAGTCCGGAGAAGGAATCTCACCAATCACCGCTGAAGTAGACAGCCTACTGTGGTGGGGGAGCTGCACCTGCCTGTCTATCAGGACCTGCAGCACGACATGCAGCGTCCACAAACAAAAGGACGTCAGTACGAATAAAGTACTGAGTATATAAGGCAGGGAACCATAAATTTGAACAGTAATATAAGCAGGGATAGAGAATATACAACCAGTAATATCTGAGTACCTCTGAGGGCTACTGACATGAAATGCATGATACATATGTATAAATACATAAACTGTTAAAAGATACGCCTCTGTGGGCATCATCTTCATCATCATATTGTACTCGGCCATAATAGGCTCGGTAAACAAATGTCTTCGACCATCATAAGGCTCGGTAGAATCGTACCCGTCCATGTGGAGCTCGATAAAACCCAACTGATCAGTGGTCGCACAGTAGGTGTCGTACCCAACCGACTATAGCGCGCTCGGTAGAGTAAAATAGATATGTATATATATTGCATGCTCGACTCATGGAAACACGTTCGAGACATTTCGGAGTGATGTAAGATCGGTATCCTCTGTACACGTTATTAGGACTAACTTTTCACTATGAACCTTATACAGATCAGGAAGTACCAACAACATTGATAACATAAGAGAGAAGCTACATCACATCAATCGTTCCATAAGAGCGGAAACAATGTAAGTATTTCTAGCTTCTAAGAGTAGAGTATCTTTGGAAGCTCGTTCATTACATTATGTACAATCGGAGTCGTGCAAAAGAAAGAAAGGGATAGCCTCACATACCTTGTATATACTTCCACAATCTCAAGCTAGGCAATTATCAAAACTCCTTAGTCTACAATAAGAGAAACGATACTACCGTTATCATTTAAGCGACATGACTATTATGTATCAAGCACAACCTATTTTACGATGAAACAGACAGCACCTCCCCTATATATATGACTTTACACCATTCAAAACTGTCACCAAACAGCCTAAACAACATCAATAATAATCATATTGAGTCTCCCAAAGCATTCCACGCACAATCTAATTACTTCATACATACGACGACCACTGTAGTCGTGTCAAATGACCCGAAAATATTACGAAGGACTATCAGCCCACAACCCTACATATATATGGTGTTTATCCACACCCTTCAACCTCCAAAACTTCACAAAATAGTAGTAAAACACGCAGCCCAATAGTAAGACAAAACAGTCCATAAAACAGTCCGCTACAAGTGAATAACTCGAACTCACGGCTTCCGATCACCATCCCGTGAGTTCTTACATGTATAGAATGAATTACCATGAGTTAATAGCAGAAAAATGTATGAAATAGTGCAGCAATCTTACCTTACTCGTTGGATAACTAAGTCCTTCCCTTGGTTCTTCAAACTCTTGATTTTACCCTCAATTAGAACTTGAAAGAGATGGAAAATCGATTAGGGTTTGTGTGGAATTTTTGGGAGGAGGTTTGCAGGAGTTTTGATCTGAAATTTTTTGAGATATATTGAGGGTTATATTGCAGGAGATAACCCTTTAAATGGGCTCAATAGCCGACCCGAAATTTCCCTTTTTTGGGCTATCATTTCAACAAGTAGGTGACACACCAACTTGTCACCTAGCAATAATTTTCATAGAGAATCAAGAATATAGATACCCCTAATAATTGTATGAATAGAGTAATTTATGAAAACTGTGTGTTTGCTCGTTTCTTCAGGATGATGAATAGAACCATACCAAAAGAAAGAAGGAAGGGCTTTAACATATCTGAATTAGGGAAAATTCTGTAAAATATTCCGTTGAAACCTTCGTAGATTTAACTTAAAACCTAAAAATCGGATTAAGGTTCTGCGTTTAGAAACTGATGAACAAATCAGCTTCTGCCTTTTTTGAAATCACTTGAACGAAATTGCTTCTTTACGAAGGTTTTCGGAATGATAATTAGGCTTCCTTTGGCCTAAGATTCATGGGTGTTAGTATCTTCGAATTGCTTTCTTTCCATTTTTAAGGAAAGAATGTAATGTTCTTATCAGAGACTTTATTAAGTCTCATAATAATCTCTTGCCTTTAGGATTTGTACGGATCTTTATAATAAGTCATGTTAGTACTTCGAAAGACTCAAATCTGATCCTTGTATTGAAAAAGCTTAGAAGGAAATATCTTTTACTATTACATGTTAAGTTGCCGAATATTTAAAATGACTCATGAATTATGACTAAAAGTCATACGGTTGATGTAGTGGCTTGTTGCCTAGTGGAAATTTTGATTTTATCTTATAATTAGTTAATATTTCGTTATTCGGTAATTAATTAATTATTCGTATAATTAAAAATTATTTTAAATTATTTAGAATTCTACTTATTTTAAATACACTTTATACATCCTAATATCATGGTCATATAATATCTTATATGGTACTAGTTCATAAATATTGGGTATCATTGCTCGACCCGCATTTTATCCCAATATTTCTACTTGGACGAAGATTCATTTTCTTTGTTCCTTCCCCTCTCAACTTCACGAATTTACCCATCACTTATTTGAAATAGTATAATCCGTATAATTTTCAAATAATTTTTTTCTTGGACTGGTGACAGTTACATTACGAAAAATTCAACGTACAATACTACAAGGTGTAACATCATCGTAATTTAATACTGCGAAACATAACATCATCGTAATGTACTACTGCAAGGTGCACCATCATCATAATATAACACCGGGGGACGTAATATCAGCGTAATATTGCCGGATGTAACAAAAGGGTGGGTAGTTACATATTTATGGGATAACTGGGGTAGATACCATGCCGATAGGATCGTGTTAATGAACTTGCTATGTTTGCTTTACCACGCTAGAAACCATGCCTATAGGATTTAAAGGGATTCAATAATAGAAACAATATCTATATGATTAAAATAAACTTCATAAGTAGAAATCATGCCTAGAAACCATGCCTAGAAACCATACCTATAGGATTTAAAGGGATTCAATAATAGAAACAATATCTATATGATTAAAATAAACTTCATAAGTAAAAATCATGCCTTTAAGTTCGAACATCAACTCTTAACAATTAAATACCATGCCTATATGAATTAAAATCAGAACTTTTTCCTATAGAATTAAAATCATTAGTTAAATAAACAAGTCTAATCCATGTTAGTTCCTTTGAAATTGGCTTAATTAACTATCCACTTCTTTAATTGACTTTTTTTAAAACACTGCCTTAATTCACTACTACTAGAAAGTATGTTTATAGGATCTCAAAAGTCCGTTTAAAACTGTTCACTATTTTACTGCATCAATGTAGCTATCATGCTCTTAAAACGTCACTATTCTGCATATGGGCAAGTCTATAAGGCGATTTTTAACTTCTACAACTTTGAAACTGTGTTTTGCTACTTAAACTGTCCATATTTAATGGGTTTAAATCAATAGGCGTTTAAATAAGATCTCTCACATATTATCATAATTCAACACTTTATAACCCCTGTTCACCTACATATTATGTTCTAGAATTTTCTCTTGAGTATTTGAATGTTGTTTGAGGACGTGCACTTACTTCCTATGTTTGAGGAGGTAACTGTGAGCCTGGAACTTGTTTCTTTAAATGATGTCCTAACTGATCTTGATTGACGCCTAGATTTTTATCCTTTGAAACCTTAGGAAAGTCTAGAACTGTCCAAAGAATAGAGGTCCTAAAATACCTTCAGGGTCACAAGGAAGGGATGGGTACTACATCTTCTCTTATTTTTAATTATGTGTTTAAAACTATTTATTTGTTAAAGGACTAGTTCATAAGTATAAGTTCGGCGGGGACTCACTGTTGTGGACCAAGAGAGGTACCTAACACCTTCCGCTCAAGGTTATTATAAGCCATTATCCTTAATCTATATTAATGCAAACCAATGTAAGTCTGGGTACCCTAAAGCTCCATAATCCGTTAGGTGGAGACTCTTAAAAAAACCAAATCCTAAAAGGAAATAAGTTATTACCCCATGAATGTCGAAACCCCCGTCAAGGGAGGAAAAAGGGGGTGCGACAACGATATTTTCAGAATCCTAATTTACAAAAACTTAGCCTACAGGCAACAAGAATCAGAGAGATCTAACATGGATCATGTTGAAACAATGGGATAAAGCTTTTAATCAAAAAGCACAAGACATGGATATATCTAATATCATTTCAAATAATGAATACCTCACTTAATCTAACATATATTATCATACAAACACACTAAATAAGACAACCAAACATCATAGAATGAAAAATAGAAACATCTTTAAGCTCTTCATCTAGCAAAGTCACTCCTGATTTTTGAATTTTACGCTAGCAACAGAGAATCATCAGGATGCCAAATTTAATACATAAGATATGAGAACGAGATGAACCTCTCAAGGCTTTCAATTGATCTTTCAGCAAATTACAGCAATCGAAATGAAATGAATTTGATGAATCCACAACTAGAACTTAACCAAAACCTCTAACTAAAAACGCGAAACCTCAGCCTTCGAACTCGAATAGCAGCTTCAATAGCGAGGAGATCGTTTAAATCAACTCCAGTTTGAACGAAAAACAGAAAAGGAAAATGGAATTTTTTTTCGAATTTTTAGATTTTTGAAGCAATACTAAGAACAAGCAAAACAAAACTAATCAATCCACGACTCCTGTTAATCTGAATAGTACCCTAAAGAGAATCTAAGGGCATAAAATCTTGAAGGAATAATTCCGTTTGTCAGAGTTAGTTACGCTATGTGGCATTAGGATAGAGGAGGGGGTACGTGAGATGAGTTTGGGATGAACTCATCTGAAACTCAGACGAGTTTGGGCAATTTCTGGTGAAGCTCGGCGCAGCGAAAATAGGTTAGATGGGTGACACCGTTTTTGGTGTTTGGATTTAGGTTTAGGGTTTGGGGGAATATGTGGGTTATATTTGTTTGGGGATTGGGGGTGGGGGGTTGACCCGGCCTGGGCTGGGTAGGAGAGTTGGGCCAAAAGGGTCTTTTGGGCAAAAATTACGCTTATAAATTGGTTTTGGCCCAATTTCAAAGTTTCTCTCTTTTTTTGTTATTTTTTATTTTTAAACTAATAAATTTAACTAAAACCCCAGGCTGAAATCTAATTTGTAAAATCATATTAATTATTTATTTAGAAAATAAACATAATTAATTAACTTAAAGCTAATGCAAAGAAATTACTAATATTTAAACAAAAAACTAAAAAATGTAATAATAACCAATATTTTAAATTTTATTTAATAATGCAATTAATTAACAGCATTAAATCTAAAACTGCAAGTACCAACCTAAAACAATACAATGCATGAAATTTGACATTTTAAAAGTATTTTTCATGATTTATTAAATATTAAATATGCATTAAAATGTAATTAAATGCAAACAATTATTATAAATTTCTAAAATAATAAACACTCAAAAGAAAATTCCATTTGTGACTTTTGTAGGAATATTATTATTTGGGCAAAAATCACATGCTCACACTTGGCACAAACTGAGAGAAAACATAAATTGATATTGAAATTAAACAAAAATAAAGCTAACCAAATGAGATATATAGCTTTGATCTTCGATAGGTTGCCTTCGAAGCAAACAAATATTTTACTAGAAAGATGAATAGAAGAACAGAGTATTAAGAGCTTAAGAAGATGGTATGTTGCTTTATGTAACACGAATATTATCTTTTATAAATGATTAGACCTCATTTATATAGTAGGGGAGTTCTGCGCTTAATACAATTTTAATTATAGTAAGAAATTCAAGTATTAGCTGATTAATCGGTCTCTTCTTGATACATGCCGAAATTTCCGCCGTGATCCTCTCCCGATCACGAATGTTTTGGCTTCTCGTTATTTGGCTGGCGGGCTTTCCTCGCTATTGCTCAATCTTTATCTCGCTTGATCTCGATCTCGATCAGTTCCTGAGTCACGAGTTTGGCAATCTAATTTTGTGTCACAGTCCAATATGACATGGAGTCAAGCTTTGGCCTGCCACACCCCTATCTCGATTAATCATACAAATATGACAAGCCTGATTTTGATCCCATATATCCTGGGAAACCAAATGCTAATCCACTATAACAACCAAAAACAGTTGTCCCCTAATATGTGGTACTACTTTGTCCGAAACAAATACAAAAGTTGAAGCTTGTTTAATACTAGCTAGTGGTCATTATGATGATCAAGCAGGTTTAGACGTTGTAGCTGTCTCTCGTAATGATCACCAAGAAGCTTAATTTATTACTCCCCCTTTCATTTTCTAGGAGATGAGTTTAATAAATAAACAAAAAGTTTTATAATTTTATACATGTCATGACTATAAAAATGTGTTATTAAAGTAAGAAATTTAAAGTTAAGTTATTTCAAGTATATAAATTTGTCTTTCTTTTTTTTTGACACCGACTAACAAGAAAAAGTTGTCATATAAAGCATAAGCTTGCGCGCTTTTTGTCCCAAGTTATTTCTGATTGAAGCATATGCTTGATTTAAGCAAAGAAGAAGGATATCCTGTGGATACTTATCCTCAATTTCTTGTTAGCCACTGAACGCTTAGGATTAAACGTCATTTAATTCACATTGTGCGCTGAGTCTATATATGCGAGTTACATACACCAAAACAATACCATGAAAACACAGCCTAAATTTGCGGTAAAGCAAACATGGCCTCAAACAATCTTACAGTTCTCAATGCACTTGACACTGCACGAACCCAATGGTACCATGTCACAGCCGTTATCATTGCTGGAATGGGTTTTTTCACAGATGCCTACGATCTCTTCTGTATCACCACTGTCTCCAAACTCTTAGGTCGTCTCTATTACTACGATCCTGCTACTCAAGCCCCTGGGAAACTGCCTCATCCTGTCAATAATTGGGTAGTTGGAGTCGCGTTGGTTGGTACTTTAACTGGCCAGCTCGTGTTTGGTTGGCTCGGAGACAAACTTGGCCGAAAGAAAGTGTATGGACTCACTTTAATCCTCATGGTCATTTGTGCACTTTGCTCTGGTTTGTCCTTCGGGTATAGCAAAAAATTTGTTATGGGGACTCTATGTTTCTTCAGATTCTGGCTTGGATTTGGCATTGGAGGAGATTATCCTCTTTCTGCCACAATCATGTCCGAATATGCAAATAAGAGAACTCGTGGGGCGTTTATTGCTGCAGTTTTTGCTATGCAAGGCGTTGGGATCGTATTTGCCGGCCTTGTTTCAATGACTGTTTCGAAAATCTTTCTTATGATTTACGCGGGTAAGGCATTTAATGTGGATGAAGTTTTCTCCACGGAACCTGAGGCAGATTATGTTTGGCGAATCGTATTGATGCTTGGAGCTCTTCCAGCTCTTCTCACCTATTATTGGCGAATGAAGATGCCGGAAACAGGGCGTTACACTGCTATTATTGAGGGAAATGCTAAACAAGCAGCGCTTGACATGGGAAAGGTTCTTGACATTGAAATTCAAGCAGAAGGAGAAAAATTGGCCAAATTTAAAGCAGCCAATGAGTACCCTTTACTCTCCAATGAGTTCTTCATGCGCCACGGACTTCACTTAATAGGTACAATGACTACTTGGTTCTTGTTGGACATAGCTTTCTACAGCCAAAACCTAACACAGAAGGACATATTCCCAACCATGGGTCTGGTTAGCGACGCCAAGAGCATTTCTGCGTTGATGGAGATGTTTGAGACATCACGTGCAATGTTTGTGATTGCGTTGCTCGGTACCTTCCCTGGTTACTGGTTCACAGTATTCTTCATTGAGAAAATCGGCAGGTTTAAGATACAATTGATGGGGTTCTTCATGATGTCAGTTTTCATGGCAATCATTGGGATCAAATATGATTACCTAAAGACTAAAGATCACAAATGGACATTCGCAGCTCTTTATGGCTTAACTTTCTTCTTTGCCAACTTTGGACCCAATTCGACAACTTTTGTGCTCCCCGCGGAGCTCTTCCCGACAAGAGTGAGATCCACTTGCCACGCCCTGAGCGCCGCCTCTGGAAAGGCAGGGGCAATGGTTAGTGCATTTGGGGTGCAACAGTACACGCAAGATGGAAATATTCATAAAATCAAGAAAGCCATGATGTTTTTGGCCTTCACAAATATGATTGGATTTTGCTGCACCTTTTTAGTGACAGAGACAAAAGGAAGGTCACTGGAGGAAATTTCAGGGGAGGATGAGCAGAAGAGTGAGACACAGATGAAGAGTACTAGGCCTGTCTCTGGTCACCAGGACGATGGATGGGATTGAGATATATATTGGCAAGTTTATTTTTCATTTTGAGCAATACGTAGATACATATATATATACACATATAGCAAAATGTATTAATAAGTGGGCGATGGATGTCACACAATGTTGTGTTGCAGCGTCAGTCACCTCCAGAATAATGGCTTCACTAAGCAAGGAAATTAGAATAGTAGTTTTCTTTCACCAATTGGCGTGTTTATTCCTATCCTGCTCCCTCCCGAAGTGGTTATTTCCTTTGCTGTCTGAAGCGTAAAGTGGGTTAACTATGTATTCATATTTTGTGTAAATATTGTTAGATCTTGTTGCTCCTTTTCTTCACAATGAAGTTGGAAAAAAGAAAAAGCTACAACCGTCTTACTGCGTTAAACGCAGAGAAGGCCCACATTTTGAAGGTACTTTTGGATTAACTAAAATTAACTTTGTATATAGGATGTTTATTATTAATATATTACTTTTTTTAAAAAAATATACATATTTATACATGAAATTTTTATGAGTAACGATGAGTCCTCTTTGTATAGCATAAGTCTGTCTGGTTAAATGAATAAATTTACCCCGTTTTAATAATTAAGAGAAGACGAGTAAAAATACTTGGATAATAGCTAATTTGATTTGGTATAGTTTGAGAAGCGGTTCCCAAAGTCCTGTAACAAATCACACTGGCTAATCAAAATCGTGAAGAAGAAATCTACAGAGAAGGATAAGAACGAATGAGAGAGAGAAAGAGAGGGTTCTGAATTTTCTCATGCTCCTTCAAAAATGAATACGTCTAGCAAAAATTAACACCCCCTGTCGGCTTCTAATTAACACTAGTTTTAGTGTCCGCACAATGTACGGTATAAATCATATTAAATTTGATTTGGATTATTTGAATTATGTATAAATAATATTAAAATTAAATCTTTTATATGAAAATTATAATAATTATAGATATTAATTAAGAAGTAGGACATGAAATTACTTTTCAAATTTCATAGTGAATACTTGTTTTCTTTTTTAATCCTGTAATAATCTAACCCCTTGATGTTTGGCACTTGTATTTTATTTTACTATCAATATTAAAGAATACTTAATATATGATATTATGATATGTCTTGTTTGAGTATATTAAATGATATTATTTTAGAAAAATTCTTACTATTATTTTATTTTCATCTCAAATTCAAATAAGTCTTATCCTTCTACATTTTTAGACATATTTTTTCTTTTCTTTTTTGTTCTTTTCTTATAGTTATTACAATATTTATTACTTAATATTGTCATAATGTAATGTGAATATTTATTAGCTTATAAATTAACTTAATGCATTGCTTATCACCCTATTAATAATCATCAATAAATGTAAACTTTTATTTTTAAAATTTAATGTATTTATATTATCATCCTCTTACTCAGAACTCTTTCATCATTCAAATCAATCAATAATATTTTTTTACTATTATTTAATAATTTATATATATATATATATATATATATAAAATAAATTTACAATATAAGTATCATTACACTATCTCTGTTTTCCTCTTTATGTATTCTCTTCCTTAAAAAATTTTAATTAGCCTTTACACAATTATTTGACCGAAACTCAAAATAATATCATGTCTTATTTTAAAATATTACTTTGAATTAGTATAAAACTTAATACATAAGTTCCTTTATAATGTTTCAAACTTATTTGAATTTTCTTATAATTATTTTTGTATTATGTGCAATTAAATTTTCTTTCTCTTTTAGTTTCAAGATACAAATTTAGCTTTTAATTTTTATTAATAAAATTACCTTAATGGGATTTTATTTAATATGTTTAAATATTTAATTTGGTATCAATTTTTTATTTTTCTTTATCTAGTATGACTTCAATTTTGTGGTCATATCCATATTTGAAATGTTCTTATCATAATTTTAAGAACTTTCTAATCTCAAGTTTAAATAGTTTTTATTTTTACTTTTCTAAATTTTATTTATTTTTCTTATTTATGCTATAATGTCATCTAAATAGATATTATTTATATTAAATTAAATATTTATTTTATTTTTAAACTATTGTTTGAAATTTTTAGCTTATTTATATTTATTAATAATACTTTTGAGTTTGTATACTTGCGTTGTTTTATTTTTTAAAGTAGTTCTTAGTATAAATATCCTCACATGATCTCTAATTTATTTATATTATTTATTATTTAATTTTTTTTATCTATAGACTTTAGTTATGTGGCTTTATACACATGCATACTATTTTTTATTATACTTAAGTAAAATTTTATCATCTCAAATTTAAATAAGTTTTATTATTTTTCTTTTGTATGATGAAATTTTTGATTTTTTTTTATATTTGTTCCTCAATTTTTCAATTATATTATTCAATACTTAACACTATTATATTGTTATGGTTCAATTTCTTATCATATTTCTTTATAAACAAAAACTTATCTCAAATGTTTACAACAATGGTTTCATTATCATTTATTTCTACATAATATTTCTAAAAAGAAAATATATATAAAATGGAAGAAAAGGGATCATGTGGTTAGTAATTCTAAAATAGAAATTTTATTTTGAGAAAGTTATAGAACCTATTTACAATGAAAATAGAAGTCAATATTAGTTGATTCATACCTTTAAGTTAAATTTGATCAAATTTATTTTGCTCTAATTCTTATTAGATTTTTATTATATTATTCAATACTTAATATTATTATATTATCATGTGGCTCAATTTCTTATCATATTTCTTTATAAACAAAATCTTATCTCAAATGTTTACAACAATGGTTCCACTATCATTTATTTCTACATAATATTTCTAAAAAATATATACATATGAAATGGAAGAAAAGGTATCATGTGGTTAGTAATTCTAAAATAAAAATTCTTATTTTTATAAAGTATGGAATCTTTTTGCAATAAAAATAGAAGTCAATATTAGTTGATTTATACATTTAAGTTAAATTTGATCAAATTGTTTTGCTTCGATTCTTATTAGATTTTGTAAATATTTTTAATTTTTGTCCGAGTGGCTAAGATTTATTCTTCTTAAGTTAAATTTATTTAATCATATAAGAAATATTTATTTATGTATAAAATATCCATTTTTCTGATTTGTCAAAATTAATATGAATTATTTATTCTTGTTATTTAAATATATTTTACTAATTATTTAATTTTTTTACATTGTATATAACTTGTATATTTTATGTAAGATCTTATTTTATTGCTTGAATTTTTAAAATTTTTAAAGTCAATAAATCTTTAATATTTTAAGTAAAATTTTATTTTATTTTATATTTTAACTTACTCCAAATTATAGATAGTCCTATTTTATCTCAGTTTTTTTCTTTTTATTTTTTTTTATTTTTTCTACTATAATTTAAAATAACTTTTTACATCCATATTTCTAGCTAATATGAAATAAATCTATGAGTAGATCATTATATGATCTAAATGTAGTAGATATGGATATAACTATAGATATAAATATAAATATAGATAATAGATTAAATTTATCTAAGATCTATCTAAGTTATGTATAAGATTCATAAAATTACTTTCATTAATTATGTTTCCATTTATACTTTGTAATTATAAATATTATCTTAAAATTATTAAGTGACTTTATTTTAACATGTCACTTAACTCAACTATAATGCATACTACTTTCTTTTTAATATAAAAATAACCGGAAGGGCATAACTGAAATACTGAAAATATAAGGCATAGTTGGAACTTGCACTTAAAATATAAAGGGACCGAACTTTAAATGGATGAAACTTTAATTTCCTAACTGCCAGGACTCAGCCTAACGGCTACGATCCATCCTTTAAGCACAAAATACCACCCTTCTAAGCCTGACTCGTTACATTCCATCACCCGTAGGTTAGGAGTTAGGACCCTTGATTGTTTCAAGATTTGGAATTGAGACTTTATCAAGTTATTATAAGGTGGTGACAGATTAGTACATTCCCTGGACTACGACTGGATTAAATATATGAATTTTTACTTCCTATAGTAAATATTAATATCTTATTTATTTTAAATAAATATCATTTAAAAAATTACATTTTATAGATATATTTTAAGGTTTATAGCAAAATATTTAATTTTGATTACCTCCTAGACTTAAGCCACTAAAGTACGTTAATTAGTTACATTATTTTCTTTCTCTCTCTACTTTGATACACATCCCATTATCTTCTCTCATCCCATTAAAATTTCCGATCTCCTCTTCTTTTTACCGGATTTATGCAAAGCCACTTCAAAAATTGCTTTGGCTCCCACATCCGACGACTGCAACAACTTGAACTTGGTCCAATTGAACAGCCTTGCTCCAATGGGCTATTTGGGAACAAAAATAATCCTGATGCTGATTTTGAATTTGATTTATTGATGGAAGATGAGTATCAGTTCGATATCTTCTCACTGTTGGCTCCGGAACATGGGCATATTGCATAGTCTAATTCTTATGATTTTATTTTTTCGTGTAAAAATAGGGTCAATATAATATTTTAACAATTAACGTTGATATAGCTTTGACAACAGAGCCTAGAAACGTACTGACAATCAGCCACAACGTTCAATAAGATTTGCTATGATTTTGTTCTTTTTTTTAGAGTATTTCAATGTATCTCGCAGTATTTCCATATATTTTATTTTATTCACTATTTTGCTTTCATTATAAGTCAATGTATCTCGTTGTATTCCATATATTTCATTGTATTCTGTGTCCTTTTTTCTCATTGTATTTCAATGCATTCCTTGGTATTCTATCTATTTCATTGTATTCATTATCTTGTTATATTCCATAAATGTGTGTGTGTGTGTGTGTGTATATATATATATCATTTATGTATTCAGATGTATTATATAATTCTCCGAAGATTGCTATGTTTTTGGGGTATTTTGCGGTTGAGAATATTTTTTATAACTAAAAAATACAAAATTTGTTATAATTGAGTTTGTTGAGTTATATTAGGAGTCCATTATGTTAATTGATTAATTTTACGTTTTAAAAATAGTGTAATCCCCTATTTCACGCCGTGAATACAGTCGAATACAATAATTTGTACAGTTGTAATCCCATGTTTCACTCCATGAATACAGTCGAATACACTTGAATACAACAACTAATTATCTGAACTTCCTTGACACGCCTCTTTTTGCTACTATATTCATGAATACAATAGTTTAACTACATCAAATACATCTTATAACCACAGAGAGGTATCTATATTCCGTAATATAGCAAATGGTATCTATAGATGGCTAATTACTACCAAAAGATAGTTCTTTATGAAAATTTCTCATATATGAAATTTTTTTCGTGGAAAATATTTTTTAAGAAAATATTTTCTTGAAAAACAAGTAGTAATCTAATTCATTTTTCGGTGTTTGGTACGCAAATTAAGGAAAATATCTTCTCAAGAGCATTCATAAATAATTTAGATATAATAAACATGAAGCCATAAACTTTCAAACCAACAACCTTCCGGACCCACAAATTTCATAGATTTTCGAACCGCTAAACTTTCAAAATCGTAAAATTTCAAACGTAAACTTTATAATTTCTAAACCCGTAAACTTCCAAACACATAAACCTCCGAACTCATAATTTTGGAACTTGTAAAATTTTGAAACTTTAAACCGATAAATAACAAAATTAAAACTGAAAATATATTTAAATTTTTTCGGGTCGGGGAGGGGGGGGGGCGGTAAAACGAAAAAAATAAAAAATTTTAATTATAAAAAAATGTTTTTTTATGTGGGGGATTGGGTGGGTGGTGCAGAAAAATGAAAAAATAGAAATTTGAAATTACCAAAAAAAAATTAAGGTAAAAAAAATATATTTTTTTTGCAGGGGATGGGGGGTTCAGGGGTAGTAGGGTGGGTGATAACAGAAAAACTGTAATTTGAAATGAAAAAAAAAACTTTTTTGGGAGAGGATCTGGGGTGGGTTGGTAAGAGTGGGAAGGTTGAGAAGGAATTTTGTAAAATGTTTTCTCTTCTCTTGATAAGGAAAATATTTTCGTCCAATTAAAGTAAAATAAATTACTAAAAAAATATATTTAAGCCAACCAAATATAAAAAAATTAGAACGATTTCCATCATACCAAACACACCCTAAGTCTTCTGGAACACTAGCAACAAGGACCATCGGAAAAAATGGTAAATCAATGTCGTGGGTTGCTTTCCATACACGCCCCATGACCCCTTGGTCGCACCCCATGGAGACCTAGAAAGTCTCTCAATGCCTAGCGCCATGGTCGGCCCCGTGGTCTTGGCTGCGCCAAGTGACAAGCGCCCATGCGCCTCTGTCACCCCATCGTTGCATCTCGCTTGTGGCCAGCAGCTGGCCAATGATAACAGCGCCGCGCGCATTGACAATGCCGCGCGCGCAGATCCTGATGCCTTGCTGGCGCCCAGTGGAAGGCCCCTTCCAGCAGCTCCTTGCGCACAGACCCTGATGCCAAGCTCCAGCGCCCAGCCTCAGGCAAACACAACAAGTGTCGTGCGCGCCCACAGCACCGCGCGCACAGACCATGACCCGCAAGATAAAGTTGCTGCCATTAGACTTGTTTGTACATTGTAATAAACTAAGTCTTCTTTCATTGTAATTATAGGCAAGTTTTACTTCATTTTCATTCAGTTTTGCTTTTACAGCTTTCTTAGGGCTAGTCGTGTAATCTTGGTTTTTTATTTTTTAAGTATTATTAGGGGGGATCAAACAATCAAACATTTTCAAGCAAGCCTTTTCAGTACTAGTGTCTCTCCCCCTCGACACCGCATCTTTTGTAGTCAGCTTTCAGTCATAAATAAAATCATCATCAGCATTCAAAACTCAATTCTCTCTCAACTTCTACAATTGCTCGTGACATTGGTTTTCCCACATGGCACTGACAATCTAGTCTAGCGTGCAGCAGGGACCTTATTGGCGGACAACAACCGTACTGACATCGGTTGCTTAGCCTTACGTTGCCCTTCTAAAGAATCTCAGGGAGGTGCCGCGTAACAGTTGGTATCAGAGCTCTGGCTCGACATCGGACAAGGGAACACATTTTTCATCATTACCATTTCTGACCATGATGAATCATGGGGAGCGTCTAGCATCCCTAGAGGAGACGGTTGGCTGATTACGACCCATCGTGGATACGGTGCCTGATCTAAGCACCAACCTAGTGCAAAAGTTGGACGACCTGGACTGCCGAATGCGGCAGGCCGAAAATGACATCGCAAACATCAGTCGTGACTCTGAGGATGACCGACAAACAGCAGCCATTGAAACAGCCAATATTCATGGCAAATTTGAGGACCTCAAGCAGGAGCATTTCGACGATTTAGCTTATCGGGAACAGGAGGTAGACAAACTAGCTGCCATGCAGCAAGCTATAGACGACTTGACAGGTCATCTCAATGTTGTCAATGTTGCCCTACAAAGCCTGATTCCAGGAGGCAACAACCACATCAGGGGTACTGCAAACCCCAGCATCATTCCACAAAAGCTTAAGATACCGGAGCCAAATCCATACGACGGATCTCGGGATGCTAAAGAAGTGAAAAACTTCATCTTTGACATCGAACAATTCTTTGATGTTGTGAGCCATTTGGAGGAATCCAAAAAGGTAGCAACTGTTGCCATGTATCTTCAGGGCAATGCCAAACTTTGGTGGCGGGTCAAATACGAAGCCATCAAGGCCGGTGAAGATACTCTCCAGACATGGGATGAATTGAAGGTAGCCATACGCCTAGAGTTCTTCCCCGAAAATGTGGAATAAAATGCAAGGAGGAAACTACGGGAGCTCCATCACACCAAGTTAGTGAGGGAGTACGTGCGTGAATTATTCGCACTCATGCTTAACATACGCGACATGGGGGACAAAGACAAACTCTTTGCATTTATAGAAGGTTTGAAACCTCATGCCCGTATGGAACTACAGAGATAACGGGTAGATACCCTGACCAAGGTCATGCAAGCTGCAGAATGCCTTGGCGATTATCATTTGGGAACTCAGAATGACAGGACCCAACCACCTGTCCGAGGGGGATTCAACGGGAACCATCCTAGAAATGGTGGCCCAAGAAAAAGTGGGGGAGATCGGAGTGCTTCCAAAACTAAGACTCCTCCCTAAAACAGTAACGCTCTGCATCCATCAACAACGATCAGGGGAGGAAGCCTCCCTCAGAATGCCGTCATTGCGGCGGAAAGCATTGGAATAATGAATGCCCGTCCCTCAAGATCAATGTGCATCAAACTGTCGAGGATGAGTCAGATGCATCAGACACATCAGAAGATGGCTAGATAGGCACCTTCAATGCAATTGTTGGATCTATCCCACATGCCTTAGCAAGGACTAGTGCATGTCCTGCTAAGAAAATATCAAGCTCAATCACCAAGAAAGGGAAGAAAAAGATAGACGAAGGGCTTCCTTCACAAGCAAGGACCCTAATGTTTGTCAAATTGAAAGTGAAAGGGAAGTCCCTTCACGCACTAATAGACACGGGTGCTACTCACAATTACTTGTCTTCAACTCTGGTAGAGCGCCTGGGTCTAATTGTGCAAAAGAGTAAAGTCCGCGTCAATGCTATCAACTTGCCGCCCCAGACATTGGGCGGAACAACTACAGATGTCCCCGTGAAACTTGGCCCAACAAAGGAAGCATCGGCCTGCGCATCTCCATCATAGATGACTTCGGCATCATAGTGGGTTTGGAGTTCATGAGGCAGACCAACACTATACCAGTACCACATGCTAACATGCTCTTAATGATTGGAGAAAACACGGCCAAGCCCTGCACCATACCCTGCATCCCCATAAAGATGTCCACTGGAAATATCTCGGCCTTGCAGTTGGAGAAGGTAGCCAACAGACATGAACCCCTGGTTCCGGTGATCCTTCGTAACAACAATCAGCCCTCATGTCATCAGCCTCAACAGACTGGTAACGCTCATCAGCGGGCGAAGACTTGTCAGCCATACCACGAGGACACGCCAGAGCACTCATCACATATGGGACTATTGCATCCATTACATGTCCCACAGAGACCATGGGAAAGTGTTTCCCTCAAATTCATCACGGGATTGCCCCAAGTCGGTAATCTTGCATCCATCTTGGTTGTCATATATCAATTTTCAAACTATGCAACTTTCATAGCAGCCCCACGAAACATCTCAGCAGAAGATACAGCTCGACTCTTCTTCTCACACATTGTCAAACATTGGGGCCTACCCAAAGATATTGTTAGTAGGCGCGACTCACGCTTCACTAGCAACTTTTGGACCCATCTCTTTAAGTGCTTTGGGTCGACATTCAGTCACAACTCAGACATCCATTGACCATCAGACGGCCAGATAGACCGGTTCAATGACATGCTGGAGGAATATCTCCGCAACTTTGCAACGGGATCACAAAAGCAATGGGTGGAGTTCTTGAATGCTGCTCAACTGTGTTTCAATTCTCAAAGGAGCCCTCATACAAACAAAAGCCCTTCTGAAATTATTACCGGACAGCAACCGCTTCTCCCACAAACAGTGAATGCATCAGATGTGCCGAAATCTCCTCGAGCTGCCAACTTCTCGAGTGAATGGGAGCGCAACATGGGGATAATACGGAGCTATCTTGTCAAAACCCAAGAGCGGGCAAAAAGGTTCACCGAACAAAATCTTTGCTTTGCTCAACATCAAGCAGGGGACAAAGTAATGTTATGCATCCTAAAGCGATACTTGTTTGCAGAAAGGACCCTTAACCCTTGCCTACAACAAAAATACATCGGGCCCCTGCCCATAGAAAAATGCATTGGGAAGTGTACATATCAGGTGAAAACTCCATCATGGTGGAAGATCCATCCAGTCTTCCATGCCAGCCGCATGAAATCATTGCATCGCTACAACAGCAATCTCAAAGAACAGAGGGGCACAGACCTCCCATCCATGAACCATCAGACTCATCATCATCAGCATCATCCTTATCATAAGGCTCCGAGGACGGCGCAACCTCAGGTGGGGAGAATGTTATGGGCTGCTTTCCATACACGCCCCATGACCCCTTGGTCGCGCCCCATGGGACCTAGCAAGCCTCTCAATGCCTAGCGCCATGGCCAGCCCCGTGGTCTTGGCTGCGCCAAGTGACAAGCGCCCATGCGCCTCTATCGCCCCATCGCTGCATCTCGCCAGCGCCCAGCAGCTGGCCAATGACAACAGCGCCTCGCGCATTGACAATGCCGCGCTCGCAGATCCTGATGCCTTTCCGGTGCCCAGCGGCATGCTCCTTCCAGCAGCGCCTCGCGCACAGACCCCGATGCCAAGCTCCAGCGCCTAGCCTCAGGCAAACACAACAAGCGTCGCGCGCGCCCACAGCACAGCGCACGCAGACCCTGACCCACAAGATAAAGTTGCTACCATGAGACTTGTTTGTACATTGTAATAAACCAAGTCTTCTTTCATTGTAATTCTAGGCTAGTTTTACTTCATTTTCATTCAGTATGCTTTTACAACTTTCTTAGGGCTAGTTGTGTGGGGATCAAGCAATCAAATATTTTCAAGCAAGCATTTTCTGTACTGGTGTCTCTATATCATTTTCAAGAAGTTTTCTATATCATTAAGTTTAAGTTAACGTACAACAATAGATAACTCTCTAGCAAGCCTGATATAATAATTTGAAAAAATAGAGTAAACCTCCTATCTGTTATAGCATAAAAGTTAGCTATATCTGTACTAGAAGAAGTTAGCCTATTATTGGTACATCTTTTTCCAAAAGAGATCATTAGTATATAAGTTGAAGCTCGTGAATAACGCGGTCGTTAATCAAGATGATCAATAAGTAAGTTTAGCGCGTTATTGCTGTCTCAAAGTGATTGCCGAAAGAAGATTAATCTATAATGTAAAGCATAAGAATCACTGCCACCTTGTTGTTTCAATTTCTTGTGGTGGCGTTGAGTTGGACGTGTATTTATTGATTTCAGCAAAGAAGAAGGATATTCTCCAATAGTTATCAACCAATTTCTTGTTCTAGCTACAGAACCTAGGTGTAAACGTCAATTAATTAATTTGCATAACTGTATATAAATGTATGCAAGTTAGAGACACAAACCAATCTCATCAAACAAGAGAAAAAATCAACATGGCCTCTGACAATCTTGTAGTGCTCAATGCTCTTGACACAGCACGTACCCAATGGTACCATGTCACTGCGGTTATTATTGCTGGAATGGGATTTTTCACTGATGCGTACGATCTCTTCTGCATCTCCACTGTCTCTAAACTCTTAGGCCGCCTCTATTACTATGATCCTGCCACGAAAGCCCCGGGCAAATTGCCTCACATGGCTAACAATTGGGTGATTGGAGTTGCTTTAGTTGGTACTCTCTCTGGCCAACTTGTATTCGGCTGGTTAGGAGACAAAGTAGGTAGGAAAAAAGTCTATGGACTCACTTTAATTCTCATGGTCTTTTGTGCACTTTGTTCTGGCTTGTCCTTTGGGTATAGTGCAAAATCTGTAATAGGGACACTCTGTTTCTTCAGATTCTGGCTTGGATTTGGAATTGGAGGAGATTATCCTCTTTCTGCTACAATCATGTCTGAATATGCTAACAAGTCAACTCGTGGGGCGTTTATTGCTGCGGTGTTTGCTATGCAAGGAGTTGGGATCATCTTCGCGGGGCTCGTTTCAATGATTATCTCCAATATATTTTTAATCAAGTACGGAGGTAAGCCATTTGATCAGGATGAAATTTTGTCCACGGAGCCTGAGGCCGATTATGTTTGGCGGATCGTGTTGATGGTCGGGGCTCTTCCAGCACTTGTTACCTATTATTGGAGAATGAAGATGCCTGAAACAGGGCGTTACACTGCTATTATTGAGGGAAATGCTAAACAAGCAGCGATTAACATGGGGAAGGTTCTTGATATAGAAATCCAAGAAGAAGGTGACAAATTGGCCCAATTCAAGGCAGCTAATCAATATCCTTTGCTCTCCAGTGAGTTTTTCCAGCGCCACGGGCTTCACTTAATAGGTACAATGACAACTTGGTTCTTGTTGGACATAGCTTTCTATAGCCAAAACCTCACTCAAAAGGACATATTTCCAGTCATGGGACTCACTAGCAAAGCCCAAAACATTTCCGCTTTGAGGGAGATGTTTGAGACATCGCGTGCCATGTTCGTGATTGCCTTGCTTGGTACTTTCCCTGGTTACTGGTTCACAGTGTTCTTCATCGAAAAAATTGGCAGATTTAGGATACAATTGATGGGGTTCTTCATGATGACAGTTTTCATGGCGATCATTGGAGTCAAATACGATTACCTAAAGACAAAGGAGCACAAATGGACATTCGCAACTCTTTATGGCTTAACTTTCTTCTTTGCCAACTTTGGACCCAATTCGACAACATTTGTGCTCCCTGCGGAGCTCTTTCCGACAAGAGTGAGATCCACTTGCCACGCACTGAGCGCCGCATCTGGAAAGGCGGGGGCGATGATTAGTGCATTTGGGATACAACAATATACGCAAGATGGAAATGTTCATAAAATCAAGAAAGCCATGATGCTGTTGGCTGTCACAAATATGCTTGGATTCGCTTTCACTTTCTTGGTGACTGAGACAAAAGGCAGGTCATTGGAAGAAATTTCAGGGGAGGATGGCAGGCAGAATGAGACACAAATGAAGGCTAGTAAGCCTGTATCTGGCCACCAGGACGATGGATGGGAATGATCATATATGGTTTATCACTTTGAGCAGTGCACATCTATAGGAAATATGGATCAATAAACGGGCGAAGAACCGATTACTTGGTTTTGTGCTTGGTAGTATTTCAATCACTTTTATGTATAATAAGTGATAAATGTGTTAATTATATATTCAATCTTTTTGTTAAGAAATGGATGCTTTTTATTGTATCTTCTCAATTTGCATAAGAAAATCAAATGTGTCTCACTACTATAGGTTTTATTTCATGCACTTGATAATTAAGGAATTTGTATACTATTACCTATAATATCTCCAGTACCATGAATCCTTCTGTTAGATTAATCCATTAGAATGTTGGAATTCTTGGAACTTCAAAATTAACTTGAATAGGAGTAGAACACGACTACAACTATAGCATATTGGACCAGATATCTCCTCAAACCCCTTTTGGTAATGATCATATTACAAAAGTCCACACTTAAAAGATTTTTTTCTCCTCGTCCACCTTCCTTCTAACCATAAAAAGGTGAGTATTTACGTCCAATCAATAAACAAATGGCACGTGTCGCTTTATTTAGCTATAATTTTTAGTATTTAACCATAGTTAAGTGTTACGTATTTTATACTTGATCTTAAATAATATTCCTTCCGTTTCTTATTAAATGAGCTACTTTCTTTTTTAGTTTGTTCCAAAACAAATGACATATTTCTAAATTTAGAAATAATTCAACTTTAAACTCTTTCATTTTATCTGTTTATCTTTAATGAAAAGCTTTTATAGCCACACAAGTATCATTGCCCCACAAACTTTTTACCCTTTAAGCTTTTAAGACCACAAGTTTCAATTTTTTTTTTAAACTTTGTACCGAGTCAAACTATCTCATTTAATATAAATCGGAGGGAGCAATATAAAAGACAATAAAATCTTGCCATTTTCCGTTGTGTTCCTAAATTAACTGTCATTAGATCACCGAAGAATCACAACAAGGTACAGAAAACCCAGAAACCAATTGGGGAAAACTCTAGCCTTTCAGCTACCAGTAGGCATTATTACTTATGTAAAAAACAAAAAAAAACTTCCACAGATTATACAACAAAACAAAAAATGCAGTTTAATAGGAATTATCGATAAAGAAAAAAAGAAGACGCAGACTACTTTTCTTTCCAAATACTTTTGTTTCATATACTCAATAAAAACACAAAGAAAATTAAACATTTATAGTATGTATATTTGTAATTTAATTTTGCTTACTTCTTAGTAGCAAGTAAGTCCTATGGTTACTGTAAAACTTGTCTCCCACAGACCACAGTATGCCTTCGATCGAGGTATTAGCATAATACCTTACACTAACTTTCCAGTTGCATCATTGCAAAAGTAAACCCGCAACAAAAACAAAATGTTAAAACAAGAACTGCGGGAAACAAAAGGAGGACAAATTGATGGCAAGTTGGCAACCCTAAAGCTTTCTAACTTAGTTACTACGACTTTACTTCCTTTTAAATTTTTATTTTTTAGAACCAGGTCTCCTAATATATCTTAATTTTCTATGTTAACTTAGCTAAATTGGACGTGAACACCCCCTTCTAACCTTATTTCTTCTATAATTATGTAATTTTTATTTTATCCTTCATAAGATGAACTCGTTACGATTTTGCAGAAACAAATGAATAGATGAAGTGGTGTATTGTAAATAAAAGAATAATTTAGGAGCAAATTAAGTATGCAAATACAAAGAGTTCAACTATTGTATGGGGTAAAATTGGTTGATAGCATGTGGTCAAATGGTAAAATAATATGTGAAATCGAAGATAGGCAAATGACGAGTCGGGAAACAACAAATACTGGGTGTAATGTGTGTGACCGATTCCGGATGAATTCCGACGGGAACATTTTCGGTGATAGGAGTTCAAAGGTTTTCCGTCGTATAACATTCGATGAGTGAATAATTACAAGCATTACATAAGCATCTGTTATAAAGAATTTACATTCAAAGCCTGCCATTATATATTCATCCATGACACTTTTATTATCATTTAAGAGGAGCTTGATCCTAGGATCTTATTTTCATATGTAGAGTTATAAATAGCGGGGTAAACGGCCATTGTAAGGGCATGAAATATTCTTGATCACGCCCAACTATACCTTATAAAGAAGACTAAGTGATCGCTGCAAATATAATCTGGTCTAAAAGTCTAGAGTCGAATCCCACAGAGAACTAAAGCTTAGCTGTATTTGTTTAATATCACTAAGACAATTTTGAACAACTTTCTAAATTATAAAGATTGAGATTTATATTCTAACTAATTAACTAGCAAATACTACAAAACGATAAAATTATCAACTAACGAGATAAAGGGTTGGAGACTAAATTAAGGAGGTCTAGAGTTATGATTTCCTCAATTGTCGGAATCCTTCTAGTTATGTTCCCTATAACTTCGCCAATGTATTCTCTACTGATCATGAGCACTTTAGGTGTCGTAATTCTCTCTCGAGCAACTACAATAATTTACTAGACATATTCTCTTGAACTACGCTAGTTCACTTTATATAATCGCTTATTATAACTACATCAAGACTTTGTTATTTCTAAACCTGCCTTTAAACCAGATGTAATAATTTCTCACATACGTTAGGAGTGACATTGTTCAACAACCACCTAAATATGTATACTTTATCAAGTAACACATAATCAATAGGCACAGTCAATTGATGGTCATTCAATCAACAACAATAAATACGTAGTTGAATATGTAGAGAAATCCAATGGCTCAATTATATAAAAACATAACAAGAATGTATCCTACAAAAGGTCCCATCGAAACCCTAGATAACAAATTAGATATTCATAATAGTATGTAAAACTACAATACTAAAAGTAATAACCAACAACGAAAAAAATAGGAAGAGGAAGGAAAAACTTGTAGAAGAATTCCTCGCCTTGCTCTTATTGTGTCTCTGCCTCCTTAGGCCGAATCTGTGTCACAATATTGGTCTCTTCCCCTCAAAAATACTTTTTTTATGTATATATACCAAGTAGGGTCAGATCCAAATAATTATATCTTCTCATAAGCGAAAAAGGATATTTTTTCAAGTCTGGACGGCTGCAGTCGTGGTCAATCGCAGTACGGGTGCGGTATTTGGCGAGTCTACTACCTCCGTCCGCCTTAGGTCCGCGGCCGCGGTTTCGACCGCGTTTTCACCCTGTAACATTTGGAATTTAGAAATACGTAAAACATGAAAGTTGTAGCTCTTTATTTTAGTTTTTCAACCATATATTGTGGAGCCCAAATGGAGTTATGAGCAAAATGTTACGTGCATTTTACTAGATAGTGCGCAATATACCTACTCGATTCTTCGTTTTGTTGCTCTATCATTCGTTGATCCCCGAATACAATCCAAGCTTAATACTTGGGCTTTTACTTAACTTCGATGCTTCAAATCACTTTAATTCATTTCATAATATTCACATAGCTCGAAATCACTCCTACAAGGCATAAAACGCACAATTAGTGCAAGACACTAGCGATTAAAGCTCAAAGTCAGTTAAAGTATAGTAAATTAGATTGTAATAAATCAGTAAAATACATAATTATAGCCTATCATCAACACCCTACACTTAAACCATTGCTCGTCCCCGAGCAATCAAATTGTACTTTTTTTATGGACACGACCTTTTTAAATAATTCTTCTAACTCATCACACCAAGAGTATTTAAAATAGACTAAGCACAAAAGCGTAACATCTTCACATCAAGATTTGACTCACAAGTAACACGTAATATTCACAACTCACCCATTTACTCTGACATAGAGGTCACTGATATTATCTTTCCTTCATGAATCAAGTGCCCTCACACAATAAACGAGAGTAGTTCCGCACAATAAAATTTAAGAACACTTAGGAACTCAAGATAGAATGAATTCAGTTACTCTCAGGACTAATATTCATATGCCACAAAAGATGCACCATAAGCTTGCCCATAGTGTAGAACTCCACTAATCGAGCTCATTCATACTAGGATCAATTAGGATTTTATTTTACTGTAACGTAGGCTACTGTACGGGTAAAGTACATTTAGATATAAGAGAGACTACACCTCCCTAAGCACTTTAATACATATACTTTAACATTTAAACCTCATACTTATGTCAAACTAATATTCCACCTTCACATCAATGTATATTACCCCATTCTTCTTTAAGCGCACTTATATCAAGAGCCACCATTTGTCAAAGAATTTTTTTCACAACAATCTAACTATTCTTTTTCAATTCAAGTGGCTATTACTTTTTTTCAAAACAGTGCACCTTTCTCCTTATTTAATTAGTTCCACTCAAAAGTCAAACCAACCACCCCACACTTTAAACTTTACAAAGTTCATAAACAATTCAAGTGCTCATGAGAGGTTACAATGGTTCAAATAGATGGTTAAATCAAACAAATGGGTAAGGCTTGTAATGTGATTGTCAAAGAAACATGATTACATGCTCAAAGGAGTTAACGGCAATACATAATAATTACGGGCGGTAAAATATACATATCTGAATCAACAAAGAAATGTCTATATCACTTTCAAGACTGAATAAAATTACCATTTCGCTTTGCAAACACACTGAGCAAGTTCTAGACAACAAATGCAATGCATAAAATATCACCCAACCTCACATACACATGGCACATAACTCACTCAGGATTGGATTCATCAAGACACCCTAGTCAAAGCAGTTAAGCAAATTTAAAATCATAAACTTTAAGGTACTCATACAAGAGTCAAAAACTGAGCCTAAGCGTCACAACCAAAGTACTCACTGTTTTTAAGGCATAACAAAGTCAAGAGATATTGCTTCAATTCAAAACATAACACAATGTCTCCCATTCCTAAAAATAACTAACTACACCCAGTTCAAATAAAACTCTTGGAAAAGAATCGTGGCACAAAAAAATCAAGGGGGAATTGCTATACTACCTAATGAAAGGAAATTTTTTTATTTTATTTTTTCTTTAGACTTAAATCCCTCAAGAAAATTGTCTAATAGATCCATCGTCAGGAAAAGTCCAATATTTTCTACTTTAAAAAAAATTATTCAATTAAACTAACACAACTAATATAGCATAGAAAGTAATCTCGATAATCTCCTCATCCCACATTTAAAATTGTGCATTATCTCCAATGCACTATAACTAATAAAAGGGTAAAGGAGACTCCCTGGTAGGCTAAAGGCCGAGGCACTAACAACTCATAAGGTACTCAGACTTCTCTCAAGCTTCGTATGGTAAGGTATTGGAAGGAAGCAAAAAAAAGAAAAAGCTGATACTACAAAAATAATACTGTTAAAAAATTAAATAAAAGAAAGCAATAAAGCTGGGTTGCCCCCAACAAGCGCTTGATTTAACATCGCGGCACGACGCGAATCACTTTTTATCTCCACCTCGAGCTTATGAATTGAACTCCCAATTTGGCATCAAGTCTTAGGCTATGCTCCAGGGGTGGATGAACAAATCTAATTGGCTCGAGCAACCATTATACTATTCTACACTTCTTGACTTTTAGATGAGGTATATAGTCCTGGCTTTCTATCAAGAAAAATTTCAGAATGTAGGCACCTTGTACCTCATTCCATGATTTCTCAATCGGCTCGGATGAATCTATTTTCATATCATCATCCAAGCAAAATGTAGAAAAATATTTGGAGTGAGGACCAATACGCTCACACATATAAATTTTAGGACTTTCAGCATCCTCAACATCAATGACACTTAATTCAACAAAATTTGTATCCTTAATTTCCTTGGCGGACTCTAGTCTCACTTCTTCAACATTAACATCCTCAACTTGTAGTTGGCTAGATTGTTGATGTTCTACTTTGACCTCCCAAATTAACACCTCAAATTCATAATCTTCTGGCTACTATCATCAATATTGGCTTGTTGAGCATTAAAAGCTTTAACCACTTGACTCAATTGAGCCTCTAACTTGCGAATAGTTGCCTTTTGCCTTTTTATATGTAATTATTTTTCATTATTTTATTTCAGAAAACACTTTAACATATCCTTGATCTCTTTCGGGCCTGCATGTGTTGACATCCAATTTTGTCCCTATTTTCTCCCAAACTATTTCTTTAAGCTTATAATATCACTAATAATGCAAAAATAATTATCTTATCATTTTTAGCATAAGCTAGACCTAATTATTATTATTATTATTATTATTATTATTATTATTATTATTATTATTATTATTATTATTATTAATAATAGTGATTCTATTGCTATCATTTTTATCATTCATTACCTTAATAGTATTTATTATTATTCACGAAGAGTATTTTTATTTTTTACTTTTTTATCTCACTAAGCATGAATAATTTTTTACAATAACTTTTAAGTATTTTGTAATTATATTTAATAAATCTTGCAGTATCTTACGATTAGTATTTTATTTAAACATTAGTAATTATAATTAGGTATAATAAATATGGTAAGTACTTGCGTATTTTTTTAATATTAATATTATTGTTGATTATTAGAAGCCTAAAGAATGTGGAAAGAAGAAAGGAAACTAGGTATAGTTAGTAGTCCAATATTTTTTTATTAAAAATAGGTCAAATCGGAGGTCCATACCCACCAACCCACATGCTTTATCCGCTCTTCCACATCGTCTCCACGTAGATACCATGTCACCGCCATATAGGCTCCTAACAGTCAAAACCACACGCCCCTACTCATCAAGGCACACTGTCACGCCCCGCCATTTTCTAAGAGGTTATGCCATATGGGCAATGACTGGGCGACACACAGGCGATGATTTGGCGCACGTATGGCAGCATTTCTCTAGCTAAGTCTAGATCCTTCCAATGGAAGACTCTAGACCCTTCTAGTCCCATCTTGTATATTCTACTAGGTGTAGAGATTTGTAGAACTCTCTAGAGCTTTGATCTTAGCCATTGATTAGAATAGATCTTAGCCGTTGATTTGGGACTCTAGCAACTATAAATAGGCTAGAGGCATTTGGCATTGGCATCCAAGAAACATTCAAGCAATCCAATACTTGTACAAAGCTTTCTCTTGTTTAATACAAAGCATTCTTGCAAGCTTCTCTTCTTAGCTTCTCTTAGCTTTGTTGTGGCAATATTTCGAGGAAAGGCTGAGCAATCGCAGGGGCGGATTGTGACTAAGGCCGCACGGAAGATAGCTAGGGAGTTATCCGGTCCATGACAGTTGGTATCAGAGCAACGCTACGAAAGGGTTCTTGGGTTAGCTGGGCACATTCACGACATGTCTAGCGGCGGTGAGGAGCAAGTTCGCAAGGGTCGCGAGGAGGAGCGCACCGTCCCACCACCACACAAGGGAGGTAATCTCGTGACTATCTTGCTAGTTTTTAAGCTCCGTTAGCTAAACTTGAGATAGCTATGGTGGATACAAAAGAGAGGTTGGATCGCACGGAGCAAACCGTAGAAGAATACGTCGAGAAGGTCGATACCTCGTTGGACACTTTCCAAGAGAGGATTTATGCTGCAGGGGCAGAGTTAGCCAACGAGAACAGCTTGTTTCAAGCCAAGGTGTATCAAGCCTTGTCAGATTTGAGGCATGACGTTGATGAAGCCAAGTCAAGCCTAGAGGCGTCCAAGGCTGCCGTAGAAAAAACCAAGGCCGACTGGGCAATGTGCAGAAGTGCTTTCATGGCGAAAGAAGCTGCCTCGACATCAACCGTGCAAGTCCGAGACACTGCCCGTGCCATGGACTTGCCAAAGCCAAAGGAATACAACGGAGCTCGAGACGCTGTAACCATAGACAACTACCTTTGGCACATGGAGTGCTACTTCGAGGCGCTCAACTTAACAGGTTTGGCCCAGGTACATACTGCCACTCTACATTTCACCGACATGGCTACACTTTGGTGGCGAAGAAAACGAGCCGACATGGACAAAGGGCTGGTCGTCATTAACAGTTGGGATGCCCTAAAGAAAGAACTCAAGGCGGAGTTCTACCCGGTGCACGTAAGCCGCGAAGCAAGGGCGAAAATGAGGGACTTCAAGCAGGGCCATTCGATCAAGGAGTACGTCAAGGCATTCTCCAACATGATGCTACAAATTGACTACATGAGCGACGAGGATCTCTTGTTCAACTTCTTATCCGGCCTTAAACCATGGGCGGTTCAAGAATTAAGACGGTCCAAGGCCGATGACATCTCGACGGCACTCAAGGTTGCTGCCACATTGGAGGAATACTCTAGTGCTGACAAAGGGCATGTCAAGCACCAAGGCGAATCTTCCAAGTCCAAGACCCAAAAGACTTGGCCGGTTACGGGTGGGGGAGCCAAGTACGGAACCCCCAAGCCGACGACCCATGGCGACAAAGGGAAACAGGTCAGAGACCACAAAATGGAGGCCAAACCAAGGGAAGGTTGCTTCCTATGTCAAGGACCACACTGGGCGAGGGACTGCCCACAGCGAAAAGCCATGAGCGCCATGTTGGAGCAACAGGAGCATGGCAACGAAGCTTCCATGGGATGTCTGAAGCTGCATAGCGCACTGAACGTTAAGCCCACTCCTCACCAGGCGGGTGATAGGAGTCTCATGTACGTGCAGGGGCACGTCAACAACAAGGCCGTCCACAGAATGATTGATACGGGCGCCACTCACAATTTCATGACTCCAGCCGAGGCGGAACGGTTGGGTCTCAAGGTGACTTATTCCAAGGGTTGGCTCAAGACCGTGAATGCCGAGGCCAGACGTGGATGGCGTAGCAAGAGGGACCGAGTTGAATCTTGGCAACTGGTCAGGCACGGTGGACTTCTCGGTGGCACCGATAGATGATTTCACTATTGTTCTAGGGATGGAGTTCCTTTGACAATACAACGCTGTCCCATTCCCTAGATTCAACATGTTGATGATCTTGGAAGGGGAACCATGCATGATCCCAGCTGTTGCCCCTCCCAAGACTTCCAAATCTCCTCAACTTAGTGCCATGCAACTGGCCAAGGGAATCAAACGTGGGGAGGAGACATGGTTAGCCGTCCTTTAGCAAGAGGAAGAAGGGGGAGTTGATGGCCATATCCCCGCTTGCATCCAGAACGTGCTGGAAGAATTCAAGGACGTAATGCCACCCGAGTTGCCTCGTAAGCTACCACCCAGGCGTGGAGTGGATCACAAAATCGAGTTGGAACCAGGGGCAAAGCCACCAGCCAAAGCACCCTACCGGATGGCGACACCAGAATTAGAGGAGCTGAGAAGACAGTTGGCGGAATTGTTGGATATGGGCTTCATCCAACCTTCCAAGGCACCGTATGGTTCACCGGTGCTATTCCAATGCAAGGCGGACGGATCGCAGCGTCTTTGCATAGATTATCGGGCTCTCAACAAGGTAACCATCAAAAACAAGTATCCAATTCCTCTCATTGCCGACCTTTTTGATCAATTGGGTAAGGCCAAGTTTTACACCAAGCTTGACCTAAGATCGGGATACTATCAAGTGCGCATAGGCGAAGGGGACGAGGGCAAGACAACTTGTGTCACTCGTTATGGGGCATTTGAGTTCTTGGTGATGCCCTTTGGCCTGACAAATGCGCCAGCCACATTTTGCACTCTCATGAATGAGATTCTTCACCCCTACTTGGACCGGTTCGTGGTGGTCTACTTGGATGACATAGTCATATATAGAAACACCATAAAGGAGCATGTAGAACACGTACGAGCCGTTCTCAAGACCTTGCGGGACAATGAGCTTTATGTCAAGAAGGAGAAGTGCTCATTTGCCAAGGAAGAGGTACACTTCCTAGGCCATGTGATCAGAGGTGGCAAACTCATGATGGATACCAAGAAGATTCGGGCGATCGAGGAATGGGAGCCACCAACCAAGGTACCGGAGCTTAGATCTTTCCTTGGTCTTGTGAATTACTATCGGCGCTTCATATGGGCTATTCAGCTAAGGCGGCACCACTCACTGACCTACTCAAGAAGAAGAAGGCTTGGGAGTGAGACGACAAGTGCCAACGTGCTTTCTGTAGAAAATCATTCTATCCATGATATGTGCGCTTTGGTTGTATTAGCATGATTTTCAGGTATAGGTTTTGATGAATGACAAACAATGAAGTCAAGTGTCAAACAACGTTATTATATGACAAACAATCAAGATTGAATGCCGAGAAGCATATTGATGAATGGATTGCATAGACAAGCCAAAGACGAGCTCAAAAGTTCAAGACCGAAGACCCAAGGCGTAGGTCGTTAGGTAGAACCAATGTAAGAGCAACGTTTAAGTTATCTCGTCTTTTGGCTCAACATAGGTCATCATAAATATGCATAAAATCATTTTATCAAATCATATTTATCATAAACATATTTCAAATACTTCAAACAAAATGATTTTAACGTTTTCATTTTTAACCAAAATGGTTTTTGAAGTAAGTTTTCAATTCTGGACAGCATAGCCAGATAATCGATTATCCATATGCTGATAATCGATTATGCTGAATTTCCAGATTAAACTGGAAATTCCAGAAGGCAGAATAATCGATTATCTAAAAGAGCATAATCGATTATTCTCTGACCGTTGCCAATGTTTTTGAACGACAGGTAGATAATCGATTATCAAAATCCATTAATCGATTATCTAGCATAAAATCAGCTTATGATTTTTGAACGTTAAAGCCAATAATCGATTATCAAAATCCAATAATCGATTATCTTGCATAAAATCAGCATAATTGATTGTCAATTAAGCAACGGACATACAACTTATAACACCTATAAATAGAGGTCTTTTGAGCTGATTTGATAAAAACACAACACCTCTCATTATTCATATACATATTGATATTATTTGTGCATCATTTTAGAGCTTTTGTTGAGCCAATTGAGAGACAACTTTGAGTTGTTCATAGAGCTAATATTGTATCTCTTTATCTACTCTTTTTAGAGAGTTCTTGTTGTAAAAGAGAAAGGTGTTTGAGAAGACCATATCTTCTCATTGATTGTCGGGTTTGCCAAGTACCCTCAATCTTAGTGTGTGAAGTCTTGTGGTGCGGTATCCACGAGCATGGTGAAGTCTTGAGGTGAGTTATCCTCGAGCATGTTGAAGTCTTGTAGAGTGTACATCTATGAGCAAGTGTAACGGTTTGTTAGGCACCCGTAAGCTTAACGGAGTTAGTGGAAACTCGAGAGAGTCTCTTGGGGACTGGACTAACCACAGGTTGTGGTGAACCAGTATAAATTCGGTGTGTCATTTCCTTAATCTTTTAATTACTGCATTTACTTTACTCCTGCAATTTTAGTTCCGCAATATTTATCAATATTCTCGTGCCGCACTATTCATCCCCCCTCTAGTGACGGGCATAAATCCTAACAAATGGTATCAGAGCCTAACTCTCTGAAAACCTTAACCGGTTGAGAGAACGATATATATTTTTGTTGAGAATATTGAACGCAGGAATGATGAGCGAAGGACACTCCACCAATAGGCCTCCACTATTTGATGGAACAAATTACACATATTGGAAAGAACGGATGAGAATCTTCATCCAATCAAATAACTTTCGCTTGTGGCAAATCATCAAGAACGGTGATCAAATGCCAACAAAGAAACTTGGGGAAACCACGGTTCCAAAGGAAGAAGATGAATATGATGCCGAGGACGTCAAGAAAGTTGAATATAATGCAAAGGCCGTCAACTTATTATATTGTGCGGTGAATCCGGATGACTATAGGAAGATTTCTTGTTGCACAACCGCCAAGGAGATGTGGGATAAACTCGAGATCACTTATGAAGGTACGCCTCAAGTCCGAGAATCTAAAGTTGATTTTCTAACACATGAATATGAACTCTTTGGAATGAGGGAGAATGAAAGCATCGATATTATGTTCGAACGGTTCTCAATGATCATCAACGATCTCCATGCTCTCGGAAAAGTATACTCGAACAAAGATCTAGTTCGAAAAATCCTACGGAGTCTCACTCCCGAATGACGCTCCAAAGCCAATGCCATCCAAGAGTCGATAGGAATCACGGACGTCACAATTGATGGACTAAGAGGTAACCTCAAAACTTATGAAAGCACAATTCTTAATCCTTATCTTAGAAGTAAAGGTCCAGGTATTGCCTTCAAAGCCTCATCGTCTAAAAGAGTTGAGGAAAGTGATTCGGAAAGCTATGATGATACTTCTTCAAATGATTTAATTGAAAAAATTTATAAGTTTATGAAGAAGGAAATTAAGAAGGAAGAACCAAGTCCTTCATGCCAAAATTGTGGAAAACTTGGCCACACCAAATCACATTGTCCGAAATCCAAGGACAAGAAGAAGAACAAACACCAAAGGCATGTGACATGGGATTCGGACAGGTCGGGCGATGAAACTGTCGCACTATGCCTCATGGCCAACGAAGAAGAAGAGGTAAGTAATTCTAACTCTTATTCTTATGAAGAATTACAAGAAGCTTTTCAAGAATTATATGATGAATTGAAAAAGTCTTCAAAAATCTCCAAAGAGGCCAAGGCTAAAATTAAAGTTTTAGATGAGAAAAATAATTTTTTGGAAAATGACAATATTGATCTTAGAAATAAAATTAAGGAGATGAATAAAGCCTCTTCAATTGATCAAAGTTCCAATTGTTCTTCTTGTAGTTCTTTGAAAATAGAGAACATAGAACTTAGGAACACACTAGAAAAACGTAGTGTTGATGATCCTAAAACAATTGAAGAAATTAAGAAGAATATTAGAAAGGATGATAGAAATGAAGTTAGACCACCTAGAAATAATTCTAGGAACTTCACTAATGAGTCTAAAATTAATCATTTTAAATCACCTAGAAATAACTCTAGGAACTTTGGTAATGAGTCTAAAATGAATCATTTTAGACCACCTAGAAATAACTCTAGGAACTTTGGTAATGAGTCTAAAATGAATCATTTTAGATCACCTAGAACGTTTTTGGCTCAACCAAGACATATGCACAACCCGAATGTTATATGTCATTATTGCAACCGAGTAGGACACATAGCACCCGTATGTTTTGCAAAATATAGGGATTTATCTTTTAGCCATGATTATTATTTGCCTAACCCCCAAGGACCCAAAAGTGGTTGGGTACCTAAAACCTATTTTTAGGTACGTTTGCAGGTGTGCTTGAAGACTATAATATTGTAGTAGATGCACCAAGCACGAAACCTTATTGCATCGAGGGGGAATGTCGGTTAGTTGTCATATTTTTGATAAAAACGTAACAGTTGATATGTGTTAACAATTAATATATCTTTGTTAACAATTGATACTAATTATTTTTGTTGGTTTATGTTTTGATAACTTTTATCTTGAATAACAATTGGTATCAATTATTTTTGTTAAAAATAATAATTGATTCATATTTTGATGAATATTATTTTTGGTTTGAATAACAGTTGATATATTCTTGAAAAATAAATGATTTGTATTTTTAATACAATTATTGGTTTGTTAAAAATTAACTGTTGATATGTTCTTAAGCAATATGATTTGCAAAAAATAACCGTTATTATGGTTGTTATGTTTTTACTAACATTTGGTATTATTTCATGTTGGTATGATTGTTTAAATATCGTCAATGTATATTCCTCATTGTATTTCCTATTTTATTCTTGACACTAACAATTGATATACCCAAAAGGGGGAAGTGTCGAAAGGGGAAAGTAGCCTTTGCATACTCTCTTTTTGCTAATGCCAAAAGGGGGAAGAGTTTAGGCGATATGCATCAAATAAGGGGGAATGTATCTACGTTATAGTATGCCTTATTTGAGGGGGAATTATCATTAAGGGGAATTGCTTGCATGAATTGTATGTTGAGATATAGCATGAATTTAGGGGGAATCCGATATGCATATCTCCTGTTGTTTGTCATTATCAAAAAGGGGGAAATTGTAGAAAATCATTCTATCCATGATATGTGCGCTTTGGTTGTATTAGCATGATTTTCAGGTATAGATTTTGATGAATGGCAAACAATGAAGTCAAGTGTCAAACAACGTTATTATATGACAAACAATCAAGATTGAATGCCGAGAAGCATACTGATGAATGGATTGCATAGACAAGCCAAAGACGAGCTCAAAAGTTCAAGACCGAAGACCCAAGGTGTAGGTCGTTAGGTAGAACCAATGTAAGAGCAACGTTTAAGTTATCTCGTCTTTTGGCTCAACATAGGTCATCATAAATATGCATAAAATCATTTTATCAAATCATATTTATCATAAACATATTTCAAATACTTCAAACAAAATGATTTTAATGTTTTCATTTTTAACCAAAAGGTTTTTGACGTAAGTTTTCAATTCTGGACAGCATAGCCAGATAATCGATTATCTATATGCTGATAATCGATTATGCTGAATTTTCAGATTAAACTGGAAATTCCGCAAGGCAGAATAATCGATTATCTGAAAGAGCATAATCGATTATTCTCTGACCGATGCCAATGTTTTTGAACGACAGGCAGATAATCGATTATCAAAATCCAATAATCGATTATCTAGCATAAAATCAGCTTCTGATTTTTGAACGTTAAAGCCAATAATCGATTATCAAAATCCAATAATCGATTATCTTGCATAAAATCAGCATAATTGATTGTCAATTAAGCAACGGACATACAACTTATAACACCTATAAATAGAGGTCTTTTGAGCTGATTTGATAAAAACAAAACATCTCTCATTATTCATATACATATTGATATTATTTGTGCATCATTTTAGAGCTTTTGTTGAGCCAATTGAGAGACAACTTTGAGCTGTTCATAGAGCTAATATTGTATCTCTTTATCTACTCTTTTTAGAGAGTTCTTGTTGTAAAAGAGAAAGGTGTTTGAGAAGACCTTATCTTCTCATTTATTGTCGGGTTTGCTAAGTACCCTTAATCTTAGTGTGTGAAGTCTTGTGGTGCGGTATCCACGAGCAAGGTGAAGTCTTGAGGTGAGGTATCCTCGAGCATGTTGAAGTCTTGTAGAGTGTACATCTACGAGCAAGTGTAACGGTTTGTTAGGCACCCGTAAGCTTAATGGAGTTAGTGGAAACTCGAGAGAGTCTCTCGAGGACTGGACTAACCACAGGTTGTGGTGAACCAATATAAATTCGGTGTGTCCTTTCCTTAATATTTTAATTACTGCATTTACTTTACTCCTGCAATTTTAATTCCGCAATATTTATCAATATTCTCGTACCGCACTATTCACCCCCCCTCTAGTGACGGGCATAAATCCTAACACTTTCGACATACTGAAGAAGGCCGTAACAGAGGAACCAGTGTTGGCACTACCGGATTGCACCAAGGCATATGAGGTGCATACTGATGCCTCTGACTTTGCCATAGGGGGCTTGCTTATGCAAGAGGGGCATCCAATTGCGTATGAAAGTCGCAAGCTTAATGACACTGAGAGGCGTTATACAGTGCAAGAGAAAGAGATGACGGCAGTGGTGCATTGCTTGCGAGTTTGGCAACATTACTTGCTCGGGGCCAAGTTCGTGGTACGCACGGACAATGTGGCGACAAGTTATTTTCAAACACAGAAGAAACTCACTCCCAAGCAAGCAAGATGGCAAGATTTCTTGGCTGAGTTCGACTACGTGTTGGAACACAAACCGGGCAAGGCCAACTTTGTGGCGGATGCGCTTAGCCGAAAAACAGAACTGGCGGCAATGTCAAGAGTCCAGGTGGAGCTCTTGGACCTTATATAGGAAGGCATGGCGCATGATCCTTTAGCCAAGCAGCTGGTGCAGATGGCTAAAGAGGGTAAAACCAAGCAATTCTGGGTAGAAGGCGACCTATTGCGCACCAAGGGGAAGAGGATTTATGTACCCAAATGGGAGAGGTTGCGCAAAAGCATCATTAAGGAGTGCCATGACACCCGCTGGGCGGGTCATCCAGGTCAAAAATGCACTCAAGCATTAGTAGAGGCTAACTACTATTGGCCTCGCATGCGGGATGACATAGAGTTATACGTCAAGACTTGTCTTGTATGCCAGCAGGACAAGGTGGGGCAACGGGCACCCGCAGGACTTCTGGAGCCTTTACCCATTCCGCAACGTCCATGGGAAAGCGTCAGCATGGACTTTATCTCTGCTTTGCCCACATCCGACGGCAAAGGAAGCATCATGGTTGTGGTGGATCGGTTTTCAAAATATGCATCCTTCATGGCGGCTACGAAGGATTGCACAGCACAGGAGGCAGCTCAACTATTTTTCCAAGGCGTGGTGAAGTATTGGGGCTTGCCTCAAGTTATCATTAGTGATCGAGACCCCCGCTTCACGGGCAAGTTTTGGACGGAGTTATTCCGCTTGATGGGGTCTGATTTGCACTTTTCAACCAGCTTCCATCCATAAACAGACGGACAGACGGAGCGGGCAAATGCACTCTTGGAGCTATACTTAAGGCACTATGTAAGTGCCAACCAGCGAGATTGGGCCAAGCTGCTTGACGTTGCCCAATTCTCCTATAATTTGCAACGGAGTGAGGCTACTGGCAAGAGCCCATTCGAGCTTACAACTGGACAACAACCCTTGACACCGCATGGGCTTGTTAACAAGTATACTGGGAAGAGTCCAGCGGCATTCAAGACGGCGAAAACTTAGCACGAGCAAATGGACTTAGCTCGTGCCTATCTTGACAAGGCCTCCAAGAAAATGAAGAAATGGGCCGACAAGAAGAGGAGGCACTTGGAGTTCAATGTGGGGGACTTGGTCATGCTAAAACTCAACGCCGAACAACAAAAGAGGCTGCGCAGGTTGCATAAGGGACTAATTCGGCGCTACGAGGGACCACTCCTCGTCCTTGCCAAGGTGGGCAAGGCTTCTTATCGGGTAGAGCTGCCACCCAAGCTTAAGCTACATCCGGTCTTTCATGTGAGTTGTCTGAAGCCGTACCATGCAGACATGGAAGACCCTTCACGAAACAAGTCACATCGGGCACCTCCAGCCATTACCACATCGTTTGACAAGGAAATTGAAAGCATCATGGCTGACCGAGTGATTCGGCGACAGTTCAGGGAACCATTGCATGAATATCTTATCAAATGGAAGGGACTACCGGAAAGCGAGGCAAGCTGGGAGCCAAAGGAGGCGCTTTGGCAATTTGAAGATCAGATCCGGGCCTTCCACGAAGAGTCGACGAGGGCGTCGACGCAATAGGTGGGGGAGGTTGTCATGCCCCGCCATTTTCTAAGAGGTTACGCCATGCGGGCAATGACTGGGCGACACGCAGGCGATGATTTGGCGCACGTATGGCAACATTTCTCTAGATAAGTCTAGATCCTTCCAATGGAAGAATCTAGACCCTTCTAGTCCCATCTTGTATATTCTACTAGGTGTAGCGATTTGTAGAGATTTGTAGAACTCTCTAGAGCTTTGATCTTAGCCATTGATTAGAATATATCTTAGCCGTTGATTTGGGACTCTAGCAACTATAAATAGGCTAGAGGCATTTGGCATTGGCATCCAAGAAACATTCAAGCAATCCAATACTTGTACAAAGCTTTCTCTTGTTTAATACAAAGCATTCTTGCAAGCTTCTCTTCTTAGTTTCTCTTAGCTTTGTTGTGGCAATATTTCGAGGAAAGGCTGAGCAATCGCAGGGGCGGATTGTGACTAAGGCCGCACGGAAGATAGTTAGGAGTTATCCGGTCCGTGACAACACGCCTTTCTCATCTCTTCACATACTACCACACCCTTACCCCGTGTCACCATCGGAACAAGTCCATTTTCTTGAATTAATGGTTGAGATCGGGTCTTCAAGTTTCTAGAGTGCTCCAAAATAACAGCATCTATTTATTTTCCTTTTATTATTTTTATTTAATATCAGCCGTAGACTCAGCTAATCTAACTTTTCCTGTTCCCTCTCTTCTAACCCAACGTTTGCTTTCCCTCTTTGTCGTCTCTTTCTTCCTCTGCTATGGCAGATTTTCTTTTGGCCTTTTTCTCCATTTTTGACAAAGTTTAGACCTTCAAAGTTTGAGATCAGAAGTTTGCAGGCCTATTTCGAGGAAAGGAGCATCAGTTCTTCCCAATGTATGAATTTCAAAGTTCAAATTTTGAAGCTCTTTAACCCTAGAAGCCCTCTATAAATACTAGCATCCTCAACAATTTTGGGGGATCTTTTCTTGGGGAGCCGCTCTGAAAAACCTTAGAGTTTAGCCGCCCCTTTACCCCTATTCAGCCACCATCTTTTCCTTCTTTGAAACTTACTATTATTTTCTCCAAATTTTTTGCTTTTCCTTCACCGATCACTTCCTCTGTTTGACTCTTCTTTTAGCAGTGAGAGAGGTTTATTCGATTTTTCAGTGACTAACAACTACCGAGGGTAACAAGTTCGAGGTCGGACTTCAATTATATATAAGGCCCAACCCCAGTTCACTGCGTTGCACAAGGTTAGTGCTTTTCTCTGCATTTCGTTTCTAGAATCTATGGCGTTTTCAACATTGGGACTTTAGTTCTCTGTTATTCGTTAGACATTGGCATGACTTTTTTGGTTGATTTTTTTATATCCTTCTGTTTTAAACTTGTTGTTTTATGCATACTATTTTTTGTTAGAAATTATATGCAAGCCTTTTCCTTTATTCACCAGAATCATAAACTGTGTCTTGAGAGATTATTTTCCTGGACATGCACTACCAAAACATGAAGGATAAATGTTTGTTAATATGCTTATGTGAATCAATGACTGGTTGTTGACGTCACCAAACCTTATTGTTAGGCTAAAATATTTTATTTTAATAAACGTAGTAATCTTGTTTAGAGGCCTTTGGCAAGTATTCTATTCTCGGACACATTGAGGTTTAAGATCAAATGCTATAACAAAAATCATGTCTGTAACAGTTTTGTATTTAAAAGCTCATTAGCATGTTCCAAAGCCTTTTCGAATGTTTAAGAATAATCCTATATGTTAACCTAATAGCTTTTCTTTTAATTATTTATAACTAGATTCTCTATTGCATTTGATATCTTGCTTGAAAGTATTTTTCTCTGTCGAAACTTGTTATTATATCATAATAGGGTCATATCATTAAAAGGAGTATATTGTCATTATAGAAATCCCGAATCTAGGATCAGGAACCGATAAAGTTAAAATCTTCTTTTCTATCATGTCTCATAGTTTTTCCTTTTATATTATAGAACTCTTAGAAAGTATATTTTATTTCTCTTAAAAAGTATCTTTCAGAGTCCTTTGTTACGGGTTCAGTAACATGTCCTAGGATTCATTTTCTTAGTTAAGAGGTCTTTATTTATGTTAAAAGAACATATTTTGGAGAAGTGTTAATGTACCTTTTTCTTGTAGCTTTCCAGTAGTAGAAAAATGGGACTTTAGATTTTTCATGAAACTTAGAGACCACGCCAATAACAACAACAATTACCCAGTATACTCTCACCAGGTGGGGTCTGGGGAGGGTAATATGTAGACAAGTCTTACCCCTACCTGAAAGATCACGCCAATAATTTTAACTAATTTCTACTCAACTTAAAATAGAATTCCTTTTAATGTTTTGCTTTAATTAGTTATTACCGATGATGTTTAAAATGATTAGTAACTTTTTTTGATTCGTTTAGACAATCTGCATTTTCTAGAACCAGCCACAAAGTTTTTCACGTTAGAATGGAATACATGTTTATATAATTAAATTGGGTGTCAGTGATATTATCTAGATTCTTTGTTTTAAATATGTGCCTTTGGTCCAATTGAGTGGGAAAAGATCATCTTTTATTAAGTTCTTCTTTAAGAATTATGTAAAGGAGTTATTCCTTGCTAAAGATGAATCTGTGATGTATATACTTGGAATTTTTAAAACCTTAACGGTTGGGAAAATGGTCTAAAAAGCATTCATGTATAACATATTCTTTGGCTCAAACCTTCGGAAATGAGCTAAAATTATCTTTCTTAATATAATGTGTGAATTTTTGCCAAGTATGAGTTGTTTGCTAATCTTTATCCTCGGTTTCTTTTTGCATGATATACCGGAGCTGAAGAGTTTTACTTTGAAACTCAACATAGCTGTCTCCCTCGAGACTCAACACTACCCGAGCATGGAGTCATAGCATCTCATATCGTCTTCCATAGAGTCCCGGATAGCAAGAAAGGATAGCAAGAAAATAAGCAAAACGTTTGGGGGGACGCTTATGGCGTCTTTCATTTTCTTTCTTTTATCATTCATTTATTTATTTACGATCATCGATTTATTTGAAATTTGTCTTATATTATATTTGGTAGCTAAATTTTATTTTGTTTAATAGCATTTACTCAAGTTAATAATAAGTCGCCGATTTTATTTACTTGAGTCTTAAGGGCTTTTAAAATCAACAATTTGAGATAATGGATTTATTTACTTATTTCTAAAATATTTTCTTACATTAATTTTGGAAATACTTAGCGTCTTTGTCATAATTTATCCATAAAAAGCTTGCTTCTTTCTTACAATGTTCAAGTTTAATTGAGGTTGTCGAAAAAATGGCCTTTGTAGTGTTGCTTTGGCATATCAAACTCAAATTTTACTCATGTAGTAATATTTTGTATATTAAAAAAAAATAGTCACATGTTATTTTCCAACTACGTGTAAAAATATTAGATTCTCTACTTATAGTGAATCAACCTACGTTTGGCCGGTTAACCGTTATTAACGGATCATATAGGATGCTTTACTTTAATAATCTTTCCTATAAAATTAATTAGAACCCTTACCTATAATCTTAAGACTAAGTAGATCATAAAAAAGAGAGTTAATTTTAAGCACTAATTAGCTAAAATAGGTGCCCTAACTCATTGCTAAAATAATTAGGTGGCGACTCTCTTTATTAGTTAAACCTACAGAATTACTAATATGTTATACTCTAGTTTGACCCGTATTAAAAGGGGGTATAACAACTTGGTGACTCTGCTGGGGTATAACAGAATCCCCAGGTTCTTTGTTCCTATTAACTTCACAAGAAAGGGTAGAACTGTCATAGTAAGAGGTTGAGGGAAGATAAGAAATATAACCACAACCATTAAAGTGACCAGTTTTACCACCACACACATTTCAAAAATAAAATTGAGTTGGTGCATATAACCCGTTCTCGAAAATATTTTGATAATTTTGATATGGGTTGTTTCGTTAACAATATGTATGAGGATCAATAGTAGAATTATCTACACCTAAATTCCCATAATTTCAAGATGTCACGTTTTTATAAAAAAATACAAAAAAATAAAACAAAATAAAAATTTAAACTTGAACCCTAGCAATATATACAGCTACAACTACATTGTTAGTTCCGCAGCAACGACACCAAAACATGATCACGCCCAACTATGCCTTATAAAAAAGACTAATTGGTTGCTGTAAATATAATCCAGTCTAAAAGTCGAATCCCACAAAGAACTAAGGCTTAGCTGTATTTGATTAATATCACTAAGAAGACAAGTTCGAAAATTTTTAAAAATTATAAAGATTGAGATTTATATTTCTAATTAATTAACTAGCAAATACGACAAAGTGGTAAAATTATCAACGAATGAGACAAGCGTGTGGCGACTAAATTAAGGAGGTCTAGAGTTGTAATTTTTCAAATTGTTGGAATCCTTCTAGTTATGTTCCCTACAATTTCGCCAAGGTGTTCTCTATTGATCATGAGCACTTTAGGTGCCGTAATTCTCTCTCGAGCAACTACAATAATTTACTAGATATATTCTCTCGAACTAAGCTAATTGGCTTTATCTAACTGCTCGTTATGACCACGTCAAGGCTTTGTTATTTGAAATCCTACCTTTAAACCACCTAAATATGTATTGATTTCTCACATATGTTAGGAGTGACGTTGTTCAACAACCACCTAAATATGTATATTTTCTCAAAAAACACGTAATAAATAGGCACAGTCAATCGATGGCCATTCAATCAACAATAATAAGCATGTAGTTGAACAAATAGAGAAATCCAACAGCTCAATTATAAAAACATAACAAGAATTTATCATACAAAAGGTTTCATCAAAACCCTAGATAATAAATTAGCTATTCATAATAATATGTAAAACTACAATATTAAAAGTCATAACCGACAATGGAGAAAATAGAAAGAGGAAAGAAAAATTTGTAGAAGAATTCCTCGCGTTACTCCTATTGTATATTTGCCTTCTTAGGTTGAATATGTGTCACAACTACGTCTCCTCCCCTCAAATATATCGTTTTTTCATGTATATATACCAAGTAAGGTCGGACTCAAATAATAATACCTTCTCTTACGTGAAAAAGGACATTTTTAAGGTCTGTACAGCCGCGTTCGCAGTCAACCGCGGTACGGGCACGATATTTGGCCAGTCTATTGCCTCAGCCTGCCTTAGGCCCGCGGTTGCAATTTCGACCGCATTTTTCACCATGTAACGTTTGGAATTTGGAAAAACGTAAAACATAAAATTTTTATCTGTTTGAGTTAGCATTCCAACCATATATTGTGGAGCCCAAATGGAGTTCTGAGCAAAATGTTATGTGCATTTTACTAGATAGTATACAATATGTCTACTCAATTCTTCATTTTATTGCTGTATCATCTGTTGATCCCCGAGTATGATCTCGGCTTAATTACTTGTGCTTTTACTCAGACTTCAAAGCTCCAAATCAATTGAATTCATTCCAGAATATCTACATAGCTTGGAATCACTCTTACAATGCATAAAACACACAATTAGTGCAAGACACTAGCGATTAAAGCTCAAACTCAATTAAAGTACAGTAAATTAGACTGTAATAAACGACTAAAATACGTAATTATAGCCTATCATCAATTTTGTACACAAAAGCTATACTTTACTTTTTTGCTCTGAATGACTAATATCTCTTTTTTCCCTAAAAGATGGATAACGATTAAATTTGTAAATGGTTTTAAGGATACACAGATTAGTTTGATACAAAGGATAAATTATGTTAGAATAAACAAAATAAATATATAATAAATTCAAACCATTAGAGGAGGATGAGTCCGTACTTAATGAATTATCTACCCTTAATCTGGGCTCATGATAGCTAGTACTGATGAAAAAGAAAATGAGCTTTCAACAATAGTGAAAAACAGTAGTACAGCTTTGGAATGCGTATTACAATGTCCTTAATGAATTATCAGACCCCTCTTAATATAATAGAGGAATCCTATTCTAGGTGCAATTTTAAAAAAGGTAAAAAAGCTTTTGTTTAACTGATAGCTAGTTCTTCATTGATACATGCCAAGTTCCACGCCATGATATACGGCCGATCACAAATATTTTGGCCTTTTATTAGTCGTGTTTGATTACCTGCAAATGCTCCCGAGTTCTAACTCAACGAGACTCCTGCTATGGTGTTACATCCTGTACTTTTGTACGTTGGATTTGGAGTACGGTAATTGACATAAGTTCAAGAACAAGATTATTTTTAGGCTTATAAGTATTTATGCTATTTATAACAAGTAATAAATAAAGCCGTGAAGGTGAGAAGGTAAACGAATTGAAGAAAATAAGATTTGTCAAAGTTTGATATTTTGAGATAAAATACATTCAAAGCCATAATATCCCATATTTATAAGCAAGTGTTATAATATATGATTATGATAGTAAGGTATATGAAATATATTAGTATATAAGTGAATTGAGATCAATAAATTCATTATGTGTATAATTGGCTAAATGAGAAATTATAGTGGAAGATAAATTAAATTGAATTATTGAATAATTGGTATAGTGTTAAGAATAGAATTCTAATTAGAGTGAATGTCTATCTTGTAAAGAGTTTTACTTTGAGGCTAAGTTATTTTTCCTCCTATAAATAGAGGGGTCTTACCCCATTGTAGACCATCCCAAATCAATAAGAATTCCCTCTCTCTCTTTCTATGCAATATTGTTCTTGTTCCTTTATTATTTTATAACACGTTATCAGCACGAAGCTCTACTATCTCAAGAATCTCTTTGAGAAAATTGAGGTATTTTTCTCCTCATTCTTTTGATAGATTTCTACAAAATATCCATAAAATTATTTACTTTGATACTGAAAGTTTATATTACATATGGCTCACAGTACTAACTAATAACGAACATGTAATATATAAAAACTTATGATTTTTGCGCCAGATCATTAATCACTTTGTTTTACTTATATTTTCTGCATATAATAGTTTACAGTGCATGTAGAACTTAAAACGTGTCTGTATTAATTTGTATGAATGTTATGTTAACGAGCTAACATTAAAGTAATTTTGTGTAATATTGTGAATTTATGTTGTTTATCAAACATAGGTAACTCTGACATTTTTGGCACATTTTTATAATATTTGTTTAGTGTTAATTTACAGCATTGAAATTGCCACAAGTATGACATGAATATACACTGTTACTACGTTGCAACTGATTTGTTTGATATAGTTGGTTTGTAGTCACTTATTATATATTTTATGGTGTGAATATTATGTTTCATATGCATTACTTAAGAGATTCCGCATGATAATGGTTACATTACACTAACTGCTAATAAAATTATGTGTAAGTTTTTTTGAGTCAACATATGAGGTAACATTTGTAGTAAAATGGTGTAACAATTAAACACAATGCTGATCTACATATTAAAAAGCACCACTTGTATAGTCTGTTTTATGAAATCATATATTACAAGTGTCACTACTGTAACAGCAGTTTGTTCATACATATATATATTAATACACATAGTATTTAGTTATTTTTGTGCTGGATTGCCAAGTAGAGTTTGTTATTTGTACAGTGAATACTAGGTTAACTATATACGTGTTCATTTTTATGCTACTACATGACATGGGTGTTAGATGCTGAAATCCATTTGGATGCAATGGGTCTTGGAGACGCCATTAAAGACAGAAATAATGCATCCACCCAAGACTGTGCTAAGGCCTTGATTTTCTTGCGCCATCACCTTGATGAAGGTTTGAAAATTGAATATCTCACAGTCAAAGATCCACTTATCTTGTGGAATGGCTTAAAGGAGAGAATAATATTTGTCATAGAGAATGCAATGTTCTCTTCCAAGTCCAAGAGGAACTTGTTGAGTTTTAAAGATATCCGTCAAAATGAATATCATATTGAGACAATAGATGAGAATAATCTTGAATACCTCATCATTACAAAGAATGTCTCTGGCCAAAAGAGGGTTATTGAGAAGTTCCCATCTTTATCTTGTGGCCTGTATTGGACAAAAATTAGTGCAATTGAGGCACATTCTACAGTAAACCAAAAGGTTACTGATTCCAATACTTTCGTACTTTGGCATGATCGAATGGGACATCCTGAATCAATTATGATGAGATGGATTATAGAAAACTCAAATGGGCATCCATTAAAGAATTTAAAGATTCTTTTAAATAATGAATTTTCTTGCACTTCTTGTTATCAAGGCAAGTTAATTATTAGACCATCACCAACAAAGGTTGGAATTGAGTCACCTGTGTTTTTGAAACGTATACAAGGGGATATTTGTAGACCTATTCACCCACCTAGTGGGTCCTTTAGATATTTTATGGTCTTAATAGACGCATCCTCTAGATGGTCTCATGTGTGCCTATAGTCATCACGCAACCTTGCGTCTGCAAAATTAATGGCACAAATAATTCGATTACGAGCACAATTTCCTGATAATCCAATTAAGTCTATTAGACTAGATAATGCTGCTGAGTTTTCATCCCAAGCATTTAATGATTATTGCTTATCAATTGGGATAAAAGTGGAACATCCTGTAGCTCATGTTCACACTCAAAATGGTCTTGCAGAATCTTTAATTAAACGTCTGCAGTTGATTGCAAGACCATTACTCATGAAAACGAGGCTGCCCACTTCGGTTTGGGGTCACGCCATTTTGCATGCAGCAATGCTAGTTCGTCTCAGACCGACGAATTATCACAAATATTCCCCGTTGCAATTAGTTTTGGGTCATGAACCTAGTATATCCCATTTAAGAATTTTTGGATGCGCAGTATATGTGCCTGTAGCACCGCCATACCGCATCAAAATGGGTACGCAAAGAAAGTTAGGAATATATATTGGGTTTGAATCGCCCTCCATTATTCGCTACCTCGAAACATTGACAGGGAATTTGTTCACTGCACGATTTGCAGACTGTCGATTCGATGAGACACTTTTCCCAAAATTAGGGGGAGAAGTTGGTGAAACCAAACGGGAAATTTTGTGGAAAAATCCATTATTATCTCATCTTGATCCACATACCTCTATTTGTGAAAAAGAGGTGCAAAATATTATTCATTTGCAAAGAATAGCAAATCAAATGCCAGACGCATTTACGGATTTGAAAAGGATAACAAAACTACATATCCCCGTAGAAAATATGATAGCACTATGTAATAAGTCTGAAAGAAGACAATTATTACCGTGAAGGTATCAATGGATATGGACGTGGCAATAGACGAAATTATAATCGTCATCATTGTGATAATGAGAATAATAAGGATTCTCAAAATATTCCTTTACTCTGTGAAAGTAATATATGTCATCGATTTGACATGAGATTTTATACAGCACATATAGATGATCTTGATCCATTCATGGTGTGAATGTGACAACATATGATTTATGAATACATATTCATTATTGGAAGAATATGAACATGCTATTGGTATTGAATATACCACACTCATCTCTAGAAGGAGGGTTGAGATGATATAAGAAAATAATGTCATTATTATGGCATGAATGGTCATTGGTCACGTACCTATTGTACGCCAAAATATTTTGGCAATATGATTATTAAATTAATGCAAAAAACATATATTGCATATAATTTTGACATTGACCATAATGGTACAACTTTAAGAGCCAATTATATTATTTTGGAGAAACATAATTGATTACCAATAAGGTATTGTATTGTAGTAAGTCTCAAAGAAACTTATTCCATTTTCAAAGTATATGCGAAGCGATTGATTATATTGAGGCTATAAATAAAAGAAAGATTTGATATCTTCTATTACTACAACTTGTAGCATGATAATATGCATGTGAAAAGCTACCAGCTTTATTCTCTAATTTGTACTATACAAACAAAAGAATGCCACAATAAAGTGGATGTTTATTGATATAAAAACCCAGATCATAATAAACTTAGAGTTTATCGATAATTTCACATGTCATGATGTAAACCTGAATTTTATCAATATTGATAATTTATTCAATTGGCATTCGGGTTAGCCATATCAATTTAAGTATGATGTGCAACAATAATAGAGAATTCACATGGGTAAATATTAAATAACTAGAAAGTTCTTTACGAATTCTCTTATATTACTTGTTCTCATTAATTATTTGACCAACTAAAGTTGGGGTTGAATCCCATAAATTCTGGAAATATCAAAGGCGAATATGAGCCCATTCGCCTGCCATGTATACCACATATGATGCATCTATGATATGGTTACATGTGCGATTATTATTAACCTGCAACCTGGCCGGTGCTTGCAAGGTAACTTGCTCAGTAATCTAATTTCGAGCATAATTTCCAGATTTTCTATTCAAGATAGTTCATCTTGATAAGGTGGTTTACATCATAGTTGGTTTAGCAAAATAATTTATTGAGTGCCTCCACTTAATAGCTAAATTATTGCTTATGAGAACAAAGTTATCTATATCAATTTGATATATGTTATATACGAAAGTGTATTACATTCTCCCCTCACAAGTGGTTCAGGGTCAGGAACCAAATAATTCCATCTTATTATTATTGATGTGCGGTGTATATTTTCATTAACACCATAATGCACAAAGATGGATTCTCAAAGTTGAGGAAACAAGTTAGTTTTTCTAACATGAGGGGGAGACATGATAAACAGTTGAGAAAACGTTATGTAGAATGAATTATCATTTGTATATTTAGTTCCTCGAATAGGATAATATGAACTTGAAGTTCATAAAAAGATAATTCAGTTGCAACATATTGCAAAGCATGCCATACGCATTTGCTGACCAAAAGAAAGTAACTATATTCTCATTACAAATGCTCATACTAAGTCCTGGAAGGACAAAGTCTATTGTACACTTAAAGCGTATAGACAAATCGGTTTCAAATAAACTTCTTGATAAAAAAGATGAGAAAATGATCAAAGTGATCATAATAAAGATGGCAAGTGATCTAGAAGATCACATGACACAACACTTCATAAAATCTCATGAGAGATTTAGGCATCTGAATATATGAATGAAGAGATCTATATGTTATGTCTTTATGAAAATTTATTGGAACTGATATAACATGTTTGTCGACGACATCTATCATAGCGCTAAGTTTTAATGAGGATCTTAAGTCTGTCGCCTACAGATACAAAAGTATTGGCCAAATGGAAGAGATACAATTCAAGTGGAATTGATTCCATATGAAAGACATGTAGTTTTGGACATGTAGTTCAAATACTTAAAAGTATAAAGTCAATGGTATGTGCAATCAGTTTTTCATATCTTATTTGTTTAGCATGACATGAAAACTTGATATTCATCTACAGTCTATAATATGGCTTATATGAAGTATTTAAGTTGCTTGAAGCATATACAATTCTTGATCTTGAGGTACCATTTCCTTAATGCAATTTATGCACAACTATATCTTGCTATTACTATAATCATGATAATGTGATAGCGAGGATACCTCTATGGAAATATTGAAGAGCCATTCCACGACATTTGTGAAGACGTTATATATCTATCACGAGTAATGATTTCAAGGTGCAAAATATTCGTTCAAGTTAATATGGCTGATTTATTTATCAAATCTCTACCAAAGATCGTTTTGAAGATGGTGCACAAGATTGGAATGCAAAGGCTCAAATATTGGAATTGATGCTCTCATCAGGGGGAGTTAATGCGCGTTGCACTCTTTTTCCCTTTCAAGGTTTTGTCCCACTGGGTTTTCCTTGAAAGGTTTTTAACGAGGCAACCAATAGGCGCATTTCTAAACATGTATCCTCTTTTCCTTTTCTAGAATTTTTTTCCCACTGGGTTTTATTTTAGTTAAGGTTTTAAGGAGGCACATTACTTATTGAGTAGACATTCAAGGGGGATTGTTAAGAATAGAATTCTAATTAGAGTGAATGTCTATCTTGTAAAGAGTTTTACTTTGAGGCTAAGTTATTTTTCCTCCTATAAATAGAGGGCTCTTACTCCATTGTAAACCATCCCAAATCAATAAGAATTCCCTCTCTCTCTTTCTATGCAATATTGTTCTTGTTCCTTTATTATTTTATAACATATAGTGAATAATAGATAGGTTCAACATGGTCTAGCAGCAAGGAACGTTAATTTGAGATGATTTTCAGCCACATGAGCTAAAATTTCTTCAAAGCAAAGTGTAATCTTTTTCAAAGACAATATACGGGTTTCGCGCACCACTTCAATTTCGTTGTTACGTTTTGGCGCATTGGTTAATCCGGGCTTTCTTTGATGTGAAGTAAGGTGGGATAAGAGCATTTCATAGAAAAATTAAGAATTTCCTTTCCTTGGTATATTTAAATTCGTCTAGGTCGTGGCTAGATTGTGGGACGAGAATTACAGAATTCAGAGCATAAAATCGTATTTTGACATTGTTGTATTTGCTGTTCGGTAATTTTTTTAAGTTTTATCGTGACTGGAAACTATTGGAGTAACTTGAGTATACAGTTGGTCTAGCCATTAATATGTGTTTTGAAGAAAAGAAAATATTAGAGAAGTGTGCTTGATAATCGTAGCAGATGTTTTCATCGTTGTATCATTACTTGGGTTGAAAAACTTGTTATAGGAATTGCTAGTCGTGTTGTTGTATTACCCTGCCTGTGGAAGGCTTGAGGGAATGACAAGAATATGGAAAATACTATCCATTTCATTTAGAGGCGTTCAAAACCACACCAAAACCAAAAATTGAACAAAAAATGAAGCTTAATAACTTTATTGGTATCGGGTTAACGGTTTAACGATCGGGGAACGAATTAAAAATTTTCTATTAACGGCTTATAGGTTTGGTGGTGGATTATTAAATTTTCTTAACGGATAATCCGTTATCCCGTTAAGAATACACACACATATAAATAACTTTTATATATAAAGAGAGAATATTAGAAGTGGAAGAATTTTTTATATTTAATATATATATATATATTAACATTGGATCCTGGAGTTGATAGATCCCAGATCCGAAAGTTGATAGATCCCAGATCCGAAATCATTAACATTGGACCATGGTTTGCAGAATCAAAGATGTCGAAACGTTTGAAATTGTATATGAATACTGTATGTATATTGGAGGATTACATATACGCCCTTAAAGTAAAGTTTACTTGCACATAAGTGTGTTGATAATAAGAAATTTTCCTGAAATTACACATGTTAGGCTTTCATGCTACAGGAGCCAAAACCTATTGAACTGCATTTTATTTTACTAGTACATTACATGTTTTTTCTGTTATCTTGGAAAAGATTGAGTAGCCATAATAAGTTGCAGAAAAAACACTCTTTTGGCTTTTGGGATGCGCTACAGGAATACTACAGAGGAAAGGGTGTGAATTACCATCTGAATTACATATGTAATATATGGTGTTTCCCAGCCACGTGATTCCTTTTTTTCGATTTCATCGAAATGGCTGCCCTGCTATTATTCTGAAGAAACCTGTACAAGTAGTCTATAGTAAAGCGGGCAAACCAACCTCTCTGTCAGCAGCTATCTATCTTTTGTTTTTCGGTAGTAGACTCGGCTTGTTCTTGGAGTTTGTGATCATCAAAGTAACAAAGTCATCTCCTTCCATGCTCTGAGAATCTTTATATCCAAACTGAATCGAACACCGATAGACCCCTTCAACTGATCCCAGCTTCCCCACGTTGAAACGTTCTTGTAGCAAGACAGTTTTAATGGGAAGAGTTGTAACAGTGACAATTACCATGATATCTCGAACAGAATTTGTGTGCTGAATATAATGCCGGATAATGGGTGGAATGCCATTGACGAGATCGGTGAAAAAGAAGCAAATTCCTGGTGCTCTATAGCTTGATAGCATTTGGTTCAGCTCAGGTAAACTCATCTTTCTATCTGCTTCGTACTCAGTTTTCTTACTCCTTCCATATGTCCAAGATAACATGATGGTCAAGAAGAAAGCAGAAATAGCAAATGGTACTCATCCTCCTTGTGGTATTTTATTGATTAACGATCTCATGAAACAACCTTCAACTATTGCACAGGGAAAGAAAAATCCCAATATGAGAATCATATTTGTCTTCCATATGAGTAGCATCACCAATGTTGTCAAGAATGTAGTTATGATCATGACCCAAACTACCATCACCCCTGTATTTCGAAGTAGGAAAAGTTAGTAGCATGTTATTCGGACTACCAAGATTTTTATTCTAATAATTATCTAGTTATGACAGCCTATTATTTACTATTTGTGACAATCCATGCTTGCTATAGAAAGTTACCGATCATTGGCTATTAAGTAACGTGATGATAGTATTGAAAATTCGAGCAGACAATGCATGCTTACCATAGGCGTTTGCTAGTTCGACACCGCCTTTGAATCCAAGAAGGAGAGTAACACAAAGAATCATGAGGATGTAGTTTATTTCTGGGGAATAGATTTGTCCTTCATGCTTGGATGAAGTGTGTATAATGTTTACTTGAGGGAAGCATCCGAGAGCAACTGATTGCTTCACAATGGAAAAACATGCTGATATCATGGACTGGCTAGCAACTATGGCAGCTAGGGTCGAGATAACAAACATCGGCCAGTATACAGATTTTGGTAGGGAACTGTAATAGGCGTTGTTGATGTTTTTCGGATACTTCACCAGATAAGCTGTTTCACCAGCATAGCTGAGAACTAGGGATGGATAAACCACAAAAGAAAACGCCAACTGCAAGACTCGATCATTGCCATCAATCGGATTAACATTCCTAAAATGATAGATTTTAGAGTTCTTAATGTAATTTGTTCCTTCTTTACCTGAATTGCTCTTTTATTGAAATGACCTAAAAGAGCAAACATGGCTTCTGCTCCTGCATAACAGTTTAAAACATGCATGTTGGAAATGAACTTAGCTTCTCCTTTCTTTTAACTATTTCAAATGCTTTTATTTTTGTTTTTCCTCAAAGGATTTCCAAAGTTAAACCTGTAATGCTTAGAAATACTGCACCGAGAAGATTCCAAGCTGTCTTTCCATTTCTGGAAACAAATTTGACAATGTAGTGTGGAGAAAGAGCTTTAAGAACGGACGGATAGTACTTGGAAATATTGTAGATACCGACTGAAACATTGGTAGCAAACCACAATAACATTATTGGAGTGAAGCAGAAGCTACCTTTGCTTGTTCCACGGCGTTGAAAAGTGAAAAGGGCAATTAGCATAGTCAGAGACATGAAAACCACATGATCTGCAGCCAATAGAGCCTTGTGACTAGGTGAGTAAATGGAAAGAAATATTATGAACTTGCGATAGAACTGTCTTTGATTTTACCTTGTGTTATCTTGGGAGAGAGAGATTGAATTCCTTGGAGGGCTGAGAGAAGTGATATATGAATATAGTAGAAAGGAACATTGATATAGCAAGTGTATGCACATGAGGCAGAGAAAGGAAATATAACTTGGAGACAAAAATAAAGGCAGAATGTTACCACAAGTAGCAGGAATGAGAGCTCCATCACCAATGACCATACAAGTTCCAAGTAACACAACAAAAGTCAGAAAATTTTGAGCTGCAGAACTTGTCTCCAGGAACTTCTTAGTTTTTGAACGCAGAGGACTACCACTCTCGACCTCGCTGTAATAAGCCATACCCTCAACAGACTCCATCCGAACGTTGTGGACAGTATGTTTGCTTTGAAAATTGATATGGCGAGAAAGATATGAATAGAGAGCAAAAGTACCGCCTTCTCCGTGATCATTAGCATGGATGACGATGAAGGCATATTTGACTAACACGAGCAATGTTAAAGTCCAAAATATTAGGCTGAATGTTCCAAGTAGATCATCTTCAGTTAGATTTGTCAATCGAGTAGAGGAAAAGACATTGATCGGATAAGTTCCTAGGTCTCCATATACAACCCCAAGAGATTGGTAAGCCAACAGTAATGTCTGCATAGCTGGATATTTCTGAGAAAAATAATCAAAATCTCAGTTTGTTCATGAATGAGTTACGTATCTAATTTTGCATAACGTAGTATCATAAAAATGAAGGTATTAGATTCTGTTGCTTTCACTTTGTGTTTGGGGCAGCTTGTGCATTCGTTGATTATTCCACTAGATACCTGGTATCTCCTACCAACATATGTATTGTACAATTCATCCTAGCATTTATTATGTTCTATGTTATACTTACTCTTCAAAATGATGCCGCACCCGTGTCGGAACCTTCAAAAATACACTATTTTGGAGGATCTGACACCTACCCGATAATATTTTTGAAGAGTTTGAGCACAGATTATGTTTACTAGGATTGCAACCTTAGTCACACATGGTTTTTACTTCTTCATTGACCAGATTCTTTGGTGTAATTTGTTGGAATATTGAAGATGAAACAGTAAAGATTACCTTAGCTTTGGTTAAGGGAAGGTGGTAATTAGTCTGAATAATATTCATCTTTGTTTCCATGGAAGCTGCTACTACTGGTTCTGGTACAATTCTCGTGCTGCTGCTGTTACAAATTTCAACAAGATTGCTATCTCCAATAATGCTTGCATTTTCAACATCATACTTCTTCCCGCTGGAATTGTTGCTTTTTGCATCCTCCATGATTTAAATGCAGACAGTATAGTTAATTAAGAAGTTGCTTCATTCTTATATATTAAAAACCTCAAGCACTGTCCTGTTTTGTTGATCCTCAAAATAAGATAAAAGAGTATATCTAGTGGTGCTAAATTTAAAACCACTAGTTGCAGGAGATGGAGCAGGTAATAAAAACATCATCATATATGCTATCGCAGTAGCTCCACTTAGTTGCATACAAATTCATTTCGTCATCCCCCTTATAATTTGCAAACTGGGATATGGTACAAATCTTGTTGACATAAACCATTTCGTTTTCCTCTATATAAATTAAAGGAATGACTGTTGATACACACTTACATATAACCAGAAACTTCTAGAGGTCGTATCTCTGTTTTTACTTTGCTGGGATGAACCTTAGCTTATCTAATTAAGTAAATCAAGTTTAATTTTTTTTAATGATGGTGGTATCTAGTCCAGCCTTGCACGTATCGCGACTAATTTGTACATGTTATCTTTTACCAGCATAAATGCCAGTAATTCTGCCTACCGAGACTTAGACATATGAAAAGAAATCACCTATTCCCTTTGTTTCATATTGTTTGACATACTTTGACTCGGCACGGAGTTTAAGAAAAAAAAAAAAAACTTTTGAAACTTGTGGTCTTGAAAGTTTAAGGGATAAAAAGTTTGTGGGCCATACCGTTTGTGTAGCTACAAAAGCTTCTCATTAAGGGAAAAAAGGTAAAATGAAGAGTTTAAAGTTGAATTATCACCAAATTTTAAAATGTGTCATTTTATTTTGGAACACACTAAAAAGAAAAGTAGGTGATTTAATATGAAACAGAGGGAGTAATATTTTTTGTCTCTCATAGAAATTGAACCTGAGACCTCATGGTTATCCCAACTTCAACGACAATCACACCCTTGGGTATAAATCAAGCTAAAATTCTTGGAGGTAAAGTATGAGCATGGATAAAAGAGGAAGTTGATGAACAACAAAAACTAGTCGAACTATACTAAATCCTCCTATTGAAAAGTAAAGCTTAATAAATGAACAAAAGAGCTTATTGTAGATAATAAATTTGCGTCGAGAAAATAAAATCAAGACCGAAGAATATCGCAATAATCGCAGTATTTTATTTCAAATATTTGAGTGTTACAATTTCTATGAATCCTGTGATTCTTCTTTCCAATGGTAATAAATTCAAGGGTCTTTGAGCTTGATCTTGAATTTATATTTGTTTTCACGAACGATAGATCTTGTTCTTGAGCTTGAGCTTGAGCTTGATTGTTTGAACTTGATCTTGATTCGTTCTTCGTTCTTGAGCTTGAACTTGATCTCTTGAACTTGAACTTGAAGCTTGAAACTTGTGGAGGAATTTGCAGCGTTCGATCCACGAGCTCTTTCTTGCTTCTTGTTATAACTTCTGGTGTCCTTTCTGAGTTATGAAGGCCCCTATTTATAGTTGTGGAAGGGAAGAGTTATGATAAGAACAAACTCTTTCCGACCAATCAAATGAAAGTGTGACATGGCCGTATTTGATTGGCCAGAGCATGTCACTTACACACGTGGCGCGATTCATTGGCCTTTTAGTGTGACTGTGCATGCCTTGTCATTTTAACACGTGGCATGATCCTATTGGCTCTTCCATTTGACTTGGCGTGCCACAACATTTGACACGTGGCACCAAACAGGACCTCTAGGAAGATGTCATCTTGGGCTTAATGAAGTGGGTTCATCCCATTAGCCTAATTAAATGGGCTAGCACAATGGATTAAGACTTATTTATTTAATCCATATGTATTGGACGTATATAATTAATTCAATTATATTGGCCATAATATTTATTTGGACCAATATATCTTGAATTTAAAATATAGTCCAAATTATTTTATGAATTTAATTTTAATAATATATATATATTTACAAATGACCTTACTTCAAAGTTTGTTGAGGTATATATTTTAACAACTAGACTTGAAGTATTTAACGAAGACAACGTATCCTTTGTTTTATTATCCATGTAACTTCTTAAGTCTATGTGAAGACATTTGAGTATGTGGATGTGTTGTAATTGTCGAATACTTATTTGACTTAGACTTCCACAGTAAAAGCTAAAACTTTGTTGGTGTAACCCAAGCATTCTAGATGCCGTAAAATGCAAAGCTTTAAGGCTTTGGTAGAAATCCAATTCCTACGGGACATCCTTTTTCTACTTAACATAGAACTCCTATAATTCCACATATTCCCATGCGTCATGAAGCATCGTATATGATTCTAATTAAACTAGAATATCTAATTTCTTTTGGATTATAAGACTTAATGCTCCCACATCGACAAGTCACTCAATTTGTTGGTATGAGAAATCTATAAATAGCCACATTCTCATGTGTTTAGAGCATAAATTAGCTATCGGAATCTTCAAGCTGCTCTTGAGTTCGTTTCTTTAACGATCGGAAAGTGCTAGTATTTGAGATAATTTCTTTTATCTTCTTCTATGTTTTCTTTGCTTGTTTTTTTTTCTATTTGGTAGGTCAAGCGAGAAAGATATGTTCTTGTTCAAAAGATGATACATGCATGAAGAAAACAATATTGAGCTGTGAGGGGATGAGTACTCTTCCTTAACTGATTACCGGAGGGATTACTTTCATGGCCCGATTCTTGGAGAAATTACTCTCAAAATGGTCCAATTCTTGGAGAGATTACTCTCAAAATGGCCCGATTCTTGGAGAGATTACTCTCAAAATGGCTTGATTCTTGGAGAGATTACTCTCAAAATGGCTCGATACTTAGAGAGATTACTCTCCAAAAGACCCGATTCTTGGAGAGATTACTCTAAAAATGGACCGATTTTTGGAGAGATTACTGTCAGTGTGGTCCAATTCTCGGAGAGATTACTCTCAAAATGGCCCAATTCTTGGAGAGATTACTCTCAAAATGGCCCGAATATCGGAGAGACCAACTTAAGATGCAAAGGAATCATATGTCCGCCTTAAGATTGGAAAGTTATAGTTCATTTTAAGGACAAACCCACGAAGAGGCCAACTTAAGGTGCAAAGGGACTTGTATGCCCACCTTAAGATTGTAAAGTTATAAAGCTTCAACTCGAAGACGACATCAACTTGAACACTTGGAAAACTTTGAAGATTTGGTGGACTTTGCAGACTTCAACTCAAAGATTCAAAGGGCTTAAAAAATTCAACTTTAAGACCGACGAATTTGAAAATTGAAACTTGAAGACCGACGAACTTGAAGACTTCGTCTTTGAGACTTGGAGGGCTTAAATTGTTACATTCCATGTTTTCGTAAGTGAGAGTACGTCGTAAGCCAATTAATATAAGCTCAGAAATGAGATCATTTTTGGAAGTACATAATGTAAGTTTCATATTGTTATCTTGGAGGCTACAAGTATTTAAGATCATGAATAACAAGTACCAAAAGGGTTGGAAAGCTTAGACGCTAAACGAACAGAAGAAAATAAGTTTCGTTGAAAGTCGACAAATTTGGAATGTTATAACATGTCTTTTGGGGTGAGACTAGGGTTCTTAACATGATAAGGAATTTATTCTATGAGTTATTTTAGTTGTATGATATTCATTTTCTATATTTTGAAGGCAAGAAATTTGTGGAACAAGAGTTAGCAAAGGTCATCACAAGTCACATTCATAAATTTGCTGAAATTTAGGTCAAATGTACATGTACTTTTCTCCCAAAATACTTGTAATCAAGGAATGGTCTATATACCAAATTGAAGATATGCGAGTCTAGTCTCCAATGCATTAAACTGTTCATCCATACGATATCGGTGTACTGCGCAACTAGTGGGTGACAAGTAGGTGCATCACCTACTTGCCAAAAGGAAATGTCTCAATTAAAAGACCTAAGTCGGTCAAGAGGGTACTTTTAGGGGTTTATTAACTCATTTATTTCCTTATATTTCAGGCCAAGAAACCTAGCTGAATCTCTGAAACTCCTCCCCTAAAGTCCCACACAAACCCTAGGTTATTTCAGATTCTACGACGCGATTCTAGTGCTGGAAAGTCCGGACAGCCTGCTAGTTTCTCTTTCTCCTTATTGTAGCCGTGTTGAGGAACTTATTTTTGATGAAAAAGACCATGTTTCGTGGGTTTTACTCAGTACAAGGTAAGTTTATGCTTCTCCTTCCCTTATCTATGCGTTTGCGAGTTGTAACTCGATTGAAAAGAATACACCTAGCTAGTTTCGAAACAATGGTATGTTGTTTATTCTTGTGTACTGGTTGGCTGGTTGTGAACTTATTTCTAGGTTGAATTCATGGCTGGATTATTGGATAATAGGTATAATGATGTGTTTTTGGTTGTGTTTGTCAATTTGAAAGAAAAGACAAGTCGAAACATGTTTGGGTAAACCGAAATATTATTTGAGTTGATGAACTTGTGAGACTATTTTGTAGGCTGTTTCGTGATGGTATTGGATTGTCTCTTTTGCTACTGATTTTATGGAGTTGAGAGGAGGAAGGGTGTGGAGAAACACCACACAATGGAAAGGTTGTTTGTTAGTCATTTGTCATAACATTTTCGGATTATTTGACACTATTATGGTTGTCGTATTATGTATGAAGTGATAGGGGTATGTTGGGCTGTTTGTAATGGTTTTGACTAGTGTGAAGTCATATATATAGGGGAGATGCTGTCCGTTTTATTGTAAAATAGGTTGTGGTCAATACATAATAGTTACGACGCTTAAATGATAACGAGATTGTCATTTCTCTTATTGTAGACTAAGGAGCTGTGAAATTGCATAGCCTGAGAATGGGAAGAATATAAAAGGTATGTTAAGACATTTCCTTCTTTCTTTTGGCATGATCTAAAGAGAAATGAATACGCTACTTCATAACGGATCTATTCCTAGAAAATAAGGTTGTCCATATTGTTTTTTCCTTATAAAATTATTCTAAGAAAATGTGTATGATCCTTGAATCTTACTAAGGTTCATATCGAGGGTATAGATGTCCATAAGGTTCTTAAGACACTCCAAAAAGTTTAGAAGGTGATTCCATGAGTCGAGCATGCATTATATATATATATATATATATATATATATATATATATATATATATATATATATATATATATATATATATATATATTTTACTCTACCAAGCCGCGCTATAGTCGGCCGGGTACGGCACCTACTGTGCAACCACTGATCAGTTGGATTTTACCGAGCTCCATGTGGCCGGGTATGATTCTACCGAGTCTTATGATGGCCTGGTACATTTTTACCGAGTCCTCTATGAGGCCGGGTACGATATGATGATGATGATGATGCCCACAGAGGAAAATATTTTTAACAGTTTATGTATATATATATATATATGTATTATGCATTTCATGTCAGTAGCCCCCAGAGGCACTCAGATGTTACATGTTGTATTTCCTCTATCTCTTTTACATTACAGTTCTTATTTATGATTTCCTGTCTTACATACTCGGTATTTTATTCGTACTGACGTCCCTTTTGCCTGGGGACATTGCGTTTCATGCCCGCAGGTCCCGATTGATATGTTGAAGTCCTCCTAGTAGGCTATCAGCTCAGCGGAGGTGTTGGTGCACTTCACTTGCTCTGGAGTTTCCTATTTGGTCGGTATGCTTTGAATAGGTATTGATTGGTATGGCAGGGCCCTATCCCGACCTTTATGATTTTATGTGCTCTTAGAGGCTTGTAGACAGATGTCAGGTGTATGGATACATTTATGTCCTTGTTGGCCTACATTTTGAGTTCACAAATGGTCATGCGGCCTTGTAGGCCCGTATATCACATGTATAAGTTTGAATATCATGTTGTGTTGTCATATGTTAAGCATTCTCTTATGTTTTATTCTTGTTATCTCATGATGGGTTTTCTGGCTCACTTACCCATTATAGTATGATAAGAAAAATATGTTATATTGGTACTCGGTCGAGTAAGGCACCAGGTGCCCGTCGCGGACCTTCGATTTGGGTCGTGATATAGATATTTCAACTTGAAGATCATCGAATTTAAAGACTTCAACTTGAAGACCGACGGACTTGAAGACTTCAACTTTGAGACTTGGAGGGCTTAAATATTTCAACTTGAAGATCAACAGATCTGAAGACCGACAGGGTTGAAGATTTCATCTTGGGGACTTCAACTTGAATACACTTGAAGACTTCAACTTGGAGACTTCGAGGGCTTAAATGTTTCAGCCTCTCTTTTGCTTTACATTGTTCGACTTTTATCTTAGTCGCATAATTTTCAGCTTTATGTGCTTGTCATATCTTGTCGTGGGAGTCCAAATAATGAACCATTTGATTTTTTCAAAAATTAGACTTCAATAGATAAAATATATCCAAAATTCATAATCAAGCACCTTCACAATCGTCCCAAATAAAATATTGAAACCAACTTTATATTGCACCTAGCTATCAATTCTAGATTTGTGCAGTCTCATTAAACAAAATCATATCTTGGTGTAGGAACGTTGAAATTACGAACCGTTTGATTTTTTGAAAACTAGACTTCAATATCTAGGACATATAAAAAATTCTCAATCAAATAACTTCAGAATCGTCCCAGATAATATTTTGAAATCAACTTTAGGTTCTACCACATTGAAAATTTCAGATTTGCGCAACTTCGCCAAAGGTTTTGTATCTTGAAGTAGGAATGTTGAAATCATGAACCGTTTGATCTACTGAAAACCTAACTTCCAGATATATAACATATCCAAAATTCAAGATTTAATGCCTTACGGATATATTCAGATAATATTTCAAGATCAATACTAAATTCTAATACACCGACAATTTCATAATTGCGCGACTTCACCAAATATTTTGTATCTTGATATGGAAGCCTCGCGATTGGAAGACGTATTACTTGCCATAAATCAAAATTTAAGAGCCATATTCTCACCAATATCTTGAAGTTCAAATCTCACTAAATTTGAAATGTTGTGCCAAGCAATCACTTCCTTAGACTTTTGTTTCCTGTTGATGCCTCGCTTCTCTTCCCTCCCTTTTTTTTAGGCAGAGGGAGAAATTGGAGACCAACAAATTTGAAGGTTTGGAAAACCTAAATACATAAGGAATCTCTGGGAATTCAATGCAAATACTTGACATACTTCTAAAATCAGCCCATTGAAGATATCAATTTACCAAGGAGGGTTGCCCCCTTTAAATCAAAGAAGATCAAAGTTAAACAGGAGGATGACATTTCAGCTTGATCTTGCGTTCCTTCATACTTCATTCAAACAAAAATTGGGACAATATGTATCTTGTGAACTTATGCGACTGAACTTAGAATGAAACTCTACGCTACCTACGTACCCCGATGAAGAGGATCAAATCATACCGTAGTTCAGACTAGGTGATTTTTTTTGTTTTTTTTTTGTTTTGTTTTTGTTTTTTTGTCTTTTTTTGTTTTTACGTCCTAACTTTTGCCTAGGCCGCCTCTTTCGAGATTTTCAACCTAGCATACTCTTTTTTTGGTCCGTACACAGTTTAAACTCTTGCAGGCCAGGAGTGTTGCAACATGCAGATTAGGCTCATGCATCAAGGAGCGTCATGACTTCAAGGATAATACTTCTTAACAAACTTGCCATTTATAGGGCCAATCCTCATACCATCTGCATCAACCAGCTTGTAATCCCCAATTGAGTAAGCTTCTTGCACGACATATGGCCCATCCAACTTTGAAGTGAACTTCCCTGCAGGTTTATGGGAAGTAATTATGGGTCTTCGTACGGCAAGGACTTGATCTCCTACTTGAAAGGATCTTCCGCGAACTCTTTTATTGAAGGCGCAAGATAATCGAGCTTGATAACATTCAAGACTCTGTTGAGCATCCAATCTCTTTTCATCAAGAGTTTCAAACTCTGCTAACCGAAGTTGAGCATTTTCTTCATCAGTGATCCCTTCTTGAATAGCCAGTCGTAATGAAGGTATTTGACGCTCAAGTGGCAAGACGGCTTCGACCCCATAAACGAGTGAATAAGGAGTCGCCTATGTTGGCGTACGATGAGTCGTCCTATATGCCCATAGAGCTTCTTCCATACGGTCATTCCAATCTCGTTTGGATTTGGAGATGACTTTCTTTAACAAGTTGCATAGAGTCTTGTTGAATGCTTCGGCTAGACCATTGGCGGCAGCATTGTACATCGAAGAGTTACATTGCTTGAAACCAAAGAGCTCACAAATCTTGTTCATCAACCTATTGCCGAACGGCTTGCCATTATCCGTTATTATGTAACGGCGAATGCCAAAGTGATAGATGATGTTCACTCGGATGAAACTTGCAATATTTTCCTTCTTTACCTCCTTAAGAGCAACAACTTCAGCCCATTTTGAGAAGTAGTGAATTGTAGCCAAGGTGTATAGGTGGCCACGAGAGGATTTTGGAAGTGGTCCAACAACATCCAATCCCCAAGCGTCAAATGGCTAGGATGCAACAGTCGGGTGCCACACTTCAGGAGGTTGATGAATAAAATTCGCATGGAATTGACAAGCCTTGCATCTTCGAGCGTAGTCCAAGCAATCGTTTACCATCGTTGGCCAATAATATCCCATCCTTTTTATATGGAAGTGGAGCTTTGGTCCGGACTGGTGTGACCCACATACCCCAGAATGTACCTCTTACAAAGCTTGGAGAGCTTCTTCTTCTCCTAGGCATCGCAAGAGTACTCCCTCGAACGACCTTCTGTATAGAGTATCCTTGTAGTAAAGGAAGCGAGGCGCACGATGACGGATATCAGTCCTTCTCCTTGGATTTTCTGGAAGTATCCCATAGCATAAGTAGTCGATAATGGGTAGGAGCCATTCTTCTTTCTTAACTTCAGAAACAGCAACAAGATGCTTGAGTTCGTTTTCTTCACCTCCAGCCTCATTTTACGGCGGTACTACCCATTTTTGGCAAACGGTAACTTGCGCTTGATCAGGCAGGGTTAAAGATGAAGCTAGGGCAGCTAAAGCATCAGCCTTCTTATTTTCTTTCCTTGGCACATGCTGAATAGTCACATCAACGAGCCATCTCATTAATTTTTTAGCGTAATCATGATATGGGTGTAGTTCAGGCTTCTTAACCTAGTAACTACCCAAAAGCTGGTTGACCACTAATTGAGAGTCACCAAAGACTTGCAATTGCAACTGCTTCATATCAACGGCCATTTCAAGCCCAAGTTATAATGCTTGATACTCAGCAACATTGTTGGAACAGAGTTGTGTCAAGGTGAAGGAGTAGGGCAAGACTTCACACTGGGGAGTGACAAATACTACGCCAGCCCCAGCTACCCCACATTGCACGGCACCATCAAAGTACATCTTCCATGGAGGTTGAACTTCAACGACCCTTGCGTCATCATCAGGTAGTTCATCAGTAAGCTCCCAGTCATCAGGTATCGGATGATCTGCAAGAAATCTGCCAATGCTTGTCCTTTTTATAGCCTTTTGAGGGATGTACAAAATCTCAAATTGTTGAAATTGGAGGTACCACCTCACTAGTCGACTAAGAACAGGTTTTGACATCACGAACTTGATGGTATTTGCTTTAGAAACAAGACGGACAACATGAGCTTGAAAGTAGTGCTTCAACTTTTGAATTGAGAAGACTAGTGCCAAGCACCACTTCTCAATTGGCGAATAATTCAACTCGTTTGGTGTCATCATCCTTCTCAAGTAGTAAAGAGAGTTTTCTTTCCCCTCACTATTTTCTTGGGCCAACAATGCTCCAACAGACCTTTCTTGTGCCGCAATGTATCGTATCAATGGCTTTCCAGGTACAGGGGCTGCTAAAACTGGAGGCTTCATCAAGTAGGATTTAATGCTCTCAAAGGCATTGCTACATGCTTGGTCCCATCTCAAAGGGACACCTTTCTTCATAAGGTGACTGAATGGTTGGCACCTCTCGACTAGGTTAAAAATGAACCTCCAAAGGTACGATAGCTTTCCTTACATACTTTTCGATTCATGGATATATCGAGGCTCAAGAATTTTCAAAATGGCATCCACTTTGACTTGATCAATTTCGATACCTCGATGTCGGACAATGAAACCAAGGAACTTTCCAGAAGTAACTCCAAAGGCACATTCAACGGATTCATCCTAAGTTGGTATCTCCGGAGCAATTCAAATACTATCCTCAAGTCTTTCATGTGGTCGCCCTTCTCTCTTGATTTCACCACCAAGTCGTCAACATAGCATTCAACATTCTTGTGGAGAAGATCGTCGAAAATATTTTGCATAGCCCTATGGTAAATAGCACCAGCATTCTTCAAGCCAAAAGGCATTACCTTGTAGCAATAAATACCCTTCGGAGTGCGGAACGTAGTAAGCTCTTCATCTTTTGGTGCCATGAGAATTTGGTTATAGCCCGACGAACCGTCCATGAGAGACATTGCCTCGTAACCAGTAGTAGCGTCGATCATCAGCTTTGGAATAGGACATGCATTATTGAGGTCCCTGAAGTCAACGCATACTCGAATCTGGCCATTCTTATTCCTTACATGGACAATACTTGAAACCCATGTTGGGTATTTAACTTCCCGAATAAATCCAGCTTCAACGAGTTTGTTAACTTCAACTTCAATCAGGGGAACCAAGTCTGGCCTGAAGCGCCTTTGAACTTGTTTAACAGGGCGAGCACCATTTTTTACTGCAAGGTGGTAGACTGCTACTTTCGGGTCCAAGCCAGGCATCTCTTTGTAACTCCAAGCGAAGACATCTCTGAACTCTTTGAGTAACTCAATATAAGTACTTTCTTCATCAACTTCGAGTAAAGCACTTAGGTAGGTGGGTCTTGGTTCTTCATCGGTGCCAAGGTTAACTTCTTTTAAGGCATCAACCTCCATCTTCACTCCTTCTTCAAGTTCAGGTGGAGCATCTTTCGCATCTTCATCTTCTTGAGGATCCCCATCATTGAAGAATATGTGATAACATGGTGAAACATGCTCCAATTCTGCATTATCCTTCATCGATGACGGAACACCATTCTCGCTTTGTACAGTGACATGATACGAAGAAACTACACTTTCTTCATCTTCGTCATGTTCCTTAGTGTAGACCACAGTATATAGCTTTACCTTAAGCATTTCTTCACATGAAACTACAAGTTTTGTTTATCGCGTTATTCTAGAAGGAACCAAACTTTGGAAATCTTTAGAGATCTCTTGGATTTTGGGTGAAGCAGGTGTTCTTATGATTTGAAAACTTCTCCGGAACTTGTTCCCCTTCTTTATTGGACCCAATATTTCAAATACAGAGGTCCTCGCAGGTGATTTTCCAAATCGATCAAAGACAAAAGGCTTGTTAGAAGCGGTTGATTCATCTTCTACAGTGATATACTTGCTACTCTCCATTCTTATTGAAATCTACAGTGGTGACGGTTGCTTGTATCCCAAAACTTCACGTGGTGCCTCGTTGCAGTTTCTGACGGGAGTTTCCCTTACTTTGATGGCTCCTTGGGATTGTATCCAGCTTTTGCAAATAGCTTGTAAGCATTAGGGTCAAAACCTTCATCTGTTCGCTTTGTAGGGAGTGCCACATTCTGGAAATGATTTTGGGCTACAAACCCTGCAAGTGGCATTAAGGACGACTTTACTGCCTCAATTCATTTGACTAGAAGAGTTAACTCCTTTGGCATGTTGATTTGGATATTATATGACTCACCCTCGCCTTTCTTCCTTTGAAGGATATATTGGAGTGCGGGACTTACTTTCTTTCCATAGGACACAATGCCCCCTTTATGAGATTTATTTCATGTTGGCAGGCACCTCCTTTGTAACAGCTTTGGCTTTACCCATGGTCACCTCAACTCTTTTAGTTATGGGTTCATCATTCTTTCTTTTCATACCATCATCGATTTTCAGCTCCTTCACAATGCTGTTCTTCAAGTATAATTTTGCATCGGCGAAGTGTGAGTTAGCCTCGGTGAATGGCTCATCATCAGCAACTTATCGTCTTGTCGACTTACCCTGGTAGTATTTTAAACATGGGTAGGTAGATGGAACAATTTTATTCTCATGTATCCAAGGCCTCCCAAGCAAAATATTATATGAAGTCTTTGTGTCGATAACATGCAGCCATGCACTTGATTGCATATCTTCAATAGTGATTCCCAACCTGATCGTGCCTATGGCTCTCTGCCCCCCTTGGTTGAATCTTTGGATCATCACACGACTTTTTGAGAGTCCGTTCATGGGAATACCAAGTTCTTTAACAGTGTGGATTGGCGAAATGTTCACTGAGGATCCTCCATCAACCAAAATCCGATTTACCCTTTCATCGCATATATAGCCAAATAGGTACAATGGGCGGCTATGAGGAGTGTCACCCAGCAAAAGATCGTCATTTGTGAACGTGACCTTTTCCTCACAAGCATTAACTTCTTGAGGAGCGGAGTCGATAGGATTTTCTGAATATGGAATCAATGATAGGTCATCACTCTTTTCTTCCCCTTTGTCAGCGTGGCAACAAGAGGCATCAATGCCCTCATGGGAAATCTTCGTACAGAACCAACTTGGTAAAAATTCCTCCAAGGTCACTGGATTTTGTGGCCCTTGAGGGTGGTGCATCTCCATCTTTTCTTTCTTCAAATGCCTAACTGGATTCTTTTTCATTGGTCTTTTTACCATCATCTTCCTTGTTGGTTGTTCTACTGATTCTTTTGGTGGGCTCTTTTTGTGGCGCCTATGACAAGTCACCGACGTCCTATGACGACACAACCCGTCGTCTCTGGTATTTCATGCCCCGTTATCCCCGTTATATGCTTCCCCGTGTGTTATTATATGTGTCGGGTAAGTTTGAAGTGGTTTTGATTGAAATTGGATAGAAATGAGAAAAATAGCCTCATTAAGGAAGGATTAAGTTGGAAAAGTCAGATGGATTGTAATGGATTTCCGATGGTTCGACTAGTTTCTCTGGATGATTTGTGACTTGGGAGTGAGAACGGAAGAGAATTCGGAGGTCCGGTGTGAAAGTTATCCTATTTTGGCGAAGTTGGAATTTCGGAGAAATTCGATTGATAGGTGAGAATTTGATCCGGGGGTCGGAATGGGATTCCGAGAGTTGAATTAGCTTCATTAGGAAAATTCGAGTATGTGTGCAAATTTTCAGGTCAATCGGACGTCATTTGATTGGGTTTGGGATTGAATGCGAAATTAGAAAGTTATAGTTTATCTTAGAAGGAAATTCAATGATTTTGGTGGTTTTTGATGCTAAAGATAGCATTTTTATGGCTCAAGCAAGATTTAATGGAGTAATAAGTCATGTTGGTGCGTTTGGTTGAGGTCCCGGGGACCTCGGGGTGATTTCGGATGGTTGAAGGATGGTTTTGAAGTTGAAAAGTGCAGCAGATTTTAGGCTTCAGGTGTTGCAGACGGGTTGTTCTATGCGATCGCATGTATGGCATTGCGATCGCATAGAAGGCTGGGCTGTGGGCTTGAGTATGTTCAATACGATCGCGAGAAGGGCGATGTGATCGCATAGGTTGAGGTCATGGTTCTCTGCGATCGCAGAGGGGAGGCTGCGTTATCGTAGGTATGGGCAGCGAAGGTATGCGATCGCAGGTAAGAGGTTGCGTTCGCATAGGTCAGCGGGGAGGCCTGGGAAGGATGCACTATGCGATCATAGGAGTTGTTACGCGATCACATAAAGGAAGTCAGAGCTGGGCAGAGGGTTTTTAATATCATTTCATCCGCGAGTCTTCACTTTTTCCTCTATTTTTATAATATCTTGAGAGCGCATTGACGGATTTTGAAGGGGATTTCGATGGGAAGTGATGAGAGGTAAGTCCCTCGGCCTAGAAACATCATTTAATCAAGGTTTTAGCCCTTAAATTTCTGGAATCAAATCTAATTGGGGAAGAACTAGGCCTTGAAATTTCAAATGAAGATTTGGGATTTGGAGGAGCAATTGGATTCCGATTTTGATGAACTTTATATGTGCGGACTCAAAAATGTAAGTTTCGCAATTTTTCAAGAAGCGTGCCTGAGGCTCGGGTTTTGCTAGTTTTGAGATTTTGGCTATTTCTCGGTTGTTTTCAAGTGGGTATTGTCCCATAGGTATATTGTGATGTATTCGCTCTGTTTTTGTTTAGATTCGATGCACGAGATGGCCAAATTGAGAGGCAAAGGCGTCGCGAGCTTGAGATTTCATCGATTCGAGGTGAGTAATGCAAGTAAGCACCGTTATCAGGGTTTGAAACCCCGAACTTTCACATCGTAACGCTATGTTGAGGCATGACACGCACTCCATGATAAAGTGCGGGTTTGGATATTGTTGGGGATTGCGATGGTTCACGATTTATGCTATATTGGCTTATGATTCGCATACTGTGATCGTTATTGGGCTTTATGCCGTGTTTGGGGCCTAGTGCCGACCTGTGATATCCTTTGGGAGTTGGTATTACTGTTTTAGCATGATTGCATATCATTTACTCTCTGTCCATGGTTTTAAACATTGTTTTGCAAAACCAGCCGTATTTCCAAGTTCAAATAACTAAAAATGCTATTTAAAAAATGTTATTTCGGCTGAGGATCATTGTCTTATAATTACCCAAGAGGCTTATGATATTTCTCTAGACAGATGATGGTGGCTCGGGCTGCGCGCCACAACAGTCATTGGAAGCAGTGGTAACATGGACACTGTGTGATATGAGCGGTCAGGTAACATTGATTGACCTGGTTTGATTGTCGCCACGAGATGGCTGGTTATTGATTGGCGCCACGAGATGATCAGTTATTGATTTTCGCCACTAGATGGCTGGTTTGATTATTCGCCACGAGATGGTTGGTTATTGCGCTTGGGCTGTAGGAGCCCCTCCGGAGTCTGTACACACCCCTAGTGAGCGCCGTCGATGATAAATGATAATGGGTGGCTCAGGCTGCACGCCGTAGTGGGTACTGGATTGTACCATCATATGCATTGCATCACATCCCTGCATTTGCATCACACACACACACAAACATATATATATATATATATATATATATATATATATATTATTGTTGTTCAGTTGTAGATATTGTCATACACTGTTTTAGCTTACTTTGTGTAATTCTTGGGTTTTCTTACTTTCGGAGCTTTATTTACTGTTATCGCTGACTTGGTTGACTCACCCCCTACTCCATGCACCTTGTGTGCATATTCAGGTACTCCAGAGGATTTTGCGTGTGCGGTTGCTGATTATTAGTTTGACAGAGTATTGAGGTAGCTGCCAGCGTCTGCAGGACGCATGTCTCTGATCTTCTAGTTATTCTAACACATGTATTTCCCTCATTCTGACATGTATTCTGTATTTTTAGAGGCTCTAAAACTTGTGACCCCAGGTCTTTGGGGAAGTTATGTTGTTCTATGATATTTTCAGGATACTTTTTTAACTAACAGTTTATTTTGGCTTCCTTCACTATTAATGGCTTAAAAGAAATGGTTTATGAGCTCTATGCTCGGGTTTAGAGTACATTTGGTTGGGCTTGCCTAGCCGTTGGGTTGGACACCATCACGACCGGGTTTGGGGTCGTGACAAGCTAGTATCAGAGCCTAGGTTACTAGGCCTCACGAGTCATGAGTCGGTTTAGTAGAGTCTTGTTTATGGGTGTGTCGTGCGCCACACTTATAAGTAGGAGGCTACAAAACCTTTAGGAAACACTCCACTTTCTTGAAATCTTATCGTGCGTCCTTGATTCAGCTTGAAAGAGTAACCCTTGAAATTCTTTCCTCATGTTGTATGCGTCCGTGAGCGTCCAGCATTATATGTGCCTTGATGGCTGGTAGTTCCCCGGGCGAAGGGTGAATTATGATTCCTATGAGTTGATGTTTGGCCAGTCTGGAGGACTTGACGCCGAATCGCTGTCTATGGCTTGAGCGCCAAGGTGCTGGTTGCGCGAGCTAGTGTTATGAGCTTATAAGTTCAGTATTGTCTCTAATTGTGGTAATGACGGCTGGATAGATTCTTGATGAGTACGTTAGCACCGTGTGATGTGTTTGTAGGACTTGGTAGTGTCGAGGGAGGTCTTCTAGGTGATTGTGTAATATGTATGACGGTGGATGATGTACCGAAGTATTGTATTGAAGCAAACAGGTGGTATCTCATGCAGAATATTTTCAAATGGTATGATCATTATGTGTATGTTAGAAGATCTCGTGCGTAATTAAAAGGTACTTCTATATGTTATAATTCGGGCAGAGGCAATGCATGTTCGGGTATCAATTTTGCTAATGTAACACAGGTAGCATTGAGATTAGGTTGTTATAATACGTTGTGATGTTTTGACAAGTTGTGAACGTGTTGTTAGGATGTTTTTGGTGATTCTCTGGCAGGTGGATTGGCTCAATTACAAAGGAAACTCTGCCGAAATTTCTGGAAAAAAATTTGAGACTTGGTAGAAATTTTGTCACCTAAAGAGTGGGCTTGTCGGTTGTGTGAATGAATGCAAGAATTGTAGAAAAGTTAGAATTTCTGAAAGAGCGAATTTAATCTCGCCACAATGTTTCGAGGGCTATAGATTATGTCTGTTTTAATATATATATGGCTTCGAGCTAAGTTGGGGAGGTTGCTGTTGATGAGCTGGTGATACGGTTATGTACTGTGTTAGTTCCGATTTGATGCATGTGAGAGAATCAGTTCTAGTTGCAGAGAGTGAGCCGAGGGTGGCACAAATGAAGCAAAAGAAAATTTTCCAAAGGTTATATGGTGCATCGTAGATGCGAGAAAATAAGAGAAAGTCTTGAGTTGTTGATAATGAGTGCTTAGAGTAAAGGGAAGGAAGCTGTTTGGTTGTATCGGAATAAGCTCTCTTCTTGTAGTGTCAGAGTGCTAATAAGTCCCGTGTGGTTCGATTCATTAAGTCAAGTGATTTGCAGTGTGTATAAGAGTGGATGGCTTTTGGGGTGTTCGAGATTCGATATGTATCACTCAGGTGTTTTACGGTTGAGTATGTGACTAAGGCAGTGTTTTCTTTGGAACGGGTCAAGACTCGTGGTATTTTCAGGTTGATTATAGGAATTCTAGGTATCAGAAATTGGAAGTAATGGCAACTAATTCAAAGCCGCAGGAAGTCCTTCGGGCAAGGTACTTAGAAATGTGGTATTTCTGAGAAATTTGGAGGAAGTATTCAGTGGCCTATGGGTCTTAAACAGTGTGGTATGGTGTTCGGGTCTCATGTAGTGAGCTTGGGTTGAGACACTATGGTGCTACAGCAAGAGAGTATATCTCGTTGAAGATGAATCAGGTGGGAATCTAGGCAAATGAAGTAGCTTGTTAGTGGACTGGATTCGGCATGGTGAGGGTATGGTTAGCTCTCGCTGTGTATTCGAGGTAATGGGTTAGCACATGTAATTTTGCGGCAATGTTCTTGGGTATTGACGCTTCTCTTAGCTTGTTGTAATTAAAAAGGATTCAGTCACAGCAGTTTAGTGGTGCAGATGGAATTGGGAGAGTTCTTATTGATTAAGACAAGGTTGAAGGGATGCATTTCTATGGCTGTAAATATGGCATGAGGGTATAATGATTTTTCTTCTAAATGGGATCAATGAAAGTTCTAGATTAGTTGGGTGCATCGATGTCTACGGCGCAGAAGGGAGATGAAAGTTCTCGTGTTATCTTTAGAGGATATTGTGTATGCGGTATGTTGTAAAGAACCGAGATGGGCGTATGCGAGTTTTCGACTCAGTTCTGAAGGGTATGGTGGATTTGGCTATGACTTAGGTAATGAGTAACTCCAGGTAATCAAGAATTGGTACTGTTAATTGGAAGTCATTTGACGATGGCTTATGTTTCGGAAAGAGGGTAATTCCTCAAATGATACATTAGAAGTGTTACGGTATTTCCTTACGGGATCGTCTGCGGGTATCTGAGTTGTTTGATGGAAAGGTAGTTTTGGAGTATCTTTTGTGGAATAGTTGGGTACTTGAGATGTAATCAGTATTTCACATTGTGGAAATTTGGATCAGGTACACTGATTTGTGTGCTATGAGTAGTCGGAGACTGGGAGTTCTCTGGTGCAGCCTATGCGATGATTAAGGATCGTGTGTGTTGTATTGGTATTATCAGCGGATATTTGGAATTCAGAAGCTAAGTGGATCTTTCCGTGCTTAGTATATTAAATTCTGGATATGTTATGGCGATGTGGAGTGATTGTCTCAGTGTCGAATTATTCTAAACAATTGTACTACGAGTCATGTTGGCAAATGCCACAGGTTGCATGGCAGGGTGTATCAGACCATGTCCTAGCTGGAGAGTTGTGTTCCAGAGACTAGCGTTCGGCTGGGAAGGATTGCGTTCCATAATTGGGCCTTCGAGGCGGATGTCAGTATAGAGGTTTCTACCATTGATTCGGTTCCAGTATTGAGCGACTTTTCAGATGGGTCCTTATGGCCGGGCATGAGGCTTTATGTGTTTATTGTAATGAGCAAATTTGACTCGATGTGCATCTCCTTTTTTGAGGTATATGCGTGGATCGGGTGGCACGCCGCCACATGTATGTTATTTGGATCGGGTGGCACGCCGCCACGGGTATGTTATTTGGATTTGGTGGCATGCCGCCACGAGTATGTTATCTGGATCGGGTTGCGCGACGCAACCGTGTGATGCTGAGAATGGCTATCCATGTGATGATTTGTATTCCTTGCTCCCTGGCTTCCGAGGGAATGTCCGTATTGATAATTTCTTGGCGGATAACGTATAGGTTGTGTCCTTCTAGGACGGAATGGTGTGTAGTACTTGTTTCACCGTGAGTGTGATGGGTGATTGAGTTTTCGGCATCAATCTGTGCATGGTTATTTACTTTGAGCATGGTAGCACGAGGTGATTCATGTGTAATAGAGTTGAGTTAGGATCGCGCATTGTGGCGAGGCCACGTGAAGTTATGACCTTTCGAGGAGGATTCAGGTACTCTATCCCTATGATGTGAGATGGGGTCTCAGCTTGGTTTTGTAAAGGTATTGATGAGCTTGAGGTATACCGGTTGAGTCATTGGCCTTGATTTGGTTAATGATTAGACTGATTCTTATTGGCGAGTGTATTATGCAATTGTGGCTTAGGCCTGTATTGAGGTATCATATCACCAGAAGTGGTGTGTTAGGCCCGAGGTGATCATTGGGTTCTTAAGGAGCATGAGAACATTTGATTTCAGCGAGTTAGAAGGATAATGTCGAGGTTTGACTCGAAAATCTGTTGTGGTGATAGTCAACTTGGAAGTGACTTCATGAATAATTGATTTGAAGGACTACTACTGTTCTTTGCGTTTAGTTATAGTTGGCAATATGCGGAAGTGTTGAAATAAGACTCTAGCTAAATAAGAGGTTATCTATTGATATTGAGTACTGTGGGTAACTGCCATGAATAAAGACTATCGTTCCGAGTGTTGTAATGTGTGGTATATTGCGTGAACACACCTGAGGTTGCAGGTGTGGGTTGTTACAACTGGTTCGGATTGATTCTGAGTATAGATGTGAGGTTCTGATCTTGTGTATGATTTTGGTTAAGGCAGTGTGGTTCTACAGTTTATGGGCCAGATGGATTGTGAAATTTCAACTATGCTGTATTTTTGGTACCTATGTGAGTAAGTGTGATGTGGGATCACCCCGGGCATGTGCCTAGTAATTTCATTTGGTTATTGGGTTGCTTCTAGTACAGCTCTAGGTACGCTCGAGGACGAGCGTTTGTTTAAGTTGGGGAGGATGTGACGACTCGACCCGTCGTCTCTGGTATTTCATGCACCGTTATCCCTATTATATGTTTCCCCGTGTGTAATTATATGTGTCGGGTAAGTTTGAAGTGGTTTGGATTGAAATTGGATAGAAATGAGAGAAATAGCCTCTTTAAGGAAGGCTTAAGTTGGAAAAGTCAACCGGATGTTGACTTATGAGTTAGAAGGCTCGGAACGGATTTCCGATGGTTCGACTAGTTTCGAGGGATGATTTGTGACTTGGGAGTGAAAATGGAAGTGAATTCGGAGGTCCGGTGTGAAAGTTTGCCTGTTTTGGCGAAGTTAGAATTTCGGAGAAATCCGGTTGAGGTGAGAATTTGATTCGGGGGTCGGAATGGGATTCCAAGAGTTGCATTAGCTTCGTTAGGAGAATTTGAGTATGTGTGCAAATTTTCAGGTCAATCGGACGTCGTTTGGTTGGGTTTTGGATCGGATGCGAAATTAGAAAGTTATAGTTTATCTTAGAAGGAAATTCAATTATTTTGGTGATTTTTGATGTTAAAGATAGCATTTTTATGACCCGAGCAAGATTTAATGGAGTAATAAGTCATGTTGGTGCTTTTGGTTGAGGTCCTGGGGGCATCGGGGTGATTTCGGATGGTTGACGAATGGTTTTGAAGTTGAAAAGTGCAACGTATTTTAGGCTTCAGGTGTTGCACACGGGTTTCACTATGCGATTGAAGGTATGGCATTGTGATCGCGTAGAAGGCTGGGCTGTGGTCTTGAGTTTGTTCAATGCGACCGCGAGAAGGGTGTTGCGATCACATAGGTTGAGGTCATGGTTCTCTGCGATCACAGAGGGGAGGCTACGTTCGCGTAGGTAGGCAGCGAAGGTATGCGATCACAGGTAAGAGGTTGCATTCGCATAGGTCAGTGGGGAGGCCTGGGAAGGATGCACTATGCTATCGCAAGAGTTTCTACGCGATCGCATAGAGGAAGTCAGAGCTGGGCAGAGGGTTTTTAATATCATTTCATCCGCGAGTCTCTTCAGTTTTTCCACCATTTTTACAATATTTTGAGAGCTCATTGATGGATTTTGAAGGGGATTTCGACGGGAAGTGATGGGAGGTAAGTCCCTCGGCCTAGAAACATCATTTAATCAAGGTTCTAGCCCTTAAATTTCTGGAATCAAATCATAATAGGGAAGAACTAGTGCTTGAAATTTCAAATGAAGATTTGAGATTTGGAGGAGCAATTGGAATCCGATTTTGATGAACTTTATATGTGCGAACTCGTGACGAGCCGAGGATTCCAAAAATGTAAGTTTCGTAATTTTTGGAGAGGCAGGCCCGGGGCTCTGGTTTTGCTAGTTTCGAGATTTTGGCTATTTCTCGGTTGTTTTCAATTGGGTATTGTCCCATAGGAATTTTGTGATATATTCGCTCTGTTTTTGTTTAGATTCGACGTGCGAGGAGGCCGAATTGAGAGTCAAAGGCGTCGCGAGATTGAGATTTCATCGGTTCGAGGTGAGTAATGCAAGTAAACGCTGTTATGAGGGTTTGAAACCCTAGACTTTCACATCGTATCGCTATGTTGAGGTGTGACACGCACTCCATGATAAGTGCGGGGTCGGATATTGTTGGGGATTCCAACTTGGTCCACCCTGTGTGAGATTTATGCTATATTGGCGTATGATACGCATATTGTGATGATCGTTATTGGGCTTTATGCCGTGTTAGGGGCCTAGTGCCGACCTGTGATATCCTTCGGGAGTTGGTATTACTGTTTTAGCATGATTGCATATCATTTACTCTCAGCCATGGTTTTAAACACTGTTTTGCAAAAACAGCCGTATTTCTAAGTTCAAATAACTAAAAATGCTATTTTAAAAATGTTATTTCGGTTGAGTATCATTGTTTTATAAATGCCCAAGAGGCTTATGATATTTCTCTAGACTGATTATGGGTGGCTCGGGCTGCGCGCCGCAGCGGTGATTGGAAACAGTGGTAACATGGACACTGTGATATGAGCGGTCAGGTAACATGGACTGACCTGGTTTGATTGTCGCCATGAGATGGCTGGTTATTGATTGTCGCCACGATATGGCTGGTTATTGATATTCGCCACTAGATGGCTGCTTTGATTATTCTCCACAAGATGGATGGTTATTGCGCTTGGGCTGTAGGAGCCCCTCCGGAGTCTGTACACACCCCTAATGAGTGCCGTCGATGATAAATGATATGGGTGGCTCAGGCTGCACGCCGCAGTGGGTACTGGATTGTAACATCATATGCATTGTATCGCATCCCTACATTTGCATCATATATATATATATATATATATATATATATATATATATATATATATATATATATATATATATATATATATATATATATAATATTGTTGCTCATTTGTTCGATTGCACATTCTGTTATACACTATTTTAGCTTACTTTAGTAATTATTGGGTTTTTTTGCTTTCGGAGCTTTATTTACTGTTATTACTCGTTGAGTTAGTAGACTCACCCCTATTCCTTGCACCTTGTGTGCATATTCAAGTACTCCAGAGGATTTTGCGCGTGCGGTTGCTGATTATTAGTTTGACAAAGTATTGAGGTAGCTGCCAGCGTCCGCAGGACCCATGTCTCTGATGTTCTAGTTATTTTCTAGTTATTCTGACACTTGTATTTCCTTCATTCTGACATGTATTTAGTATTTTTAGAGGCTCTAAAACTCGTGACCCCAGGTCTTAGGGGAAGTTATGTTGTTCTGTGAGATTTTCGGGATACTTTTATAACTAACAGTTTATTTTGGTTTCCTTCACTATTAATGGCTTAAAAGAAATGGTTTAGAGCGCATTTGGAAAGGCTTGCCTAGCCGTTGGGTTGGGCACCATCACGACCGAGTTTGGGGTCGTGATACGTCCATCATTCATCATCATCAGGTTGGTTGACTTCAGCTTTGTCGCTCTCTAATAATTCTTCATCTTTAATTTCTTTAAAACCATATAATTCATCCGGACTGAATGAGCCAAAGGTGATAGAGACTTGGTTTGCGCTTTCTTTCTTATCTTCAAGAACGATCTTCTTTTCGCGAGCCAAGTCCATGAATTTATCCTTGAAGACAAAGCACTTCTCCGGAGGGTGGCTTACAAATCGGTGATATTTGCAGTAATTTGGGTCATTTGTTTCCAAGCTTCATTTGGTCGCTTCATCTCCAGAAGCTCAATGAGATTTAACTTGAGGAGCTCTTCGAAAATGGCTGGCACAACAGAATCCAGGAATGGGTATTCTTTCTCCTGCATTTCTTTTAGAGTCAACTTTCCACTTGGCTTGTCTTGAAAAGAAGTGGATTTCATACTCTGCTTCTTGCTCACCTTCGTCGTGAACTTCATAGGTAATGTATTGACATTCATAGCTTCTTTGTTTTCAGACTTGGGTACGAACTTGTCCCACCTCCTGATTTCTTGCTTTTCATTCCCTTTGCGAGGTTCATAGATGGGCAGCCTTTCATTTCCAGCGGAGGCGATGCTCAATTACATGTCAGGGCACGAGTATCAAGTTCTTCAAATGTGCCAGGCTTGATACCTTGCAAGATGTAGCGCAATCCCCAATGCATGCCTTGGATGCACATCTCTATGGCTGAAGCTTCACTAAGCCTATCTTTGCAGTTGAGGCTTGCATTCCTCCAACGATTGATAAAGTCGGTAACTGGTTCCTCCTTTCGTTGACGAGTATTTGTAAGTTCTATCATACTCACAGTACGTCTTGTACTATAAAAACGATTGAGGAACTCTTGCTCTAGTTGATCCAAACTATCGATTGATCCAGCCTCGATGTCCGTATACCGGTCAAAATCATTTTCTTTTAGCGAGCGGACAAACTTCTTGATAAGATAATCTCCATAAGTCCCAGCATTGTTGCATGTCTCCACGAAGTGCACCACATGTTGATTTGGGTTACCTTTACCATCAAACTGTTGGAACTTTGGAGGTTGATAGCCAGAAGGCATCTTTAACATATCGACCCTTGAGGTGTACGGCTTTGCATATGTAACAGAGGATTTGGCAGCAACTTCATATTTGTTCTTAATGGTTCCTTCAATGAACTCCTTCAGTTGATCGATTGGAATCATTCCTTCAAATGAGACATGGATAGCCTTAGTGGATGCTCCTTGTTTCGAGGGAGAGTCACTCTATAGAACTTCTGGGAGCTTGCTGAGTGCATGGGTAGGTTCTTCTTCCATCAAGACTCCCACCCTGTCTGTTTGCTTGTCAATTCAAGCCTCTTTGATTTTGCATGCATTTGGTCAAGCCAACGATTGCTTCCATCAAGTTTTCCAATTGCTCCTCCATAGATGAAGTATTTGTTACCATTACATGCATGATTGTCGTAGATGACGGAGAGTAACATGGATTTTCACACAGATTGGTACTTGATTGGCTCACGCTATGTGGTGTAAGTAGGGAGGATTCATCACTTGAAGCATTATCATCTTCTTTCACAGCAGAGTGCTTGGAGACGGAGAGGTCAAGAAGAGCAAGAGTTTTCTTGATCTTTCTAGCAACATCGCTTCCTCCTTCAGATGCGTTTATGGCAGATCTTGCTTCTTTTGAGGATTAAGATTTGAAAACAGGGGTTGGTACGGACGACACTTGGGGTTCTTGTTGTCAGAAGAAGCTTGCTTTTCTCCTCGTAACTGGTCCGAAGCTTCCAAAGGTGACATCGAGGATGCTTTCCACATCAGTATAGAACCTGGAGTTAGCAGCCTTGGTGGAAGTTGAAACGGAGTTAATTTTCTTTGAAGCCATTTCAATGTTCTTGAACTTTGGTGATTGAAAAGTAGAGATGAGAGGTAGAGATTGTCCCACCAGGCGTGCCAGAATTTGTAGACAATAAATTTGCCTCGAGAAAATAAAATCAAGACCGAAAAATATCGCAACACACATAGTATTTTATTTCATATATTTGAGTGTTATAATCTCTATGAATCCTCTGATTCTTCTTTCCAATGGTGAATAAATTCAAGGGCTTTTGAGCTTGATCTTGAATCTATATTTGTTTTCACGAACGATGATCTTGTTCTTGATTTTGATTTCTTGAACTTGATCTTGATTCGTTCTTCGTTCTTGAGCTTGAACTTGATCTTTTGAACTTGAACTTGAAGCTTGAAACTTGTGGAGGAATTTGCAGCGTTTGATCCACGAGCTCTTTCTTGCTTCTTGTTATAACTTCTGGTGTCCTTTTTGAGATATGAAGACCCCTATTTATAGTTGTGGACGGGAAGAGTTATGATAAGAACAAACTCTTTCCGACCAATCAAATTAAAGTGTGACATGGCCGCATTTGATTGGCCAGAACATGTCACTTGCACACATGCCGTGGTTTTATTGGCCTTTTAGTGTGACTCTGCATGCCTTGTCATTTTGACACATGGCATGATCCTATTGGCTCTTCCATTTGACTCGGCGTGCCATGTCATTTGACATGTGGCACTGTGCCTCTAGGAAGATGTCATCTTGGGCTTAATGAAGTGGGCTCATTCTTTTAGCCCAATTAAATGGGCTAGCTCAATGGATTAAGACTTATTTATTTAATCTATATGTATTGGACTTATATAATTAGCCCATAATATTTATTTGGACCAATATATCTTGAATTTAAAACATAGTCCAAATTATTTTATGAATTTAATTTAATTTCAACTACAAGAGGTCTCTCCCAAACTAGAATATATGCCAAACTCCCCATACTCACTGCCTTACGGCTCAAAGCATCGGCCACTACATTTGCCTTTCCCGGATGATATAATATAGTGATATCATAATCCTTAAGCAACTCCAACCATCTTTGTGTCTCAAATAAGATCCTTTCGCTAGAACAAATGTTGAAGACTGCAATGATTAGTGAATACCTCACAAGACACGCCATACAGGTAATGCCATCAAATCTTCAATGTGTGAACTACGACAACTAACTCTAAATCATGAATGAGGTAGTTCTTCTCATGGGGCTTCAACTGACGAGAAGAATACACAATAACTCTACCCTCCTGCATCAATATACAACCAATCCCTACTCTCGAAGCATCACAATACACTGTATATGAAACTGAGGCTGATGGCAAAACCAACACCCGATCTATGGTCAAAGCTATATTGAGCTTCTAGAAGATCTCCTAACACTCGTCCGACCATACAAATGAAGCACCCTTCTAAGTCAACTTGGTCAAGGGCAATGCGATAGATGAGAATTCCTGAACAAACTGCGATTATAGCCTACCAAACCAAGAACACTGCGAATTCAGTAGTTGAAGACGGTCTGTGCCAACTCTGCAGCACCACTATCTTCTTTGGATCAACCTGAATACCCTCACCAGATAGCACGTGTCCCAAGAATGCCACTAATCTAATCCAAAACTCACACTTGGAGAACTTTGCATAAAGCTTCTTCCCTCAATCTATGCAACTCAACCCTCAAATGCTCTGTGTGCTCCTCCTGACTACACGAATATACCAGAATATCATTAATGAATACTATGACAAATGAACCAAGATAAGGCCGGAACACGTTGTTCATCAAATGCATGAACACTACCGGGGCATTGGTCTGACCAAAAGACATAACCAGGAACTCATAATGACCATATTTGTTCTGAAGGTTGTCTTAAGAATATCTGAATCCCTGATTTTCAACTGATGATAACCTGAAGGGAGATTAATCTTGGAGAACACCCTTGCTCCCTAAAGCTAATCGAATAAATCAATGCGAGGAAAAGGATACTTGTTCTTAAATGTTACCTTGTTCAATTGCCTATAATCAATGCACATTCTCATTGTACCATCCTTTTACTTCACAAACAGAACCATCTCTACCCAAGGTGACACACTAGGCCAGATGAACCCCTTATCTAGGAGTTCCTGAAGCTACTCCTTTAACTCTTTCAACTCCGATGGTTCCATACCGCAGGGCGGAATAAAAATAGGCAGAGTGCCTGGCACCAGGTCAATACCAAAATCAATATCCCTATTTGGTTGCATGCCCAGCAGGTCTACATGAAATACATCTGGGAAGTCCCTCACAACTAGAACAGAATCAATACTAGGAGCCTCAACTCTGACATCCCTTACAAATGCAAGATACGAGAGACAACCCTTCCCAACCATATGTTGGGCATTCAAGAAAGAGATCACTCTACTAGGAACAAAATCCATCACACCACACCACTCGATAGGTGGTACACCTGGCATAGCTAAAGTGACTATCTTAGATGACAGTCCAAAATAGCACAACACGGAGAAAACCAATCCATGCCTAATATGACATTGAAATCCACCATGATCACTAATAAAAGATCTACTCGAGTATCCAGAACCCCAATAGTCACCACACATGACCGGTACACACGATCTACAACAACAGTATCACCCACGGGGGTAGATATATGAATAGGTAAAGCAAGAATCTCATGGCATGTATGCAAATAATAAGCAAAGTATGATTACACATAAGAAAAGGTGGATTTGGGATCAAATAATATAGAGGCATCTCTATGGAAGACTGAAAAAATACCTGTAATAACAGCATCGGAAGTAGTAGCATTGAATCTGCCTAGAATAGTATAGAAATGGGCCTGACCGCCCCTCGACCGACCTCCCCCTTTAGGGAGACCCCTGGCTAACTGACCTCTACCCTTATCTGGTTGATCGGGTGGTGCCGAAGCAACTGGCACTGAAGCCGAAGATTGACCCCTCTGTTAGGATGAACTAGAAGCACGACGAGGACTCTGCCTCCATATATAGCCCATCTCGCCACACTCATAACAACTCCTGAGTGTTGGAGAAGGGGACTGAGAACTCCTTGCACCGGAGTGACTAGCAGATGCACTCAGCATAGAAGAGGCCTGAGCTAATGGAGCACAAGATGAACTCTGAGCTTGAAGGGCACTGAGTGATGACTGGCCGCATTGAGATCTTTGATAACAATGTCCCAAAGATGCCCCATTTTAACCTGGGTGAGCTGACTAAGCTGGCATGAATGAACGGCCTCTACCATATTGAAACTGGCCCCTCAAAGGAGCACCACTATAATTGCCCGATCCTCGAGGCATCTTGGCCCCCCTATCCTATTGCTCATGTCGGCGAACCGACTCAATCTCACGAGCGATATCAACCACCTCCTCAAACGTTGCACCAAATACCCTCTCTCAGGTCATAAGAATATGGAGCTAATAAGTAAGACCATCAACAAATCTCATGATCCTCTCTCGATCTGTCAGAACCAACCAGATGGCATGACAAGCCAACTCAGAAAACCTCAACTCATACTGTGACACAGTCATCTCCCCCTGTCACAACCACTCAAACTGTCTATGCAGATTCTCTCTGCGGGACTGTGGCACATACTTCTCCAAGAAGAGTATGGAGGACTTCTGCCAAGTAAGGGGCACTGCACAAACAAGCATACGCCTCCTACCAAGTGAAGGCAGCCCTAAAAACCTAAAAGGTGGTAAATGCCACACCACTAGTCTCAAGAATCCGTGTTGTACGAAGAATCCGCTGGCATTTATCCAAGAAACCCTAGGAATCCTCACCCTCTGCACCATTGAATGTCGGAGGCTAAAGTCTACCAAAACTCTTAAGTCGACGCTAGTCATCATCCGGCATAACTGGTACTACAAACTCCTGGACCGGTACAACCGGCTAGGCTGGAGGTGCCTCTGATAAATGAAGTCCCCGCACAACCTGATTAGGTTTGCAAGAAAGGGGTCTGAGTCCCTCTCTGGTCTATGAAGTAGTTGCAGCCGTAGTAGCTGAAATTTCCTGAGCCAAACTGGTACACACTGACAAGATCTGGGCTAAAACCTCTTAAAGGCCTTGAATCACAATAGGCGCCGCTAGTGCCTGAACTGGTGCTGCTAGAGCATCCATAGCTAGAGTTTGACCCAGAGCAAGGGCAGTTGGTGGATCAACAGATGCTGCCATTGCTAATCTGCCTCTGCTACGATCACGACCATGTCCATGGCCTATGGTGGCCTCAGCTGGTGGTACTGGTGGTCGTCCACCCTGTCTGGTAACTCATGTCCCTGTCTGGTAGCTCATGTCCTCACCATCTCTGAGTGAATAGAATAACATAAGTTTAGTACTTGGACCAACAAGTTCACAGAATAAAAATTTCTAGAAAATGAATTTTTTCCTAAAGGTTCTGCAGCCTCTCAAGGATAAATACAGACGTCTCCGTACCGATCTGTGAGACTCTACTAAACCTGCTCATGACTCGTGAGATCTATCTAACCTAGGCTCAAATACCAACTTGTATCAACCCTGTCACACCTCATTTTTCTATCTACAACCCGGCGAAGGGCGTAGATAAAGGAGTTTTTCCAATTTAAGGACAACCAAAACGGGATTCAATTATTTAAGAGAATTTCAGAGTCGCCACTTGGGATATTTATGGTGTCCCAAGTCACCGTTTAGAATCCCGAATTGAGGAAAGAATGACTCTGTTTAACAGTTCGCGAACCAGAAATCTAGGTAAGGAATTTTGTTAACCTAGGAGAAAGTGTTAGGCACTCCCGAGTTCCGTGGTTCTAACACGGTCGCTCAACGTCACATTTGGCTTAAATTATCTGATTTCTATACAATTAGGAACTTATGTGCATTTTGAATCTTCAACCATTGTTATTATTACTTTTAAAGAGAATTGCAACGTCGTTAAACATGCCTCAAACCACGTCACATAAATGCACCCATGGATTTTGACACATTCCAACTTCGTTGAGATTTAGATTTGGGTCACATAAATGTGCACCGCATTTAAGATAGGTGAAGTAAGACGCTTCCTATGATGACTAGCGTGTTATTATCCTCGTGAGAGGCTATGAATATTCGCTAAACGACTCGTCTCAAATTCTATGTGTGTTAAATTCTGCATTTTACAATAGATGACCCAAGGATTATTTGATGCTGAAACTATTTGATCCTAAAATTAGCTACGAGGGTTCATTGTTAACGCCACATTCAGATGGCCTAGTTCATATATTAGCTGGGCCTCAATAGAGCCTATCTTAACAGCCTTAATCTCGGGTCCAAGGGCAGCCCTTTCACTTAACCTCCAAATGAGAAGGGCCCTTATTCAATACTGCGCTTTGGGCCATAAATTCAAGCTGAATCTCAGGGGCCATACATATATACAAATACAAAAGTTGGTGGGCCAAGTGTCCCAATCAGCCCAAACATGCATTGGCTTGCACAAATAGTCGAAATCTTAGACACCCTGATATTACTAACATGCATCATGTAAGGCATTTTAACAATCCAATCAATTCTTCAGATTTGTCGAACTTTTAATTGAAATTATATGTGGACTTACATTTGTTAAATATAGACATACTAACAAGAACTCAGACAGAGTCGTTTGAGTCAATTATGAGCATACACGAATTGTATGAACATGAAGGCTACATTAACGACTGAATACACTATCACTACACTGATGCTCCAATACTTTACACAAACAAACTTTGCCTGGGATGCATCACAGTTACAGGATAACATGCAACTCACTGAACACTACAATATTCTCGCAAGGTCTAAATGCAAGATTAGAAATATATTTATTACATTACAGTGGCTGACTACAGGAATAACTAAAATAATGGGATTCCTAATTAAACATCACGCAAATGGGGTGCATAGCTATACCCTAAATAAATTTTATCAGCTAAATGAGACAAGGGAAGGAAATTTTTAATCATTAAACACTTGCATTCCAGAGTCACATCTTCATATTACATTTGTATCAGATCCATAGGGCCAAAATATACCTGAAAAATGGAAAGAGAGTGAGGATGGTGGTTCATCAAATACGCAGCAGAGTAATAGCAACTCAACCAGTCCAACTAATCCCAGATCCAGGACAATTGAAGATAAATGACAAGATAAACTTTGGCTTGAAGAAATGAAGTAAAAGGAACTAAAAAAATGACTTCAAATCATCATATAACCAAACTCAAATCAAAGGGTGCCAAATAGCTCGAAAGTTTTCAGAATGGGAATCCCTTTAGAAGGTCAATGATAGATCCAATGTAACAGTAAAATTTTCAGCAGTATGTATATATTTTCTAAAGTTTTTTCCCCAGCCCCCTATCATTGAAGAAATTGTTGCCTTTATAGGCAAAGCCATAGGGCAACTTCAGATTTTCCTTTTTTCCATTAAGTCCTTGATGTTATGACTTGCTAGCCATGTCACAGCTAAAGTTTTTGCTAATAGGACCCTACTGGAAGCTACTTAAATTAACTACCAAAGATTCCCTAAACCTAAACACCAAATTACCCTCCCAGGACCCCTGTTTTTACCCCGACCTCGCTGGGCCAATTGTCTCAGTTAAATGGGTTATAAACCCTGAATTAATTCCATAAATGGGCCTGCTGTTGCCAATCAGACCCAAACTCTATACAAAAACTCAAACAACAATCATAATAAACACTACACCATCAAAGCATTAATACAATGCTCAAATCAAATGTGTAAAGTTTAAACAGTCTGAACCTTAAGATTACAGGGTTTATCACAAAAAAACATAGCTAAAAGCTAATAATGAAATGGAAAACTTAAGTCAAAATTAACCATTATACTAATCATGACTCAATTGGATCAAGATAAGCATTGCAGAAAACCTGTTAGCAATTGAACGAGCACAACCAGCATTTCCAATTTCATTTAGACTAACATACAAACAGGGACTTGATTGCATATTTGTCGAAACTAAACAATAATAAAAAAATTCCAGACCTAAGCTAATTAACTTGAAACAAACACCTAAAGAGTGAGACCTATGCAATTGATTCAATAGGATGAACAAAATTTAAATTTGATTTTTGACGTCTGAATCAAAAGAAAAGAAGATGAGGAGAAGAACAACAAGAAAATGAAACAGAGTACGAAGGGTTTACCTAATTGAGAATGCCTTGAGGTGGAATTTAGTCACAACTCGAGATAGAACCTCCAAAAATCCGTTCAAGATTTGGCTTCAAGAACCCTATATTCAGGAAATGCATAGTTATGGGTGGTTTTGAAGGAGTCCAATGACATATTGGACATGAGGGAGGCAAAAAGGGTCATGGGGTGTTGACAAGGTGGTGTTTGACGGTATAAGATGGCATCCACCGCCGTGCATGGCGGAGCTGCCATCTTCAGGCGAATATTCGGTGTGTTGTGGCTATATTTGAGTTATCTAATGGTAAGGTTAGGGTGAGGGTGGTGAGAAGAGTTATTGGTTTTGATTTGGGAGTGGTTTTCCACCGGCCGCCTCCGTAGACTGCGCAATAGCCATAGACGGCGGAGCCGCCGTGTTTTGATCGGATATTCGAGCACATTGGCGGTGATTCGAGGGATGATTTTCATGGGAACGGGAAGAAGAGAATGGGGGTGCTTATATGGTGTAATTTTAGGAGGCATTGGGGTTACGCTGCCATTGGCGGCGATTTTTGGCCGGCGGCGGATAGTGGGGTTAGGGTGGCTCCTGGGCGGCGTTACACCGGTGAGGAACTGTACGAGGAGGGAGCCTTTGGTCTCTGAGATTACTACACGTGTTTGGACATTTTTATTTGGTTTGGGGGAGTTTTAGGGCCGTTGGATGATGGGCGATGAATGGCCCAGATGAAAGGCGACCAAACGATGTCGTTTTGGTATCCTTGGAGCTGGACCGGGTAGGGGGCAAGTGGATTGGGTATTTGTCCTGGACTTTATATCAAAATGACCCAGATGGGTACATTGAACTTGTATTTTCAGGATTCTTGTCTTTATTAATTGAATTCCAAAAATAAAAATCCTAATTAATCTACAAAACTTAATTAACCAACAATTATTAACAAATAAAAGATGGACAAAATTACTTTAAAAAAAACTTAGATACGCATTAAGCCATTTTTTTAATTTCGTTTTCCAATTACTAATTATTGTCTAAAAATGCATTACTCCTAAATGCACATGCCTCATGTATTTTGCATTTTTGTTATTTGAAAATGCACAGAAATGCAAAAAATTAACAGAAAAATGCCACGAAAAATCGAAATTGCGAATAAGCAAACGAAATTATTTTATTTTGAATTTATGGGAGTAATTCGTATAGGACAAAAATCACATGCTCACAGTCCCTAACCTCGAATCCGATCGTGATGACGCCTCTCGTGAAGACAAGGCCACAATTTGACCAAATTCTCATATTTTAAATAGTAATCAACAGAAACTATTCTAAACATGATTAATAATACTAAATAGCGGAAATATCGATGACAATGCAGAAAATCACGAGCATCTACAGACCACGATACAAGTCTGCTAAATCCAATATCTAGTACAAATATTTGTAGGACATAGAAATGAAAAGATAATAGAGATACGGGGCTGCGGACGCCAACATCTACCTCGTAGTCTCTTAATACTACCTGGATCTGGAGGATCAGCACTCAGGAGCGGAACCTTCCATGCTTGAATATGTGCACACGGTGCAGGAAGTAATGTGAGTACTCCGACGCAGTTAGTAAAAAATATAAATAATGATTGAAGGTAAGAAATCACATAAAGCACAAGGCATTCTATAATGAAGCGGTAAAACGTCATTTGATAATAGTAAAGCAGTGAAAAATCAAGTAAGATCTCCTTTACACAGGTAAAACAGGTAAATAATGTAAAGTAAACAGATAAAAGTTCTCCCCTTGCGCTTAGTATCAACAAATCTGGCCCTCGATCAATATCTCGGAACAATACCAGCACCTCAGGCTCAATCTTAGAATAGTACCAGCCCCTTGGGCTCAATATCACATCACAATGGGTACTCATGCTCATAGGAGGTGTACAAACTCTGAGAGGGGCCCCTTACAGCCCAAGTGCAATAATAAGACATCTCATGACATCAAATCTAGGCCTTTGGCCTCATATCAATCAAGCCACCTCATGGCGTATTTATGTATCTCAAGCTCTTGGCCTTATATCAGTATCAGTGTATCCTCACAACTAGGCCCTCAGCCTTACTTAGTCCAAAAAATCATCATAAGCCCCTCTGGCATTAGTAAAATGGTATTTCTCAGCCCAAAAAATCAATTTTAATTTCATTTAAATCTCAAAATTGTGTAAAATGGTTGAGTAGTAAAACAGTGGAAAATAACATGACTGAGTTCAAGTAAGAAGTCCATAACAGTGAGGAAATAGTGATAAAAATCCCCGAAGGATTCAAATTGTTAGCACGAAGCCCAAATATGTCAATCATCCCAAATCATAATGATAACAAATAAGTTTCGGTCAAATACGTGGTAAAATCATCAACACGGACGGACCAAGTCACAATCCTTAATAGTGCACGACCCCACACTCATCATCGAGCGTGTGTATCACCTCAATATAGCACTACTATGTGTAATCCATGGTTTCAAACCCTCAGAACATCATTTACAATCATTACTCACCTCGAACCGGCTAAATCTCTAGCTCGCGATACCTTTGCCCCTCGAATCGGCCTCCACGTGCATTGAATCTATCCAAAATCAGAACAAATATGTTACAATATGCTAACGGAACAAAACCCAAGCGAAAACAATCAAAAAATACCAAATATCCCAAAATTAGCAAAACCCGAGCCCCGAGCCCACTTCTCGAAACTCAAAATTTTTTACATCAAGGGGTTCTTTATTTCCCCAGGAGTTCATACATACAAAAATTTCTCAAATCCGACCTCAAATGGTCCTCCAAATCCTAAAATAAAAAGTACAAAATTCCAAGCCCTAGTTCTTCCATTTTTATCTTAATATTTGTCATTATCTAGGTGGATTCAACAATAGATTCGTGTTTTAAGTCTGAAATTCTTAACTCCAAACTTTTTTCCTTGTATCCCTCTTTAATCTCCTTCAAAAAGCTCTCAAAAAGACCAACTATGGAAGAAATGACCCCCAAAATTGCAGATGAAATGAATTAAAACATTTTGACCAAGTTTGATTCCCCCTTCTTCGCAACGCGGTCAACACCTCACGTTCGCGAATCACACATTTGTATTCACTAAATTTTCCTCTACGCAAATGCGATACACCCGTCGCAAATGTGATGATTTCTCCTCCTACACCTTCGCGAACGCGACACCCCTTACGCAAACGCGATGAACAAAAGGGCCTCGATCCCAAATTACTTTATGCGATCGCGAGTGCCCTCTTGCAATTCACTTAATCCTAGCCTTCCGTGGACGTGAAGCCCATCTCGCAAATGCAAAGGACAATCCTAGCCTTCCACAATTCCTTCTGCGCGATCGCGATACACCTTTTTCTACAATGTTGAACCTTCAATTTCTGCAACTTTCAAACTCCAAGAATACTTCGAATGACCTTCTGAAACTCACCCGAGGCCCTTAGGACCTCAAAAAAAGGCACCAACATGTCCTATAGCCTTATTCAAACTTGCTCCAATCATCAAAATACCTCAAACAATATCAAATTACCCAAAACACATCGAATTCAAGCCTAAGTTTCTAAAATCTTTCGAAATACGCTTTCGATCAAAAACCCAACCAAACCACGTTCGAATGACCTAACATTTTGAACACACATCCAAATGACACAACGAAGCTATTTCAACTCTCATAATTTCATTCCGACCCTTGGATCAAACTCTCACCTACCAACCGGAAATTTCCAAAATATCAACTTCGCCAATTCAAGCTTAATTCTACTTTCGACCTCCAAAATCCATTCTGATCACACTCCTAAGTCATAAATAACCTCTCAAAGCTAACTGAACCACTAGAACTCAGATCCAAGCCATTTAATACATAAATCAACATCCAGTTGACTTTTCCAACTTAAACCTTCTTAAAAGAAACTAAGTTTCTCAAACTTTATCAGAATCATTTTGGACTCGATCCACCCATACCGATAAAATAAAACATAGATAAAGAAAGATAAAGAAGTAGAATGGAGGAAACCGAGCGGTAACTCACGAGACAACTAGCCGGGTTGTCACACTGGAACCCATAGCTAATTACTTTGTCTAGTTAAATAATTAGTTATTTAATTTATTAAACCTATAAACTATTTTAAATATTAGAATTAACACACATAATAATTAAGGATAACTTGGTGCTACTGGGCCTCAAATATCGAGCCTGGAACCCATAAATAATTACTTTATCTAATTAAAAATTAATTATTTAATTTATTAAACTAACAAAATCTTAAAAATATAGAAATTGACATACATAAAAATTAAGGATAACTTGATTTACTCGATATCAAATATCGAGCCTGGAACCTATATATAATTACTCTATCTAATTAAAAATAAATTATTTAATTTATTAAACTAACAAAATTTTAAAAATATTAAAATTGACGCACATAATAATTAAGGATAGCTTGGTGGTACTGGGCCTTAAATATCGAGCATATAACCCATATATAATTGCTTTATCTAATTAAAAATTAATTATTTAATTTATTATAACACAAACACACAATTAATATTGTTTAAATTACAGTAGACGATATGGACTTGCCGCCTGTGCATCATGGACCAGCTGCGGATCAGATATTAGTGTTATAGGGCGACCATAATGCCTATGTATGGGAAGGACATCTATCGGATCAGACTCTCCATGCTAGGAGATCGGACGACTTGTGGGACTTTTCGAGGAAGAGAGCTTTTCTTGCCCGCGTAGTCCATCGCATGCGTGCCACATGCTTCATAGGATATTTGATATTGGGCGGATGTTATTATTTGATAGTTCATCTTGACGCCATAGAGCGACGAGTTGCTAGCTGATCTGCCCAATTATTGCTCGGTCAACCGACTGCATTGGAGCACCTCCGTCCCGATAATGTGCCTTGATGTGGTGGAGCATCATGCCATAGAGCGTGTATTTCGCCAGTTTTACCTTCCCATGACTATATCGAGGGAGCCTCCATGGGTGGCTATACATTATCAACGGGATGATCATTCTAGGGTAGACGAAGAATTTGTAGGATGGCTAGAGGCGCAGGTCCATATTTGGGACCAGCAAGAGGACATGATTCTGCCACTTCCTTCATAGATCCAGTGGCAACTATTGAGCTCTATACATCATGGTACCGTCGTCACACCCGACTGATGATCGGTGGCCCCGTTCATGTACTTGGCGGTCGGTATAGACCATACTCCACCAGGCACGAGGCAATGATATGTGAGTGCTCCCCGTCGTCTGCTGCCATCATCATGTAATGTCCACATGTGAAGCTCATGTCCCATCAGTCAAGTATAGGCTTGTGGATCTAACTGTCAGATTGCTTCCATATGCCTCATGAATTTGCACTACTGGTGCTCAGTTGCAGCCATCCACATTAAATAATGCAAGGCCTTGTCGTGATATTTCTTCTAAAAACTTGCCTTTAGGTGCCTCACAAAGTAACGGTGGTATGCAAAGGGTTCCTGGTATTCAGGTAAGTGTTGTACAAAACTTAAAATACCACCATGTTGATAAGATATTAGACAAATATCTGAACACCTTTTTGACAGCGTGCTGCTTTAAGTTGTTTAAAAGGGCGTCCACGTCTCTTTGCTTTCGTTGTCACAAAGGGCAAAAACTAGTGGAAATATTTGTCCGTTGGCATCTACCGCAACTGCAATTAAAAGATTAATATCATTATTTTCATATATATGAGCACCATCTATAGGAATTACAAGCAAACCCCTATGGGGTCATAGAATACGAAAATCTACCGGTTACTTTGAGGTTGAACGAACGTTTCCTAACACTCATTTTTTTAACAGCGATACCAATTTATCGTACTCCATTGTAAGCGGAAATTTAATATGGCACTATGGAGGTGAACTATATATCACCGAGTTATTCTCCATTACAACCTCACCCCATCCCCCCTTCCCCCCAAATTAATGAAACGCTTATTATTGGCTCTTCGGAGACTATAAAAAATGCTTGATAAAAATAAGAGAAGTATGAACGAAAGTTTAATGGAAAGTTTTGAATGGATTTTCATAAAATTCTAACGCCTTTAAATAAGGTAAGTCCTAGCTTGGGGTGCAGATTTTTTTCTATGCAAAATGCAGTATAATATTACGTTTTATGTATTTGAAATATTGTTATGTCAGTTATCCGCAGAACACTTATCGGTGGGCCCAAAACTTTGTGTAAAATGCAGTATAATACTACGTTTAATCAAACTTAGTATTATAGTACATTTTACACTAAAATTCAAATAGGGAATCCTGTAGAACACTTATTGGTGGGCCCAAATTGTTGTAAAACGCAATATTATAATGCGTTTTAGTAAAAAGCAATATAATACTGCATTTTACTTTAAAGGCTAACGTTTCGTTAAAGTAAAACACAATATTATACTGCATTTTATGTAGAAATATAATATTTTTTTAACTGTATAAACGCATTTTATGTCCAAAAAAGCATAATTTCAGTTTTGGACTCCTCTTTATTGATTAAGATGCAAATATGACTGATATGGTAGAGAATTGACTTAAACCTTTATTTTAGGCATATTTCTTGTAATGATATGATACGTTGTTGAATTTAAAGTAGGGTTGAAACTTGTGAGTTCATAACTAAAATGTTATAAATTTTGAATTAAGAGACAAAAATAGGTGAAAAAAAGTATTGAGGACCATATTATGTATAATGCATCTAAAAATGTGTTATACCTTAATGGCCAGTTACGCCGTTAATATATAACACGTGTAATATATGTATTATACTCAGTATTTGCAGCCATAATATTTAACTGCATAACACATGAATTATAAGAGTCCAGACTGAAATAATATCTTTTTCGACTTAAAATATTCTTTTAGATGTAAAGAAATTAAAAAAATTAAAGTTACCAAAATATGTTTTACCTTAACGGTCGTTTGAGACCTTAAGGTAAAATACAGTTGAAAACAAAGTTCTAATATAATTAAGGGTGTCTAACAGGCCAGGTCAACCCATTTTCAAAACGGCCGAGAACGGTTGAAACTGAAACCGGCCCGGACCGGTACAAAGGGGGCCGGGTGGGCTGGGTTAATGGGGTAAAGGTGTTGGTCTATTCTCCTTCGTGCAACCGGTTAACTAGATTGGTCAAACCTGGTCAATGTTATTTACTGTAGAACTGGCTAACCGGCCAGCCCGGACCAGCCTAGATCGGTTAACAGCTAGTTGTTTCAATTTTTTTTAAAAATGTTTCTAGTTTCTGGCCGTTGATCCGACGACTGTTTTGCATATTTAGCCCTTTTGTCACGACCTTGGATTTCCAACCATAGGGAGTCGTGATGGCGCCAACTAATAGGAGCTAAGCAAGCCAATCATTAATTACCTCTTTTAGCAACATCAATAAATTTTTATAAAAATGAAGCATTTAATGATAGAAGCAGAAATCTCGAATGTAAATAACTGAGAGGAATGCGGAATCCCAATACAAAACTCTACCCAAGATTTGGTGTCACAATACTCACAAACTTCTAAGATTGCTAAATACAATAGACTGAAAGAAGACATATTCTGTTTGTTTGGTACAAGGATAACAAACTGAAATAAAGATAGAGGAAATTCCGAACCTGGCGATGTCAGCAAGGCTACCTCGGTGTCTCTAGACTGAAGGTCTACTCCCAATCTACTACTGTTGTCCGAAAGTTGCTCCAACACCGTGATCTGTGCAAAGAGCACAGAGGTGTAGCATCAGAAAAATCGACCCCATGTGCTGGTCAGTGAGCCTAACCTCGGCGAAGTAGTGACGAGGCTAGGACCAGACTCCAAATAAACCAGTGCAGTTATATAATATACGACAAAGAAATAACAAGATAACAAGTAAAACTGGGGAAGGGAAAACATGCTCTCGGGATAGCAAATAAAAATAAAATGTTAGGGATAAAAGAGTAAACACCTACTATCTAGCTTCTACCACAGAATAAAAGAAATATAACAACTTTCACGTTCAACTCATCATGTTGCAGGCATGCAATCCGATCCAATTTCATCATGACTCGAGGTAGGCGTACCACCCGTTCCTATTTCAATCAATATCTTGTGGTAGGCATACCACTCGCTCCCATTTCGATATCATTTGTGGTAGGCGTACCACTCACTCCCATTTCAATATCAGTTGTGGTAGGCGCACCACTCGCTCCCATTTATATATCATTCGTGGTAGGCGTACCACTCGCTCCCATTTCAATATCATTCGTGGTAGGCGTACCACTCGCTCCCATTTCAATATTATTTGTGGTAGGCGTACCACTCGCTCCCAATTGTATATCATTCGTGGTCCGTGTACCACCCTATCCCATTTCATCAATATCTTGTGGTAGGCTTACCACTCAATCCCATTTCTTCCAACACATTACAAAAAATAATCCCGGCAAGGAAATGTCATCTATAACCAATTCTATTCAATTTCTTCTCGGCACAGTTAAAACCAGTACTCAGTATAAAGGATTATCAATTGGCCGAAATGGCCTCTAGTCACCCGGTACCCAAATCAAAAAGATCATCAAGTCCAAAATCATCATACAAACCTACTAAATTGTCAAAATACTGATCCAAGATCGTTTATCGAGAATATTGACTGCGGTTAACTCCAACAATATTAAAGCTCTAGAATTAGAATTTCCCCTCCAAACCACATCTAAATTTCTGGAAATCAAAACGAACTACATGCACAAGTAACAAGAATCAAAAGAAATTATTTAAGGTCTCAAATCACAAAATAGAAATGTAAAACTCAAATGGCCTATTGGATTATTAATTCTCCACCTAAAAAAGAAACGTTCATCCTCGAGCGGACATAGACAGGTACCTGAACTGGCAAATACATGCAGATATCTACTCCTTATATCGTTCTCGGACTCCTAATTAGCCTCCTTGGTTGCTGCCCTTTCTAAAACACTTTTGCAGAAGAAATATACTTTGATCTCAATGTCTGAACCTCACTATCTAAAATAGCTACTGGCTCTTCTTCATAGGTCAAATTGTCATCAAACTGCACCATGTTGAGGTTTCGAACATGCGACTTGTCTTTATGATACTTCTGAAGCATTGAAATGTGAAATATTAGATGTAACACAATTATGTTGAGAGGCAATGCAGGACTTTAAGAAACCTCCCCAACCCTCTCTAAAACCATAAAAGGGCCAATAAACCTTGGGCTCAAATTGTCTTTTCTCACAAATCCCATCACACCCTTCATCGGCAAAACTTTTAAAAGCACATTCTCACCCTCCATAAGCCACATCACAAACCTTCTTATTAGTAAAACTCTTCTACCTACTCTGCAATGTATAAAGATGCTCCCGACTGCCTTCACATATCAAGTACATCATGAACCAAATATGTACCTAATATCTTAGCCTCACAGGGCGCAATCCAACCGATAGGAGAACAACATCGCCTACCATATAAAGACTCATATTGCGCCATTAAAATACTAGATTGATAGATGTTGTTTCAAGAAACTCCGGCAATGATAGAGACTTAACCAATGGATTCCAAAATCAATAACACATGCCCTCAATATCTAAAGGATATGAATAGTCCACTTGAACTGGCCATCCATCTACGGGTGAAATATAGTGCTGAACTCAACATGTGTGCCCAATTCTCACAGGACAAATCTCCAAAAGTGCGATGCAAACTGAGCGCCACGAATTAAAATGATATAAATAGGCACACCATGCATACTAATAGTCAATCTGATATAGTTTTGAGCCAACTTCTCTTAAGTGAATGAAGTCATCAAATGAAATGTGCATATTTGGTCAGGCTGTCCACAGTGAGCCAAATAACATTAAACTTCTGCCATATCCGTAATCCTACTACAAAGTGCATATTAACACACTCCCACTTCTACTCATGTATAACCAACCTCTGAGTCAAACCACCTAGTTTCTGATGTTCATACTTTACCTGTTGGTAATTCAAATACTGTAAAACATGCCCAACAATGCCATTCTTCATCTTCATCACTTAATATTGTTTCAAGTGATAATACATCTTCCTAACACCAGGATGAATAGAATACAACAAACTATGAGCCTCTTAGAGAATCTACTCCATCAAATCATCAACTTTCCTATAAAAAATATGACCCTAAAGCCGTATAACACTGTTATCTCCAATCACAACAATCTTTATCACCTCTCTACATCGTGTCCTTCAACAACAACAAAAGGTGTAGATAACCACAGTAGTGAGCCTTAGTACACTCAAACAAGGTCTACTACATAATACCACAAGCAAGAACCCTACTAAGCTTTGAGATATCCAATCTTAGGAGTGAATGCATAATTGGCTTTTGGTATTTCGAATTTTTACCAAACGAGCCCTGGTTAACTTTTGTTGACTTATTAAAAAATGATCAAAATTGAACTTTTTTATTCATAGGTAGTCTCTAAAGATTAGTTTGAATTACTTGAAAGATATTTCGATAGATTCGGTTGGTTTGGAGGCTTTTTCGAAAGGAAAATCCGTGGTTCATTATTGATTTGGTTGCAGAAAGAGATACGTATTGAGGGAATTAGGCTTGTTGGTCAATTTGTTATGTGACTTATGAGTAGAGATGGCAATATGCGACCTAACGAGTGTATATATGCCCTATCATGGGATATAGTATGTTGGTTAGGTATTTACCTTTACATAATTATTTATTTCATGTCATATTTAGTTACATGCTTTGATTGCTACATGTCCTTACTTTTTCTCCATGCCTTACTTGGTAGCTGCTTTTTAATTGTTACTTGTTTCGATTTATTCATTCCTCACTCAATACATGTTTACCTTCTATATGTTCCTACCTGTATTGAGTTGTATTTCTTCATTATCTCAAGTTCTTAATTTTTTTATTGTCTTTAGATTACTTGTTGCACTTCTTTATGTCATCTGATTATATGACTCCTTTAGCTATTCTTGAAATGATGATTTGTCAAGGTTTATGAATATGAGGCATTGGCTATTCTCTGTTTGTACTAGTAGTTTCTTGAGGTTCTATACACATCATTTTCCTTTGTGCTGAGATTATGGCATTTGTTTGTGTTGATTTGTTCATGTTAATAAGTTGATATTAGGAATGGTTTGCGCATCGTAACAGTATCAAAATGAATTTATAATAGGAATATGTTACACGCTGTAACATATATTGATATGATATTGTGATCGGGACGCATGCCGTGTCAGATAATATGATAAAGGTTGGGACCGGGTTGTGCGATACAACGGAGTATGATGTATTGTAACTATTTGCCGCTGTAGTGCTTTATTTCTGAAGTGATATGTTGTTATGAGATGTTTTTATTATCAGTCCCTCAATCAGTTCAGATCTGTTCTTATAAGTTTACTTGTTTTTCTCTATATTTATGTTGTCTTTAGTTATTATTTGTACAAGTTTATAATAAGTGTCTTGCCATAGCCTCGTCATTAATTATTAATATTTTTTTAAAATTATTAAAACCAGTTAATTAATTAGCTAATGTTATCTTGCCTAGAACGTGGATGTTGGGTTTATGGCCCCATTGTTGGAGTTTTGGGTTGCAATAGAAGAGGGAACAAATTCTGAAACCTATCCATCCTCTTCAACTCATCAGTTAACATCGTGGACCTAACCTTAGGCTATGATGCAATAGTAGACTTATCCATACAAACTGGTAGCACTCTTGGGTCTGATACTCGTGCACCATCTGATCCGGAGTGTGAGTGGCAGGAGCCTAGGCCCCTTCCCCAACTTGAGAACTGGTTGGTGCCATATGAAGTATATCTACTTGAGCCATACTCTCCATAAAACAAATCATATAGAGGAAGGCATCCTGAAGTATTGGGATAGCAATGAACCTCTCTAGAACCTAAGCTAGCCCTACCAAATCATCCTGAACTAGAGTCTGCTCAGCATCCGAATCTAACTTAAGCTTGACTGATACTACTCTAGCATGAGCGTGAGTACGTGTAGGTTCCGCTATACGTGCTCTAGGCTAGACTCTATCTCTACCCCTACCTTGGCCTCTATGCCTGGTAATGGCTACAATATGGGGCTCCGGCTCTTGCTCGAGTACGGCTGAAACATACACTCTCAATATGTATGAGAGAATAATAGAGTAAAGATCAAATTTAGGATGGAACAAAGCCAGATGATAGATAAATAAAGAAAATGAAGTTTCCTAAAAGCATTATAGCTTCTCGAATATAAGTACAGACATCGTCTTACTGATCCTCAAGACTCTACTAATTTGCTTATGACTCGCGAGACTCATGCAACCTAGGGCTTTGATACCAACTTGTCACGATCGAATATCCTTTCAAAAGAATCGTGATGATTCCTAATCCCACTTTCCGGGGAAAGAAACACTTAATAGTGAAAAAAGAAACAAAACTAAACATTAAATAGCACAATATCATAAATAAAGAGTAAAAACTCTAAAATTACATAACAAGTCTAAAACCAATTCTATCTAAACGATTTTCCAAGACTGATGTTACATGAGCTCTAAAGAGTACAAAATACAAAGTTTGAAATGAAATACAATATTGTCTAATGCAAAATAAGTAGTAATAGAGACATGGGAAGGTTACTTCAAGGCCTGCAAAAGAATGTGCATTACGACCTCGAGTCTCCAAAATATCCAAGTTAAGCACCTTTCGTTACTCCACAGGGACCAACACATGAATATATAGAAAAAGCACAGAAATATAGTATGAGTAAAGTCAACCTAATATATACTTAATAAATATTGCGCCTAACAACGACAAATTAGTAATGAGGCTATGACAACACTTACCATATAAACCTATACAGTTAATAAGCAAGAGAAATAGCAAGAGAATTAATAAGAATAAGTACGAGGAAATAGTAAAGGATCAACGTAAAGAAATATCAACCACGTTTTTCAGTTAAAACTTAAAACTAACAATTTCGTTCTCAACAACTAAAACCAATGAGAATGAAACTGTATCTGTACACAACATAGCCATATCAACAAAGGAAGACAATACCAAAAATTAAATATAAGAATTCATAACATATCAAGTTTGACGCATAACCCTATCAAACGCAAAACTATTGTGACAGCAGCCCAGTCCCATGGACATATTATTATGGCGATCAACGTGGTTCCATAATAATAATATTGCGGCAAGCAAATCGATCCAATATACCAATTTATATAGAAATATCCAACAAGAAACCACAAATGATAAAGTTTATGGTACAATGTCAAGAGGACGGATAAGCATAATTCATTAAGGAGAGATGAACATGACCAATGTGTGATAGGTAATTCAATATCTAAGAGCCAATCTCACGCATATATCTCAAGAAGAACTCAAACAAGGTCATTAACACGTGATTAACTAAGTAGACACACAATCCAGTATAGCATAAGAGAATAACACAAGAAATAAGCAATGATACGGATAAAACTAATTCTACCCATATAATTTAAACCATGACAAATGTATATATACTGGTCATCTTGCATATATGCCACCCCAATACATTTTGCACATAGCAAGTAATTATAACCTTATTTTCTCAATTCAGGATTAACCACGATACTTACGTCTTTCCGGAATAAGTTCAATAATACAATACTGCTTTCCCCTTAAGGCAAGCTTGCAAATAACTTGAATCAAGTCAAATAATAATCAAATGAGTTAAAAAATCTTAAGGAACTCTCCTAATACTAATAATGTTTGATCATTAGCATATTTGGAAAAGCTAACAAAAAGTTAATCCAGGTCCACTTAGTCAAAATTAGAAATCAAGACCAAATTCCAATTATCCATTTTTCCTTGAATCCAAAAATGTAATTTGTTTGAACCGATAATCCAATTTTCTACTCTTGGAAATCCTATTTAGGATTGAATATCCAAGAGAATTTATTAAAATAAAAGTCTTCTTACGTGTTCTTGATCTCATAAATTGAATAAAATGAACTAATTCTGAAACTCCTATCTTCTACCCAGCTATAAATATTGCAATTGCAAACTGTTGCTCGCAAATGCTATAACTTGGTCCGCATTTGCGAGCAAGCGCCAAGGTAGAAATTATTATTGTGAGTCATCCTAAAAAATTAAGCTATTCGCAAATGCGGCAAGCCTGAGCTTCTCAACTCCCTCCCCCTCCCTACCCCCTCCCCAAAAAATGAGAGCCGACAGTCGCTATTGCGATATCACATTTGCAATTTTTGTTGTCGCAAAAATAACAACACCACCAATAGCAAGACATACAAAATAGCCCAAAACTAATTTGAAACTCACTCGTGCCCCTCGAGACCTATCCAATCATTCGAACTAATATATAAACCTAACACGTGTTAAAGCTAGTTAATGATTAAAGCTAGCTAAGTTGGTGTGAATGAGAAATGGAGGGAAGAAGACAATAGAAGGAAAATGAAGTTTCAAAGCAAAGTTCCTTTGAAAAGGAGCTTTGTACCACATTGGTAGTAGAAAGGGAAAGTTATGTGCTTATATTAGAAAGCACTTCTTCTAGCTCTTAAAGGGTTAAGAAGAGGGACTCCCCTCGCGCCGTCGTCGTCGCTCGGCTCAGCTTCGGCTTAGGATTTGGATTTGGATTTGGATTTGGATTTGGTCAAATGATCTGATTGATTGATAATCTTTTTGGACCAAATTTATTTAAAATTCAATCTTCATTTTCTGAATAATCCTTTCCGAACAGTCACAATTCGAGGCTATATAAACTGAGGCAATGCCTCATTTTCGAGTACTGGAAAAAAAAAAATTATTCGTGCATTAAAAATTCTGCATTCTTTTCTGCAAACTGAAACATATCGAGTCATAATGTGATTTCGTTCCCGAATTTGAGTTCGTCGAAGTCGTACGCGTTTGAGGTACCGCCACTCCTACGACAGGTATATCCGTTATATCCTGGGAGGAAATAATCCACAACCTCGGGTACAGTGAGGGGGTTAAATTCCTTAAGGACACACAGTGAATTCTGTGGTCTCGGATTTCTTCATTTCTGTGAATTTTTTTTTTTTAACGTTACATACGTTCTGTTTTTTTTTTTTTTTGTGTCTCTTCTTCTTACTGGTTTCCAGTTTCTCGTTGCTTTGAACACGGACAATCGATAACAAGCTTAAGGAATTTAAATTATTATTTCCGTGTTCATCTGCTGTTGATTAAAACGTTACAGAACGATACAACAGTACAGAAAAAAAAAATTTCTTACATAAAACAGTGACTACATACAGTTTTTCCTAACATAAAATTGTGACTGTCCAGAAAATAAAAGAAACTTGTAATTTTGTTGTTTGCATGTAACGAACTTGTATGTTGTTTGGAGACTAAATCTTCGGATTTTCTACTCCGGTTGAGATTAAAGTTTTCAGAACTTTCTACTCATTTGGGTACTTGATTTGAAGATATAAAAACTTCATCAAGTATACTATATACAGTTTATTACATTCTATTTGAAGTTTGTTTTAATTCTGTTTGTGTAAATTTGATTCGGTTTGAAGAAATAAAATCTTCACCGATTATTAAAGTGTTCTGCTATTTCCTACGACAGAAATGGGAGACCAAACTCCAAATTTGAATGCTACTGCTACTGTTACTGCCACACCAGCCCCCGTGGTTGGTTCTACGAGCAATGCTGCGTCCTCCAGTCGTACTGCACCAGCACCGGCTCCGGCAGAGAAGCCCGGAAAATTCACCGGGATTGATTTCAAACGATGGCAACAAAAGATGTTCTTCTATCTAACTACTTTAAGCCTTCAAAAGTTTATTAAGGAGGATATTCCGGTTCCGCCGGAATCAACACCTGAAAATGAACGATTTGTTGTAATTGAGGCGTGGAAGCACTCAGATTTTTTGTGCAAGAATTACATTCTTAGCGGACTGGAGGATGATCTTTACAACGTCTATAGTAATGTGGGAACATCAAAAGAACTATGGGATGCGTTGGAAAAGAAATATAAAACAGAAGATGCTGGCTTAAAGAAGTTTATCGCTGCCAAGTTTTTGGACTACAAAATGGTAGATGGCAAGTCTGTTGTCACTCAAGTTCAAGAGTTGCAGGTTATCATCCATGATCTCCTCGCTGAAGGTATAAATTTAATTAATGCCTTTGTCAAAAGTATTCAGTGCCCCGTCACTTACATGTTGTTTGTTGTAGGTTTGGTGATTAGTGGGGCGTTTCAAGTTGCGGCAGTGATAGAGAAGTTGCCTCCTTCATGGAAGGACTTCAAAAATTACTTGAAACATAAGCGAAAGGAGATGACATTGGAAGATCTCATCGTCCGGTTGAGAATCGAGGAAGATAACAAGGCAGCGGAGAAAAAGGCAAATGGGAGATCAACCATAGGGGGAGCACATATAGTTGAAACTGCCCCAACTAATATGAAAAAGAGGAAAAAGGCATCGGGACCAAGGAACTATCCCAACAAGAAGAAATTCAAGGGAAACTGCCATAATTGTGGAAAAATCGGACACAAAGCTGCAGACTATCGTGCTCCGAAAAAGGAAAAGAAGAAGGGTCAGGCTAATATGGTTGAAACAAACGAGGAGGTTGATGACTTGTGCGCTATGTTGTCCGAGTGCAACCTAGTGGGAAGTCCGAAAGAGTGGTGGATTGACTCTGGCGCCACTCGCCACATTTGTGCTGTTAGAGAAGCCTTTGCTTCATATGCTCCCGCCGGGCCCGACGAAACAATATATATGGGAAATTCTGCAACGGCCAAGATTGAAGGTTATGGAAAGATACTGCTGAAGATGACCTCTGGCAAGGTGGTGACTCTAAACAACGTCTGTCATGTTCCTGAAATTAGGAAAAATCTTGTATCTACCGGACTTCTAGTGAAGAACGGTTTTAAATGTGTTTATGTTTCTGACAAGGTTGTAATAAGTAAGAACGAAATGTACATAGGAAAAGGCTACCTCACAGAGGGCCTTTTCAAATTGAATGTAATGGTTGTTGCTAATAATAATAAAGTTTCTGCTTCGTCTTACTTGCTTGAGTCAAATGATTTATGGCATTCACGTTTAGGACATGTCAATTATAGAACCTTGCGAAAAATGATTAGTTTGGAAGTATTGCCTAAGTTTGAATGCAATCAATCAAAATGTCAAATCTGTGTTGAATCTAAGTATGCTAAACATCCTTATAAGTCAGTTGAAAGGAATTCAAGTCCTTTAGACTTAATCCATACAGATATTTGTGACATGAAGTCAATTCCATCTCGCGGTGGAAAGAAGTATTTCATAACTTTTATTGACGATAGTACGCGGTATTGCTACGTTTATTTACTTAATAGTAAAGATGAAGCAATTGAAGCGTTCAGGCAATACAAAACAAAAAGATTAAAATGATAAGGAGTGATAGGGGCGGTGAATATGAATCTCCTTTTGAACAAATATGTTTGGAATATGGCATTATTCATCAAACAACTGCTCCTTACTCGCCACAATCAAACGGAATTGCGGAAAGAAAAAATAGAACACTGAAAGAAATGATGAATGCCCTGTTAATAAGTTCTGGTTTACCCCAGAACTTGTGGGGGGAAGCCATTCTAACAGCTAGCCGAATACTCAATCGAGTGCCCCATAGCAAAACAAAATCTATTCCATACGAAAAGTGGAAAGGAAGGAAGCCCAATTTGGAATACTTCAAAGTGTGGGGGTGTTTGGCCAAGGTGCAAGTTCCTAAACCCAAAAGGGTAAAAATAGGACCTAAAACCGTTGATTGTGTTTTCATAGGATATGCCACAAATAGTAAGGCATATAGATTTCTGGTTCACAAATCAGAAAATCCCGACATTCAGGTGAATACGGTAATTGAATCAGATAATGCTGACTTCTTTGAAACCATATATCCGTATAAAAAGGAATGTGCGTCGTCTAGCAAAGAATCTGAACGACCTCGGGAAGAAATAAAGGAAAACATTCCTGATGAGGAAAATCCAAGACGTAGCAAACGTCAAAGGACGACTACTTCCTTTGGACCAGAATTTTTAACATTTTTGTTGGAAAATGAGCCTCGAACGTTCAACGAAGCTACGTCTTCATCGGAAGCTCAATTTTGGAAAGAGGCAATCAATAGTGAGATAGAATCCATATTGAACAACCATACTTGGGAATTGGTTGATCTTCCTCCAGGGAATAAACCTTTAGGTTCCAAATGGATTTTCAAGCGGAAAATGAAAGCTGATGGCACTATTGAAAAATATAAGGCAAGACTAGTTGTTAAAGGGTTTAGACAACGAGAAGGTCTTGATTACTTTGATACATACTCGCCGGTAACGAGGATTACATCTATTCGGGTGTTAGTAGCATTAGCCGCCGTGTACGGTCTTGAAATCCATCAAATGGATGTGAAAACAGCCTTCTTAAATAGAGAGTTGGAGGAAGAAATTTACATGGAACAACCCGAAGGGTTTGTAGTTCCAGGGAAAGAGAAGAAGGTATGTAGACTTGTTAAGTCTCTTTATGGACTAAAACAAGCACCAAAACAGTGGCATGCAAAATTTGACCATACGATGCTGTCAAATGGATTCAAGATAAATGAATGTGATAAATGTGTCTACATTAAGAACACTCCGAACCACGTCGTCATTGTTTGTTTATACGTGGATGATATGTTAATAATGAGTAACAACATTGCTAACATAAATGCTACTAAGCGCATGCTTGCTAGTAAGTTTGATATGAAAGACTTAGGAGTTGCCGATTTAATTCTGGGAATTAAAATCCATAAGACTCCTCAAGGTCTAGCATTGTCTCAATCTCATTATATTGAAAAAGTACTTGAAAAGTTCAAGTATTTGGACTTTAAAGTTGCAAAGACGCCAATTGATATGAACCTTGCTCTTGCAAAGAATAAAGGTGAAAGTCATTCTCAATTGGATTATGCCAGAGTGTTGGGAAGTTTGATGTATATTATGAACTGTACGCGACCTGATATTGCGTGTGCTATAAGTAAACTAAGTCGCTACACGAGTAATCCCGACCAAAATCATTGGCTGGCAATGAAACGAGTTTTGGGGTATTTGAAACATACTCAAAACTTTGTTTTGCATTATAACAGGTATCCTGCAGTTATTGAAGGATACAGTGATGCAAATTGGATCACCGGTTCAACTGAAACTAAATCCACAAGTGGATACGTTTTTACTATAGGTGGAGGAGCAGTGTCTTGGAAGTCATCCAAACAGACATGTATCGCCCGCTCTACAATGGAATCTGAGTTCATAGCTCTAGACAAAGCCGGTGAAGAAGCTGAATGGCTCCGGAATTTCTTAGAAGATATTCCATTTTGGCACAAACCGTTGGCTCCTATATGCATACATTGCGATAGCCAAGCGGCAATAGGAAGAGCCGGGAGCGTTATGTACAACGGAAAGTCTCGTCACATACGACGAAGACATAATACCGTTAGACAACTACTCTCTAGTGGAATTATCACAATTGACTGTGTTAAGTCAAGAGATAATGTGTCGGATCCACTAACTAAAGGCCTAACTAGAGAAGTGGTTGAAAGATCATCGAGGGGAATGGGACTATGGCCGAGGACAAGTCATCGTGCCGGTAACTCTACCTAGAAGACATGAGATCCCAAGATCTAGGTTCAAAGAGATCAAACAAAGTCATTGATGACGGTTCAACATTGTCACAATAACTTTTTGGTCCATTCTCGTGATGAGAAAATGTTCAGTACCAGGATAAAGCATTAAGGCTTTTTAATGGTTTCTAAGTTTGATACGGGGTATATCAAATAGTGTATCTACGGGATGACACATTTAGGAATCACCTATGTAAGTGTGAAGTGTAAGCCGCTTCAAGGAGAACTCTGTAAGGCCAGCTCTCTACGCACTTATGAACCAGGAAGTGTTCATGGCTGAAACGAACAAAACAATGAGAACCAAAAACGGTTAAAGGGTTAATTGTGTGACATGTGGTTGTCTAGGTATACACCAAAGCTTGACGGTTCAAAGATATCAAATCTACCGATTGACCGAGTATATCCGACATATGCTCACTACGGAAAGTTCAAAGAGAAATCTACTTATCCAGATGCAATTAATCCTTGCTTACGAATCACACAGTTTTTTTTGTCATGCATGTTTTTCATCATATAGCCATTCCCCATTCATGTGGGGGATTGTTAAAGCTAGTTAATGATTAAAGCTAGCTAAGTTGGTGTGAATGAGAAATGGAGGGAAGAAGACAATAGAAGGAAAATGAAGTTTCAAAGCAAAGTTCCTTTGAAAAGGAGCTTTGTACCACATTGGTGGTAGAAAGGGAAAGTTATGTGCTTATATTAGAAAGCACTTCTTCTAGCTCTTAAAGGGTTAAGAAGAGGGACTCCCCTCGCGCCGTCGTCGTCGCTCGGCTCGGCTTCGGCTTTGGATTTGGATTTGGATTTGGTCAAATGATCTGATTGATTGATAATCTTTTTGGACCAAATTTATTTAAAATTCAATCTTCATTTTCTGAAATTATTTTTAATTCCCGCGGGAAAAATATTAATTTGTTAACTGTAAACTTCCCAACGTTCTTATTTTTCAGAAAAAAGGCATGGCCTTTCCCGAACAGGCACCAAGCCTTTCCGAACAGTCACAATTCGAGGCTATATAAACTGAGGCAATGCCTCATTTTCGAGTACTGGAAAAAAAAAAATTATTCGTGCATTAAAAATTCTGCATTCTTTTCTGCAAACTGAAACATATCGAGTCATAGTGTGATTTCGTTCCCGAATTTGAGTTCGTCGAAGTCGTACGCGTTTGAGGTACCGCCACTCCTACGACAGGTATATCCGTTATATCCTGGGAGGAAATAATCCACAACCTCGGGTACAGTGAGGGGGTTAAATTCCTTAAGGACACACAGTGAATTCTGTGGTCTCGGATTTCTTCATTTCTGTGAATTTTTTTTTTTTTAACGTTACATACGTTCTGTTTTTTTTTTTTTTGTGTCTCTTCTTCTTACTGGTTTCCAGTTTCTCGTTGCTTTGAACACGGACAATCGATAACAACACGAACTCACTTGTAAGCTCAAATATCAAAATAACATTAAAATCATGAATTAGCCATCAAACCAAAGATTTAAAGGTTCATAAGTTCGAAATTTTTCCACTTTTAATGACGAAACGGCCTTGGGTCACCCGAAACCCAAATTAAACATACGTACGAATCTAAAGTCATCATACGAGGTTATTGGAATCGTCAAAATACCGAGCTGAGGTTGTTTACCAAGAATATAGATCATGATAAACTCCAACAATTGAAGTTCAAGAATTAGAATTTCTATTCCAAAATATATCCAAACTTTCCGAAAATCGAAATAAACCATACACACAAATTATAAATATATCAAATGAAGCTATTCAAAGTTTCAAATCATAAACGGAAAGTTAGAACAACGACATATAGGGTCCTTACATTAACTTTGAAGAATAAGAGAGACAACCGGTTAAACAGATTTAATTACACTGATATATAAGGTAAAATCCATCAATTAATAAGTATCTTTCTTTTTGCCTTCAGATGGAGCAAATATGTCACAACTACAAAATTTGCTTCTTCCCTTCTTTCATCCTCTCAGTTCTGTATTTTAAGCCTTCTAAAATTAACATGTCAGAAAACTATTTAACTACTTTTATAAAGCTCAACTTTCAGGAATGAAAATCGAGTTGTAGTTTTTTATTAATAGAAACGAAACTCCCTGCTCCTGTTTTTCCTCTGGAATTGCATGCAGCTGATGACTCATAAAGAGAATTTAATACAAAGGACCACAGAGGACGGTGTAAGTACGTGTCCTAGGAAAGTGAATTATCGAAGATGCCAAACGTTATAGTTACTCCTTCCCGTTACTCATTCCGTTTCAATTTATGTGAATTCATTAAAAGCTTTTAAGCTTATGATATAAACTAAAATATATATATTTTATTTGGTTATAAATTATTATATAAAAACAAATTATTTTCAAGTAGAAAAGAAAGTTATTTTTTTGGGCACAAATTAAAAAAAATACGTTTACATAAATTAAAATAAAAATAGGATAAGTATTGCCTTCCTTTTCTATTTCTATCTCTTACTAAAAGTAGTCAGTATGCACAGGTTATTATTACTCCCAACTTCAACTTGCATACATATATAACACTGAGAAGTTTAACCTACCCGTGAATGGAACCGTATATATTAGGTATACAATTTAAAAATTTTGTTCTCTTTCTAAGCATACTTATGGAAGAAGAAACTTGTAATTAATTTTATCTCACGTGAACGGAGGACATATTAATTTTATCTCATGCGATAAGATATAAAAATATTTAACTTATATATCTGATAATATAAAGAACGTTTAATATATTATAACAGATAATTTGCCTTGTCTTTCTTCAGGTTACGGATCATACTTTTTCTACTTTTTGTGGGGAGTCGTCATAGCTATTATCTATGTAATGTAAGAGTATAAATTTTTTTTATATTGTCAGTTCGTAAATTTTAAACTCCTAGATTTAAGTAAGTGTTAACTTCTAGACACTAACTGAAACAATTATTTTCACTATATTTATACCCAAAACTAGACATATATATTAATAACCTAGAAAACTAGACATGTTATCTGCTACAATATTACTGCCCAAATTCTCTATATTATCCATCAACATAGTTAAATCGAGTAAGTTAGATACATGACAATATACAGATTCTTAAGAATCAAAGTAGTTTAACCAAGTCACCAATTAATGTTGATTAGTTGACAGAATAATATAATCATTTGTGTGAGCATATTAAATTGAATAAAATTAGGAATGAATTTATTCATGAAAAGGTAGGCGTGGCCCTTGTGAAGCGAAAGATGCGTAAGACGAGGTTGAGATGGTTTAGACATGTTAAAATGAGAAGCATAAATGCCAGTCAGGAAATGTGAGAGGTTGGCCTTGGGAGGTGAAAGGAGGGGTAGAGGTAGGCCAAAGAAGTCCTGGGGAGTGGTGATCAGACTGGACACGATGCAACTTGAACTAATTGAGGACATGACCCTACACAGAAGAATGTGGAGGTTGAAGATTAAGATAGAAAGTTAGTAGGTAGTCATGCATTTCTCTGTGTCTTCTCTAGTTCGATAGTATTAGTTCTTGTACAGTACCCTTTTTTTTTTGTAGTTTCCTATATTCGCATGTCTTGTTCCGTTATATTCGTATGTCTTATTCCGTAGTTTGCTACGAGTACTTCGTTCATATTCTCTTTTGCTGCCTTGAATTTAGGTTTCTAAATATATTATCTTGCTATTATTTGTTACCAGTACCTCTTTCATATTCTCTATTGCTATCTTCGATTTAATTTATTAATTATTTATTTTGATATTACTTGCTATCAGGGCTTCTTTCACCTTCTTTAATCGAAGACAATTTATCTATACTTTCAGGGTAGAGATAAAATTACGTATATTTTATTCTTCTCAAATTTTATTTATGGAATTATACTATATTATTGTTATTATTGTTAAATAACATAACCATCCAATTGTCTTGCCATGCGGAGCAGTTGGGCATTCTACGGTCTGCCCAGATTCCCTTTTATCACCCCCAAAAAAGCAAATTAACTAAGTGAAAGAACTTATTGAGGTAGTAATACCTCAGTAGCTAACACAGCAACAGGTGTAATTCTAGGATGTGCAGCTTCTGCAATATGTTCTGCTTTATGGGGTTTGTCTATAAAACCGTCTGCTACAACCAATTGAACTCTTACATTTACATCGGCAAATATGGTTAATTAAATGTTTCCAATACAAGTAAACTTCTATTTATATGTTTTTTTTGCTTTTTTGAAATTGATGCAATGTGATCAAATTTGGGTTTCTTTTTTCGTTATGTAATGCTGGATCCAGAATTTTCATTTAGCCGTATTAAAATATAAATAATTAAATATATCGAAAGTTAAGGAAAATTAGCATATAATAAATATATATGAAATAAGAATTTATCTAGCAAAATAGAATTTTTTCGGCAAAAAAATATGGTTTGACACCCTTTAATTTGATGTGGCTCTGCCACTGACAGTACGTATGAACATATATTGCCTATTCCAGATGTGGTATACAATTTTGGGAAGGACTATGTACTGAAGAAACCATGCTTTCTGTCTATATTTTAATTTACTTTTTTTTTGCTATTAAAGAATATTGACAAATTTGCTGCAAATTTGTGAAGGAAAAGAGAAAGAAAAGGCATGGTTTATTGATTTGTCTTTAGCTTTAGTTGCCAATAGCAAAAGAAAAAATCTTCTGTACATAATGTTGACAAGTAATCTGTCTGCATTTAGATTTTCTGAAGATTTTTTGTGATTGATTTCGACCTAGTTTGAGAAAATACTGTAGAGATACATAGCGGTCGGCTGTGGTCCAAAAGATTTTGGATGTCACATTCATTTTCCTCTTTGTTATGTAGTAAATCTAGGACGAATTGTGGAAAAATAGCTACAAGTATGAGCAGGTTAGCCTGTGTTATGTTATCACTGACAAAATAAAAATGTCATGCTGTTCTTTTTCTTAGGAAGTCTTCTATCTTTTATTTTTCTTTTATTAGAATGAAATTCACAAAATGTACAATGGGTGACATAAAGCTAACTAAAGTGGGAAAAGGCTAATTAATTAGTTTCAACAACTTCATATAAAAATTATATATGTTGGAAATTGACAGTTGAAAAAAGCTTCATCATGATTCCATATATAGGAAAAAACAAAGGAATTTCATGAATTTAATACAAATGGCAGAATTAACGTTGTATTTTCGTTCTAGGACTGCACACCCTAAGCAATGGTACTGTATGTCTTTTTAACTTCTTTTTTCATACACGTTACCCTATCCACTCATTTATTTTCCAGAGCCTATAAATCGACCACAAATGACCAAATATATTCCTTTACTTTTAAAAAAGATCTAAGAATATTTATTATTATATTATTAAATTACCTATACTCCTATCATTATATTTTAGAGGAAAAATACTCTTAATTTAGATGAAGTACCACATGATAATATCAAATTAAAATGATCTTTTTTTTTTTTAACCCGATTCGTTTTTAAAAATATCCAACAACTCGCCCCTAATTCATTTTTCAGTTTTTTAGAGAATTTTCTTTTTATAAAACTTATAAAAAATATAGCAAAATATTTTATTTTTTACAATTTAATGCACCAGTAATCCACTAATTTAGGAAAGTGTTCTTTTATTTTTTTTTAAAGTTTTTACAGCCAAATAAAAACTCAATTGCATCAGTTTTTAAAGTATTTTTTTGTAAAAAATGAATTTTTTTTGTAAAAACTGAAACAATATTGTAAAAATTGAAAAAAAACAATTTTAACAAAATATTTTCAGTTTTTAAAAATTGAAAATATAATTTCAACAAAATATATTTTTTCAATTTTTTTAATGTTTTACTTTTTGTATAAACTAGATAAACAAATTTGTAAAAATTTTAAAAAAAAACTAAAAACTGAAAAAAATTAATTTTGTAAAAAAATATTTTTTATTTTAAAAAGTGAAATTTAAAAAATTGGAAAAAAATGAAAATAGGGGGTCGGGCAGTTTTTTTAAAAACGAGTCGGGTAAAAAATGGGTCGTTTTAATCCGATACTGATGACATGTGGCACTCCATTCAAAATAGAGGTATTTTTGTTCCAATGTATAGTAGTATGGGTGAAGATAATCCAATAATACGACGGTAAGAATATAGATAACCCAATAGTATAACGAGTGGTATTTCTAGACCATTTTCAAAAGTAAAGGGATATATTTAGCCCTTTTCCGATAAAATGATCAACAGTGATCTTTCCCCAATGTAATTACTCCCTCCATTTTAATTTGTGAACTTGTTTGATTGAGTATGGAGTTTAAGAAAAATAAAGACTTTTGAAATTTGTGGTCCTAAAAAAAGCAAAATGGGATCCAGAGTATTTATATAGTTATAAAATATTCTCATTAAGGGTAGAATGTAAATTTAAGTTAAATTATTACAAAATTTAGAAAAAAATTATTATTTTTTTTTTTAAAAATGGACCAAAAATAAATAAATTTACATAAACTAAAACGTATGGAGTATTTCGCTTCTCGCATGCACTGAATATTTGTGCACCAAACAAATGAATTGCATAAAGATTTTCATCATTAAACACGCTTATTTATGTATTCTCTGTTTAACCTATAATTTTTATGATTAAATCGTTTAGTTTGGTATAACCATGTGCAGACAAGAATATTTATCTTGAAGCTGTACTCAATGATCATTTCACTAAAGCAACCGGCACATTATATTGATTATGTAAGTGTATTGAGAGAAATTAAGTGTACATATAAAAAATAATGTGTTAAGATAAGTGGAATAGTTGAAAGCTTATTATTGATAAAGAAGCGGTTATTATTGATAAAGAAGCACGAATAGCAACAGACATGAGCAAAGACAAAGGAAGAGGCACATGTAGTTATTTGAAAGACTCATCACCCGTACCTATTTAAGTCATTTAGATCTTCAAATCAAAGGGAATGAATATGACAATATATGGGAGTACAGACACAATATTTAATGAGTATTGAATACTGAATACGTTAGAGAATCTGTATTAAATATAATAATTGTGTAACGTAGCATTTTAATGTCCTTAATTACTCATAATAACCTTATTATGACAAAGGGCAAAACGTATGTTTCTCAAATAGCTATAAACGGAAGACAACTGATCAATTGTAGACACAACACTATCTGAATATACCCCGGTTCACTTGTTTCTCTTTCGATTACATTCTTGTTATTCAAATTACTTTCTTATACTCATTTTTTTATTATCAATACCCCATGTTCTTCTAAATTACAGCTTTAATCGAAATTTCATTGTCTCATTAAATAAATTGGTTCGTTATCTGGAATATGATAATCTATTTCTTTTGGCCTAACTTCTCTTGTTGGATTGACCATATCGACTAACAATGACAACATTCGAGGAAACTAAGAGAACCAATAACATCAAGCAGTTCCACAAAATATTAACACTTCAATCCCTTTACCACGAGACTCTACACAGCGATCTCGTGAGGGAACTCCTGATGGATCTCATACAAATGAACATGCTCAATTTGAAAAATGTTGATGTTATTGATGAAGCTTTACCAAATTTGACTTCTACACAAGTTAATAAGGCTCTTGAAGCATTTGATAACCGTTTACCAGCTGTGACACCCTCACCCACTCCAAATAACAACACTTTAGAAAACTCTCATTTCAGGCTTGTTAACTTAGGTAGGGGTGGAACTCCCAGTGAACCACAGGAGGGAGAACAAGGTAATGTAATTAATTATGATTTAGAAAATTTAGTACTAACATTGCAGAAACAACTCAATGAGCAAAGTGAATGCATAGAACAGATACATGGAGTTCCACCCGTAATCAAAGGAGTAGATATGGATAAATATTCAACACAACCCTGGAAGCCAAGTGTTACTTTCCTGCCAATTCCAAGGAAATTCAAAATGCCTGACATTTAAAAATATGATGGAACAACATACCCGCGTGACCACGTGACTACATTCACAATAGGCGTAAAAAGCAACAATTTGACTAAGCAGGAGATTGAATCAGCATTAGTAAAAAAATTTGGTGAAACACTCATCAAAGGAGCAATAACATGGTATTCTTTATTACTCGAAATTCTGTAAATTCTTTTGGTGAGCTTGTAGATTCTTTCATCAAAGCACATTTTGGAGCTCAAAAAGTGGAAAAAAGAATGGAGGATATTTCAAGATTAAGCAAGGGGACTCAGAATTGCTTAGGGAATACGTGGACAGATTCTAGTGGGAAAGAATGACATTACCGTGTGTACCTAACAATTGGAAAACTATAGCTTTCACGAGCAGTTTGAATAAAAAGAGCTCAGAAGCTACAAGGCGACTTAAGGAAAGCCTTCGCAAGTTCCCAGCCACAATGTGCAATGACGTTTACAACATGTATAGCACGAAGCTGAGGATAGAAGAGGATACTGTTCCACAATTTCAAAAAGAAGAAAAGGTAAGTTCAAGACATACGGAGACCAAAAAAAGATCCTGCAAAAACAGGTACGAGCCATATATGAGACCGGTGAGAAAAGACTCACGGACAAAGTATGACAATCAAAGGTATGATAACAGGTCAATAAATAGAGAATCAGGTTCTTCATCAAGATTTAGGAATGTGCGAAACAATTATGTGAAACGAGAAGATGAGAGAAATTTGAAAGCGAGTTTCAAAGGTTATAATTTCAATATAAGTACTTCTAAGCTCGTAGTTGTTCTAAGATGCATGAGAGATAAGGTATGATGTCCAAAAGAGATGAGATCAAATTCAAATAGACTCGACCCTGATCATTCGTGCGTGTTTCATAATGACCACATGCATTAAATGGTAGACTATAGATTTTTACAAAGTGAAGTTGATCATGTATTAAACAAGGATATCTCACTGAGTTGTTCAGTGAGAAATGTAAGCAAGCTTATATGATAAACAGCTAGGAGCCCCTGAAACCACCTTCTCCCAAAAGAACTATCAACGTTATAATTAGGGGTAACAACATCAATGGCGTATCATATACTGTAGCTAACAAAATTTTCAAAATTACTATTACCGAAAGGAAACGGGTGAGGCATGTCATAGAAGAAGATAATGTTACATTCAATGATGCAGATGCATATGGCGTACTAACTCCTCATAACAATGCAATGGTAATATCTTTTATTGTATATGATACTAATGTGAAACATGTTTTGATTGATCCAGGTAGTTAAGTGAATATTATTTTTCTAAGAGTATTACGTGAGATGCAAGCTGAAGATAGAATAAATCCAAAGGCCCACACTCTATCTAGGTTTGACAATTCTAGTATTGTAACAAAAAGAGAGTTAACTCTGACCACATTCGCAGAAGGAGTCGTCAAAGATACGAAGTTTCAGGTAGTAGACCTGGAAATGGCTTACAATATGATCCTTGGGAGACCATGGATCCATGGAATGGATGTTGTTCTTTCAATCTTGCATCAAGTTATTAAATTCCCATAACCATAGGGAATACGTCAAATGCGTGGAGACCAACATACATCCAGGAGCATCAATTTCGTAGCTGATGCAAGTACAAAAATGAAGGAGAACAGCAATCACAAAAGATAGTTGAGGGCGCCACAAAAAACCTCAATTGAGCATGGAGAAGCAGATATGGATTCAAGTTCTGACCATTTAATATCCAAAAGAAAATGAAAACAACAAAACAACAATTGAAGAATTGGAGCCCGTTGTATTATTTGCTCAATGGCCTGATAAGAAAGTATACGTAGGGGCCAATCTTAGCCAAGGCATGAAAGGTAACTTAATTGAATTTTTGAAAACTAATGTAGATTGCTTTGCTTGGTCCCATTCTGACATGACAAGGATACCATCGGAGGTAATGATTCACAATTTAAATGAGGATCCATCATATCCCCATGTCAACCAAAAGAAAAGAAAGCAAACAACTTTCAAGAATCAGGTAATCCAAGAAGATGTTTCAAAAATAATTGAAGATTGGATCCATTCGCGAGGTAAGTTGTTGTTCCAAAGAAGAATGGTAAGTGGCGGATTTGTATAGATTACACAGATTTTAATAAAGCTGTCCTAAAGATTCTTTTCTATTACCACAATATAGATCAATTGATTGATACAATTGCATGACACGAACTTTTAAGTTTTTTAGATACATATTCAGGTTATAATCAGATCAAAATGGATCCAGAAGATGAAGAAAAGCCTTCATTTATAGCAGGCAGGGGGACTTACTATTATAAAGTAAAGTCCTTTGGTCTAAAGATTGTTGGTGCAATATATCAGATGTTGGTAACTAAAATATTTCAGGAACATTTGGGAAGAACCATGGAGGTGTATATAGTTGATATGCTTGTTAAAACTCAGCATTCAAAAGATCACATATCACATTTATCTGATACATTTCAAATTTTGCGCAAATTTGATATGAAGTTAAATCCCGAGAAATGTGCTTTTGGTGTTGTGTCAGGTATGTTTTTAGGTTTTCTTGTTTCTAACTGTGGTATTGAAGTGAATCTCACACAATTTAACGCCATTGAAGATATTCCTGATATGATTTCGAGTAAAAAAGAGGTCAGAGGTTAACAGGAAGGATTGCGGCCTTGGGAAGATTCATTTCCAAATCATCAGAAAAATATTTTAATTTTTTCTCAGTTCTTAAAAAACAGGATCATTTTGAATGGAACGAGGAATGTCAGCAAGAGCTTAGAGATCTGAAAACATACTTATCAAATCCACTATTGCTTGTAAACCAAAAACTGGGGAGAGACTACTCATTTACCTTGCTGTTTCAGAAGTAGCGGTAAGTGCCCTTTTGGTCCGTGAGGACCATGGTAAACAATCTCCCGTCTATTATGTTTGTAAATCTTTGTTAGATGCAAAGACTCGATATTCTCAATTATAAAAGCTTGCAGTTGCATTGGTCATGGTATCTAGGAAGTTAAGACCTTACTTTCAGTGTCATCCTATTATTGTAGTAACTACTTATCCCTTACATAATATATTACATAAGAATGAATTATCAGGTAGGTTGGCTAAATGAGCTATTGAATTAAGTGAGTACGAACTCACATACCAACCTAGAACTACTATAAAATCTCAAGTGTTAGCTGATTTTGTAGCTGATTTTAGTCACAGGATGCAATTAGAAGTGGATAAAGAATTACATGTATTCAATGGAGCTAACCCAGGAACTTGGACTTTATATACAGACGGTTCATCTAACGTAAAAGGTGCAGGTTCAGGGATTGTTTTGGTACGACCTGCTGGTGAAATCATTCGACAAGCTATCAAATGTCATTCTATAACTAACAATGAGGTAGAGTATGAAACTATGATTGCAGGTTTGGAACTGGCATAGGAACTTGGTATAAACCAAATTATAATCAAAAGAAATTCTCAACTCGTGGTTAATCAAATGCTAGAGACTTACAGAACCAGAGAAGTAAGGATGCAACAGTATCTAGGAAAGGTACGAGAATTAATAAAGAAATTTCAAACATGGAGGGTTATACAAATACCAAGGGATGAAAATGATGAAGCAGACTCCCTAGCTAATAACGCATATGCAGCTGACGTGACAAGTGATGTAAACGCCTCTGTTATTCATTTATTCCATTCACTTCTTGACCCCGATAAAAATTAGGTAAATTTTAATAACTTGACTTGGGATTGGAGGAATGCGATTATTGCTTTTTTGCAGTATGGTACCGTCCATGATGATAAGAACAAAGCTCATGCACTTTGAAAACAGGCTGCTCGATATTGCTTAAAGCAAGGCAAACTATATCGTAAAATGTTCAGTGGTCCCTTAGCAAGATGCCACAGACCTTCCCAAACGGAGTACGCAATGAGAGAGATTTATGAGGGGCATTGTGAGAATCACGGAGGAGGAAGATCATTGGTAAAATCCCTAATTAGAGCAGGCTATTATTGGCCTAAAATGGAAGAAAAAGTAGAAACTTTCGTGGCTAAATATGAAAAATGCCAAAAGTACGGTAATAATATGCAAAAGACCTATGAAATTACTACATCCGGTAATTGCACCGTAGCCATTTATGAAATGGGGAAAGGAAATCGTGGGTCTATTACCATAAGCAAAAGGGCAGGTAAAATTTCTTGGTATACTTACTGATTATTTTACGAAATGGGTAGAGGCAGGAGCATTTAAACAGGTATGAGACAAGGAAGTCGAAGATTTCATTTGGAGGAATACCATATACCGATTTAGTGTACCAAGTGTGTGATAATGGCCCTCAATTTACATGAGCTCAAATCTCTTAATTCTTTCAAAGTTGGAAAGTTAAAAGGATTACTTCTACACCTTATCATCCAGTGGATAATGGGCAGGAAGAAACAACAAATAAAATCATCATCAACAATATGAAGAAGCGATTAGAAGATTCAAAAGGAAATTGGCCATAATTGCTATCTGGTGTTTTTTGGACATATCGTACAACCGCAAAAACAAGTACAGGAGAAACACCATTTTTGTTGGTTTATGGTGCAGAAGCCCTAATTCCCGTTGAGATAGTACAACCAAGTACAAGGTTTATTCCGGCAACAAAAGAATCTAATGATGAGGAAAAGCGTATAAATCTTGATTTGCTTGAAGGAAGGAGAGAACTTTCACTAATAAGAATGGCAGCACAGAAGAAAATCGTAGAATGGTATTACCACCGAAGAGCGGGCTTCAGATTCTTTAAAATTGGGGACTTTGTGGTTAAAAGGTTTTTCATCTATAAAGGTAGCTAACGCAGGTAAACTAAGTCCAACATGGGAAGGACCCTACAAGATTCATGGTATTGCAGGTAAGGGAGCATATGAATTGGAAATAATGAATGGCAAAATACTATCTTCATATTGAAATGTTCTTCATTTGAAGAGATATTACATCTAAGGAATATCCAGGGTCCGGTATCTTTGTTTTAAAATGCTATTTTTGAATTATTAAAATTTTACTATCGATTTTAGACGATAGGCAACAAGCTAGCTCGTACTAAATGATGAGTCACGACCTGCAAGGCATGTGGAATACATTAAACTTCCTGGTCTAGGGTGACGAAGATAGAAATTCAAACGGGTTAAGCAGTTTTCATCTCTAATCATACCTATGAGTCCCGTATATTTTTCCATTTTTAGGGAAAAGACTAAGCAAGAGGAATAACCAAGTACTGGGGCCTTCATACTTCAACACCCAAACACTCGAGGGACTACATAATATACAGAGGCAAGTGTATAAAGAAGGCAACGAAGTAAGATTGAGAAAAATCGAAGATCAAGACTAAAAAAATCAAGTGCAGAGTGAAAGTCACGAAGTCACGAACTAAAGCCAAAAACCTTATAGTTAGGGTAAATGCTATGTAATGAAACGGGTTATAAATAAAAAGCTCGTGTTTATTATTTTTTCTTTTTAAAATCTGTTAGAAGAAAAACAATTGCGAGAAGTTAATTATAGATGTAATTCAAATACATGCAAAGTACCATTCAAAATTAGACAAGGTTCAAATAAAAATCTTTTCAAAGTTATTTCAAACAAACATGTGTGTTCCTATTTCTCCTATCATATGATGAACACCATTGTGAAGTTGAGACGTCTTCTTCATTAGGTGTCGAGTATAAAAGGGCCCTCTTTTATAAAATTCATGTCTAATTTTTCATGAAATTACCATAAGCATTTTCTAAGAGTAAAGATGTAGATTATTCAATAAGCCCTTAAAAATAAAGGCAAGAATAAACTAAATAGAAGTTCAAGATAATAACGAGAAAACTTCTAAAAAAATAGTACATGTCCAATGGCCCAAAACTGAACCAACAACAAAGACAGGAACTGTGTGCCCCAGTCACTGAAACAGAGATCACAGCCAGCCTCAACGCTATTGGATATGACAAAGCACCAGGCATAGATGGATACAATGCAGTCTTCTTCAAAAAGAGCTGGAACATCATTGGTCCCCAAGTCACAAAGGCCATTAAGCAATTCTTCAACTCAGCAAAATGTGCAGACCAATCAATTGTGCCACCATTACTCTTATGTAAAATGTCCAAACCAGCTTCAGTTAAAGAGTACAGACCTATAGCCTGTTGTACGGTGCTACACAAAATCATTTCCAAAGTACTGGCTAATAGGCTGCAGAAGGTGATGGCCAACCTCATAAATGAAGCCCAGGCAGGCTTCATTCCAGGCAGGAAAATCCAGGACAACATCATCCTAGCCCATGAACTTGTTAAAAGCTACACTAGGAAGCACATCTCCCCCAGATGCATGATCAAGATAGACCTCCAGAAGGCATATGATTCAGTGTAATGGGTGTTTCTAAAGCAAGTCATGGAACAAATAGGCTTTCCCAGCACTTTCACAACATGGATTCTGGAATGCATATCAACAGTGAGCTACACAGTCCTGGTCAATGGAGAGCCAACAGTTCTATTTGATGCAGCAAGAGGATTGAGGCAGGGGGACCCCATGTCCCCATTCCTTTTTGCATTGGTCATGGAGTACATAAGCAGAGCCTGCACTGAATTGCGCAATGACCCAGCATACCAATTCCACCCAGATGTAAAAAACTGGGAATCACACATATGTGTTTTGCAGATGACCTGTTACTGTTTGCCAAAGGGGACCTCAACTCTGTTAAGGCATTGTCCAACTGTTTTTCTCAATTTTCAGCAGCTTCAGGTCTCAAAGCCAACTTGAGCAAGAGCTCAGTCTACTTTGGGGGAGTGCCAATACTAGTACAACAGCAGATCCTCCATCATCTTGGCTATGAATCAGGCCAACTGCCTTTCAAATACTTGGGAGTACCATTGAGCACCAAGAAACTCACCCTACTACAGTGGCAACCCCTAGTGGAGAAAATCACAGCCAGGATCACTTCTTGGACTGCCAGAACCCTGTCCTACTCTGGAAGATTACAACTGGTGCAATCTGTCATCTTTGGTATTCAAGCTTACTGGGCTCAGCTGTTCATCTTCCCAGTGAAAGTTCTCAAAATGATTGAAAGTTTCTGCAGGAGCTTCATTTGGTCTGGGATGAATACTGTCACCAAGAAAGCATACATCTCCTGGGTTAGAATGTGTACCCCAAAGTCAATGGGGGGGAATGAATCTAACAAACCTCAAACTGTGGAACAAGGCTGCCATCGCAAAGACCTGTTGGGACATAGCACATAAGAAGGACAAGATGTGGAGCCGGTGGATCACAGTGTACTACATCAAAGATAGTGCATTAGACACTATGCCAATCCCTGCCCAAGCCAGCTGGATGGTTAAGAAGATTATCCAATCCAGGGATACCCTACAAAAGTTCCAAAATTGGAGACATCAGAAATGCACCACTAAACAGTTGTACCAGTTGCAGTTACAAGACGTACCACCAGTGCCATGGAAGAACTTAATTATACAGAACCAAGCCAGACCAAAAGCAGTGTTCAACCTGTGGCTAGCCTCACAAGACAGACTACCAACCAGGGACATACTACATAGCTGGGAAATGGGAATTGAGCAGCACTGTCCTCTATGCCAAGCCCAATCTGAAACAAGAGACCATCTCCTCACAGAATGCCCTGTCACTGTGGATATATGGAGAAGAGTTATGAATTGGCTACAGGAACAATACACACATAGAGGCAGGTGGAGGCGGCAGATGCAATGGTTGATTGCCAAAGCCAAAGGAAGAACATGTCGTGCAGCCATTTTCAAGGTGGTCACAGCTGAAGTTACATATGCTATCTGGCTGGAGAGGAATGCAAGAGTGTTCAACAAGACTTTTTGATGTAATACTGCTCTACTGAGAGATATAGTATACAACTGTAACATTAGAGGCACCCCAAAAATCAGACAACTATTACAGCATCTTAGTATATAGTAGAACCTAGATAGTTAGAATTGGAAAGTAGTTATTATGTTAGCAATTAGACAGTCGGCTAAGTTGACACCCGACTGTGGTTTTGTAATTCAACTTCATTGGTGATTAATGAAAAGTTTAATTACCAAAAAAAAAACTTCTAAAAATATTTAAAAAGCTTAAGACTAAGTAAGAACTTAGTCATAAAACTATAAATTGTTTATACAAATTGCCCCGTGAAAGCTCTGGGGACTTGAATTTCCAAAATAAACCCTCAAATGAAACAACGAGTTTGATCACAATTTTCTAAGTAAAAAAAACAAAGATGATCAAACTACTAAGACTAATCGCTAAGTAGTTGGAGGAGCATCAACAACAGCGGGTTCAAACTGAGCAGGTGTATCAACTGTTGCAGGTTGAACTTGGCTTGCAGCAACAGGCTTGATTGGGCTTGAAAGAGGTGGGATACCCATATCAATTTTAGCATTCACAGAAGCTTCGGCCACGGTAGAAGGAAAATCTTGAGTTCGCTTAGCTTTTTCAATGGTTTCATTAACCTTAGCCAACTCAGACTCTAAGTTGAAATTTTCTTGGCCAGCTTTAATTAGGGTATCACAACATGAATTCAAATAAGCCCAACTCACCTCAAAAGCATTTTCTTCCTCAAGGACCCCATAGTCCTTTTCCCAATCAGCAATTTCATTGATAAGCTTTTCATTTTCAGCCAAGGCAAAGGTATAGGAAGATTGAAGAAAGGCATGGGAGCTTTCTAAATCAAGCACCTTCTCAGAAGAAGCTCAAAGGTCTTCTTGTGCTTGAGTCATATTTTGCACGAGCTGTCCAGCGTAAGTCTCTTTTTCACTTAATATAGCCTTCAATTCTCTAATTTCCTCACTAGCCTTGGATAGCTGTTTTGAAAAGGAGGTTTCGAGGCGAGTTTTTTCTTTATCTGCCTTGATTGAGGAAGCCTTTTCAACCGCCAGTTCTGAATTCAAAGCCCGTACCTTCTGCTCTAAAGAACTCTTGCTTTCTTCCAAATATTCCATGTCAATCTGCAAACTTTCGTACAGTTCCTTCTAATTGAATGCCTCCAGTTGAGAGTCACGTGCAATCTGATTCGAGGTGGTAGCTATATTCATCATCTTCGTGCCGATAAGATTAGCCTAAAAAGGGAGAAGTAAGAACCTCAAAGATAGAAAAACTATAAAGCTAAAGAAAAAAAGAGGTAAATACCTTCGAAGTGGCATGTACGATATCATTCATCAGTGCCAATGAACTGTGGCTTTGAAGCTTGGATTTTTTGATTGGGCCAATCAAAGGCTCTAGCCATGCATCTAATTGACCTGATTTTCTTAAGAGACTACTCTCCACATGAACTTCAATGACAACTCTCCTCATAGCAGCGCTCTTATTTGAAGAGCCAGCTTTGGTATGATGAACAATTAGAGGAGGAATTGTCAAAGGAGGAGCAGCAGATTAGGAAAAAATGGTCGAGGAACGAACAAAAATAGCTGGGGTTGACAAGAAAGGTATGGAAGAAGTCAAAGATGTAGGTGTTAGAAAAGAGGCTAAGGGAGTTTCATCTAAAATATGCCCTAAGCCTTCACTACCAAATCCAGTGTCAACAAGTCGGTCAAAGGACTCATGGGTATTGATGGGATCAATGTCATCATCGAGAATTACAACCAAGGCCTTAGTAGGCTCGGCAAGAGGAATAGACAGATGAGGAGAGGCCTCTGCTTCGTCATCGGAGATGATATGTCTTCGGGTTTTTGGCCTTGTCACAAAAGAGCCCTCGTCTTCCTCTTCTTTAGAGTCTTCCTCAATAGCTTTTCTCTTTGACGAGGAACCCAAAAATATTTCTTGAGCCCTTTCCAAAGAGATTTGGGTCCTCGAAGAGCCATGAGAAGGTGTAACTTCCTCGGCCGTAACTCCTCGAATAGCATATCCTGATAAAACAAGGGATTGAAGATTAGTAGAAAAAAACTATATGAAAAATCGAATGAAATAAAAATTTGTTACCATGAGTTTTTACTTTCCAACCAAAATGGTTAGAAAGTATTTTTCAAGATCTGTCATCCATTGATGCAGTCTTTAGCAACTGGTCTACCCAATCATAGAAGTTGGGAACACTTTCCACAACTCCCATGGTTGCTAAAAAAGCGAGATTAGAAAAGTAGGCAAACTTGAAGACAAAGGCATGAGAAAGTTAAAAAAACTTTAGTGCAAAATTTCACTTCTCAGGGAAGGGAACATTATCCTCATCCAATAAACCAACAGCGGGGGAAGCAACAAATCGCGCGTACTAGCCACGGTCTTTGTCATCCTTGGGAATCATAAAGACCCTCTTGCTACAGGCTACGAATGTGAATATGCCATTATGGAAGAGTCTTGGGGAGTAAAGGTGAATCTAATGAGGAAAAGTGAAATGAACACCGGTTGTATTGGTTAAATGGATCAAACAGGCAACAACTCTCCATATTATTGGGCCAAATTGACCCAAATAGATGTCAAAGAAATGACAGAATTCAAGGATAACCGGGTCTATAGTCGGTTTGAACCTAAGGTGAAGGCATATGTATAAACAAAAGAAAACCCTATTAGATAAGAAGTGATTATTTGATTTGGATTGGGGATGATAATAGGAAAATAACAACACCAATGGCAGTCTCTACCAACTATAGGAGCTAAAATCTCTGTAATTTGAGTAGGATAGATTTTAGTATGATCTAAACTAGAGACTTGGTTCCTAGGGATCCTCTGTAATGGTAAAAGGATAGTTCAAAGGGAACTATCTCTTCCACTGTGGGTTCATGAAGAGGCTCAAAAGATTCTTTGCCTTTTGAGGAAGTTCTTTGAGAAAGCGAACCCCTAGTTCTAGAAGAAAGGCCAAAACTAGTAGAAGGCACAGCGGAACAAGCACGAGCGGACCCCAAATTATGAAGTCTTCCTCCCGTTGTGATCCTGATAGGGGGACTAGGGAAGGTATCAACTGTGGGAACTCTCCTAGGGTTAGGGTTTGATGAAGACATAGTGAAGAAGAGAAGTACGATAAAGAAATAATAAGGGATTCAGGAAATTGAATATTCAATAAACTTTATGTGGTAAAGAAAAAGGGAGAAGTTATATTTATATTGATAAGAAACACCCGAAGGGAAAAAGTGTAATGATGGAAGTACTATAATGATGATAGTTGGCATTTTGCTGATAATAGAGCCGTAAAAAGCCCTGAAAAGAGCTGCAAAACTACGGAATTAATCAAATTGCGACACGTGTGAAGAGAATCATGTAGGTGATAATTAAAGCGTCAATTCTATCATAGCATTAATGGTGATAAAAATTCTCGTTCTACTTCCCAAATATTCAACTGATAAATAAATGGCAAGTGGGGGAGGGGAGGACAATCTGTATTGGGAGAAATTGAGTGCACATATAAAAAATGACGTGTCAAGACACGTAGAATAGTCAAAGAGTTATTACTGGCAAATGGGCACGAATAGAAACAGACATGCAAGGGCAAAGGAAGAGGCAATGTTAGTTATTTAAAAGACTCATCACCCATACCTATTCAAGCCATTTAGATCTGCAAATCAAGAGGAATGAATCTAACAATATATGGGAGTATAAACACAATATTTAATGAGTATTGAATACTGAATACGTTAGAGAATCTGTATTAAATACAATTATTGTATAACGTAGAATTTATTGTCCTTAATTACTCATAATAACCTGATTATGACAAAGGCAAAATGTATATTTTTTAAATAGTTATAAAATAGAGACAACTGATCAATTGCATACACAACACTATCTGAATATACCCCCGCTCCCTTGTTTTTCTTTCTGATTACATTCTAGTTATTCAAATTACTTTATTATAATCATTTTTAAATTATCAGTAATCTGTATTCTTCTAAATTATAGATTTAATCGAAATTTTATTTTTGGTTAAATAGTGAGAAGAAATAGATATGGGGGAAACAAGAAAAATCGGCTTCAATTAATATAGTGTAATGTCCCACTATATTTCTTCATTTGGAGGACTAAACTAGGTATTTATATTAATAGTTTAATACTTTAGAAGTCTGTTAAAAACAACCGTTTAAACAGACAACTCTCTTTAATCGACACTCTCAATAGTCATGTTTTAAGTAATATCTAAACATGCATTCTCTTCTCTTACAAACACTACCTACCCTAACAGATAAATTATATTCACCACCAAAGAGAAACTGATAAATGGTGAAAATATATATTTTTAGTGTACTTTCATCTCATAACTTGTATGAATATAGGATTATATTTGTAGCAACTTCTTATTCCTTTTAGGATTAGAGTTGGAGGTGATCAAACTTTGACGCTATTATCGGAGAACTAACGGCATTGTGGTAGCTACAAATATTGTCAAATTTCAAGTTTGAACTCTTATTTTAATTTGATTTCTTTATTTTTTAAACATTTTACTAGTTGATTTGATAAATATGGCATCTTTAAATTTTGGGAGTTTTAATGATGGTAATTTTGCTTTTGATCGTCCATATGTATATTGTGAAGGAAATCATTACTGGCAAAATTTTCAAAATATTTTCAGCTGCTACTTATGTGCGGAAATATATGAGATATGTGTGGTGGTTATGACAATCACATTTATGATTTTTTTTATATTTCATATCCTCCCCAAACCCTTATTATGATAGTTCTACTTTTTCCTATGAAGTTAATAGGAACAAAAAACCGGGGATGAGGGGGGAGGGGGGAGGGGGGAGAAGCTGACCTGAAAGAGATTAAAAATATGTTAAAGTACCTTAGGGAACAATATAATGATAAACAACTGCAAAAGCAAAGGAAAGAGACTATTAACTAAAGTCAAGATGCAACTATTGGTAACTTAGGGGGTCAAGTAGCTCACTTGGTTGAGCATTTAATACTCAACAGGTTAATATTGTGAATTGTAGCCAAAAAGAGAATGGACTAAATATAAAAATTAAGGTATTAATGGAGAAGGCATGGTAGAACACCAACAATCTATTCGGCCAGAGTTTGAGGATTCCTATGTTTAAATAGTGGTACTAGAGTCAACCGAGAATATCAAAAATACAACTTTACTTGACTCTAGTTTGAGTCATGAAGAGGATGTGAATAAGCTTGCAAATTTTCAGCTTGAGTGCATTTGCCTTTACTCCATTTATTTTTCACAATGTGTTTGGATGATGATATGGAAATAGAGTCATCTGAGCCAATTGAGGTGTCAAGTAACGAGGAACAACGTGCCTACATTTTGGAATTTCTCGTGCTAGTAAGAGACAATTACATACCTCATCCAAAAGCCAAGAAGTTCGAATAATATATTAATTTCTTAGGTCATTTAGATTTGTACTACCACCCCCGAGTATAACCAAAACCTTGATATCAATTGGGGTTTCAATTCATATGCTTAAAATAGAGGAAAAAAGTGATTCACCTCGTGACACGATGTTAAATCAGGCGCTTGTTAGGAGGCAACCCAATTTTATTGCTTTCTTTATTTTTAGTTTACCTTATTTTTATCTTTGTAGGAGATGGAGCATGAGAGAAAAAGGTATTAGAAAGATGTTACAACAAGCTAGATAATTTGAACTATGTATGGGGAACCTTAACAAATGACTATACCCAGGAGAAGTCTGAGTACCTCATGAGTTGCTAATGCTTAAAATCGGGTAATGGATTTTTTTGTAGGTATTTAGCAAGTTTTCTTATAGGATTAAAATCAATAGAAAAATGCAAAAAAAAAAGATATATTTTTTTATTTTGTTGAACTGATAATGGAATGGAAGAACTTGAGTATCTATGTTTTTTGATATGTTTTTTGTTGGGACTTAGATATAACATTTGAACTGATTATCTTCTTTGTGTTCTATGTGCCCACATGCCTCAAAAATATATGTGGATTTATTTTGACACTTACGCTGGTGATTACTTTCCATGTTGAATTAATATGATGACGTGCTTAGTTGTTTGTCACAATCCTAAATTTAACCGTCGGGATGGGGCCTATCATGGAACTAAACAAGTCATAACTTGACATCTCAACACAGTAAAAGCAGTTTAATATTTAAGAAAAAGTCTTTTGAAAATAGAAATATTCCAAAATACGATACAATCCATCGCAAAATCGAGATATCATAGAGTACAATAGCATTAAAACCAGAATACACTCCATTACAATGTCTAGGAAATAAAAAAGCTGAAATAAAGATAGAGATAAAGAAGGAGTGTCTAGGCCTGTGAATACCATGCAGCTGCCTCCATAGTGTCCTGGATCTGACTCCTCAATCAAAAATCGCCATAATCAGAAATGCCTGGAACTGCACACAAGGTGCAGAAGTCACGTGAGTTCAACCAACTCAGCAAGTAATAAGTCCAACCTTTGGATTGAAAGGTAGTGACGAACTCAACCGATACGGTTAAAATAGAAATAACTATGCAGAAGCGCAGGTATGTTTTCAAGTTAAATAGATAGTTCAAAATGATAAAATAGATAAAACTGAACAATGTGAAGAATATAACTCTTATAATCATACATACCAATGCACATGTTGCATTTGATTTAACATGCTTAGAGCCTCATGTACTCACGCTCTCAAATGCTCAACTACTCGACATTGTATATGTCATATATGGCCGAAGGAAGATCCATCCCGGAATATATGCATCAATGACCATCAATCACCTAGTACCAAGGAAGGCCAATCCGGCCCATGAAGAAGATCCATCTCCAGTTATCAAATGCTTTAGACAAGATCCATGTCCAGGAAAGATCCATCCCTCAATAATATCAACTATGCTCATTATGGGTGTGTGCATACTCTGGAGGGGCTCCTACAGTCCAAGCACTATCATAATGTCAATATAACCGCTGCAGCGAGCAATCCGATTGCATAACTATTTCTTATTATCAGGCTCTCGGCCTCACTCAGTCATCAATTCCCCCCAATCTACTCACGGGCTCAAAATATTATGAAAACTAGCCCCAAATAATGATGTGATACATCAGTAAATTACAAGTGAGACTAAGATATGATATGAAATGAATAAATGTGACTAGGTACGAAATATCAATGAAATCAGTAAGATAATAGCAAGAAATGAGTATTTTGGGTCCCAACAGTACCAACATAAAGCCTAAACATGATATCTAGCATGATTGACAGCTCAATTACTTTATCATATGATGAAAATACGGGTATCAACAAGATAGAGTCACTAAATAATACCATTGAATAAACTAGGTCACAATTCTTACTATGAACGCCCGCATGCCCATTATTTGGCATGTGTATTACCTTAATACCAATCACATAACACTTAATTTGGGGTTTCGATTCCTCAGACCCAAGTTTGAAACTATTACATACCTCAATCCAAGCATAATTGTACTCCAAAATGCCTTTGTCCCTAAAATCAGTCTCCAAATATACCGAATCTAGCCACGACTAGTACAATACAATCAATATAGGCTAAAGGGATCAGTTCTACAAGAAAAGTACTAAATTATAGCCAAAAATCCGAAATCGTCTCAAACCCGAACTCCGGGCCCACGTCTCAAAATTCGACAAAGGTTAGAAAACGTGAAAGCCCATTCAATACAAGTATGTTTTGAACAAGATACAACTGTTCGGAATGAGATAAACAGTATAGATAGAAATAGATGGGGACATTAGGGACTACAAATGTTGATAGCTCTACCTCAAGTCTCCGCCTTAACTAAAATCCAAGCACAAGCACCACTATATACCATTGGGACCAATACCACTATCTGCACAAGAAGTGCATAAGTGTAACATGAGTACAATCGATATAACTTAATCCATAAATGTCGATCTTAACCTCCATGAGGTAGTAACGAGGCTATGACAAGACACCTATATAAATTATGTACAGGTATATACATAAAGCAATAAAATAACAAGTAGGACAATTAAAATATGAACGGGGAGGGGACATGTAGAAAGGAGAGTACAATAAGAGTGGAAATTACAAATCCACAAAATAGCCTTTTTCCAAAAAACAATAACAAGGAAACCAATTAAATTGTCAATCTGAAAATCAAGTAATGCAATGGAATCAACAATGGCATGATATTACCTTTCGTAATTTTAATCTCGTCCTCATCATGTAATATCATAAATATAATGGCATGGCATCACCCTTGTTGCTTTTACTCTCTGCCTCACATGATATGATAAATGAGGAAAAGTAATCAAATGAACTACATCACTGTTCGTGCATTAATCCTCACATTCCTCATATAAATGATATTGTATGCAAATAAGGCACGGTAACAACCTTCGTGCTTTTCACTTTTCCTCACAAGGAAACAACACTAATCCAAAATAGCAAAATATGGTGGAAAGTTATTTCACTTCAATCATAGCGTGATCATAATTTATCTCAACTTTTAAAATCCCATAACTTCAACATAATCAATTGATGTGAAGTTGAACAATTAAAGGAATAATAGCCTAACTACGATATGGAAAACATAGTCATAGAAACAACATAAGAAAATAAAATAAAATAAAAATTCTACCTGCATGCTTTGACCCAATGACAATGTGTATATACTCGCCACTTTATATATATGACGTCCACACATACAATTCACGTAGAAAATAGACCAATAAGTCCTAATCCTAAAATCAAAGTAAACCACGACAATAGGCTTTAGAAACTACCCAGAAGTGAAAATGATTCAATCCTTAATAAGTTTGTAAAAAATCAACAAAAATCAACCTTATGTCGTTTGGCCAATACCCAATATTCGAACCATAATACAATTAATGATTCACCTCCGAGCTCCTTTACATGATTTGTTTCAAAATTCAACCACAATTCGAGGCTTAAATCTCAATTTTACAAAATACTTAATTTCTACCCAATTTCCTAGTTTCTACCATGAAAAATTCTAGATCAACGGTTAAAATCAATAAGTGTTTATAGAAATATAACACAACCACTCAAAACATAATAACCAATGAAGTTAGGATGAAAAACCTCTTCCAAGTAACCTCTACTCCAAGTTCTAACTTCAAAAATGGTGAAAAATGGTTCGACCCTCGACATTTAGCAATATTAGTACTTGGGCGTCAGGAGTACTTCGCATTCACGAAGAAGTTAATGCTCTCGTGAGGAGAAGCGAAAAATGGCCTTAGTTTTTGGAATGTTCTATTTGCATTCACGAAGTCTTGATCCCCTCCTACCTTCGGGAACCAAGCTCTACGTTCGCGAATAAAGAACAACCTAACCATCCCCTAGATCGCACAAAGCTTCGTGTCGCGAAGGGTAAGCCCCTCTTTACTTTGCGTACGTGACTATCTCCTCATGGTCGCAAAAAATAACCGGCCCGCAACCTAAATATTTCCTTAACAATTGCGAAATACAATGCACCAGACAACAGAAACGACTGAAAGCTAGTAATGTCCTAAGTCAAAAATGGTCTACAGCCTATCTAGAACTCACCCGAGCCCATTGGGCTCTAAACCAAACATGCACATAAGTGTAATAACATCGTACAAACTTTATCTCATTATCAAAACACAAAAATAAAATATAGAACTATGAATCGGACATCAAAACACATGAAATTCAAAAGAAATCTCAATAAACACTAAAATCACAACTAAGCGTCCGAGTTTTATAAAAAAACTCTAAGTTGCACCGAAGGTTGAATAAAATTTTTAAATAGTAAAATGAACCCATACCAAGTTCCAAATTAAACATTTGAACCCGCATGAAGTCAAACTACGACCAAACCTAAGAAGTTTTTGAACTTTCAAATTTCTAACATTCGGAAAAATAATTCAAATCAACCGAGTGGCCTCTGATTTCAATTCCTATCTTACGCCCAAGTCTAAAATCACAATACGGACCTACCGAGATCATAAAAATACTGATCCAGGTTCGTTTGTACAAAATGTTGACTCTTGTCAATCTAAGTTGTTTTTAAAGCCTAAAATTATATTTTCTTCAATTTTTTACATGAAAACTTTTAGAAGACGTGAATAGTGCACGCAAATAAGGACACACCAAGTGAAGATAATAGAGGTCTCAAAACGATAAAATAAATCCTATTACTCAAAATGACCTAGAGGGTCGTCACACCTCGGGATGCACATAAATTTCTTTGAGAGTGTGAGTGAATTTTTATTATATATGTAGGTGACGATCCAGCCAGTTGTTTTGAGCTTCTTTATTGTGTTCAGTTGTGTAAACACTTGATTGGATCCCTATGATGTATTATGAGCTATATGAATCGTTGATTCTAGTTTTCAGGTGATTCGAGATTGATTAGGAAGAAGGGTTCTCCCCTAGGAAGCTTTAAGTTGGAAGAGTTGATCAAGTTTTAATTTTACGTATTTGACCTCGAATCATAGTTTTTGTGGTTCCTTTAGGTCTAGGTGGTGATTTTGGTCTTATGTGTATGCCCAAATTTACATTTGAATATTTCTAGAAGGTTCTGGCATTAATCAGTGAAAATTGGCAATTTGAAGGTTTGTAATATTCATAAGTTTGACCGAGAGCTAACTTTTATAATATTAGATTTGAATTATTTTTTCAAGAGTTCTAATAGGTACATTATTCATTTGAAACTGGTGTTCAAATTTCAGGTTATTCCAAATTGATTTGATATTATTCGGCATGAGTTTTGGAAGTTGAAAGTTTCAAAGGTTATTAAGTTTTATTTGAGGTGAGAATTCATATTTCTGATGTTTATATGTGTTATTTTAGGCCTCGAGTAGGTCGGTATTGTGTTTTGAGACTTGTTGGTATGTTCGGGCAGAGTCCCGAGGGGCGTGGGCGAGTTTCGGACGCGGTTCATATCCTTTTGGAACTTATTGGTTATTCCTAGTTTTGGTTAAGTTCTGGTGTGACCGCACCTACAGAATGTTGGGTGCATGTGTTGTAGGAATCGTGAAAAAGCACAATGTTGTGTTGGGGCAAGAGTTCGCAAATGCGTAGATTTCATTGCATCCGGAGTAGGTGCAGCAGCTTTGGCGCAAAAGCTGAAAAAGTGCAGAGGTAGAGCATTTTCCTCGCACCTGCGTTGTAGCAGAAGCGGAGCATATTCTGCAGGTGAGAGAAATCGGCTAATTCGTTGTTTCCACAGAAGGAAATTATTAGTTGTGGAAAAAACACCACAAAAGCAGCTGGGTTGTCGCAAAGGTGAGGATGCCTGAGCGGTGTCTATTTATTTGACGGTTGAGTATTTTATTCATATCTTGAGGTTTGGAGCTCGGTTTTGGGTGATTTTGGAGGAAATTTTATGAATTGGGGTAAGTATTTTTTACTCTATTCTGGTTATATTTTCATGATTGAATCTTCGTTATTTGGTATTTAATTGGTGAATTTTAAAGAGAAATTGTGGGGTTTTGCCTATACTTCCCTAAAGTGAATTTTTGAGTTTTGAATAGCGATTTGAAGTCGAAATTGAGTGAAATTAGTACGTTAGACTCGTATTCGAATGGGTTATCAAAATTTGTAAGTTTATCGGGTTTCGATATGCGGGCCCATGTTTGACTTTTTGGTTGACATTGAGTTATTGATTAACTATCTGAACTTTATCATTTGGATTGGCGTCCTTTTGTATCATTTAATATTTTTAAGTTTCTTTTGGATTGTTTCAAGCCGTTAGCAAGTTGCTTTGTGTGGGATGGCATTGCTAGAGTGCCGGTTGGCTTGCTCGGTATTGAATTTGACTAGTTCGAGATAAGTATCTTATCTAAACTTAGTTGAGATATTAGTTACTTAAACTATTTGTGATAGTTACGCGCTATTGATTGAGCATATATGTAGAGTTTGAGTCCATATGCGAGCACTGTGTGTTTATCCATGTTCGGGATAGTGCTTGGGCTACGATATGCCTAGATTTGATTGTTAAGATTTAAGCTATAATATTTCCCTTATTTATCAAAATTGTTGGAAACTATTTGAGCCATATTTGAGATTACAAAAAGACTAATTCTATGAATAAACTTTGTAATTGCTATCTCTGTGATGAAATTGTTGGTTTAAGCTATGTCAGTATGCTTTACATATATCTATACATTAACACGTTATAATACTAGTCTAAGAGCATAAACTATGATATTTATACATCATATACATGTGTTCTTGTATACTTGCTTCTGTGTGATATGATTTAGATGGGATGACTGTAACCACGCCGGGAAAATTGTGTTGTTATACATGTAACCATGCTGAGGGGATTGTGTTTCTATGTGTGTGACCATGCCGAGTAGATTATGATATTATACATGTGACGACACCAAATAGATTGTGTTTATTTGCACATGATTTTCGTGCAACAAGAGTTATTTGTGCCGATCAATATTTTGACATTATATCATGTGATTTGTCTGTACAACATGTGATCTATCCGTATGGTTAATATTATTAGAATGTGAGTTGTTCGAGCAACACGTTGTTTGTCCGTGCAGTGTGAGATACGGATTCATCCCCTAGAATTACCCTCTCATTTTTGTCTCTTAATGGTATACACGTGGTTGTGAGAAACTGATGGTTTTCTTGTTGATATGAGCTCTTGGAGAGCTAGTTATTGTTACATAGATCGGGTTGCGTGCCGCAATAGACTAATTGTTGGTTATTATATTTCATCTTTACTTGCAATTTTCTTGATTGTTTACCTTATTTACTTGCATATCTTCCTTATATGGTGGATTGATGACTTTTTAGAACTCTCTAAAATAAATAATTTTGAGCACTGAGATGGTTTGTACCTATAATTTACCTAATTTGATCATATATCTATTCTATACTTGTTGAATTTATAAACTGCATATGTGATCAACAAGTATTAATAGTTCTTGCTTCTACTACCTCGCCTAGTTAATAAGGATACTTATTGAGTACATGGGATCGGTTGAACTCATACTATACTTTCGCTCCTTTCGTGTAGATCTTGAACCTGATGTTTCTATGTCCGACGGGAGCTGGCATTGAAGATGTACCTGCGTTCTGGTTATAGCTGTCACTTGTCTTTGGTAGTTGTAGATTTGCAAATATGTTTATGTATATTTTGAATAGATGATTTATTTATTTCATACTAGCTTTGTAAATTCTAAATCTTAGAAGCTCATAATTTATACGACCAATCATTGTAATATTGTATAGAGTTTTTGTTATTTCATTTACTGATCCCTTATTATTTCATTATGATTATATTGACTGTTATTTGTCTTACCTAGTGGGTGGGGATAGGTGACATCATGAGTGGTTGGATTTCGAATCGTGATAACATAAGTCCATAAATTATAGTTGGATACATATTTTAGTATGTGGACTAATTATTCTCTATATGTGGTGGGGACACATGCTTTGCAAATGATTGGTAAAGTCAAGGCATCTTGAGTTGACACAAGAAATGAATCATAGTAGGAAATATATTGTAATCTGTTATGAAACAATAAAAGAAAAAGAAGAATATTGGAGAGAAACGAAGGGAGAGAGACTTCTTATTGATTTGGACTGAATTACAATGGAATAGACCGCTCTATTTATAGGGAGAGAGTGACTTAACCACCAAGTAATAAACCTAGAATCTTCCAAATATAGACATTCGCCATAAATAAAATTCTATTTATAACACTCTTCTTTAAATGTCTATCAACAGATAATGTGCCTCAATAAATTCTTAACTAAAATAAAACCTAGTGGAAAAAAAATTTATAGTAAAGGAAAACGAGTACACATATCTAACAATACACCTTTTGGTTGCCTCGTTAAAAACCTTACAAGGAAAACACAGTGGGACAAAATCTTGTAAGTGAAAAAAGTGCAACGCGCATTAACCCACCCTCCCCCCAATGAGAGAATCAATTCAAATCCATGATCCTTTGCATCCCAATCTTGTACACTAGCTTCTTGAAGGTTGACGTTGGTAGAGATTTGGTGAACAATTCAGCAATATTATCACTTGAACGAATTTTTTGCAAAATAGTATCACCATATTTTTAAAGATCATATGTGAAAAATAACATTAGTGAAATGCGCTTTGTCCTATCTCCTTTTATGAATCCTCCCTTCAATTGGGTTATGCATACCATATTGTATTCATACAAAATTGTAGGTAGTTTGTCACATTTCAAACCAGATTTGTCTCTAAGAAGATGTATTATAGACCTCAACCACACACATTATCGACTTGCTTCATGAATAACAATTATCTCAGCATGATTGGATGAAGTATCCATAATTCATTGCCTAGTCAATCGGCATGATATGGCAGTGCCTCCACAGGTAAACACATAACCTGTTTGAGACCGAGGCATGTGTTGGTCAGATAAGTACCCAGCATCGGCATAACCAACAAGCTCAAGACTAAAATTATTTCCATAATATAAGCCCATATCGGTAGTTCCTTTTTGGTACCATAATATGTGTTTGATTTTATTCTAATATTTTCTTGTAGGAGCAGTGTTATACCTAAGACATTAACTAAAAAATATATGTCAGGCTTTGTAGTGTTAGCAAGATACATTAGTGCACCAATTGCACTAAGATATGGTACTTCAGGACCAAGTAGCTCTTCATTCTCTTCTTGAGGTCGGAATGGATCCTTATTCACATCAAGTTATTGAACAACCATCGGAGTATTTAATGGATGTGCTATATCCGTGTAAAACCATTTCAATACCTTTTCTATGTAGGCATATTTATGAACAAAAATTCCGTTTGCCAAATGTTCTATTTCTAAACTAAGATATAATTTTGTCTTTCTGAGATCTTTCATCTCGAATTCCTTCTTTAGAAAATCAATTGCCTCTATGATTTCTATAGGAGTTCCAAAAAGGCTTATGTCATCAGCATATACGGCAAGTACAATAAATTCCGATGTTGTTTTCTTTGTAAAAACATATTGATAAATGGCATCATTATATAATATTCCTTAAAAAAATACTCACTAAGATGATTATACCACATTCGTTTTGATTTCTTTAGACCATACAAAGATATTAGCAATTTGATTGAAAACATTTTCTGGGACATTGAATTATTTGTGTTAGGCATTTTAAATTCCTCAGGAATTTTCGTGTATATCTCATTATCAAGTGAGTCATAAAGGTATGAAGTAACCACATCCATTAAATACATTTCAAGCTTTTCATGTACAACAAAACTAATGAGACAAAGGAACGTTATAGCATCCATAACGGGTGAATATGTCTCTTCATAGATGATTCCATGCCTTTGTGAAAATCCTTGTGCAATAAGGCGTGCTTTATATATTTGTATCTCATTTTTTTAATTCCTCTTGCGTACAAAGACTTATTTATAGCCAATAGGCTTAACATTATTAGGTGTTTGGACTACAGGTCCAAAAACTTCACATTTTGCAAGTGAATTCAACTCTAATTGGATTGCTTCTTGCCATTTATGCCAATCACGTCTTCGTTCTCATTCTCCAAAAGATTGAGGTTCAAGATCCCCGCTATCTTGCATAATGCTATATGCAACATTATATGCAAAGACATTATCCACCACCATATCTAATCAATTCAAATTTGTATCAGTATCGATTGGATTTATTGATAGTTTCTTATTTTCTTGAGTTTCAAGATCAATGGTTTCCTCAATATCTCAGAATTTTTTAAATCGTGGATTTCTTCATGAGATTATTTTGTAGTATCATTTTGATCATTTCTTTTTCTTTTTCTAGGATTTCAATCTTGGAACCAAATGGTCTGCCACGTGGTAGGTGTGCTTTTGACTCATTAACTATTACACTAGAAGATTGTCTAATAAGGACATCAATAAAGATTGGAACATTCTCAGCAGGGATATGTGATTTTGTTATCCTTTACAAATTCGTAAATGCGTCTGGCATTTGATTTGCTATTCACTGCAAATGGATAATCTTTTGCACCTCTTTTTGGCAAATAGAAGAGCGTAGATCAAGATGATATAATGATGGATTTTTTCACAAAGTATTCCGTTTGATTTCACCATTTTCTCCCCCTAGTTTTGGGAAAAGGGTCTCATTAAATTGACAGTCTTGTTCAGTGAACAAATCCCCCGTTAATGTTTCGAGGTTGCGAATAATGGAGGGTGATTCAAACCTAACATATATTCCTAACCTTCTTTTGGGATCCATTTGGTGTGATATGGAGATGCTATGTGCAAATATACTGTGAGTCCAAAATTTCTTAAATGTGATATATTAGGTTCATGAGCCAAAAATAATTGCGCGGAGAATATTTATGATAATATTTTGGTATGAGACGAACTAGCATTGCTGCATGCAAAATGGTGTGACCCCAAATAGAAGTGGACAGCCTCATTTTCATGCGGAATAGTCTTGCTATCAATTGCAGACGTTTAATTAAAGATTCTGCAAGGCCATTTTGAGTGTGAACATAAGCTACAGGATGTTACACTTTCATCAAAATTGATAAGCAATAATCATAAATACTTGGGATAAAAACTCAGTAGCATTATCAAGTCTAATAGAATTAATTGGATTATCGGGAAATTGTGCCCGTAATCAATTATTTGTTCCATTAATATTTTCAAATGCGAGGTTTCGGGATGACAATAAGCACACATGAGACCATATGCAAGATGCATCTATTAAGACCATAAAATATCAAACCACCCATTAGGTGGGTGAATAAGTCCACAAATGCCCCGTTGTATACGTTCCAACAATGCAGGGGACTCAATCCCAATCTTTGTTGGTGATGGTCTAACAAATAACTTGCCTTGATAATAAGAAGTGCAAAAACAATTATTATTTAAAAGAACCTTTAAATTCCTTAATGGATTCCCATTTGAGTTTTCTTTAATTCGTCTCATTATAATTGATCCAGAATGTCCCAATTGATCATGCCAAAGTACAAAAGTATTAGAATCAATAACATTTTGGTTTACGGTAGAATGTGCCTCAATTGCACTAATTATTGTTCAATACAGGCGACAAGATAAAGATGGGTACTTCTCAATAACCCTCTTTTGGCCGGAGATATTCTTGGTAATGATGAGATATTCAAGATTAATTCTCATCTATTGTCTTAATATAAGATATCCACTTCAATGGATATCTTTAAAACTCAACAAGTTCCTCTTGGACTAGGAGGAGAACGTTGCATTTTCTATGATAATCGTTGCATTCTCTATGAAACGTATTGTTCCTTTATGCAGAATTATAGTAGCTCTTCCAAAGCCTTAAGTTAGATTACTACTACCTGAAATTATAGTAATATTTACCTTACACATACTTAAATGAGATAAATATTTTTTCTTTTTGAATATTGTATGTGTCGTATATGAATCAACTAAACAAATATTTTTCCTATTGAATTTTGATCCACGTTGTTTTGTGAATCCATATTTACTTCCCATAGGTTGATATACAAAAAGAAATATACGAATAAACATTAGTCTTTCCAGAGAAATAAAGTTGGCTTATAAATAATTTGCTTGAACACAAATATTAAAATGTAGCATAGCTTTTCGAATTACAATCGGAATGTTCACTATTGTTCTTTTATCTCACAGAATTTCAATAATTCGAAACTTTCAAAACCAGGGCTACGAAATGAAGTGAAAATAAATAAATAAATAAATAAATAGCTATAGAAGTAAACGAATCGATTATTGAAATATCGAAAAGTTAAAAAGCCCATCGATGCATTTACGTGACCATTTACGAAAAATTCACATGGTCCAGTTATGTATTAGATTGACGCCTTATACCTTAACAATCAAAAAGAGAAAACATCTGCTTGGACAATTGTGGAGTTTTTTTCTCTATTAATTTATACACATAATCAATTATCCGTAATTGATAACAAGAGTAGTAATTCACTAATTGAGTTGCTATCGTACCTCTTACAACTATAAGTTCCGGTTTTTGCAAGAGCTTATTTCCTATTCATTCCGTAGTTTCTCAAAGTGCTTCCTGAGACAGTTGAGTCTTGTACTGATAACGTGTTGTAAAACAATAAAATAAGAAGAAGAACATTGTAAAGAAACGTAGGAAGAGAGAATTTTTATTAATTTGGGATGAATTACAATGGAATAGAACCTTCTATTCACAGGGAGATGGTCACTTAGCCACCAAGTGTTAAAATCCTAAGATCTCTCTAAATATAAATATTCACAATAAATAAAATTCTATTTATAACATAATCATCTTGTCAGGTTAAATTGTTCGCACAAATATTTAAAATAGTATTAGCATGAGTCTAATTTTGAAGAAGAATGTCAATAGTTCTTATATTGGGTTCTAAGTGTTGATATGAACCATTATCATTGATAGTATATTTAAGTATGTTTTGAAATGTGTTTCTTGCTATTGTGTTTAATTTTAAAAGTTATTTGAGGTCGACTAAGAGTTTAAGTTTGGGGATGAAACCATAATCAACTTTTTTAAGTGTGATGTATATAAGTTATTCTCTGAATGACGATGCACGCTCACGTGTTTGATCATTCTATATATTATCTGCTTATCTTGAGCGTGCGCTTACTTGATAAAAGCAGATTAAACCAGAGTTTAACTCTAGAAATAAAGTAGAAATTGGTAGTATAATTAAAACTTTGCAGCCATTTAAAGCATAGAATGTAACTAAGAACATTCATATATATGACCAGCTAATGAATCGAGTAAATTGTTGTCTAAGCAATAATGAATTCATAACTAAATGAAAATCCAAAATTTGTATCATTGAAGTTTTGTTGGTCACGTCGAACCGGAAAAACAGCATGTGTACCAGCTCGTGCCACTGATAAAAACTACAATATCATTCTTTTGTAACTCCACAATGTTACTGTTTCGCTTGTCTATATGACAAGTGTTAAGATTTCTTTTCCTTTCTAACGGTGAAAATATTCGGTCACAATTCAAATTTTCTATCGTCGAAACTATAGTGACATCTAACATCGCACTTGTTAAGTAAATCAACTTTAGAATTTTTGTTCACCTATCTCCTTTATTTTTTATAATTAATACTTAACAAAATTGAATCAACGGAATGAAATGCGAAAGTACATAATTAACATATTATCCTATTACTATTAATAGAAAAACCGAAGTAATTATTACCCAAAAATTGGTGTCATGACTCATGAATATTCTATGAATATTAAAAGTAAGGGTTTGGAAGAAAAATATATCTGTCTCGAAATAAACTAAAACAGAAATGAGAAAAACATAGGAGGGACACCAGGGCCAGCTTTGAAATCCGCACAAAAAGTGTAGAGTGCAGTATCAATACAACCAACCCCATGTACTGGTAAGTGTCGAGCCTAACCTGGACGAAGTAGTGACGAGGCTATGGCGCGGCATAAAAAATATACCCTGCAATAGTTTATAATAAGTCAAACAGAAAATACGAAATGAAATAGGACAGTAAATTGCATTGAATAAATACAGAACCCAGCCGTTCTACGAAGACTCGCCTATAACCAATCCTTAAGAGAGTTTCAACACCACAATAATGAACCTCAGCAGAAGAAGAATACATAAACAACAAATGATGTGGCGCGCATCCTGATCCCACCATATAATCAGCAACAATATGAAAATTCACCCTTATTACTCCTTGTTGCGGCGTGCAACCCGATCCACAGACAATCACATTTCACCCTTATTCCTTCGGTTGTGGCATACAACCCAATCCCATTATATAATTAGTACCAATCATAAAAAAAAAACAAGTATTTTGCAGTTTAGCTCAAACCCTGCACAACATCTATACATTAAATCATAACAAGGGGAGATCTATATAATTATGAAAATTCAACAGTTAATACTAGACAGCGAGACCAACTAAAGTGTACCTTGAAGCACCAGTAAACCAACTTAAACCAACATTGTAATATAATGAACTACGGAAAAATTAATACATTTAAAAGAGAAAACTACATTTAAGTTATCCCACTTAAAGTAACTAATCAGCTACATAACAGATCGAAACTAAATTTATGACATTAATTAACATGAATACCAATACAGCCCGACCGGGGCGTCACAAGTCACGAGCATCTAATGAGTAGGGACTCTACCACTGGACTAACAATGTGTGTATATATATATATGTATGTATATATATATACATATAGATATATATATATATATATATATATATATATATATATATATATATATATATATATGTATGTATATATATGTATGTATATATATATATATGTATAAGATAAATCGGATAACAAAGATGGAGTGGTGCCGTGAACGGTGGCGGTCACCTTGCTCAACTACCACAATAAGGCCTTCGGTCCTGCTGATAACCTGCTACCGGGTGGACAATACCTGCAACTGCATGCAAGGTGCAGGGGGTAAAGTGAGTACTTCCAACTCAGTGATACTAAGAGAGAATAATATCTGAGCGATAAGAAAACACGTATGAGCACATCAAACTGCTATAAAAGACAGAACAACCCTTTTTGAGAAAACTGTAATACTGTGAAATCCCTTTAGAAAACCCCAAGTTCAGTTCAAATATCTCCTCTGAAAATATGCTTTTTCAAAAATTACAAAGGTAATTTCAACAAGTAGGAAATAGTCAGAAACCTGCCCCTCGGACTCAATATCAACTCACAATATCCAACATGAGCCTCTCGGGCTCAGCACCCCTTAACATATAACACCATGGTATCTGGTCAACAAGGCAAGTAACAGTATGTGTACCAATGATATATAAGGGCTAAATATCGTGCCACGTAGTACAAACAATAGTAAATGCATGAATGCAATGCAATGCACATGAATACGCTGCAGCGTGCAGCCCGAGCCAACCATGCATATGATTTAACGTCGACGACGCTCAGTGAGGGTGTGTACAGACTCCGGAGGGGCTCCTTCATCCCAAACGCAATATCATAAAGTGCCAATAGTTACCACTGTTTTCATTACAATACACGGTGTCAATAGTTACCACCGTTTCCATTTCAATACACAATGCCAATAGTTACCACTGTTTCCATTTTAATACATGGTGTCAATAGTTACCACCATTTTCATTTCAATACACGGTGTCAATAGTTACCACCGCTCCAAGAAATAATATACAGTCCAAAAAATAGTGAGATAATGATCATCAGCCCGAAATATCATTTTAAAATCAATTAAGTTTTCAAACATAGAAGGCCCCAAACATGGCATCAGGCCCAGATAACATCAATATAGAGTGCGAAGCAATCATCAATAAAGTATAATTCATCCCTTGGATTGAACCGAATTACAACTTCCCACATATATGACCCTGCACTAGCCATGGAGTGCGTGTCTTGCCTCATATAGCATCACAATGTAATATACCGGGGTTTTAAATAGTCAACAATAAGCCCCAAGTGTGAAAATGAGCCAAGTGATAATGTAAAAACAAAACATTTACAATTTAGCGGTTAAAACCAATAATCGGGACGGACCAAGTCACAATCCCCAAAGGTGCTCTACCCTACGCTCAGGTCCAGCGTGCAAGTCTCCACAATACAGCACTAGGATGTGCAATTCTGGGGTTTCAAACCCTAAGGATATCATTCCCAAATATTACTCACCTTGAACCAGCGAAAGCTCAAGCTCGCGAGGCCTTTGCCCCCAAAATCGGCATCCACACGCGTCGAATCTAGCCAAAAACAGAGCGAATACATCATAATATGAAAATGGGACAATACCCAATCGAAAATAATCGAATTATAGCAAGAACCTCGAAAGTAGCAAAACCCGAGCCCCAGACCCGCTTCTTGAAAAATTAGGAAAGTCACATCACAGGAATTCGCGTCTCTCCACGAGTCTGTACATATAAAATTTATCAAAATCGGAGTTCATTTGACCCCTCAAATCCTTAAATCTTATTTTCAAATCCCTAGGCCTAAATCCTCAATTTCTAACCTCCAAACACCGATAAAAATTGAAACCAACAGAAATAATCATGGAGAAACATCAAAATAAGGGTCAGATACTTACCCCTTGCTGATACGAGAACAACACAGCGAAAATCACCTCAATCGGAGCTCTAGAACTCAAGTTATGGCTGAAATGCCAATCTTCTCGGTTTATACACTGACCAAGTCGCTTCCGCGGACCTTTTTCTGCTTCCGCGGACTTTATGTCTTATCTAAGACCACTTTTGCGGTCATTTGTCCGCTTCCGCGGTCCCTCTTCTGCGGTCAATTTCCGCTTCGCCGGTTTTGACAGAACCAGATTTTTTCTCGGCACGGAAACAAGCATAACTTCCTCATATGAACTCGGAATTCGATGATTCTTTTTCCTATGGATCCGTAATTTCTATATGGATCTAATGGCTCGAACAAAACTAAATTTGAAGCTCATTTGCTTATTATGATACCCTTTATTCCCAAAGATACGGCGTTGGAACATCAAATAAGAGTGTGATCGCAACCCGAAACACACCCGAGGCCCCCGGGGCCCCTACCAATCATACCATCCAATCCCAAAACTCATTACAGACTTGATCGAGGCATAAAGTCACATCAAACAACGCCAAAACCATGAATTAAACCTCAATTCAAGCTTGAAGAACTTTAAAGATTTCAACTTCTATTTCCGATGCCGAAACCTATCAAATCACGTCTGATTGACTTCAACTTTTGTACACAAGTCCAAAAAAAAATTAGGAAGCTACAGAAATTTTCGGAAATCCATTCCAAGCCTCGGATCAAAATCTCATCTATCAACCGGAATTCGCCAAAATACTAACTTCGCCAATTCAAGCCTACTTCTATATTGGACCTCCAAATTCAATTTTGATCGCTCTTTTAAGTCACAAATCATCTCCCGAAGCTAAACGAACCACCAAATTTCACATCCGAGCCCTATAACCACATAGTCAACTTCCGGTTCACGTTTCCAAAAGAAGCTTCCTTCTAAGAGGCCATGTGCCTTATTTCCAACCAAAACCAATTCAATTACACCCGATCGAATCTAATACTGATATTGGAACATTAAGCAACACAATAAGGGGCCAACGGAGCAGTAACACATCCTCTCCAACGTAAACAAACGCTCGTCCTCGAACGTACCAAGTGTTGTTCTAGATGCAACCCAACAACTGAGTGACCTTACCAAGCATATACTCGGGTGATCCCACGACACCCTATCTCACATAGGTTCGATAACATAACATAACCGAAATTTCACAGCCCATCTAAACCAGAACCCACATCTATGCTCAGAATCAACCCAAACCAGCTGTAATAACCCACACCTACAACCTCAGCTAAATTCATACAATATACCACACATTCCAACACTCGGAACTATAGTATCTATCCACAATAGTTGCCCACAATACTCAGTACCAATAGAGAACCTCTTATTTAGATAAAGTCTTATTCCACTACTTTTGTATATTGCCAATGACAACTGAAACACACGATAAACCGAACCCATCTCTCAGACTACCCATTCATGAGTCCATTCCCTTTGTGACTGATACTACAACCAATTCCGGAGCCAAACCTCGATATTACCTTTCTAACAAGCTGAAATAAAATATGCTCGTACTCATTAATGACTCCAACGATCATCTCAACTACAATATGCCACTCTGGTGATATGATATCTCAACACCGGCCTAAGCCACAACGTGCTCAACACAGGCACCAATAAGAAATGATCTGAACACACTCGAACCATGACAACTGACTCACACGAAAGAGCTGTAATTAAATTCCTCCGTGCGATCACAACATAGAACTAAGATACCATCTCACATCATAGAAATAGAGTACCTGAATCCTACTCGAAGGTCATAACCTCACGTTGCCTTGCCACAACGCGCGATTCTATCCAAACACTATTACCAATGAAGCACCTCAAGCCACCAGGCTCAACACAGACAGCCACGCACAGATTGAGGTCTAAAACCAAGCAATCCATCACACCCATGGTGAAGCAAGGCATACAAAGCAACATATAGAAAACTATTCTCCACATCACACTGTTGCGGCGCGCAACCCGATCAAGATAACTTACACGTGGCGGCGTGCCACTCAATACACACATATATATCTCACTAAAAGAATATGCGCATCGAGCAAAATCTTCTCATTACAATAAACACATCTAGCCTCATGCCCGGCCGCAAGAAACGCATCCGGAAAGTCCCTCAATACCGGAACTGAATTAATGGTAGAAACCTCTGCACAGACATCCGCCACGAAGGCCCAATCAAAAAAGCAATACTTTCCAATCGTCCGGTGGTCCTTGGAATATAACTACTCTAGTAGAACAATAATTCGATGCACCTTACCACGCAACCTGCGGCCCTTTCCGATATAGCCCATAACATATTAGTTTAGACAACCTGACATTGGAACAACCAGTCTGCAATCTAATATCAAAACCCAATTTAGCATACCAAGCAAATAAAAGTCCACTTGGACCTCCAGTTTCCAACAACTACAAGACGATGTCGATACACACGACCCACAACAACCGCATAGTCAGATCACGAGAACTTCTAGTCTCCAACACATATAATGCATGCACTATGCCTGATCCCACACTCCGCCATATGAATACATAACACACATCAAGTATCCATTCATACAACGAATGATTCAAAAATTCATGCGCCGCCAACAAACTCAAATATCCGCAGTCGATCCAACAAGAAAATATCGCAATACTACTGACTTGTCATCAATTTACATCACCTTAATAATCTGAAGATCGATTCATTACTCACCTGAAGCTGTCTGTGCTACTCAAGAATTTAATGATTTCCCATCATGAACTAAACCAAGGCCTTGAACACGCAATTCTTCATTCTCCATATCATAACACACAGACCATACCATACTAGGATAACATGCCCATCTTCAAATCATGGTAAAAAACACATCAAGAACTCTTTCTCCCAATTCCATTGCACAAGCTAATCTGCCAGGACTAAGTCCTTATATCCAGATCAAGTTAAACAAACTTCCAACACTTAAAAGCCTTGCTGCATAACACCTGTAAGACTCATTACCTCAAACACATACAAGAATTAATCATATCCTTACCATAATGATTTTGTTTATTACCAAGTTATTCCATTCATCTCATTCCTTCATGACTCATCATTAATTTGATATTCTCCCTTGCTGTAGCATCAAAATACCTTAACTCAGGTTACCGCATGAGACTCGCACATAAGACCCCACTATCTAAGACCCATAGGCCACTGAATTCCCTCTCAACGCTTCTCAGAAATACAGTATTCTAGAATGCTTTACCTTGAAGAACTTCCTGCGAATCTGAATTCATTACCATTACTTCCCAGACACTGATACATAGAATCTCATAATTAACATAACATACCACAATTATTGATCTTTTATAACGAAAACACAGTCTCTAGCCATATACACAAACTTAAGACACATGATTGTTTTATGCAAAATCTTGAATATAGTAAAACCATTCTCGAGAGCCGTTCACTCTTATTCAGCTGTAATTTTCCTGCCCTAAATGAACGAAACCACTCGTGCCTCATTAGTACCCAGACACCACAGAACATGATTTCATACAGATACAACAACCATCTTTCTTCTCTATACATTGGGCATTCTCTATCTACAGCATCTCAACACATCTTAGCATCTCTCACATTTACGAAAGCACCATTAACCTTTGTAGAGATTTTCCTTCACAGGAGCCATCACCGGCTCAATTTCTGTAACCAGAACTGATCCGCCATCAACCTCCCCAACTTGGCTCGAAGCCACAGATTAAGGCATTCTTAAAAACTCATAACACTTTTACTCTAATGATGCCACAATGAGATCAAACTCAAATCATTTACAATTTTTGTGAATACACAGATCATCAAGCACTAACAATCTTTGCAAACTTCGCATTCATTGCCACCTCAGCTGAGTCCACTTTCTTAAGCATCCCAATTCTTCAAAATACAACACATACCCTTCAATTACACCTAAGGATTATACCGCTCAAAACCCTCCGCAGGAGATAACCCACCTGCTTCGCCTCATTTCAATGTTTCCACATACCTTCGACCATCATATACGTAATACACAACCATTTAGTCTTTCTGAGTCTATACTCATACTGCCACATGGAACGTACTTTACTTACAACTAAGAGACATGAAATATTCTTCACGCTCTCAAAACTCGAACTACATATTAAAGCACAATAGGAATCAAACACTCGAGAGTTCGCCTGTTATCCATCAGACTTCTTCGTCACTACCAATTTATTTAGATATACCTCGCAGTACAAACATACGCATCACATGGATATCCAGCTGCCATACCGGCTAATAAGAACAACACAGAACTTCTAAGTTAAAAATACTTTCCCACACATTCAGCACCTCGGTGCTCAAGCCATAGGAAAATATCCGGCCTCACATCCTCCACACTGGCCCAACATGAACTCACGGAGATTATCTCTCGCCCCTAGATCGGGGAATCACAAGCCATCCAGGCACATATACTATTGAGCGCTTGCGTGCGCACACAGACGTGCAGAAGGAATTTCAAGAGTTATCTCAAATTGAATCAAGTACGCACGATAAGAACTCCAAGAATGGGAAGTTCTCCCAAAGGTTTTGCAGCCTCTCGAGGAGAAATACAGACGTCTCCGTACCGATCCGCGAGACTCTACTAACCCTTCTCATGAATCGTGAGACCTAGTAAACTAGGCTCTGATACCAACTTGTCACAACCCAAATTCCATACCCAATCGTGATGGCGCCTCTCGTGAAGACAAGGCTAGCCAGACCGTTCAGTTACCCCACTTAACGTAATTAATCATTTACGTAACAGATTGAATCTAAATTTATGACATTACTGGGTTGTTGTTGTTGTTGTTGTTGTTGAATACCGATACAGCTCGACCAGGGCGTCACAAGTCACGAGCATCTAATGAGTAGGGACTCTACTACTGGACTAACAATATACATACATATACATATATATATTATATATATATATACACACACACAAGATAAATCGTAATACAAAAGATGGAGTGCGGTGCAGCGAACGGTGGCGGTCACCTTGCTCAACTACCACAATAAGGCCTTTGGTCCTGCTGATAACCGGCTGCCGGGTGGACAATACCTGCAACTGCACGCAAGGTGCACGGAGTAAAGTGAGTACTTTCAACTCAGTGGTAATAAGAGAGAACAATATCTGAGCGATAAGAAAACACGTATGAACACACGAAACTGCTATAAAGGACAAAACAACCCTTTTTGAGATAACCGTAATACTGTGAAAATGCCTTTAGAAAACCCCAAGTTCAGTTCAAATATCTCTTCTGAAAATATGCTTTTTCAAAAATTTCAAAGGTAATTTCAACAAGTAGGAAATAGTTAGAAACCTGCCCCTCGGGCTCAATATCAACTCACAATATCCAACATAAGCCTCTCGGGCTCAGCACTTCTTAACATATAACACCAGGGTATCTGGTCAGTAAGGCAAGTAAAAGTATGTATGCCAATGATACATGAGGGATAAATGCCGTGCCACGTAGTACAAACAGGTGTAAATGCATGAATACAATGCAATACACATGTATACGTTGCGGCGTGCAGCCCGAGCCAACCATGCATATGATTTAACGTCGATGGCATTCACTGGGGGTGTGTACAGACTCTGGAGGGGCTCTTTCGTCCCAAGCGCAATATCATACAATGCCAATAGTTACCACTGTTTCCATTACAATACACGGTGTAAATAGTTACTTCCGTTTCCATTTCAATCATGGTGCCAATAGTTACCACAGTTTCCATTTCAATACACGGTATCAATAGTTACCGCCGTTTCCATTTAAATACACGGTGTCAATAGTTACCAGCGTTTCCATTTCAATACACGGTGTCAATAGTTACCACCGTTTCGAGAAATAATATACAGTCCACAAAAATAGATGAAATATCATTTTAAAATCAATTATGTTTTCAAATATAGAATTTTGGCTGAGTTTGCAAAATAGTGTTAAAAACCTTGGATTTAATGCAAATAGTATGCAAATCATGATAACTCTGAAATATCAATCCCTACAGGATTCTACAAGTCGGCACAAGGCCCCAAACATGGCATTAAACCCAGAGAACATCAATATAGGGTGCAAAGCAATCACCAATATAGTATAATTCATCCCTCGGATTAAACCAAATCACAACTTCCCACATATATGACCCCGCACTAGCCATGGAGTGCGTGTCTCGCCTCAGGATATCATTCCCAAATATTACTCAACTCGAACCGGCGAAAACTCAAGATCGCGACGCCTTGACCCTCAAATCGGCCTCCACGCGCGTCGAATCTAGCCAAAAATAGAGCGAATACATCACAATATGCAAATGGGACAATACCCAATCGAAAATAATCAAATTATGGCAAGAACCTCGAAACTAGCAAAATCTGAGCCCCCGGGCCCGCTTCTCAAAAAATTACAAAAGTTACATAACCGGATTCCTCGTCTCTCCACGAGTCCGTACATATAAAATTTACCAAAATCGGAGTTCATTTGACCCCTCAAATCCCCAAATCTTATTTTCATATCCCTAGGCCTAAATCCTAAATTTCTAACCTCCAAACACGTATAAAAATTGAAACCAACAGAAATAATCATGGAGAAACATCAAACTAAGGGTCAGAACTTAACCCCTTGGTGAGACGAGAACAACGCTGTAAAAATCACCTCAATCGGAGCTCTAGAACTCAAGTTATGGCTGAAATGCCAAACTTCTCGGTTTCTACACTGACCAAGTCGCTTCCGCGGACTTTTTATCTTATCTGGGACCTCTTTTTCTGTCATTTGTCCGCTTCTGCGATTAATATCCGCTTCGGCGGTTTCGACAGAACCAGATTTTTTCTTGGCACGGAAACGAGCATAACTTCCTCACACGAATTCGAAATTCGACGATTCTTTTTCCTTTGGATCCGTAATTTCGATCTAATGGTTCAATCAAAAGTGAATTTGGAGATAATTTGTTTATTATGGTACCCTTTATTCCCAAAGATACGGCGTTGGAACATCAAATAAGAGTGTGATCGCAACCCGAAACACACCTGAGGCCCCCGGGACCCCAACCAATCATACCAACCAATCCCAAAACACATTACGGACTTGATCGAGGCCTCAAATCACATCAAACAAAGCTAATACCATGAACTACACCTCAATTCAAGCTTGAAGAACTTTGAAGTTTCCAACTTCTATTTATGATGCCGAAACCTATCAAATCACGTCCGGTTGACTTCAAATTTTGCACACAAGTCCAAAATGACATAAGAAAGCTACAGAAATTCTTGAAATTCCATTCCGAGCCTCGGATCAAAATCTCATCTATCAACCGGAATTCTCCAAATTACTAACTTCGCCTATTCAAGCCTAATTCTACACCGGACCTCCAAATTCAATTTTGATGGCTCTCCTAAGTTACAAATCATCTCCCAAAGCTAACCAAACCACCAAAATTCACATCCGATCCCTCTAACCACATAGTCAACTTCTGGTTGGCTTTTCCAAAACAAGCTTCCTTCTAAGAGGCCATGTGCCTTATTTCCAACCAAAACCAATTCAATTAGACCTGATCGACTCTAATACTGATATTGAAACATGAAGCAACACAATAAGGGGAAACAGAGCAGTAACGCATAAGACGACGGGTCGAGTCGTCACACAATTAGGCATAGAAGCATCAACGAGCAAGCAGTAGTTAAGACAGGAAAATAATATAGTAGGAAATGGGGAAGGGAATATGCTAAATAGATAATTTAGCGGTGCATAGATACTACACCTATATGCTATACATATGGGATTTCACATAGCAATTAAGTCGGGGATCTCTAATCCCTCGAGTCAAGATTAGATAAAATACTTACCACAAGCCAACATGTATTCAAAGCTCAATTACCGCTTTACCTCTCAATTCCACCTCCAATCAACTCGTATATAGTCATATTAACTTAATAACATCAATTAATGCTAAATCAATCAATTCCAATGCATACATATGTATTTCTCAACATTTCTCCCAAAAAGTCAAAAATCGACCCCGGGCCCACTTGGTCAAAACTCCAAATTCAGACTAAAACCAGATTACCATTCACCCCGAGCCCAGATGTACAATTTATTTTTGAATCCAACATAAATTTGAGGTCTAAATCCCCAAATTTCAAAATTCCTAAGTTCTAGCCAAAAACACTCATTTCCATCATGAAAACCCCTAGATTCTGGGATGAATTTTTTTAAAAAGATGAAATAGATTGAAAGAAATGAGTTAAGAAATGGATGGATGAATGAAAAATTCCGTCTAGGACTCTTTTACTCAGCTGCAGATGTCGCAATTGCGACCTGAGCTTCACAATTGTGAAGCTCGCAAATGCGAGGCCCTTAATAGTGCTGCTGCCATCACAATTGTGATGAAAGTATCGGATTTGTGAAATCTGACCTCTTGCAAATAAGCGAAAATGTTCGCATTTTCAAACTTGCCCTTTTCCCTAGACCCCCGGCAATTGCAAAGATTTGTTTGCATTTGTGAACTTCGCTGGCCCAATCTTTCTTCGCAATTTCGGTAAACACCTAGCAAATGCCATGCCTTCTTGGTTCGCATGTAAAAAGTTGCAAGATTAGAGGCCTGCTACAGACACCAGTTGCACCACAAAATTTCTAAGTTCCACAATTACTTTGTAGCCTATCCAAAACTCACCCGATCCATCGAGGATCCAACCCAAACTTGAACATATGTCTTAAACATTATAAAAACTTTCTCATATCGTCAAAATAACATCGAGAACGATAAATTTAGCACCAAATTGCATGTAATTTTCAAGATAGTTTCAAAACTGCTATTTTCTCAACCAGAGGTCCTAATCACGTCAAACTAATTTTGTTTTTCACTAATTTTCACATATAAGGTTTAAATATAATAATAGACATGTATCGAGCTCCGGAACCAAAATACAGGCTTGATAACAACAAGATCAAATTCTTAAAATTATTATATTTTCCATCTTATCAATTTTCCTTCAAAAATTCATTTCTCGGGCTAGGAACCTCGGAATTCGATTTCGGGCATATTCCCAGGCCCCATAATTTACTATGGATATTCTAGGACCATTGGAATACGGGTTCATTCCACTTACCCAAAATGTTGATTGAAGTCACCAAAATCAACTTTTTAGGCCAAAAGTTATCATTTCTTAAATTTTTCACATAAAGGCTTTCCGGATACACGCCTAAACTGTGTATGCAAATTAAGGAGAGATAAATTAAGATTTTTAAGGTTTTGAAACATGGACTTAGAGTCTAAAACAGAAGATGACCTTTTGGGTCATCACATACTCCTATTCTCTTCTCGACAAATTCAATTTGCTTAACACTCCTTCAGTCTTGTTCCTCTAGAAGGTAATTTGTCGGGATGTAAGTAATCTTAAGTATGCTTCCGAAGTGGTAATGTAGCTTCCAGTACAATACCCTTCATACATTCACCTTAACTTGGCATGTATACTAAAAATAGTATTTTTTACCTTAAAAATGATAATTACAATTAGATTTAATCTTGTGGTTCTAAGAGTACGTAATTTATTTTTATGCTAGTTGCTAGTCAGTCAATGCTAATTGTGAGACTAGAAAATAAGGTAAAATCTTTGGAAATACTATAATACACAAATCGAAACTGGAATCGGGGCCTCGAGCTGGACCATACAGGGCCTCGAGGTCGAGCTAAGCATTAGGCTATGAACCACCAATAAAGGAATAATAATTGTAAGAGCTTTGATAAGAGATCTTTATGATCAATAATTAGTAATAAATGAAGAACAATTAATAAAACGCAATAAATATAAGCAATAAATGTAAGTAATAGAATCAAGGGAGAATGTGTTTAAGTTAGAGAGCATGGGATATTCTTGTATTCAATATTGTATATAGTATCTTACAAAATGATAATGTCCCCTTTCTATATGAGGGAAAATCCCAACATAGTACATGCGTATTTATTACAAGGATACAAGGCTGGTACAACCATTTAATGCCATGGTAGGGGCTAGAACTAGCCGAATAGAGTTGGTCAGCTTTAATTACGTGCCTTAGGAACTTCCTGTTTGTCCATCATAACCATCGATTTGCACTAACTCAAGGTTGAACATTGAGAACTTCCAGGGTCAAACCTCGAGTCGTTCCTCTAGCCTTTGGAGACATGGTTGTGAGGCATCATAATGACCGTAAAATTGGACACTCTACTTTCTAACGTATACCGATAGTCCCCGTAATTCTTAGAATAGAATGATATGAAATGATTTTGACATCGATCTTCTTGATCCTCTCATGATGATATCATGCTTGTGATGTGAGCTTTTGTGATGACTAAAATTTCCCATTGGTTCATCTTCCCATAAGCTTTTTATACATTGCAAGTTTATTTTCACCAAAAGTGATGATATCACTGTTGATTCGTTTGCCAAAAAGCATTGATTGTGCATGTCGATGCGTTTCCAAAAGGCATTGATTGTGTCGTCTCTTACGCTACCGCCTTTTTATAAATGGGAGGTTTCTTGAATCAAAACTCCATCAAATAAATCTGCAACAGCCTGTAACCCTTTTCTTCTATTCGCCGCCATCCAACCTCTATTTTCTATGTTTCAAGCATGTTATTGTAAGGTCATACGGTAGTGATTTTTCCACTTATGCCATCTTTTGGAGAGATTTTCCTTACTAAGTGATACCGCACTCGCTTGTTTTTTGTTGTTGTTGTTGTTGGCCCAAAACAAATAAGAGAGGGGCTTCCAATTATTCCCGCATCAGAGGATATGTGGATCGTGAACTGCTGCTCATCTCTCTTAACTTCAACCTGGTGTGGCGCTTCACTCCCTTTGCTTTCCCTGGAGTGAAGTGGCGTCATATGCTAACTGTTGCATCATATACCAGTGTAATTTCTTAAGAAGTGGATTTACAATAGTACTGCTGACGAGACACATACTTGCCTATTGTTTCACCAAGCCACAATCCGCCCCGCCTGTTCAAAGCTTTTGCTCTTTGATAGGCTATAGCCTCTTCCTCATTTATTGTTGCTTCGAAGGAGATTCTCAAAGATGTCATTCCGAAGATACAAATGGGATCCCCAAAGAAATAGTTCTTGTAGATATCAATCCCGAGGATGTACCTCAGAGAGTAGATAAGACTGTTAGCTGTTATTTTTTGCTTCTTTATTTCTATGTAAGGACCCTTCATGGGCTTTTGTTATCATCTTTTATCAATACAAAAAATGTTTCTTCAATTTGTCTTTGGTTTGTGTTGGATTTCCCTTTTTTTGCATTTGTAAAAATATGATTATGTGACTTTATTGATCGGCTTGAATACCTGAATTAGGCATAGGTATTCCTTTGGTTCTTGATTGGTTAATATGATATCCTCTGAAATCATTTGTCATTCCTCGGACCAATTCTGAATTGACTTGATACAAACTTATGCCGCCAGAGCTTTCGACTTGGAATTAAGTGAGAGTGGGGTTTCAAATTTTGGAACAAAACTTAGCCTTTTTAGGCCCAATTGATAGTCCTCGAGGGATGAGTTTACTTAATCATATGAAATTTTAAGATAGCTTTTCGGCCTTGTGCATAGTCCCTATGTGAGAGTTTTCTTGAACTCAGGTGGCCTCCAACTAAGCAAGAATTTATCTTGGGTTTAAAATGAAGATAGACTGAAGGCATTATAGATAGCCTTTAAGCGAGGGTACACTCAAACCTGGATGTTCCATGTGCTAAAGTAATCGAGAGACCGTGTAAATTGATTTGAAGGCGAAGATAACCATGAGGCTTTACCAATAACCTTTTAATGAGAATTGATTCGGGCTCAAGTAGCTCGAGGGCCAAAAAATTGGGTGAATGCCCCGCACTTGCAATAGCAGAAATCCTCGAGATTGGGTACCATGTTAATTCTAGGTTTATGTGGATAGCTCCTTAGAGTTCACAGTTATAACAATGGAGATCCTCGAGATCGAGCACTATCTCAAGGCTAAGTTGATATTGATAGCTCTTTAGAGCCTAATTTTATTTTGATGGAGATCCTCAAGATCGGGAACCATCTCGAGGCTAGATTGGTTTTGATGGCTCCTTAGAGCTCATCGTTACGGAAACATGGATCCTCGAGACCGGGAACCATCTCGAGGATATACTGACATGGGAAAGTTTTACCTCTCTAGTATTGTACGACATCATCATTCATATGGCGTGGTTATGAGACTACCAAAACGATCCCACCGGTACACTTCCCTGAAAGCAATAATGGTCTAGTTAGAATTAGCTGGCCCTGAAAGTAGGCGGACAGTCGCTGCTTGCTCTATATATGAGTTTGCTCTCCCCTTAATTGAGGATTCCGCTACATTGAGAAGCTATCCATTTTCATAGAGTTCTTTCTCCTTTCTTCAGCTATTTCACCACTTTAATTCAAGGCTTTTGCCTAAGTTCCCATTTCCCTTTTCTTGTTCAACCACAGTTATGGCTGCAACGCCCAAAGCAGTTCCTCAAGAAGAGGAGGGTTCCACCTCCGCTTTCCTCTCGGTTGGTGGTATGCCTCCACCGTCCGGTGAGCTAACCCCGAGCGGTATTTTCTCCAGGAGGGAATTTACGTTAGAGAGACTTCCCAATGTTCAGGGCCATTGGAAGTATGGATCAAAATTCATTTTATCAATACGAGAGGGACTCCTTGAGGTAGTGAGTAGAGACTATGGATGGGGAGAAAAGGTGGTATTGCAGGTACCTCCCTCGGAAGAGAGCATCATGGCTCATGTAGAGGGGCTTCTAAATGTATACACATTCCCTTTTACGTTTGGCCCTCTCGATAGAGTCGTGCTCAACTTTTGTCGAAGATACTAGTCTACCCTAGAGTAGTTTCACCCATCGTTTCGGAGGGTAATATTGATGATGAGGTTCTTTATGGAAGAAGCCAGGCTTGAGTTCACCCTTAGCCATCACATTAAGTTGTATCGACCCTTTCATCATCGTGGCCTGATCACTTTGCGATGTCGATACACCAAGCCTTTGTTGTCGATGATGAACAAGATGTTGATCGAGGGTAGATAAGTCCATTCGTCCGAGTATGGAATGTCGACATTATCCCCGTGGAGTTGCTTCCATTTATTGAGAAATGAATTTTCACACGTAAGTTGTACCCTTGTGTTTTTATCATTTTTGCTCACGGAGGAGGCAAGTTCTGTAAAGAAACTTTTCTTTTCCCTTTTGTAGAAGTCCCGTAAATTCCATACGAGGTCCCCGACCTAACAGAATGGGCTTGGAAACTGGCAGCCCTCTTAACTTATGATGAGCATAAGTGGAAAGTTCTGTCCAAGGGCAGATGGGTGGCAAAACACTATGGCACACGTTGTGTGTTTTGCTCTCTTATAAAAGTACTTCTTTATGTGTAGTAACTCCATCATTGCAGGTATTAGGGAATTTTTTGAGACGAGATTGTGCCCGCTCGAGAGGAGGAAGGATCCTCATCTTTGAGACCGAGGAATAACAATCGGAAGGAACCCTCGCAGGGCCACGAAGGTTCTCATAGCCAGACAAGTCCTCATTTGCCGAGTTCATCATTTACCGTCGAACGTACTTCGAGGGACAAGATTTTCTACCGTCATCTTCCTCTCCCATCGAAGGTTCTGAGGGATATTCGAGGCTAGAGGCCGCCTAACTCAATTGAGGTCTCAAACGATCATATTCTTATATGGGGCGGCTTTGTTGGGACAATGAGACCAGGCCGGCAGGTATGTGCTCAACTTTTGAGGAGGCTCAACGGCTTTGTTCTTTGGTGAATATTGGCCGATTGTATTGGATCTTGAGTTTTGCACTTTCATTTTCTTATCAAGCTTCTTTTTCGTAGGCCGTTGACAAGCATAAGTCTGATATGCTTTGCTGTAAGGCCAGGTTGCGCAAAGCCTAGGACGGGGAGAAATCCCTCAGGCTTCTTTGTGACAAAACAGGGGAGGAGTTGGTATACCTGCGGTACGAGGCGAGTCGGAGCGAGAACTACAAAAGCTACATTGAGAGACAGGTAACCTATGCTTTGAGAGGGTGCATGTTTATTCTTCCACCCTCTAAGATTAATATTTTGATACTTTAGCTACAGAGAAAGACAGAGGACTTGGAACACCTTTGGGAAGAAGTTGGTCAGGCAAAGTATGAGTGTGATAAGCTAAAGGCTCAGGTATATGCCTAAGTTGCGGCCAAGAAGAATTCTTTGGCCAAGGCTTCTGCGCTCGAGGTGCATCTCTGGAATGTTCATGAAAACAGCTCGGTCCAAACAAGCATGATTGCAAGGCTCGAGTCTAAGCTTTTGAAGATGAAGGCCGAGGTCGTGTATGCCAAAGCTAAAGCTGAAGAGATTCGAGCCAAGGCCGATAAGATAGTGGCTGTCTGTTTAAAATATGCTACTAGCGAGCTAAGCTGAGAGGGGCTTTTAATCGAGAAAGCAGAAGCAATGAATATGCCCAGTGCAAATATCGAAGGGAAACCCTTGAGGAGATTCATGCTAGGGGATTCAAATCTCTCGGAAGAGATCAAGCAGGTAAAGGTGGAAAAATATGATACCAAGTTCCTTTTGTCCAGTGCTGAAGATAATAAGGAAGAGATCGACGGACCATTGTCCCCGAGAGGGAAGTAGACTAGGTTGTTTTGCTCCGATCTTGTTTATGATGCTCTTCGAGAATATTTATAAATGAAGCTTTGTATTTTTTCACACATACATATGAATAGAAAAAGGACATGACCCTAGATAGAAGGGTGTGGAGGTGGAAGACTAGGGTGGAAGACTAGTAGGTTGTTGGTCGTTTCCCCTTGGTCTTCCCTACTTCGATAATATTAGTGTTATTATGGTACCCTTTTCCTTAGTTTTCTATAGTCACGTGTCTTGTTCTGTTACTAGTTACCTTCGGTATTTTCATAGTTTGCTAGCAGGACTTCGTCATATTCTCGTGTGCTACCTTGGGCTTATCTGTCTTAATATACTATCTTGATATTATTTGTTACCGGCAATATATTGATATTCTTTTTTGTTATCTCCGATTTAGACTATTTGTCTTGCTATCACTTGCTAACAGGGCTTCATTAACCTTCTTTGGCCTAGGGTCATTCAGAAATAGTCTCCCTACCTTGGAAGCTGCATACATTCTACCCTCCCCAGACCCCAATTGGTGGGATTATACTGGGTAGTTGTTGTTGATGTATATGAAAAGAAACCTTTTTGTTTTATCATTCATGCATTCCCTTTGCTTGTGTATGTCTTTCTTTGTTTTGGATCTATACATTTATCGATGTTTGTTCAGGTTAACTAGATATCGAGGTAAACCTTTAGGTTTATAAATCGGCCCTGGGGCTTGTTTTTCTAGGTCATAGCATCTTATACATTTGCCCTTAGGTGCTTTCCAGTTATCTGTTTCGGGCTAAGTTTTCAAGTCAACAAACGTACCCTTCCCAGACCCCACTTGGTGGGATTATACTGGATAGTTGTTGTTGTTGTATATGAAAAGAAGCCTTTTTCTTTTATCCTTCATGCATTTCCCTTTGCTTGTGTATGTCTTTCTTTGTTTCGAATTTATACGGTTGTCGATGTTTGTCCAAGTGAACTGGATATCAAGGTAAACCTTTAGGTTTATAAGTCGACCCTGAGGGTAATTGGGCTGGGTCATAGCATCTTACACATTTGCCCTTATGCGCTTTTTAGTTATCAGTTTTGGGCTCAGTCTTCAAGTCAGATTTAGACTCGAGCTTATTGACCCATAAGTTTTTTAATTTTATGTTGTCTCATAGGCTTTTATGTGTTGGGCCAGTATGACCTTTAATATGGGCTAGCGATAGTGTCCCTTACGCGTCGGGTCGGTACGACATTTAATATTGGCTGGCGACAGTGGCTCTTACGCGTTGGGTTAGTATAACCTTTAATATGGGCTGGCAACAGTGGCACTTGGGTGTTAGGTCGATACGACCTTTAATATGGGATAGCGACAGTGGCTCTTATGCGTTAGGTTTGTATGACCCCTAATATAGGCTTTATTTTTCCCTCGTTAAAGACTTATTGAAGTTTTTGTGTTCTCCTTAATCTTCGATGGTTCAATAAGAACCTCAATTGTGAGGCATTATACAACGATAAATGATCACCTCTGAAGGTTTTGCTCAATGGCGGAATTGTTTCGAAGCCAGTTGCTTGGAGCAGATATGACTGAAGCTCTTTTACTTATGCCGAGGGTAGCCTGATTAACCAGTTCTTTAGAAGTATTTTTGAAGTAATTTGAAGGCCTATGATTTTATAGCGATGGTCGGGCATCCCCGAGTTGCATTAGTTTTGGCCAGAGCTTTATAACCGTTGTCATTGTGTTTAGCCATAGCCTGTTGGTCCCCGAGTAAAGTAGTTTTGGTGTTTATATTGAGTGTATGCCTCTGTAGGGTTCTTATAAATTTGAATATATACCTTAACTTTATGATCAAGATTATGTATCTTGTAAGGTCTTATAAATTTTCACATGCCTTACTAGAGGTGTTATAGATTGGTTACTTGATAAAAGTATAACTCATGCATTTTTTGAGGTCTTACAGATTTTGTATTGCCTTATGAATGTCTTATGAGATTGAAGTTACTCGCATGGGGTCTTATAGCCTCAAGTTTTTGACAAATCGATGGAGTGACAGTCGGCGACAGTCCCTAAGACATCGAATGTTTTTTGGCTCAGGAGCCATTCATTGAAAACTTGTTGTTGCTTCATTGAGGGCTTAGAAGTTTGAAATTTCCTATCTGAAGGTCATATGGCTTTGAGTTTTTGACGTCATTACCCGAGTGTTTAGGAAATGTTTTGGCCTAGAGCCATTCCTTTTTAAAATAGCAGACGTTGTTTTGAAGCGCAAAGCATTTTGATGAAGGAAAAAATATTCTTTGATTACTTGGTAAAAGTATACATGTTTTTTTTTTGTTATCGTTTTGGTTCTTCTATGTGGATACGGTTCATTCGGTCGTTTGGCCCGATACATCATTTTCCTATCGAGACCCTTTTTGACTCATCTTAGCTTCTCCGAGGGGGTGATCTCCCGAGGGAATACCCCTTAATTTTTGAGGTCTATTGAAGAGAAGCCTTGAATACTTGTTAAGTTCTCCATAGGTAGCGTATAGATGTTGCCGTGTTAAAAATCTTGCCAGTAAAACCTTTCTTGGGATAAAATTTGATCGAAGGAAAAGAGTGCAACGTATGATTTAAAACCTAAGGTCTTCATGATAGAAAGTGTTTCGATTGTTGCATATAGGTTAGTGTAAGATGTGAATAAAAAGGGAGACGGTTACACCTTAGTGGTGATGGGGCTTCGAGCCTTGATATTCTTCAAGCATTTTTTCCGGGTACATGGTACGTTCCTTTGCTCGTTTAGCCGGTTGTAGCCGAGAATGTATTTTGTGATTGCTACTTCACTGTTTGCTTATCTTTTGGCTCTTTCAATTTTGAAGGCGTCGATGTCGGTGCCACATCGTGCGCTATGAACTTCTCTCTTGCTGCAAGTTGTTCTCCTTACACAATTTTTATTCCCTTCTATGTCGGAAACTTCATCATTTGATGAAGACTGAATGGTATTTCTATCATGCAGTGTAACCATGGCCTTTCGAGCAAGGCATTGTACCTCATGTCTCTTTCGATAACATGAAACTTTACATTTTGGGTTATGTCGGCCACATTGAACGAGAGGTGATTTCCCCTTTTGTTGTTTCGCTCGCCATGTTGAATGCGTTGAGGACTCGAGAGGTGGGAACGATCTGGTCAAACAATAAGGGCTGCTCTACCACCCTCGACCTAATAATGTTGGTCGAGCTACCTGGATCTACAAGCACACGCTTAATTGGAAAAGTATTTACAAGGAAGGAAATTACCAAGGCATTGTTATGAGGCCAAGACAGGGCCTTGATGTATTTGTCACTAAATGTGATAGAGTCTTCGGGTATGTAACCCCAAGTTCACTTCTCCCGGTGATGGATATTTTTGTTCTTTTGACAATGGGTTCATGCGGGATGTCGATTCCTCCAATGATCATGTGGATGACATGTTGCGGCTCATCTATTTCGTTTTCCAATTTGCCTCTCTTTCCCAGAACTGATTTTTGGCTCGGTTGCTAATGAACTCTGTGAGGTGCCCTTTGCTGAGTAGTCGGGTTACTTCTTCTCGGAGCTATCAGCAATCTTCGATCCTGTGACCATATGAGTCATGAAATTTGCGCACTAAGTTAGGGTTCCTCTGAGACGGATCTGGTAATACAGGTCTTGTCCACCTGGTGTCCCTTATTTTGCCAATGAAGATACGATATGCGAAATTGCAACATTGAAGTTGTATTCAGACAATCGGGGTGCCTTCGCCGGTCCTATGTGTCTGTCAAATCCGGATCTTCTCACGATTCCCCGAGGATTCTTACCTCGGTATGTCCTTCAATAGCACCGGGGTATGTTGCGCATTGCGCCATTTCTTCGATCTTCAGTGTATGGTTGGTACCTTTTTTTATTTAGTTTTGGCTCTTTTTCCAGGAGTCTGCTAGGATATACAGAGCCGGAAAGGTCTCACAGTTGGTCGTCCTTGACCCTAATGATTGATTGATATTGGTTGTGGACATCCAACCAAGTCACGACAGTATATTCAACCAAGTTATCCTTCAGCTGCTTCAAAACCACCGAGCTTCATTCGTTCAAACCTTAGGTTAAGCCTACATAGCTCAGTCATCGGAGACTGATGGTAATTTCATTCGTTCCATTAGAAAGCGAGACAGGAACTCCCATAGCATTTCGTTTTCTCTTTGTCTGATTTTGAAAACGTCTGATTTCCTTGTAGCCACCTTGAAGGCACCGGCATGTGCCTTTGTGAAAGAATTTGCCAGCATGGCAAACGAGTCTATCTTATTCGGGGATAGGTTGTGATACCACATCATAGACCATTTTGAAAGTGTTTCCCATAGTTTCTTCAACAGTACAAATTCAATTTCGTCGTCCTTTAGGTCATTTCCCTTAATGACATAAGTGCAGGCAGTGACGAGCTCGTTGGGATCCGAGGTTCTTTTGTACTTTGGGAGATTGGGCATTCTAAATCTCTTGGGGATGGGTTACAAAGCCTCACTTGATGGAAATGGCTTTCTTTGAATCAACACCCTTCAGAATCGGGGGTGCGCCTGGGATCTGTTCGACCCTCGAATTATGGGTCTCCACCTTTTTGTCATTAGCTTCTTTTATCTTTTCGCACGACTCAATCCTCTTTGTGAGGCTCTCGAGTATCTTTATAGTAGCAAGGTCAGCTACTGACCCATTGTTGCTCGTTCTTTCCGGAACATATTCGGCTCGAGGAGCCGTTTCCGGTGCTGTTTTTCTTGGAGTTTTTGTTGTGGCTTTACAGTTGAGCAATAGCTAGTTGTTATGCCTGCAACATTTCAAAAATGACGTGTAGGCTAACCTCTTGTTCCTCCCGAATTTGGTTTTCATAGCCTCTTATTAGTCTTCTTGGCGTATACTCCTGTTAGTGTGGGGGCGTATATCGACGTGTTGGACGTTTAGTGAGACCACATCTACGGGAATTGGCTCTGATGCGTCCTTAGGGTTTCGTGGGGGCACAGCGATGCCTAGAATAGCTATACCATTCTCTCAGTGGTCTTCAAGGCCGTCGTTTTTATTTCACTGAGTTATACATTTTGACCTGAAATCAAAGATTTTTGGGCAAGAAAAAACGGGATGAATAACTTGCGCTATGTAGTAAACCAGAAATCAGTATCATTTTAGCCTCACAGTGGGCACAAAATTGGTTACCTTGAAAATGATAATTATAATTAGGTTTGAATTTGTAATTATAGAAATACGTGATTTATTTTATGCTAGTTGTCAGGCAATAGATGCTAAGTGTGAGACTAGAAAATAAGGTAAAATCTTTGGAGATAGTATAATACGCAAACCGAATGACTGAGAATCGAGGCCCCGAAGTCGAGCTAAGCGTTTGTCAAGACCCAAAATTTTCGATCCTTGAGAGTCAAGCCTACTCGTAGAAGATAGGCAAGCCATGACCTTAGAAATCATTAATTCTTTTTGTTTTTAGTTCCTTTTTAACCAAATTTAATTAACCAGAAATAAACAATTAAATAACAGTGGAATACAAAATTTAGCGAAAGTCTTAAATAAAATATAAAACCAGAATATCCTGAAGACCGACACATGCCTCTAATCAGAACCTGGTGTCACAATATCCACGGACTATCTAAGATAACTACAAATAAGTGTTTGAAAGAAAAGATCATATTATGTCTCGAAAACAAATGACAACATAACATAAAAACCGATAGAAGAGACGTTGGGCCTGCGGTCACCAGCAGGGCTACCTCAGAGTCTCGGACTGAAGGATAGCTCCCGATCTACTGCCGATGACCCAACGCTGCTCCGAAATTTGCACAAAGTGCAGAGTGTAGTATCAGTACAACCAACCCCATGTGCTAATAAGTGCCTGACCTAACCGCGACGAGGTAGTGACGAGGCTAAGACCAGACTCCAGATAAGTCTGTGCAGTTAATATATATATATATATATATATATATATATATATATATATATATATATATATATATATATATATATATATATATATATATATATACATATATACAACGCAAGGATAGACGGAAATAAACAAGATAAAGCTGGGGAGGGGATCATTCTTTGGGGATAACAGATAATACAAAACCTCAAGAGAATAATAAGAATATCAACAATTTAACTCTAACACGGATAAGGAAAATAAAGGTAGCTTTCCCTTTCAAAACTCATCTAATTGGAGGCGTGCAACCCGATCCCATTTATCATATCTCGTGGTATGCATAACAGCCGCTTCAATTTCATTAAATCTCGTGGTAGGCATAACACCCGCTCCCATTTCATATATCTCATGGTAGGCGTACCACCCGTTCCCATCTCATTAAATCTCATGGTAGGTGTACCATCCGCTCCCATTTGATTAAATCTCGTGGTAGGCGTATCACCCGCTCCCATTTTATTAAATCTCGTGGTAGGCGTACCACCCGCTCCCATTTTATTAAATCTCGTGGTAGGCGTACCACCCGCTCCTATTTCATGAAATCTCACGGTAGGTGTACCACCCGCTTCCATTTCAAGCCACTACAAAATCACAAAGACATCCCGACAAGGGAACAAACAATATAACAAGTTCCTGACATGGGAACAAAATAATGGAGAAACTTCCTTGCAAGGGATCAACAATATCGAAACAAACGTCCCGGCAAAGCAGAATCAGCTATAACTTATCTTATCTCAACTTTTTCTCAGCTCAATTTATACCAATACTTAGTCATAAATAAATTCCACGAAAATAAGCTAAATCCTTGCACGATATCGTTAATCATCAATTAAAGCATCCGAAAAACTATTTAAGAACACAACAATTATCAAATTAGGACTCACGGTCATGCTCGACACCAACGTATAGATACTCGTCACCATGCCTAAACGGCGTACTCCACAAGAAACAATTAGAAAAAGGAAACAAATCCATCCCTCAAGCTAAGGTTAGACATGATATTTACCTTGATGCTTTAAACATAACTCAAGTCTCAATTATAGCTTTACCCCTTGATTTTACTGCCAATTCGTTCGTATCTAATTACAAATTACTTAATTACTTCAATGAACACTAAATGAATCAACCCCAATGCATGAAAATGTGTTTTCCAAAGTTTTACCCAAAAAATAAAAAATCGCTCCGGGCACACGTGGTCAAAACCCGAGGTTCGAACCAAAACCCAATTACCCATTCCCCCATGAACTCAAATATAATTTATTTTGAAATCAGACCTCAAATTGAGGTCCAAATCCCCAATTTTTGAAAAACCTAGGTTCTACCTAAAACTCTCAATTTCCCCCATGAAAATCTATGATTTTTAGGTTCAAAATCATGTTAAAAAATGCAAATAATTGAAGGAAATGAGTAAAAACTAACTAACAATCGATTTGGAAGAAGACTTGTTGTTGGAAAATCGCCCAAAGGAGTTGTGTTTTAAAAAAGATGTGAAAAATGACTTAAAATCGGCTAAGTATAGAAAAACGCAGGTCTCAGTTATGAGAAATGCGAACAGGGGCTCGCAATTGCGAACCCCGACCTCTACAGATATGGGAATTGCAAAGCTTGGTTCGCATTTGCGAACGCTTCTAAAATTACGGAACTTCGCATTTGCGATATCAGTGTCGCATTTGCAATAGTCGCATTTGCGATATACTAATAGCATTGGCGAGGTCTGGCCAATACGGAAGGTTCCACATTTGCAATGATTAGTCTCGCATTTGCGAGAAAAGGTTAGACCTTAGCTATTTTACATTTGCGAGGCAACCTTCGCATTTGCGAGCTCGCATGCGAAGCGTGCAGATCTGCTCATGCAAGAAAGTTTTTAAGTTCAAAAATGCACCTCCTGGCCTATCCAAAATTCACCCCAACCCTTGGGGCTCCAAATCAAATATACACACAATCTCAAAAACATTTAATGGACTTACTCGCGGGATTAAATCGCCAAAATAACATCATAAACATCGGATTAAACCTCAAAATCCATGAATTCTTTCAAACTTCATAAGACATCAAAATTTTCAACTCAAATCTGAATCACGTCAAACGACGTCCGTTTGTCATCAAATTTCCTAGAAACGTCTTAATTTATGTACTTCATACATAAACCTGTATTGGACGCCGAACCCAAAATATGGGCCCGATACCATCAAGTTCTAATAAAATTTCATTTCAAAACCTTATAAACAATATCAGAAAATAATTCATTTCAAAAATTAATTTCTCTGCTTTGGAACTTAGAATTCGATTCCAGCATACGCCCAAGTCCCATATTTTCCTATGGACTTCAAGACCGTCAAATTACGGGTCCGGATCTGTTTAACCAAAATGTTGACCAAGGTCAAATTAATTTATTTTATAGTCAAAACTTATTATTTTTTCACACAATTTCTCATTTAAGCTTTTCGGCTATGCACCTAGACTGTGTACGCAAATCGAGGTGACTCTAAATGAGGCTTTCAAGGACTCGGTGTCATATAATTAATTTAAATTAAGCGATGACCGCTTGGGTCATCACAGCGTTAGGCTGTGAACGGCCGATGAAGGGCTAACAATTCTAAGAGCTTTAATAAGAGCTCTTTATGATCAATAATGAGTAATAAATAAAGAACAGTTAATAAAAGATAATAAATATAAGCAATAAATGTAAGTAATCGAATCAATGGAGAATGTGTTTAAGATAGAGAACTGGGAATGTTCTTGTATTCAATATTGTATATGGTATCTTACAAAATGATAAGGGTCTCCTTTATATATGAGGAAATTCCAGCATAGTACAGATGCATTTATCTCACGGATATGAGACTGGTACAACCATTTAATGCCACAGTACGGACTTGAACTAGCCCAATAGACTTGATCAACTTTAATAACGTGCCTTGAAAACTTCCCATTTGACCATCATAACCATCGATTTGCACTACCTCGAGGTTGAACATTGAGAACCCTCGGGACCGAACCACGATTCGCGCCTCAAGCCTTTAGAGATGTGCTTATGAGGCGTCATAATGACCGTAAAATTGGACCTTCTTCTTTCTACTGTATACAAGTTTTTTATTTTTATTTGTTACTTTGCGCATATCAAGAGAAGACAAAAATATTTTTCTATTATACCCACAATATTTATTACTCATTTCAAATTATTTTCTCAAATCCAATAAAATATGCATTAATTAATATGAATATTATGGTAACTTATACACTTCATTTATTAATTTTTAAAGAATATGAAAAATCAAAACGTACAAAGTAAAAATGAACTAATGGAGTATATAAACAAGAGAAAATGGACGATAATCTAAATGTGGCAATCAATGCTATACAATCTAACATGTAGCGAAACTATTGTCCTTCTAACATCCTAGCCCTCATTATTATCTCTCAACCAATCTTGACCTAATCTTCTAGTCTCCCATGTTTAACGAATTTTAATTTACATTCGCATATATTAAAGAAAAAAGATATAAAATATTTATACAGAAAAAAGGAAAAAACTTGAGTTAGAATTAAAGGTGTCAACCGGTTCCACCGGTCCGGTCCGGGTCGATTTTTTTTCGACCCGTCCGCTTACCGGTCCGGGCCGGGCCGGGTCCAAACAGTGCCGGGTTTAACCGGGCTGGGTTGTTAGGGGTTAAGATTGAACCGTACGGGTTACGGGTTGTAATGGTCCGGGCCGGGCCGGGTTTCGTTATTTTGTATTTTTTTTTTTAGAATTATGTATAAATATTAAGTTAAATTAATACTTTGTAATAATTGAATGAACACAACAAAAGATGGGGAAAAAATTGCACTTATTGCAAGTGCTAATTTATTTCTCAATTTCAAATTAATAAGTAGATAATGAAATGTTTACATTTTTTATAGTGAAGTAGTAATTTCAAATGTTTTGCATCACTTCATCAGTTCATCACTTCATCTTCATCATAATCAATATCTCCAAGTTAATGTTCTTCGTCTTCTGGGCTATGAAGTATGAACTGTGAAGTGTGAACATCTTCCTTTCCTGATTTCTTCGTTCCGATCTGTCTAATCCAATCTCTGAAACAAAGTACAAACAGTCAAACATACTAAAAGTCTAACACTTACAAATCATTGCTTTCCATAATTATTGACCCATTCTATAGGATGGACAGCTCTCATATGTCTTGTAAATGGTCCAGTCCCTCCTAAATTTCCTTCGGTCAAATGTTGAAAAGTTTCGTTACAAATTTTGCACTTAATATTATTAGTACCTTCTATTATTTCAAAAAAATTCCATACCCGACTTCTTCTTTTACGATTAGAAGTCGGGTCATCATTATTACTAGTACTACCAGAAGCTACAGGATTAGCATCATTATTGACCCATTCTATAGGATGGACAGCTCTCATATGTCTTGCAAATGGTCCAGTCCCTCCTAAATTTCCTTCGGTCAAATATTGAAAAGTTTCGTTACAAAATTTGCACTTAACACTATTAGTACCTTCTATTATTTCAAAAAAATTCCATACCGGACTTCTTCTTTTATGATTAGAAGTCGGGTCATTACTATTACTATCAAAAGCTACAGGACTAGCATCATTAAACATATTGTAAAAATGAAAATATAAGCTTAAACTAAATATGCAATTGAAATATTAAATAAGAGAAAGAGTTGGAAAGAGTGCACCGAATTCGACAATAAATTGAGCACTTGATTACGCAAATCCAGTGTTACCACGAACAAACGTCAAGCAAGTATTTCAATGTTGAACACTTGAACTTCAAGCTTAGAATTCCGATTTCCGAATGAGAAATTACGATAAATTAAATTCGGGAAAACAAAGACAATAACATTATAAAATTAGAATATGAATTCTTGAAAATTGAAGAGAAGAGAGTGATTGATAATTTGAGAATTGAGAGAGAGATTGATAATTTTGAGTGAGGAAATGAAGAAGAGGGGAGGGTATTTATAGTTTTTAAGAAGGGTTAATAATGTAATTTAATAAATATAAAAAAAACAAAAAGTGGCCATTTCTGAAAATACTCCCGTTGGCCAACGGTTCTGGACCGTTGCCAACGGTCCTGTGGGGCCCACATGTGCAGAAAAATTTAAAAAAAAAAAAAAATTTTTGACCGTTGTACCGGTCCGGTCCCGGTCCGGGGTCACCGGTTCAAGCACTGTTTGGCTTACCGGGCCGGTCCGGTCCCGGGTCCTACTTCTAAAATTCTAACCGTTCTAACCCGTCCCTCCCAACCCAGCCCAACCCACCCCTTAAGAACCGGGCCGGTCCGGTCCGTTCCCGGATCAAACCGGCCCGTTAGACAGGTCTAGTTAGAATGATAAGAGATATCGAGTAGGAGCCACAACATAGGACCGTTCTCCCAAATAAATATCATCATTATGTTGGCTAGCGAAGAAACGAATGGTCGGAAAGGGAATTTGACCATCTCGTCACTACAATGGAGAAACTGTTCGATAAAGGTCAATAAGGACAACCACACCGTTACATGCTTTTCGTTCGTGAAGACTAAGGGAGGGGGAAGACTTACTTTAATCAAAAGGCGATTCAAATTACTGGAAAACTTAAATATTTGTTTGATTGTAGCATCCCTTCCTATAAGGAAGTGCATAATAATAATAATAATAATAATAATAATAATAATAATAATAAGCTAATGCTGATTGGAAATTTCTAAAGTATAATGAATTTGGAATGTGAAATGGAAAAATAAAACCTTGTTCTCGCCGAGCGTTACAATATGTCTTATGCACACATAGTTATCACTTAAACATACCAAGAGAGTATTAAATATTCTTACTTTACTAGAAATAGGTGTACCACCCCTCTAAAAGATGTGTAAAATTTCTCTATGGTTTTATTTGAAAATTTCAAAATATGAGTTTCCAAACTCAAGTGTTTGCGCGGAACTCTTTGCACAGAAAGTTACTCCAATTGTTTATTATTTCATCCGTTTCATATTAAATAAGTTACTTTTCTTTTTAATCTGTTCCAAAATAAATGATATTTTTAAATTTGGAAATAATTCAATTTTAAACTTTTTATTTCACATTTTTGTCATTAATGAGAAATTTTTATAGACACACAAATGGCATAATCCCACAAATTTTTTACCCATTAAATTTTTAAGATCACAAGTCTCAAAAATCTTTTTTTTTTCTTTTAAATTGCGTGCTGAGTCAAACTAGTTAAAAATATGAAATGGAGGAATATTATTTTATTAAGGTTTCGAAACTTATTCCATAGTTCTTTTGAAAACTCGGATTTGAATATTATTCTATTGCTGGCAAAGTTCACTTGTACGGATATTCAAGATTGCGACTTGGACTGTAGATCTTGTCCACAGGTTAGTTGGCAACTTGGATTCTATGGTAGGTTGCCTGAGAAATTGAGCTTAAAGTAGCTGGTTGGTCCTCTTTTTCTTTTTGTAATTTGTTATATTTTTATTGCTTGGCTGCTGAATTAGTATGACTACTGATTACTCCCTCCGTCCCATTTTCAAATGTCGCTTTAGCTCAAAAAATATGTCCCAAAATATTTGTTACATTAAGATTTCAAGACTAAATTAGTTAACTATTTCCAACTATTACCATAATTGTAAAGAAGTAGTTATGCTTGTTAATAATGCTCAATTCTGAAAAAGCATTTAATAAACTTAGTAAATTGTATTTTGTATTGTAATGGTCCGACCGGTCGTTTTGAGAATTAGAATATCGTTTGGTGGCTTAAGGTCTCGAATAGGTTCGTGTTATGCATTATTACTAGCGTGTGGTCGATCAGTTTTTCGGATGATCCGGAATTGATTTGGAAGATCATTTCTTGTTTTCGAAGTTTAAGTGAAAAGAGTTGACTAGAGTTTGATTTTTGTGCAGACGGCTCCAGAATGATATTTTGATGATTCCAATAGTTTCGTATGGTGATTTTTGACTTTAGCGTTTGTTTGAATATGTTTTCGGTGGTCCATATGTTGATTTGATGCATTTTGACGAAAATTGAGAAGTTGAAAGATTAGAAGATTGAGAGGTTTAGCCGAGAGTAAACTTGTTTATATCGGGTCCGGATTTCGATTCCGGGAGTTAGTATAGCTCTGTCGTGCCATTTAGAACTTGCATGCAAATTTTGACTTCATTCGATTTGATATGATTCAACGCGAGTTATAGAAGTTGAAAGTTCATAAGTTCAATTTGAGATGTGATTCGTAGTTTTGATATTGTTTAATGTGATTTGAACCTTCGAGTAGGTCCGTATTATACTTCTGAACTTACTGGTATGTTCGGACAAGGTACCGAGAGGCTGAGGTAAGTTTTAGATAGGTTTGGTTGTGTTGTGTTTGTTTTTTATATTTCAAAGTCGTTTCTTTAAGCATAAATAGTACCACATTAAGAAAATGATCACTAATTTATATTTTAATAAATCATTACATTCGAGACATAATTACGGAGCCATAGCAAAAATAATCGTCGAATTTGAACATCGTATGAGAGAGTTATGCTCATTTTAGTGTCAGAGAAGAGAGTTGGTACTAGTGCTTTGCATATTGTCACGACCCAAAATCCCTCCAAAGGACTCGTGATGACACCTAGTTTCTAAACTAGGTAAGCCTAACATTTAAAGAAATAACCTTAATATTCATTAACTTCAAATTAAGTAACTCTCAATAAATCACAATTCTCAAAACTAGTGGTACAAGTAATAAGCTTTTCTATAAGTAATTATACAAAATAAATATAATATTGTTCTAGAACAAGAAGGAATCAAAGGAACGTAAATACAAATGAAGGTGACTCTGAGGCCTGTGAACGCAGCAGCAGGTTATCGTGAGTCTCTACCACGATGACCACACAGCTTCTATCAATCCACTTGGATCGGTACACAAAAATGTACATAAGTATAGTATGAGAATACCATGGCGGTGTCTAGTAAATGTCAAGACTAACCTCGGTGGGGTAGTGACGAGGAACAGTCAGGACACCTTCTGGTCAAATAAAATTAATAGGATATGATAATAAAATAACAAGATAAAGATAACCAAGTAATATTAACTCCGGAGAGAAATCCAAGTACAAACAGTATGAACAATAAACAGAGAACACGAATAGTAACGAACGAAAATTATGTAAATCAAATAACCCAAGCAATTCAACACTGACATAACAGAGACAGAGAATAGCAAGAATACATCCAATTAAAGAAAACAATGTCATCTCAATCAATCACATCATGTTTTAAACACCATCCGATCATTTCAATCCTCGATTTCTCAAATCATAATTTCAACTATCAAACTTTCAGCATATATGGTACCTTGTGCCCACATATTTTTCTATCTGACTCTTTACAACAAAATTCACATGATATAAAATACAAAATATCCATACAAATACACTTTACATATTATGAAAGTCCTATTTACATAATAAAAATTAAATTACAATTTCTAAATTAATTTGAAAAAATCGGCGAGAAAGGATGAAGTTAGTTTTAGGAATCATTTGAGTAAGAAAGTACCCCCTTTCAGTTTAAAATACAACCGCGGAAGAATTATTACATTTAATAGGAGAGTTAGTAACTTAAAACTTAGTAGAAATTTCATTTTAAGAAAAATGCAACCTCAAATGGTTTAAGAAAATTTAACTGAGTAACTAACTGAATTAAGGATGTAATAATTATTGAAGTTTGAATTTTGAATACTGGAACGTATATATATATATATATGCACACACGCGCGCTCGCTCGCGGTGAGGCATTGAAAACATTTTGGGTTCTAACAGAAAGGATCATAACAATAAAGGAATTAAACAGTTTGAACATTTGAACTGATAATAATAACTACACATAGTAAACACCAAAATCCAATTACTAACAAGGATAAGGAAACCGAACACAGAATTTCATTTTCATTTCATATCTTGTTGCAGGCGTACAACCCAATCCCATTTCACATATCTCGTTGCAGGCGTGCAACCCTCTTCCATTTTATATATATTATTGCCAGCGTGAAATCTGCTCCCATTTCATATATCTCATTGCAGGCGTGCAGCCTGCTCCCATTTACAAATCATAATCAATTATAAAAGAATCATGGCAAGAAAATAACAAGGAAACAACAATATCCCGGTAAGGGAGTCAACAACAAGAATAAACACATCCTTAGAAGGGACCCAACAGTAAGAATTAAATATGTCCCGGGAAGAGAATCAACTATAACCAAACTTGGACCAACAATTAACTTCATAATGAAACCTTAACTACACAACAAGACATAATAAGCACGTGACAACTACACACCAACCACAAAAATTGGACATGTAACCTATTTACACGAAGCCATAGAGGAACCAACAATCAAGAAGTATCGAAACAATAGGAAGGCAATCACTTAAATCAAGGCAATTTAGGGTCAATATAACACGTAAAAATTAGAGGAAAGCTAGCAACTTCATATGGAGCATATAAAAACAATTTCAGAAATTATTAAACCCAATCATAAGGAATACTCTACACATATTGAACACAAGGATCTATGAACCCTAGATCATATTTTCCAAAAAATAAGATCGAGGTTAGGCGAGATACTTACCTCAATCCTATGGGGATGTCCCCTACACAAGGTTAGGCAAGATACTTACCTGAAGGATGACAAAGCGATACTATAAAATACATTTCTCGAGTGAAAAGATCTCCGGACGGCTCAAATATAACAAAATTAACTTCAAAGCACAAATAAAACACATAAGACGCTATTCTGGATCATAAAGTCTCAATCTTTAACAAAATCTAAAAATTGATCCAAAAGTTGACCCTCGCGCCCATGCCTCGGAACCCGACAAATTTTACTAAATCCAAATGCCCATTCCAATATAAGTTCAACCATACAAAATTTATTAAATTTTGATATCATTTGGCCCCACAAATCATGATTTTTTACATTAGAACTTTTCTTTAAAAAAAAATCCTCAACTAAAATCACAAATTAAATGATAAAAATAAAGACAAATTCATGGAATATAATCAATTGTACGTGAAGAACACTTACCCAATTATTTTGCTTGAAAAACCCACAAAGAATCGCCCAAAATCGAACTCTAGAAGTCAGAAAATATTAAAAATGGCCTAACCTTTGATTTGGAAAACTTATATTCTCCCTAACTATTAAAGCATCGCAAATGTGGAGGAGTTATACCGTTCGCGAAGAAGAAAAATGAAGGCTGCCCAGATGTGCTTCATGAATGTGACAACATGCACGCGAATGCGAAGAAGGAAAATATTATGGCCCAAAAATTGCTCTTCGCAAACGTGTGGACTGGTATGCAAACACGAAGAATGGAATTTCATAGCTATGCGAATGCGTGAGGGGGGATGCGAGCGCGATGGGGGATAAAGCAGAGCTTCGCGAACACAAGGAGTGTTACACGAACACGAAGAAGAATTTCTAGGTGGTTAGCAACAAAGCTTTGAGGACACGAAAGGCTGTTCGCGATCGTGGAAGAGGATATCAGAAGCTGAAAGCAGCATTTCAAAAACAAGGGAAAGATGACCCGTAGCCCATCCGGAACACACCCGAGACTCTCGGGACCCCTTCTAATCACACAAATATGTCATATAACCTAACACAGACTCACTCGAGGTTTCAAATCACATAAAACAACACCAATACAATGAATCAAACCTAAATTCAAACTTATGAATTTCCAAATCTTCAAATATCAAATCTCATGCCGAAACTTATCAATTTAACTCGGAATAACGCCAAATTTTACAGAAAGTCCAAAATGACATAACAAAGCTGCTACAACTCTCAAAATCACATCCGACCCCTATATCACAAAAGTCAATTATGGGTCAAACGTCTCCATTTTCCAAACTTCAACTTTTCCAACTTTTGTCGAAATGCCTCAATTTACCCTACGGACCTCCAAATCCGAATCCGGATGCACACCTAAGTCCAAAATCACCATACGAAGCTGTTGAGATCATCCACGACCCATTCCGAGTCTATTTACCAAAAAGTCCAATTTCGGTAAATTCCTACCGTTTAAATTCCTAAAACTAATTTCCTTCTTCCAATTTGACTTTGAATCATTCGTTAACTGAATTCAACCATGTACCCACGTCAATACACATATTATGAATCTGCTCAAGACGTCAAACTGTTGAACCGAACGCAATTGCTCCAAAATGACCAATCGGGTCATTACATCTTCCTCCACTTAAACATATGTTCGTTCTCGAACGTGCCCAGAGTCGTCCCAAAACCTTTGAACCAATGCATGAGCTCACCATACATACACCCAGGGGTGAATTCCCATCACCCAACCTAAGCAGAACTGACAAAGCAACTTAACTGAATATCTCATCTCCCCTTAGCCCATAACCTTAGAACAAAACCCAAACCTCAATATCTGAAATTCATCATCATATCCGAATTCCACATCATCACACAACATGAGCCTTAACAAACTGAACCGAGCAAAATTCTAATCCAAAATACAATCACACGTTGCTCCAAACAACTCAAATACCTGAAGCAATAACATCTTACCACTATAACCGCTCAAATAACATCTTGGATGCCAGCAATATACCTCACATGGAATACAACCTTGTTCCGGACCTCCACATCACTGCTCATAATAACGAAACATTCGGGAACTCATAGCCGCCCATGAAGGAAACAAGTCAAGGAGCTCTCTTGCCCGCCAAGGCCCATCACCCAAATCTTGGCAAAAACACCCGCGTACTTCCAAACACTCTTCATCCCCGATACCATAGTATTAACTCACATCTAAGAACATCATCTCAGCCAACACAAAAAAAACAACTGATAGCTCATCACGGAACCACTGGATCCTCACATTACCCAATGCGTACACCAAACCAACAATAACTCAATTATGCAGCATAAGTAAAGAAAAGCAGTGTATAAAATTTATCTAACGAGCACAACATGTGTAACAACAAAAGTGTAGTTATTCACCAAATCCTCCCACAGAGTGAAAACACAGCACCAAATGAACACAAGAAAATAGTATCCCACATAACATCCGTTGTGGCATGCAGCCTGCTCCCAAATACTCATCAAGACAAAATGCTCGAGCTTACTGAACATACTAATACTGATATCAAGTACAACAGAGTGCATAAATAATGTGGGAAAAATAAATTAAAGTGCTAAAACATGAAAGAAGCAAGCACAACTAAGGTGCAATAAGAAAATCAACATCACGGGGGCTATCTTGCCCGCCTCGCTATAAGGCCTGAACAGAATTACTACTCGTGTGGGAAATAATCATACAACATCACTTCCTAACACAACATATAAGTGTAGCACATAACATAGGCTATGGGCACAAATAATATTCATTCTATATGTTAACATATCCATAATAACAACCTCTCAGGAGCACTCAAACTTGATCAGATACAAGATGCATATTCTCGTTGAGCTTTCAAATAAGCCCCAATCAAATCTTGATTTCTTCCAAATAGGTAAATACCCTTTCCAAAAATCCACAGTGACCTATCAACCATGCATGCTATTAACTATCCGACTCTCAACATTTCTTTACAATCCTCAAACAGGAAATACTTCACATATGAGGGCATCTAGCCCCAAAACCTCAGGAGTAACAAAATTTCCATACGCAACTCAACTACACAAATCCAATGGCTGATATATCGCTCATACTCTATTATTCTGCCGAAGCACCCATATAGGGTTTCTAGCCATGTAACAGATCATGTACCCCGAAAGTCTTAAAACCTAGTAATCCCTATGCAACTAACCTCGCACCCGCAAACCGAAACTCAAGGTCCCTTCCAAAAATACACCCCCTTCGCATATGATAGCTAACAAGGTTAACAGTCTATTAGTTTCATATACCTATTCTGGAGAAGGTCGCAATGTACCATGTATCCCGTACGCCCATAGTAGATAGCCAACTCAAGCCTTTATCGAACCATTGAGACCCTTCCAAGATTCGCCCGCATGAAACTATGCTATCAGGACTGCACCTTCTCAACTCAACCGAGTCACATAAGCCGTCCAATACAAGAGTGATTCCACAAAATCCAGTAGAGATTTCCTATTCAAAGGACCAATTACTTCATCACTATGCTAACTCAATACCATAGAACTGATCTATTTCTTCGAATCATCATTATGTAATAGTTCAGTTAAAGTCCCAACATCATCCCGTGCAAGATCTCAGGCCTTAGTCATATACAAATTCAGGGAACCTACCAATACCTCATATACATATATCTTAGGCCAAATCTGATATAAATCTAACTCTGCATTCTGAATACTGCTATTGGACTCCTCTACTTGGCACAAAACCAGAGATAAAGACGTCTGATGATTCGCAAAACTAACCTTTAAAGCTCCTACAACAAAAATCACAAGGTACTCCAATACCACCAATAATTCCCAATCAACACCCACTTTGTGGCCTTGCCACAATTGCGATGACTAGTCAACCAATTAAATATCAGAAATCAGAAATCGTTGCGCCTCTGTATGAAAACTAAATAGTCTCTTAATGCGTCTGTATATTCGGCTTGGACAACACGTTGAGGCAATGCCTGAGCATCCCTGACTCCTTCGTAGCCTATCTGTAGCATCACAAACCACTGGCGTATGGCGAATGCAGAGAGCATAACATTGTATACAAGTGGATGTAAAGGAACATATGTTTTATACTTCGAAGTTGAATGAATATCGCATGATAAGTAATGAACGAAGGGGAATTTCCAAGCAGTTATGTAGCCTCTAGAAGATACGTACAGACATCTCCGTACCGATCCGCAAGACTCTAGTAAACCTGCTTGTGACTCGTAGCACCCATGAACCTAGAGCTCTAATATCAACTTGTCACGACCCAAAATCCCTTCGAAGGAGTCGTGATGGCACCTAGTCATTAAACTAGGTAGGCCTAATATTTACAAAAATAACCTTAATATTCATTAACATCAAATTAAGTAACTCCCAATAAATCATAGTTTCAAAAACCACTGTTACAAGTCATAAGCATTTCTAAGAGTAATTATACAAAATAAATACAACACTGTTCCAGAACGAGAATAAGAACGAATCAATGGAATGTAAATACAAATGTGACTCTGAGGCCTGTGAACGCAGCAACATGTTACCGTGAGTCTCCACCGCGACTACTCGCACAGCTACTATTAATCCACCTGGATCTGTACACAAAAATGTACAGAAGTGTAGTGTGAGAACACCACAGTGGTGCCTAGTAAGAATCAACACCAACCTTGGTGGGTTAGTGACGAGGAACAGTCAGGACACCTACTGGTCAAATAAAATTAACACGATATGATAATAAAAACATCAAGATAAAGATAATGAAGTAATGTTAACTGCGGAGAGAAAATCCAAGTATAAATAGTATGAACAATAAAAGGAGGATAGGAATAGTAACGAATAAAAATCACGCAAATGAGATAACCCAAGCAATTCAACTCTGACATAACATAGATAGAGACACTAAGAATGTATCTAATTAAAAAAATAATGTCAACTCAATCAATCACATCATGTTTAATACACCATCCCGATCATTTCATTCCTCGATAATTCAAATCATAATCTCAACTTCCAAAGTTTCAGCATATATGGTACCTTAGCCCACATATTTTTCCATCTCACTCTTAACACTAAAATCAACATGATACGCAATATAAAATGTCCTTACGAATGCACTTAAAATGTTCAGAAAGTCCTATTTAGATAATACAAATATCTAAGTAAATTTTTAAAAATCGCCAAGAAAAGATGAAGTTGTTTTTAGAAATCATTCGAGTAAGAAAGTACCCCTTTCAATTTAAAATACAACCGCAGAAGAATTACTACCCTTAATAGGGGAGTTAGTGACTTAAAAATTAGCAGAAATTCCTTTTTAAGAAAAATAAAATCTTAGACGATTCAAGGAAATTTAACTTAGTAACTACTTGAATTAAGAATGTAGCTATTATTGAAGTTCGAAGTTTGAAGTTTGACATTATTGGAACGTATAAATAAATATATATAAATATGGTGAAGTATTGAAAATATTATGGTTTCTAGCACACAGGACACAACACTAAAGGAAGTAAACAGTTTAAACATTCGAATTGATAACAATAACTAAAAATAGCAAACCAAAGGTGCATGGCATCAAAATCCAATTATTAACAAGGATAAGGAAACAAAACACAGAATTTCACTTTCATTTCATATCTTGTTGAAGGCGTGAAACCCGATCCCATTTCACATGTCTCATTGCAGCCGTGCAACCCTCTCCCCTTCAATATATCTTAATGCAGGCGGGCAATCCGCACCCATTTCATATATCACGTTGCAGGCGTGCAACCCGATCCAATTTCATATATCTCATTGCAGGCGTGATACCCGATCCCATTTCATATATCTTGTTGCAGGCGTGCAACCCAATCCTATTTTATATATCTCGTTGCAAACGTTCAACTCGATCCCATTCCATATATCTCATTGTAGGTGTGTAACCCACTTCTATTTCATATATCTCATTGTATGCATGCAATCCGATCCTATTTTAATTATCTCATTGCAGGCGTACAACCCGCTCCAATTTTATAAATCTTGTTGCAGGCGTGCAATCCGCTCCCATTTCTAAATCATCAACAATTATAAAAGAATCACGGCAAAGAAATAATAAGGAAACAACAATATCCCGGCAAGGGAGTCAACAATAAGAATAAACACATCCCCGCAAAGGAACCAACAGTTAGAATTAAATATGTCCCCATAAGGGAATCAGCTATAACTAAGCTTGTACCAACAATTAACTTCATAATGAAACCTCAACTACACAACAAGACATAATAAGCACGTGATAACTATATCGGCAACCACAATTATTGGTTATGTAACCTATTTGCGCGAAGTCATAGAGGAAACCACAACTATGAAGTATCAAAACAATAAGGAAGGCAATCACTTCAATTAAGGCAATTTAGGGTCAATTTAACACGTAGAATTAGAGGAAAGCTAGCAACATCATATGAAGCTTATAGAGACAATTTAAAGCAATTACTAAACCCAATCATATCGGAATACTCTCCACATATTGAACAAAAGGATCTATGAACCCTAGAGCATATTTCCCACAAATAAGTCCAAGTATACACTCGTCACCTCGCATGCACGGAATACAATTAGCAAAGAAGACCCAATCCTAAGGGGATGTCCCTCACATAAGGTTAGGCAAGATACTTACCTCAAGGACAATAAACTGATACTCTAAAATGAACTTCTCGGGTGAAAATACCTCCTGACGGCTCAAATATAACCAAATTAACTTCAACGCACAAAAAAACACATATGAAATTATTCTGGATCATAAAGTCTCAATCATTAAAAAATCCAAAAATTGGTCCAAAAGTTGACCCCTGGGCCCGCTCCTCCGAACCAGACAAATTTTATAAAATCAGAATGCTCATTCTAATATTTAGTTCAACCATATAAAATTTATTAAATTCCGATACTATTTGGCTCCTCAAATCAAAATTTTTCATTTTAGAAATTTCCTTCAAAAACTAATATTTTACTCAAGTAAAATCATAAATTAAATGATAAAAATAAAAATAAATTCATGGAATATAATCAATTATAGTGAAGAACACCTATCCTATAATTTTGCTTGAAACAATCTATAAAGAATTTCCCAAAGCCGAGCTCTAGAACTCCAAAAATATTAAAAATAGCCTAACCTGTGATTTGGAAAACTTATATTCTGCCCAGCTATTAAAGCATCATGAATGCGGAGGAGGTATAGCGTTTGCGAAGAAGAAAAATGAAGGTTGCCAGATGTGCTTTTTGAACGCGATAGCACGCACACAAATGGGAATAAGGAAAATATTATGGCCCAGAGATTGCTCTTCGCGAACGCGTGAAAAAGTATACGAACGCAATGAATGGAATTGCATAGCTACGCGAACGCGTGGGGAGGGGGGGGCGTGAACGCGATGGGGGGATAGAGCTTCGCTAACGTGAGGTGTGTTACGTGAACGCAAAGAAAAATTTCTAGGTGGTCAAAACCAAAGCTTTGTGAATGCGAAAGGCTGTTCGGGATAACGAAAGAGAATACCGGAAGAAGAAAACAGCAGTTCAAAAACAAGGGAAAGATGGCCTGTAGCCCATCAGAAACACACCCGTGGCTCTCGGGGCCCCGTCTAATCACACAAACAGGTCATATAACCTAATACAAACTCGCTCGAGGTTTAAAATCACATAAAACAACACCAAAACAACAAATTAACCCAAAAATCAAACTTATGATTTCCAAATCTTCAAATATCATTCTCATGCCGAACCTGTCAATTCAACTCAGAATAACGCCAAATTTAGTGGACAAGTCCAAAATAATATAATAGAGGTACTTCAACTCTCGGAATCATATTCCAACCCCACTATCACAAAAGTCAACTATGAGTCAAACTTGTCCATTTTCCAAACTTCAACATTTCCAACTTTCACCGAAATGCCTCAATTTACCCTACGGACATCCAAATCTGGACTTGCGCTTATGTCCAATATAAAGATAAGAAAATTTTGGGATCATCCACGACCCATTCCAAGCCTTTTACCCAAAATTCAATTCTGATCAAATTCTCACAGTTTAAACTTCCAACACTAGTTTCCTTCTTCCAATTTGACTCTGAATCATCCGTTAACTGAATCAACAATACATGCAAGTCAATACACATATTATGAATCTACTCAATACCTCAAACTGTCGAATCGGACGGGCTTGCCCAAAACAACCAGTCGGGTCGTTACACAATTGAGAAGTTGGGTCTACATCTGCTACCCCGCAGTGGGAGAAAAGATCCACAACAATGTAAAAGAAAGTCGGAAATGTGCAGATGCGTATTTTTTTTAGTAAAATCAAACTTCCCTATGTATAAAAAATCAGACTGTGTTTCTTTGGTATTTTGAGCAAATCTTGAGTTTTGGAGATTCGATTGAGGTGATTTTTGCGGCATTCTTCTCGAATTTTTATGTGATTTTATATATATGATTGTAGAAGTTTTGTTATCCATATGTTGATTAGAGAATTGTGTTTTCTATCAAAAACTTTTCTAAAGAGAACAATTGAGTTGTGAACATCAATTTGGAGTCGAAACTAGATGAAATTAGTACGGTTGGACTCATAATTAAATGGTTGTCGTAATTTATGAATTTTATCAGGATCCGAGATGCATGCCCGAGGTTGATTTTCTTGGTTGACATTTTTAGTTTTCATTACAGGTTGAAGCTTTATTATCTGGAATTGTTTCCAATAGTTTTTATTTATAAAATTAAGTTATTTTGGCTAAATTTGAGCTATGCGGATGTTATTTTACATGAGAAGGTCATCTTAGAGTATCGGTCTAGCTTTCTTTCAGGTAAGTATCTTGCCTAATCTTGTATGGGGGAAGTATCCCTCAGGGTTTGAGTCGTTTGTGCTATTTGTGTCATGTGAAAGCCGTGTATGCGAGGTGACTGGTACGTACACAGGCTTATATGTGGAAATTGACCGGTCTAGACTCTTATACATCTTTTATATACTTATTTGTAATTATTAGCATATGTTATATCTTTTATTCATCATGTCTATTATAACACCCCATATTTGAAGTTGTTGCTACATGTCATATTCTTTACTTGTCGAGTTTGATATTCTATTCTTTAGTTAGAGTTGTTACCACTTCTCTTATTATTTGATTTCTTTTACTATGGAGCTACTCTTAATTGAAATTGTCGTCACATGATATGCTTTTATTGTCGGGTTGTTCTCATGCATTTAGACGTAGTACTAGTTCAGGCAATCTCCTTCATTGTTAGCCTAACTCATACGCTGTTGTCTGAAGTTTTCAATTTTATTGAAGTACTTTCACTATCGAATTTATCCTTAAACAATCAACATGATTTGAAGTTATCGAGAGTCATTAGTCTATTCTAGTTGAAGTTGTGTTTAAATGGGGTGTTGTTGTTTGTTGAGTTACTTTTTCATTCATTTTGTTGTTATTGAGATTCTGAATACGTTGTGTGGAGCGGTGGGCTACTTGTTGTAAACATATTGATATCATTGAATCTTTGGAAAGGTTGTGGCATATGAGCACTTGTCATACAGGTTGATATGTTGTGTTATTATGATGATAGCACATGTGAATTTTTATTGTGTTTGGTTGTTGTTATTTGTATTATAAGGGTGACATTTTACAGTTGTTGTTATACAAAATATAAGGGTGGAATTCCACCACTGTTGTTATACGGGGCATAAGTGTCGTATTTCACTGTTGTTGAATGTATGAAGTGATATGGGTTGCTATTGTGTTATTACCCGGACAAAGCGGTAAGGGTGTCTATTATAGTGAGTGATACAGATGGCTATAGGAGAGATAAAAGTGGATAAAGATAATTTCAGGATAGAGTTATACGGGTGTTTATATGGGACATAATTTATATGGATATAATGAGTCTTTCTTGGACTGCTTTAATCTATTGGAGAGATAAGGGTGGCAATGTCAGGGATGATATGTGATGGTTTAGAGACATTGTATTGGTGATTTTTGTATGATGGTGTGCCTTTCCTTATGTTTGTCATACACCATGCGTGACTTGAATTTCAATGAGCAATTTGATGTCTTTGATATTACTTGCTGACTTGGGATGCAGTAATACACTCGCACAACCATATAGCGTAGCATGCTGCTTATACTAGTTCAGGAGTATGAAACTTGACATTTATCGATCATGCATATGTGTTATTAAATTTCTCACTTCCATTTTTATTGTGAGCATGTGAACATGCTAGGCAGATTGTTGTTGTGAGATTGGGATTATGTTGGGCGTTAGTACGTGACTTGTCAGTGTGGTTGTCATTTGAAGTGTGGGCATAAGATGTCGTGAGTATATAATGACGGGTTGAGGCCTATGACTTGTGACTATAAGCTGGAATATCACAGAGTGATTTTTTTTGGGTGTAGAATGGTTGATTAATTGGTTGTCCTATGTGTTTTCTTAATTGGTTTCAATAATACTTTACGATTTTCTTATTGTTTTCACTGTTCATGTCACATGTTGATTGTGTAGACATTTATAGATTTATTTTTTCCATTATTTTCTTTATACTTCTATACTTTACAGATTACTTCGTCCAGCGAGTGTCTTGACGTGTACCTCGTCACTACTCCACCAAGGTTGGTCTTGATACTTGCTGGTACCGATTGCGGTGTACTCATTCCACACTTCTGTATACTTTTATGCAGATCTAGGTACTTCGAAGTATGTTTATTGTTAGATAGCGGATCGGCACTATACAATACTACCACTTTTAGAGTACTCAACCTCACTATCATGCATTTCTCTCTTACCGTGCTTAATACTCATCACGCTCAATCACTCAGCACAATACAATACTCGTTACTACATGCAACCCGATCCACATATATATAGTCATAAAGCTCATTGCGGCGCGCAACTCGATCAATATATAAATAGCCATAAGGCTAATTGCGCGCATGCATCCCAATCCATATATAAATATAGAATCAATTGCTCTTATTGGGGGTGTGCAGACTTTGAAGGGGCTCCTTCAGCCCAGGCGCTATATCGCTATGGCGTGCACCCCGATCCCACAAAATATAATCAATATATTATGCTGCGGTGTGCAGCCCGATCCCATTGTATCACTCTAACTCAGGCCCTCAGCCTCACTCAGTGATCAATCTCACTAGTCTAACTCACAGGCTCACAATGTCATGAAACTAGCCAGACAATAATGATATAATGTATCAATAAACAATGGCTGAGATTGATAAATTATATGAATGCATGAATACGACTCAGTAGGAAATATCAATGAAATCAGTAAGATGGCAGCATGAAACAACCACTATGGGTCCTAACAATGTAAGCATAAATCTTATACATGATATCTAGCATGATTGACAGTTTAGTTACTTTAGCACATGGTGAAAACACAGATATCAACAAAATACGACCACTATACAGTACCATGGAAGAAGCGGAGTCACAATTCACAGGGTGCATGCCCATCACCTAGCATCTGTGTCACCTCAATACCAGTCACACAACACGTAAGTCAGGGTTTCATACCCCTAACACTAAATTTAGAAGAGTTACTTACCTCGAACAAGCCAATTCTAATATCGAGCAAGACAAGCAATGCTACAAAAATTCCATCTTGTGCATACCGACCTCCGAACGGATCAAAACTAGCCAAAAGACACTCAAATACATGAAATAGAGCCCAAGGAAACAATTCCAAATTATAAAGATCAAGTCCTTAGTCAAAATCCAAAATCAGCCAAAAATCATACTCGGGAACGTGCCTCGGAATTCGACAAAAGTCATGAAATATGAACACTCATTCACTAACGAGTCAAACCTTACCAAAATTAGCTAATTCCGACCACAACTCGACCTTCAAATCCCCAGTTTATAATTTATGATGTTTCTATAAATTTTTCCCAAATTTCCATCTCAAGGTACTAATTAAATGATGAAATCAGTGATATACTCGTGTATATTAAACACACCCGAGTTATAATCACTTGCCCTAATGATTTTCTCTAAAAACCCGCGAACAATCGTCACAAACCAAAGCCCAAAATGAAAAATAATACCCTAACCCTCATTTATATAGTACCAAAGCTTCCTTCCAAAGTTCTAACCGGTTTTTCCAAGTGTAGTCGCACATCCCAGTTCATGCGGACGAAATCAAATATGTGCGGCCGCACTTCAGCAATTTCAGCCCTACTACTCTTTAGTAAAATAACCATAACATATGTGCAAATGTCCAAATAATGCTTCATTTAATTTTATAGAAACTAGACACGAAGGGCTACAACTTTCGTTTTTAATCATCTCCAAATTCTTTGTGGATCAAAAGATATAAGCTTCCGAAATCGGACTAGCAAATTTGTAGAACACCCTGAAATGCGGCCGCAGAAAAAATTGTGCAATCCTCAGTTTTCCTCTGCGGTCTGAATATTCGTCTGCTGTACACTTTTTCATCTGCTACAGCACTCAAAAATATGCCTCAACACATGGAATTGTGTGTTCACTTCAAATATTTCAGAAAAATATCCGAGTGCCGAAATGCCCGGACTTGCTCAGAACTCACCAAGAAACTCACCCGAGTCATTCAGGATCCCGTTCAATTATAACAAAAAGTACCGTAATATAATATAGATTTACTGAGGGTCTAATATGACACCTAATATGGATAAGACATGAATCACCCATCGGTTCAAGCCTAAGAACTTATGAACTTCTAAATTCTATGTTCGATGTCAAAACCTATCAAAGCACGTCGGATTGACCTCATATTTTGCACACAAGTCATAAATGATCTAATGGAGCTATTCTAATTTCTAGAACTATATTTTGATCCCGATATCAAAAGTTAACTCCCCTGTCAAACTTCCAAACTTAAAATTTCATTTTAGCTATTTCAAGCCAAATTAAACTACAGACTCCCAAATAATTTTCCGAACACGTTCCTAAGTCCAAAATCACTTAACGGATCTAACAGGACCATCAATAATCAAATCCAAGGATAAATACTAAAAGGTCAAACTTGGTAAACCCTTTTAAATTTAATGCTTCTAGTTGAGAATCATTCTCCCAAATCGATTCCAAATAACCTGAAAATCAAAATCGACTATTCATTTAATTCATAATATATCATACGGAGCTATTCATGACATCAAAAAACTGAGCAGAGTGCAAATACTCAAAACAATCGGTCGGGTACATCTACGTTCGTCCTCGAAAGTGCCCAGAGTTGATCCCAAATCCATCAAACCGCATTATAACCTTACCATGTATATACTGGGGGTTTAATCCAACGTCACCCTATCCCATATAGGTCTGATAACACAACATAGCTGAAATTTCTTAATTCAACTAATCCATAAGCCTTAGAATCCAATTCCTACATCCAGAACTTCTATAATATCAGAACCTCGCATCTACACACTGTATTAGCCTGAACAAGTTGTATCAAGCCATATCCATAACCGAAGATGTAATCACATGATATACCACAAAACCCAAATACTCATACTGATAATTTCCAATCACATCTGCTCAAAACAACCCGATGTCGGTAATAAGCCTCTTATCAAACAAAGCCTTATTCTAACACCTTCGTATACTTCCAATGATGAAAGAAACACACGGAAAATCACAACCATTCATTACATCAACAAGTCACAGAGCTCCCTCTCCTTAGACAAGAACTATAGGAAATTCCTAAGCCGGGTTTCGTTATTATCCTTCCAACCATGCTGTAATAAATTCGGATAGTATCCGTTCTAGGTCTAATGGCCTCATCTTATCCGACACTACCACTCAAGTGACATGACACATCAATACAATCTAAAGCCACAACCCGTGAAATCTGTGCACCAATAAGCAACATTCCAATTACCCAAACATGGAAAATGACTCAAACAAGAAAATTGTTCGCAAGCTCAACGAGTACCACCACAACACAATGCTAAGAACCCATCACACACCGCAGAACCAAAACACACGAATATCATAAAGGATCACACCTCAATATAACTACCCTACAATGTGCCATCCGAACGTTGGTCCATATTATATACCTTGAGCCACCCTGCTCAAAATCAATAATCACGCAAAATTCGACATCAAGTGCCCAAAAGTGCATTACAATAACCATGGAGAGAAATTGACACAATACCACAATACGAAAAGAACATAACCAACACGCAATCAATCATGGAATACCAAAAACTCATCTCGCACAAAGTTCGCTATAAAAACCAAATAGAATTGTACTATGTGTGCCAATAACCCACGAGTTGCAACCCCTCATAGCATAGAAAAGTAGCTCACAGATTATTTCAGAACACGAATAAGCTCAAAAATAACGAAATGGCACATCCCTTAACAATAGCAGTATCGTGCCAACTAATCCGGCTCGGTGTAGAATACACGTCCTAATTGGGCCTACCAATGGACCCCTAAATCAACTCTAATCACCCATAAACATATAAATAACCCTCCAAAAGTCCACAATGACTGAGTCATAACACATATTATCATTTTGCTAGCTTTAGCCAAAATTTCACAGTCCACCACTACCAAACAATCTGCTCCTAAGAACTCCCAATCTCCAAATCCATAGGACATACTAATCACCATATCTGATCCTAACTCCACTAGCTGAATGTCTAACATATCTCTCATATACGATCATCCTACGAGGAATACTTCTCTAATTCTTCCGTGCCACAAAGCAATATTTGAATATAAGTAGTTGATCGGTTATGAGGGTGTCGTGATACCAATGAAGTATCCATAAATCAAAACACAGTACCCCTACTAAAATGTACACTCTCTCCAAGCCATATAAAAAAGTATTATTATTTATCTAGTCATATGAGGTCATCCACGCTGCTTAAGAATTCATGTTCTTCCCTCAAAAACTGACATATGATCTTGCACGTGCAAATCTCAATCACCCTCACGGCATATACCATGCAATCATATTAAAATACAAAAATTTCGTAATCCACTTCGATTCATAAGCAACTACGTATTCCATTAGCCAAGAACTTTCCATTTGACTTATCCAGAGGAAATAAATGTACATCACATGCTCCTCTTGACAGTAGGAAATATACTCCTTGAATTGTGGTATAAACCATTGAGAACACTTCGAAACTTATTTGCACATAATCAAGCCAGTAGAACTAAATTTCTCTAACAAAACCAAGCCACGCAGGTCACCAAAGACCCAAGACCATTACCACAAGACACCTGTAGAGACTAGCCACATTGTAAGTGCCTAAGGAACCGATTACATCCATTAATGTGTCGATCCAACCTACAACCAAGTTGTCCTAATTCTTTGATTTCTTCCCGAATTTCCTTCAAATTGATTCTTCTCCTTGCTAGAACACTGCTATCCTTGACCAAAACTTTCCCCACGAGACCCTAGCATAAGACCACACTGCCCTAAGGCTCATAAGTCGTTGAATGCTCTTTTTAGCACTCCAAAAGTACCACAACCAAGATACGACTCTAAAGAGACCTTATGTGAATTTAAAGTTGTTTCCTTCACCTTCCTGACACTTAAATATAAAATCGATAAAGATATATAAATGCCACAAGTATCGACACCATCGAATATAAATTTTAGTTTCTAGCTATACACATACCTTGAAGATTCCCAATTGCTACATATAAATCTTGAATCCATCAGACCTATTGTCGAGAGCCATCTACTCTGCTCAAATCTCAATTAAACTGATCAAATGGACCGAAGGATCTGTGCCCCATTTCACACCAACACCCTAAGAAGTAATCCACACTTCTAAGCAACCAAGTGAATCCCTACTCCATGCACTCTGCATCCTTTACGAATAGAAACTCAATAATTTCATGATTCACATATACCCTTAAAGTGCAACATAACCTATATCGAAAAGTTCCTTGCTTAATTCACCATCAAAATCGACCTCTGCAAGCTCTAACTTCTTCAAAAGTATACCTCAATTGAAACTAATACAACACATAATTGTGCAATTAACATACAAATAGTAGATTCCCCCACTAAGCTCAAAGCCATAGATCAAAACACACAATTGCTCACAATGCCCATACTCTATTACTGCCATAATACCATTGTGAGATTCAACTAAATCCTTCATAATCTCATGCAACACAAACCATCTACTTTCTCAAATCATCTGCATATCTCGCACTTGTAATAGTCAAGCCTACTCTCATAAGCAATCCAAACGTAAATTGCAGCAAATACAATTCACTAGTAATAGATAACTCGCTAAAAAATAACATAGGGATCCTTACGACATCCCACAGGAGATAATCCACCTGCTTTGCCTAAAGCTTACATATATTTTTACCTTTCCACAATCGTAAATATTACGCAATTACTTAATCTTCCTAATTCTGAACTCGTCAACAAGACATGAAAATCCTATTCGTCCCATAATTGAACAACATGAAGGACCTTCAAATACACTCATAACTCGAGACTACGTGTCCCATCAAGACAGAAATCAAGCACCCGATAGTCCTTTTTACATCTCAAGTAAACTCTTTTCGTCGCATTAAATCCATATGTACACATCCTGCAGTCACACCATACTTTTCGTATAGCCATATAACCACTCATCGAGCCAATAATTCCACTAATAGGGACACTATCATACATATAAGTCCAAAACACGTGCTCAAATAATCAACATTTTTATGCTCAAGTAATAGTCAAAACCCAGCCTCAAGTCCTACAAAGTAGCCCATCATCAGTGCACCAATAACATATCTCGCACCTCATCCATGGAATCATAAGTCGCCAATTCATGGCTGATACCGTGCATATGAATGTGTGGAAGAAATTTAAAAGATTACACTAAAAGCCAAGTCGATGTTGCACGATAAGGAAAGAAAGATGGAAAGTATATCCTAAATGCCCTGTAGCCTCTCAAAGATAGGTATGGACGTTATCATATCCATCCGCAACTCTCTACTGGACACTTGCTCATGGCTTGTAGAACCTATGAACCTAGAGCTCTAATACCAATCTATCATGACCCCAAATCCAACTAGTCGTGATTGTACCTAACCCAAACCGGTAGGTAAGCTAATTAACGATAGTCCATTTCTAGTGAAATTAATAAAATAATTAAAGGGAAGAAATTATCTAAAACTTCTAAATTTTCCAAGAACTGGTAGTACAAATCATGATCTTCAAAAAAATAGAGCTTACATTGTTGATATGAAGTAAATACGTCTTTTGTTTGAAAAGAACATAAATAGAGTTTTATAAATTTAAGGCTACCATGAACAAGAGGCAACTACAACAGGGATGAGGTTACACCTTCAAATCCAACAACCATCGAACACATCAACAACGATAGCCAACATATGAATGCAATGTGCAGAAGTGTAGTATCAGTACAACCGACCCCATCTACTGGACAGTAACAAACCTACCTCAGGTTGAAAGTAGTGACAAGCTGAAACATGGGTCAGGTCCAATGCCAATAACCAACAGTAGTTCATAATAGTGAAAAGCAATTAAACAAAGAAGTAGCTCAGATATAAAATGCTTAGTTTTCCCAAAATAGTTCTATTTTTCATGTATATCTGTGAAAACCAAAGTCATTTACCGAAATTTCCAAAAATATGAGTGAGCTTGAAGACAGTATTTTTTACCAAACACATTTCATCAGGTAAATGTTTCATTTTCAGATAGCATGAGAAAAGTACATATATATGCCTACATGTCAAGATACAAGTATAATCATGAATGTCACAAACACCAAGCAACAATAGTTATACATGTATCTCGATTATCTGCGACAGATGTAATGTCTCTCAACGATGAACTCATGTAATCACACTCTCAGAGTACTCAATCTCACAATATCACATTTCTCTCTTATCGTGCTCAATACTCAGCACACTCAATCAGTCAACACTATACAATACTCGTTGTGGCATGTAACTTGATATACATAAATATAGTTATAAGGCTCATTACGACGTGCAACCAGATCCATATATAAATAGTTATAAGGCTCGTATCGGCATCCAACCCGATCCATAAATAAATATATAATAAAATGTGCTCAATAGGGGTGTGCAACCAGATCGATATATAAATAGCTATAAGGCTCGTTTCGGCGTCCAACCCGATCTATATATAAATATATAATAAACTCTGCTCATTAGGAATATGCAGACTCCGAAGGGGCTCCTTCAGTCCAAGCACTATATCAGTGTGGCATACAGCCGGATCCGATAAAATATAATCAATATATCGTGCAGCCCGATCCCATAGTATCACTTTCACTCAAGACTTCGACCTCACCCAGTCATTAATCTCTCCAGTGTCACTCACGGGCTCACAATATCATAAAACTAGCCCGAAAATGATGATATGGTGTATTAATAAACAACAACTGAGACTCAGAAATGATGTGAATTCATGAATATGAGTGAGTACAAAATATCAATAAAATCAGTGAGATAACAGCATGAAACAACCACAATGGGTGATGAATATGAGTGAGTACAAAATATCAATAAAATCAGTGAGATAACAGCATGAAACAACAACAATGGGTTCTAACAATATCAACATAAATACTAAACATGATATCTAGCATGACTGACAATGCAGTTACTTTATCAGGTGGTGAAAACAAATATATCAACAAAATAAGACCATTGTATAATACCATCAAAACAATGGAGTCACAATTGACAAGGTGCACACCCACATGCCCGTCACCTAGCATGTGCATCACCTCAATACGAGTCACACAACACGTTATTCAGGGTTTCATACCCTCACCACTAAGTTTAGAAGAGTTACTTGCCTCAAAAAATTCAATTCCAATATTGAGCAAGCCAAGCGATGCTCCAAAAATGCCATCTCGTGTGTACCGACCTATAAACGGCTCAAAAACTAGCCATAAAAAACTCAAATACATCAAATAAAACCCAAGGAAACAATTTCAAATGATTAAGATTAAACCTTAGTAAAAAACTTAATACCGGCAAAAGATCACACCCATGCCCCCGCCTCGGAATCTGATAAAATTCACAGAATAGGAATATATATTCACTCACTAGTCCAACCATACCAAAATTAGCCAATTTTAATTGAACCTCAACCTTCAAATAGCTTATTAATAGTTTGTGAAATTTCTAAATCTTATCCCAAATTGCCATATCAAGGCACTAATTAAATGATGAAATCAGCGATATATTCGTGTATATTAACCAAATCCGAGTTAAAATGATTTACCCCGATAATTTTCTTTAAAAATCCACGATAAATCGTCACAACCCGAGCTCCTAAACTCCCAAATATGAAATAATACCCTAACCCTTATTTATATAGTAGCAAAATTGCCTTCCAAAGTGCTGAACATGTATTTTCATGTGTGGTCGCACAACCCAGGTCATGCAGCCGCAACTCAAATTGTGTGACCGTACCTAAGCAATTTCTGCTCTATCAAGCTTTTGTAAATGGCCATAATGTTTTGTAAAAATGTCCAAATATTGATTTCTTTATCTTTATAGAAACTAGACACAAAGGGATACAATTTTTTTTTATTTTTGGATCATCTCCATATTCTTGTGGATAGAAAGATATAATCTTCCAAATTTGGACCGGGAAACCTACAGAACACAATGAAGTGTGGCCGCATACAATTTGTGCGGTCCATATATTTTTGTCTACTGCAACTCTTTTCCATTTGCTACAGTACTCAAAAATATGCATTAGCACATGGAGTTGTGTGGTCTGCACTTCCAATGTTCAAGAACAAAATCAAAGCGCCAAAATGTCTGGACTTACTCAAAACTCACCATGAAACTCAGCCGAGCCATTCGGGATCCGGTTCAATCATACCAACAAGTCTCGTAACATAATACAGACTTACCCGAGGTCTCAAATCACATATTACAAGGATAGAACACCAATCACCCATCGATTCAAGCCTATGAACTTATGAACTTCTAAATTACATATTCGATGTTGAAACCCATCAAAGCATGTCCGATTGACCTCAAATTTTGCAAATAAGTCATAGATGATACAATAGAGACATTCCAATTTCTACAATCGAATTTCGATCCCGATATCAAAAGTCAACTCCCTAGTCAAACTTCCAAACTTAAATTTCCATTTTAGCCATTTCAAGCCTAATTAAACTACAGACATCCAAATAATTTTTTTGAACACACTCCTAAGTATAAAATCGCTTAACAGAGCCAATGGAATCAACAATAACCAGTATGAGGTTAAATACCAAAAATTCAAACTGGTTAACCCTTTTAAATTTAAAGCATCTAGTTGGGAATCATTCTCCCAGATCGATTTTGAATAACATGAAAATCAAAACTGATGATTCACGTAAGTCATAATACATTATACGGATCTATTCATGCCATCAAACAACTGAGCGAAGTGAAAATGCACAAAATGACTAGTTGGGTCATTGCAATAATAGAGATCGAAGGGGTAACAAATCTTGGCATTACCATATGAGGAACAAGAAGGGGAGGGATCGGGGCCACAATAGTTGGGGAGTGATGAATAAAAGTGGTTTTGATAAGCCATTCGGTGCCACAGAGGAATAATAATCGGAATATAACTTCAATGTCGATGCTACCAGCATCGCATCTACAATCAGACGCATCAAAGATACCAAGTGGCCTTGACCATTGATGTCTGAACCTAACCAGAGAGACCCTAACTTGATGTGTAAGTATCATGGCACTCGTGGCCATAGGACCGAGGATTGTCAACAATTAGAAGAAGTAGTAAACCAGTTATTCAACAACACGCATCTCTGGAAATTTCTTAGTGATCGAGCCAAAAATCACTTCAGGAATAAGAACTCCAACGAACCGAATGAACAAGAAGAACCTCAGCACGTCATCAACATGATCATTAGAGGGGTCGATGTCCCCAAGGACACATACTAAAGTGCACTAAAATGTCCATCATGAGGGGAAAATGAACCTGAAACTATATCCCAAAGGGAACCATTTTTTCAATTATGATGATGCCTAAGGAATTGTGCAACCCCATATTGATGCACTAGTAATACATGTACTTTTATATAAATCTCGAGTTAAGCATGTGTTGACTGATCTACGTAGCTCGACCAACATCATTAGATCGAAGGTCGTAGAGCAGTTGGGCATACAATACCAAATAGTACCAGCAGTCTAGGTGTTGAACCAATTTAATATGGCATGTGAAACTACTAAAGGGGAGATAACCTATTATTTTACACCACAAGACCATTTAGGAAATAAAATTCTATATGATCGAAGGGGATATGAGATATAATACTCTGTTAGGAAGCCATGAGTTTACAACATAAGGGCGATATATTCGACCTTGCACCAGGCATTAAAGTTTCCTACGTCATGAGGAATCAAGACAATGTACCGAGAGCAGCCGCATGCAAAAGAGATATTCACAGTTGATGAATTACTCCTAGTATCCGTTGTTTCAACATAATAAAGTGTGGAGCTGGCCAGAAAGACCAAAGTTAAATAGCAATCACTGAAGCTAGTCCCGGTCGAATTCGACGGGCGATAGTTCGATGAAGAAGATGATTAGGGAGTTCCTAGATCGTTGATAGCTCCTGATGATACCGACGCCGCCAAATCAACTGTCAAAGAACTGGAATAAGTCATATTAACTAAACACCTACCACATTGAAAGGTATAACTGGGCAGGGGGTACACCTCCAAGATTAGGAAAGAGCTCATTTGTTTTCTTAAAACTAACTTATCCATTTTCAAATGGTCCCGTCTTAATACCACAGGGATTTCACCAAAGAAAAATACTTACAAATTATGTTCCACCCGGTTAAATAGAATTGGAGGCCTCAGTCTGAAGTCAAGAATGTATTCTCCAAAGACGAGGTATCTATATTCCTTAAAATATGTTTCATTTGGGAAGCTTGGACTGGTTAACTAACATAGCGGTAGTGCCTAAAAAAGGAAATAAATTAAGAATGTGTGTAGATTACAAAGACTTGAACAAGACGTACCCTAAGTACTCTTTTCATTTGCCAAACATCGTTCGCATGATTGATGTGATAGCCAGACACGAGACTCAAATTTCTCGATGCCTTTTACCGGTATAACCAAATCCGGATGGACTCGAGCGATCAAGAAAGAAAATGCTTTATCACTAAATTCTGCACTTATTGTTATAATGTAATGTTGTTCGAACTAAAGAATGCTAGAACCATTTATCAATGCCTTGTAAACTGGATGTTCTAAGAACAGATAGAGAAATCAAAGAAAGTTTATATTAACGACATTTAAGTCAATTCCCTCCGATCAAAGGATGATTAGAAACATTTTTAGCAAACCTTTGAAATATTAAATAGATACAATATGAAGCTAAACTTGGAAAAAATACGCATTCGGTGTCGAAAAGTGTCAAGGCTATTCGGAAGTTAACCGGGTGCATCACCGCTCTAGGCCAGTACAAATCGAGGTCCTTAAACAAAAATTCATTGGTTCTTCTTAGTATTGAAAAATAAGAAAAATTTACCTACACCCCGAGTGCCAACAAGCTTTGTAAGAACTCAAATAGTATCTTTTGAGTTCGCCCCTGCTCCACATTCCAAAGGCAGATGAGCAATTGTACATTTACTTGGTGGTATTCAAGGTGGCAGTAAGCGGAGTCTTAGTTCAAGAAGAGGAATGTATGCAATTCTCTATTTATTATGTTAGTAAAACTCTAGGCAAGGTCGAAAATAGTTATCCTCACTTGAAAAAATTGGTGCTCACTTTGCTAAGCACCTTTAGAAAATAATTTTTATTTTGCATCAACAGTATCCGAGCTCTCTCAAGATCGACCTCAAATAGTAGGGGCCACTACCCTCGGGTTACGGCTCTTAGCAAGGAAAGAAGGAAACATTGTTCTCAAATAGCAAAGGTTGGTGGTTAGGAATCATTGTAAGCGTCAAATGGTCGATTGAACCATGCTCATATTGTCCACCTTAGCAATGATACAAGATTTTACACTCTTTTCATCACGTATTTTACATACACAAATGAAAGAAAGTTTCAACCTTGCTATTATGAATTTTTGCCTCTTATATTTTGGATCATAAGAGCCCAAGCGCTACTCCAATTCTGGTACTATAGAGCCAAAGGGCTACCCCGATTCAGGGACTACCGAGCCCAAAGGATTAACCTACTCGGGGACTATTATCCAAAAGAAGTTCAGGCAACTTGGGATACTAAATCCTGGAGGCACATAACCTATTAGGCAGTGCCTAAACACAAAAGGCTATGTCCACCCTAAAAAATGGCTCGGAGACGCCCGGAGCTCTTAATCAAGATATACGGCCTTTCCAAAATTTTAAAGGTTACCCTCGCAAAAGCATCGTCTAAAAATACCTAAGCATGTCGAATAAAAATTCTTGTAATACCGATTTTTCAAAGCTTCGGGAAAAAAAAGTTGTATTGAAGTCTGAAATCAAATGCCCTATAGTTACATTTGATTTTATGCTGAGGTATTAGAAACATTGCAAGAATAAGAATTACGAAGAGATGCTGAAATACTAAAGTCTTAAAATTGCCAGAAAGGGAAAATCTTATATATATTCAAAAATATATATACAAAGGCCTAACAAAAGCGGCCTCAAAATAAATAAATTCTTTTTACACAAATACCAAAACTAAAAAAGAACTAATGCATATATGTCTGGTCTTCACCGAGGCCTGACTCATCGCCAGAACCATCGGAGACTTTGGATCCCGCAGAATCATTAGCATCGTCGTGCTCGTAAAGTTTCTTCGCTTCGGCCTAGAGCCTTATGGCTTCCTCTATCTCAATCAAAATGTCAAAACCTCGGGCATAAAAATATTCGAGGGTCTCTCTTTGGGATAGCCATTTCATATATTTTGCCTTTTTCTTCAAGTGCGTCTTGGCAGCCACCACATCGGCCTTTTTCTAGGACACAATTTCTTCGGCATTGGCAGAGGTTGCATCCATCTCGGACATCATCGCCTTGTATTCTCTACAAAGAGTGTCCCACTCTGTGACGGTCGAGTTCAATTGTGCTCGAAGGTTATCGTTTAGCTGAGACAATTTGTCGACTTTCTCCTTTCCCACCCAGAGTTGATTCTGGACCGAAGCCAGCCCCGCCTTACAATTTTAGAAGCCAATTATCCATTTTGGTTTTCCACCTATAGGTGATAGAAGGTTATCGTTTAGCTGAGACAATTTGTCGACTTTCTCCTTTCCCACGCAGAGTTGATTCTGGACCGAAGCCAGCTCCGCCTTACAATTTTAGAAGCCAATTATCCATTTTGGTTTTCCACCTATAGGTGATAGCCTATACATCATTCATATCGGCTCAGAGTTGGTCGATCAAGTCGATCTTCTGATGACCTGTGAGGTTTCATTTTTATTACCATAAATAGCTCATCATTTTTAGCTTCAACGACCTTTACCTTTTCGACCAGGTCGGTGTATTCCCTCCTTATGGTCAAAGATTCCTTTAGAGTGTCACGCGCCCCCTTTTTCTCACAAAATTGGGTTTTGACATTTTTGGGACAAATCCTTTCCTTTTGGGATTGGGTAAGGAATTTGAAGAGTCTTCACCACCTAACGGATTATGGTGAATTAGGTTACCTCGAAGAATTAACTCATATAACCAGTTATGTCACCAGAGATTGGGTAAGGGCTCAAAATTACCTTGAGGGGTAGGTGTTAGGCACCCCTTGAGGTCCACAATGGTGGGTTCCTACCAAACTCAATTAAGCGAATTAGTCTTTAAAGGAAACTTAAACAATTTAAACCAAATAGATAATTACTTTAAAACAAGAATTAAAGGGGTCCTACATTTTTTAGTTTGTAGGATCATTTCCATGCAATACTTGGTAACTTTCCCAAGTAGGGATGCTAGACATAGCATTATCACACATGTCATCATTTCCTTTCTACCCAATTACTATTTTTCATTATTACCTAAGCATTCTAGTAGCTTCTAATGCGTACCTTATGCGTGCACTATCTATCCCTTACCATGGTTCTGGAGGTGTTTAGAACTTCTATTTTGGATAGATCTAGACTCACCTATGTTACTTACAATGAGAAAGCTAAATGACAAATAAAGGTTCATATAGGACTGTCACAAAAGGAGCAATTAAAGGGGCTCATGTTAACCTCTACAAATAGCCAACCAATGCACGCAATTCAAAAAAATTGAATTCAATAGTTTAGGATGAGCATGAACAGAATATAGAACAACTTTATTAAAGCGAGAAGCGATTCCTATCAGTCCGCCTACAGATTTGTTCGTACTCTGTATCTGGGCACGTTTTCAAGCAGCAAGTGACTATTTTAGACCCAGAATTTTTCAATTACCCTATCAATTTGTCTAAGTGATTACCAGGCAGAACCCTATTAATATTGTATCCAAACTACTAATTAAAGACTACAGTTTATAAACGGGCCACTGATTTTAATAGCCATATTTTATCCTTTAGATCTTACATGCATATTTGCTAATTTACTGAATTGATTACCCCTATAGGCGTGACTTCTAACTCCTGAAACTCATAGTTAGTGTTATTTCCTATAGATATGATATCTAAGAGCAAATCTGATTTTTTGGTATTTATTTCCTATTGGCATGATATCTAAGTGCACAGGGACATTAATAGAATGTCATACAAATTTAGTAATTTGAACATAAAGGTACTATGCAAATGATCTCTAATGCATATTGAGATTTGATGCGAGAAACATGGGTTATTAATGCATAATTGATAAAACAACTTGTAAACATGATTTCTAGGATGCCATGTATGAAACTCAAGATTTTAAATGGTGAGACAAGATCCTATAGCCATCATATCTGATGGTATGCACATAATGAATCATCACAATAGCCTAAAGACATGATTTCTACCCCAACCTGACGAAGATATAAAAAATCCCACCTCAGCTTTTATTAATAACCTAATATCCGTTTTGCAAGGATTATTACATTATTACAGACCAATATGAATGAATTACACAAAGTTATTCATTACACTATATGGAGCCTTAACAGGCCCAACATCAACCTAGAAACCAGGCCTACAAGCAAGCAAGTCTGATGTACACAGGTAGTCCATCCATAATACACAAATAGGCTTCAGATGCGTCAAAGTTCCAAGGGCCCCAGAGACCCTAGGCAATGATCACACTAGAACCTTTCAAAAAATAGTTTTATAACTGGTTGGGAGACCATCCCCAATGTGTCAGAGCTTAGAGGAGTCTTATGGACCCTAGGCAGTGCTCAGACTGGGGTGCTAGGACCTTAGATTACTAAGAGTAGGAGCTTAAAATAGTGCACAAGGGGGAAAAGGATAGTTTTAGAAAATCGGTTTGATTTTTTGGGGGTAAAAAGGTTGAAAAGCCGCTAAAAGAACATATACCTCATTTAACATATTAGTTCAGGCATAAATACCAGTAATTAAACAATCACAACAAGCGCAGAGACATTTGAATTATAGACAGAACTACCTACACATATTTGCAGTACCCAAACTGAACCAAATGAAGTTTCACATTATTGAAGGTTACTTAGCTTACTAATTATTACTAGTTGAATTGAATCGACATGTATTAAGTATAGTAACATGCTGAAATCACTATGAATAGAGCAAGATAACAAGAACAGAACATGAACTATATGTTCAGCAGAAGCACATTGGAATTTTGAAGCTATAATCACATAGACATATAGGACAGAGAGATAACAAAGGCTAGAGCATTCTAGTGGAATGTAAGCTGGAAACATAAGTAAACAGAACATCTCAAGGTTAGAAATAAGCTAATGATATAAGTCACATGGAATAAGAACTTTAGCATAGTAGCTAAAAAAAGATGGTCAGGAAACAAACAGAAAAACAGAAGCATGTTGATGTCTATTGTAAACTGACAACATAGCATATGGAATAGAACATGATAATAGAAATTGAGGTATACCAGTTAAAGAGATAGAAAACATGAAGGTGAAGACAATGGAAATCCAAGATTTTAGCCTTAGTTTTCAGCTGTCCAGACAAATCAGTGATAGAAAGAACTCAAGTTGTGATATTGTAAGGGTGTAAGTATAGGTTTCTAGGTGTGAGCTTCTGTGTCTCAGCGCGTGTTTCAAAATAAGAACAATGAAGGGAGTTATAACTAATAGTAGAGTAAAACCAAATACGGTAGGAGAATCAATGGTGCCCAAATAACGCAAAGAAATCCATTAATCAATCAATTAGAGATAAACACAAATCACTAAATAGGACATAATTACATAAATATTACTTAGATTAAGGAGAACCTTATACAAAATTAATTAGCAAACAAGATTGAGATTTAATAAGGTAAGTAATAAGTCCAGAAATCATTCAAAGGCCGATCATGACAACCAAGGCCCAGAAATCAGGCCAGTGATATAATAAGGAAAGCAGTACCAATTACGAGTCACATATATGGAAAGAATAAATAAAGAAAGTCAGAGAGATACCAATTTCAAAAGAAAATATAATTTTAAGCCCTAATTAGGAAAATAAATTGATTAATTAGTTTATTAGACAGAGCCAAAGTGAAAGGGCAAGAACGGTGAAATAAATAATCGAATAACGGAAAACTTTAAGCATATCAAAACTATGGATGTTAATCGGGCAAGGCTAACCCGTTTTAAACCCCGGGTCAGCCCGGTACTACTCCTTATTATGCGGGATGGGACGGGTTGGTTCCAGGGCAGGTTGTGGACGTTCATGTTCTAGTTAATGGTGCACCGAGCTCGCTAAGTTTGTGACCTGTTAGCGGGCTGCAACCCGTTATGAGCCCGTTTACCGTTGCTAAATAATTTATTTTAAAAAAAAATTATTTAGACGGTTGTCAATAGTCTAATTGAGAAATGACGATTGGGGAACGACCAGATTTTGCATAAATGGCCCTTTCATCCTCCCCTATAAAAAATATAGCCCCCCCCTCCCCCACCCCTAGTAATTGAAAATATATATTTTTAACCTTTTAAAACATAAAAAATAGCCCCCCTTCTTCTTAATTTTTTCTCACAATTCGCTATTTTTCTAGTTACTACTCTAATTCTCTCCCAATTCTCTCTTGAGAGTTGTCTTGAACGTACTCTAGAAATTCGTATTTTAAGTTGATTTGAGAAAATTTATGTTATTTTATAATTGTTAGACATATTTATGCTTAATGTTTTAGTTTTTTTAGACTAATTTGAACTTTGAAATATTATTAATTTAATACGCATGAAAAATTAGTTTTACTATTTTTTGGTTAATTTACTTGTTTAATGCAAACATCAGTTTAGTAAATAATTTGCCTATTGGTCTTCTTAAATAATTTTTGTAGCCAATTACTTTCTAATTTCAATTTTATAATTTTAAAATACAAATATTAAATTTAAACTTCAAAGATTAATTCTAAGTCTTAGAAGTTTGCAATAGTATCAATAATGTTGAATAAGAAAAATAAAATTTAATGTATTAAAAAAACTGTAGCCCAAACCGCCAGAACCCGCTTAGCACGAACACGTACATGCCCTGAAAGACCCGAAATTTTACAACCCGCTAGCAGCCCATTTTCCCAGCCCACTAACTAAACCCGCTCGCTAACCGAATGGGCTGTGGCTTTTCCCTCTAAGCCCATCCCGGCCTGCCCGATAAACTGGTATAATCAAAATACATAGATGAAACATCATGCAAAGAAATTAGTTAAACAGTAAAGAAGAAAGGCCAGAGTTGAGCCTTTAGGCATTTTAAAATATTTGCAGAAACTTAAAAAGATGAAACCCTAGTTTTTAAGGAAAAAAAATGAAAATCGGTTACCAATAATAGGGAAAACAACAAAATCTTAATGGAAAAGTGACAAACAAACTCAAACATTTTCAGATCTAAAGAGATCTGAATGGATTTAGCCAGAAATGGTTAGAATATATAAAAAATAAACGGAGGTAAGAAAAATCCGGTTTGAACCATAGATTTGAAGCCATAAACACGAAAATATTAGTATTCACAGACATAGGAATGAATATAGACCAATTCATCAAGAACATGAGGGATTTGGACCAAATCAGGTTCGAATCTCTTTGAGATTCCATCAAGCAATACGAAAAGCATAACACTAGTAGAGATAGGAGGCCGGATGGTGCCCAAGATCAAAGAGAAACCCCATGGATTGAAGGGGTTCATGTGAAGGTGGGCTAGGGTAAGGGGAAGGTTGAGAGATAAGAGAGGAGGAAGGAATTCAGAAGCGGTAAGATCTGAAAAATGATTAGATTTAGAGGTGTTAGGGATTAATTAAAAAGGAAATAGATCTTGGACTGTTGATATCTGAGATCAACGTCCAGGATTCCATCCGGGTTGGGGCGGGTTATAGGAAATTGGTTTGTAGATCATTATTTAATTTGCCTGGGGTTGTAACTTGGGCCAAGTTCGAAAAGAAATTAAATTAAAAAGGCTATTTATTTAAATACTCAATTAATTTGATAAAATAATTTATGAAAATAGCTAATAAATGATAAAAATTATATTATGCATAAAAATGATTCAAAATAATTAATTAATATTATTAAAATATAAAACGTCATTTTCTTATAGAAATAAAGTAATTATGCACATATGTGGTATTATTGAAGAGTTGTCGGGTAAAGAAATGATGACTGATTTTGACCGAATGGGGTGTGTTGAAAAATTTAGGCCGCACCGTAGTCTTTGAACTGCCAACATATCCCTGGTTTTATAAGAATTAGGCCATGTGTAGTTCTGGACCAACCGGTAAATGAAACCGATGGAATTTTTATAGGTATGGTAGTATGTTTTAGAAAAGGTTCGTTTGTGAAGGGTGGTATCGGATGGGTTTGTGCAGATTTATGAAAGGGAATCTAAATTGTAACGAAGGTATCACAAGGTGGGTATCTAGATGGCCATAGAGCAAATGCAGATAATTGGTGGGAGTCGATTATGTTTGAAATAATGGCAAGGTATAAATGGTACGAGCAGAAACCAGAGCGAAGGTTGCTCCTGTTTGAAGAACGGTTACTTCCTAGATTACATGCAAACTTAAAACAAGATGCATGCAAGTATATAGATTATTGCAAAATTTTAAACATGATGCCAATTCTTTTTGGACCATAAAGGTTGTCTTTGGACAGTGAAGATGACGTCCTTAGACCATGACGTCTCGGGGCATGAATCATGACATATGAGTTTTGCATGCCAGGAAATGGTATTCTCGGGCTATAAAAATTGTGCCGCTGAACCATGATGCCTTTGAATAATAATGTACATTATTGAGAGACCCTCGAGCCATGACATGGTGTCTTTACGCTATGAGGATGATGCCTTCAGATTATGACACCTTCAGATCAAGCCATGATAATGGATCATATAAGTAAACAAGATAGAGCTTAGTCTTGTATAGAATCGGGACAGAGCTAGGTCACGGAAAAGGAAAACTAGTTCTAGGTTTTGGATAGTGTAACATTCAGCATTAGACTGTAAAAGGCGGAGCTTAGCCTTACGCAATTGGGGAGGGATTTAGCATTATGCAAGAAAGGGATACGATGCTTAGTCTCATAAAAAGAGAAGCCAATGCGTAGCCTTATGCAAATATGGCGGCAAGGCTTAACCTCATGCATGATTTGAGACAAGGCTTAGTCTCATGCAAAGGGAAGGAGATGGTTAGCCTTATGCAAATATAGAGGCAGGGCTTAACCTCATGTAAGATTTGAGACAAGGCTTAGTCTCATGTAAAGGTAAAGAAATGCTTAGCCTTATGCAAACATGGAAGCGGGGCTTATCCTCATGCAAGATTTGAGACTGGGCTTAGTCTCGTGCAAAGAGAAGGCAATTCTTAGCCTTATGAAAATATAGAAGCAGCGCTTAGCCTCATGCAAGATTTGAAACAGGGCTTAGTCTCATGCAAAGAGAAGGCAATACTTAGCCTTATGCAAATAGGGAGGTTTAAGGCTTAGACTCATGCAAGATTTGAGACAGGGCTTAATCTCATGCAAGGGAAGGCAGTGCTTAGCCTTATGCAAATATCGAGGCAAGGCTTATCCTCATGCAAGATATGAGACAGCACTTAGTCTCATACAGAGAGAAGGTAATGCTTAGCGTTATGCAGTGAACAAGTAGCAAATATGAGTAGATAATTTTTTAGCTGGAGATATATTTGCGTCTGGTGGCCTGATTGCTATGAGGATAGTGATTTTGATATGTGAATACTCCTGTTATGTTCATCGTACCTGCATCCAAAGAAAAATCGTGAGTTTTATAGAGGGGAGTTGTTTCTTGACTTTTTCGTCTTGTTTTGTTTTGCTTTGCTCTGGAATCCTGTTCACGTTACCCTAGGTAATATCAGGTTGCTATAGAAATAAAGTTTTCGAGAAGTATGCACTTATTTGATGAAATAGATTTGCTTTAGAAAACATAGTGGTATATAATATCAAGTGAACTAGACGAACTAATCCTTGTTAACACTTTTAGAGACATTGTCGCTTCCTTGCATTAGAATTTCCTCCTCAAAATTCTACCCCAATTTGATTCTTCGGTCATTGTGCGTGCAACGAACTTTGTCGGATCTGCTCGAGAATTTTGAGAATCCTTCTGAAAATTTTCCCCAGTTACTTAACCAATTTTTGACTATTTGTCATATGATGGCGCCGGCAGACTTGTTCCGGAATTTCAAGGGTCCTCCTCAAAATTTTGCCCCTTTTGGTTTTGGAAAAATGAAGATTTATTAAGATGTGACCAAACCCACAAGGCTGCCTATGTATCCCCTCATAAACAGGAATCGGGTCAACCACAGTTTAGTTACATGAGATGAAGGAATGCAAATAATTTAAAAATAGTATCTCTTGGTTGCATCTGAATTGATAGGTTTTGGCCAAACTTCTCTGTCCATTTCTGCAAGTATGAGTGTTCCTCTTGTTAGCACCTGGTGAACTATGTAAGGACCTTGCCAGTTGGGTGAAAATTTCCCTTTGACTTCATTTTGATGAGGGAAGATCCGCTTCAGCAACAGTTGCCCTGGTGCGAATTGTCTTGGTCTGACCAGTTTATTGAAAGCTCTGGACATTCTATTTTGTTAAGGTTGACTGTGACATACTGCATTCATTCTTTTTCCATCTATGAGAGCTAGTTGCTCATAGCGACTCCTTATCCATTCTATATCACTGAGTTCAGTTTCTTATATGACCTTAAAGAAGGAATTTCTACTTCAATTGGAATGACAGCTTCGATACCATAAACCAGTAAATACGGCACTACCGCAATTGATGTGTGGACTATAGCGTGGTACCTTAATAGGGTAAAGTGTAACTTCTCGTGCCATTGTTTGAGATTTTCTACCATCTTTCTCGGGTATTTCTTCCTCTTCTTCTAAGTCACTATCCTTATATTGTGTTGTCTCATGACATGTTATTGTCATCGGTTCATCAGGAAAAGTAATAATAATGTTGTATAAGAAAAATGTAAGAGATAATAATGAATACTAAATAGACATGCATTAATTAAGTTTGAAAATATCCAAAACATGTATGGCTATATGACTCGAGCAATTATTTTGAAACAAAATACGTCTTTAAAAGAAAATATCTTAAATGCCTAGCATGGCTATTAAAACAAGTCAGACTAATTGCCAAGATCTCCATGAACTCGACAAGCCTGGAATGGTATGGCAGTCCATTGAGAACAACTCCCTTCTCTATGGTCTGAGTAGTGAGGCCTTCTTCCTCATTCTCCTCAACTATAACATTGCAATCCATATTCTCGCCTTCTTGGAACAAATTTCTCAACCCAGCCAAAGCTTCCCCCTCTGCAGATCCCCATACTGTATCGGCCTAGTGAAAATTCTAACTCAGATGTGCCAATGGCTGCTCGATAGGGTAATAAGGACCACGCCATGGTGGCAACCACTCATTATATCTTTCCAGTTGTATGGATATCCTATCCCAAAAGTTGTTCCGTAACATTTCAACTATATCGGTTTGTTAATGCCCTATAGCTTCTTCCCAAGCCCTTTCTTTCCCAGGTTCATACCCAGACCATGCCAGTATGCTTTTTATTTTGTTACTCCACCACTTTTCCTTCTCATTTACATTGACATGCTCAATGTGGTGATAAGTCTCTCCACCCAGCCTTTTTCTATTCTCGACAACCGAAACAGTTTAACTGGTGTAAATGAGGTTACTTCCATCCCCGTGAAAGATTACCTCTTGACGGTTCCACTCAAATTTTACGGCCTGATGTAGCGTGAAAGCCACATCCCCAACGGCATGCATTAAAGGTTGTCCCAATAGCAGATTATATGTAGCAGATATGTCTAGTACTTGGAACTCAACGTCGAACTAGGTAGGGCCTATCTGTAGATAAAGGTTAATCTCCCCAATCGTGGCACTTTAAGACCCATCAAATTCCTTCATGTTAATACTTCCTGTTCGTATCTCATGGAAATGTTTGTCCAACCTTTTCAGAGTAGTCAATGGAACAATGTTGAGGCTAGAACGTCCATCTCTTAAGACTCCAGCGATAAATTTGTCTTCAAATTGTACTGTGATATGCAGTGCCATGTTGTGACTTAATCCTTCATGTGGTAGTTCATCTTCGTAGAAGGTGATCTTGTGACTTTCCTGTACTGGCCCTACCATGCTTATCATCTCCCCACTAGTGATTTTTTTGGGTATATAAGCTTCATTCATTACCTTCATTAGAGCACTCCTATGCGCCTCAGAATTTTACAATAACGACATGATGGAAATATGGGCGAGATTATTGTTCAACTGATCAACGATAGAGTATTTTCTTGCCTGTAATTTCCTCAAACGATTTTCTGGACCGGTTTCAATGATGAGTTGTTTGGTACCAGCTTCCTTGCTTGTTCCTCCCAAATTTTTGGGTGTATAGATCCTTCCAATTCTGGTCATTCTCTATGTGGCACCAGATTCTTCCATCTTTCATTTTCCCTTTCTCCTAGCTTCAGCAACATAATCCCAGGGTATGGCATTGGACTTCAAAGGAGGTGTGGGTGCTACTATCATAGTGAAGGGTGTGGATACTTCTACTTCAAACAAAGCTGGTGCAATTATAGGTGATTACTTCAACTTCAAACGGGACTGATGCAGAAACTTCAACTTCGACTAGCAAATGTATTTGTACCATAATAGGAGTTAGTGTGACTGCAGGTTTAGTATCATCACCTTCCCGTATAAGCCCGATTGACCCTTCAAAATCCCATTGTTCATCAGTCTCTGTAACATTTACCCCTTCGCCCTTATGATCATGGAGGGGTTGCGGACATTTGGCATGGCTTCCTTTGCTTGTATGATGTTTGTATCAATCAAGGTTTGAATCTTATCTTTTAGGGTGCGACATTCATCAATAGTATGCCCTTTCATGCCAGAATAATATGCACATGTTATTTTTTGATTGACCTACTGGGAGGAATTTTCCATTGCAACAGTAGGAATAGGGGTAATATATCTAGCATACTTCAATATTTCATACAAATAGGGATATATTCTTTGGGTGTCTTGCAATCAAAATTGAATCTAGGTTTTTGATAGTTTTGACGGGTTGGAGGCAAATAGTAATAGGCTGATTGGGTGTTATAAGTGTGATAGGTGGTGGCAGGATGAGAATATCTGTGAGGTGAGGGTTGGTATGTAAGTGGAGGTGTTGGTATGCGAGTGGAGATTTTGGTAATCGATAATTGAGAAAGGCTCGTAATCAACTACATAAATAATATCAGCACAACAAATGGATTAAATACATATAAAGCGGTTAAATACACCATATTTTGGTCAAAATCAATATTTTTAATATTCAAAAATATTTTGAACTAAAACACTATATTATTTTTAAACTAACAAAAGCCAACAATAGAACAAACATCAATCATGAATTTCTCCTTTTCATAACACTTCGGTTCTCCGGTCGCCATTTCAAACAGTTGACTTTCTCTTGCAATTGCTTATTCACTACTTCAGACTTTTTGAGTTCGTCCGTCAAGTTTAACTTTCAAATGGTATTAACAATTATATTGAATTTTGTGGTTCTAAAAATATGCGATCTATTTCAAAACTAGTTGTCAAGCAATAGATGCTAAGTATAAATGAGCAAGAAATGATAAGTGTAGGCATCTAAATTCTATTGATAATCATAAATTATTTGAACTATATTTTTAAATTCAAGATATATTAGGTCAAATAGACTTACTAGGCTAATTATTGAATTATAAGCCCAACATATATGGATTAAATAAATAAATCTTAATCCATTGGGCTAGCCCATTTATTAGGGCTAAAGTGATGAGTCCACTTCATTAGGCCCAAGATGCGATCTTCCTAGAGGCCTAGTTTGGTGGCACGCCAAGTCAAGCGGAAGGGTCAATAGGACCATTCCACGTGTCAAAATGACAAGCCATGCCTAGTCACACAAAAATGACAATGAAATCGTGTCACATGCGAAAATGACATGTTCTGGCCAATCAAATGCAGCTATGTGACAATATAGTTTAATTGGCAGGAAGGAGTTTGTTCTTACTACAACTCCTCCCTTCCACAACTATAAATAAGGATTTTCATAACTTTATAACAAGAAGCAAGAGAGAGCTCATGGATCAAACACCGCCAAATTTCTCTATAAGTTACAGGCTTCAAGCAATAAAGTTCATGTTCAACAAATCAAGTTCAAGCTCAAGAACAAAGAACAAATCACGTACAAGCTCAAGAACAAGATCATCGTTCGTGGAAAAAAATATAAATTCAAGATCAATGAATTTATATTCGAAAAGAAGAATCAGAGGATTCATAGATATTGTAACACTCAAATATTCGAAATAAAATACTACGATTGTTGCTATGTTTTCAGTCTTGATTTTATTGTCTCGACGTAAATTTATTGTCTAAAAATTCTGGCACGCCCAGATGGACAATCTCTACCTCTCATCTTAACTTTTCAATCACCAAAGTCCAAGAACATTGAATGGCTTCAAAGAAAATCAACTCTGGTTTAGCTTCCACCAAGGCTGCTAACTCCAGGTTCTATGCTGATGTGGAAAGCATCCTCAATGTTACCTTCGGAAGCTTTGGACCAATTACGAGGAGCAAAGAAAACTCTTTAGGACAACAAGAACCCCAAGTGTCGTCCGCGTCAACCTCTGTTTTTTGATTTTCATCCTCAAAAGGAGCAAGATCTTCCATAAACGCATCTGAAAGAGGGAGCGGTGTTGCTGAAAATATCAAGAAAACTCTTGCTCTGCTTGACCTCTCCTGATCCAAGCACTCTACTCTGAAAGAAGATGATGATGCTTCAAGTGATGGATCCTCCCCAACTACATCACATAGCGTGAGCCAATCAAGGATCAATCTGTGTGAAAATCCATGCTACTATCCGTCGTCTACTACAATCATACAAGCCATGGTCACAAACACTTCATCTATGGAGGAGCAGTTGGCAAACTTTATAGAAGAAATCGCTGGCTTGACAAAATGCATGCAAAATCAAGAGGCTACGATTGACAAGCTAACAGACAGAATGGGAATATTGATGGAAGAAGAATACACCCTTGCACCCAGCAAGCTCCCAGAGGTTCAAAAGAGTGACTCTCCCCCAAGACAACTAATATCCACTAAAGTTATCCATGTCTCATCTAAAGGGATGATTCCAATTGATCAATTGAAGGAGTTCATTGAAGGAACCATTAAGAACAAATATGAAGTTACTGCCAAATCCTCTCTTACATATGCAAAGTCAACACTGCAAGGGTCGATATGTTGAAGATGCCTGTTGGCTATCAACCTCCGAAGTTTCAACAGTTTGATGGTAAAGGTAACATAAAACAACATGTTGTACACTTTGTGGAGACGTGCAACAATGCTGGGACTTATGGAAATTACCTCATCAAGCAGGTTGTCTGCTCGCTAAAAGGAAATGTTTTTGACTGGTACACGAACCTCGAGGCTGGATCTATCAATAGTTGGGATAAACTAGAGCAAGATTTCCTCAATCACTTTTATAGTACGAGACGTAATTTGAGTATGATAGAACTTACAAATACTCATCAAGGAAAGGGGGAACTTGTTATCAAATTTATCAGTCGTTGGAGGAATGCAAGCCTCAACTGCAAAGACAGGATTAGTGAAGCTTCAAGCATAAAGATGCGCATCCAAGGCATGCATTGGGGATTGCACTATATCTTGCAAGGTATCAAGCCTAGCACGTTTGAAGAACTTGCAACTCGTGCCCATGACATGGAACTGAGCATAGCCTCCGCTGAAAATGAAAGGTTGCCCATCTATGAACCTCGTAAAGGGAATGACAAGCAAGAAGTCAGGAAGTGGGCCAAGTTCGTACCCAAGTCTGAAAGCAAAGAAGCTATGAATGTTAACACGTCACTTAAAGTTCATGATGAAGGTGAGCAAGAAGTAGAGTATGAAATCCACTTCTTTTCACGATAAGCCAAATGGAAAGTTGACTCTAAAAGAAATGCAAGAGAAAGAGTACTCATTTATGCATTCTGACGTGCCAACCATTTTTGAAGAGCTCCTCGAGTTAAATCTTATTGAGCTTCCGAAGATGAAGTGACCAAATGAATATGGGAAAACAAATGATGCAAATTACTGCAAATATCACTGACTTGTAAGACATCCTCTAGAGAAGTATTTTGTCTTCAAGGACTAAGTCATGGATTTGGCTTGCGAAAAGAAGATCGTGCTTGAAGATGAGAAAGAAAGCACGAACGAAGTCCCTATCACCTTTAGCTCATTCAATCTAGAGGAGTTATGCAGTTTAAAAGGAATCAAAAATGAAGAATTACTAGAGAACAATAAAGTTGAAGATGACCAACTTGATGATGATAAAGGTTGGATGTTGGTGACTCGTCATAGGCACCACAAAAGGAGCCCACAAAAAGAATCAGTAGAACAACCAACAAGGAAGATGATGGTAAAAAGACCAATAAAAAAGAATCCAGTTAGGCACTTGAAGAAAGCAAAAATGGAGATGCACCAACCTCAAAAGCCACGCCATCCAGTAACCTTGGAGGTGTTCTTACCAAGTTGGTTCCGCACGAAGATTTCCCATGAGGGCATTGATACCTCTTGTTGCCATGCTGACAAAGGGGAAGAAAAGAGTGATGACCTACCGTTGGAACCATATTCAGAAAACCCATCGAATCCACTCTTTAGGAAGTTAGTGCTTGTGAGAAAAAGTTCACGTTCACAAATGATTATCTTTTGCTAGTGACACTCCTCATAGCCACCCATTGTACCTAGTTGGCTATATGCGCGATGAAAGGGTAAATCGGATTTTGGTTGATGGAGAATCCTCAATGAACATTTTTCCAATCCACACTGTGAAAGAACATGGTATTCCCATAAACGAACTCTCAGAAAATCGTGTGATGATCCAAGGATTCAACCAAGGGGGGCAAAGAGCCATAGGCGCGATCAGGCTGGGAATCACTATTGATGATATGCAATCAAGTGCATGGCTGGATGTGATTGACGGAAGACTTCATACAATGTTTTGCTTGGGAGGCCTTGGATACATGAGAATAAAGCAGTTCCATCTACCTACCACCAATGTTAAAAATACTACAGGGGTGGAGTCGAGAAGACGGTAGTTGCTAATGATGAGCCATTCACCAAGGCTGAGTCACATCATCGATGCAAAGTTCTACTTGAAGAACCGCATTGTAAAGGAGCTGAAACCTAATGATGGCATAAAAAGAAAGAATAAAAAGCCCTTAACTAAAAGAGAAGAGGTGACTACTGGTGAAGCCAAAGCTATTAGCAAGGAGGTACAACCCAATGCGAATAAATCTTATAGAGGGAATATTACGTCTTATGGCAAGAAAGTAAGTCTGGCGCTCTAATATGTCCCTAAAAGGAAGAAAGACGAAGGCGAACCATCTAATCTCAAAGCTAACATGCTAAAGGAGTTAACTCTTCCTGTTAAACAAATTGAGGCAGTAAAGTCATCCTCAATGCCGCTTGTAGGGATTGTAGCCCATAATCGTTTGCAAAACGTGGCACTCCCTACAGAGCGAACAGATGAAGGTTTTGACCCTAATGCTTACAAGCTATTTGAAAAATCTAGATATAATCCCAATGAGCAATTAAATTTAGGGAAGCTCCCATCAGAAGTTGCAATGAGGCAACCACGTGAAGGTTTGGGATACAAGCAACTGTCACCAGTGCGCATCTCAATAAGAAGGGTGAGCAGCAATTATATCACTATTAAGATGAATCAGCCTCTTCTAGCAAACCTTCTGTCTTTGATCGACTTAGAAAATCACATGTGAGGACCTCCGTGTTTAAAGGATTGGGTCCATTAAAGAAGGGGAACAAGTTCTGGAGAAATTTTCAAAGCACAAAAACACCCGCTTCACCCATAATCCAGGAAATCTCTAAGGATGTCCAAAGTTCGGTTCCTTCTAGAATGAGGCAGCAAACAAAACTAATGGTTTTATGTAAAGAAGTACTGAAGGTAAAGCCATATACTGTGGCCTATACTAAGGAACGTGATAAAGATGAAGAAAGTGTGGGTTCTTCGTATCATGTTACTGAACAAGTCGAGAATTGCATTCCATCTTCAATGGAAGATAATGCGGAATTGGAGGATGTTTCACCGTGTTATCACATATCCTTCAATATTGGGGACCCTCAAGAAGATAATGATGAAAAAGATGCTCCACCTGAACTTGAAGAAGGAGTGAAGACGACAATTGTTGCCTTAAAAGAAGTTAACCTTGGCACTGATGAAGAACCAAGACCCACCTTCCTAAGTTCTTTACTAGAAGATGATGAAGAGAGCACTTATATTGAGTTATTTAAAGAGTTTAGGGATGTATTTGCTTGGAGTTACAAAGAGATGCCTGGCTTGGAACTGAAAGTAGTAGTCCATCACCTGGCAGCCAAAACTAGTGCTCGCCCTGTTAAACAAGCTCAAAGGCGTTTTAGGCTAGACTTGGTTACCCTGATTGAAACTAAAGTTAACAAACTCATTGAAGATGAATTTATTTGGGAAGTTAAATACCCAACATGGGTTTCAAGTATTTTCCCTGTAAGGAAGAAGAATGGTCAAATTCAAGTATGTGTTGACTTCAGGGACCTCAACAATGCGTGTTCCCAAAGATGAATTCCAGTTTCCTATTCTAGAGCTGATAATCGATGCTACTACAGGTTACGAGGCAATGTCTTTTATGGACAGTTCATCGGGCTATAACCAAATTCACATGGAACTAAAAGATGAATACCTTACTGCGTTTCGCACCCCCAAGGGTATTTATTGCTACAAGGAAATCTCTTTTGGCTTGAAGAACGCTGGTGCAACTTACCAAAGGTCTATTCAGAATATTTTCGATGATCTTCTCCACAAGAATATCGAATGCTATGTTGACGACTTGTTGGTGAAATCAAAAGAGAAGGGCAAACACATGAAAGACTTGAGGATGGTATTTGAATTGCTTCAGAAGTACAACTTAGGATGAATCTGTTGAAATGTGCCTTTGGAGTTATTTCTGGAAGGTTCCTTGGTTTCATTGTCCGACATCGAGGGAACGAAATTGATCAAGCCAAAGTGGATGCATTTTGAAAATTCCTGAGCCTCGAGATATCCATGAATTGAAATGCCTGCAAGGACATCTAACATAACTTAGAAGATTTATATCAAACCTGGCTGGGAGGTTCCAACCATTTAGTCTCCTTATGAAGAAAGGTGTTCCTTTCAAGTGGGACCAAGCTTGTAGCAATGCCTTCGAAAGTATCAAAACCAACTTGATGAAGCCTCCAGATTTAGCAGCTCCTATACCTGGAAAACCATTGATATTATACATTAAGGCGTAGGAAAGTTCTGTTGGAGCACGATTGGCCCAAGAAAATAGTGAGGGGAAAGAGAACTCTCTTTACTATTTGAGCAGGATGATGACACCTAACGAGTTGAATTATTCTCCAATTGAAAATTTGTGTTTGGTGCTAGTCTTCTCAATTCAAAAGTCGAAGAAAGAGTTTCAAGCTCATGTTGTCCATCATGTTTCTAAAGCAAATCCCATCAAGTTCGTGATGTCAAAACCTGCTCTTAGTGATCGACTAGCGAGATGGTACCTCCAATTTTAACAATTCGAGATTTTGTATATCCCTCATAAGGCTATAAAAAGACAATCATTAGTAGACTTCTTGGTAGATCATCTGATACTTGATGACTAGGAGCTAACTGATGAACTACCTGATGAGGATGCAATGGTTGTTGGCGTGCAACCTCCATGGAAGATGTACTTTGATGGTGTTGCGCATCGTGGGGGAGCCGGGGCTGGCATAGTATTTGTCACTCCCCAAGGTGATGTCTTTCCCTACTCCTTTACCTTGACACAACTCTGTTCCAATAATATTGTTGAGTATCAAGCATTAATACTTGGGCTTGAAATGGTCGTTGATATGAAGCAATTGCAATTGTAAGTCTTTAGTGACTCCCAGTTAGTGGTCAATTAGCTTTTGGGTAGTTACGAGGTCAAGAAGCCTGAACTACGCCCATATCATTATAATGCTAAAAATTTGATGGGGTGGCTCGGTAATGTGAATATTTTGCATGTGCCAAGGAAAGAAAATAAGAAGGTTGATGCTTTAGCTGCTCTAGCTTCATTATTAGCCCTGCCTGACCAAGCGCAAGTTACCGTCTGCTAAAAATTGGTAGTACCACCGCCAAATGAGGCTGAAGGTGAAGAAAACTAACTCAAGCATCTTTTTGATGTTTCTAAAGTTGAAAAAGAAGAATGGCGACAACCCATTATCGACTACTCATGCTATGGGATACTTCCAGAAAATCTGAGGAGGAGGACTGAAATTCGTTATCGTGCACCTCGTTTCCTTTACTACAAGGATACTCTATACAGAAGGTCATTCGAGGGAGTATTCTTGCGATTCCTAGGATAAGAACAAGCTCTCCAAGCTTTGCAAAAGGCATATTCTAGGGTATGTCGGTCACACCAGTCTGGACAAAAGCTCCACTTCCATATAAAAAAGATGGAATATTATTGGCCAATGATAGTAAAAAATTGCTTGGACTATGCCAGAAGATGCAAGTCTTGTCAATTCCATGCAAATTTTATTCATAAACCTCCTGAAGTGTTGCACCCGACTGTTGCATCCTGGCCATTTGACGCTTGGGGATTGGATGTTTTTGGACCATTGCCAAAGTCCTTTGATGGGCACCTATACATCTTCGCTGCAACTGACTACTTCTCCAAATGGGCTTAAGCTGTTACTTTTAAGGAAGTAAAGAAGGAAAATGTTGCAAGTTTCATTCGAGTAAATATTATTTATCGCTTTGGCATTCCTCGTTACATAATAATGGATAATGGAAAACTATTCGATAATAGGTTGATGAACAAGATTTGTGATCTCTTTGGCTTCAAGCATCGTGACTCTTCGATGTACAATGCTGCTGCCAATGGTCTAGATGAGGCATTCAACAAGACTCTATGCAATTATATAAAAAACGTTATCTCTAAATCCAAACGAGATTGCAATTACCGTATGGAAGAAGCTTTATTGGCATATAGGACGACTCACCGCACGCCAACACAGGGGACTCCTTAGTCACTTGTTTATGGAGTCGAAGCCGTCTTGCCACCTGAGCGTCAAATACCTTTGTTACAGCTGGCTATTCAAGAAGGGATCACTGATGAAGAAAACACTTGACTTCGATTAGGAGAGTTGGAAGCTCTTGATGAAAAGAGATTGGAAGCTCAATAGAAATCTTGAATGTTATCAAGCTCGATTATCTCGCGCCTTCAATAAAAGAGTTCACCCGAGATCCTTTCAAGTAGGAGATCAAGTCCTTGATGTATGAAGACCCATAAACTTGTAGGGAAGTTCACTTCTAAATAGGATGGGCCATATGTCGTCAAGAAGCTTACTCAAGTGGGGGTTACAAGCTAGTTGATGCGGATGGCATGAGAATCGGCCCCATCAATGGAAAATTCTTAAAGAAGTATTATCCTTGAAATTGTGTCTCTTCTTGATGCACGAGCCTAAACTGCATGTTGCTACACTCCTGGCCCGCAAGAGTATAAATTGTGTACGGCCCAAAAAAGGAAAAAAAAGTTTGCTAGGTTTAAAATCTCGAAAGAGGCGGCCTAGGCAAAAGTTAGGATGTAAAAAAATAAAATAAAAAATCTACCCAGTCTGAACTACGGTATGACTTGATCCTCTTCACCGAGGTACGTAGGCAGCTTAGAGTTTCATTCTAAGTTCAGTCGCATAAGTTCAAAAGATATATATTGCCCCAATTGTTGTTCGAATGAAGTATGAAGGAATGTAAGATCAAACTGAAATAACATCCTCCTACTGAACTTTGACTTCATTTGATTTAAAGGGTCAACCCTCCATGGTAAATTGATATCTTCAATGGGTCAATTTTAGGAGGATGTCAAGTATTTGCATTAAAGGACAGGGATTCCCTATGCCTTCAGGTTCTCAAACCTTCAGTTTTTTTTTGTCTCCAAGTCCTCCCTCTGCATTAAAAAGGGGGGGGGGGATAGAGGCATCAAAAAGAAATACAAGTATAAGGAAAAAATTTCTTGGCACAACGTTTCAGATTTAGTGAGACTTGAACCAAAGATACTTGTGAGAATATGGATCTTAAATTTTGATTAATGGCAAGTAAGACATCTTCCGATCTCGAGGCTTCATACCAAGATGCAAAAGTTTGGGTGAAGTCGCACAATCTGAAATCGTCAGTGTGTCAGCATTTTATGTCGAATTTGGGATATTATCTGAAACTATCCTTAAGGTATTAAATATTGTATTCAGGACACAATTTAAAATGTTGAAGTTTGGTTTCCGAAAAATCAAACGGCTCATAATTTCGACGTTCGTACACATAGATATGAATCTTTTGATGAGACTGCGCAAATCTGGAATTGATAGTGTGGTGCAATATAAAGTAGATTTCAAAATAATATCTGGGAAAATTCAGAAGTTTATTCGACTGAGAATTTAGGATATGTTCTAGATGTTGAAGTATAGTTTTCTTTAAATTAAACGTTTGTAATTTTGATATTTCTATACCAAGATATGAATTTTTTGGTGAGACTGCGCAAATATGGAATTAATAGCATGGTGTAATATAAAGTTGAATTCAAAAATATTATCTGGGATGATTCCTAAGTTGTTTGATTGAAAATTTTGGAAATTTTCTAGATATTTAATTATGTTTTCGTTAAATTAAATGGTTTATAATTTTTATATTTCTACACCGAGATATGAATTTTTTGGTGAGACTACGCAAATCTGAAATTGATAACGTGATGCAATATAAAGTTGATTTGAAAATATTATTTGGGACGATTCTGAAGTAGTTTGATTGAAAATTTTTGATATGTTCTAGATATTGAAGTCTAGTTTTCTTGAAATCAAACCGTTTGTAATTTTGATATTTCTACACCGAGATATAAATTTTTTTGTGAGACTGCGCATATCTGAAATTTTCAACATGGTGAAATCTAATGTTAGGTTTCAAAAACTATTATCCGGCGCAAGTTCTGAAGGTTTTTGATTCTGAGTATTGGATATATTTTAGATATTGAAGTCATCAAATGGTTCATTATTTAGACTCTCTCACGACAAGATATGAATCTTTCGTTACAAGTCTATAAAGTAGAAAATTATGCAACAAAAATAAATGAAGGTTAATGTAAACCAAACAAGAAGCAATGTTATTTAAGATGAAATAAATATCCACAAGGTCAACCTAATATAAAGATAAAACGGGATACAATGCTAACAGCCTAATCTAAAAAAATTTGTAGTTGATCAATTCTTGACAGCAAGTCTCCAGGTTCTTCTTTTTCTCCTCCAAATTAGCTGAATCATCAATAGTCAACAAATTTACACTGTCATATGAAGAGACCTCCGTCTCGGCAATTGAAATTCTTTCATGAATCACTTCAACCTCCTTTTGAGTCGCTTCTATAACACCTTCGAGGTTCTCCCTCTCTTGTTGTAATGTCTGCAACTTCTTTAGGACTCTCTTCAATTTCTTTTCACTCGAGGAAACTTTCTTAACTTTCGCACTTGCTTCAAGTCTGAATGGTTTGAGATGCTCTTTCGCTTTGTAAATTAGCTCTAGCTTCTCGTTTTCACTCTTCTTATCAGCCATATTGGATCGCTCTTGGTCATATGATGCGGCAAGTTCAAAAAGAGAATTCAGTAAATCTTTTAATGGAGAAAGATCCAAATATTCATTTTCTTTATATCATCGAAAATCTCAATGATTTGCTCCCTATAAGATGAGAGCAATTATGGACAAGTTTTGGAGAGCCTATTGCAAATATCCTTCCAAAGTCCCAAGATGAATTCCTTTTTGCGATTGAAAACAATGCTTTTTCCTCCAAATATAGATACCGTCGTATCTGTCATTGGTGAAATACGAGTTATCTCATTTGGACTTTGTCTTTTTAGGGATTCGTCATTACGAAGAGATGGTGCCTTTGAAGATGACTTCACTTTACACGTAGGCCATCCAATAGATTCATCCTCACTTGCGTCTTGTCGCATGGGGATACTATTGGATGCCCAATGGTGTTTAACTGCATAAAGAAAAGCAAAAAAAAAGTAAGTAATTTATAGTGAAGCTACTCATAAAAAAAGAAGGGAAAGGGCGAGGTTATTGTATTTTGCCTCTTTGTTACAAGATGTATGAGTTCTTGAGGGACTATCAACACTTTGAACCTCTACGATCTCTGTTGGGTTACGCCGTTTCCTTTTCCAATTTTGATCTTCATTGGTACTCTGGCTTGTATCTTGAGGAACACGTGTGTTGTATGGATGAGCTGGAGGGTGTTTCTCTATAGCTGTTAAAGTGCACACCACTTTTTTCAAAGCTGCCTTTGAGGATTAAAGCTTCCTTTTTGTATGTTGCGTAACTACTTTTGGGATTGGAGTTGGTGTTTTTTTAACTTTTGGGAGAGTCTTTCCAACACCTTGATCTTCACCTCCTAAAGGAGTTGTAGACTTTAGCCCAACATTGTCTACCAAAGCTTCTAAGTTATTCTCGAGAAACTTCATGTGCGCTTTCTCCTACCAAGACATATAATTAGTGGAGAAATACTTCTCTATAGGATCTCCCGCTGGGGGAAACCCGCACGTGACATAGATTGATACAGTGGGCAAATCCTCTAAAATCTGATTCCTTCATCTAGAGAGGTGTTACGGATATCATTCTCCAAAAAGTCGGGGACGTTCTAGTAAAATCAAAATTGACGACCAAACCGATGCAGGCTATATAGCTCGATGATGAATGAGTTACCATGCCTCAATGGGAGTTAATTAAAACATAAGCTCATGAAGTAATTTGGCTCCAACTCTTGTTGGTGTCCAAACTCAATCCTCCCCATTGTGGATATGTTTTCTTCCATCCTTCTCATAAAATACCTTGCAGCCCCCTCTCTGAGTATGCCACCATCAAAGGGGTAGAAGGACCTTTAGCAAGTGGATGGTGGGCTTTGAAGGAATGTGCAATCCAGCCATAAATGTAATGAATGGAAAAAGAAACTTTTACCAGATCAAGTTGGGAAGAACACGAAATCTTTTTCAAACCATGATAAATACTTGCCAAAACTGGGACTGCAAGGCTAATCTTTCGCCCGCCTGCCATCATGCTTGCCATCTTAAAAGTCTCAGGACGAATAGAGTTTTCTACCTTGGGGAACGCAAAGGCACAAGCCAAATTGATAAGAATGCTGCTACATATGTTTCATCTTTCTTGTGAGACCTCACCCTAAGCTTGAAGAATATAGTTTCTTGATCACTCGACCCCCTCGTCGTCTCGGGAATAACTCCGTAGGATTATGTGTTGACTTTAGACGTGCGGATTTCTTTTCCCTTCACAGCAGGGCAGATCTATATATTAAAGTTTTTTTATACCAAAAACTTGTCCACTTGATGAAGGATACCTTTTAGGTAGCACCTGTACCTTCCTTAAGATAATAAAATGCAGCAAATAAATACTCTCAAGATCGAGGAATAAATCTAATTTGTTTTTCATCCAAGTTGATGAGTTCTCTTATCTCAGATACCACTTCTTTGTACGAAGAATCCGCAATGGGAAAACCCCCAAGGATATGTAAGTCCCAAAGAGATATAGATAGCTCCCCCTGCTAATGTATGAAGTGTGTTCGTCTTGGGGTACCAAGACTCACACAATGCTTGGAAAATGTTCGAGTTTTGATCATAAGTGAAAAATGAGGCATAGACGGCATCATATATCTTTGGTGTAATCAGAGTTTGTTGGCTTCCACCATATACGTCTTCAGCTCATTCCCAATATCATGGGATATGGTGATACTTGCCCTCGATTGTTGTTGTGTTTCCATAATGTACTTCTCCTTAAATTATGTGACTTCCTAAGTTTGGACGGGTGCTAGTAGTATTTACATGGCTATGTATTGGCGCTTGGAGAGACCACATATTGGATAATGGATTAGAAAATTATTTGTGCTCCAGGGTCGAGTGTTCTACATAAAGGGATTTCCTTAGAGGAGGCCATGAGGCTGCATATCGGCCAGCTTGTAAGGTATGAACTAAAAGCTTGATTTATTCTATGCCATCATCAGTCTCGATGATGAGATACCTAAGTTTGGAGGGAGGTGAGGTATAGTCTATGAAATTTTCCATCTATTCGTGCTAAAAAAAAGAGGGGTCATCAAAGTCCAAATCAAGAAAATAAAATGGATACAAAGGTCTAAATGGATGAAATGTTCTCTGGTAGTCGGGCCACACTGAGAGTAATCTCTCTGGTAGTCAGGCCACATTGCGAGTAATCTCTCCGATACTCAGGCCATTTTGAGAGTAATGTCTCCAGTAGTCGGGTCATTTTGAGAGTAATCTCTCCGGTAGTCGGGCCACATTGAGAATAATCTCTCCAGTATTTGAGCCATTTTGAGAGTAATCTCTTTGGTAGTCGGGCCATACTGAGAGTAATCTCTCTGGTAGTCGGGCCATTTTGAGAGTAACTCTCTGGTAGTCGGGCCATATTGAGAGTAATCTCTCTGGTAGTCAAGCCACATTGAGAGTAATCTCTCCGATACTCGGGCCATTTTGGGAGTAATCTCTCTGGTAGTCGGGCCATTTTGAGAGTAATCTCTCCGGTAGTCGGGCCATATTGACAGTAATCTCTCTAGTATTCGAGCCATTTTGAGAGTAATCTCTCCGGTAGTCGGGCCATATTGAGAGTAACCTCTCTGGTAGTTGGGCCATTTTCAGAGTAATCTCTCCAGTAATCGGGCCATATTGAGAGTAATCTCTCCGATAGTTGGACCATTTTGAGAGTAATCTCTCCGGTAGTCGGGCGACATTGAGAGTAATCTCTTCTGCATTCGGGCCATGAAAGTAATCTCTCTTATATTTTGCTAGGGATGAGTACTATCCCCTCACACCCTAAGATCAACATCTTCGTGGATCATCTGGTTGAACAAGAATATATCTTTCTCGCTTGACCTATAAAAAAGAAAAAAAGACAACAAAACAAGAAAAACACAAGAAAATATGAAAAAATTACTTTCGTGTTAATGCTTTTGAGTTCACAAAACTAGACTCAAGTGACTTGGAAGATTGCAAATTGATGCTCAACCATTACAAGCACATGGATTTATATAGGTTTATAAAATATGGCATGAAAGGTGTGTTCTCGATGTGGGATTGGGTGTAAGGCGGTCGAACACTGTCTACTCCAAATAGAATTCACCGTGCACTTTCTACTCCAAATTGAACTCAAATTGTGAGACACCGTGCACTTTCTACTCCAAATTGAACTCAAATTGTGAGACACCGTGCACTTTCTACTCCAAGTAGAACTCAAATTGTATGATACAGTAGAATGTTACCTTAATTGGATTCTTTCTCCTTAAAACTTCTAGTTCAGCGTACTATTTGTTTGACTCACGTGTGCCGCATCAAAGCAATTCAAAGGACTTTTCTTTGGCAATAATCACAAATGGACAATTGAGCATGCCATTTTCTGATTTTCTCTTTATTTGAAATGTTACTCATTCATAAATAAACTTTCCAGAAAAAAAAAAGAAACTGGAAAGATTAAATTGGAGTTAGCTAAAAATGGTACTTCAAGCCTCGTCTTTTAAGTTGGACACATCTATACCTCGATAAATCTTGAAGTAGGGGCATTTGTAGGCATCTAAATTTTATTGCATTTAAATTCATAAAATTAATTGAAATATATTTTTTAATTCAAGAGATACTAGGTCAAATAAACTTATTGGTCTAATATAATTGATAAGCCCAACATATATAAATTAAATAAATAAGTCTTAATCCATTGGGCTAGCCCATTTATTTGGGCTAAAGTGATGAGCCCGCTTCATTAGGCCCAATATGTCATCTCCCTAGAGGCCCAGTTTGGTGCCACATGTCAAATGACGTGGCACGCCAAGTCGAGCGGAAGAGCTAATAGGATCGTGCCACGTATCAAAATGACAAGGCATACCCAACCACACTAAAAGGCCAATGAAATCTCGTCACGTGTGCGAGTGACATGTTCTGGCCAATCAAATGCAGCTATGTCACACTTTAGTTTGATTGGTCGAAAAGAGTTTGTTCTTACAACAGCTCCTCCCTTCCACAACTATAAATAGGGGTCTTCATAACTCAGAAAAGACACCATAAGTTATAACAAGAAGCAAGAGAGAGCTCGTGGATCAAACACCACAGATTTCTCTACAAGTTTCAAGCTTCAAGCAACCAAATTCAAGTTCAACAAATCAAGTTCAAGCTCAAGAACGAAGAAGAAATCAAGTTCAAGCTCAAGAACAAGATCATCGTTCATGTATGAAAATATAGATCCAAGATCAAGCTCAAAGGCTCTTGAATTTTATATTAGAAAAGAAGAATTAGAGGATTCATAGAGATTGTAGCACTCAACTATTCGAAATAAAATACTATTATTGTCGCGATATTTTCGATCTTGATTTTATTTTCCCGACACAACTTTATTGTCTACAATAATCAAACCAGTATGGTCACATGATTAAAGGCCTCGAGCTCAGAGATATAGGACCGCGAGGGAAGCCTTTCATGGTTGTTAATAGGTAATAAATAAAGAACAATAAATGAATAATAAATAAACACCAAATGAGCAAGTAGTAAATCTGTAGAGTAATTGTTGAGTACATTTAGGCAAAAAACGTAGAGAATATTCTATTGTATTCAGTATTCATGTGTTACATAATAACAAAGGTCCCATTTATATAGAAGGGGAAATCCCAACATAGTACATGTCAAATAATGACGAGGAAATATTGTTGCTACAACTATATAATGGTTTTATACGGATTTCTTACTATTCTTGCAGACTTGGTCAACTCTAACCACGTGTACTTGGGAGATTTTTCGCCTTTCCATGACAATCATCGATTTGTACTGATCTGCTATTGACCATAGTGAGCCTTCGATGTGCCCCCTCGAGGGACGCACCTCGGGGTCACACTTCACATTCAGCTTCGAGCTTCTCGAGGTTGGGCGTGGAGTGCCACAGTAGCACCAATGTCGAACTCCCAGATTTTAGTCGTATACAGTTAGTCCCCGCATTTCTTAGAATAGAATGATATGAAACGACTTTGACCTCCACTATTTACGAACCTCTCATAATAACGTCATGCTCGTGACATAAGCATTTGAAGTGATCGAAATGTCCTGTCAGCTGGTTCCCCAGAAATATTGAATGCGCCGCTGATACGTTTTTCCAGGAACATTGAATGCAACGCATGTCCGTTTCCCCAAAAGCATTGATTGCTTCATCACTTTCGTCATTGTCCCTCCATAAATAAGGGGCTATCATACTCATTAGTTCTCCATCAAATTTTAGCCCTTTCTCTTCTCTATCTCTTATCTTCATGGTTCAAAGTTGTGGCCACAAGGTTATACGGTAGAAATTTTGCTAGTTACACCATGGCTCCTTTTTTTCAAAGTTTTATCCTACAAAGTGGGATTATATTGGATCGTTGTTGTTGTTGTTATTATTGTTGTTGGCTCGATAAAATGAGAAAGGGGCACCAAATCTTCCCATATTAGAATATATAAAAAAATTATACTGCTCCTCGTCTCTCTTAACTTCAACCTTGTGTGGCACTTTGTTCCCTTTGCTTTCCGTGGAATGAGGTGGCACTATCTTCTACTAACTTTTGCATTCCACACAGGTGCAATGTCTCAAGTATTGGCTTCACAAGGTTAGTTCTGACGAAACTCATACTCATCAAGCCTTTCACCAAGCCATAGTTTTCTTTTCTTGTTAAAAGTTTTTGCTCTTTGATAGGCTATAGCCTTTTCTTCATCTAGTGTTGTTTAGGAAGAGGTTCTCAAAGACGCTACTCTAAAGATCGAAATGGATTCCCTGATAAAAAGTTTCTCGAAGAGTTTGCTCTTGAGGATACGCCCTCGAAAGTAGATTGGGCCTTTGGTTATTGTTGTTTGCTTCTTTATTTCTGTAAGGCCCCTCGAAGTCTTTGTAATCATCTCTTATTTGGTTTGTGTTGAACTCCATCCTGCCTTTGTTTGTGAAAATCCAAGTTTGTGAATCTAAAGGTTACTCGGAATACTGGGCTCGGAGCATTATAAACCCTTAGGTTTTTAATTTATTAATTTGATGCTTCTTAAAGTCCTTTGTTATCCCTCGAACTAAGCTTGGATATAATTGATGCGACCTTAAGTCTCTGGGACTTCTAAGTCCGAGTTGAGTGAGTGTTGGGTCTCGATTTTCTAAAATAAAACTAGCCTTTTCAGGCCTCGTTGATAGCCTTCGAGTGAGAATTTTCTCGAACTCGGGTAGCCTTTGGACTTAGCAACCAGGTGAGCATTTTCTCGATCATCTGAAAATAAAGATTACCTTAAGGCTTTGTAAATAGTCCCCGAGGGAGAACTTACTCAAACTCGAGTAGCCCTTGGGCTTAATAGTCGAGTGAGAGTTTGCTCGAACTCGAAACAAAGAGAGCCCTGAGGCTTTGTAAATAGTCCCCGAGTGAGAACTTGCTCAAGCTCGGGTAGCACTTTGGTCTCATAGCCGAGTGAGCATTTGTTCGTACTCGAAATAAAGATATCCCTGAGGATTTATAAATTGTCCCTGAGTGAGAACTTACTCGAACTCGGGTAGCCCTTGGGCTTAATAGTTGAGTGAGCATCTACTCGAACTCGACTCGTAGATTGTTCTTAATAATTTCTGAAAAAATGATTCCTTTTAGAGAGTGTAGGAGGATCTCATCATAGGCTTAACGAGCTCAGAGCTTTTTCTACCAAAACGGAGGAAGGACTTTATGTCCTTCGGGCTCGTTCAAAGATAGTGTCTCGAAAGCATACCGATTTTGCTAAGCAGGCAATATAGTCTTGATATGTTTTTATTTTCGTGCTTCTCCAACTATAGTAAGTATAAGGATCTCCATACTGAATTGGTTGTCGCGCTATTTGCAGCCAAGTCCGAAGTCAATGCGCTCATACTTTCATAGCGAGTAGATGGTGTTGTGGCACATGCAATAGGCATTGATTTGTCTACTTAGATCAAGAGAATAAATACCCTAGAGGAAGAATTGGTAGCTCTGCTTTCTTCCGATGATGGTTCAGCCAGTGGTTCGTCCAGCAGCTCGAAGGATGATGAAGATGAAGGTGAAGTCCCTGAGGGGGAGGAGGCCGTTCATATTCCAGGGATCGAGAGCCAAGCCGTTGAAGGAACAACCTCAGAGGAAGATCCGTTCGATAAGTGACTCCATCGGTAAATTAGGTTTCTATATGTCCCCTTTTTGTGTAAGGGCTCTAGGCGTGAGCCTTGCAAATATGTCTTTGTGAACCTTTATTATTACTATTATTATTATTATTATTATTATTATTATTATTATTATTATTATTATTATTATTATTATTATTACTATTATTATTATATATAAGGATCTTTACTTTTCTTCACGACTTGTTTTCCTTTGGTCTTTTTAGAATAAACATTGATGCGTGTTGATAACCAGTCCGATGTGTCGGACTTATAATATAAACCCCTTATGTTTTCATTCTCGATGAATAAACGATAACAGTTTACCATTTAGGGTTCAATCCTGAGTTTTTAACACATTGGCCCTTAGGCTCCTTAGATCGGCCCCTATGCTCTTTAGGCTGGCCCTTAGGCTCTTACGCATTGCCCTTATGCTCTTACGTATTGGCCCTTAGGCTGCTTTTAGATTAGGTCGATATGACCTCTAATATGGCTATAGTTTTCCCTCATTTTGGCTAAAGACTTTTGAAGTTTTGATTATGCCTTGGCGTGTTTTATGTTCACCCGACTCTTCGACGGCTCAAAAGAGAACCTCGATTATGAGTCGATATGCGATTATGGCTGAGTACCTCAGGGGGTACGATCGAAGGCTGAGTTTTCAAAACCTTTTTATTGTTCGGAGCTGCTATTATCGAAGCTCCTTTGCCTATGCCAAAGGTAGCCTGATGAACCGGTTATTTTTGAAGTATTTTTGAAGTATATGAAGGCCATTAGTTTTATGGCGGCAGTCAGACATCCCTGAGCTATGTTAATTTGGTTGTAGCCTTTTGGTTCGACCGTAGTCTTTATGTTAGGCCATAGCCTTTAGTCCCTCGGTGGGGTAACCTTGGAATCTTATCGAGGGTATGTCTTTTTAGGGGTCTTACAAGTTCGAATGTATAGCCTTGGCCTTAATTCAGGGTTATGGATATTTAAGGTCTTATAAATTTGAGTATGCCTCGTTGAGGTCTTATAAGCTTGGTATTGGCTCATTGAGGTCTTATAAGTTTGGTCATGCCTCGTTGAGGTCTTACCAATTTGACGTTTCATCAGTGAGGGCTTACAAGCTCAAAGTTTTCTGATCGTGGTCTTACGAATTTGAGTTTCGATGGCTTGATGAGATGACTGTCGATGACAGTCCCCTAGTGTTTGAAAGTTTTTGGCCCTTGAGCCATCTTATGGGAAAGTAGTAAACTTCTTCCAGGCATAAAGTGTTTTGATAAGCAAAGAGGCTTCCTCAATTACTTGATATATGCGTACATGTTTTTTGCTATTGGAGGCTCGATTATTCTACATGGACATGGTTCATTTGACTGTTTGGCCCAATACAACATTCTCCTATCGAGTTCTTCCTTTAAATAGTTTTATTTTCTTGAAAAGGTGACCTCCCGGGCTGATGCCCCCAGTACTTCAGGTTGATCGAAGAGAAGGCTTGAATACTTGAATACTTCTCCTGAGGTAGCGTATAGATGTTACCTCGTCAAAAACCTCGCCGGTAAAACCCATTTGGGATAAAATACATTCGAAGGCAAAAAGTGGGCAACTCATGCTTTAAAACCCAACGTTTTCGAGCTAAAGGGTGAATCAGCGTCTCCCATCAAACGCTTGTAAGAAATTAGTATGAGACCTAAAGCGAAAAGGGGAGAAAGTTATACCTTAGTAATAAAATCGTTTGAGCATCCATACATTCAAATTGCTTGGAAGTTTTTTGCCTTCCATGATGTCGAGTTTGTACGACCCTTTGCCTACTATTCCAAGGACACGGTACGGTCATTCCCAGCTCGGGGCCATCTTCTCTTTGTTTGGGTTTCGGGTGTTGAGGGTGACTTTCCTTAGGACTAAGTCCCGGACTCCAAAGTATAGAAGGTTTGTTCTCCTATTATAATATCTCTCGATCCTCTATTTTTGGGCGGCAATTCGGGCTAGTGCAACCTCTCGATTTTCATCTAGTAGCTCGAGTTATGGATTCGTTGTTCAAGTCCTTGGTGGCATGTTGAAATTTGGCGCTTTTTTCTTCGACCTCGATCGGTATCAAGGCCTCAAACCCATATACCAAAGAGAATAGTCTCTCTCATGTACTTGACTTCGAAGTTGTTTGGTATGCCCATATTACTTTTGGAAATACCTCTCTCCATAACCCTTCGCATATTCTAACCTCTTTTTCAAGTTTTGGATTATGACCTTGTTCGTGGACTCGGCCAGTCGGTTTGCACATGGTGATAGGGCATTGATAGAATCCTCTTAATATTATGATCTTCGAGAAATTTTGTCACCTTGCTGCCTATGAACTGCCTCCCATTATCACATGTAATCTCAGAAGGGATCCCAAATAGGTACATGATGTGGTCCCAGATAAAGTCAATGACTTCTTTTTCTTTTATTTTCTCGAAGGCCTGCGCTTCCACCCATTTCGAGAAATAGTCAGCCGTAAACATTATAAATCTATCTTTACCTAACACCGTTGCTAGGGGTCCGACCATGTCCATCCCCCATTTCATGAACGTCCATGGTGATAAGACTTGAATGTAGTTGTTCACTGGGTTGGTGGATCGTTGGCACAAATCTTTGGAATTTGTCACACCTTCGAACGAATTCCTTGGTGTCCTTCTCCATGTTGTCCCAGTAGTAGCCTACTTTGAACACCTTTGTGGGTAGCTTACAGTTTGTCAAATAGTCGTTGTATTTATTCCTCCAATTTCATGTTAGGTTTGTTGAGTTGATCTCGGTGTGGCCTTCTTCAATCATCGACTTGGTTAACTGTACAATCGCCTTCGGGAGTATGTCATCGTTTTTGACGTATGAACCTCCCCTGAGAGTATTTCATCTTCTTCGATGGACGACCCTAGGTTCACGAGTACATTGACCTCGGTGTTTTGATCTTGAGGAATGTGAACAAAAGTCCATTCTTTGAAGCGATACAATATGACCTGAAGTTTGTCTGAGTATCTTTGCATCCTGTCTTCTCGAACCTCAAAGATCCCATTTACTTGGTTGACTACTAAGAGGGAGTCCCATTTTGCTTCTACGACTTCTGCTTCTAGGCTCTTGGCTAGCTCGAGACCTGCAATCATAGCCTCATACTCGGCCTCGTTGTTAGTAAATTTCAAATTTTTTATAGACTGCCTAATCATGCTGCCCGTAGGCAGTTTCAGAACGATGCTGAACCCGGACCCTTTCACATTTGAGGCACCCTCAGTTAACAGGATCCATACCCCTAATGATGTGCCTGTTTTTAGCAAGAGTTACTTATATACCTCGGGCATGAATGCAGCCGTAAAGTCGGCCATGAAGTCCGCTAAAATTTGGGACTTGATAGTCGTCTAGGGTTGGTACTCGATATCATACCCTCCGAGCTCGATGGCCCATTTAGCCAATCTACCCGACAATTCAGGTTTGTGCAAGATATTTCGAAGAGGGTACGTTGCTAAAACATTTCATTGAAAATAAGGTTTTAATTTTCGAGATGCACTTATTAATGCGAGAGCTAATTTTTCTAAGTGTGGATACTTGGTTTCTGCATCTCCTACAGTCACAATTATGTAATAAACAGGGAATTGCGTACCTTCTTTTTCCAGAACCAACAAACGACTTACTGCTACTTCGAATACGATCAGATATAAGTATAATGTTTCATCTTCCTTTGGGGTTTGGAGCAAATAAGGCTCGAGAGATACTGCTTTTATTCCTCTAAAGCATGTTGGCATCCCGGAGTTCACTCAAAGCTATTTTTCTTCTTGAGCAAGGAAATGAAATGATGTCTCCAATCTGATGATCTTGAGATAAATCGGCCTAAGGCCGCTATATGCCCCGTCAGTCATTGTACGGCCTTTACATTGTTCGCCACTGTGATTCCTTCAATGGTATTGATTTTATCAAGGTTGATTTCGATCCCCCTATTCGAATCTATGAAGCCTAAAAATTTGCCCGAACATACTCTGAAGGAACATTTCTCAGGGTTGAGCTTCATGTTGTAACTTCAAGGATGTCTAATGTTTCCCACAAATGAGTCAAATCGTCCTCTGCCGTAGGGACTTAACTAGCATATAATCAATGTAAAATTCCATAAATTGTCCTATTTGATGTTCAAACATCTTATTAACTAGGCTTTGGTACGTAGCTCCTTTATTTTTTAGCTCGAAGGGCATTACATAATAACAGTATGTACCATACTTCGTGATGAACAAAGTTTTTTCCCTGTCCTCTGGGTTCATTTGTATTTGATTAACCCAGAGTAGGCATCGAGAAAAGTGAGGAACTCGTGGTCGATCGTGGCATCAATCAAGCAATCGATATTGGGCAATGGGAATGAGTCTTTGGGGCATGCTTTATTCAAGTCTTTATAATCTACCCACATGTTTAATTTATTTCCTTTCTTGGGAACCACTACTACATTAGCCAATCCTTCAGAGTATTTTACCTCCCTAATTGATCCTATTATGAAGAGTTTTTTTTTACCTCGTCTTTGATGAACGCGTGTTTTACCTCGAACTGAGGCCTCCTTTTTTGCTTTAGTTGTTTGAACATGGGATTGACACTTAGTCGATGGGTGTTTATTTCTAGCGGGATCCTTGTCATGTATATATGGGATCAAGAAAAGCAACCAATGTTGTTAATAAGAAATTGGCTGAGTTTTTTCCTGAGTTCGGGGATCAATCTTGTTTCCAGGTATACCTTTCGATCTGAAAGGTGCTTGATCAAGACGGCATGTTCGAGTTCTTCGATCGTTGATTTTGTAGCATCCGACTCCTCGGGGGAAACGAAGGCCGAAGGAGCGACGAAGTCGTTTTCTTCATCTTCATTCTAATGCTCACAGACCACATGCTCCTTGGGGGTCAGACTGTTTCCTGACTCATCCAGGACGGGGATAGTCGATGATGGTGCCATGTCATTTACCGCGAATATCTCCTTCGCTGCATGTTGTTCCCCGTACACCATTTTTATACCATATTTTGTTGGGAACTTCATCATCTGATGAAGAATTGATGGTACCGACCATATATTATGTATCAACGGCCTTCCAAGTAGAGCATTGTACCTCATGTCACCTTCGATGACCTGAAACTTGGTGCCTTGAACTGTACCGGACACGTTGACTAGGAGAATGATTTCTCCCATCATTGTCTCGCTTGCCATGTTGAATCCACTAAGGACTCGAGAGGTGGACATGACCCCGAGTAATCCAAGATGCTCCACCACTTTCGACCTGATTATGTTGGCCGAGCTACATAGTTCTATGAGCACACCTTTTATTTGAACGTTATTCAAAAGAAAATTACCAGTGCATCATTATGTGGTTAGGACACGGACTTGGTGTCTTCTTCTCTAAATGTAAGGGCGTCCTCAGGTATATAGCTCCGAGTTTGCTTTTCCATTGCGATGGAAACTTTGGTCCGTTTGAATATGGGTTTATGTGGGACATCAGTTCCTCCAGTGATCATATGAATGATGTACTGAGCTTTCTCTTGTCCATTCTTTCCATTCACCTCTCTTTCTTGAAAGTGGTTGTTGGCTCGATTGATAAGGAATTCTCGAAAGTTCCCTTCGTTCATCAGCCAGGCCATCTCCTCTTAGAGCTGCCTACAATCCTCGATCCTATGACCATGGATTCCAAGGTATTCACACATCAAGTTAGGGTTCCTTTGGGAAGGATCAGAATGTGCAGGTTTTGGCCATCTGATATCCCTGATTCTACCCATGGCCGATACGATGTCCGATACATCGATGTTGAAGTTGTATTCTGACAATTTGGGTGCCTCCATTGGCCTCGAATGTCTGTCAAACCCGGATATTCGATCAAATTTTTCTTTATCTACTTTGAAGCAATCAAGCTTTGTTCATTCAAGCCATAAGTGAAGACCTGCACTACCCAGTCATCGGGGACCGGTGGTAACTCTATTGACTCCATTTGGAAGCGAGATACAAATTTCCTCAGCATCTCGCTCACCCTTTGTTTTATTTTGAAGATGTCGGACTTCCTTGTAGTAACATTGATGGAACCGGCACGTGCCTTCACAAAAAAATATACCAACATGGCAAATGAATCCATCTCGTTCGGGTTTAGGTTGTAATACCACATCATGGCCCACTTCGACATTGTTTCCCCAAATTTCTTCAGCAAAACAGATTCAATCTCGTTATCCTTTAAGTCATTCCCTTTTACAGCACAAGTATAAGCGGTAATGTGATCATTGGGGTCCGTAGTCCCATTATACATTGGGGTAACGGGCATTCTGAATTTTTTTTGGAAGGACTTTGGAGCCGTACCTGATGGGAATGGTTTATGCATGAACTTCTTTGAATCCACACCCGTTAGAATCGGACATGCTCCCAAGATCTGATCGACCCTCGAGATATAGGTCTCAACCTTTTTATCGTTAGCCTCTATCTTATTTTCTCCTGATTCAATCCTTTTGGTGAGGTCCTCGAGCATTTTCATTGATTGTGGGGTCAGTCCCCAAGCCATTTTCATCGGATCTTTCTAGCACTAATTTGTGTTATATGTTTACTGGTTCGGTGGTGTTACGGGTTTTGTTTTGAATTTGATGTTGAGTGATGGCGACTTGCTGAGCTTGCAGCACCTCGAATATCACTTGGAGGTTGACTCCTCCTTCTTCAATTCCTCGTGCTTCTTGGCATCCAGCCTGGGCTCCCCTGCGTCCATTCCTTATGAGGTTTGTGCCTGCTTCCATGTTTAGAGCTGCCTCGACGTTTGGCACTCCCTCAGGGTTTACAAGTGGTACACCGGGCCCTATGCCGCTATTTTCTCCAAGTCATTCACTGTCATGAGCAGGTGCATTTTGTGTGTTAGACATATTTTGGCTTGAAATCAAAAAATCATTGACAAGAAAAAGTTATAAGAATAACGTGTGTTATTAGAAAACTAGCACCAAAACAATCACTATTATTTATAGCTCCACGGTGGGCGCCAAACTAAATACCTTGAAAATGGTATTAACAATCATATTTGATTTTTTGGTTCTAAAAATATGTGATCAATTTCAATACTAGTTATTAGGAAACAGATGCTAAGTGTAAATGAGCAAGAAATGATAAGCAAACCAGTGTGGTCACAGGATTGAGGGCCTCGAGCTCTGAGATATAGGACCTCGAGGGCAGCCTGTAACGGTTAATCATGGGCAATAAATGAAAAGCAATAAATGAACAACAAATGAGCAAGTAATAAATCTATAGAGTAATTGTTGAGCACGTTTAGGCAAGAAAAGCAGAGAATGTTCTATTGTAATCAATATTCATGCGTTACAAAATGACAAGGCTCCCCTTTATACCGGATGGGGAATCCCAACGTAGTACATATCTAATAATGACGAGAAAATGTTGTTGGTAAAGCTGTATAATGGCTTAGTACAGATCTGTACTATTCTTGCACACTTGGTCAACTCTAACCACGTGTACTTGAAGATTTTTCGTCTTTTTATGACTATTATTGATTTGTAGTGTTCCGAGATTGACCATAGCGAATCTTCGATGTGCTCCCTCGAGGGACGCACCTTGAGGTCACACTTCACCTTCAGCTTCGAGCTTTTCGAGGTTGGGCGTGGAGTACCACAGTAGTCCCAAAATTGAACTCCCGATTTTGGTTGTATACAAAGACATCTATCTCCTTTTCGGCGTTGTAAAATTTCTATTCGAGTAACTAAATCTTCTTTTCTGATTCTCAGGTATCTTTGATAAGAGATTACATTTGTATTTTCTGAAACAAATGAGTTTACTTTATTTGCTCCAAGATCATCCAATCCATAACTGAACCAATGAAACTATCATCGACCATTTTCTTCATCTGCTTCTAAAATTGGTTGTGGTAGCGGCGACGGTGGTGTTACTGCTACTCTACATTTGAAGCTTGTAAAGATATTTTATCTGCTACTTCATTCACTTCTTCAATGACTAATATATTTATATCAGGTCTCGTATCATCACTTGAACAAGACGAGATACGTATGCAAATTATCATAATTCTTTATGAACAAATGAGGTGTCTCCCTCGCCGACGCAGAACTAAGCATTTATTGATGGACAATTTGTAAGATATATGGACTTATATCTACATACATATGAACAATATATGGATAAATTATATGTTATGTGCTATCTTTTGGTTTGGCCTAATTTTGTGGTCTTATGGACATTATGTTAAGGGGGCCAATGTGTTGTCATATAGAGTGTAGGACTAATGTGTAGATACCCAAAAGGGTAACCTTAGTTAATGATGGCTAACTAAGGTTACATATATGTAAACATGGTTACATGCTTGTGACTCTTGAGTTATGTAACTCTTGTGACTCTTGGGTTATGTAACTCTTTTGTTATAAAGTGGGGGTTATGGTTCCCACATTATTGCAAGACAAACTCTTCTTCCTCCCATTGAATCAAGAGCAAAAACTCCATTGTTGTCTTGTAAATTCTTGTGGAAAACCATATACCAACTTTGGTAATTGTCATATAATTATTATTGTGAAACCATTCAAATATTGTTTAAGTCTTGTGAGGTATTATTGTGGTGACATAAACTTCAAGAAATCTTGAAGAAAGGATCAAGGAGTTCACAAGGACATTTGGACAATCATCAAAGGAGGTTCAACAATTTCCACTTATGGATTCAGGTTAGCTTCCGCTCATGTAGTTGTAATTCTGAATTGTTCAATATGAAGGTTATTATATTTAGTTGGAATCATAATCCTAACAATTGGTATCAGAGCCACCTTCATATTTGGATAATTTGGATGTTCATAAGATTCATGTTATATAAAGTATATGATCTAGTTTTGTCAGAATTTTGTTTATGAAATTCTACCATGATATAGCATGATTTTACGAATGTTATGTTTTGTTGAAATTTGATGTTTTAATATCATGTTATCTTTACTTGAATTAAAACATTGTATTTAGCATGATTTTAGTTGGTAGACAACATGTTTTCTTGTTTAAGATGCTTGTTGAAAATCATGTTTTAATTCTGAAAATTATGCAAAAACAGTGTTAAAAGTTAATCGACTAACTTTTATGTTAGTCGACTAACTTAAAGACAGTGTTAAAAGTTAAACGACTAACTTTTCTGTTAATCGACTAACTTATTTTTCAGAAATATTCTGTATATTTCCGCAAGCCATGTTAGTCGATTAACTTTTAAGTTAATCGACTAACCTGGTCCACTAAGTTTGAAACGTTTTTCTGTATACCAGGTTAATCGATTAACTTTTAAGTTAATCGACTAACCTGGTCCAGTAACTTATGAAATTTTTTTTTTGCCAGAATAATCGATTATCTGTTTAAGATAATCGATTATCCTGGACCAGTAAGGTGAAAAACGTTTCAAATCTTTTAAGTTTCAGATTTTAATTGACATATTATTATTCAATTAAAATATTTAAGTTTTTATTATTAATGTATTATACATTAATATTTAAGTTTTTAATATTAATTGTTTTAAAGTCCATCAATTTTCATATTTTTGGAATTGTCCTCTCAAGTATAATAACAATTAATATTCAGTGGTTGCATGTCAAAACATGTAACATATTAAGTTAAGATTCATAATATGGCATTAAGGAACTAAAGTTTTTAGCGTCTAATGTTTTAAATTAGTCAATTGCAGCATTATGTTGCCAAGGTAACCTCTATTGTGTAGATTGATTAATCTTGAAATATAAGATGACTGTGGATATTAGTCTTCCATGCGTTTAACACCGGCCCAAAGGAAGGTTGTTATTTGGCAGGAATTCGAACATGCTTGTGGTGATAAATATGAGACAATTATTTGGTTTTCCATGTGAATATTAAGTCGGCCCAAAGGAAGGTTTGATATTTGACAGGAGTTTATTGTCTATATTTGATCACTACACCAAGAGTACCACTTACAAGTTGTTTTTCTGTCCAAAGACTAAAATCAATGTTGTGCTGGGTATCTTGTAATGGGATATGCCTCTTTTGAATCTATAAAGTAAAGTTAAAGTTCAAGTATATGTAAGCATGTATTCAGTAATCCTTTTGTTCTATTTTCAGTTAATTCTTCTGCTTCTACGATCTCTGCCAACATCAATAGCATCCCTGTGCTTAACGGCACAAACTTTAATGAATGGAAAGAGAACGTCATGATCGTTCTCGGTTGCATGGATCTTGACCTTGCTCTTTGGATTGAGCAACCTGCTTCTCTTGAGGATACATCCTCTCCTGATGAAAGGAGGGCGATGGAGAAGTGGGAACGCTCGAATCGTATGAGTCTAATGATCATGAAGCGTGCAATTCCAGAATCATTCAGGGGCACTATGAATGATGAACCTAATGCCAAAGTTTTCCTTGAAAACCTTGAACAGCGTTTTATGCAAAACGAAAAGGTGGAAACAAGTACACTATTGAGTAAACTTGTTTCCATGAGGTATAAGGGCAAGGGAAACATTAGGGAGTACATTTTGGAAATGTCTCATCTTGCTTCGAAACTGAAGTCACTCAAGCTGGATTTACCTGAGGAACTGCTTGTGTACTTTGTTTTGATATCTCTTCCTGCACACTTTAATCAGTTTAAGGTCAGTTACAACTGCCTGAAGGAGAAATGGACTCTTAATGAGCTCATTTCACACTGTGTGCAAGAAGAGGAAAGGATAAAGCAAGATAAGACTGAAAGTGCTCATTTGGCATCCTCCTCTAAGGATTCTAAGAAGAGGAAAGGTAAGGAAGTTGCGGTTGCAAGGCCCAAGATTAAGCAACATAAGGACCTAAGGTTGAAATTACTGAATTAGGTTGCTTTTTCTATAAGGGGACTAATCATGTGAAGAAAGATTGTACCAAGTACCATGCCTGGCGTGCGAAAAAAGGTACATTTCTTTCTCTTGTTTGTTCTGAAGTTAATTTAATTTCGGTACCTAAGGATACTTGGTGGGTAGATTCTGCTGCTACTACTCACATAAGTATATCTATGCAAGGTTGCCTGAACTGCCGAAAACCAAATGATGGTGAAAGATACATCTATGTGAGTGACGGCAAGAAGGTGCCAGTTGAGGCTATTGGCAAATTTAGGCTGTTGTTTAAGACCGGTTTTCATTTAGATTTGGATGAGACTTTTGTTGTACCGTCTTTTAGACGAAATTTAATTTCTGTTCCCCAATAGGACATATCCGGTTATTCATGTTCTTTTGGTGACAATAAAGTTAGTCTCTTTCAGAATTCAAATCTTATTGGTACTGGTGTTTTATCAGCATTTGATAGCCTATATTTGGTTGATACAATAACTTCAAATAATGAAACTTTGCATACAAGTTTAAGTGGTACCAAAAGAAAATTAACTAATGAGAATTCTATATCACTCTGGCATAAACGTTTGGGTCACATATCCATTCAAAGAATTCAGAAACTCGTGTCAGATGGAATTCTTGATTCTCTTGATTCCTCAAATTCGGAAATTTGTATTGAGTGTATCAAGGGAAAACAAACAAACAAGACTAGATTAGGTGCTAAGAGAGCTTCGGACGTCTTAGAATTGATACATACGGATATTTGTGGGCCATTCCCTACTCCTTGTAGGAATGGTCAACAATACTTTATCACATTCATATACGATTACTCTCGTTATGGGTACCTATATCTTACTCACAAAAAGTCCCAATCCATAGACGTGTTCAAATCATTTAAAGCTGAAGTTCAAAATCAACTAAGCAAAAGAATTAAATTCGTTAGATCTGACCGTGGTGGTGAATACTATGGTCGATATGATGGTTCAGGTGAACAACGTCCAGGGCCATTTGCTAAATTCCTAGATGAGTGTGGGATCGACCCTGAGTATACTATGCCAGGAAGTCCTACGATGAATGGTGTAGCTGAGAGACGAAATCGGACCCTTAAGGATATGGTAAGAAGTATGATTTGTCGTACTACTTTGCCAGACTCACTCTGGGGTGAAGCATTAAAAACCGCAGCTTATATTCTTAATAGAGTTCCAACTAAAGCTACAATCAAAACTCCATATGAACTTTGGACTGGGCATAAACCCAGTATTAGGCATTTACACATTTGGGGTTGTCCAGCTGAGGCAAGGCCTTATAGGCCGAATGAAAGGAAACTGGATGCTAAGACGGTTAGTAGCTATTTTTTTGGATACTCTGAAAGGTCCAGGGGTTTTAGGTTTTATGATCCCACTTCTAGAACTATTTTTGAGACGAGTAATGTTAGGTTTTTTGAGGATATTGAGTTTGGGGGTGGGGAGATAAAGTTGTTAGAGATTTTGTCTTTGAGGAAGAAAATGTGTCTTTCCCTCAAATTGTTGATCTTGGTCAGGGTGTTATCATTCCCGACACGGATCATACAACTCCAGTTCAAGACAATCTCAAAAATCTCCCCAATCAGGATCCTGAAATTGCTAATGAAAATCAAACTCAACAACCTCAAGAAACTGAAATGCCATTAAGGAGATCCACTAGAGAGAGGAGAAATGCAATTTCGGATGATTATGTTGTATTTCTCCAAGAACAATAAAGTGATATTGGACTTGAGGAAGATGATCCAATCAACTTCCGTCAAGTCATTAAGGGTTCTAACTCTCAAAAGTGGATTGATGCCATGAATGATGAGATGAAGTCTATGAGCGATAATGACGTTTGGGAGCTTGTTACATTGCCCGAAGGTATTAAACCTATTGGTTGTAAATGAATTTTTAAAACCAAAAGGGATTCAGGGGGCAATGTTATTAAGTACAAAGCTCGTCTTGTCGCAAAAGGCTACACTCAGAAAGAAGGCATTGATTATAAAGAGACTTCCTCTCCAGTTTCATCGAAAGACTCTTTCAGGACTATAATGGCATTAGTAGCACATTTTGATCTTGAGCTTCATCAAATGGATGTTAAGACATCGTTTTTCAATGGTGACATTGAGGAAACAATTTATATGATGCAACCTGAAAACTTTGTTTCGGATGAATCAGAGAAAAAGGTTTGCAAATTAAAAAAATCCATTTATGGGCTCAAGCAAGCTTCTCGTCAATGGTATTATAAGTTTCATGCAGTCATTACATCTTTTGGTTTTGAACCGAATATTGCTGATGACTGTATATACCATAAGTTCAGTGGGAGTAAGTATATTTTTCTGGTTTTATATGTCGATGACATACTGCTTGCCTGTAACGACATAGCATTATTACTTGAAACTAAGAAATTTCTTTCAAAGAAATTTGAAATGAAAGATCTTGGTGAAGCTTCTTTTCTATTAGGAATTCAGATACAACGAGATCGCTCTAAAGGTGTTCTCGGTCTGTCACAAAGGGGCTATATCGATAAGGTTCTGAAAAGATTTGGCATGCAGGATTGTATACCAGGCAACACCCCTGTTGCTAAGGGAGACAAGTATAGTCTCAAACAGTGCCCAAATAATAATTATGAAATTTTGGAAATGCAGAAGACGCCTTATGCTTCGGCGGTAGGTAGTCTGATGTATGCTCAGGTATGTACACGACCTGATATAGCATACATTGTTGGGATGTTAGGCAGATATCTAAGCAATCCGGGAATGGACCATTGGAAGGCAGCCAAACGGGTCATGAGGTAATCACAGAGAACAAAGGATTACATGCTTACATACCGGAAATCGAACCAGCTTGAGATCATTGGGTATACCGATTCCGATTTTGCTGGATGTCAGGATAGTTTGAAGTCCACTTCAGGCTATATTTACATGCTTGCGGGCGGTGCTATCTCTTGGAGAAACATCAAGCAAACTCTTACAGCCACTTCCACCATGGAAGCGGAGTTTATGGCATGTTATGAAGCATCTAATGAGGCATTATGGCTGCGGAATTTTGTTAGTGGACTGCGAATTGTTGATAGCATCAAAAAGCTGCTTAGGCTATTATGCAATAACAGATCGGCAGTCCTTTATGCTAATAACAACAGTAGTTTGACGAAAGCAAAACATATGGACGTCAAATTTTGGGTTGTTAAAGAAAGAGTACAAAATGGACAATTGTGCATTGAGTACATTAGTACAAACTCCATGCTTGCGGATCCGCTCACTAAGGGATTGACGCCAAAAGTATTTCATGATCATATTGTTGAAACACGTTCTCAAGGCACTAAACGAAACGTGTGTTCATATTTGTAGGTTTTGATAAATGACAAACGACGCGCAATTGACATATGACGAGGTCCAAGCACAAGCGCGCAATTGACACATGAACAATAAATATGAACAATATATGGATAAATTATATGTTATGTTCTATCTTTTGGTTTGGCCTAATTTTGTGGTCTTATGGACATTATGTTAAGGGGGCCAATGTGTTGTCATATAAAGTGTAGGACTAATGTGTAGATACCCAAAAGGGTAACCTTAGTTAATGATGGGCTAACTAAGGTTACATATGTGTAACCATGGTTACATGCTTGTGACTCTTGAGTTATGTAACTCTTGTGACTCTTGGGTTATGTAACTCTTTTGTTATAAAGTGGGTGTTATGGTTCCCACATTATTGCAAGACAAACTCTTCTTCCTCCCATTGAATCAAGAGCAAAAACTCCATTGTTGTCTTGTAAATTCTTGTGGAAAACCATATACCAACTTTGGTAATTGTCATATTATTATTATTGTGAAACCATTCAAATATTGTTTAAGTCTTGTGAGGTATTATTGTGGTGACATAAACTTCAAGAAATCTTGAAGAAAGGATCAAGGAGTTCACAAGGACATTTGGACAATCATCAAAGGAGGTTCAACAATTTCCACTTATGGATTTAGATTAGCTTCCGCTCATGTAGTTGTAATTCCGAATTGTTCAATATGAAGGTTATTGTATTTAGTTGAAATCATAATCCTAACACAATTGCCTTAGCGAATATGTTAATTGATTACATTTCATGATGACATCGACCAAATCGTTTTATATAGCACTGCTACGAAAACCGATAGATATTGTCACCTTTGTATTTGAATTTCAGGTCCAGTAATTTGACCCCTCAACTTATTCACTAGAACAATAACCTTATATTGATATATGGTCTTCTATTACTAATCAATTCTCACAGGGTCGATTTTAAATGAATAGTCGAGGTGGTCTATTTAATAGTGGTCTATTGTAAGTAAATGATCGAGTGACTTGAAAATCTGGATTGAAATATAGTTTGGAGTATTTCAACAATTCTAGCCAATTATGCTCCAGAAATTCAGGGCTTTGCCAAAAGATATGAACAGTAGCTAAGTATTTGTCGATTGCATTTGCTGACATTTCATTCTTTTTGTTAGGCAGAATTAACAGATGCCAGCATGGTATTCATTATATGTTGTTTTATATTGGACTTTTCTCACCTTTTGACCAATCACCTTCCCAATTTATTCCAGCTAATCTGTAAATTAAGGTTAAAAAAATAGAAGCAGAATAGGGGGGGAAAAAGAAACGTTGTTCAAGTTTACCATATATGTTTACCCAGAAAATTGTTAAACAGAAGTAGCGAATGTGTATTTGAGAAATAAGGGGTTCATCTGAATCTGTCACTAGAATTAATGAACGAAATATGTAAAAATAAAGATAGAAATAAATAGACTCAACAAATTAAAGCAAGCTTACTAATGCTATGACATAAAACGACGAGCCATTCTTCATCAATTACTCGCTCGCCTACTGTTATTAACACTGGAATTATTATCCTTTGATGTACTCTGCTTTTTCATCACACAAGTGCATAACATCACGTTTCCTAAACATATTAATATTCAACTACCACATAGCTCAAATCTTTCACTGGTATTTAAACTCAAGCTTGAAGCCATTCACACCAGCAGAAACACGCCGACTTAACCCGGTCAAGTGCGCCTCCGCAAATTGCGCCTGAGAGAATGCTACTATGGCAGTACTATTATTAGTAAATAAACAATTTAAACATGATTTGCCTCTTAATAGAACATTACATCACTAATATCATTAAGGACTGTAATAGGACGGTCGGGTTCTTTTGACCTTAATCAAAAGTTTCTAAGTTGCAACAATGAGAAAATCTTGAGATGGTGAGCATTTTACCTCGTTGGTGAGCGTATTTGGTAAGATTTAAATAGTTGATTGGTTCAACAAGAAAAGACACCAACAACAACAACTACCCAGTATAGTCCCACAAAGTGGGGTCTGGGGAGGGTAATATGTAAACGAGTCTTACCCCTACCCGAAAGGGCAAAAAGGCTGTTTCCAATCGACCCTCGGCTCAGTGAAGGAAGGGGAGAAACAAAAACAAAAACAATAACAAAAGAATATTAGTAAGTCCAGCAGAAATAGCATAAATAGCGTAAATAATTATCTAAACATAAGAAGCATAAATAAAATAGCATGCAATAGTTTCATACAGTAACTACCATAAGGGAGACACAATCCAAAACACAAATCATTTATGGATAGTCATGCCAAGCCTTACCCAACCCCGGGTGGGGAGTACGAAAAATTCTAGGGACCCTTATCCTACAACCCTGATACTAGACCTCCAGGCTTCCCTATCAAGTGTCATGTTCTCGGAAACCCGCATTCTAGCCATGTCATGCCTAATCACCTCTTCCCGATACCTCTTATGCCTCCCTCTGCCTCGCCGAACCGACCATCGTCAGCCGTTCACAACTCCTCACCGGGGCATCAGGACTTCTCCTTCGCACATGCCCGAACCACCTCAGCCTCGCTTCTCGCATCTTCTCATCCGCCGGGGCCACCCCCACCTTCTCACGAATAACTTCATTCTTAATCTTATCTAACCTAGTGAGCCCGCACATCCACCTGAGCATCCTCATCTCCGCAACCTTCATTCTCTGAACATGAGAGTTCTTTACTGGTCAGCACTCCGCCCCATACAATATTGCAGGTCTAACCACAGCTCTATAAAATTTCCCCTTGAGTTTCTGTGGAACTTTCTTGTCACACAGGACTCCTGATGCAAGCCTCCACTTTGACCACCCCGCTCCTATACGATGAGTGACGTCCCCGTCAATCTCTCCGTCCCCCTGAATCACCAACTCAAGATATCTGACACTATCCCTCTTGGCGATGACCTGAGATCCAATCATCACGTCCCTGCCTACTTCGCTCGGCTCGGCGCTAAACTTGCACTGCTGGTATTCTGTCTTAAATCTGCTTATTTTGAAACTCTTAGACTCGAGAGTCTGTCTCCATACATCTAACCTCTCACTACTGAAAATTGAATACACATGAGCGACTTAACATTCAGTAAACAGTATGCATCTGGGTACATCGCAGCTTTTGGAAGGGTTTCTCTATTTATTATAATAACATTTTTCAAGAAATAAAACAATGCTCCACTTGTTCACTCCGTTCACTTTCACGGAGATTCTAGCCAAACAACTCTAATATACTCCTGAAAATAAACATCTAAAGTAATTTTTTTATTAAAATAAAAAGGCACTAGTTGATTTCTTATGCCGCCGGTATACAAAATTTGCCCAATAGTTTCGGCAAGCCGGGACAATGACAGTTTCATAAGGCCAGTAAAGCATCAACACTGGAAAAATCTCCGATGTCGCTGAAATAATTATCCACTTCTAATGAACCCAAATCTTCAAATGAATCCTCAAGCTTGACAATCTCATGGTCTAATAACAAGTCATTCGCGAAATTCCAAGACGATACGTCATCGTACGACGTGCACAAATCATTGGCAAAACTTGTTGTTTCGTCAAATAATGTCTGTTCTGCGGCTTCGAAGTTGAAGAAATCATCTAAGAAAGGAACATCTGTCGGCAAATAGTCGTTTGAATAATCTGGTATTAGCATGCTTGTCTCGCCTTGGCACTCAAAGTGTTCGACGGTTTGGTCGCTGTTGTCCATCGAATCAAGAACTGGTTCTTCTTCCACCAATGGACAACATACATCTCCGTTAGTTTCTTCGAGTATTGGTTCGGACCCACTTTGTTGTTCAGCTTCTTCACTGGATAGACTCGTTCTAAACCGCAAAACAGAGGTGGGAGAAGAGAGATTGTGGGATTCATCGCCAGATTCATAGCCCGAATTTGAAGCCACATTGACCTCTTCTGGCTTCGTTGGGGGAGTGATGAAATTGGTTAAAGCGTCTGGCCCATGGAGCTTAATGGCGGCATTGTCATGAACCATGGCAGCTTCTTCAGCTGTGTCATAAGTTCCCAACCAGAGCCTCACACGACGAGCTGGGTCTCTGATTTCAGCGGCCCATCTGCCCCACGGCCTTTGACGGACACCCCTGAACTTCCTAACAGTACCATCCGGCGGTGGCTGCACTACCTTCACCTTCAATGCCTTCTGCTTCGGCGTTGAAGCTTCAGCTGCTCGTTTCTTGATAGCCTTGCCTCTATTCAGAGGTTTAACGTCATTGATTGGTGAGGTTTCAATACTGATTTCATTGATGTATCTTTTGACACGTTTTCGACCAAAAAGCTCTTCTTCGTCACTGGATGAGTCGGTCGCGTCTGGGTCAGTAACAGATAATCGAACAGTCCTTGGTATAGTGGGAATGTACTCGGAAAATTTTCGGGTTTCAGTAATTTTCTTAAGCTTTATGAAGGCTGGCTTAGTGACTTTTCTAATGGTTTTTTTGTGCTCGGTATATTTGATCGGACAGAGCATACTATGATCCATTTTGAGAGTGTGACGTACGTTGGGTTAGCTATTTTCGTTGTTTTAAAGTGATTACAGAGGAGTGAAAATAGAGAAATGCTCAATGAAGATAAAGGAAGAGTACTTTGAGAGTGGCACGAGACTAGTATTTAAAGGAAGAGAAGAATGAAGGAACAGTCAAATAGAAGCTTCAAGCTCAAGGAAAACCAAAGAAATCTGACAAAAAGAGGAGCAACGTCGTTAAAAGACGGAATAATCTTAAAGGGGGAAGAAGAAAAAAAAGTAAACCACCACCCACACACAAACGGAGCACAAAGTTTTCAAGCTGATAACAAAGTGAGGTCCTTTTAACAAAGTGAACCTCAAAGGAAACAAGAAAGAAGGTAGAAAAAGATTTTGTGTAAGCGTGAGCCTTAAAAAGTTCAGTGGACAATAAAGGATGAAGCCTTATGGTTTTAAAAAAGAATAAGGAATCAAGTTTCTGCACGAGGTAATCCTATGTTTTCTCTTCCTCTTGGAGATAGTGAAGTGAACAAACAGTAGTACTAGTAAGATATGAACTCTCTTTGCGTGATGAATGGCGAAAGGTAAGATGATGAGAGAGAGTTTTGGGCGGAGAGACAGAGTTGTGCTACTTCTAAGTCCGGGAGACTACAACACTTCTTTAGCTGCTTTATAGGATCCTACTGCAGCCGAAATTCTATGCCCGTAATATGCATATCATTTTTATTATTTCAATGTTCTTTTTTTGTATACTCCATTCATATTCAAAAACAATTACAGATTGTAAATTCTATTCCCTCTATTCTAGTTAGATTATGTGAACCTTTTTTATTTTTTATAGTTAATTTGATTTATTATAAACTTTAAATTTAAATATTAAAAGTTATAGAAAAAATACTATATGTTGTAATTTTGTTTATGTCAATATAATGTAAAAATATATTTTAAAATATTAAGAAACCAAATCAAGTAAGTTGGTTTTTTAAATACTACAACCAAACCAAACCAATTAAATCGATTTTTTCTCGATTCGGCTTATGCCGAGTTTTATCAGTTTTCAATTTTTTCGGTTATTTGACGGTTTTTTCTCAAATATTAAAAATATACTTCCTAACACATATTTCGGCGATCATATTTTCAACGTAACACTATCAAATCAATTGTTCTTTGAGAAATTTATTATTTACTAAAATATATTGATGATAATTGAATCAAATAGTGGTGAACAATTTAAAGACTCAATTAAAAAATTAAAATATGAAATGGATTCTTACATTGAAAAAAAAAGGAAATTATCAATCAAACTAGAATATAAAGGTAAAGAACTATACTAAAAGTACAAACAATTAACACCCATCATATATTTTTTGAAACTTTGAATACATACATACATACATAAATATGTGTGTGTAATAATAAATTCAAAATAGTTACTCCTATAGTCGGTTTGATTTGTTTTTTTTTGTTATTTTTTATTAAAACCAAAACCAAAACAAATTTGATCGGTTTTAAAATTCAAAATCAAAACCAAACCAAACTAAAAATTATCGATTTTTTGGTCAATTCGATTTGGTTCGATTTTCGAACTTTTATGAAAACCCCCGGGCAAGAAAGAGAACAAAATGAATCCAATGATAATACTCCTCTATTTTCATTTATGTGGTTTAATTTAACTGGACGCCAAAGTTTAGAAAGAAAGAAAATATTTTCAGCTAGCACTTTAGGTATAAAAAAAGAGTAAATGTTAAATTAATTTTGTATATAAAATATGTTATTTTTGCATGAGATTATAAGAAATAATGCCACATAAAAATGAGATTGAGTTTATATGGTGAACCAAAGTTTTCTTTCGTGATAGTACATGTTAGTTGGCGACTTCCGGTCCGTCGGAGTTAGTTGTTTGTTTAGCTATGAAAGTCCAAGGGTAGTCACCGGCCGTCGGTGATATGGAGCCCAAAGATTTAGACAGAGAGAACCCCCGACTCGCTGCATATATGTGTATATATATACAAAGATTGAAAAACCTCGAATTGATTTGACACGTACGTGTCGTCGGTCCTACAAATAACGTTGGTCCAATGAGTGAACTCCAAATACAGCTAAGTCAACAGGTATTTTTTAGGAACAGGTAAAAAACCTTACTACCCTATTTATATTAAATAAATACAATTTTAAAATATTGCATCATATAAATATCTTTTATTCTTTATATTAAATATAATAATTATAATTATATTTTACTTTTAAGGCACCATATATGTTATTTAGTATTTTTCTCTCTTTTTTATTTATTTCTCTCACCAAATATACGTTCTATCTCTTTTATATTCAGATTTGGTTATTTTTGTTTGCAACTGTTTAATCTTCCAGTAAGTTTTCAAATGTATTCATCTGTATTCATCTTACTTATTTTTTAAGCTTTAGTTTTCCTACTCTTCAAATTTAATATTAGTTTTGCTTGTATTCATATGTATTCATGTGTATTCAGCTTTGGTTTTCCAACTCTTCAAATTTAAAATTTGTCTTACTTGTATTTATATGTATTCATATGTATTCATGTGTATTCAGATTTGGTTTCTAACTTTTTCAAAATTAATATTAGTTTTACTGGTAATCATATGTATTTATGTGTATTCATGTTTGGTTATTTTTGTTTGCAACTGTTTATTCTTCCAGTAAGTTTTCAAATATATTCATATGTATTCATCTTACTTATTTTTTATGTAATATATTTAGTTCGTTGAGTTAAATTAGGAGACTATCAGTGATTTGATTTTCTTCCATTTAAAACAACTTTAAGTTACCAGAAATTGCGCAAAACTAGTTTGTATTCAACTGAAATTTCGCTTGAATACAAGTAAATACAGATTTTATTAAGCTAATTCCATGTTTATCGCTTCTTTTTAGTTCGTTGAGTTAAATTAGGAGACTATCAGTGATTTGATTTCCTTCCATTTAAAACAACTTTAAGTTACCAAAAATTGTGCAAAACTGGTTTGTATTCAACTGAAATTTCGCTTGAATACAGCTAAATACAAATTTTATTTAGCTAATTCCCCTGTTTATCGCCTATTTTTATTCTTGTATTAATAAATACAATATCTTAAATACATGAAATATATTATATAAAAATATAAAAAATATCTATAAAATGTAATATAATAAAGGGTATTTATACATGACTAAAAGATGGTGCTTTATGAAAAATTCCTATTTTTTAATCTCGAAACCCGTGTGCCCCGTCACGTGAGGCCCAGGATGCGCGGTTCAGTTAAATTATGTCGGTCAAATTCTTAAGCAATTGGGATACAACTCACTTTATTTTCCAAGCTTTTTAACTACTCTTTGCTGGTCTGTAATTTGGTCCTATTATTTCGATAAATTTTCGGAATCGCAAGCTTTTTAACTACTCTTTGCTGGTCTGTAATTTGGTCCTATTATTTTGGTAAATTTACGAAATCTAAATTTTACCATTTAACTGTTCCTGTAAATCAGCTCAATGAAACAAATGTGATTTATCAAGAATATCACTAAAAAGGTTAATTAAATATTTGATCTATATACCTATTTAATTTTTTGAAGACAATTTGTTCAAACTTGCGGACAGTATCTTCACTACTACTTTCTCCGTTTATTTATATTTGTTCACTATTTTAAAAATATATTTTATATTTATTTGTCAATTTTAGCAAATTAAAAAAAGATAAATTGTTTCTTGTTTTATCTTTATCAATAACAACTAATTCTCAAATATATTTTCAAGATTTTTTAAAATGCTATTATTGTTATTAGTAAAATTATAAAGTATATTTTATTTATTTTTAAAGGGGATGCAAAATCAAAAGCTGATAACTAAAAGTGAATAGTGGAAGTAGATTTTATGGAATAGACAACTGAAACTTTGAATTTGTTTGTTATATGTTATGATCAAAATTTATGATTCTTGGACTTTCCTTTGGACAAGGAGTATAACTGTTCAAAATTTGAAGTTTGATGAACTAAAATTTACTTTTACAGCTAGGAATAACGTGGTGGACAACCTTGAATTGGCCGCCATTAATAATTTGGTTTTGTACGGCTCTGGGTTTTACCTTCTTTTCTATTTACCTTTATCGAGGTGCCAACAGAATCCCACGCGATTATGGTCGAAGCAGATAGAACCATTGTTGTTTGATCAGAGCGTGTGTAGAAGACGCAGTATGATTTGTATCTGGAGTTTACGACTTCAACCTTTCCTTCTTTTTTTTTACCAGTAGCAACTGTGACCCAATTGTCAAGACACTTTTTACAGTAAAAATGTTCCCAACAACAATCTTTCACCCCACGAAATGGCACATGACAACTGAAAGAAAGTTTGATGAGTAACACTTTGTGACTGTTTTCGCTCCTCCAGCACATTGCTGTATTTTCACCGGTACAAGTACAGTTTATAGAATTTTAACCCAATGATTAAATTCTTTATAGAAGGTCTTTCTCTTTTGACTAAATATATATGAAAGACACTTAAGTTGACACCTTCTTTCGATTAAAGACTTAAATCGAAAATTATTTCTATTTAGCACTCATACTATTAATTTCGTTTTTAACAATTAATGAAATTTATAAGTATGTGCAATATATTCGCAGCTGATATAGCGAATGATATATATATATATATATATATATATATATATATCATTTTTTAAAAAAAACCTATTTTGAAATTTATTTAGTAAACAAAATAATATAAAATTCTCAAAAAGAAATTTAAAAAGAATTTAATTTACACCCAATTAGAAAATGATCCATTATTAACAAAAGAAAAGACAAAAAGGACACATCGTTCTTAAAATCATTGTTCTTGATGTTCTTAACTATCTTAATGTATATTCTTGTTCCAACCACGATCTTAATAAAAAATTTCAAGAGTAACTCCTCTAAATTTGTTATAACTTCAACTAAAGATTCCCTACCAAGACACGAAGACAACCCCACTATTAACTTCTTAATTTATTATTAAATCAAGTAACTCGTTTTAAACCTTCAAGCTTTCTTAAAGACGCAACTAATGGTGTTTTGACTTCAAATGAAGAATATGACCCTACTTCAATTTAATCAATTAAGACGATTGATGGTTCAAACTTTCGAGCTAAATTAATAGTGAAGGCACAACAATGATGAAAGTTGGGGAGACAATAGTACAAGTGATGGTTGAAAGAGAAGAAGACGAAGAAGAAGGAAGGAAGAAAGAAAGAAAAAGAAAAATGAAGACAAAATATGTGTTTTGGGCTCTTCATGCGCCTATTTTGTATGAAGTTAACTCCACATGCCAACACATCAAGAAGTATCTAATTAAAAAAGTTTAGTGTAGTATAAGTGCTCAATAGGAAGAACCTTAAGTTTAGGTGTTTAAATGAAAAGAGGTTCCAACTTTAAGTATCTCCAGATATATTCCGACTTTTGTTTTCCATTTAGTGCTATGTATTGCTTTGAAGTTCAGACTAATTTAAATTTGCATCGGTAATATATAAAGAAAATTTGTGTTTTACTAATATATAGACTAAAATATTTTCATATTAATCGCTCGCATAATAAAGTGATACGTGGAGCCGAAGGCAGATAAAAAGTGAGGCAAATGACAATCAAGCCCGAGGGTAGCTATCGTGTTTGTTCCCGAATGGAATGTTGTTTAAAAAGACAAAAATAAATGACAGTCATCCGATAGTATTTAATGTAGTATATTCAATAGCATTAAGTGTACAGTCTGTTATAGAGAATATGGCGTCCACTGCCTACCATTACTCATTCTTCAATGGCCTTCATAATTGTTATTTAAGAGGGGCTTGGTCCTGAGACATTGTTTCCTAAGTGCAACTATAAATAGTTAGCTCAACAGCCATTGTAAGGAGATAATTTATCACAAACTTATGCTATACACCATTCAAAGCTCAATAATTTACTTGTTTATTAATATCGTTACTGCTGCCTCTGGAAGCTTTGCTCCCTGAAACAGAATTTCCGCAGTCATATCTTCCTTTCAATGTTAAATCAAATATTTTTGTTTACTTTTTTTTATCATTTTTAGGATCAAATCGATTGACTTATCTATAAACCACGTCTAACTTCAATTGTACCATTTTAATGGTAAACAGTTTGGCACCCACAATGGGGCTTAGACAGTTGTGTAATTGAGTTGATCCTTGCATCTATTACTACACATGTTCGATTTTTTTATTCTTAGCAAAAATCATAGAAAATGGTAAATACCGATGTCAACATTGCACACAACGTTGAGGCGCTCGGAAATCAACCTCAGCATTAAGATTCAATCAATGATACTCGCAACGAGGGGGATTAGGCCACGCTAGTCTATGGCGGAAAATATCCACAATATGTTCGAGGGGAAACTCCTGATGATGCTAAAGAAGAGCACGTCGCAGAAACAACAAGGATCTTGAGGGAACAACAAAAGGCTATTATAGGCCACCTCTCAACAAAGGATCAAGTCATGACAGAGTTGTGGCATGTGTTGTTGGGTGCTTCCAACAACACGAATGGAGGAGTTCCAGTTCCTCCCGGTGCTCCCGCTAACCAAACAACGCAGAGGGTCGACAGCAACGCCCTACAGGGGCAAAGTCGGCTTTGACAGGGCCAGGGGAAACGATAGAGGATTTGGTAATCACAGTGAGAATGATCCCTATAAAACCAAAATCATGTAGTTTATGAGGGAGATAAATGCCTAAATGGACCAAATTTTGGGTGCTCCACCAGTGTTGAAAGGATCGGACTCAAAGAAATATACTTAGTTGTCGTGAAAACCCAGTGCGACACCAGAATTGATCCCGAAGTGGTTAAAAATGCTAGACATGCCGAAGTATGATAGGAGTTTGGATCCTTAGGAGCACATCACCGCCTATACTATGTCGGTGAAAGGGAACGTTTTAGCTATGCACGACATTAAGTCGGTCTTATTGAAGAAATTTGAGGAGACCCTCACGAAGGTGGCCCTAACATGGTATTCGCTCTTGATCTAGCACTTGATAGACTCATTTGAGATATTCGCGGATTCTTTTATCAAGGCTCATGCCTGAGCCAGAAAGGTACAGGCCCGAAAGACAAACATATTCAGAATTACACAAGGAGAGTCAGAATAGATGCAAGAGTTCGTGACCAAATTTCAGAAGTAAAGGATGTTACTCCTGGTCATACCAGACAAATGGGCAGATGAAGCACTTACTAAAGGGCAGAGTCCGAGAAATTTCGATGCTTCCCGAAAATTGAAATAAAATCTGCTTGAGTTACAGGAAACAACGTGGGAGGACGTTTACAATCGGTATGAGTCAAAGATAAGAATTGAGGATGATGAGCAAAGTTTCCAGGCATCACCCAAGGGTTGGGACCAGGACAAGAATAAAAAGAAGCTAAAGGATGATTTCGACACAAATCCTCGGTCTTCTAGAGGTCCGTTTTTGCATTATGAAAGGGCCGAAGGATGCGACAGAAGTTTCTAGTCGGCAAATAGATTCACTATCAATAGGAGAGCTGATAGTGGTAGATCATTGCAAAACATGGAGATATCAGATCCCAAAGATTCTTCTTAGCACCGGGCTTTCTGAATACAACTTCAACGTCAGTATAGTGAAGCTAGTGTCATTTATGAGGAACATTAAGGAAGCACACTTCCTGAAAACCAATGAGATCTGATCCAACTCATATATATCCTAATTTATGGTGCGAATACCATGGGACCAATGGTCACTAGACTAGGGAGTGGGGTCATTTGCGCGAGGATGTGGCAACATTGCTGAAAAATGTCCATCTCAGAGAATTCTTAAGCGACCGGGCTAAAAACAATTACGACCGCAATCGTGATAATGTGGAACCTTTGAAAGCAGGAGAAGATCTTTCTCTCTTGATGATCAACATGAATTTTGGAGGGAACGATATTAATGGTGTAACATTTTCGGCAGCGAAAAAGATGAATGTGTCAGTAACCTAGTGTAAGAGACTCCGGGAAGTCAATGAGGACGACTAACATTCATAGAGAAAGACATAGAAAGAATACTATTGCTGAAATATGATGCCTTGGTAATCTCTTTAAATGACTTAGTTTTTAAAATTGAATGCCTTTTGGTGGACCCAGGAAGTTCGGCCAATATTATCCAGTAGAGAGTACTGACCGATTGGCTAACGTAGCAGTTGTTCCGAAGAAGAATAATAAATTTCACATGTGTGTAGAATATAAGTATCTAAATAAGGCTTTTCCCAAATACTCGTTCATATTTCCAAACATTGATCAAACTATCAATGCGATAGACGTGCACTAGTTGATGAGTTTCCTCGATTCTTACTCCGGGTACAACCAAATCAAGATGAACTCGGAGGATCGGGGAAAAACTTCGTTCATAATGAAATTTTGCACATGTATTGTTATAATGTAATGCCTTTCAGGCTAAAAATTGTCGGAGCCACTTATTAGCGGCTCGTAAACAAAATGTTTGAAAAGCAAATAGGGAAAACCATGAAAGTTTACATAGATGGTATGCTGGTTAAGTCTTTGAATGTAGATGATCATCTTAAACACCTGCAAGAAACATTTGGCATCCTAAGGAAGCACAATATTAAGCTCAACCCTAAGAAGTGTGCATTCAGAGTCAGTTCCGATAAGTTCTTGGGATTTCTTGTGTTGCAAAGAGGGATCGAAGTTAATCCTGATAAAATTAAAGCTATCGAATACATCCCTGACCAGATATCAAGCATAAAAGAGGTTCAAAGATTGACAGAAAGACTGGCCTCCTTAAGCAGGTTCATTTCTCGGTCTTCAGAAAAATGTCATCACTTCTCTTTACTCCTCAAAAAGAAGAACAACTTCGAATGGACTCCAAAATGCCGGTAGGCTCTGAAGGATTTGAAATATTTATTTAGTCCTCCATTACTGTCAAAATCGGAGGAAACCGAATAGTCTCTGATCTACTTAGTCAGCTTAGAGGTAATGGTAAATGTCGTTTTAGACCGTGAGGAGGAAGGTATGCAATCTCCTATCTATTATGTTAGTAAAATTTTATCAGGAGCAGAAATTCGCTACCCACATCTAGAAAACTTGGCCTTAGCTCTCATGGTCACCGATCGAAATCTTAGGCCTTACTTCTAATATCATCCTATAGCCGTGGTGACCACATTTTTCCTATGGAATATCCTTTATTAACCTTAACTTTCAGGTAGGATGGCTAAATCGTCTGTGTAAATGAGTGAATTTGACATAAAGCATAAACTGAGGATTACGATTAAGTCACAAGTTTCGGCTGCCTTTTATGGCCAAATTTAGTCGGGGATTGTTACCTTTGATACCAAAGAAGCATTAATGGTGTCAAAATCGACATTAGAAGTTTTTTTGTCTTTATTTAAGGAGGAAACTTTCAATGTAAAAGGGTTCAGGATCAGCGTAGTGCTAATCACGCCCTCGGGAGAAACCCTAAGGTATGCTATAAGAACTATTTTTCTGACTAACAATGAAGCATAGTATGAAGCTTTAATTGCAGGACTCGAGTTGGCTCGAGGATTGGACTTTGAGGTCATAGAAATCAAATGTGATTCTCATTTAGTAGTAAATCAGGTCTGCGAGATCTTCAACGCCAAAGAGGAATGCATGTATCAATATGTAGTGAAAATATAGGCCTACTCGCACAGTTCAGGGAAGGTCAATTACTCATATCCCGACAGAAGAAAAAGCAGAGGCGAACATACTAGCTAATCTGGAATTGTCCATGGAAAGGAAGGGGTAAGATTCTGGTGCAATCATGCAGCTTATGCATTCGGCATTGGACACGAATGGCTATTACAAAGTAAATGCGACCAATTTGGTTTAGGATTAGAGGAATAAGATCATAGACTAAATCTAGTATATAAAATTGCTGGAACATCCCAAGACATATGGGATGATGCATGCTAAAGCAGCTCGATACAGTTTCAAATAAGGTCAATTGTATAGATGATCTTTCCAAGGCCCGTTGGCTTCGTATTTGGGGGCTTCCAAAGCTAATTATGTCATGAGAGAATTCCACGAGTAGATCTGCAGAAATCACTCATACGCGGATTCCTTGGTGTTAAAGTTATTTACGGCAAGATACTATAGGCTCCGGATGGAATAAGACGCCAAGGCTTATATTTAGAAATGTGATAAATGTAATCACCACCTGTCATTGATACATTAACCGGTAGAGCTAGTACACTCGGTATTGTCTCCTTATCCATTCATGAAGTTGGGAATGGAAATAGTCAATTTGCTGCCCCCACCCCCGGTAAGGAAAGATTTCTTTTGATTTTAACTAACTATTTTTCTTAATAGGTTGAAATAGGTCATTGCCATAAAATCAACAAGCTCAAAGTGGTAGATTTCTTATGGGAGAATATAATTTTCAGATTCAAATGCCAAAAGAGATAGCCTGCGAATCGGGCCATCACAAAATTCCTTGAAGACATGAAAATCAAAATAATCACATCATCACCCTATCACCTAAGCACAAAAGGTAAAGCAAAATCAACAAACAAGGTGATTATCCAAAATCTCAAAAAGAGACTGGAAGAAGCCAAAGGCAAATGGCCGGAAGAGCTACAAGGAATGTTGTGGGTGTATCAAACAACAGTCGACTTGAGCACGTGGGAGACTCATTTTTCTCTTGTATATGGAGCAGAAGCCTTATCTCGGTGAAAGTAGGAGAACCTACCCTGAGATACTTTCGAGCAGATGAAAAAACAAACAATAAAGCATTATTTGTCAAATTGGCATCAAAGAATTTTGAGATTTGGAGCACATAAAGGTGGCAGCCCAAAAACAGAGAATGGAAAGATATCAATATCAAAGAGTTAATCTCTATTATTTCATAGTAAAAGACTTGATTTTAAGGAAAGTAACTCAGAACACCGGGGAACTTAACGCAAGAAAGCTAGGTCTGACATAGGAAGGCCCATACCAGGTTTCTATTGTCATCGGGAAAGAGCCATATGAATTGGAAATCAAGACGAAGTAAAGTTGCCGAGAAAATGAAATGTGGCACACCTCAAAAGATAATATTGTTTATGAGCACCACCTATACTACAAATATGTGATGCATTCTTTTTTCCTTCACCTAGCTTTTGTTCCAATTGGGTATTTGTGGAAAGGTTTTTAACGAGGTAGCAATGAAAAACATACTACGAAGAAAGCTTCATCAATAACCACTACGAAAGTTGTTACATAGTCTTTTGCTTGGTATTAAAGTTCCTAGTAGAAAGTAAAGCTTGTTATCGGGCCAAAGGCCACCCGACCATTCTCGAGTGCAAGCTACTTGGGAGTTGTTAGATAATCTTTGGCTTGACAGAAAATTTCCTAATGGGAAGTGAAGCTTGCTAACAAACTAAAGATTATCCAACCATTCACTAGTGGAATCTTCAAAGGATCAAGACTTCTAGTATTCGAATTCACATTCTTCACATTCGAACACCGGGGGTGGGGGATAATATGCTAATGTGGAAAAGACGACTGCCACATAGACCGGGGACTACAAAATTTAGAAACAAATTTGTATCATCGGGACTAGAAACTTGCGCAATACTTAAACAAAAAATACTTCTACATGCAACAAACGTTCCAAGCAACACGAGTATAAAAGTATCAAAAGGAAAAGAAAAGTGAAAAGAAAGAAAAAGTTGAGCTATTGCATTCTCGGAATTCTGAGGAAGAGAAGCATCTGCACCCCTAAGAGAATTAGGTAAATCCTTTGTCGGCTTAAGTTCTTGGCCTTCACCTTCTTAACATTCGCCATCATCCCTTAGGTTCTTTTTCAGTTCCCTAGAACTCAAAAACGGAACCAAAAGAGTCAGTAGCATTAGGTTGGACTAGGAGACCCCTTCGTGTAATTGACTCCTGCTCACGGGCCTTGACGATTTCAACGTCAATGTCAATAACGCCCCTTCTGGTCTCTTCAAAGGTTTTTCTCCTCATGATTTACATAGAATATGTTTTTTCAACAATGAGGGAAGCTGCTCGGCGCTGAAGTTCTTCCTTAAGACGATCAACCCTAGTCATAGACATTGGAGTTAAAATTTTTATTGTGATCCATGACCATCTTATGCCTCTCTTCCAACCGCGTATACTTCTCCTTGACAACAACAACTTCTTCAGCTTTGGAGTTCAAGGCTACCTCAAAATTATTCAATCTTTCAATAGAGGTAGCCTCGCGATCGAATGCAGCAAGAATAACATTTTGGACCTCGACCCGCTTTGTCTTATCCTCTTTATATTATACCCTTAACATGATGGCTTCTTGGCCGAGGGTCACTACCACTTGATTTCTTTGCTGCAACCGAGCCTCACCCTCAGTGGCCTCAACATCCTGTGCTTCCAATACCGGGAGACAAGTAATAATTTGATCCTGCTTGGAGGTGAATTTCTCCTTATCAAGGATCTATCTCTGAAGTCTCTTAGAAGTAAGGACGTTAGGTTGAAAAATATAAGTACAAACTAAAAAGCATGCCATAACAAAGATTGAAGAAACAACAGTGGAAACAAAGATTTTACCGACATTGCATTGTGCCTGGCATTGTTTAACAAACACTTTCCCGAGAGAGATTGTATTTTAGTCCTATTCTTTTCTGAAGCCAGAAGCTTCATATAATTAGCAAGTTCTACCGACTTGGACAATAGATGGCATCCGGTAGAAATTGAGAGGGAAACACTCCTCCTCATCTGAGGATATTCAGAGGGGGAAGAATAAATATGCCCTAAATTCCCATGAACTGGGGACTGGAGAAGTAGGACATCCTTCTCTCAGACGACTCTGGTTGGTGGAGATGATGTAGCAGTTGTAGGTGGCAAAGGAAAAGTTGGCAAAGAAGGAGATGAAGTTGGTGGAGTTGTTGGTTGAGAAGCAGGTGCGGTAAAAGCAGTACTAGTTGTTTGTTTCTCATCAACCAAAGACGGGAGAAATCGGCACCCAGCCTCAGGTACCAGGAAAAGCAACTGGTGTTCAAAAGTGAGAGTTAACATATTTCACTATATCTTATTCTCCCAGAGCACGAGACGTCATTCTCTATTAGCGTAACTAGCTCAACAGATTGAGCAATATATTGAGCTGATGAAAGTCGTTGTCTTCTATGTAGAGAAGCTCCCTAATCACTGGCTCCTCCATCATCACCGATCACCATGGTGTCTATGGTCGGCTTGGGCAAGACGCTCATGACCAAAGTGTCCACATATGGCTCGGGCGCGGTGCTCTTTGCCTTTTTATTTTTTCCCTCAGTTGCTGAGGAACGCCGCCTTTTATGTTGCTTGTTCTCCGGCTGGGGACTCCGACAAAAAGCACTTGCACTGGAAGCATGCCCAATGACACCCGTTCGGTTGAAAGACTTTTGCAACAACCTCGTTGTATAAGTAAGATTAGCCAAAACATCCTCCCCGGGGACGATATAGAGCCCTATGGAAGACCTGATTCAACAGGAAAGAAAAGTTAACCAATTTTTCTATACGGAAGGTGAAAACAAGATGAGTTCAACCTACCATAATTTTTGGCTTTTCAACCATATTTAAGAGCCAGTTCTTCCACTTGCTGGTTTTGGGCGTAGTAACATCCAAGATCTTCTAGACCCATTAGTCCAAGTCTTTAACCCTTGGTGGTATCCACCGATTTGCTAAATAGTGAAAGAAGAAGGATCAGTAATAGCATGGGACAATCTTTAACTAGAAGGAAAGACTGACAATGAACTTACTAGTGCGGTTCCATGATTCAGGAAATGATGGAGTTGTGGCTGGGATGATGTCCCTGGTGGTGACTACAATGAACCCCGCTATCCAGCCACGGTCGTTGTCATCATCCATGCCGGTTAGCAAAGCATGGAGACCACATTTACTAATGTTTATCATTCCCCCACGGAAAAATCTTAGGGGAAGAAAGGCTCATCAGTCAAGCCAGGGATAACTCTTCTCCCGTTTCCTGGTCAGATGCCGAAGTCAAGCAACCACCCGCCACATAGAAGGGCTCACATGTGCCAAGAAGACTTGATAATGGATTCAAAATTCCAAGATAACAGAGTCGACCCCTAATCAATGATAACGGCCCAAAGTGACGGGGTACGTATAAACATACGTAAAACTCTTCTTGGAGAAGGTTACGCGCTCTGCCAGGTGAGGAGCAATGATGGTCAAATGTTGACAGTCACAGTCTTCCTTCATAGCAGAGATGCTAGAAGGACGGATGGAAGAAGGATATACGCCAATAATCAATTTGCGGAGGTTAGCAAGGGTACTTTTCTTCGAAGTCCTTTGTTGTAATAATTTTTGCGGGAATTATGGTGTTCACCGTGGGAGAAGAAACATCAATAGTACTTTCTTGAAGAAGAGTTCATTGTTATCAAAAGGGGTTTTTTCGAAAAAAGAAGACTAAAGGAGGTTGAAAATAAGTGTAAGTTGAGTAAAGAGAGTTTGAGAAGAGTTTAGAAAATTATGAAGTGTAAAATAAGAAGGTTGTTAATAAATACTCGGCTAAAATTTATACACCGTTCAAAGCTCAATAATATTCTATCTTCTTGCTTATTAATGTCGTTACTGCTGCCTCCGGAAGCTTTTCTCCGGGAAATAAGACTTTTGTTGTCTTATCTTGATTTCAACGTTAAATCTTACATTCTTATTTATTTTTATTATCATTTTTGGGATCAAATAGATTCACTTATTTGTAAACCACGTCTAAATTCATCTGTACCCTTTTATGGGCAAACAACTAAGACTTTTTCATTTGTACTGTTCGAATCTAAAACCACTATTTAAAGGTATAGTACTTCTATTCATCTCACCACAATCTCGGATGGTATTAATACAAAGGTCTACCTTTTCTCTAGGAAAGAACTTTAAAACATAAGAAGTAATTTAAATTGTATATGTTAATAGTGATTATTTTATGTTATCATATTAGTAAAAATTTAGTAATACATAGCTAGTCCTAACATAAGGTCGATAACTTGAAAATAATAGTATGCTATGCAAAAGAGTCGATTAAATTTTTCTACAATATCGGTGTAAAAGATTTAGATTCTAAGAAATAATGCGAGTAAAAGTGAAGAGGAAAACATGACTAATAAATGTGAACATAACCAGGAAATAAAATTAAAGAACGTTAATATAAGACGTTACTAGTAGTTGTACCCACGCGATATGTGGTCAATATTAAAAAAATATTAATTAAATTAAATTATAATCAGATTTTCTGATCCTATTAGATTGTATTACTTTAATATAATTCAATTATCATTTTACTTGTCAATACAATATACCAAATAATGAAACCTCTATTAAATCAAATGTACATATATAGTTAGTGAATAATTTTTTTATTCTATATATTTTTTTATTATATTAACCAATATTTAATATTCAATTTCTTTTTGTCATATATGAGAAGATTTATAATTTATTAATGTTAAATTATTTTTTTATTTTAAATTTTATTCTATTGTTCTTAATAATATTATCTAAATTTTGATAAACAAAATCTATGTTAAACTAACAGAACTTATATAGGGAGCGCATCGAATAACCCTTTTGTTATGTATTTTTTCTTTATTATATCATCTAATATTTAATGTTATTACATTGCTTAATAAATTTTTTTATTAGCATATTACTTTATTAGATATTTTTCTCTAAAAGTTTTTTATGTCTTTATTTTCGTTTTATTTATTTTAAAATAATTCTAGAACTCCAACTTGAAACTAATTCCCAATTTGAATAGGTGATTTATTATTTTTTTAATTTCGGTTTTTATTCTAAAATTCTAATTTGAAACTACATCCCGATTTGAATGGTTAGTTTTTCTTCTCTTTCTTTCATTTTTTGTAGCTAATTTTTTTTTCTTTTAAGATAATTTATAAACTCCAATTTGAAACTACTCCCGCCCAATTTGAATGGGTAGTTATTATTTTAAATATTTATCTTTCTTTTTCTAAATATATTTAATTATAGGATATTTATATTTATTAATTCAAACAAAGTAACCAATATATATATATATATATGTATGTATGTATATATATATATATATATATATATATATATATATATATATATGTATGTATGTATGTATGTATGTATGTGTGTGAGTATGTTAGTTTTTATTTTGTATTATTATTGTTAATTTTATATATATTTAAACTACTTTCCGATTAACACTCCAAGTTGAAAATGCTTCCCGATTTGCATGCGTTGTTCTTCTCTTTTATCATTTTTAGCTTTTTTTCCTTTTATTTTAAAATAATTTAAAAAATCCAACTTTAAACTACTCCTACCCAATTTGAATGGGTATTTATTTTTATATATATATTTATTTTTTATTTTTTATTTAATTATAAGATATCTATATTTATTAATCCAAATAGAGTAACTAGTTTATATATATATGGTAATTTTTTATTTCATTTTATTATTTCCGTTTTTATATATATTTGAATTTAAAAATAATAACTAATAATTAATTAAAAACTAAAAATAACTAATTATTCCATGTGATATTTTTTAGGTTGCCACTTGGCTTAGGGAGAAGGTTTTTTCCTCTCATTTTAATTATATATATATATATATATATATATATATATATATATATATATAAATTTTTGTAGCTATTTTTTTGCCTTTTATTTAAAATAATTTTAAAAATCCAACTTGAAACTACTCCCACCCAATTTGAATAGGTAGTTATTTTTTTATATATTTATTTTTTATTTTTATATTTAATTATAAGATATCTATATTTATTAATCTAAATAAAGTAATCAATATATATATATATATATATATATATATATATATATATATATATATATATTATAGTTCTTTATTTTATTTTATTATTTTTATTTTTTATGTATATTTAAATTTAAAAAATAATAACTAATTATAAATAAAATAACAAATGATGCCATTTGGCATTTTTATAGGTTGCCACTGATCTTAAGGAGAGAACTTTTTCCACTTCTTTTAATAATATATAGAAGATTAGAATATTTCATAAGAAAATTGCATTTTCTCATTTTATTTAACTAGCCGTCAGTTTTTGGGTCATAACTTTTCCAATTAACTTCTTGGCAGAAAATGCACGATACAAACATTCGTACGCTGGTGCATAATATTGCTTATTTTGCAGTTGTAAAATGTTTTCACCTACAAAGAAGTGGAGAGTGGAGTTTAGGTAAGGTACAAGTGGGAGAGATGTACTTTGTGTCTCCAGCCTAACTTCTTTCTCTGTTCTCATGTATGGAAATGTGGTGCTACACTTAATGACCTTTTTCCTTTCTTCTTCTCTTTTAGTTTCCCTTTGGGTATAAACTAATTCGAATTTGCCTCGTGTAAAAATTCATTCCAAGGAGACCTCTGGTTAATCATAAAGTGATATAATTCAATTCTACTACAATCCTTAATGGAAATCTAATTTATTTCTTTGGTATTTTTCTTTTCCTCTTTTCCAAACTATTCATAGTTAAGAGTAGAATGACAGAAAGTGAATAAAAAATGTGGGACTTGAAAATTACTTTCCTGAAGAGGTTTTGACGTTACACCGAAGGAGTATCCACAAATCTCTTGGGGCTAAAAAAAAACCTAGCTATTTTTATACTATCAATTTTTAGCCATTTTCTGGTCTAGCCTATTTATATTATTTCATATTACATAGGGCACACGTTTTACTCGAAATTTAGATTTAACTCAAGCTAATAGTTTTGTTATATATATATATGAAGTGATAAACGGTAAAAATGGATATTTTTGGGTGTATTTTTATTTCATTACTGTGTGGTTGCGGGAGGTTATTTATATTTTATATTGTATTATATTAATTACGTGTATTCTTATGTGTAAGAACGAGTAGGACGAAAGGAGAGCAAAAGAAGTTGATTCGGGGCCAAAAAATAGAGAAAGAGCAAAGTTGTGTGCTCGTTCACATCCATGCTTCACGGGGAAGTGAACGAGTAAGGTGAAAAGGCAAGGAGGTGTACACGAGAGAGCTGGAAGAAAAAAGAGAGAAGAACTGCGCTCATTCACTCTCATGTGCATATAAGAGAGTGAATGACCTAACTTGTAACAGCTTGTCCGACTTTGGCTTGCCAACGGAGATCTCATGTGTACCCTACACTCCATAAATACTTTCTCAAACAGTTTTTGAGGGTTAGAACTTAGACAGCACTTGAGAAGACAGACACACTTGTTGTAAAGGAAGGAGACGGTTTTCCGCTATTAATTATGGCTTCTAACATTGTATCTTTTCATACTATTACAAATAGTTAAATTTTTAATCTACGGTTTGATAAAATTAATTGTTGAATAAATTCTTGACTATGTTTATCTATAGTTGAGCCTTTTTACTATCTATTTTCTACTACAATTTCTTGTTGTTAATTCAATCGCCATCGATTAATTATGTCTATTTATTAAGTGTTGCTCAAGAAAGATGTGTATTTAGATAGTTGTTGAATAACTTTACTCCCTAGGCATATGAGATATCTATACAACAGGGTTAAAAGCGAAACTAGAGATAACGAAGTTTTGGCATGGTCGTAGTGAGCTATGAGAAATTGACAGCTAGAATAGTTTGAGAGAATAGGTCTAGTAAATTACTGTTATTACTCGGAAGAGAATTACAGTAAGTTAAGTGCTCAAGAACAATATCAGCAAGATTATAGATAACATAGGGAGAAAAATTGCGAAAATTGAGAAAATCATAACTCTAAGCTCCCCAATCTTGTCTCCAACCCTTAATCTCTTTAGTTGATAAATTTTAGTGCTTTGAATTAGCTGTTAGTTAATTAATTTAAAATAGTAACTATAATATTTATAATAAAAAATTATTCAAACTTATTTTCTTAGTGATATTGAATAGTTACGATTATATTTTCAACGATCGCTTATCAGATTAAAATCAGATTATATTTTCAACGACCGCTTATCCTTTTTAGAACATTGACGGAGAACCGGTGTTGTTGTAGCTGTAGATATCGGCTGATTTTAGGTTTGAATTTTATTTTTAATTTCAGAATCATGACATCTTGGAATTATAGGAGTTTAGGTGTTGGTAATTGTACTTTTGATCCTTATATATACCGTAAAGATAACCACCCATGGTAAAATTGTTAAATATTCCCGGGAATGCGTTATGCATACCAACTCATTCTTATACGAAATATTTGTGATATATGTGATGGTCAAGATGGTCACTTTTTTACTTATTTTTATATTTCTTATCTTTCTCGAACCCCTTATTATAATGGTATTACTTTTGTTGTGAAGCTAATTGGAACATAGAATCTAGGAATACTGACCTAAATGAGATTAATGAAATGTTAAAATGCCTTGTGGAATGAAAAGAAGAGAAAACATTGCAGATACTAAGGCAAGAGACGACTTTAGCAACATGGAGGCTCAAGTGAGTTAATTGGTTAAGGCTTTAAATGCTCAACAAGTTAATATTGTGCATAATAGTCAAGTAGAGTGTGAATTAGAGGCAAAAATTGAGGTGCTAATAGAGGAGTCTAGAGTAGAATACCAACAACCTAACCAACTAGACTTTGATGATGCCGATATTATAGAAATGATACTAGAGTCAATAAAAGATAGTAAGGATACATATTTTGTTGACTTAGTATCATTGGTGTTAAGGATTTTAAAAATCCCGAAGTTCGTGTATTTCACCATATTGGTCCTCACTCCAAGTATTTTTCCATAGTGTATTTGGATGATGATATGAAATTAGAGTCACCTAAGCCAATTGAGGAGTCAATAAATAAGGAATAAGGTGCCTAAATTTTGAAATTTTTCGTATTAGAAAGACGAGATTATATACCCATCTAAAGGCCGAGAATACTTTATTGGTTGCTTGGCCCAGTTAGATTTATTTCATCTCCCCTATAGCATAGCCTAAAACTTGAAGCCAAATAATAGATCCAATTCATAAGCTCAAGGTGGAGGCAAAAATGTTTCAAGTCATGCTGGGACTATAAAATCAGGCGTGTTGCAAGGCAATCCAACTTTATTTGATTTTTTAAATATTATATTTGTGTTATTTTTATGGTGTCATTTTTATTTTATAAGATAATGGAAAATAAAGATATTGGAGGGATGCAACAATAAATTAGATGGTTTGAATTAAGTATGAGTTACCCGCATAAAGAACTATTCTCGGCAGAAGTCTGAGTATCCCATGATCTGTTAATTTTTCGGTCTTTAGCCTACTAGAGAGTTTCTTTCACTCTCTTATTATTTATGTTTTGCATTGGGGATAATGTACAATTTTAAGTGCGGGATGAGTTGATTGTTTGGATGATTTTGTGCTAATTTGATTTTCTAGTTTATCTGAAAATAAAAAATTTAAAACCAAAAAATAATTAGGTACAAATAAACCCTCTTGGTTTATCTTATGGACACAATTCTTTTTCAAGGGATGACTCTATGAACCAGTAGTGTAAATTGTTTTAAATTTTTTAAATGGGCTTTCATGATGATGGATTTTCTAGACAAATTTCTTAAATTATTAAAGTCTAGCAAAACTAAAAAGAGATTTTTTTTCTTTTGTAGAACTAAGAGTGAAATGAGAGGAGCTTGAGTATGTGTGCTTTTTGACATATCTTTTGACTCATGTTATTACTTCCTATGAGATTGAACTATCTGATGATTGTGCTAAGTTAATTTAGCTTGAGAGTGGGTCATGAGCTATCCTAAGCAAGTCATGTATTTTATGTGCTATGAGATCTTAGTTGTATTATGTGTTATCCATTGTTAGTCTAGAATTTGCTTCGTGTGTGAGTTGAAGCAAAATAAATAAGTTTTGTGAGTCTGAAAAATGATATAAACGTTTTCTTTGATTGATCTTTGAGCTACTTGCTTATAAGTGGTAAACTTATCCCTTGTTAGCTAATTTTGAGTTTGTAAACCTTTTCTTTGATACCTCTATTATAATTCGAATTTTCTTCGTTGTTAATTCAATTTTGTTGAACCTTTACTTACGAAAGAACATAAGTTGCTAGAAGAGTAATGGAAGAGATGGGGTAACCTTTAAGCGAAACTATAAAATGCCAAAAGATGCACATATGTATAAAGAGAGCTACGAGCCAAAAATATCAACTTATGGAGGGTGTTCAAAATATCTTTTTAAAATTAAAAAAAGTAGAAAATAAAAAAATATCAAAAATAAAGAAAAAATATACCCCTCCCCTTCATTTTTGTCTAGGCTAGTAATTATATAGATGTGCTTAAAGACAACGTGCTAAATTATGTATGATATCATAGCAAAACATTGATCATGAAGAGTACGTTCTTAGAAGCTAAAGCATAATGTATTGAAGTTCTTTAGGAGGATGAGTTACTATTTTTCAAATATATCTTTCATGTCCTATAGCCTTCATTACAATCCTTAAAGTCCTAATTGACCCTTAACTTTGCAAGCTTAATATTAGTAGAGATTTACACTATGATTAAGTTTATGGTACGAATTCAGATGGCATATGAGTTTTTTTTCTGAGAGCGAACGAATTCTTTCAGTATGCATGTCTTTACTTTATACTTAATTTAATTCTTTTGAGTCATTAGACAAGAGGGGTTGCTCTGATGGTAAGCAACCCCCACTTCCAACCGAGAGGTTGTGAGTTCGAGTCTCCCCAAGAGCAAGGTGGGAAGTTCTTGGAGGGAAGGATGCCGAGGGACTATTTGGAAACAGCCTCTCTACCCAAGGGTAGGGGTAAGGTCTGCGTACACACTACCCTCCCCAGACCCTATTAAGTGGGATTATACTGGGTTGTTGTTGTTGTTGAGTCATTCTTTATGTTTTGATTGTGTAGGCAAATGATTTGCAACGGAGTGGTAAAGCCTCTGATTCTTTGAGTTGGCATACAAAGTGAGTCATAGTAGGAAACGTACTCGAGTCATCTTTTGATGCTAGGATATTCGACGAAGTCATACAAATATTTTAATAGTCTTAGCATAAGACTATTTTTGAAGAAAGATATCGATAGTTTTTATGTTGAGTTTTAAAGTTGGTATAAACTATAGCCATTGGTGTGATGCTTAAGTATGTATTAAATATGTTTCTTTCCCATTATGCTTAATTTTAAAAGTTGCTCGAGGACGAGCAAGATTATTAGTGGGGTGTTGATAAACAACAAAAAATGCATTAATTTTTTGGTATACTTTTATTTCATAACTTATATAATTGTTGGAGGTTACATGAGCTATGCTCATTACGTGCATTCTTACGTATATTAGTGAGTTAAATGAAAGGCGAACAAAATAAGTTGATTTGGGGCCAAGAAACAATGAAAGAGCAAAGTTGTGCGATCATTCACATTCATGCTTCACACGAAAGAGAACGAGCTAGCTAAGGGGAGATTGAACATAATAATGGATTAAGGAAAAAAGGCGAGGAAGTTCATGAGTGAGCTGGAAGCAAAACTTTTTTTTTTCCTCATTCACTTTTGGATGCGCACAAGAGAGAAGGAGCAGACCTGTAATAGCTTGTTCGACTTTGGCTTGCCAAAGAAGATCTCATGTAAACCCTACACCATATAAATACCTTCTCAAATAGTTTTTGAGAATTATCCAATATCTAAGGAGGAAGACACACCACTAGTGGAGGAAGGAGATACTAGAAGAGAAGACGAAAGATTCGGCAACAAGTTTGTTCTTTCTTCTTTCTATTTTTTATTTTTGGTTATAACTTCTAGTATCGTATCTTTTCATGTATGAATAGATAAACTTATCATATAGGATTTTAACGAAACTAATTGTTGGATGAATTCTTGACCATGTTTATCTATAATTGAGTCTTTTTTATTATCCATTTGTTCAACTATAATTTGCTTGTTGTTATAATTGAATGGCCGGTAATTAATTGTACTTATTTATTATGTGTTACTTGAGAGAGAATATGTATTTGGTAGTTATTGAATAACGCCACTCCCTAGGTGTATGAGAGATCAATATAATGTTAGTTTAAAAACGGGACTAGAGATAACGACGCTTTAGTGTGGTCGTAATGAGCTATTAGAAATTGCCATGTAGAGTAGTTCGAGAGAATACATCTATTAAATTAACGTGATTGCTCGACTGAGAATTACGGTATTTTGAGTGTTCACGATCAGTAGAGAATAAATCGACAAGATTATCGATAACACAGTGAGAAGGATTCCGAGAATAAGGAAATCATAACTCTAGGCCTTTCTAATATTTAGTTGATAATTTTCACTGTTTTTATTAATTGTTAGTTAAATAGTTTAAAGTAGAGATCATAGTTTTTATAACTCGAAAATTATCCGAACTTATCTTCTTAGTGATATTGAATAGTACAGTTAAGCCTAATTTCTCTTTGGGATTTGACTAAGGACTCTAAGAACAGATTGTATTTCCAGCGACTGCTTATCCTTTTTAGGACTAGAGTATCATAAAGTAAAAAGATTAACCTTTATTTATAGGTCATATACACATAGAATTATATGAATTTACTCGGAGATATTCTATGTATAAAGTCTTCAATTAGTTTTTTGGCTGCTGATTTGTTACTCCATCTACTGATATTTCAAACTACTTGTGTATGGGTAAAATCGAGGGGAACATCTACCCAATTTATCGGTGATAAAATAGAGGAAGAGCATGGACATACGAGATTGTAGTCGAGGTTAAAGACCTTTCATATCAAGATCCAGGGAGAATGAATGATGTGTTTGACCTCGGGTATGGTAAATCTAAAACTTTGGGAAACACGGTGAACAGTTACGTATAGAGGACTGTGATATTCGCACCCAACCGGATGTCATGGTGCAAATCTCGCACGATATTGATTATGGATTACTAATTAATGGGACCTTTCTTTAAACTTATACCAGGGATGAAACTCCCCTACTATATTACGGGGAAGTTTTTCTTTAATAAGACATATTGTAACACACTAATCAAAGCAATACAAGTTTAGTTTCTGCATTTTAGCTATTGTTAAAGTTTTGCTCATTTATTCTATTCTTCATTCACAACCGAACCTGAACTGAGGATTTGATCGAGGGCGAGGTCATTATCATCCTAAGCTCAAGCTTGATCATATTATTGCAACTGGTTGAATGAGTATTTCACTCCTAACTCATTTGTTTGGTATTCTTATTTGTTCGTCTTAGATAAAAATCACAAATTCTTAAAACCTTATACAGATTCAATTGTTAACTAAATTTGGGTTAAATAATTTGGCGCCCACTGTGGAACTAAAGATAATAATGGTAATTTAATATAAATCTCCATAACCTACCCTATTTTATGCTTGTACTTTGAAATCTTGATTTCAGGTAAGGCCAAAAATGTCAAACTCTTAATATGCTCATTTAAACATTAACGCTGAGTCAGGCCATCACATCGAAAATAATAATTTGGTGCCCAGTAACATGGTGCCTCCTTTCGATTCCAACGGTGGCAATTATCGATTTGGTTGATTCCGATGAAGTCAGCTCAGGAGCAGTAGTGCAACTAATAAATTCGGCGGTAGACGAAGGTCATGCCAAAGTGAACTAAATCAGTTTAACTTGGGATTGAAGAAACAAATACATAGACTACTTTAAGATAGGAAAATTGCCTTTGAATCCCAAATAATCAAGAGCCTACACACCAAAGCTACTATATTTAGCTTGGCCGAAGGGGAATTATTGAGATAAACTTCCTTTGGCCCATTAGCCAGATGCTTGGGACCGGGAAACACCAAATATTCCATGAGAGAAGTTCACAAAGGCACTTGTAGAAACCACGTAGGGCAGAATCCTTGATCCAAAAGATGATCAGAGCCGTATACCACTTAACAAAAATGGAGAAGGGCATGAAAGACTTCATATGGAAATGTATGAGTGCCAACGATGCGCCCTGATGATCCATCAACCCGGGATAAATGCTCTACTCGGTCTTGTCTATGTGACTATTTATGAAGCGGGGAATGGACATCGTCGATCCCCTGCCATTGGCACCCGGTAAAGCTCAATTCATACTATTCATGATCTATTATTATTCTAAATGGGTCAAGGCCCATGAGTTCGAGAAGGTGAAAGAAAAATAAGTCATTCACTTCATCTGGGATCACATAATATGTCCATTTGGGATCCCAACCAAAATTGTAGCGACAACGGGTAACATTTCACCGACAGCAAGGTGAGTAAGTTTTTCGAAGATTACAATATCAAGAAATAACTATTGATACATTATCATCTTAGTGGGAACGGGAAGGTGTCGATGAATAAAACTATAATCGAAAACCAAAAAAAGTGGTTTACCGGTTCAAAAGGGAAATGAAAGGAAATCTTACCCGAAGTCCAGTGGGCATCCCGTTTTCTATGATCTATGGAGCCGTAGACTTAATACTAGTTGAGGTGGGGGAATCGAGCCTCAGGTTCCAGTATGCTACCTAAAATTCAAATCGTGAGGCTATGATCATGAGCCTAGAGCTATTGGATGAAAGGAGGGAGGCCGCCTTAGTCCCGTTGGTGCCCAGAAGCAGCAGAAAGGTATTACAGTCGAAGATCCAACCTCCGACACTTTCAACTCATGGAATTGGTATTGAGAAGGATAACACTACACACCAGGAACACGAACGAATAGAAATTGTGCCCGAACTAGGAGAGTCGCGTCGAGTTGTCGGAATAATCGGAAACTCAATGCAAGAAACAATGTATAACTACCAAGCAACTAGAATATGACACACTTAAAGAGAACTACTGCTATAGTATGGACTTAATTCTCTTTTCATAAATTGGAACAACATATGCATGCAATCAGCCAAGGACATATGCAGCTATTAGGTATGAAAGCACGTGTTGCACTCTTTTTTTCTTAAACTTATTTTATCTCTTAATGGATTTTTCGACAAGGTTGTTAATGAGGCGACAGTAAAATGTGCTACTTTATATTTTAAGAAAAGTATTAAATTGGAATAAGTGATCGTTTGCATTAGATCAACAGTATTCGAGCCATACGAGTTTAACCTCAGATACTACGGGTCATTACCTCAGGTTAAGATCTTTAGCAAGGGTAAAGAAACTTTATCTGATAAAAGCTATAGCTTGGTGGTTAGGATTTATTCTAATGGTCAAATGGTTATATGAATCGTTCCCACATAGTCCACTCTATCCATGTCACATTTATGTGCCTTCGATCATGTATCTTGACATTAAGAAATTAAAGAAATTTCTACTTCCCCTACACTTTTCTACTATGCGTTTTGCTTCTTAGATCTTGGATCTTATACCAACGGGCTACCCCTACTCAAGGACTACCCCCAACAAAAATTAGACAACCCCGGCTACCACACAGGCACCAAACTCGTTAGGTGGTGCCCGAATATGAAAGGACATGACCACCCTAAACACGGCTTGAAGACGTCTGGAGCCTGTAACCAGAAAGTAAGGCCCTTACAAAAATTGAAAACTAACTAAAAGTTTACCCTCGGCAAAAACATCATCTAAAAATACTCAAGTATTTTAAAGACCAGCGATTCTACCAAGGATTTGAAGCCACAACTAACCTAAAGTTGCATAAAATTTTGGGCTCCATTTGGTCCTCCGAAAATGGATGCTCTAGAACCGCTTCTGAATTTATACTAAGGCATCAAAAATAATATGCAAATAAAAAATTGTGAGTAAATGCTGGAAAAGTAAGCCAAAACGGGGTAAAAGTTTCTATATTCTAAAATATATTTATAATGGCACGATAGAATGGCCTCGACATAAAAAAAATATATATATAAAGAAAAATTGAAAAAGATCTAAGGCATTTGTGCCTGGTCTTTACCAGGACCCGACTCGTTGGAAAATTGTTTGGAGCCCTAAGAACCCCCGGAGCTTTCAGGGCCCTCAATCTCGTATAGCCTATTTTCCTTGGCCTCGAGTATCCCGCCATCCTCGATTTTGGCCAATAGGTCAAAACCTCGGCCATAAATATCCTCGAGGGTCTCTCCAGGCTAGCTACTTTACATAATCGATTTTCTTCTTTAAGCGGGCCTCGGCTACCTCCAAATTAGCCTTATACTAGGCTAACATCTCTTCGACGTCAGAAGAGGATGGATCTAATTTGGACCTTAGTGCATCATATTCTTGTCCAATGGCATCCCCTTCAGATACGGCTGAGCTCAGCTGTGCCCGGAGATCATCATTTATTCTAGACCACTTATCGCCTTTATCATTCATCACCCAAATTTAGTTCTTGGCCGATGCCAACTCCACTTTTGCAGCCTCTTTTTCTGAAGCCAGCAGGTCCATCTAGCCCTTCCACACCTCATTCGTGGCCTTGACCTCATCCATCTCAGCCTGAAGATAGTCGATCATTCCTATCTTCTCTTGGACTTGAGAAGTTGTGTTGTTAGTGACCACAACTAGCTGCTCGTTTTTAGCCTCAAAGATCTCTACCTTCTCAACCAGGTCGGCGTGTTTCCGCTTTAGGGTCGAGGCCTCCTTCTAGGACTTTTCCAGCTCAGCTTGGAGGATTGGGAGGTCCTTGAGGGCCTAGTGATAAATATGTATCTCCCCATCCGATCGTAGCTCGGTGGTAAATGCATGATTGCCCGACCGGCCGTAGTTCGATGGTAAATATATAACTGCCCCACCTGCTGTAGCTTGACGGTAAATACATGACTGCCCGATCGGTCGTAGCTCGGTGGGATATGTTGATACATATAATATTATTATGAACATTAGCATCTTTATTGAATGCCTTAATAGAGAGTTGGGAACATACTTAGGCATGCTTTCAATATCATTTTACAGGATTGAACAACGTAGTTCTAAGTTACTAAGAGTAGAACAGTTTATGAAATAACATTATGTTTACGTATCCTTACTTGGATCATGCCAAAAGGAAAGAAGGGATAGCCTTAATATACCTGAGCCGATTCTCTTGACAATTCCACTAACATATGTTAACGCGATAAAACATGTGACGGCAAGATCGAAGCAGGAAAAAATTCATATGATATTCTTGAGAAAAATTGCATCGTACTCCCTTAGAATTACAAATCCCATTATTATTATGCTAAGTAGTTTCGCATGAATTGCATTGAGGTTTCCCTTCATTAACAAGTATCTCTCTTAAGATTTTGAATGGTTTTTAATCCGGTGGTTGTGGGCCCCACACATTTGATGACTAAGCCACCAAATCCTCTAAATATTCCACCTATATATGAACTTAAGAGTCAAAAATTTTGCTTTAATCAAGAGCTTAACTTCTGCTGGGGGAGGGGCTGGGTGGGGGGGGGGGAGGTTAAGTTTATCCCAAAAATATAATTAATTACCTTAATTACTTAATTAATCTCTCACTAAAAATTCAATAACTACTAAATTATCCACATCATTGAATCTCAAATTACTTAAAATACTACTTACGTTTAAAATTCTTTATACATCTTACTATCATAGTAATGTGGTATATTACTAGTCCATAAATACGGGGTTATATCTTGAACTGTATTTTATCTCCAAATGTCAAATTTCGACCAACCTCTTTTTTTCAACTTGTTTACCCTCTCAGCTTCATGACTTTAGTTATCACTTTTTATAAATATTATAAGCACTTATAACCTCAAAAATAGTCATATCCTTTAAACCTATGTAATTATCTTACGATCCAACTTACAAACTTACGGGATGTAACACCCTCGGAAGATTCGAGGACTGTATAGGCAACGTAGGTGGATGAGGTTGAACTGAGGGGCTTCAGTATTTTTCAAAAAATTTCATAAGATGATCACGATCCTCCAAAAGTACCGGTGCATTTGCCCAAGACACATCTCGTACCTTTTGCAGAAGGAAAGAATGATGGGGTCCACTGGGACAAGCGTGAAGGGATAAGTATAAATACTCGAATACCCCTCTATGTGGGTAGTGATGTTGTCATTGGGCCCGGAGACGACCACTTCCTTACCCTCCCAGTTACAGTCCACTCGGACTATATGAAATGTTTCCTCAGTAGCGGAGCATACATATCTCAATGCTTCCTTGCCTCGGTCATGTTGACTAGAGGCCTTCTCGACGAGAAAGTTGTTCCCGATAGAGAAAACCCCGGGTATGAAGCTCTTCATGGGGGGCTCTTGAGCGACCTCGGGGATAGCTACTTCGGCACCCATGGACAAGTTGGAAGATGAAAGATTAGCGTGCTAAGGCACCAACTTGGAGGGTTTTGCCATCAGAATGTGTATAATATGAAGGTTAAAAAAAATATAAAGGTGTGAAAAAAAATATGAAGATTTGAATATGGTATGAAGGTCTGGGTTGAAGATCCAAAGAAAATATACAAGGTTTAAAGATAGAGATATGAAGATTCAAGGAGCAATGTGTGATGAATTGGAGGAGTTAAAATCAGTTAGAGAGTTTGAGGGTAAATTCTAGAATTAGAAAGTGGAAGAAGTGATAAAGGGTTGAAGCTTTTATAGAGGAAAAATAATCAGTGCGTGATATTTCTCATTCGAGTATAGTCAACCGACGATTGACACGTGTTCGAAGTTAAAACAATGCGACTGATGCGAAGTTTCGATTTACCCATCATCTCAGTTGTAACGTATTAAGGAAGGAGCTAGGGTTCATTTATCGCTTCACATTGTTTAGATAAACCTACTCTCAAGAAAATGAGGGGACTATCTGTGCACGGATAAAATCAGGAGTAACGTCTACCCCGATTTTTCAGTGACAAAACAGAGGAAGGGCACGTACGCACGAGATTGTAATCAAGGTTAAAGACCATTCATATCCAAATCCAGGGAGAATGAATGATATGTTTGACCTCGAGTATGGTAAAGCGACGCGCCTTAGACCAAGAATAAGTTCTAAGACTTCAAAAAAACATTGAACGGTTATGTATAGAGGGTTGTGATATTCCAACAGGATATTACTGTGCGTATCTTGCTCGATATCGATTATGGATCAGTAATTACTGAGAAGGGAAGATTTTTACTTTTTTTAGACTTATACTAAAAAGGAAACTCCTTTACTACATAAAGAAAAAGTTTTTCTTTTTATAAAACACATTGTAATGCACGAATCAAAGCAATATAAGTTTAGTTTCTGCATTTTAGCTATTATTTATGTTTTGCTCATTTGTTCTATTCTTTATTCACGGACGGACTTGAACCGAGGGTCTAACGGAGGGCGAGGTCATTTGTCATCCTAAGCTCATGCTTGATCATAATATTGCAGGTAGTTTGAACGTTTATTTCACTCTTAACTCATTTATTTGGTATTCTTAATTGTTCGTGTTAGATTAAATCACATATCCTTAAAACTACATATAAATTCAATTATTATCCAATTTTGGGGTAAGCACTACTCAACCCTCATAGGAGTAACACTAAGCCGGGGCGGACCTAGAGCAAAGGTTACAGGTTCCCATGAACCTAATATCTTTTGCATAGAACTTATATTTATACTAAAAAATTCATTGAAAATATAAGAATATTTAGATTGGAACCCAGTTTGTTAGTTCATTTACCGTATAGATTAATTTGAGATTGTTATAGAAATCCATAAAATTAAAATTCTGAATCCGTCTCTAACACTAAGTAGATAAAATCACAAAATACAGTCGCTCTCTTAGAGTAAAAAAAAAAAAGACAACTGGGGTTCAACCAGATGCCGCAGTTGCTTAATTACGAGCAAAGGGAAAATATGAGATGAAAGTGGTTTTTTGTGAAGCACACTAAAAAACTGAAATAAACGACGAAGCAGCTAGATATTAAAAGCACGAAATGTAAATCCCATATGATTTGGCTATCTTGGAGTTTGGCCCTCATTGAGCCAAGCGAAAGAAGCAGACTAACGGGAAAATACACTAAATATTGGACAACACCACCCCACACCTCGAAAATTACATATTACTAATATATAGTACCACTTTGTTTTGACTGCTTATATTATTTTCTTCTCAAAGAAATAACATATTTGTTTTTGTTTTGATGTAGTTACGTAGAAGGAGTTATGCTAAAACCAGTTTTAGAAATAAGTCAATACTCATCAACTCCAATGTGTTTCTTAGAAATTTTTACTCATATAAGTCATAAATGTGTCCCTTGATCATCAAATAACTTTATGATCATCAGACCCTAGATGTTCTTGATTCCAGTGTTTACCAGATTATCATACTCCCATCGTATCTTTAGGTTCTTTTGTATGAATGTATCTTGTGGTTCATGCATCCACGCAATTAATTAATATTGTTGAGCTACAAGATTATTTGGCCTTTAAATCTAAACATAAACATTAATATTGAGTTGTATATCTGTTGTATATTCCTTGTATATTCTGTATATTATAAGCTTAGTCAGCTTTAGGCCTCAATGTATTCTGGCCCAATTCTTTTTTATTACATTTTACACTTGGGTCGGCTGACCCGACCCAAGTCCTATTATGTGTGTATATTTGTATAGGGGACGAGATATTTTTGGGCAATCAATTCATTTCAGACTCTCGGTTGTTCCAGAGAGTTCTTCAGTTTCTCTCTCTTTCTCTCACTGAGTTCTTCATCAACTTTGCCTTCAATCATTACGTTTTCATGGTTTTAGAGCGGGATGATCCTCGGATTCTTCTCCGTTACTTGTTATCGATTGCGTTGGAAGTTTTATTGAAGGTTTTTCTCGGATATTTGTGAGAGATATTGTTTACCGAGAGAACAATGTGTACCAAACGGATAATCGGAGCTTTTATTGTTGTTTGATGCTTCGATCTTCACTCGGTGGATAATTTGGGTGATTTTCCGACATCCCTGACCTTTTTCCGGTGATTCTCCAGATTTTAAGGTTTCCGGTGGTTGAACCTAGGGTTTTACTGCTATCCTATGGCTCGATCCTCACTCAGTGGATGTTTTGGGTGACTTTACGACATCCCTGACCATATTCCGGTAATTTTCTAGTACGGTTTCCGGTGGTTGGACCTAGGGTTTTGGACCTAGGGTTTTATCTGGCGATTGAAGGCCGTTCTTCTCCAGTTGCGAAAAAGGAGGGTAACTCTATCCCTGTTCTAAGTGTTGTATGTTTTGCATGTGGGTTCTGAGACTGTTTTTTATTTCAAACTGATTATTGTTCATGGCTTCTAATATGAATGTTAGTACCTCCTCAGTGGACTCTACCAGCCCCCTTTTTGTTTACTCCTCTGATGTTCCTGGAGTCTCTCTTGTGTCCACTCCCTTCTCGGGCAGTGGTTATGGGGGTTGGAGGAGGAAAATTATTGTCGCGTTATATGCTAAGAAAAAAATTGGTTTTGTTGATGGCACATGTCCCCGGCCAGTCACTAATGTGACTCAGCAAAGATTATGGGACAGATGCAATAATATGGTGATTTCCTGGTTAACTGCCTCCCTCTCCCCTCAAATTGCTGAAAGTGTGCAGTATTCTGATACTACACAGAGTATATGGTCCCAGCTTCAGGCCAGATATGGCACTGCCAACAGGACCAAATTTTTTGAATTGAAAAGAGAGCTTTCTCACACCTCTCAAGGGTCCCTAGATGTAGCTTCATATTTTAATAAACTTAAAGGTCTGCGGGATGAATTAGAATCAATGTGTACAAATAATGGGCAAAGATGTGTTTTGTGCTGCCAAAGATGGTATAATACAGGAAAATGATGAGAATAAGGTGTTTCAGTTTCTAATGGGCCTTAATGAAGCATATATGGGGGTAAGGAGTAACTTATTGATGATGCAGCCACCTCCAATCCTTGACAATGTCTATAATATGGTCCTCAATGATGAGAAGCAGAGACAAGTCCAGTCCCCTTCTCAGTTTAATCCAAACTCTATGTCTTTCAATGTCCACACAAATAGACATTCAGTTGGATTCAATAAGGCCACAGTGCCTAATCCTTCTCCTTCTTTCAGACAAAGAGTCAATTTTGACCAAGCTAGAGGGCCTTTATTCTGTACATACTGCAAAAAATCTTGGCACTTAATTGATAAGTGTTTCAAGATTCATGGGTATCCACAAAGTACAACATTTAACAAGGGGAGGAGACATGCTGTTGCTCATCTTACTACTGGTGTGGATTTCCCTTCTTCTGAAGGACATGTATCTGTTCCCCAAAGGAATCCTCCTGAAAGCCATCAATCTGTTACAAGCATAGATGGCCAGAGTTCTGTGATACCAGGGTTGAGCAGACAACAGTATGACCAATTGATGAGCTTGTTACAACAGACCCAGTTAGGGGACTCCACTGCTTAGACTTCTCCTCCCATGTATGTTGCTAACTTTGCTGGTACTATGCTAACTGAGAGCCCTATTTCTGATTCCAAGCTTTGCATGCTTACCCATATTAGTTCTGCCACCTGGATAATAGACTCAGGGGCATCTAATCATATGACATATGATAAAAGTTTACTCTTCAACATAACACCTTTAATTGTACCCTACCTTGTAACTCTCCCTAATGGATATAAAGTGAAAGTGACATGCACAGGATCCTTTGCATTAAATTCAACTATCACTCTTCAAATGTCTTGTTAGTTCCTTCTTTTAAACACAACTTGATTTCTGTCCACAAGTTAGTGAAACAGTTGCATAGCATAGTTTTGTTCACTCCAACTTGCTGCTTTCTCCACATGATACAGGACCCTTCTCTGAGGAGGCCTCTGGATCTTGGTAGAGAGGAGGCTGGTCTATACAAGCTTGCATGGGCTCCAGCTTCCCCTTCTTCCTCTACTGGTTCCTCTACTGCTTGTTCAAGTTCTTTTGTATACTCTAAATCTGACTCTTGTAATCTTGACAATTCTTCTTTTACTGGTTGCCATAAAGATGTTGCTTTACCTTCCAATGTAAATAGTCTGATCTGTAATAATGTTGCTGCAACTGACATGAATTACAGCTGGCATTTGAGACTTACTCATACTTCATTTTCAAATATGAAACACATTTCTGGATTATCTTTTCCATTAGCCTCTAAGCAGTCTTTTCCTTGTTCTATCTGTCCTATGGCTAAACAGACTAGACTTCCGTTTCCTGATAGCACAATAACCACTTCTAGACCTTTCCAATTTATTCATGTGGACACTTGGGGCCCCTATCACACTCCTAGTTCCTCTGGTTGTAGATATTTTCTTACAATTGTTGATGATTTCTCTAGAGCTACCTGGACACACTTACTGGGATCTTAAAGCAATGCCTTCTGCTTGCTTAAATCATTTCTGTGTATGGTTAAAACTCAGTTTAATGCTGTGGTTCAAATTGTTAGAAGTGATAATGCTTTGGAACTGGGGTATAGCATTGAGGGTGTTTCTTTCTTTAGTAATCAAGGGATTATTCACCAAACAACATGTCCTCATAGTCCCCAACAAAATGGTGTTGTGGAAAGGAAATATAGGACTCTTCTTGAGACATGTAGAGCCTTACTTTTTCAATCTGGTCTACCAATCTCTTTCTGGGGGGACTGCTTACTAACTGCCACATATCTCCTTAATAGACTACCATCCAGACTTCTTCATCATAAATCTCCCTTTGAAGTTTTACATGGAAAAGCACAGCCTACTCTCATTTGAGAGCTTTTGGGTGCCTTGCCTATGCTACTATTCCAATTCCTCAAAGGGACAAATTGAAATCTAGAGCCCTTTCCTGTGTCTTCATTGGGTATCCTTTTGCCAAAAAAGCTTATAAACTTTATGACCTTACTTGAAAGAAATACTTTGTTTCCAGGGATGTTGTATTTCATGAAACCTAGTTCCCTCTTAAGAATGTTTCATCTCCTGTTCCTTCCTCCTTTCCCTCAGTTCCTTCTCTGACACTGACTTGTTGATACCTGTTTGTTCCTCTCCTCCTCCTCCTTCTGCCACCACTTCTTCTTCTTCTAATCCAGCCTACATTCCTTCCTTCAATCCTGATACCTCTCCTCCTACTTTGCCTTCTTCTACATCTGCTCCTGCTCCTGCTCCCAGAAAATCTGGCAGACGGCATAACCCTTCATCTTATCTTAAGGACTATGTCTGTCAACTTCCTGCATTTCCTGGATCCTCTTCTTCTTCTCTGGAATCTGAACCTCTCTATTAATCTCAAGCTGCATCTGTTCCAGTATGGCAGGATGCCATGAGAAAGGAGTTTGATTCCTTGGATGCCAACCATACCTGGGATGTTGTTCCTCTTCCTCCTGGTAAGAAACCCATAGGCTGCAAATGGGTTTATAAGATCAAATATAAAGCTGATGACACTGTTGAAAGGCATAAAGCTAGGCTTGTGATTAGAGGTGATACTCAGGTTGAGGGCATTGATTTCACTGACACTTTTTCCCCAGTGGTTAAGATATCCACTGTTAAGTGTCTTATTGCTGTGGCTGTTAAGAATAATTGGAAATTGTTTCAATTTGATGTTAACAATGCTTTCTTACATGGTGATTTGGATGAGAAGGTCTATATGAAGCTCCCTCCAGGTTTGACTGTTTCTTCTCCTTCTTCTGCCTCTGTTTCTACTGCCTCTGCTCCTCCTGTCTGTAAGTTGAAGAAATCTCTCTATGGGCTGAGACAGGCTTCCAGACAATGGTATGCTAAATTATCTTCTACTCTATATTCCAGAGGCTACACTCATTCTTTGAATGATTATCCTTTATTCATCAAAGGTAAACCTGGGTCCCTTGTGATTGTAGCAGTTTATGTGGATGACATTATTCTAACTGGGGATGACTATGATGAGATTGCTGCCCTGAAACTGTTTCTGGATGATCAGTTCACGATTAAAGACCTAGGGTCTTTGCATTATTTTTTGGGCATAGAGGTGTCAGTTATTCCCGGTGGGTGATCCTTAATCAGCATAAGTATATTTCTGACCTGCTGCATCAGTTTGACTGTGTTAATGTTTCTGCTGTTGTTAGTCCTTTGGATATTAATGTCAAACTTCATGCTGATTCTGGTGATCTTTTTTCCTCCCCTGATCAATATAGGAGTATTGTTGGTAAACTCCTATTTTTGACTCACACTAGGCTTGACATCTGTTTTGTTGTTCAGCATCTGAGTCAATTTCTGAAATGTCCCAGAGTCCCTCATATGAATGCTGCCCTCCATGTCCTCAGATATCTCAATGGCACCTTGTCTTTGGGTCTGTTCTATTCTTCCAGTTCTGATTTCTCTGTTACTGCTTATTCTGACAGTAATTGGGTTGCCTGCCCTGATACTCAGAGATCTGTTACTGGTTTTTGTGTTCTGAGTGGTTGTCTGATTAGCTGGAAGTCCAAAAAGCAGCCTGTTGTCTCCTTATCTTCTGTTGAGGCACAATATAGGGCACTCAGTAAAGTGGTTGCTGAGTTGACTTGGATTTCTCGTTTACTAACTGATATTGGAGTTTCTGTTGCTCTTCCTTTCTCTGTTTTTTGTGACAGTCAGGCTGCCATCGCCAAGAATCCTATTTTTCATGAACGGACTAAGCACATTGAGGTGGATTGTCACTTTATTCGGGATCAGCTGACTGGTGGTTTCATTACTGTTTCCCATGTGCCTACTTCCCGACAGCTTGCCGACCTCCTCACCAAGCCTCTGCCCGGGACTGTCCTCCATCCTCTGCTGCTCAAGTTGAAGGTGGTCTCCCCCTCCAACTTGAGGGGGAGTGTTGAGCTAAAAGATAATTTGGCCTCTAAGCCTAAACATAAACATTAATATTGGGTTGTATATCTCTTGTATATTCCTTGTATATTCTGTATATTATAGGCTTAGTCAGCTTTGGGCCTCAATGTATTCTGGCCCAATTCTTTTTTATTACATTTTACACTTGGGCCGGCTGACCCGACCCAAGCCCTATTATGTGTGTATATTTGTATAGGGGACGAGATATTTTTGGGCAATCAATTCATTTCAGACTCTCGGTTGTTCCAGAGAGTTCTTCAGTTTCTCTCTCTTTCTCTCACTGAGTTCTTCATCAACTTTGCCTTCAATCATTACGTTTTCAAATATTCCACCCGGTTCATAATAAGTGTTTAATTTGTTTTTCCTTTTTGATTCAAAATAAGTATTTAATTATGTAATCAAGAAAGAACTCTATTTATTTTTACAAAATAACCCTTATGTGCATATCACTAAATTTTTTTTTTACTTCTCACCTTAAATGTTTAAGTAGAGATAATTTAGAATAGTAAATATTTTTGTATAAAATTTAACATTTTCTTAATGAATGTACTAATAGCAAATTGAATACTCATTATGAAGATGATAAAGTACATACTTAGATTTTTACCTAACGCTTATTTGTGTGTATTAAGTTGAAAGTAATACAAGTCTGCTAGTTTGCACTTGGCCTACGTTTAGGGTGGAGCTACATTCGGCTAAGGATGATTAGTTGGACATTTTTTGCTTAAAATTATATTGTTTAAATAGATCAAATATTACTCTTTACAATATATATATATATATATATATATATATATATATATATATATATATATATTGATCCCAAATCTAGCCCAATAAAAGTCATCAGAGTTTTGTAAGAATATCTTACGAAAATTATTGTTATTTTTACCAAACAAAAAAATAAAAAAGTTACTTTTATCACAATGAAGTTGGCGTGTAGCTCCAAAAAAATAATTATAAGTGAAAATATAAACTTTAAAAATGACTAAAATGACGAGTCAATAATTTACAATAATAAATTAATATTGAAAACAATACATGGAGTTGTCATTTCTTAGAATATTTGCAAAAAATAAATAAAAATAATTAATAGTAACACATTTAGAATACATTTTAACTTTTATGGTTTCATCCTTGTTGTTTTAAGTTTGCATACATTAGCAGATAAATAATTATTGACTATATGTTAGTTTATAAGTATTGAGTAAATTTTACACTAGAATAGATGATGTTTACAAGTCAAAACAATTATTGAGTGTAGTTTCAAATATTACACAAAAATTTAGCAAATAAAATTTAGTTGATTTCAAAGTTTTGAATATTAGAAAAATTAACATGACAAGTATTATAGTTATGGTACACACTTCAAATAAGTAAAAATTTTTATTTAAGGTAAAATCTTAATTGAGTTAACATTTTAAATTTTACAATTTCCTACATAATTCAAATAAAGAATTATTTGATAACTAAAATTTTAGTTAATCTAAAAGTTTTAAATAGTAAATAAATAATTAAATTTTAATTTTGTTCAACGAATAAGTTAGCAGTATTGTATCTTATGTTCTAACTACAATAATCTGTATATTATTATTATTATTATTATTATAGTTGTCCCGCATATAAATTGTCGTATCTACCATAGTTTGATATATTTTATTTGGAGAAAAGTGTACAATGTTAAATGGAGTTTTGAAATACTTTTATCTAATGCTACTAATTTTTTATGTACATATCACAACGAAGTATAGTTTTCGTGAAAAGAACATGATTGGCAAAAGAAGCTCTAATGTCTCTTAGTCATAATAAAATTTGTTATTTTATATCATATCTTATCTTCATAATGGATGCCTATTACAAGAATTAAGATGTCCATATATATGTTAGATCGTGTTTTATTAATGCATATAGTAATCTAGCGACATTAGGTAATGACTGTGCCTAAGAAGGCATTTCTCTAGTATATATTAATGACAATGCTTGGGGTCTCTACCTTAACTTGCTACTGTTATTATTATTACTAATATAAATATCTTTTTATTTCGAAAAAAAGGAAAAAAAAATATAAACAAATTATTTGAATTGTATAAGGTGAACTTAATTAATTTTGATATCCTAAATATTAGGATTTTCTATGCAATCCTCACATAAAGAAAATTTTAGTAAGTAAAGCTTTAGTTGACTTTATAGTGCTAAATATTAGGGAAATAATAATTTTATCCAATGTTAACTTTATTTTAACAAGGATAAGAAAGATAAATGATATTTTCAACGGCTTTCGTTATAAATTTGAACACTCTTCATGAAATTTTTGTTTCATCATGTAGCCTCAGTATATCTTGTTTTATCTCTTTTAATTTTCTTGTTGGTTTTGCTGGGAAGAGATGCAAACTACTATCTCTTGTAAAGGACTAAAAATCCAATCCAATTCTTCCATCTCTATTTCAAGTTGAAATTTCTGTTACCAACATTTTTACAATTGCCATTTTAAGATTTTTCAAATATTAATACATGTTTTTAGGGGTGTACAAAGAAAACCGATAAACCGCACCAACCCGATAATCCGAGTCAAACCGAGAAAAAAAACCCCACTATGGTTTGGTTTGACTTGGTTTGGTGTTGGAAAGAAAAACCCGACCATAATTGGTTTGGTTTGGTTTTAACTAAAGAAAGTCAAACCGAAACCAAACCAACCCGACATTACATATATATCAATTTTAGATATATTTAATATATAAATATACTTATTGTAATATAATTTATAAATATTTCTTAAAAAATTTCATAATTTTATCTTTTAAGGTATTATTTCAAGGTTTGATTTAGAAGTTTTGAATGCTCCAATAAGTTTTATAGCCATTAATATTAGTAAATTAAAAATGCTAACAAAAGACATTCAATTCAATATTACGAACGAGAATGTATTAATTGTCTATTTTTTATTTAGCAATAATTTAGATAAAAATACATAACATATTTTTATTTTTCTTTAACTTTTAGGCATATAATTAATACTCCCTCGTTAGTCTATCTAGTTTAGCATGAATTAGTGCTTTTAGATTATGCTTATTTTTATTATGACTTTTTAATTAGCAATATTTATAGTACATAATTTTATTATTTTTTATTGTTGAATATTTTAGGATAATGTCATGAGTTATGACATATCTCATATTTTGTATTATTTTCTTGAAAAATACTTTATATAGTTGTATCTTACTAGGATTAAAGAAATATTTTGAGCATACGTTATATATCTTGTTCTACGAAGATTTTACCGGAAAAAAATTCGAAAAAATCCGAATAACCCGAAAACCCGAGAAAAAACGATATTGAAAAACCCGAATTTATAGGTTTGGTTTGGTCTTTAAATTTAATAACCCGACACAATTGGTTTGGTTTGGTAATTATAAAATCCGAACCAACCCGGTCTATGTACACCCCTACATGTTTTTGTTGTCTTATACTCAAAACCAAATTAGTCAAGCAAAAATAGCTCAATTGACTGTACGTATACTCAAATCTAATTAGAAATAAGATAGTACTCTAAGAAAAAAGATAATTTGATGTACTAATTTTTTATTATACGTAAAATATAAAAAAAAAATCAAATCATAAAAGTTTATCGTCTGTTTTCGTAAAAATGGAGAGGTAGGATCAGGGACCAAAAAAAGGAAGACTAGAACGACCAAAAAGGTAATAAACAGCAAAGGCAAGAGATGTTCGGGAAGTTATTAAAAGAAAAAAGACAAATCGAAGAGAGGAAAACTAGAAAAAAATTGCATTAATTTGATATCTTTTTTTGTCTAGTTAAATGTTACTCCTCATTTCAAAAAGATTGTTCTGTTTAACTTGTTACTAGCTTTAATAAAGAAAAGAAGATTTAAGATATAAAATCCTAAATAAATTATAGTATTTGTGTGACTGTAAAATTTATATACTTGTGATTTTATCCTGTCATAGTATTAGTATTACTATAAAAAAATTTATTAGAAAAATATTTTAAAATATCAAAAACTTATAAACGAACTAATATCAATCTTTTTAAAACGAAAAGAATATTAATTGTGTAAAAGATAAGTACCAGCATGAGTTTCTCTAAAGCAAGAGATGTTGGTCTCACACTACTCTCAAGTCTCAATTCCCTCTCCCCAACAAAACCAAATAAAGTACATAAGAGTTAATGAACCGCAGGTTCAGCTCCTTTCTTTCCAACAAGTACTGAATTGTTTATATATATATATATATATATATATATATATATATATATATATATATATATATATATATATATATATATATATTTAATTATATATTTAATTAATCCCTCCCTATGACCAAGAAATGATATGGTAACGGTATCATTCCACAAGTGGCAAATTGCATGGAGGGAGAAACTTTAACTTATTCCTCACAAATTACTATCTGGAAAATGCAGTTTGTGTTGAGCTATAAGATTATTTAGCTTCAAATCCTATACATATATATTGATTTTGTAGTGTATATTTAATGTATATTATTTGTATATCATCTATATCTTGTAATTAGGCTAGAACATATTTGAGCCCATTTTTTCTTTTGGTTTCAGTCTGGCCCGAGTTGGCCCAAATGTATTATATATGACCCCTTTTGTATTGGGATCAGTCGGATATTTTTGGTTAATAGAAGAGTTTTCTCTCTCTGAAGCTCTCTCCAGAAGCTTCTCTCAAGCCGACTCATCTTCATCTTCTTCTTCAATTTTCATCTCGATTCCTCAATATTTTCATGGTATCAAAGCAGGACGATGATTATTTATAAGATTATCTAGCTTCAAATCCTATACATATATATTGATTTTGTAGTGTATATTTTGTGTATATTGTTTGTATATCATGTATATCTTGTAATTGGGCTAGAACATATTTGAGCCCATTTTTTCTTTTGGTTTCGGTCTGGCCCGAGTTGGCCAAAATGTATTATATACACTCTGACCCCTTTTGTATTGGGGTCAGTCGGATATTTTTGGTTAATTGAAGAGTTTTCTCTCTCTGAAGCTCTCTCCAGAACTTCTCTCAAATTGACTCATCTTCATCTTCTTCTTCAATTTTCATATCGATTCCTCAATGTTTTCATGATATCAGAGCAGGATGATGATCCGACGATTCTCTACTGTATTTTGTTATCCCAGTCGAAATCGTGTTGGAAACCTTTCGGGTGTTTGTGAGACATTTGGTCAGTGATGATTTCGATCAAAATCGAGTGTTGATCTGAGACCTTCGTCGCCGATAACTGGTTGCATCTTCACTATTTGGATGTTTTGGGTTGGTTTTCCGACGTCCTCGACCCGATACCGGTGAGACTTCAGATTTTAGGGTTTCTGCTGCTCGGAACTGGCATTTTTCTGTTAATCGAAGGCCGATCTTCTCCGGTCGCGAAGAAGGAGGGTAAATCTGTTCCTATTTTAGGTGCTATGTGATTTGCATGAGGTTTTTTATGCAACTTTAGTTTTTCAAACTAATTACAGAGATTATATTTTGATTTTAAACTCATTATTCTTCATGAGTGCTGATACAACTCCTATTGACCCTACCAGTCCCTTATTTGTTTACTCCTCTAAAGTTCCTGATGTTTCTCTTGTGTCCACTCCCTTCTCGGGTAGTGGTTATGGGGGTTGGAGAAGGAAAATGATTGTAGCGTTGTTTGCTAAAAATAAAATTGGTTTTGTTGATGGTACATGTCCCAGACCAGACACTAATGTGGCTGAACAAAAGTTGTGGGACAGATGTAATAATATGGTAATATCCTGGTTGACTACTTCCTTATCCCCTCAGATAGCTGAGAGTGTGCAGTATTCTGATACTGCACAGAACATATGGGCACAGCTCGCAGCTAGATATGGTACTGCTAACAGAACCAAACTTTCTGAACTAAAAAGAGAACTCTCTCATACTTCTCAAGGATCTCTAGATGTAGCCTCATATTTTAACAAACTTAAAGGATTGTGAGAAGAATTAGGAACAATGTGTGCTAACCATGGACAAAGATGCATTTGTCCTGCCAGAAATGGCATCATACAGGAAGATGATGAGAATAAGGTGTTTCAGTTCCTCATGGGCCTTAATGAAGCATACATGGGGGGTAAGGAGTAACCTACTAATGATGCAGCCTCCTCCTACCCTTGACAGTGTCTACAATTTGGTCCTCAATGGTGAGAAACAAGGACAAGTCCAGTCCCTCTCCCAGTTTAATCCAGACTCTGTCTTTCAATGTCCACAAAAATAAACATTCAGCTGGATTCAATAAGGTCACAGTGCCTAATTCTTCTCATTTCAGACAAAGAGTTAATTTTGACCAAGCTAGAGACTCTCTATTCTGTAGATACTGTAAGAAATCTGGGCACTTAATTGATAAGTGTTACAAGATTCATGGGTATCCACAAAGTACAACATTTAACAAGAGGAGGAGACCTGCTGCTGCTCATCTAACTGCTGGTGTGGATTTCTCTTCTTCTGAAAGAAATATGTCTGTTCCTCACGAAAATTATCCTGAAAATCATCACCCTGTTCCAAACAAGAATGGCCAGAGTTCTGTGATACGTGGGTTGAGCAGACAACAATATGAACAATTGATGACCCTGCTACAACAAACTCAGTTAGGGGACTCCACTGCCCAGACTCCTCCTCCCATGTATGCTGCCAATTTTGCTGGTACTATGCTAACTGAGAGCCCTGTTTCTGATTCCAAAATTTGCATGCTCACTCACATTAATTTTGCCACCTGGATAATAGACTCAGGAGCATCTAACCATATGACCTTTAATAAAGATTTACTCTTCAATCCACACCTTTAACTGTACCCTATCTTGTAACTCTTCCTAATGGATATAAAGTGAAAGTGACATGCACGGGATCTTTTGCATTAAATCCATTCATCACTCTTCATAATGTCTTACTTGTTCCTTCCTTCAAACACAACTTGATTTCTGTCCACAAATTAGTGAAACAGTTGCATTGCATAGTCTTGTTCACTGCAACTTCCTGTTTCCTCCACATGTTACCGGCCCCTTCTCTGAGGATGCCTCTGGATCTTGGTAAAGACGAGGCTGGTCTGTACAAGTTTGCTTGGGTGCCACCTTCCCCTTCTTCTAATTGTTGTTCTTCTGCTTCTATATGTTCTTCTTCTTCTAATTCTTGTAAACCTAAATGTTCTACTCATGAAGTTGTTACTTTACCTTCAAATGTAAACAGTTCCATCTGTAATAATGTTGTTGCCACTGACATGAATTACATTTGGCATTTGAGGTTGGCTCATATTCCATTTGCAAACATGAAACACATTTCTGCCTTATCTTTTCCATTTGCTTCTAAACAGCCTTTCCAGTATTCTATTTGTCCTATGGCTAGCAAAATAGACTTCCTTTTCTTGAAAGCACAACAAGTACTTCTAGACCTTTCCAATTGATTCATGTGGATACTTGGGGCCCTTATCACACTCCCACCTCTTCTGGCTCTAGATTTTTTCTCACAATAGTTGATGACTTTTCTAGAGCAACTTGGACACATTTATTGGGGTCTTAAAGCAATATTTTCTGCATGCTTAAGTCTTTTCTCTGTATGGTTAAAACCCAGTTTAATGCTGTTGTTCAAACTATTAGGAGTGACAATGCTTTGGAATTGGGGTCTAGTATTGCTGGTGCATCCTTTTTTAGTCAACATGGCATTATTCACCAAACCACTTGCCTACATACTTCTCAACAGAATGGTGTTGTTGAAAGGAAACATAGGACTCTTCTTGAAACTTGTAGAGCTTTACTCTTCCAATCTGGTTTACCCATCTCTTTTTGGGGAGATTGCCTATTGACTGCTACCTACCTTATTAACAGAATACCTTCCATGCTTCTTCATGGCAAATCCCCTTATGAAATTTTGCATGGAAAGACACCTACTTACTCCCATTTAAGGGCTTTTGGCTTCCTTGCCTATGCTGCTGTCCCAATTCCTCAAAGGGACAAGTTGAAACCTAGGGCCATTTCATGTGTCTTCCTGGGGTATCCTTTTGCTAAACGGGTTATAGACTGTATGATCTCAGTTCCAAAAAGTGCTTTGTCTCCAGGGATGTTATCTTTCATGAAACTTCTTTTCCTTTTAAATCTGTTTCTTCTGTTACCTCTACTCCTTCTGTTTCTCCCTCTTCTTTTCATTTTGTTCCTCCTCTTGAGCATTCCCTTTCTAAGCCAGATTTCTCTATTCCCATTTGTTCCTCTCCATCTTCACCTTCTGTTTTAGCTTCTCCTTCTTCCTGTCCAGTTTCCAGTCCTCCTTTCAACCCTGACATCTCCCCTCCTGCTTTGCCTTCCCCCACATCACCTACTGTTCCCAGGAAATCTGGAAGACATCACAATCCTCCTTCTTATCTTAAGGATTATGTCTGTCATCTTCCTGCTTTCTCTGGGTCTTCTTCTTCTCCTCTGGAGACTGAACCTCTTTATTACTCTCAAGCTGCATCAGTTCCAGTATGGCAGGATGCCATGCGAAAGGAGTTTGATGCTTGGGATGCCAACTGTACCTGGGATGTTGTTCCACTTCCTTCTGGTAAGAAACCCATAGGTTGCAAATGGGTTTATAAGATCAAATATAAGGCTGATGATAGTGTTGAAAGATACAAAGCTAGACTTGTTATTAGAGGGGATACTCAAATTGAATGGGTTGATTTCACTGACACTTTTTCTCCTGTGGTTAAAATGTCCACTGTGAAGTGTCTTATTGCAGTGGCTGTTAAGAAGCATTGGAAACTTTTCCAACTTGATGTTAACAATGTTTTCTTGCATGGTGATTTGGATGAGGAGGTCTATATGAAGCTCTCTCCTGATTTATCTGTTTCTGTCTCTTCTTCTGATTTTGTTTCCTCGACATTTCCTCCGCTTGTCTGTAAGTTGAAAAAATCTCTCTATGGGTTGAGGCAGACATCTAGACAATGGTATGCTAAGCTGTCCTCTGCTCTCTACTCCAGAGGCTACACTCATTTTCTGAATGACTATTCACTATTTATCAAAGGCCAACCTGTTTGTCTAGTTGTTGTGGCAGTCTATGTGGATGACATTATTATTACTGGGGATGACAATGATGAGCTTTCTTTCCTGAAGTTGTTTCTGGATGATCAGTTCAGGATCAAAGACCTTGGGTCTTTGCATTATTTTTTGGGCATTGAGATGTCTGTTGTTCCTGGTGGGATGCTCCTTAATCAGCATAAATATGTTTCTGACCTCTTGCATCAGTTTGACTGTATGAATGTTTCTCCTGTTGTTTTCCCTTTGGATCTTAATGTAAAACTCCATGCTGATTCTGGATACATCTTATCCTCCCCTTATCAATGTAGGAGCATTGTTGGTAAGCTCTTATTTTTGACTCATACCAGGCCTGACATCTGCTTTGTTGTTCAGCATCTGAGTCAACATTTGAAGTGTCCCAGAGTCCCTCATATGACTGCTGCTTTACATGTCCTCAGATATCTTAAGGGAACTATGCATTTGGGTCTCTTCTATTCAGACAGCTCTGATTTCTCTGTACATGCTTATTCTTACAGTGATTGGGCTGCCTGTCCAGATACTCGCAGATCTGTGACTGGTTTTTGTGTTCTTTTGTGTGGTTGCTTGATTAGTTGGAAGTACAAGAAATTCTTTGCTGAAGCTGAGTATCGGGCTCTCAGTAAGGTAGTTGCTGAATTGTCTTGGCTTTCCCGTTTGCTCACTGACATTGGTGTTTATGTTTCTCTCCCTTTTTTTGTTTTCTTTGACAACCAGACTGCTATCCATAATGCCAAAAATCCTGTTTTTCATGAGCGGACCAAACATATCGAGGCGGATTATCATTTTGTGCGAGATCTGTTAGCTGCTGGGCTATTACTCTCTCTCACGTCTCTACTTCTCGTAAGCTGGCTGACCTTCTCACCAAGCCACTTCCTGGCACTATTCTGCATCCTTTGCTGGTCAAGTTGAAAGTGGTCTCCCCCTCCAACTTGAGGGGGGGGGGGTGTTGTGCTACAAAATTATCTAGCTTCAAATCCTATACATATACATTGATTTTGTAGTGTATATTTAATGTATTGTTTGTATATCATGTATATCTTGTAATTGTGCTAGAACATATTTGAGCCCATTTTTTCTTTTGGTTTCGGTCTGCCCCGAGTTGGCCCAAATGTATTATATACACTCTGACCCCTTTGTATTGGGGTCAGTCGGATATATTTGGTTAATTGAAGAGTTTTCTCTCTCTGAAGCTCTCTCCAGAAGCTTCTCTTAAACCTACTCATCTTCATCTTCTTCTTCAATTTTCATCTCGATTCCTCAATGTTTTCAGTTTGCTCTAAGGTTATCTCCATTCCCTTTCTTACGATGATATACTAAACATGCAATTTAAGATGTTAATTTCACGCCATATGTATAATTTCACGCTCAAATAAATCGAACTTGACGATTTTTATTTAATGCATATATGTATTTTACATTTATCCACATTAAATTTTTGTCCACTTGGGAATTTTTAATGTGTGTGTATACACACCTTTTTAAGTGACTAATAATTTGAATCATCTTTTCCATGACAAATCTATATTAAAAAGAAAAACTTGAAACAACGTTATTTTGGCCGAAGGCTTTTAATTAGGCAATGCTAATGATATTTTATTAAAGTTATTTTTACATCTTTCGCTAGAAAAAAGATAAAATACACACTTAGAATAAATACATAAATAAGAAATAAAAAATACGTAGTTGACACTCATTATTTTGGCTAAAAGTTCATTTTGCTAAAAATAATAAAATTTCAACAAATATTTTACAAATTTGATCTGAAAAATAAATAGACATGAAATAAATAGAAGAAATACATAATTTTTTCTTTCTCCAGTGTAAGACATTTTGGATCCACCCATAAAGGGTGCTTTAGCCCAATATATTTATTAATTAACCCTTATCTATATTCTTTATATAGTACACTTATAATGTACAATTAAAATATGCTTTCTGTAGTATTTTTGTCATGACCCAAACTCTTACCGAAATCATGATGATGCCTAACATTGTTTGTTAGGCACAGCAACATTCAAATAATAGCAATAAACTCAAATAACATGATTTAATAACCTCAAATACAAAATAATAAAAAAAATATCTAAAAATAGTAGCAATAATTAATTACAACCATCCCATGATCTGGTCTCAACGAGCATATGGGCACGACCGAATTTAAATATAGAGTCTAATCCTCAAATACAGAGTTGATAGAACAATCATAACACAAACAAAATTGAAAGGAACTCCAAGTCATGCGAACGAAATCAACAACTACCTCGAAATCTCTAATAATTTGGTATAAATGCCCCCAACAAACAATTGCCTCTTCTGGCAGTACCTGGATCTGCATATTAAGTGTATAATTTAGTATGAGTATCACCGACCATATATACTTAATAATTCAATCTCAAACTAAAAGTAGTGACGAGCTTGGAAATTTCCCAAAATCCGGTGCCAAAAACCAATAAAGCAATATAGAATAACAATGGCAAAGAGAAGTAGCTCAAACTACGTTAACTTTAACCTTTGCACAAATAACAACAAAATAGACATACTATTCAAGAATAATTGTAAAGGCATGGATTCTGTCACAAAATTTTCTATGCATGATGTTATCAACCTAAAAATGATTTTCGGTCCAAAATACCAAATAAGGACATCTAATACCATCAAACATAAGAGAGAATCATAACTTGGTACTTGCATTATGAGAAAACAAACTGGAAAAATATTGTAGCTAATTCATCAGTATATCATATCTCAACACATGTATAGTGTCTAGCAAAATTACCCATGAACCCTTATACACAACATCATCACTCAGCATTGTATGAGTTTTCGACATAAGTCCATCACTCAAGAACATACATATGACCTACTGCCCGTGCTCACAATAAATACCAGACTCATAAGGGGCGGGTCTTTGCCTAATCGTTAATCAGATATAAGTCAATGATCAATATCATATAGACCAATCATGGGACCTGGTGCACACATCGCCCCTTAATCAGTACCACTTAGCCTAATGTGAGGCCTAGTGTACGTGTCACTTCAAAATCACTAACAAATCGGCTTTATGACCCACACTCAGTCACAACCACTCAAGTCTCAATTATCCACATCTCATAGTACTGAGTTCAACAATGTTACATATATAAGGGATGTCGTACCCTTTTTTTCCTCCGCAGATAGAAGTCCGAATTTTGATATTCATAGGGCTGATAACTCATTTTCTTTTAAGAATTGGGTATTTGAAGAGTTTCCATCTAACGAATTATGGTACATTAGGGCACCTAGAGTGATTAACTCTTTGATTGGTTTGTATTACCAGAGATTTAGGGTAAATGCTCGAAATAACCTTGAGGAAAAGGTGTTAGATACCCCTCTCGGTTCACAACTGTAGGTCCCGGCTGAACTTATACTTACGAATTAGTCCTTTAAACAAATAAGTAATTGAAGCAAATAATTAAAAAGGAAACACGTTATTCATTGTATGACCCAAATAATAGGCAAACGATTTGAACAAGTTATGTACATATAAAACAAAACCTTAAATAAAAAGGAATTTTGGGAAAGGAGGAGTCCTAGATTAGTTAGCCTATAGGATAACCTCACCCAATGCCCAATTAACACTCGTTAATGAGGGGCTATATGTGGCATTAGCGCATAGCCATCATATCCCATATCTACCCTTCCCACCCGCTTAATGGTTAATGCGAGTGTTTGTTAGCGATCTCTATTTTGTGTTGTTACCCGTCCCTTCTTAATGATCTTGGAGGAATTTTAGGACCTCTACCTATAGGTAGTTTTTAGGCAGTCCGCTAAGGTTTTAAAGGAGAAAATACTAAGATGACAAGCAAGAACAAATAGGACCTTAGCACATAACACAGAAAAGAGGCAATTAGAGGCTCAAGTTTACCTCCACAAACAACGCACATAAGCAGCACGACTCAAATACAAATAAGGGCCTTATTGTTAAACAATATCCTAAGAACATGATGTCTAGGCGAATATCAGAACACATGAGATAGGCAGTTTTTATAAATTCAGAAGTAATGGACATCAGTTTGCCTACTGATTTTAAGCCTGTTAAATTAGAACAACATTAAGTAGCGAAAATAGCTTTTGAGCTACAGGATTTGAAGGAGTTCTATAAGCTTGCCTACACGCTGAATGGTGGTGTCCTATGAGCATGATTATAGGACACTAGTTTGCCTATCAGTTTGCCTGCTAATTTTAACCCTGTAAAATTAGAACAAAATTAAGTAGCGAAAATAGCTTTGGAGCTACAGGATTTGTAAGCATCCTATAGGCTTTCCTACACAGTGAATAGTGGTGTCCTATGAGCATGATAATTACATATGAAATAGAAAATAGTGGACAAATTTTAAAACAGACTCTTAAGTTCCTATAGTCGTGTTTTCTAATAGTGAATTATGGCAATACTCGAAAGAATTCATTTCATGGAAAACAAACCACTAAGACCAGTTTCGAAGTAGCCTAATCATGAATCAGATTAACTTATTTAAACTAAACTAATTTTAGATATATAGGAAAATTTTCTGATATTATTCCCTATAGGCATGGTATCTAATAATTAAGAGCTGATGTTAGAAACTTGTAGGCATGATAACGAATAAAAACACATATAATTACTCGTTATGACAGAATTTGAACTGGATCATATCCTATAGGCAAAGTATTTACTAGTGAAATTGATTTTATGACCTATAAATGTGATTTCCACTATTGGAACTACTTGAGACCTATAGGCGTGATTTCTAACATAGTGAGGAAAATATAACAAATATAAAATCCTATAGGCATGATTTCTACTCATTTACTCCGTAAACATGTAACTATCCACTCTTTTTTCACAAGTTATCCCAATATTTTTTTACAAATTATTACAAACCAGATGAATGAATTACATAAATAGAAAGAAAATGAAGAAAATACACTATAGGGTGTCTAAAGTAGGCCCAAGTGATTTTCCAAAACCATCAATAGCCTCAAATGCCAATTTCATATATGATAAGTAGGATTTTAACGTGTTTTATGCCCCTACTTACCCATTCTTTCAGTATAATTTGCTACAAAATAGCCCCAAAGTTCTTACAGGTTGTGCTTGATTACAGGTTTCAGCGACAAAGTGACGAAGTGTCAAAGATTGGCTCAAAACAGAGTGAAACCTGCTCAGGTATCAAAGGCTAAGTGAAGTGGTGGAACGAGGAGTCTAGTGCGGACCGCACAATTGTGCATGGGACCACATACGAGTTTCAGAGAAGAGTACGATCAACTCTTGCATAACGCAGCCGCGTTATTATGGTATACGGCCCGCGTCACAATGGTTCAGAGAAGAGTATGACACGGTCTAGCATAATGCGGCCGCAGTTGGAAATGTGCGGCCCGCGTCCAGCTCATGCAACCGCACTATTATGGTATGCGGCATGTATCACAAGGTTCAGAGAAGATGGAGATTTTAGCAAAGGCAAGCCATGTGGCCGTGGTCACCATTTCGCGATCCACGCCAGACCTTCATGGGGCTGCACCACACCTTCACATGGCCGAGCCATATTTTTCTACGTGGTCCGTGCCAGCCACTTTAGAGAAGATATAAATTGAAGCCAATGAGCCAATACGGTCGCGGTTGGAAAGGTGCGGCCCGCACTGACCCCGCAGGGTCAATTTTGTCCAGTTTTTCCAACCCACTATAAATAGAACATTTTACCATTTTTAGAAGAGTTTTTAGGTATTAATTTTGACTGAACGGAGCTCTGCTTGTGAAGACGGAAGTTTTAGCCTATTTTGGCATTTTACCATTAATTTCTCCATAGATTATTGTAGTTTGACCTTAGTAATTAATTATTATGTCTATTTCTCCTATTTCTTCTGATCCTTCTTTAATTATGTCTAGCTAAACCCATTAGTTAGGGTTGTGGCTCAATCCCAGTGCGAGTAATTAATGAGTGTTGCTTTCTAATGATAGATTGCTATTAGGTATTTGCTATTTGGGTTAATTTTATGCTTAAATTAAGGATTGGTGGTTGCACAAATTGATCCTAGCTTAGTGGGTTTTGACTCTTCTTGAGAAAGAGAGTCTATGACCCTAAAATTGACCCAACAAGGAATTGGGATGGACCCATGAGAAATGGTAGTTCCAATTAACAGGTTAAAACTCGAGAGATTAATCACCCTACTTTAACCCTAGTTTCTTGGTTTAATTGGCCTACCCAATTGGTCTCGAGAGAGTCAATCAGGAAAAATTAATTTCTCTACCGAGAGGAAAGAGAGTGGGTATAATTGTGCAACAGTTATAGCATAAATCCCGAATATGTAAATCTATTCTTAGTAGTTTCTACCCGTTAGTTAACCATCTAGGTGATTCCATGACCCTAGTTCCTTTCTTCTTATTAGTTACAACCAAACGATATTCCTTTACCATAATTTAGTCTTCACTTTTAGTTCATAATAGTAGTTGTTAATACAAAGAAAATACAAAAATGTTAGGAGTGCAATTAGAAGTTCAAATGCAAGTCTAGGCTAAACAGACAATACATATTCATTCCAAGCTCTGTGCGGAAATTCGACCCTGAACCACTATTTGGGTAAAAGCTGCAGTGACCAGCCTCCATACATTCATGTAGCGTTGAGTCGGCAGCGATCACTTTTTGGCGCCGTTGCTGGGGAGCTTACGGTGTTGACTATCTGTCTTGCTAGTTTTGTGTTTTGCTTCTCTTTCCTTCTTGTTTACTAATTTTGTTGTGTCAATCAATCAGGTACAAATGGCTCTCAATGCAAAGGACCCTCTTCACAATGCCATGGGGGGGGGGGGGGGGGGAGGAGGTTGAAGATATTGATCAAGATGAACTTATACCTCAAGCTCCACGTAGAGGTAGAAGTTCTAATACAAACGTGAATCTAAATGAGAATATTCCAGACCCTCCTCCGCTACCGCCAAGAGTGGCTCCAAGAGTACACCCGAATCAAGGATATGCAAGTGCCATCGTTCCTACCTGAATCTGGGCGGGGAACTTCCAAATTACAAATGTCATATTAACCTTGCTCGAGCAAATAGGGTATTTTACGGGCGCCTCCGATAAAAATGCATACAACCACTTGACGGGGTTCGTAGATACAGCTGGGTAGCAAGCAAACAAATGTGTCCGATGATGCTTTGAGATGGAGGCTTTTCCCATTCTCTCTTCGGGGTAAAGCATTCGATTGGTTACAAAGTCTTCCCAATCATTCCATCATAACTTAGGATGAGTTGGAGGATAAATTCATTTTCAATTTTTTTCCACCGAGTCATATGGCGTCAATTCGGGATGAAATTTTTGCCTTCAAGCAAGAGCCAATGGAACCTTGCATGAAATCTGGGAGAGATATAGAACAATGGTGAAGGAATTCCCTAATAATGACATGACTGAGGCAATGATTCAACAAACGTTCTATAGGGGCATCAACACAACCAACCAACGTATTGTGAACCAATTGGCCGGAGGAAATTTTATGAAGCTTCCCTACAATGAAGCTTGTGATGTTTTAGATGAAATGGCTGATACTTCGCCGGCATGGCAAAGCCGAGCAAATATTCCTCAAGGTGACCCTAATATCATACATTTGCACAAAGAAATGCACGATCATGACGAAGCTATTGCCGAACTTACAACAACTATGAATCAATTGGCAAAGGCACAATTGCAACAAGTCCAAAACCCATGGCAAGTCAATGCAATGGAAGATGTTTCTATGTTGAAAAGGAGACAAGAAGGGAAACAACAAACTTAAGGTAATTATGAAGAATTTGACAACAACAATGATGGTGGTGGTTATTCGAATGAGTGTTATGATTATCAAAGTAAAGAGGTGTCGATATGTCAATAACAACCAAGGGAATCAATGATGGCGTCCACAAGGAAATTGGGAAATCAACAAGGCGGTGGAAATTGGAATAGTAACAACCAAAAACAAGGTGGTGGAAATTGGAACAACAACAATCAAAACAACAATTGGGGTAACCAACAAGGCGGCGGAAATTGGAATAGTCACAACCAACAACAAGATGGTGGCAATTGGAACAACAACAATCAAAGCAACAATTGGGATAATCAAGGTAGCAATCAAGGCAATTGGAATGGGAACAACAATAATTGGAGCAATAACAACCATCAAAGAGGGTGGAATAATAGTGGAAATCAAAGCAACCGAGGGCAAGGTTCGCAAAGGCCCCCTATGTACTAACAACAAGCAATCCACCCCTTTTCAATCTCAAGGGTCTAGTTCATCGGGTAGTGATATGGTGAGAATAGAAATGATCTTCGAACAAATGATGAAGAAGAACCAAGAATCCGATGCTCAATTGGTCTCCCACAATACCTAGATTCGGAATTTGGAAATGCAGCTAGGTCAAATCTCTCAATCGTTAAATTCTTATCCGAAGGGTGCTCTTCCAAGTGATATGGTAGTAAAACCTAAGGGCGGGAACAACAATCATGTGATGGCGGTGACAATGTGAAGTGGAAGAGGCTGTGATGTGCATGACTCAAGAGAAAAGCAAGGCATGGTTGATGATGATGAGTTACGAGATGATGATATGCCTTTGGTGGTTGAGGATATGGTGGAATCCAATGTGAACAATGATGTGTAGATTGATATTAATGAGGTTTAAGAGGAGACATAAGAGGTTGTGAACCCGTCTAGGGAACACGTGATTGATATGCCCGAGCCAAGGAACCCGTGCCTAGGCCTCCTCCGCCCTATCCTCAATGGTTGGCCAACCAAAAGGGTGACAACCAATTCAAGAAATTCATTGAGATGCTGAAGAGTCTAACTATCAACGTGCCTTTGGTGGAGGCACTCGAGCAAATGTCGGGCTACGCAAAGTTCATGAAGGATTTGGTTACAAAAAAGAGGTCAATGGAGTGTGAGACAATTAAGATGACTCATCAAGTGAGTGTAATTGTGCATTCTATGGCTCCAAAACTTGAGGATCTCGATACATTTACTATCCCTTGTACCATTGGAAGTGCTGACTTTGCAAAAGCCCTTTGTGACTTGGGGGCTAGTATTAATTTGATGCCTTATTCGGTTTTCAAGACCTTGGGAATCAGGAAACCTAGACCAACCTCGATGAGACTTCAAATGGAGGATCGATCGATGAAACGACCTTTGGGAATAATTGATGATGTTCTTGTTCGTGTTGATAAATTCATATTGCCGGCCGACATTGTCATATTAGATTGTGAGGTCGACTTTGAAGTGTTGATTATTTTGGGAAGACCTTTCCTAGCTACGGGGAAGGCATTGGTGTATGTTGAAGAGGGAGAGTTGACATTCCGTGTGGTGATGAGAATGTGGTATTCCATGTTTGCAAATCAATTAGACAACCCAATAGCACGGACGTGTGTTCATTTATGGACATTGTCACAGCTGTGATAGTGGATGACACAAGTTCCATGATAAATGTTGAAGATCCTATTGAGGCGGTGCTTCTTAACATGGATGTCAATGAGGATGACGGTGGAGTGGAGTGCATGAATGGCATGGGGTCATATTCATATGAGCCTAGAAAGTTATCTTTGGATCTTTAAAACCGCAAAACTCCCCCAACGAAGCCATCGATTGAGGAGCCACTAGTGTTGGAGTTGAAGCCCCTTCCTCCACACTTCAGGTATGAATTCTTGGGTTTAAATTCTACTTTACATAATATTCTTTCGTCTTGCTTAACTAACATGCAAGTTGACGCCACTTTGGCGGTTCTTCAAAAGCGCAAAAAGGCGATTGGGTGGACATTGGCCGATATTCTGGGAATAAGACCCGCATTTTGCATGCATAAAATCATCTTGGAGGAGGATGAAAAGCCTTCAATTGAACATCAAAGAAGATTAAATGAAGCAATGCAAGAAGTGGTAAAGAAAGAGGTTATCAAGTGGCTCGACGCCGGTGTGGTTTATCCAATCCTCGATAGCTCATGGACCTCCCCAGTCCAATGCATGCTAAAGAAAGGAGGAATGACGGTGGTAACAAATTCCAACAATGAGCTTATTCCCACTCGAACCATTACCGGGTGGAGAGTTTGCATGGACTACCGGAAACTCAACAAGGTAACTCGGAAGGGTCATTTCCCAGTGCCGTTCTTGGACCAAATGCTTGATCGTCTTGCAGGACAAGCTTTCTATTGTTTTTTGGATGGGTATTCGCGCCATAACCAAATCCCGATTTCCCTGTAGGACCAAGAAAAGACCACTTTCACATGCCCATACGATACATTTGCCTTTTCCCGGATGCCATTTGGGCTGTGCAATGTTCCACCGACCTTCCGACGTTGCATGATGGCCATTTTCACTGACATGATGGAAGAAATATTGGAGGTATTTATGGATGACTTTAGTGTGGTTTGTGACTCATTTGAAGAATGCTTGGAAAACATAGATAGAGTCTTAGCCCGATGTGAACAAACTAATCTTGTTCTCAATTGGGAAAAGTGTCACTTTATGGTGGAGGGAGGCATTGTATTGGGTTACAACATCTCTATGTACAGGATTGAGGTAGATAAGGCAAAAATTGAGATGATCTTGAGGCTTCATCCCCCTACTTCTGTAAAAGGGGTGAGGAGTTTTCTTGGGCACGTCGCAACCGGAAACTCAACAAGGTAACTCGGAAGGATCATTTCCCACAGTCGTTCTTGGACCAAATGCTTGACCGCCTTGCAGGACAAGCTTTCCATTGTTTTATGGTTATTCGGGCTATAACCAAATCCCGATTTCCCTGTAGGACCAAGAAAAGACCACTTTCACATGCCCATACTGTACATTTGCCTTTTCCCAGATGCCATTTGGGCTATGCAATGTTCCACCGACCTTCCAACGTTGCATGATGGCCATTTTCACTGACTTGATGGAAGAAATATTGGAGGTCTTTATGGATGACTTTAGTGTGGTTGGTGAGTCATTTGAAGAATGTTTGGAAAACATAGATAGAGTCTTAGCCCGATGTGAAGAAACTAATCTTGTTCTCAATTGGGAAAAGTGCCACTTTATGGTGGAGGAAGGAATAATATTGGGTTACAATATCTCTAAGCAAAGGATTGAGGTAGATAAGGCAAAAATTGAGATGATCTCGAGGCTTCCTCCCCCTGCTTCTGTAAAAGGGTGAGGAGTTTTCTTGGGCATGTCGCATTCTACCAGCGATTCATCAAAGATTTCTCACAGGTTGTGAATCCACTTTGCAAGTTCCTAGATAAAGATTCCAAGTTTGTTTTTGACGAAAAATGCATGGGGCCTTTGAACTCTTAAAGCACAAGTTGAACACAACTCCTATCATCACCGTGCCCAATTGGAGTTTGCCTTTTGAATTAATGTGTGACGCAAGTGATGTTGCGGTGGGGCCGGTGTTTGGTCAATAACTTAGCAAAACGTTTCATCTCATGTACTATGCAAGCAAGACGATGAATGAAGTCAACGTAATTACACAGTGATGGAGAAGGAACTTTTGGCTGTTGCATTTGCCATGGAAATATTTAGGCCATATATTATGGGGGGAAAAGGTGATTGTGCACACGGACTATGCGGCCTTGAGCTACTTGATAACCAAGAAGGATTCCAAAGCGAGATTGATGAGATGGGTCAAGAATTTGACTTAGAAACGGTGGACCGGAAGGGAAGTGAGAATCAAGTTGCAGATCGTTTGTCTCGGTTGGAGGAAGAAGGGAGACCATGCGACGACTTGGAAATAAATGACTCATTCCCCGATGAGCAACTTCTTTCCATGTTAATGGGTCACATTCCATGGTTCACGGACATTGCAAACTTCATTGTTACGGAATTGTCCCATGTGAGCTCTCTTCCAACCAAAGGAAGAAACTTAAGCGGGATAGTTTGAAATTTTATTGGGATGATACATACTTATTTAAAAATTTCACGGATGGTGTGATTAGAAGATGTGTCTCGGAAGGTGAAAAATTGAGCATTTTGGAGGCTTGTCACTCCTCTCCTTATGGTAGCCACCATGGAGGGGTGAGAACGGCTTCAAAGGTCTTAAGTTGTGGTTTCTATTGGCCGACGTTATTTAAAGAAGCTAGTGATTTAGCAAAGAGATGTGATGCAGGCCGAAGAGCCGGTGGAATCTCAAAAAGGGATGAGATGTCCCTTACCACGATTCTTGTGGTAGATATTTTGATGTTTTGGGTATCGAATTTATGGGTCCTTTCATGAGCTCTTGTGGGAACACTTACATCCCTGTGGTGGTGGACTATGTATCAAAGTAGGTTAAAGCCATGGCTTTACCCAACAATGAAGCTCGAAATGTCGTTGCATTCCTGAAAAAGTGTATCTTCATAAGGTTTGGCATTCCTCATGCTATAATTAGTGATGAGGGGTCCCACTTTGCAAACAAGTCTTTTGACTCTTTGCTTGCCAAGTATGGAGTAAATCACAAAGTGACTACCGCCTATCATCCTCAAACCAGCAGCCAAGTAGAATTCTCTAACCGAGTAAGGAAGAGCATCTTATCCAAAACAATCAATATAAATCGGACTGATTGGTCCAAAAAGTTAGATGATGCTCTTGGGCCTATCGGATCACACACAAGACCCCAATTGGTATGTCTCCGTACCGTTTGGTATTTGGGAAAGCATTTCACTTACGAGTGGAATTGGTGCAAAAGCTATGTGGGCCTTGGGGAAGTTGAACTTGGAATGGGATGACACAGCAAAGCTCCGCGTTGAGCAACTTCAAGATGAAGTATCTCCACGACAAATATGCTCGAGGGAAGGAATTCAAGGTTGGTGATATGGTTCTTCTTTTTAACTCTCGATTGAGGTTATTCCCCGGAAAGCTCAAGTCAAAGTGGAGTGGGCCATTCGAAGTTGTATCAGTGACTTCTTTTGGTACTTTTGATATCAAGAATAAGAATGGCGAAATTTTTTGGGTCAATGGGCATTGTGTCAAGAATTATTTGGGAAAGTTTTATGAGAGTCACGTGGTGGTGCTCATTCATTTAAAATGATGTGGTGGAAACATGCGTCGTGCCGTGATGTTAAATTAGGCTCTTCTTGGGAGGCAACCCATGTATTTTTCTTTCTCTTTGATTTTCTTTGTAGACTAGGATTTTTGAGCTAATTGTTTGTGAGATGTTGCAGGACTTGTGTTGAACCAGTGCAAGCAAAGCGTAGAAATATAGAGTCTCTGAAGATTATTAGTGCGGTTGCGGTAAGATTTGTGTGGTTTGCACCAGAAGAAGTTGAAGGTAATTGATCTCTGAAGCTTGCCATGAGATCGTGGTCATCATTGCGCGGTCCGTGGTGGTCTCACGCGGCCGCGTCCATTTTTATGCAGCCTGGGAGGGCTTCTTTCTGCAATGCCACAGGGTAAGACCAGCGCGGTCCGCGGTCATTTTTACGCGGCCGCACTGGAGTGTAAGTATAGAGTCCCACAAATTTTCTATAAATAAGGACTTAGGCCATCTGTGTAAACTTTTTGCCAAATCGCATACATAACCCTCAAATTTTACTGTTCACCTCTAAGACTCAAATTGTGTGCTTGCATCAAGAGTAGATTCTCCATATTCTTGGTAACAAATTCTCACAATGATCATTAATTAGTTGTTCATTTCAATTTTTGTCATTTCCCAGTAGTGTAGCTTCTTTGTTCTTCCAATTTTGTTTGAATTGATGGGTTAGATTAGTTTATTTGTTGCATTTAGATGCTGGACATGAATTTTACGGTGGGTAATCGAGTAGGGACAAATTAAGATGTAAAACTTGAACAAAATAGGCAAATGTGTAAAACCCTAGTTCATTCCTAGCCCTTCACCCAGCGTGGCTCGCAGTTATTTTTCTACGGTCCGCATGACCTTAACACAACCACACTATTATTGGTGCGGTCCGCGATGGAACTTCATCTAAAAAGCTAGTTATTTCCAGCGGGGTCGTGTCCGTATTTGTGCGGTCCGCGCTGGACCAACGCGGCCGCACCCTCTTTTCACGCAGCCAGCATTAGTGAGATTTGAAGTAGGTAAGTTTTTTTTAATTGGTCAGTACGGCCCGCACTTGTGATCACCGGCCCTCGGTGCCTCCCACGCGGCCGCGCCCCAGAATGTGTAGTCTGCGGTGTCTTTTTCTGAGAGGTTTTCTACAATTATTCATGTTGTTACTCATGCACTTATTTTGAACACTTTGTACACTGCTTATGTAGCAACTAACAAAGTTAGACGTGTTTGTTTGCAGAAAATGGTTAAACTAAGAAGACATGGTACCAAACAACCCGACCGAGGGGACTTCTCCCGGGGAGGCAAAGGAAACCAAACAAAACTCAGACCTCGACAAAAACTTAAAACAATGAAGCAAGTAGTGAGTGATGACGACAAGTCAGGGAGTGAGTACCTGCCCTCTCAGGACATATTAGTTGACTCGGGGCAAGTCGCTTCAGTACCAGCCCCACCTTCAGCACAAGCTCTACTAGTTGTACAGTATGAGTCATCTGATGGCTCAACCCAGCGGGTAGAGGCGAATACTCACTTTCCTCATAGCTTCAATATCCGGGCAGAGTGCAGCAAGTGGTACCAACAGTGACGATGAGGTCCCAAGTGGTGGGTGCCCGAGGTTGGTGGTGTTGAAAGAACAAGAAAAGCAAAAGCGTGGGAGGACCATTTTTTTAGTCAATAGGCCTTCCACAAATTCTGAGAGATTTGTCCAAACAGAAATTATTTCAGAGAGGAGCATAATCACTCGAGACTTAATACCCATACTCCCCAATGTGCACAAGAAATTTCACACCAGATTCAGGTGGGAGCATTTTAGAGATGATTTGGTTGATGCAAACGAGCACATGGTCAAGGGGTTCTATTGCAACGTAACCTATACCAAAAAGAACTCCGTTGTGACCAAAGTGCACGACAAAACCGTGGTGTTCTTGGGGAAGGCATTGAATAGATATTTGGGTTTCAACAACGAAGATGAGACCTAATATATAGAGAAGTTAGAGCTGAAGAGGAAGTTCAGCCATGGTTGGCTGAATATTTAGCTCATCCAGGTGTTGTTCCGAATTGGATACAAGCAGAGGTAAAGATTTTGAGGAAGAACTTGAATTTCGAGGCTAGAGGGTGGCTCACGTTTGTATACAATAGGCTTGACCATACTTCCCATGACAATACTTTCCCACTCCCATGAGCTGTGCTGATTGTATCCATCATGGTAGCTTCCCTATCAATGTGGGAAATATAATGTACAGGCCGATCGCTTCAATGGGGGTAGACAACACTTGAAACTACCCATACCCCAACACTCTCACGATGTATTTCCAGGACTTGAAGGTGAAGAAAAAGTCATATGATGTGACCGTGCAACCAGTGTCCCCGTTCTCATGGTTCAACATTCAGGGCCCGGACAACCCAAAGGACAAAAAGCATAAGGCATCCATCTCTGCCCCGACTGGCAAGTTTGAGGAGCCAGTTGTGGTATAGTCTACTTGCTAGCCTTATACTGTGCTCCCCTCCATTCCAGTTGTCTATGTCGATGATGATGTGCCATCTTCCTTTACGGGTCCTAGTTCTTCAGCTGGCCCATCAGTCCCATCTTCCTGGACCAACCCTGTGACAGCTCAGCACTTAGCAACGACCTTGGCCAGTTTAAACAAATGGATGTTAGCTGTGACATCCAAATTGTCCACATTGGCCACTTCAGTTAAGGTCCATTTTGCACCAGCCACTGTCCAGATTCTTAGTCTCTTGAGGAAACATTGAAGAAGCTTTTGGCCAACCAGGAGACGATTATAGAGACTCATGCTACCTTGACTAGGGCAGCAAAGTCTTATGGTGTGGCTCTAAAAGAGCTCGTCTGAGAGCACAAAAAGATGAGGAAGACACGGGCATCCAAGGAGTCAATGCAGGTGCTTCGAACAGATGTGAACAAGCTATTGGCGGATCAACTTCCCTTAGACATGTTATTTAGGGAGTCAGCCCTTCCAGAAGCACCGCCAGTGCAAGAGCCACAACAAGAGCAGGCATCCAGGCCTCTGCGGAAGAAGAGGAAGCTCCCTAGTACTGAGGGTCTAGTGATTCCGTTTGCCTAGATTCAGGGTACTCCATCTAGTGATACACCCGATATTCAACCGGTGTAGCAGCAAGACACTATCTCAGTAGCAGAGCAGCAGCACGTCGGGGACCAGTCTAGGGTTCCCACCTATACTGAAGATTAGGGGACCACAGATGATACCATGCCTACGGACTAGGCCCAGGAAGCCCTCTATATGCTTTCTATTGATACTTTATGCTTATTTTGGTAGTTGGCATTGGGGACAATGCCAGCTCTTATTCGTAGGGGTGCGCCCTACTGTTTATCTATTCGGATGATTCCATATATTAGATACTCCTTTTATGTTTTTAATTTGATTTTCTAGTTGGTCTATATATAACTTTACATTATAGTTATTTTTCTCGTCCTTTTTATCTTGGTCTGTATATAAAGTTACTTTATGCATATATTCATCCCTCGTTATATATTCTACTCATCCATTGTATATATTCATTCAATTTTTTCTATTTTCGTAAAAATTTTCTCGTTCTTAAATTCATAAATAGGCTCGTATCCTTTTGTTTTGTTTTGGTATTTTTTAATAAACCCTTGGTTTTCTTAATCCCACGGTTCTTTCCAAGGGTGAAGTGTTGTGCGAACCGGGTGGCTCTTCTCAATGATAGATAGCGTGACAACCTTCTTAAGGATTTGAGTCTATTTTTGATTTTTTTTTCTTTCTTTTGATTTTGATATCTCGTAGTTAAAGGTACCTCAAGTAAGGCTTCACTTGGGCCTAACACATTTTCTTTTGATCCCATGATCAAAGACATAATGTTATGATTAGGATGTGAAAGTCGTGGCCTTGTGACTCTCGTGTTGAACAAACAATCATCATGTGGTCATTTTGGACCATTGTGCGCTTGAATCGAAAATAAGGTTGTTGTGGACCCTCGACTCGATGTCTTTAGCAATCCTTGAGTGTGTGTGCTGAGAACTCGAATTATGTTCTAGAACTTGCCCAAAATGTTCGTTGAGGCGAAATCCTAGGTGAAATTTGACTTGAGAAGTGATTATAGGCTCTCCTTGAACCAAATTCTAAGTTAAACAATTCCATGGCCTACCAATGAAATGATCCCTAGTTAACCCTTTTGAGCCTTCAACCTTTTTCTTTCGAGAACAAATGCTATACGCCTATACCCGTTCTTAATGACACCCTCCCTTGGCACCCAAATCTCCCCTTGAGTAATGGCAAATGTCTAAGCTTGGGGGGGGGACAAGAAAGGAAACAAAATGGAATAAGTTACAACGGAAAAGAAAAGGAAGGCAATGAAAGAGAAGAATAATACAAAAAGGAAATCCAATGTGAAAAAAAGAGGGGGATTCAAGAAAAAACAAAAGTGAAAAGGGCTGAAACAAGTAGAAAAAGGAGAAATATTTTGAATTCCATAAGAAAGACCGGCAGTTTGTCCCTCTAACCCATGAAAGGAAGTGAAATAATCAAATGACTCAAGAAAGTATGTCAAAATGAATCAATATAAGTGCTTAAGGGAAGATTGTAATCACTGGAACACGAACATATCCTACCCTTACCCAAAAGCCTTCACAATGACTCCAAAAAATCCCTATATGATCTTGAGTTGAAGGGAACCTATATTAGTGGATACTTACATAACGGGCAAGATATGGTACTTGGTGCTAGACTTGTGACTATCTTCTTGAGAGAGATGAATGAAGGTCCATCGGCTTGGGTTTGTAGGTCAATACTCTAAAAGGTGAGGTTTGCTTAGGGAGAGTTGAGGACATGTGAGTTCGGGTTCCATAATGACCAAAGCTATTGAGAGAAGTTCCTTGATGAAATGTGTCAACTCTTGATGCTCTTGTGTCACACTTGATCCACAAGTTTTCAAAGTCTAAATGTGTTAATGATGTATTCGTAGTGAGGGTAGTTGTTTGTCCCGATTGATGCTTGTTGAGGTTACCTTAGGATAGCTGCAACTACTTGGATGTTTTCTATATAGGGGTCTTATTTTGTTTGCTTGAGGACAAGCAAAGGTTTAAGTTTGGGGGAGTTGATAAGTAAGATTTTAACGTGTTTTATGCCCCTACTTGCCTATGCTTTGAGTATAATTTGCTACAAAATAGCCCCAAAATGCTTACAGGTTGTGCTTGATTGCAGGTTTGAGTGACAAAGTGACGAAGTGTCAAATATTGGCTCAAAATGGAGTGAAACCTGCTCCGATATCAAAGGCCAAGTGAAGTGGTGGAACGAGGAGCCTAGGGCGGAGCGCACAATTGTGCATGCGGCCACGTAGGGGTTTCTGAGAAGAGTACAACCAAGTCTTGCATAACATGGTCGCGGTTGGAAATTTGCGGCCCGCATCCAGCTCACGCGGCCGCGCTGCTATGGTATGCGGCCCCCGTCATGAAGGTTCAGAAAAGAGTATGACCAGGTCAAGCATAACGCGGCCGTGGTTGAAAATGTGCGGCCCGCGTCTAGCTCATGCGGCCGCACTATTATAGTATGTGGCCCACGTCACAAGGTTCAGAGAAGATGGAGATTTTAGCAAAGCCAAGGTATGCGGCCGAGGTCACCATTTCGCGATCCGTTCTACACCTTCACGCAGCCGCGCCATACCTTTAGCGGTTCGCGCTAGACCTTCTCCCGGCCGCGCCACATCTTTACGTTGTCCGCGTTAGCCACTTTAGAGAAGATAGAAATTGAAGCCAAATAGTCAGTGTGGCCGCGGTTGGAAATGTGCAGCCCGCACTGACCCCGCAAGGGAAAATTTGTCCAGCTTTTCCAGCCCACTATAAATAGAATATTTTACCATTTTTAGAAGAGTTTTTAGGTATTATGTTTTACTAAACGGAGTTTTGCTTGTGAAGACGGAAGTTTTAGCCTATTTTGGCATTTTAGCATTAATTTCTCTATAGATTTTTGTAGTTTAACCTTACTAATTAATTATTATTTCTATTTCTCCTTCTATTTCTTCTGATTCTTCTTTAATTATGTCCAGCTAAACCCATTAGCTAGGGTTGTGGCTCAACCCTAGTGTGGGAAATTTACGAGTGTTGCTTTCTAATGATAGATTGCTATTGAGTGTTTGCTATTTGCATTAATTTTATGCTTAAATTAAGGATTGGTGGTTGGAAACATTTATCCTAGCTTAGTGGGTTTGATTCTTCTTGAGAAAGAGAGTCTATGACCCTAAAATTGACCCAACAAGGATTTGGGATGGACCCATGAGAAATGGTAGTTCCAATTAACAGGTTAAATCTCGAGAGAGTAATCACCCTACTTGAACCCTAGTTGCTTGGTCTAATTGGCCTACCCAATTGGTCTCGAGAGAGTCAATCGGGCAAAATTAATTTCTCTACCGAGAGGTATGAGAGTGGGTATAATTGTGCAACAGTTATAGCATAAATCCCGAATATGTAAATCTATTCTTAGTAGTTTCTACCCGTTAGTTGACCATCTAGGTAATGCCATGACCCTAGTGCCTTTCTTCATATTAGTTACAACCAAGCGATATTCCTTTAGCATAATTTAGTCTTTAATTTTAGATCATAATAGTAGTTGTTAATACAAAAAACACAAAAACGTTAGGAGTGCAATTAGAAGTTCAAACGCAAGTTTAGGATAAACAGACAACAAGACATTCCAAGATCCCTGTGGAAATTCGACCCTGAACCACTATTCGGGTAAGAGTTGTAGCGACCCGCTCTCCCTACATTCGTTTAGCGCTGAGTCGGCAATGATCAATAGACACTATCATTATTTAGGTGCATCAAAGTTCTCTAAGGATCTCAAGGATCTCCGGCAGTGCTTACACCTAGAATTTGTAACTAAATTGAGTAAGTGCAGTATGGAAGGACCAACCTCAATATGCTAGAGTTCAGAGGGTTCTCAAAAGGATCTCAAGGGAGTACACACATTGGAGAGCGCAGAACTTAGCGACTTAGGAGTAGAGTGAGAGTGCTTGACATAATTTTAAAGGTTTGAGTAGGAAAACAATGCTGAAAAGAGATTTGCTTGAAATAGTTTTTAAAGAAAACTCATAGGAAGTTATTAAATAAGAAAATTTAAAAAAGGTAAGGTGACTAACAATCAATTAAACAAAATACAGAACCAGAAGAACTTCATCAGCATTTCAATACATGGAGTCAAACAGGTGCACACAGCCACTTAGGGGTAATATGGATTTGGGGTACGCATAGGGCACACAGTAGGCATTGATGCACATAGGTACAGAATCAGAGGAACGCTAAAAAGGGTCAAGGCTTTTAAAGTGCAACAATAACTTTAGAGTTAATACAGAATCAAACAGGCTTAGAATAACCAATCACTTCACACAGTGGGGTGCATGTCAGGGATCAGAGAAACAGTGTCACATTGGGCATACTAGAAGGTATCCTAAGGGGTATATAGCATGCAACAAAGAAAACAGCGAAATATACATGTTAATTGCATGTTGAACAACAAAACCATAGATAGAAACATATTAGAAACATGACACATTAAAGTAATCGGAGAAGCATATTATTTTGGGACTTGAAATAAAATAAGAACACACCAGTAGAGAGATGGTACACACAAAGTGAAGAGTAGAAAAGCACAATATTTAGTCTTGGCTTGCAGTTGGCTAACTCAGAATAATAGCAAGTAAACAAAGAGATATAAGAAAGTTTTTTGAGTGTGTGAGAGAGAGCTTTGAACCCATGTGTTCGTTTGATTGTGTTAATGAGAGAGTATATATATAGTAGTTCGAAACTAGGTAAAATAAGGCAAGAATCACAATAGAATAGTAATTATGGAATTCAGAATCAATTAGAGCAAAATAAGTATAAGCACTCCCATAAGTTAAGGGAATTAGTTCAAAGGGTAAGAACAAGTAACAAATAAGGAAAGAAATCAATATACGACCAATAAGGAAAGATTTCAAACTCAATAAATATAGGGTAAACAATTAGTGCTAAGTTAAAAAAAACTCTAATTAAGGAGATAGCCAGTAGGAATAAAATACCAGTGCAGACAAGGTAAGAAAATCAAACAATTTGAATAGAAAGGGCAGGAATCGAAGGTTTAAAAGAAAATCTCCCAATCAAACCATGAAATAGGGAATCCAGAATCAATCAAAGAGAAAGTCATAATTCGGTGTTCAGCATATACATAGAGTAAGATAAGAATAACCAGACATATCAAACATGAAGGTTAAACAACACCGATAGAAAGAGGCAAGCCTTGAACAGTCAAGATGAATACAAGAACATAAAGGTGATATAAATTAGGCTAAAACTCAATAGGAATATATTCGAGGCAAGATAGTCACAGAACTCAAACAAGAAACAATATGTCATGCTAATACACAGAACCAAACAAAGAAACCTAAAAAATTAGGGCTTTCAACATAGACGAGTTGAAGATGTAGTAAAATCATGGAATAAGTCAAAAACATGCAAGAAGTAGAAGTTTAAATACAAAGAATTAGTTAAAAAAATTATAAATAAAGTTTCAAAACCCTAATTTTAGAAAAAGGTGAAAAACATTTGAATCAACGATTCTTTTAAAAAAGTTCCAGGACAATGTAAAACATTAAAGAAACAAACTCAAATCGTCCTAGTTCTATATAAACCTAGGAGATATAGGAAAAATTAGGGTTTCAGAAGAAACCCATATAAAGATGAAAGAACCTATCTAGAATCCCAAGGATCGTGACAAATATAGCATGATTTTGCTCAAAATCACACTGTAGTAGCCAAGAACAGAAAAGTAACGAACCCTAGATGCAAGTCGGCATGGCCCTGAGCCGTTGAAGACCTTATAAAAGGCAGGCATAGCATGAGAGAAGCCATTGGAGGCTTAGGAGAACTGGTGATAACCGGAGAAGAGAGGTCGGCGGTTGAATGGCTAGGATTTGGTTGAGAGTTACTGAGAGAGGAGAGGATCTTAGGGCGGTGGATTCTGGGAAATGATTAGGGTTAGGGGTGGTTCAGGATTAAAAAAGGCAAGAATCAATACAGGTCGTTGACCTTTCAAATCAACAACCACAATTTAATTGGTTCTTGGTCGGGTAGGTGTGTTTAGGGTTTGGGTCGGGTAACTCGATTTGAAATTGGGTTGGGGTAGGGTTAAAATTGAGGCTAAAATTAACATGCAATCTGCCTATATTTTAAATGGTCAATTTAACCCTATATAATTTATAATAAATAAAATATATTTCTAAAAAATAATTTGATGCACTAAAATGATTTAAAATAGGTATTTAATATTTTTAAAATATAGAATATCAATTTTGTGCATATAAACGTGATTATACATTAACATGGCTAATATCGTAATTATATGCAAATAAGCTTTAAAAATACAAAAAGTATTTTAAACATATTTTGGCGTAAATATAGAATTTAAATGACTAAATTACCACAACAATAATTTGACGGATAATTATTGGGGACTTTATGAGTAAAAGGGGAGGAAATAAATCAATTTAAAAATCTTTTAAATTATAAAAAGAATTATAAAAATCTTGTGCATGCTTATATATGCATGTACATCCTTTATTAAAAGTATTTAGGCATATTTAAAATAAATAGAAAACAATTGGGTGTCAATAAGGGATAAACAACATATGAGAATCATGATAAGAATGCACTGAGACAAAGATATCATACATGGATATATCATCATGACTGAGATTATGACTACGTTTACCGAAGCAACTCAAAATAGCAATTATAGCCTATCATGACTCAAACAAATAAGTACATAGTCTAGAAATTTTTTTAACATGAATCATAACTCAGTAGTCATACTAGTAGAGAAATATAGATATAACCAGTCATGATAGCAAACAAGACATATAATAATCAAAGGTCTGCCCGATCCATGAATAACTCTGGTGCACGCACATATGCATGTCACCTAGAATGTGTGTCAACCCCAACATATATCAAATACCATAGCCAATGGAGGAAATTACTCTCAAACCAAGTTTAGACATGTTACTTACCTTAAAACTTGTAACCAATATTCCAAAAATCTTTTCCCATCATATTCGACCTCCGAACGACTTGAATCTTGTAAAAAAAACTTAAATAACACTAAATAATGCCATAGGAAATAACTCACAAATTAAAAAGGTTTGATCTTTATCAAAAATAAAAAATTCAATCCGGGTCAGCCTTCCAGATCCCGACAAAAATTACAAAATTCGAACACCTATTCGAGTACGAGTCTAACCATATTAATTTCATCCATATCTGACTTTGAACCGGAGTTCAAATACCCATTTTTTATTTTAGAAATGTTTTTCCAAAATTTTTAATTTTCTTCACTTAGATTCACCATTCTAAAGCTAAAATAAAGGTTGAAATTATAAATAATAACCAAATACGAGTAAAAAAATACTTAACCCTGTCCATATCACGAAAATCCCCTATAAAATTACCCAAATCCGAGCTTCCAATCTCAAAATGTGATAAAATAACTTAAACTCCCGAAAATGATATTTTAAAGATCTACCCAGGCAAACACATCTCGATCGCGAGACCTGCATCGCAATCAGGGAAGGCTAAAAACTCGCCTTCTTAGCACCGCCTTATGCAAACGCGATAATTCACCAGCCAGGCTTACGTGAATGCGATTCCCTATCACGATCGCGTAGGCTAACCTCTTGCCTGACCACTCGTCTCGGCGATCGTAGTGTTTGTACGCGAACATGAAGCTTTACCGTCCAGTCCAATATGAACGCCTCACTCATATGGTGAACATGAAGTGTAAAATTTTCTAGGCACCAAAACACCCTATGCGATTGTGTGACTCCATCCGTTATCGCGAAGAAGTCACTAACACTAAAATAATACCAAAATCACGAATTATACACCAATTGTAAGCTAACAAACTCTTCATTACAACTCCTAAACTCATACCGAACATGCCTAAACAACTCGAAGTGATCCCAAATTTTACACACAATTCATAAATCAACATACAAATGTATTCCAAGGCTCAGAACCCCAACGGATATCGATAACCACAAAGTTAACTATTGGTCAAACCTATGAACTTCTAAACCTTCAAATCACCAACTTTCTCTAGTTAGAGATAAACCAATCTAGGAACCTCTGAATTCAAATTCAGACATATTTCAAAGTCCAAAATCACCATCCAAACCTAACAAAAACATCAAAACTCCGATCCAAGATCAAATACATAAAAGTCAAACTTGGTAAATACTTCCAATTTAAGCTTCCAAACTACAAACTAAGTGTTCTAATTCAATCTAAGAACTTCCCGAAACCAAACCAATCATCCCCGCAAGTCACATATCCACAAATAAGCACATGAGAAGCATCAAATATGAGAACATGACTCAAATACACAAAACGACAAGTTGGGTCATTACATTCTCCCCTTCTTAAATAATTTATCCTCGAACGAGTCTAGAGTCATACTGAAGTGCCTAAAAGTTGAGGATATCTGCTTCACATATCATGCTCGGTGTCCCAAGTCACCTCTTCAACCAGATTAGGTCTCCACTAGATCTTCATTGATATAATATTTTTTGACTTTAGTTTTTTTGACCTGCCTATCCAAAATGGCTAGCGTCCCCTCAATATAACTCAAATCCTTGTCCAATTGCACTGTGCGAAAATCTAACACATTTGAAGAATCCTCATACTACTTCAGTAGCATGAAAATATCAAATATCGGATGAACTTCCAACATGCTAGGTGGCAAGGCAAGTCTGTAAGACACTTATCTAACTCTCTCTGGAACCTCAAAGGAAATAATATATCGAGGGCTCAACTTGCCCTTCTTCACAAACCACATCACATCCTTCATTGTTGAAACTCTAAGTAGAACTCTCTCAGCCACCATGAATTCCGCATCATGAGCCTTCCTATCAGCATAATGTTTTTCCTTGGCAGCACTATGTGAAGCCGCTCCTGAATCAATTTCACCTTCTCCAAAATCATCACAAACAAGATTAGTGCCCACTAACATAGCCTACCTAGGATCAAACCAACCAACCGGATAATGACATCGCTTCTCACATAAATCCTCGTACGGAGCCATCTAAGTACTTGACTAGTAGCTATTGTTGTAGGAGAGCTATTCTAATGGTAGAAACTAATCCAACTGACTCCCAAAATCAATTACACTGGCTAGCAAAATTTCCTCTAAGATCTGAATAGTATGCTTAGACTATCCATCCATCTATTGATTAAATATCGTACTTAGCTTGATCTGTGAGCCCAACTTGTGCTATATTGATCTCTAAAAAATTTGATGTAAACTGGGTGCCTCGATTTGAGATAACAGACACAGTCATACCATAAAGGTGAACCATCATCTAAGATAAATCTGAGCCTGTTGTTTTGAAGTGTAGGTAGTCATGACTGGAATGAAGTGTGCAAATTTGGTCAGTGTGTCCACAATGACCCACATAGCATAAAATTTCCAAAAGTTCTGTGGAAGACAAACCCCAAAATTCAAGGTGATACGCTCCAATTTCACTATGGTATTTCTAGCCTCTAAAGTAAACCACTAGGTCTTTGATGCTCATATTTAACCTGCTAACAGTTCAAACACCGTGCCACATAAAAATATACTTCTTCATTCTTCTCCAATAGCAGTGCGGCTTCAAATCATGATACATCTTTGCGCCACCCTAATAAATGAAATACCGCAAACTATAGGCCTCATGAAGAATCAGCTCCCGCAATCTATCTACATTAGGCACACAAATCATGCCAGAAAGCCTCAATACCCCATCATCACCTATAGTCACCTCATTACTATCATCGTGGTGCCCGGTTTCATTAAGGAAAAGCAAGTGGGGATCATCATACTGATGCACCTTGATGCACTTAAAAATGAACGACCATGATACAACATAAGCAAGAACCCTGATGGGCTCCAAAATATCTAACCTCATGAACATGTTGGATAAAACTTGCACATCCAAAGTTAATGTTCTCTCTCTAGGTAGGATAAAAGTAAGACACCATATTCTCTTTTCCTTCCTATTCAAAGGGTCGGTCACCATATTGCCATACCCTGGATGATTTAGAATGGTGATCATAGTTCTTTAGTAGCTCTAACCACCTCTGTTGCCTCAAGTTTATGTCCTTTTGCTTGAATAGGTGCTGGAGATTCCGGTGATCTATGAAAACCTCACAAGACTCACCACAAATATAGTGCCTCCAAATCGTGAGCGCATATACAATGGCTGCTAACTCCAAATCATAAGCTGGCTTCTCAAGGGCTTTAACTAGCACGAAGCATAAGAAATCATCCCACCATCCTACATAAATACACACCCAATAGCAACACGTGAATCATCATAATAGACTATATATAAACCCGATGTTGAAGACAAAACCAGAATTAGAGTTGGAGTCAAAGCAGTCTTGAGCTTCTGAAAGCTCTCCTTACACTCGTCAGACCACATGAACAGGGACCCTTCCGAGTCAATATGAGTTAATGGGGCTTCTATAGATGAAAACCCATCAAGAAAATGGCGACAATAGCCAACTAACCCAAGGGAACTCCAAATATCTATAATGGTAGAAGGTCTTGTCCAGCTCTGAACTACCTCAATATTCTTAAGATCCACCTTAATCCCTCACTAGATACCACATAACCCAATATGCCACTGAGTCCAACCAAAACTCGCACTTGGAGAATTTAGCATGTAGCTTCTTCTCCCTCAAAGTTTGGAGCATGATCCTCAAATGCTTCTTATGATCCTCTCGGCTGCAAGAATATACCAACATATCATCAATAAACATAATAATAAAGGAATCAAGATAGGACTGAAATACATTGTTCATCAAGTGGATCAATGTTACTGGGGAACTTGTCAAACAAAACAACATCACCAAAAACTCATAATGTATATAACGGATCTAGAAAGGAGTCTTCAAAATGTTTGAAGCCCTTATCTTCAATTGATGGTACCCCGCTCGCAAGTGAATCTTCGAGAAAACCATGGAACTCTGAAGCTGATCAAGTAAGTCTACAATGCGAGACAGTGGATACTTGTTATTGATGGTCACGTTGTTCAATTGCTAATAATTAACATACATCCGCAAAGATCTATCCTTCTTCTTAATAGTTAATATTGGCACACCCAAAGGTGAAACACTTGGTCTGATGAACCCCTCATATAGCAACTTTTAATTTTTCCTTCACTTCCTTCAACTCTGCTGGAGCCGTATGATACGCAGGAATAGAGGTAGGTTCTGTCCCCGGTACCAAGTCATTACCAATTAAAATTGTTACAAAGTTGGAGAAAAGAGAGCACCAAGATGGTTTCTTCAACTTTTTATATTTCCATCTCATTAGTAATTTTCAATGTAATATCATCACAGAGCATGTTATAAACTCCGGGATGATCATACTTTTCTTAGTTCTTGCTACTTCTTTCTTTTTTACATGCTTGTTAGTTCATTAGGCTTTTATTGGCCTCAATAGGATTAATAAGGTAAGGTTTTCGCTGGTTATTGTTATATGGGTAACAATACCGGTGCTATTCCCCCCTTATTTTATTTTTCCTATTTGCTGTAATTTTTTAAAATTATATTAATGAAAACTAGCCCTAGGCTCTTGCCTAGTGGTTTGCCAAAAGAAATATCCTTATTAGGTGGCATACCCAGTAGGTCTATTGGAAACACACCCTGAAATTTCCTCACTACCGGAATTCACTCAACAGTAGGAGAATTAGAACTTACATCCCTAAACATGCCAACTACACCAAGCATCCCTTCTCAACATCTGTTGAGCCTTTAAGAATGAAATCACTCTACTATGAATACAACCAAGAGAACCCTTTCACTTCAACCTCGGAAAACTTGTCATCGGCAATGTCACGATCTTAACGTGATAATCAAGAATAACATAGTATAGAGATAGCCAATCCATAACTGAGATCATATTAAAATCCACCACATCTAACTATAAAAAGTTTACACTCATCTCAAAACCATAAATAGTAACCACAAACGACCAATACACGCAATCCACCATAGTAGAATCCCTAACTGGTGTGACACATGAACATGGGAATCAAGAGAACCACGATGCATATCCAAACAAGAAGTAAGTATGATGGCACATATGAATAAGTAAAAACATGATCAAATAATACAGAAGCATCTTCGTGACACGCAAAAACAATACCTGTAATCAGTGCATCTAAGGAAATAGTGTCGGTCCTCCTTGGAAATGCATAATACCTGGCTTGACCCCCATTAATTTGAGCTCCCTCTCTAGGACGACCTCGTCACGCTTCACCTTCTTCTCGAGCTACCTAAGTGTGTAGTGTAGCATCTGGTTAGAGAGTCATAGTATGGCTTCCCTACTGCACTAGACCTCTGTAAAAATGAGGGAAATACTTCCTAAAATTCCCCAACACCCGTAGCAACCTCAGATCGGGAATGACTGTGGGGACTGAGTTGGACCCTGTAAACGAGAATAGCCATTGGAATATTCCAGTATTGATGAACCTTGAACTGATTGAGTGCGATAAGAGCTCAGTGCTGGGAATACAATGAACAAAGACTGTGCTGAAGCTCCTCGACTGGGTAGTGGCGAATGATAAACCAATCTGCTAGACTAGCCCCTCACGAACCAACCTCGGTCTCTAGACGAGGCATTATTGAATCCTCAAAAATGTTGAGCCTTATTCTTAGATGTTGTCTCCATATAATAACCTCTTATGTGCTCGGTCCTCCAGGTGATCTCCACAACCCGAGTAAAAGAAATATCATCCACGGTCTCTCTAGCCATCTATAGTCTGATACCATTTGTGAAGCCATCTTAAACCTTTGTACCCTCTCCCTCTCACTAGGGATCAGGATAGCTGCATTGTGGGATAAATCCATAAATATGGTATGATATTGAGTAAAAATCATGCTACCCTACTAAAGGTGCTCGAACTGACTATAGAAGTCCTTTCTCTGAGTGAAGGAAACGAACAATTCTAAGAATAACTGTGAAAACTGAGCCTAGGTGCTTGAACTTACACCTACCACTACCTATTGGCAAAACCATATATCTGAAGTAGTATGAAATCAATTCAGTTGGAATCCACTATACCTATATTGTGCAATATCTCATGGAAACGGTCCAAGAATCCTTGGGATCCTTAGAAGGTGTACCACCAAAGTGAAGGGGAAACAATTTGGTGAACTTGTCCAACCTTTTCAACCCCTTACCTGACATCACGAGTCTCTACCTATGCTATGTAGCACTAATTAGTTGAACTGTATAACTGTTGGGGTTTGGTACTTGTGAGCTATTTTCTTTGGAGTGTGAGTAGAGGGTGTCTGGGCTCCTCTCCCAACCTGAGAAATGACTAGTATTACTGGTGCTACAGGAAATACACTAGCTTAGGCCATACTTTCCATAAGACTAACCAGGCGGACTGGAGCATCTTGAATGACTAGGGTGATGATGAAGCCCTTTAGAACCTGAGCTGGTCCTACTGGATTGGTTAATACAGGGATCTCCTCCTCCTGCTCTCTCCGAGGCTCAACAATAGGTGCCACTACGCGTGCTCTAAGATGAGCTCTACCTTTACCTTTTCCCTAGCCTCTACCCCTGGTAGTGGTTGCAATCTGGCGCTCTGGATCATGATTAGATGTAGATGTCATACATGTACTCACCATTTATGAGAGAATACGAGAAAAATGATTCAAACTCAATGATGGAATGAAGTCGCACAATAGAAGAAGACGAAAGTGAATTTTCATAAAAGCTTATAGCCTCTAGAATCTAAGTACATGCGCCTCCGTTCTGATCCTCAAGACTTTACTAAGCTTGCTCATGACTCATTAGACCAAGGCAAAATGACCTAAACTCTCACCAGAGCTATGATAATGCTAAAACTTGCTTGCTAGGCAAGCCAACATGATAATAATAACAATAAACTCAAATAACGTCATTTAATAATCTGAACAACGAAGTAATCATAAATATCTCAAAATAGAAACAATAACACAATTACAACCATCCTACGATCTTATGTCAAGGAATACATGAGCACTATAAAATTTAAATATTGAGCCTATTCCTCAAATATAGAGTTTTTAAGACGATATAATAGTGATACCATAAACAAAGCACAAGGGAACCCAAGGACCTATGAATGAAATTAGCAACCACCTCAAAATTTCCAATAATCTAGTACAAGTGCCTCTAGCTAACGATCACGTCTTCGGGTAGTACCCGGATCTGCACATAAAGTACAGAGTGTTGTATGAGAACAACCGACATGATGTCTCAATAAGTAATAACCCTAACCTCGGAATGAAAGCAATGACAAGCTTGGGAATTTCCCAATATCCAATAAAACGATATAGATAATAATGGAAAGAGAAGTAACTCAAACTACATCAATTTTAACCTTTGCACAAACATCAGAAAAATAGGCATGCTCTTCAAGAATAGTTGTAAAGGCATGAATTCTTTCACATAGTTTTTTACAAAAGATGTTATCAAGCCTACAATGATTTCCTATCCAAAATACAAAATGAGGACTTTTAGTACCATTAAAAATATGGGAGAGTCAAAACCTGGTACCTGGATGACGAGAAAACATGCTAGGATCAACTATACCGCTATTACTTCATCAAGTATATCTTATCTCAGCACATGTGTAGTGCTGGCACAATTGCCTATGAACCCTCACACAAGACATCATAAGTCAACATTGTCCGGGTGCCTGGCATAAGTCCGTTACTCAAGCACATACACATGATCATGTGCATGTGCTCACGGTGAATACTTGACTCCGCAAGGACATGTTTTTACCTAGGCGCGGATCGAATATAAGTCAATAATCAATATCACATAGCCCAATCATGCTTCTTGGTATGCGTCGGCCCCTGATCCATACCACTTAGCTCAATGTGGGGTCTGACGTATGAGTCACCTCAAAATCAATACCTAATCGGATATATGGCCCAACTCAGTCAGCAACTGCTCAAGTTTCAATTATCCACATCTCACAGTACTCAGTTCAAATGTGTTACATATATAAGGCATCAACAAAACGTGATAATCATGATAATAATGCATGGAGATAAAGATATTATATGCTGACATAGAATTATGACTTAAAGTATAACTACATTTAAGGTAATTAGCTGAAAGTAGCAAAAATAGCCCTATCATGTCTCAAACAAATAAGCACATAACCTAGACATGGTTTCTAACATGAACCATAGCTCAAATAGTCATATAATTAGAGAAAATAGAGATGTAATAAGGCATGATAGAAAACAAAACATATAATAACTTAAGCTTTGTCTGATCCATGAATAACCTTGGTACACATACATATTCTTGTCACCTAGCACGTGTGTGACCCTTAACATATCCTAAATACCATAGCCAATGGAGGAAATTACCCTCAAATCAAGTTTTAGAAATGTTACTTACCTCAAAGCGCGTGAATCAATTTTCTCAAATCCCTTCCTATGTGAATCGACATTCGAACGACTCAAATCTAGTAAAACCCTACTTAATAACATCAATTAATACCATATAAAATAATCCCCAAACAAAAATCTTCAATCTTTGCCAAGAATCAAAAAGTTCAGCAAAAACGTCAACCTGAGCTCGCCTCCCAGAACCTGACAAAATCACAAATTCCAAACACCCATTTGAATACGATTCCAACCATACTAATTTCATCCCAAATCCAACTCCGAATAGGGGTTGAAATGCTCATTATTTATTTTAAAAGTTTTTTCCAAAATCCCCAGTTTTCTTAACGTAGATTCACCATTCGAAAGCTAAAATCAAGGTTGGAATCATAAATAATAACCAAATCCGAGACAAAATCACTCACTAAGTCTAAATCATGAAAATCCTATATCAAAATTTGCCCAAATAGAACTCCCAATCCCAAAATGTGATAAAATAACTCAAATACACAAAAAAATATTATAAAGGTCTACCCAGGCATATGCATCGTAATCGCGGGACATACTTCACGATAGCGATGGCTGAAAACTCACTTGCTCAACACTGCCCTCTGTGAACGCAAATGTCTTCAAGCCAATGTTGAAATCTGCCAGCCAGGCTTATGGGAATGCAATTTCCTCTCACAGTCACATAGGCTAACCTCCTGCCCGACCACTCGTCTCTGCGAATGCACCCACTGTGCGTGAAATGAAATATTCATCCTCCTAATAACCACGAATGCATCACTCATCTCGCGAACGCAAAGTGTAAAAGTTTCCAGCCAGCAAAATATCATACGTAATCGCGTGACTCCATTCTTGATTGCGATGAGGCACCTACACCAGAAAAACCAGCAAACTCCAAATATGCGAGAAATGGTTTGAAACTCATTTGAGGCCTCCCTGGGACCCCGTCCAAGCATACCAACCAATCCCAAACATAATATTGAGCTACTCGAGACCTTAATTAATATAAAGCATCATCAAAACTACGAATCGCACACCAGTTCAAGCTTAATGAACTCTTCCAAACTTCCAACTTCCAAGCTCATGCCGATCATGCCTAAACAACTTGAAGTGATCCCAAATTTTACACACAAGTGATAAATCAGCATACAAACATATTACAAAGCTCAGAACCCCAATGGACATCATACCAAAAAGTCAACTATGGGTTAAATCTATAACTTCTAAACCTTCATATTGTCAACTTTCGTCAATTAGCGCCAAATAAACATAGGAACCTCCAAATCTAAATCTGAACATATGCCTAAGTCTAAAATAACTATCCAAGACTAACAAAACCATTAAAACTTTGATTCAAGGTCAAATGCTCAAAAGTTAAACTTGGTTAACATTTCAACTTAAGCTTCCAACTAGGAGCTAAGTGTTCCAATTTAATCCAAGACCTCCCTAAAACCAAACCAACTATCCCCACGGGTCTCAAAACCAGAACTAAGCACACATGAAGCATCTATAGGGGAATAGTCTTCAAATATACATAATGATTGATTGAGTCATTATTATTTCTATGTTGTCTTCTCCTAAAATCATATTAGGGTTTGGACTGTGGAATTGGGGATTTCTCTAACACATCGTGACAACCCCGCTTGACCAGTAATTCTAGCTATTATTCATCTATTCCTTCTGCTTTTGCTATGCAAATATGTAACAGCCCAGCTCACTAGTGATATTATCTATTTTGGTCATAGGCTCCCATGATTTTAAAATGTGTCTCTATGGTCTATGGACTATTTACTTATATACATAACATCTTTCAAGTGTTCTGTTGATGTGGAATTCACCAAGGGTCTTACATACACTGCCTTTAGGACTCAGTGTCTTCATTAAGGTTTGTCCTACCATTATTTAAGGTTGGACGTGGAATGACTTTGATATCATATTTAACAGTCCTTAGACCTTAGTGACACCTTTCAAGACCGTGTAGAAATTTTAGCAGACGATGAATTAATTTCACATCAACAACCTCCTTCATCATAAGATAAGAAGGAAAGTAATCCTTCTACATTTAGTGCAAGAGACCAAATGGATCTTGTTCCAAGTAGGATCAAGGTGACTATTCTTTATCCAAGTGGGAGAAACGTTGATGTAAATGGGAAAAATTACGAATAACAAATGAGACATAGTTTTCATAAAAGTATTCTCCGCCGATGATTTGTTATTGAAGGTGGTGAACTATTTATGATGCTTCTACAAGAAGAAAACGAGCCAAAATGTAAAAGAGGCTCTCTCATGTCCTTTTAAGGATAAGTGGACAAAATTAATGAAAGATGAATTAGAGTCTATGATAATCAATAAAGTTTGGGAACTAGTTGAACTCCTTGAAGGAAGCATAGAAATTGGGAGAAAATGGGTTCTCAAAATTAAGCTCAAGATGATGGCACAATTTGGTAGATATACGGCTCAACTCGTGGCAACGGGGTATACATAATTGAAAGGAATAGACTACAAAGACATTTTCTCGCCTACTGTATGATCTATCTATGTTCGTACGGTTTTAGAACTTGTTCAAGCTTAGATATTGAATTATATTAGATGGATGTAAAGACTATCTTTCTCAATGGATAATTGATTGAAGAAATCTATTTGAAACAACCTAAGTATTTAATTGAAAAGGCCACAAATAAAAGGTTGTAGAATTTTAAAGTATATTTATAGCCTCAAACAATCTTCAAGGCATTGGTATATACATTTTCAGAATGTTTTCGTGTCTAATGGTTTTACCATGATGGATGAATACCATTGCGTTTATACCAAGAGATCAAGAAACAAGCTTGTGATATTACCATTGTATACAGATGACATACTTATAGCTGAAAATGATAGAGACTTTATTGCCAAGATAAAGTCATGGCTATCATCCCAATTGGAGATGGGTGAAGCTACATATATTCTCGGTGTTGAGATTTCGAGAGATTGTCAAAAGAAACTATTGTATCTCTTACAAGATAAATACATTAGAAGATTTCTTGAACAATTCAATATGCAAATTAGTAGCCCAGTCGACACTGCTATCAGTAAAGGTCATTCCTTGGGAAGTCACATGTGTCTTAAGACTCCTTAAGAGACAGAAAGAATGAGTCGAGTTCCCTATAGGATCGTAGTTTATAAGTCTAATGTACGTTATTGTGTGCGCTAGACCTGATATCTTTCAAGTAGTTGGCTTGGTAAATAGATATCAAACTGACCCAGGTTTACCACATTGACAAGCAGTAAAGAGGATCGTGAAATATTTGAAGGGAACTGCTAATTATTTGCTAGGTGGAAAGGATCTCCCATTACAATGACAATGACCATGGTCAATCTAGATGAGAGTACGTCTACCTCATGATATGTTTTCTTAATTAATTATTACACCATATTATGGAGTAGTAAGAAATAATCATGTGTACCGCTATCTACGAATGAATCCTAATATGTGGCTCTCACATTAGTAGCACAAGAAGTTGTTGGTTGAAAAATTTCTTGGAACACTTGTTGGGTATTGCTGAAAATACTGAACTAGTGTTAATCTGCAATGAGGCTGCAATTTCCTCCACCATGGAACCTAAGTTTCAGTATACAACCAAAAATATAAATATCTAGTATAACTATGTGAGAGACATGGTTAGATACAAGGTAGTGAATGTGCAATATATGTCTATAAAAGATATGTTAGCAGATCCATTAACTAAGCCTATGTCTGGAGATGCATTTATGAGACACACTAGGTCTCAAGTTTACATAGATTTTGAGATACTGCGTTTTATTCTTTAGTTTATCATGTTTAGAAAACAGGTGTTCTTAATTATCAATAAAGTTGCATTACGCACATACACATGTTTTTGTTGTGGAATGTTATGTGCATTCTTTATTGATTTATTTCTTTTGATACCATGTCGAGTATACGAGAGTTTGTCCTTTTCACACAGTAAATCGCCTCCTTATCTTTGTGATGTTTGGAGATGAGACATAATTTTAAGCAAAATTATCATAATGTTAATTTGAGAGCTATTCACTTATAATCAGAATGTCACTTAGACAATGAAATAAGGCAATTCAGGTAAACATTATTCACCTAGTCTATTTTGTGAGCGAGATGTGAGTTAAAAATGATATTGTAGAACAAGGAACCCAAATTAGATACTTGTATTGTCTAAACATTGTACAATATTCTTTATGAGATAAAGACATATGCTCCATGGGAAAAGTCTAAAATGTTGTAGCGCATCTTTCATACTATGTGTACAAATGTCGACCAATTGGATTAACATAAATCCATTCTAAACTTATTGTTATGTGAGACATAGAGATTTTATGGTGGCTCAAGATTTTTTACCACCAAAGACTCCAATTAGACTCGTGTGACTTCGTGTGATGTTAGGTATCTTGGTATATTTCCAAGGATCATGGATAGATATTCAGTCTAGCAGTGTATATATATATATATATATAAAATCAACAAAATTAATGTTAAGGGGATCATGAGAAAAAGAAGATCATTGATGTGATATCATTTATTTGTATTTGCCGGTGCACCCGTTATAAATTATGAGTTATGATTGTGAATGCAAGAAATAATAATATAAGTTATTTTGAGATTATATAAAATGTGATTCATATGATCAAGGATAATGCATACTTTATGATCTACTTAAAGTTTTGCACTTGATGAGAGGCTATATTATCCTTACAGATATATAGCACTTGGCTCTCACAGTATGTTCATCGGATGGTCTACTTCTCTGTATGAATGATTGTGGAGATGAGACGAGAATATGTTTTGCCAGAAAAGATGAGCACTCACATTATGCGTGAATGAGAGATGTAAAAACATTTGGGTCCACCCATAAGGGGTGCTTTAAGGCCAAATATGATTATTAGGTAACCCTATTATTCTCTATACAAGTACACTTACAATGCTCAATCAAAGTACACTCTCTTTATTGAATTTCATGATCGACGCAATGGTCGGACATGAGATACTCAGTTTTCTCGATGCCTATTTCGGGTATAACCAAATCCATATGGACCCAGGTGATAAGGAAAAAACTTCTTTCATCAGTTAATTCAACACCTATTGTTATAAAGTAATGTTGTTCAGACTAAAAAATGTCAGTGCCAATTATCAACGCCTAGTACACTGGAAGTTCGAAGAATAAATAGAAAAATCAATGGAGGATTACATTGATGACGTGTTAGTTAAGTCCTTACGAGAAGATGACCATTTGAAACATTTACAAGAAACCTTCAACATACTGAAGAAGTATAATAGGAAGTTGAACCCGAAGAAATACGCATTCGGGGTCGGGTCTAGGAAGCCCATTGGATTCATGGTGTCCAAACGGGGGATCGAGATCAATCCCCACAAAATCAAAGCTATAGAAGAGATCACCGTGATGGATAATGCCAAGGCGGTTCAGAGGTTAACTGGGCGTATAGCTGCCTTGGGTTGGTCCATATCAAGGTCCTCCGATAATATCCATTGGTTCTTCTCATTATTGAAGAAGAAAAATAACTATTCATGGACCCCGGAATGCCAACAAGCTCTATAAGAGCTCAAACGGTACCTTTTAAAAGCACCCTTGCTTTACACTCCAAATAAAGTGTGTCTGTTAGGTATGAAAGCACATGTTACACTCTTTTTTCTTTGAACCGAGTTTGTCCCAAATGGGTTTTCCGACAAGGTTTTTAAAGAGGCAACAGTAAATCTTCCTAACTTAGAATCGAAGACTAATTTTAAATTGGAGTCAATGGCCGCATCAATAGTATCCGAGCCCTCTCTAGATCGACCTCGAACATTGGGGGTCATCACCCTTGAGTCAAGATCTTTAGAAAGGAAGGAAATGGTCTAGGATTGGTGGTTAGGATTTATTATAATGGCTAAACAATCAAGTGGAGCGTGCCTGTATAGGCCGCCTTAGCCATGATACAAGCTTTTACACTATTACAATCTTGTATGTTACACACGGAAATGAAGGAAAGTTTCCCCTTGATAATATGTACTTTTTACTTATCAAAATTATCGAGCCTAAGGTCTATACCTACCCAGGGACTACCTAGCCCAAGGGCTACCCTTATCCAAGCCCAAAGGGTCACCCATACTCGGGGAGTGTCGTTCGAAACAAGTTCTGCGTCTCGGGTTATTGAAAACCAGAGGTATAAATCCTATTAGATAATGCCTAAACCTAAAAGGGTACGGCCACCCCCAAAATAGTTTAGAAATTTTTGAAGCTCGTAATCAAAATATAAGGCCTTCAAGAAAATTCTAACTTGTTCAAAATTTAACCACAACAAAGATATAGTCTAAAAACATTTAAGCAAGCATCTTAGGGAAATATTAGTCACTCCGAGTTTCCACAAATTTCAAAAAAAAAGTACATGGAAGACAAGCCTTGTTCTGACTTCCAAAAAATGAATTATCACTATGTTTGAATTTGTGCTAATGTATTAGAAATGTTTGCAATTACAAAAAAAAAATCCTACGACATCTACGCTTGTTCTTCACCGAAACCTGACATGTTACAAGAACCGTCGAGACCTTTGGATTCTTCATAGCCCTCAGAGCCCTCTTCACCTTGAGGTTGAGCTAGCTTCTTGGCCTCAACCTCAAGCTTCTCTTTCTCCTCAATCTCAGTAGATAGGTTGAAGCCTCGGGCATGTATTTCTTCAAAGGTCTCCCTTCGAGATAGCCGCCTCACATACTTAGCACTAGTCTTCAGGTAGGCCTCGACTGCTTTAGCATCAGCCTTGTATTTGGCCACCATTTTATCAACATCAGCCGAGAATATTTCTAACATGGGCCTCTTTATTTCAAGCTCCTTACTGAGGGAATCACGTATAGCGATGGTCGAGCCTAGTCGTGTTAGGAGGTCCTCATTATTCTAAGCACGTGTATCGACCTTCATCTTTGCCACTCGGAGCTGAACTTACACTGAAGACAGCTTGTCATGGGTGATCTTTTTCTCCGAGGCCAGCAAGTCCATCTTGTTATTCTACCTATCGGCCATTATTCGTCCATCTCATTGCAAAGTTGGTCGATCTGGTCGACCTTCTGATGGACCTGCTAAGTATTGTTGTTAGCTTCTGTTACCGGACCCTCATGTCTAACTTCAAAACTTTTACCTGTTCTACCAAGTTGGCACACTCCTGCCTTAAGGCGATGCCTCTTTCTGAGCTGCATCCAACGCGGCATGGAGGTCCTTGGTGACCTCCTCTTGCTACTCGCTAAGAAGCTTGTACATATCTCTTTTTTGGTCAAGCTCCTTGATCTCGAGCTCAATTTGATTGACCTCAACCCGATAAACTCTTATGGTGAAGTACCAAGGCCTGCAAAAAAAGAAAAAAAAAGGTGAGAAACAATAGACACGGATAATAATAGATAGATGGAAGCAAACTATAACTTACCCAGTTTAGCACTTTCTGATGTTTATAAAAAAGTCATGGCACGTTCACCGCATTCATTTTTTCCTGGTCCTTCTCAGTCACTAAGCATCAGTGGTAGCTAGCTACCCCCACATGAGCAAACAAAACTCGAGGATCTTCCAGGATGTTTAGTATAATCGATCTCTTGCGACCGGGATCTACACTCGGAGGAGGGAACTGATTGACAAATTCCAGGCTCAAGCTCGGTCTGCCAGATTTTAAGAAAGTATCTTTCTTTGGAACTTCTAGTACCGTGGAGAAGTCTTCCAAAGCGGACGAGTCCACACTGTCGAACAATGAGCAAAGGGGATCTTGTGCACCCCGGCCCCTCTCGTTGGATTTCTCCTTTCTCGCTTAGGCCTCTTCAAGCATATACTTAGTGTAGGATGGAGTCCCTGAGATATTACGCCGGGCACTTCCTTGGGAGCGAAAACGACATCCTAAGAAGTTTCATCCCAAGTATCCACGTCAGTTTTCTGAGTTTGAGGGGGGTCGATCTTACAAGTCTCCCTCTTGAATACATGCTAGTTTCCGAGAGAGGTCGTCCCGTGGGTTACAAAAATAGATTCATCCTTTGGCTCGTCCCTAAGCCGGATAAGGGAGTTGAATTATGGAATCGGGGAATTGGAGCCCCTTCAAGGCTTGTGGAGCACCTACTTCTTTGTTTTTTTCACCCCGAAGCTCGGGGAGCCCGAGGGTTTTCTCTTCATTTTCCATTTCCCTTCCTGGTAGCATGGAGGGATCAATAGACATGGGCACATCTTTATCCCTTTTTGAAGGCCTAAGTTTAGTAGTCTTAGGTAAGCCTACATTAACAAAAGGGGAAGAGGATTTAGTACTATAAAAGGTGGGAACATAATAACTACTGAGAAACAGGCCTTACAAAGATGATATAGCTCCCATTGGCCGTTCGAGAGTCTATGCCATGTGAGCTCGAAATACGAAATTTGAGTATAGATGCCCTCAATCCACTCCTTTAACTAGGGAACCAAATTTGGAACTCGGGTGACTGCTACACAACCACAAGCATAAATGAGAAGATATTGAACAAAGAGAATTTTTATATTTGAAGAGAGAATTACACTTACAAGATGCATTCTGCTTCTTAGGAAATGGCGTGTAATCCGGGGGGAGCAAGTTCTTAGTTTTCACTCAGAAAAAGCGTACCTACTAACATCGGTCTCGATCTTCGTCAATACTCGAAAAGGGGGCCTTGCTAGCTTGCCGAGTAAGCTTAATCAGTCCCCTTGGAACATTCAGGGAGTATATAATCAAAGAAGGTGGTCGATGGTGAACTTGGAAGATTCGGTCTTTCTCACGAAGTAGCATTGGAGGGTGACAATCCTCCATAACCATGGGTGGATTATCCCGAGGGACACCTTGTACCTCTTGCAGAAGTCTAGAATGATCAGGTCTATTGGACCATGTGTGAAGGAATAAGTATAAACACTTAAGTACCTCTCAACATGTGTAGTAATAGCGTCCTCGGGCCCCACTACTACATTCTTTCTTTCCTAATTACAATCTTTACGAACTATGGAAAAAACATATTCAGTCTTAGATTAAATGTATCTCGAGACTCCTTCACCTCGGTCCTGTTTGTGTGAGGGCTTCTAAATTTTAAAGTCATCTACTACCAAGTAGCCCCAGGGAATGAATGTTGACAAGGGAGGTTCGGCGTCGATTTGTTAGCAGCCAAAAGGAGGGAAGCCATTTTGACGGCAACCACTTCAGGGGCAACCGATTCAGTACCGACGTCTGGTTAAAAAGATAAAGAGGCAACTTATTAAGGAATAATTTTTGATGTTTTCGCCATTTTCATCTAGGGGAGTAATTGAAAACTTGAGGAAAGAACACAATGTTTTGGAAAACGGGTTTTGAAGATGAAGAAGTATGAATGTTTGAAGAAATTCTAAGCAAAAATATGGAGATTACTGTGGAAATTAAAGAGCAAGGATGAAGATATGAAGGTTTGGAAAAGGTTTGATGATGGCTGGAAAGCTCAAAGGTAGTGATTTAGCCGAAAAGTAGAAAAAAGGACAACTGATGCTTCACATTGGGGGGGAAACCTTCCGATGAGAGACACATGTCCAAAGTCAGCACAAAGTGACTGATAAGATGTTTCAGCTCCCTCATCGTAACATATAAAGGAAGGAACCAGAGTCATCTATCATTTTTCGTCGTTTCGGCAAGCGTACTCTCTGAGAAACGAAGGGACTCTCTATATACGGGTAAAACCTATCCCGATGAACACCCTGATTTCCCTGTGAGGCAAATGGAGCAGGAACATGATCGTAATGAATCAGAGTCAGAGGGAGGAGCCCTTCGTATTGGAGCTCAGGCAGAACACCTGCCTTTAGGGGGGGGGGGGTATTGGGGTCACGTCCTCCAGGTTCGGTTTGAGGATCAAGACTTCAGATAGTATTACCAAACAGTTGCACACGGCTAACAAAGAGCCGTGATATCTGTACCTAATCGGATATCACAGTGTGAATCTCAGCCCATATCGGTAAAAAGTATGTGATTAATGAAACACATGATTTTTACTTTTCTTGGAATTGTACTTAGAATAAAACTCACCTACTATACAAAGGGGGGTGATTATTATTCATGAAATACATTGTAAAACACATACCAAGGTAATTTATTTCAATTTCATATTTTTATTTTTAAGTTCTTCATAAGCGCAAGCTTGGAATCAAAGACAGGTTCCTTGTTGAGCCTTTAACCGAGCTCGGAATCAACCTTATCATTGGTTTCTCCATTTATTGCATCTTTCATTTTCTTAATCTAGTGTAATTAATGACTTATATTAAATTAATTTACATATTCTTAAAACTCTATATAAATTCAATTGTTATGGGTAAACATGGTGTCACATATTACAGGTCGGATGGAGTAATAGTAATTCTTGTTCTTTTTATTGATTGTGTTTTTGGTTCAGGATAGAGTTCAATTTCCATTGTCCTTAACAAGTTTTATAAAATTTTCTTTTACCTGAAAAAAGAAGAAGAAAGAATTATACTTACACTAAGAAATAAAATGGCTGACTGTTTAGTTTATTAGCATTATATGTTCATGGTACGAGTAACCAAATAGAATTGAATGCTGCTTTAAGCAAGAAAATTAAATGCATCTAATATAATCTAGTTATGTGCTTAAGAATCTTTTGATTTACAACATCAAATTGTGTTTTGAGAGACAGAAGAATTCTTCGCACGACACACTTCAAAAATCTAATTCAGCAAATGGTGAACATAATGCACAGCCTAAAGTTAATTCTTTCTTCTAATTACTTGAGAAGACAAGTATTCCCGTTGCATTAGCATATTTCACTATCGTTTTGCTATTTGTATGTAGCAAGGCCATTGATTGAATATAGAATACTATTTAATATCATTCACTCGTGATCTAGCTGGGGTTTATTCGAAATATTCTTTCTGCTTTCACAAAGTATGGAATAAGATTTACCTATGACCTCATTTATAGAGTTACACTGAATTTATTTATTTATTTAATAGTGTGCGTAATATATTAATTTCATTCACATAGCTGGTAAATACTAGGGGTGTGCATTCGATTTATCGATTCGATTTTGACCCTTATCGATAATTACTTATCGATTATCGATTTGTACATATGCTTATCGTTATCGTTTCAATAAGGTTTCGATTTCTTCGATTTCGATTTATCGATTTTGGGGGCTTATCGATTCGGTTATCGATTACACCAATAAGAAAATTTGCGGGATTCCACGGAAAGTATATCTCTATAAACGCGCCTAATTTATATAGAGAAAAAGAAGCTAAAATAAGACGAACGTCATTTATAACGTAAAAATTGTATCAACAAGCACATGCAACAAAACTAAATTAAGGGATCAAATGTATGCCACCAACACTCCAACAGTATAAAAAATAAAATAAAACAAAATACATCATCACGGCTAATTTTGTTTTCCATTAATTTGAACGTCATTCCCTTAATCTTTATCATTCCTTAAATGTGGTAGAGGAAATAGTAGGGTAAGAGACTTAGGGTGAATGACAGGGTATAGATTAGGGAAAATGATATTGTATAGCCGCTTTCAAAATAGTAGCGGAATATATATACATTTTGTATGTAATATTAATCTACACAAATAGGTAATTACTTATTTTACAAATGTCTACAGTCTAGGGGTGTGCATTCGATTTTGACCCTTATCGATAATTACTTATCGATTATCGATTTGTACATATGCTTATCGTTATTGTTTCAATAAGGTTTCGATTTTTTCGATTTTGATTATTTCGATTTCGATAACAAATAATCGATTTGATTTATCGATAAATCGATTCGAATGCATACCCATAGTAAATACAATAGGTGAACACATCTATATAGGTCAAAGGGCCAAAGCCAGAAGTTTGAGAGTTCTAAATAATGTAAAACCACCTCCTACTATATGGTCAAATCATCAATTTGAAGAACGATATTTTTATATATGTTAAGACCATATCTATTTCTTAGATGCTATATTGTTCGATATTTTACCTAGTGAGAGGGAGTTGGAGTGAGAATACATTATCATAATAATATTTTTATACTAGTAATGCAGGATCTTATATCTAAAATTAAACGTTGCCATAAATCATGATAATTTATTTTAAATGTTTCTATTTCTCGAACAAAAAATATCTTTCTGTTTATATAAGTTGAATTCATCTGTAATTACCTTCGCCAAATACTTTGTAACATTAGTTAGCTTTTTGCATAACTTTTTTCCTTTAACATTCTAATTTTAATTTTCAATTAAATTTCAAAACACGTCAAATCTGTGGGTGCAAGACAAAAAATGAGTAGTAATAAGCCGGAGAAGGCAAAGCGACGACTGTTGTATCCTCGTAGGCCGTCGGAAGCGGTGGTGGATTTGTCTTGGGACTTGACAACACCAGGGGCCGGCTTGGGTCCCACTTGCAGATTTTTGGCTGTTTCCCGAGCTGACTCTGGACCCGCCACCGGCGCCGTTCACGGCTTTCCGGCTAACCGACTTAACTGCACGTGGATTGACGTGGTCCTTTTTCACGATTATGTTCGTCACTGTGATTTTATGAGTATATTTATTTTAATAGCAACTGCTGCTAATAATTAAATTAGGTTTTAAGTTATGGCCGAGAGAAAAAAGTGAAATTGGAATATGCGAATTGATTCATTATTTTATAGCCAGTAGTATCTCTTTCGTAAGTTCGTTGTATTAGAAGCGGACTGATTTTCGAGTTTAGTGTGACATTGAATTTACGCTGATAATCATAGAAAATGGGAGGGAGATAGTAGTAGGCCATTCAGAAAACAGATTATTTTGATGCCTTAAAATGAGGAAATAAAGCTTCACTATTATTGGATTTGGTATATTAAGGTCTCGTTATGATCCCTAAAATAATGTATGTCCCCTTTTCCGGTCTCTAGCTCGTATGAATTAATTACCTGCTCTACCAAGATGATGTCCTCTAATCAAATTCATATATTATATCGGTTGTTGCAGGAAGTTCGTGGATTAGCTTGCATACAATCATATATAAAGTAAATAGAAAAAATAATATAAAGATTTAATGAGATTCAACTAAATTTAATACTTATGATAGAAGTAGATAGATTTTTTCATTATGAATGAGAAAAATAACACAATAGAACAATATATAGATCTCAAAAAGTCTAAAAAAATATAAGAATAAACTTTTTCTAATCCGACAAGAATAAATAAATTTTTCTTTCCCAAATCTAATGGAACAATGGGTTTTTCAAACCAATAGGGATTATGAATTTTCTAAAAATACAAGGAAAAAATTTCTTTCTCTTGGCTTGAGTTTTCTTCATCAACAAGACCAATGTCTCTTTGCCTTGCCCCTCAGTCATTCCAGGGGCTCTATTTATTGTCGCACACATCAACCAAGTTTAAGTAATGCCTAAACTTGTTAAGAGACTCAATTTCTTCTGCCATAGCACCAATCTGTCGATGTGCGTCTGCACTCGAAATAGCTTCTGAATAGCTATTACGTGCAAGGACATTAACAATATCTTCAACTGCCAAAGTGAATTCTACAGGTTTGTATATCAAAAAATATTTTCATCAACTATATTCGCAAACCTTTGTGGTCGATTGATCACTCTGTTTTCTCTGCATGTTGCAACTGTACACGACTGTTGTTGTATAAGTTTATTAATATTATCATCTTTATCAATTACTGCACCTCCACCATTCTCCCTACTTCTAAACTACTAGACTGAGCTAGTAGAAATTTAATTTCTAGCTCTATATGGTCACTAATACCACGATTTGTTTATATTATTACCTTCCTCATTGTTGTTCAATGAGACAGATTCATTAAATGCCACATCCCAAGTGATAATTTATAGTAGAGTCTTTTGATTTGTGCACCACAATTTATAACCTTTCATTCCAAACGCATATCTTAGAAATATGCACTTCTTTTCCCTCATCTCAAGTTTTTTATCCCTCACATGAGCATAAACAAGACAACCAAATATCCTCAAATTTGAATAATCAGCAAGAGAACCGGACTATATCTCAAAAGGAGTTTTAAACTCAATAGGTATGGTTGATAACAAGCTGTATTGACTGATTCAGCTCAAAGATCCTTACTAACACATGAGTGTGAAAGCGTGCTTTGCGCGCTATCATACAATATTCTATTCATACATTTTGCAATATCATTTATTATAGTGTTCCAAGACAAGTGTGGTATCACACTATGCCCTCTTTGCTGTATATACTTGGAATTGCAAAATTTTTATTTATCATTAGTCCAAAGTTGCTTAATTGTCCTTTCGGTCTGCCTCTCAACTATCGTCGTTCATTGGTCGAAAATATCTGTAAAACTCAGTTGTTTTTCAGCTTCAGTATTTCAATTTCTATTGTCCGAAATCTCCAATTGAATCTGTCAAAAATGTTATTCCGGCCAATCGATTTGCGATGGATTGAGTTTTGTCAGAAATTATCTATTTTCGATCGAATTTCGATTATTTCAATTGTCAGAAATTAGCATATTCATGGAAGAGGCGACTCAATAAAATCGGTGGCTATAAGCCAAACCTTGATGAGTGGCCTTAAGTTGTTTTTTCTAAAGAAAAATTTAATCCATTTTACCTCTTTAATTTATAGTTAACATTATTATATAAATAATATAGGCATTTAGAAAAGAAGCAACTCTTTTTATATGATTGAATATATTGATTAAAGTATTATCTTTTACTTGTTTTATCTTTCTTGAATACTTTTAATTCAAAAATAAGTTTAAATAAACAAATATCTTTCATCATTAAGGCAATGATTTCCAAATCTCTGTCACCTAATTATATCAAATTCTTATACCTCCAAATAGAAAATTAAAAATATTTTCATATATTTTTAATTGTTCAAAATTTTGAAGGTTTATTTTCTTAGTTTATTAAAACATTGTGCTTTTTTTTTTACCTCAAAATATTCAAATCTTTAGAAAATTAATTCATATATCTACTAATGAAAAATGGGGCCCCATACAATTTTGAATCATAAAGCGCACGCTTTACTTGTTTTATGCTCAGCCTACACTGATTCATGGTAGTTGGCATCATCTACTACTTCTGTAGAAAAGTTACTCCACAAACTTATCCGTTCTTTGTGATTACGCCAAATATATTCATTTACAATGGTTGACTGAGACATAGAAAACCCGTCATTTGTTACCAATACAAAAGGAACCGCACTGCAGCGAAAGGACATATTAAAATACTAATTACGCCATTAAAATTTAGGAAAGAAATAAAAATGGGGCAGAAAGTGTAAAATAATTCATAACAAATATGAACGTATGATTAGGAAGAAATAAATTAGGAAAACATGTACCTAATCTCATGGATTTTGCTAATAAGGTCAGTAATACTAATCGAGAAGCCGCAGCCAGCTTAATGTTCCACTTAGATATGTCGTCAAATTTTAGTGGGGATCAACTTGTCCCAGGGGCGGACCCAAAGCATACAATACGGGTTTTTAGAAATTCATTAATTTTTGTGTTGATCTTGTATTTATATTTAAAAAATTACTATATATTTGTGAATATTTAATTGTGAATTAATTAGTATTACATATTAATCTAAAGTTACGGTAGAAATTCATAAATCTCAAATTCTAAATCCACCTCTAACTTGTCCAGCTCAAACTTGTCTTTCAATAAAGACAAATCCTTCAATTCCAAGTACGTGCAACTCAATTAATTATTAATTTCAAATATTCTTATGATTAGTTATTTAATTAATGTTAATTATTCAGGGTTAAGTTTAAATTAATGAAGCTAATATTCAGGGACCATGCCTCATTGTCTTTCTTCTTCCCACTCGTGGGCACGACTCTTTTGTCAGATTTTTATTCAATATCAAGATTTTTAAAGAGCTTCTTCTGGAGATGTCCACTCGAAACGTGTAACTCATAAAAAATTAAAATTATAGTCAAATAAATAAAGTAGTAAGTAGCAGACAGAACAGGAGACATGGGTCACCATGTCCTCTTGCAATTAACGAATCCTCTCTTTTTATATTTAAAAGAGATATTATTCAACTACTCCCCCCGATCCATTTTAATTAAATTTTTTTATATATATTAAAAATTTTACCTTTTAACATTAATTAATAATTAAATTAATTATATTAACCTTAATTGTTCATTAGAAATATCACAAATACTCTATTCTAAGGGAGGGGTGGAGCTAGACTGGACATAACGGATTCGACCGAACCTAGTATTTTTAGTTTATTTATATTTGACTCAGAAAAATCATTGAATATTTATAATTACTAATTTAGAATTCATTAATTTAAAAAATTAATATTTTAAATTCATAAGCTTCAAATGATGATTCCATCTCTATTCCTAGTGCAATTATAAAGAAATTAATATTTAAAATATTAAATATTATACACAAAAAAAAATCAAAAAAATCAAACATCTTCAAGACACGCAATAGTGACTAAAGTAATTGGGATTCCTAGGAGTTGCTCTATGCTCTCACTTTCTGAGCCTTTTTGGAGTCCTTTTCGAAGATATTAAGTAATGATGTCTCTCCGCGACATAGTAATTAGCAGCTCTCCTCTCCATCATCTCTTTCCTTCATTCTCACGTTTTATTGGAATTTATGTATATATCCACCGTCATCCACATTCTCTTTTCTCCTTTTTAAATTTTTTGTTTTTACTTATAATAATAATGCGTCTGCATTAATTTGCGCCCACTTAAATTATTTCATTGAATATTTATTGTCTTTCATCACATAGATTCTCAATAATTCTATTTATCAAAATTTAGTTCGATTGCAAAAAATAACTATTAAATATTTATTTTTCGTGTGTAATGAAATAAATGTAAATATTGATTTCTTTTACCTTAAAAATGGCAATTACACTTATATTTAATTTTGTGGTTTTATAAATAAGTGATTTATTTTATGCTAGTTGCTAATCAATAGATGCTAAGTGTGAATTAGGAAAGCAAAGCAAGAGTGAGAGGCATTGTTGTTATTCAAATAGAACGGTTGTAAATCGGGGCCTCGGACTGGCCTAAGCTGGGCCTCGAGGTTGTGCTAATGAGCTTAACTGGAGATGATCGATGCAGGACTAACTGTTCCAAGGGCCTCAACGGTGGTTCTTTATGATCAATGATGAGTAATAAATGAGGAAATAATAAATGAAATACAATAAATGTGAGTAATAAATCAAAGGAAAGACAATGGAGAATGTTTAAGTCAAAGTGCAAAGAATGTTCTTGTTCTTATATTGAATATTATGTGTCTTACAAAATGATAAGGGTCACCTTTATATAGGATGGGGAATCCCAACATAATACATGTGTATTTATTACAAATATATGTGGCTAGTAGATCCATTTAATGTCAAGATACATACTTGTACTATTCTTGTAAACTTGGTCAGCTCTAACCACGTGCCTTGGGAATTTCCGGATTGTCCCTCATAGACACCAATTTGAACTCTCCTCGAGGTCGAACATAGGGACCCTCGGGGTCGAACCTCGAGTTGTGCCGTGAGGCTTTTGAAAACGGGCCATGAAATGTCATAATGATCATAAAATCAGACTCTCTTATTTTAGCCGTATACGAATAGTCCCAGCGTTTCTTAGAGTAAAACTGATAAGAAACAGCCTTGAATTCTTACCTCTTTGATACTTCTATCATGATGTTAGCCCATTAGAGCATTAAATGACATGACTTAAAGGCTGCACAGAGGTCGCTGCCAACATACTTATCGAAAAACACATGAACTGCTATTGATTCGACTCTTCCGTTTCTCAAACATTTCCCAAACAACTTCTATAAATACCTCAACTATTTGTAATTCATACTTTTACAATATCCTCAAGTTTTTAGAGCTAAGTTCACCTTCTTCTCCATTCATCTCCTCTATATGCTTGCCTCATCATTTTCTTTCTTAGAAACTTTATTATAGTCATGGCTAAAACTTTCAATATGGTATCTCATAAAGAGGGCATTGCTTTTTTATCACGCTCGTCCAAGGGAAAACCAAGAATACCTCAAAGTTTTGAGCAGTGTATCCTTATCCACTTCGATACAGTCTCCGATTTTACCATTAAAACCTCACCTTCTGCACATGGCTAATGTGACCCCATGTCTCGGTACATCAGCGTGGTGACCGACACGAAGAGAGTAAAGCTAGATTGTCGATGGGGAAAGGCAGTTCAAGTAGAGATTCCCATAGATAAGGAGCATAATAACACACAAAGCTAGCTTCCTCAGCGTGTACACATACCCCATCACTTTAGGCCTTGTAGATTCTTCTTCCCTACCGATAGATCTGGCGATTCTTGATTTTTGTCATCAGTACCGAGTGACACATGGTCAGGTCTATCCTTCTTTATGGAGGATTTTTACATGCTCAGATATTTCTCTGACCAGATCGACGGAAGGACCTTCACCCTCAACCATTTGATCAGACTGCACAACTCTCATCATTTCTGAGGGGGTTTAATAAATCTTCACCCTCGATCCACCAAGACATTCTTTGCGAGCATCGATGAGGAAAAAGATCGGGGATGGAAGAGTCAGTTTATCAAAGTAAGAACCTCGAATATCATCCATACTGATAGGATGCCATTCCCGGAATATATTCATTTTTGGTTATTACAGGTACGGTTCTGGTTTGTGATAGAGGTGCTTCGGTGTTGTTTGATCCGGGGTCTATATATTCATATGTGTCATCTTATTTTGCCCCGTACCTGGTCTTGCCTAGTGGTACATTGGGTGTTCCTGCTTATGTTTCTACACCAATAGGTGATTCTATTGTGGTCGATCGATTCCATCGTTTGTGTATTGTGGTGATTGGGGGTCTTGAGACTCGTATGGATTTGTTGCTTTTAGACATTGTTGATTTCGATATTATATTGGGGATGGACTAGTTATCACTTTACCACGTTATCTTGGACTGTCATGCCAAGACTGTGACCTTAGCTTTACCGAATATGCCTCGTTTAGAGTGGAGAGGGACTCCTGGTCATTCTACCCGCATTGTTATCTCGTATGTGAAGGTTCAACGCATGTTCCAGAAGGGGTGTTTGGCCTATTTGGCATATTGATCGCTGCCAACTCGATGCTACACTATGGTAGGAAGAGCGGGCCACAATAGGTTTTACCCAAATAGAGGTCGGGATCGATTTCCTCAGGGAGCTAGTAGTGGAGTTAGCTTTTCTGTCTAGTCTAGAGATGTGTTTGTACTCCTAATGTCACTTCAAACATTTTTGGATTTTTTTAATTATAACTACTTTTACAAAACTAATGATTATCACTAAATTAAGCTACGAGAATATTGCTAAGTTATATCTAATGGGAAGAAGGGCACTAGGGTCGTGACATCACCTAAGTGTCTAATTGATGGGTAGATGTTACTAGGATTCAATTTACATATTTGAGATTTATGTATAATAGTTGCCTAATTTTACCCACTCTAACACCTCTTAGTAGAGAGAATGATTTTGCTCAGTTAACTCTCTCGAGACCAAATGGGTAGGCAAATAAGACCAAGCAACTAGGGTTCAAGTACGGTTGATTTCTCTCTCAAGATATAACCCGTTAATTCAGACTATCATTTCTCATGAGTCCGTCCCCATTCCTTGGCGGGTCAATTTTGGGGTCATAGACTCTTTTTCTCAAGAGGAGTTAAACTGACAAAGATTGAATCGGTGTTTGCAACCACCAATTCTCAATTAAAATATAAAATCAACCCAACACCCATAGTCAATCTAACCTTAGAAACACCCATCAATTACCCATTCAAGGTTGAGCCACAACCCTAGATAATGGGTTTAGCTACTAATGCTAGATACAGAAATTAAAGAAATATATGAAGAACTAATCATGTTAATTGATTACTAAGAAGAAACTACAATGATCTATCGTTAATGAAAAGCAAAGGTGCCAAAAATGGCTACAAAACCGAGTCTCACGACCTTAGCTCAGTCTGAAATACAAAATTGACCTTAAAATGGTAAAATGTTCTAGTTATACTAGGCTGAAAAAAACTAGACAAAAATACTCCTGAGGGGCCAGTGTGGGTTGCACAAAATGCACTGCAGCCACATTGGCTCTTGGACATCAACTATTTGCTTCTTCAAACTTGAGGTTCACAGACCCCGTGGAAGTTTATCGCAGTGGTGGAAGGAGTTGGCGCTATCCGCACAAGAACGATCGCGGACCGCATTGCTTGGAACTGGCCACTTGTCACCCTCTCTGAACCTCATGTCCGCGGACCGCACAAAAGAGTAGTGCTGCCGTGAACCGCTAGAAACGTACAGCGGCTGCAACTCCATAGACTTCACCCTGATTATACAAACTCTGTGAGCCTTCTATACCAGCCACGATTGCTTTTGAACGGTCCACACTAAGCCTTCTTTCTTTTAATTCACTTGATCTTGGATACTTGAGTAGGTTTCACTCCATTTTGAGCCAATCTTTTACATTTCGTCACTTTGTCGATCAAACCTTCAATCAAGCACAACTTGTGAGCATTTTGGGACTATTTTGTAGCAATTTTATAATCAAAGCATAGGCAAGTAGGGGCATAAAACACGTTAAAATTACAACTTATCAACTCCCCTAAACTTAAACCTTTGCTTGTTCTCAAGCAAAAAAGAAATATTACCCACCCCTTAAAGGAAAATCGAAGTAATTCCAGCTATCCTAAAGTAACCTCTACAAGCATCACTTGGGGCTAACAATTTTCCTCAATACGAATGCATCGTCAACACATTTAATGTTTTTAAAAAACTATGGATCAAGTGTGACACAAGATCATCAAGAATTGACTCATTACATCAAGGAATTCTCTCAATTACTTTGGTCACTGTGGAACCCAAACTCAAACATCCTCAACTCTCCCTAAGCCAACCTCACCATTTAAAGTATAAGCACACAAGCCGAGGTTAATAGAATTTCACTCATCTATCTCAAGGAAAAAGTCACAAGTCCGGCTCTAAGTACCATATGCTTGCCCCTTATATAAGTATCCACTAATGTAGGCTTCCTTCAACTCAAGATCATATATGGATTTTGTGGAGTTATTGTGAAGGATTTTGGGTAAGGGTAGGACATGTTTTTATTCAAGTAGGTTTAATCATCCCTTAAGCACTTGTTTTGATTCTTTTGCCACAATTGTATTGACGCTTTGAGTCTTTTGACTTCTTTCTAAGGGTTTAGAGAGGCACATCGTCACCCTTTCTTATGTATTTCAAACCATTTTTTCTCTTTCCACTTTTCACACCTTTTTTTCTTTACTTTTCTTGAATCCCTTCGCTATCATTTCCACATTGAGCAAATTTCTTTTATTTCTTTTTCATTGGCTTTCCTTTTCTTCTCTTATGTGCCTTTTTACCACTTTGTTTCACTCATCGTCTCTCCCTCCAAACTTAGACTTTTGTCATTAAACAAGGGAAGATTTGGGTTCCAAGAGAGGGTATAATTCAGAACGGGTATAGGCTTGTAGAATAGGTTTTTTGAAAGAAAAAGGTTTAAGGCTCAAAAGGGTTAGCTAGGGATTATATCATCACTAGGCTATGGAATTTTTCAACTTATCATTTGGATCAAGAAGAGTCTATAATCACTTCACAAGCCGAATTTCACTCAAAATTTTGCCTCAACAAATATTTGGGGCAAGTTCTAGACTATCGTCACGGGACTTGGACTCAAGATTCGATTTCTCACCACACACTCAAGGACCGTTAAAGAAATAGAGTCGAGGGCCCACAAAAACCTTAGACATGATTGAGCACACAATAGTCCCAAAAGACCACATGATGTTTGTTTGGTCAACACAAGAGTCTCAACGCCACTACTTTCAACATCCTAAACACAACCACTTGTCTTTGACCATGGGATCAAAGTAAAATATGTTAGGCCCAATGAAGCTTTGCTTGAGGTATCCTTAACTATAAACTACTAAAAATAAAAAACAGACTCAAACCCTTAAGAAGGTTTTCACGCCATCCATCATCGGGAAGAGCAACCCGGTTCACACAATACTCCACCCTTGGAAAGAACAAAAAAAGACTATGAGCCTATCTACTAAGCTAAAAATGAAAATAATTTCACGAAAATAGAAAATACAATGAATATTTACAATATGGTAATAGAATATACAATGGGAGATGAATATATACAATAACATAACTTTATATACAGATCAAATAAAAGACAAAAAATATGATAAAAGTACTGAATGTAAATTTATATACAACCTAAAATAGAAAATCAAAAGAAACATAAACTAAGTCAACTAATATATACAGTAATCCAGATAAAAAAAGGTAGGCCGCACACCCACGAATAAAAGCTGGCATTGTCCCTAATGCCAACTATAAAATAAACATCAAAAATTCTAAAGAAAGGATATAGGAGCTCTCTAGGCCTGGTCTGTCTGCATGGAATCATTAGTGGTTCCCTAGTCCTCTGTATGTGCGGGAACCTCATACTGGTTCCCGATCTCCTGCTGCTCAGCTACTGAGACTAGAGCTGGGACCTGGACAGGCTGGATATCAAGTGCATTCTGTGGCACACTAGAGGAAGCCTTTTGTAGGTCTGCCAACTCAATGATGTTCTCAACTCCACCGGGGAGCTTCCTCTTCTTCCTGGGAAGCCTCTGAGCCTGCTCCGACTGTGGCTATGCAACCGGTGCTGCTGCTGGGGCTGGATCCCTGAATAAAAAGTCTAATGGCATCTGGTCCACTAATAGCTTGTCTACATCTACTCAAAGCTCCTTCACAGAATCCTTAGAAGCCATTGATTTCCTCACCTTCTTATGCTCCCGGGCAAGCTCATTCAAAGCCTTGCCCTATGAATCCACTGCCTTAGACAAGGCATCTTGTGTCTTCATCATCTTCTCCTGGTTCTCTAGGAGCTTCTTCAGCGTGTCCTCAATAGATTGAGGGATTTGAGCTGCCTGAGGTGCTGAATGGGCCTCAATTGTGGAGGACAATGTAGACAACTTGGACGACACAACTGCCATCTAGCTGTTCAAGCTGTACAAGGTTTGACTCATCTAGTAGGCAGTGATGGGATGGGCCCAGGAAGATGGAATGTGCATGCTAGCTAAAGTAGAGGGGCCAACAATAGAGGAAGGTCCCGGAGGCAAGTCAGTAGTAGGTGAAACATGCTCAATGGAAGGCTCAGTAGATGGGTCTACCGCAATTGGCTCCTCAAATTGGCCAGTTGGGACAGAAGCATGTGGCTTGTACCTTTATCCTTGGGGTTTTCTGGCTCCTGCAAGCTGTACCATGAGAATGGGGCCACTGGTCTTACCTTGACATCAAATGACTTCTTCTCCACTTTCAAATCCAAGAAGTACACGGTGAGGGTGTTAGGAAAAGGGTAGTTCCAGTCACTCTCATCCCCTACCACAATAATCGTCCGGTACATCACATTTCCCATATTGATAGGGAAAACTGACATGATAGAGGCAATAAGAACAACACGAGAAAGTGGGATAGTTTGATCATGGGAAGTGGGGTCAAGTCGGTTGCATACAAAGGTCAACCAACCCCTAGTCTCGAAATTTAAAGTCCTCTGAACTATCTTCACCCCCGTATGTAACCAGTTTGGAATAGTACCTGGGTGTGCTAGGTATCCAGCTAACCATGGGTGAACCTCTTCGTCCATTGCTAACTTTTCATTGTACAAGGTCTCATATTCGTCATCAAACCCCAAGTAATTATTGAAAGCTTTCCAGGAGGACACCACATTTTTGTTTCTCACTTTTGTCATAATTGAGCCCTTTTTTATGTGGGCCACATTGCAGTAGAACTCCTTGACCATGTGCTCATTGGCTTTTACACACTCATCTCGAAAATGCTCCCAACCCACTCTATTATGAAACTGTCAATGTACATTTGGATAAAGGGGCAGCAGGTCACTTGTGATAAACTCCTCTACCGAATCAACTTTATTGTCCACCATTCCCTATACTAATGGAAAGCCACTTGGCTAACAAATCGATCTTCCCAAGCTGCGGGTTTTCATGTTCAACTCCTCCAACTTGAGGTACACCACTCTTTGGCACCTCATCATAACTATCGCTTCCACCCTCAGCACCCACACTTGCACTCTCCCCAGATACCTAAGCTGTGGAGAAGGTAGAGTACCCACCGCTACCGCCTACCGAGCCATCAGACAACTCAGAAGGGGAGCTAGCACTGAGTCATAGGAGAGGTCTTGAGAAGGCACGTACTCACTCCCTAATTGGTCATCAGCTGTATCAACTTGTTTCATTATTTTTGTTCTAGGTTGGGGAGTGAGTTTAACTTGTTTTCCTTTTCCACCCTAGGAGGAATCACCTCATCTGGGTTGTTTAGCACCTCTACCTCGTTATTTGACCATTAACTGCAAAGATACATGTATAACATGGTCAGTATAAGCACGTACAGTGAAACAGGTGAATGAAATGAATTGCAGACCATAGATGAAATAGTGTAAACACAGTTGTAGATCATAATATCGCAGTATGCACTGACAGAAGTGCGGCCGCACAGGGGGTACCGCAGATCGCACAAAGTCGACCACGGAATGCATTGAGCAAAGGACCAGATCTTACCCCCTCTAAGTCATCCCACCGCGGCTGGCACAAAATGGGGTCGCGGTCACGGTGGGCCAATGCAGACTGCACAAAAGTACAATGCGGCCGCGCTGGAACAAGTTAGATTATAGTCATATGAGCATCGCAGTTCGCACAGAAAGGTACCGTGGACCGCGTTAGGGCACCGCACATCGCACGAAAGTGACCGCGGGCCATTGAGACTAGGATTCACGGGCACTAAGTCAGGGTTTCCTTTTTGCCATTTTGTTCAAATTTTTACACCTACTTTAGCCCTACTCAGTTGCCCACTCATTAGGAATGCCCAACACACAAACTCAGCATGTAAATTACCCTAAGCTATTAAGTGAATGAAAAAGAAAATGTAGGAGAAGAAAGAATAAGCTAAAAACTACTAGACAAGCAAAAAAATTAAAATATAAAATTAATCAATCAAAAATGCATGAAATGTTACCATGTTTGTGAAGGTTGTATGCAAATAATCCAAGCAAGCAAGAATTACGAGCAGTGAGAGAATGAACAGTAGTTTTAGGTCTCTGAGGATTCAAAGTTCGAAAAGTGTAAAATAAGGCCCTTGGGCTCTATTTATAGAAAACGATGCGGGCCCCATACTCACCTACCAATGCGGCCGCACAAAACGGATCGTGGACCGTTCTGGATTTCATCACTTGAAGTTTCAGCAAGCAACCTCCACGGACCGCACAATAATATACCAAGGCCGTGGAAGTCCACCACGAACCGTACTAAATGGAATGCGACCGTGGTGAGTAACTTTAGAGAGCACTCATTTAGCCCATGTCATGCGGACCACACAATGTGTACTACGACCGCACTGGCAAACTGCAGAGACTGTGCAACTTTTCCAACTTGTTTTGCACTACATCAACACAATTACTGCAATATCTCACAACTAATTAGCTCAAAAATCCTTAACTACAAAGAAAATCAAAGACAAAAAAAGACATGGGTTGTCTCCCAAGAAGCGCCTTATTTAACGTCGCGGCACGACGCATGTTACCACCACATCACTTCAATTGAATGAGTGCAACCATGTGGCTGTCATCAAACTTTCCCAAAGAATGCTTGACATGATGTCCATTGACTCTGAATACTTCACCATTCTTTTTCCTTTGGTCAAGATCACCAAATAGGGTCATGAACACAACTCCAAAGAGCCCACTCCACTTTGATTTGAGATTTCCCGAAAATAGACGCAACGGGGAGTTAAAAAGAAGAACCATATCACCAACTTTGAATTCCTTTTCTCGAGCATATTTTTTGTGATGATACTTCATCTTGTCCTTATATAAGGACGGGCTAGAGTAGGCATGAAATCTAAACTCATCAAGCTCATTAAAGTGTTCAATACGGAGATTCGTCGTAACATCCTATTCCAAGTTCAACTTCCTCAAGGACCACATTGCTTTGTGCTCCAATTCGATCGGAAGATGGAAAGCTTTCCTAAACACCAACCAGTATGGGGACATACCAATTAGGGTCTTATAAGCGGTCTGTGACGCCCATAGAGCGTCATCCAGCCTTTTCGACCAATTGGTCCTATTAGCATTGACCGTCTTGGACAAGATACTCTTTATTTTCATGTTGGAGACTTCCACTTGACCACTAGCTTGAGAATGATAGGGGGTGGTCACTTTGTGGTTTACTCCATACTTTTAAAGCAATGAATCAAAAGCCTTGCTGCAAAGGTGAGACCTCCCATCACTATTGACAGCACGAGGAGAGCCAAACCTTGTGAAGATACTCTTTTTCAAAAATGCCACAACACTCCGAGGTTCATTGGTGGGTAAAGCCACGACTTCAACCCATTTTGAGACATAGTCCATTGCTACAACCATGTAAGTGTTCCCACACGAGCTAACAAAAGGGCCCATAAAATCGATGCCCCAATTATCAAAGATATCAACTTCAAGAATTGTATTTAGAGGCGTCTCATCTTTCTTGGAAATCCAGCCTGCTTGTTGACATTGATCATATCTTTTCACTAACTCACTTACATCTTTGAACAAGGTTTTCCAATAGAAACAACAACTTAAAACTTTCGGAGCCGTTCTAACCCCTCCATAATGGCCACCATAGGGGGATGAATGACAGGCCTCCAAAAATACTTCATTGTTCACCCTGTGGGACACACAATCGAATTACTCCATCCGTGAAAATCATGAACAAGTACAACTCATCCTAATAAAAGTCCAAACTGTCCTACTTGAGTTTCTTCCTTTGGTTAGAAGAGAGTTCACATGTGATTATCCCGGTCACGAGGTAATTAGCAACATCGGCAAACCATGGCATATCATTCATTGACACCGCAGGGACTTGTTCGTTAGGAAATGAGTCATGATTTCTAGCCCATCACAAGACCTACCCTCTTCCTCCAAATGGGACAAGTGGTCCGCCATTTGATTCTCGCTACCTTTTCGGTCCACAATTTCTAGATCAAATTCTTGGAGAAGTAACACACATCTCATCAATCTTGACTTGGATTATTTCTTGGTCATCAAATATCTAAAGGCAGCATGGTCGGTGCACATTATAACTTTGGCACCTATAAGGTAAGGTCGGAACTTTTCCATAGCAAAAACAATAGCCAATAACTCTTTCTCGGTAACTGTGTAGTTTCTTTGAGCCTCATTCATGGTTTTGCTTGCGTAGTACACTGGATGGAATATTTTTTTGAGAAATCCTTTGGCCCAAAATAGCCCCAACCACAGTGTCACTAGTTTTGCATATGAGCTCAAAAGGCAAACTCCAATTGGGTGCGGTGATGATCGGGGTGGTGGTAAACTTGTGCTTTAAAAGTTCAAAGGCCTCCATGCATTTTCATCAAAAACAAACTTAGCATCTTTCTCTAGCAACTTGCAAAGTGGATTCACAATCTTTGATAAACCGCTGGTAGAACCTTGCATACCCAAGGAAACTCTTTACCCCTTTTACAGAAGTGGGGGGAGGAAACCAGGAAAGCACCTAGATTTTGGCCTTGTCTACCTCAATCCCATGCTTAGAAATCTTGTGACCCAACAATGTACCTTCTTCCACCATAAAATGACATTTTTCCCATTTAAGAACGAGATTAGTTTCTTCACATCAGGCCAAGACTCTATCCAAGTTTACCAAACACTCTTCAAAGGAATCACAAACCACAATAAAATCATCCATAAAGACCTCCAATATATCTTCTACCATGTTGGTGAAAATAGTCATCATACAACTTTGGAAGGTCGCCGGAGCATTACACAACCCGAATGGAATCTGGGAGAAGGCAAATGTACCATATGTGCATGTGAAAATGGTCTTCTCTTGGTCCTCTAGGGCAATTAAGATTTGACAATAGCCCGAATACCCATCCAAAAAGCAATAGAAAGCTCGTCTCACAAGGCGATAAAGCATTTGGTCAAGGAACGACCACGGGAATGATCCTTCTGGGTCACCTTGTTGAGTTTTCGGTAGTCCATACAAACTCTCCACCTGGTAATGGTTCGATCGGGAATAAGTTCATTGTTGTCATTTGTCGTTTGTCCGCACTTCCAATAATATAAGGGGTAGTAAAAGCACCGGGTTCCTCTAACTTCTGTGCCATTGAATGCACTATAGCACTCACTTGGTGAGTCATCTTTATCGTTTCACAATCCATGGACCGTTTTTTCGTAACCAAGTCCTTCATAAATTTTGCATAGCCCAGTTTTTGTTCAAGAGCCTCCACCAAAGGCACATTTATGGACAAAATCTTCATTATATCAATGAATTTATTAAATTGGTTATCATTTCTTTGCTTTGCGAGCATTTGAGGATATGGTGGAGGTGGCCTAGGCAAGGGTGCCTTGGCTTTAGGCACCACCGGCTCGTGCATATCAATCGCGTGTTCCTTAGACGGGTTCAAGGCATGATGTGTTTCTACCTCGGCATCATCAATATCTATCCTCACTTCATTGTTCACATTGGTCTCAACCATGTTTTCAACAATCAAAGGTACATCGTCATCAGACAACTCAACATCATCTTATACAACTTGCTTTTCTCTCAAGGCATGCACATCACCTCCTCGTTCGCTTCTAGTTGTAACCGCCATCACATGGTTGTTGTCTCCAAACTTCGGGTTTACTACCGTATCACTTGGTAGAGCACCCTTGGGGCGGGTATTCAAAGCTTGAGAAATTTGATCTAGTTGCACTTCCAAGTTCCAGATAGATGTATTATGCGAAGCCAATTGCGTATTAGAATCTTGGTTCATTTTTATCGTTTGCTCGAACATACTTTCTATTCTCCCCATATCACTCCCAGAAGAACTCAGACCTTGAGAGGGAAAATGGGGTGGATTGTTCGGTTATTGGTACATGGTGGGCCTTTGAAATCCTTGCCCCCGATTGCCTTGGTTCCCATTATTATTTTACCCTTCTTGATTGTTGTTATTGCTTTAATTATTGTAGTTCCCATTCCAATTACCTTGATTGTTACCTTCATTACCCCAATTGTTGTTTTGATTGTTGTTGTTCCAATTGCCTCCGCCTTGTTGATTACCCCAATTACCTTGGGGAAGACATTGTTGATTAGAGGAGTTGCCTCTATTCCCTTGGTAATTTTTGACATATTGGACCAATTCGCTTTGATCATTATAACACTCATTCGAAAACCACCACTATCATTGTTGTCATATTGTTCACAATTTCCTCGAGGCTGTTGCCCTCGTTGCCTTCTTTGTAGCATAGAAACACCTTCCATGGCATTGACTTGGCACATATTTTGGACTTCTAATTGCACCTTTGCCAATTGGTTCATAGTGGCCATCAACTCCGCTATCAGTTTCCCATGTTCATGTAACTCCTTATGTAAAGGAATAACCGCAGGGTCACCTTAAGGAATTGCATTACATGTAGCATGTTAGGCTAGCATTGACGGTTTGCTTATAAGAAGTTTGCATTTAATTTAATATTCTTGTGTCACTATTGTGTATTTTAATTTGGGACTATGGAACGACATTCGAGGAGATCCCTTGTATGGAAGTTATGATTAGGACTGAGGTGCGGGATACCAAGAGATCCTTGGCTTTTGTATTGAGGGTACCAAGAGATCCTCAGGATACCAAGATATTCGTAGATTTATATTGAGGATACTAAGAGATCCTCGGGATACCAAGTGATCCCTGGCATTTATATTGAGGATACCAAGAGATTCTAAGCATTTATATTGAGGATACCAAGTGATCCCTGGCATTTATATTGAGGATACCAAGAGATTCTTGGCATTTATATTGAGGATACCAAGAGATCCTCGAGATACCAAGAGATCCCTAGTTTATACATCGAGGATACCAAGAGATTCTCGAGAAACTAAGAGATCCCCAGTTATTATTGTTCTTGTTGGGAGCAGTATTTCTTTTAGTTCTGCCTTTATTTCTTTTTTTCCGTTATTGTACTCTTGTTATATGTATATACTCTTGTTGTAGATTCACAATTATGTTGTTTAGTTTATCTTGTCATTATTATTACTATTTTACCTCAGCAGGGACCTAACATTCCTCGTCACTACTCAATCGAGGTTAGGCTTGTCACTTGCTAAGTACCGTTGTGGTGTACTCATGCCCTTCCTGCATATGTTTTTCATATGCAGATCTAAGTACTTCTACACATGCTTACCATCCTTGAGGCAAGGAGAGATTTTGGAGACTTCGAGGTACATCTGTCGCGTCTGCAGATCGAAGAGTCTCCATCTTTATTCTACCTTGTAGTGTTAGCCCTTCTATCGTACTGTTGATTGAGATACTCTAGATATTAGAGCATTTTACTGTATTTTCTTCTAGCTTGTGTTCCTGTGAGTCTTTGGGTTTTGGGATAGTGTTGTAGAAATTTGAGTTATTGTGATGTATATGCTAAGTGGAATTTCATATTTTGCTTTCATTTTTCTAAATTTAGTATTAGGTTATAATTTCACAAAGTCTTGATTGTTTTTCCGCACTTGTTAGAATTACCTAGTTGTAAAGACTAGGTGCCGTCACGAAAGTTCGTGGAGGGCCAACTGGGGTCGTGACAACACCAAAATGGATATGGGTAAAAACCATGATTTCTCCATTGTCTAGGAAAATCATTTGACATTTGAATGCTAATAAATTGTTCCTCTCGAGTGGAAAGAATATAATGTTGTTCAGGTTTTGAGGCAATACCATATTCTTTGACTCCTTTTGGTCTTTGCTTGACTAAGGAACAAATTTGAGTCCATGGTGTAAACGATTTTTTGGCAAAGGCTGAGTAAGGTTTTATGAGAGGTAGTTCAGTGGAGGATACTTTCTGTTCATAGGGTAGGATATCTATTTCATAGAGGTAATCATATTTTTTTGCACAAGGTTTTATATATATGGGACATATTCATTTTTTCTTTTGAATTGAAAAGAGTTCATGAGGTACAATATCTTCAACCTCTACATTCTTTTCAGCTCCTTCCGACCTTGAAAGGTGGTCTACAACTTTGTTATCTGTCCCTTTTCTATCACGGATCTCCAGATCAAATTCTTGTAGCAAAAGAACTTAGCGGATCAAGCATGCCTTTGATTCCTTCTTTGCTATCAAGTACCTAATTGTTGCATGGTCAATATAAATAATAAATTTTAAACCAATCAAGTACGTCTTGAACTTGTCAAACGCAAAACCTACATCCAACATCTCCTTTTTTGTCACATTGTAATTGAGATGTGCACCACTTAGCATTCTTCTTGCATAGTAAATTGCTCACATCAACATATCATTTCGCTACCCCAAGACTACTCTAGCATAGTCACTTGTGTTGCACATGAGCTCAAACAGTTGCTCCTGGTTGGGTGCAAAAACGATGGGTGTAGTCACCAATCTCTTATTCATTTCCTCAAATGCCAACCTGCAATTGTTAAAGAACACAAAGGGCTGATACTTTTCAAGGAGTTTACATAAAGGGTTAGCAATCTTAGAGAAATATTTTATGAATCTCCCATAGAACCCGACGTGTCTAAGGAAACTTCTCATTGCCTTGACTGAAGTCGGTGGTGGCAACTTCTCAATTATGTCAACCTTAGCATAGTAAACCTCAATTCCTTTACTAGACACTAGGTACCCCAAGACTATCCCTTCTTGTACAATAAAGTGTTACTTTTCCAAATTCAGCACTAAATTTGTCTCCACACATCTTTTGAACACTCTTCTTAAATTGTGAAGAATCCTCAAATGAATCCCCCACCACGGAGAAATCATCCATAAATACCTCCATTATGTCTTTAACCATGTCCGTGAAAAGGGCTAACATACACCGCTAGAACGTTGCTGGTGCATTGCAAAGTCCAAAAGGAATTCTCTGAAAGGAAAATATGTTGTACGGACTGGTGAAGGATTTTTCTCTCTGTCTTCGGTGGCTATTGAGATCTGATTATACCCTGAATATCCATCCAAGAAATAGAAGTAAGATCGCCCCACAAACCTATCCAACATTTGGTCAATGAATGAAAATGGGAAATGGTCCTTCTAGGTGGCTTTGTTCAATTTGCAATAATCCATGCAAATCCACCACCCCACGACTGCACGACTCGAGATCAACTCATTATTCTTCTTTTGCACGACCTTCATTCCTCCCTTTTTCGGTACACACTGAATAGGGTTGACCCACTTGCTGTCATAGATAGGGAAGACGATACCCGTATCTAACCATTTGAATAGTTCCTTCTTCACCACTTCTTTCACATTCAGGTTCATCCTTTGTTGATGTTTTCTTGAAGGTTTGTGCCCTTCTTCCAATGAATCTTATGCATAGAAAAAGCTGGGCTAATACCCTTTGTGTCTGCCATAGTCCAACCAATAGCAGTCATACATTCCTTTAACACATATAGGTGTTGTTCTACTTGCACAACTAGCAAACCAAATGAAATAATGATAGGTAAAGTTGAATTAGGCTCTAAGAAAGTGTGCCTGATGTAAGCTAGGAACGGTTTCAGGTCTAACTGTGGTGGCTTCTTTATTGATGGTTTTGCATGTGGCGTTGATCTTTTTCTAAGTGTAGGGGCTCAAACTTGGGTTCCATTTTGTAGAACCCTTGACCTTCAAGAGCCATGACCTACTCTACCAACTCTTCACCATCCACATTTTTCAGATTCATCAAGCAGGCTTCTAACAGATCCTTGACATTAATAGTCTCATCCTCCTCTTGTAGTATTACCTCTACGGCTTCTACTAGCGAGGAAGTTGCAAATTCGATGGGTCTCCTCACAGATTGTTGAACATTGAATATTGTTTCTTCATTGTTCAACCTCATTTCAATTCTCCAGTCTCATAATCAATCAATGCTCTCTCAGTGGCTAAAAACAGCCTTCCCAAAATGATTGGTATCAAGAATGACGAAGTCTGCAAGGAAAACAAATTTCCCCACTTGAACAAGCATATCATCAAGAATTTCTGTCGGTCTTTTAATTTTGTGACCAGCCAGTTGCAGCAACATGGAGGTCGTTGTAGCTCTGCTAATGCCCGGTTCGGTGTAGCTTGACAATGGAATCAAGTTTATACTGGCTCCCAAGTCGCATAACGCTTTAGCAAAAGCATAACCCCCAATGGTGCATGGGATAGTGAAACTACCTGGGTCAGACACCTTTTCAGCCATAGGCCTTGTCAGTACTGTGAGCACGTGATTTTTACCTCGCTTGAAACATTCCTATAAATTCGTAGAATAGGATTTTCTTTTACTATTTTGCATTCTTAGGAGTTAACTATTTGATTGGTGTTTATTTGCATTTTAAGAATTAATCATTTTATTTTATTTATTTGCATTTTTCCTTATTAATTGGGTAATTTCATTTGCTTATTTCTTTCATTATTTGAATTTTTAGCAATTTAATTACATTTGAGTGCATTTTAATTCATCAAAAAGTATAAAAATGGCATTTTTATATTTAGGACACCGGTTTAACATTCTTAGGTTCAGTGATAATTAATAGCACAGAAAACAAATAATAATAAAATCATTCATTTTTGCATTTTCAATTTTGAAATTTCAAATTTTTACTTAGCTTTCCTTTAAATTAAGATTTAGTTGATTTTAGGAAATTAATTAGTTTAGTTGAAGTATTAAATCAGGTCTTTATTCTGATTTTGTATTAAGTGAAAATTGAAAAAAAATAAAAATAAAAGGAATTGGTAATAATAAAAAGAAAATAAAGAGGGATTTGAAAATATGGTCTTGTTTTAAAAGACAAATTTTGGGCCAATTTTGCAATTTATACCCAGCCCAAAACCATAAACCCAGCCCAAAACCATATACCCAGTCCAAACCCCAGGCGCCAAAACGACGTCGTTTGGTGACGTTCAATCCCGGCCGTTTATCAACTCTGATATAATGGCCCAGATCAGACCTTACATTTTAAATAAAATATTCCAAATCTGTGTAATAGCTTTAGAGACCAAATACGTCCTCCTCGTACAGATCCGCCGACAACCTTCGAGCCACCATAACACCACCATTCGCCGGTGGCGTAACGCCAACACCTACCAGATTTACACCCTAGAACCACCTCACTCTCCTCTTCCCAATCCCATAAAGATCACCTCTCGAAACCTTCCCCAGCTTCTCGAATCTTCTAAAGTTTTGATGTCGCTCCGCCGTCCACAGCGGCGGCCGGTAGCCAACGACCTCGAAATCAACACCAGTGGACCCCCTCACCTTCTTCTGCCAAACCTTGACATTGGCTACCGTAAAATATGTCTGCAACTCTTGGAATATGTACTGGAAGAGGGCAGCTCCGCCATGCACGGCGGTGGCTGCCGTCCAACGTCCCTCAAACACCACACCCACCCCCTTCTTACAAAACCCCAAGCCTAAGTTCTCCAAATCCCAATAAAAACCCTCAAATCTCAGAGCTATGGTTCAGAGTCTGAACCTGTTTGGGAAGCTTCAAAGATTCGAAATTGGTTTCAAATTGATGTTGTATGTCTATATCGGACCAAAATGAATATACAACCTCAATTGTAAAATCAAGTTCGAAGGCAACCCCGTCAAAGGCCAGAATCAGTGAGTCTATTTCTCCTCTTTTTTTTCTTTTTAGTGTTTTGTTTTTCTGCATGTGTTAGTAATTAGCTTAAGTTTATTCCATGTTGATTTTAAATTTAAATTGTCTTAGCAAATCTCAAACTTGTTATTTCTAGGTTGATTGTATGTTGGTTTTATTTGTGAAATTAGATGATTGTGGTCAGTAGTTTACATGATAACAACAATTTCATAATATCCTTGACCTTTGAATCTGAACATTGGTGCAATTAGAAAAGAATCTTGACTGCTCTGATTCTCATGGTTGTTCATTAGTGTTAGTAATCTCCTGATTATTTTAAGATTACAATGTCAATTAATGGCTCAAATGTTTTGAAGTACCAATTGCATAGTTTTGAATAATAACTTCCCCTGTATTGTGTTGGAAACACGTTTCAAATGCAATATACTAAACGTGTGTTCTTTTGTAGGTTTTGATGAATGTCAAACAAAGCAATAAGCGATATATAGCAGTGCTCAAGGACAAGCACAAAATGGATGCATTACAAGAAGCTCAAGACAAAGTTTAGAAATGTTATAATTGAGTCAATATTAATTGTGATCTTGATTCCTCAATCTTGGCTCATAACATGGCTTCTCTACTAAAATTATTTTTCCAAAATCATGCATATCTAACTTAAGTGTCAAATGATTTTAAACTATGCATATTTATATTTGTTAAAATGTTTTTCAAACATGCCTCAAAAATCTGGGCTAAGATAATCGATTATGTACTTATGATAATCGAGTATCTCTAAGCCAAGACTGCATGACAATCGATTGTGAATTAATGATAATCGATTGTGAGTAAGTCAGTTAACATCAGGTTTTTGCAAACTGCATAACAATCGATTGTGTACTTTTGATAATCGATTGTTAACTGAGGCAAAGTTTTCAAAACTCAGAAAAATCGATTATGAACTAATGGTAATCGATTAGAATGAGAAAAATGTCTCCCAGTGTTTTTAAATAAATTAATAATCGATTGTGGCTTTTGATAATCGATTATATATGAGACAGAAAGTTTTGAAATTAATTAATAATCGATTGTGGCTTTTGATAATCGATTATATATGAGACAGAAAGTTTTGGAATTAATTAATAATCGATTATGGCTTTTGATAATCGATTATATATGAGACAGTAAGTTTTGAAATTAATTTATAATCGATTGTTCTATTTGATAATCGATTGTTGGAACTAACCGTTGTCATACATTTTCAAATTACCTTCAGGTAATCGATTGTTGATATTTAACAATCGATGTTTTGCGTAAAATCTGGAAAAGATTTTCTGAACGTTGTTAAAATAATCGATTGTTGATTTCCTGATAATCGATGTTTTATGCCAAAAAATTGGAAAGGATTTTTTAACGTTATAAATAATCGATTATTGATTTGAAGTAATCGATTGTTGACGTAAAATCTGGGATTGAATTTTTGATCTGATAGGCAAACAATTGATTGTTTAGTCTTGACAATCGATTGTCACTGAGTAATTTCAGCAATCCTTAATTGGCAATTAGACAACGGTAAGACTGAGTTTTTCACCTATAAATACAGGCTTAACTCAGTGTTTTCACAACAACAACATATACAATTTAAGTATTTTCATTGCTAAAAGCTTTCTTACATTGATCATCATTTTCATTCATCCATAAAGCTTTTTGAAGAGCCATTCTATTGAGCTAAGTTGTTGTGATCTTGAGCGTACTATTTCTACTCATATCTACTCATTGAGGAGTACTTTGTAAAGTGAGTTTGTTTTGTGTTTGTAAGAGAATTGCGATTCTCGTTTGTTGAGGAACTTGTGATTCCTCAGTTGAAGTCTTTGGGATTGTTATCCCCGAGCAGTTGAAGTCTTTGGGATTGTTATCCCCGAGCAGTTGAAGTCTTTGGGATTGTTATCCCCGAGCAGTTGAAGTCTTTGGGATTGTTATCCCCGAGCAGTTGAAGTCTTTGGGATTGTTATCCCCGAGCAATTGAAGTCTTTGGGATTGGTATCCCCGAGCAATTGAAGTCTTTGGGATTGTGATCCCCGAGCACCTAGGTGAGGCTTGTGTCCTCAGCTGTAACGGTTTGTTAAGCACCCGTAAGCTTGACAAGTTTAGTGGAAATCTCGAGAGAGTCTCTCGGGGACTGGACTAACCACGTTTGTGGCCAACCAGGATACATCATTGTGTAAGTTTATTTTACTGCACTTGTTTTAATTTCTGCAAAGTTTTTAAATTCCGCACTAAAACGCTTAATATTTTTAAAACGCTATTCACCCCCCTCTCTAGCGTAAAGCGTTATTTCCAACAATTGGTATCAGAGCCATACTCTCTGAAAGACTTAACCGTTTGAGAGAATCTTTCCATGGCTTCTACTCTAGACTCTTTTGCAGGTATTGATGAAGGACAGTGCCCCACAAGACCTCCTTTGTTCAACGGGACTAATTATTCATATTGGAAAGAAAGGATGCAGATATTCGTCAGATCAAACAGCCCTTACTTGTGGAAGGTGTACACCAAAGGAAATGAGGTTCCTGTCAAACAGGTGGAAGGAATATGGGTGCCAAAAACAGAAGAGGAATTCAACGCCGAGGATAATCGAATGGTCCAAAATAATTTTAAAGCTATTAATTTATTACTCTGTGCTGTTAATGCTAATGATTACAGGAAGATCTCCTGCTGCAAAACAGCGAAAGAAATGTGGGACAAGCTTGAGGTCACTTACGAAGGGACTGACCAGGTAAGAGAAGCTAAAATTGATTTTTTAACTCATGCTTACGAATTGTTCCATATGAAGGAAGGCGAAAAGGTAGACGAGATGTTTGAGCGGTTCTCATCAATAGTGAATGATCTCCACGCACTCAAGAAGACGTTCACAGACAAAGAACTAGTTCGAAAAATCCTTAGGAGCCTAACACCGGCATGGCGATCAAAGGCCGATGCGATTCAAGAGTCAATTGGAATCACGAACGTCACCATAGACGCTCTTAGAGGTAATCTTAAGACTTATGAATCCACTATTCTTAACCCTGTTGTTGACGAACAAAGAAGGCAAAAGATTGCTCTAAAGGCGAGCACAAGTCAATCACCAATTGAAGAGGATGGAGATAGCGAATTTGGACTCATCATCAAAAAGTTCCAAAAATTCATGCGAAAAGAATATGACCGCAAAGGGAAAAAGCAAGGTGAGCAAGTTAAATGTTATGAATGTGGTGAAACAGGGCATATCAAAACAAACTGCCCAAATCTTAAAAAGGAGAAGAAACCCTTCAAGAAGCAACGAGCATACATATCTTGGGGAGGAGATTCCGGAGACGAATCCAGTGAAGAAGAAAATGAAGAAGCGGCAAATCTCTGCCTCATGGCACAGGAAGAAAATCAAAGTGAGGTAAGTCAAATCTCTTCTCAAAATTTTTATACTCTTGATGACATGAGAAATGCCTTTGATGAATTGTATGCTGAATTTCTCAAAGTTACAAAAACCGTCACTAGTTTAAGAGAAAATGCTTCTCTAAAAGAACAAGATTTTCAAAAACAGTTTTCATTAAAAGAAAAAGAATTAGAAAAATTGGCTTTGGAAAATGAGAAGCTACTAGAACAAAACAAGTTTTATGGGAAAAGAAGTTCTGACAAGCCCGAGAGTCCTACAAAAAATTGTGCTTCTTGTGTAGACCTTAAGAATGAAGTAGGTAGATTAAAAGGCACACTAGATAAATTCAACTCCTCTCATAAAAACTTGAATGTGGTGCTTGATAACTTGAAATCAACCAAGCATGGAATAGGCTTCATAAATGAAGAAGAGGTTGATGCAAAAACCCAACCACCTAGAGCTCAACCTAGGATTAATAACAAAAATGCCTTTCCTAAAACAAACATGCATATTAGGAGACCTAGACATGACCTTCCGCCTAGCAATCGTCACCATAGACATGATGCATATTTTAGGCACAACAATGATCATGCTAGAAGATCCCGAAATGTTCAACCTAGAAATGACTATAGTGTTCTAATTAGGAGAAATGAAAATAGAGTAAACAATGTGCATTATTCTAGCTACTATGAGCCTAGACGCATGCATAATCCAAATGTGACATGTCATTATTGTAGACGAATTGGTCATATTGCTCCCGCATGCTTTACTAGACATAGACATGCTACTCAAACATATCATTATAGTATGCATAACCCTCAAGGACCCAAAATGGCATGGGTACCAAAAGAGCATTAATTCGTTTTGCAGGTGTGCTTGAAGGAATCAAGTGTAGTGGATGCTCCAAACACTTGACGAGAGACGAATTCAAAATTCCTTCAATTAAAGCACAAAGAAGGAGGAAGAGACGGAAAAGTCGACTTATGTTTTTTTTAAATCGGAAGTATTTTCGAAAAAAAAAAAATTCAAAAGGCAAAATTGTGGAAAAAGCTTCGTAAATTGGAGAATGAGCCAAAAGACCAAAATGAACGGAGGATGTTCAAAATCAGGTAATTGGCAAAGTCGAAGGGAAGGTAAGTACCCTAAACCCTCTTAAGAACATCCTAGGACAAAATTCTTAAGAGTTCATTTTTTTTACCCGACTACACGAGTTTCAAAGTTATTATTTCATTTATAGATTACTGACTTGAGCGTCGGAGATGTTTAATTCTATTTTGCAGGCATCCCCCAAAAGGTAAGAGGAAAGTATGAATTATCTTGAAAAAAATTCGATCATAATCGATTATTTATGCTTACAATCGATTATCAGTATCAATAATCGATTATTTGTTGATTCAATTTTTTTTCCATGAAATCTTGTTAAATGTTTACATTGCCTGATAGAATTAAGTCTCATCATTTCAGCATCCCCCTTCCAAACAATCGATTGTTTGTTCTGCCAATCGATTATTTGCCAAAATTCAAACTCTCTGTGAGTGAAACAATCGATTACTATATATTGACAATCGATTATCTGTTTTAAACTTATGTTACCGTTTTGGCTCCATAATTGATTCCTGACAGGTCATAAATATGAAAAATAATCGATTACCAAGTTTGACAATCGACTATCTTTTTCAAATTTTCTTACCGTTCTGGCGTGTAATCGATGTGTCAGATCATTTTCATTAATGACAATCGATTATTCCATTCAAACAATCGATTGTTGAACGGTCAGTGAATTTATTTTTTACCGTTTCAGACTTCAAATCTCTTCAAATCATTTCCAATAAATGTAAGATTCATTCCTTCTCTATATATAGGCTGCACATATGCTCTTGTATACTCACTCAAGCCTCCCTAGCATCAAATTCTCTTGTTTTCTTTGAAAAATCCTAGCACATCCTTTCAAAAAAAAAAAAAAAATGTCAAGCCGCAACTCAAAACGTGCTCGTTCCAAACAAGGTGCTTCTTCTTCTCGCCATCCATATCAAGATGGATCGGTTCTATTCTTTGAATCCAATGAAGAGCTCACCCGTTTCTTAACCAAATTTGAGAAACGCCTTATTCTCCCTCCTCGCTTTTCAACAAACGCTCTTGTTGCACCATTCATTCCAGCCGCAAATATGCTAAGAGAGTGCAACCTTTTCAATTTCCTACTCCTTACTCACCCCTACTACAACATTTCTTTGGTTGAAGCTTTTTACTCCAACCTTCACAAAGATGATGAGGGTGAACTTGTTACCAATGTTAACGGCATTCCCATTCTAATTTCTGAAGATAACCTCCACCTCATTGCCGGCATTCCGCATGATGGTGAAGACATCTACCAGTACATAAATGATGCCGGGGTCATGATTGATGAAGCTAATCTCTTCCGCCAAGCCGGAGTAGCCTATGATGAGTCCTCTTCCCGTCGTCCCACCATAAAGGGTATGGACCCGAATTATCGTTTCATTCTCTATTTCATCACTCGTGTTCTCAAACCCCGTAAACTCAATCACACCACCATTTCCCAAGAGGATGCCAAATTTCTTCATGCCATTGTCACCGGTGTTAAAATAAATTGGTGCAAGCTTATTCTATCTCATATGTTCAATGCCACCAGAGATGACATACCTCTCCCCTATGCCCTCTTAATAATGAAATTTCTTGAAGCTTCCGGAGTCAATATTGCTAATGGTCCTCTCAAAAAGAGCACCAAAATCTGGGAAATTTCGGAGTCTTCCTTTCATCATGATGGTGATCATGCTCCCGCTCCTCCTCAAAATCGACAAGCCCGTCGTGCTCATCCTCCCCAGGAGCCTACCCTCCGGACCATTTCTGACCAAATTACTCAACTAACCCGTGAGGTCCATGGTTACTTTGATCACGTGCATTATGCCTATGCTCAGATGGTGCCATATCAAGCGCCTACCAATGATGATGAAGGGGATGGGGGTGATGAATGATGAAATTGTTGTTGTTATGAGATATTGTTGTTTTTGGTCTGTTTGTTCTTGATTGGTTAGTTATGTTTGGTTTCACCCTTGTAATGTTATCTTAATTTTCCAATAAATAAACCTGTGTTTATTTCACATTTTTTTCATATTCTTCCCTTGTGTAAATTTTTGCTAATGGCAAAAGGGGGAAGAAACGGGATATCAAGAAGTATGCTATATCACTCTCAACTTCATTCATGCTTAAAGTGAGGGGGAACATGAATTGAGGGGGAACATCAAATTGCATACTTTACTCTTGTCTTGGATTATCAACATAATTATTGCATATATCCCGCTTATGTTTGCCATTATCAAAAAGGGGGAAATTGTTGGAAACACGTTTCAAATGCAATATACTAAACGTGTGTTCTTTTGTAGGTTTTGATGAATGTCAAACAAAGCAATAAGCGATATATAGCAGTGCTCAAGGACAAGCACAAAATGGATGCATTACAAGAAGCTCAAGACAAAGTTTAGAAATGTTATAATTGAGTCAATATTAATTGTGATCTTGATTCCTCAATCTTGGCTCATAACATGGCTTCTCTACTAAAATTATTTTTCCAAAATCATGCATATCTAACTTAAGTGTCAAATGATTTTAAACTATGCATATTTATATTTGTTAAAATGTTTTTCAAACATGCCTCAAAAATCTGGGTTAAGATAATCGATTATGTACTTATGATAATCGAGTATCTCTAAGCCAAGACTGCATGACAATCGATTGTGAATTAATGATAATCGATTGTGAGTAAGTCAGTTAACATCAGGTTTTTGCAAACTGCATAACAATCGATTGTGTACTTTTGATAATCGATTGTTAACTGAGGCAAAGTTTTCAAAACTCAGAAAAATCGATTATGAACTAATGGTAATCGATTAGAATGAGAAAAATGTCTCCCAGTGTTTTTAAATAAATTAATAATCGATTGTGGCTTTTGATAATCGATTATATATGAGACAGAAAGTTTTGAAATTAATTAATAATCGATTGTGGCTTTTGATAATCGATTATATATGAGACAGAAAGTTTTGGAATTAATTAATAATCGATTATGGCTTTTGATAATCGATTATATATGAGACAGTAAGTTTTGAAATTAATTTATAATCGATTGTTCTATTTGATAATCGATTGTTGGAACTAACCGTTGTCATACATTTTCAAATTACCTTCAGGTAATCGATTGTTGATATTTAACAATCGATGTTTTGCGTAAAATCTGGAAAAGATTTTCTGAACGTTGTTAAAATAATCGATTGTTGATTTCCTGATAATCGATGTTTTATGCCAAAAAATTGGAAAGGATTTTTTAACGTTATAAATAATCGATTATTGATTTGAAGTAATCGATTGTTGACGTAAAATCTGGGATTGAATTTTTGATCTGATAGGCAAACAATCGATTGTTTAGTCTTGACAATCGATTGTCACTGAGTAATTTCAGCAATCCTTAATTGGCAATTAGACAACGGTAAGACTGAGTTTTTCACCTATAAATACAGGCTTAACTCAGTGTTTTCACAACAACAACATACACAATTTAAGTATTTTCATTGCTAAAAGCTTTCTTACATTGATCATCATTTTCATTCATCCATAAAGCTTTTTGAAGAGCCATTCTATTGAGCTAAGTTGTTGTGATCTTGAGCGTACTATTTCTACTCATATCTACTCATTGAGGAGTACTTTGTAAAGTGAGTTTGTTTTGTGTTTGTAAGAGAATTGCGATTCTCGTTTGTTGAGGAACTTGTGATTCCTCAGTTGAAGTCTTTGGGATTGTTATCCCCGAGCAGTTGAAGTCTTTGGGATTGTTATCCCCGAGCAGTTGAAGTCTTTGGGATTGTTATCCCCGAGCAGTTGAAGTCTTTGGGATTGTTATCCCCGAGCAGTTGAAGTCTTTGGGATTGTTATCCCCGAGCAATTGAAGTCTTTGGGATTGGTATCCCCGAGCAATTGAAGTCTTTGGGATTGTGATCCCCGAGCACCTAGGTGAGGCTTGTGTCCTCAGCTGTAACGGTTTGTTAAGCACCCGTAAGCTTGACAAGTTTAGTGGAAATCTCGAGAGAGTCTCTCGGGGACTGGACTAACCACGTTTGTGGCCAACCAGGATACATCATTGTGTAAGTTTATTTTACTGCACTTGTTTTAATTTCTGCAAAGTTTTTAAATTCCGCACTAAAACGCTTAATATTTTTAAAACGCTATTCACCCCCCCCCCCCCTCTAGCGTAAAGCGTTATTTCCAACATATTGCGTTTGGTTTCTAATTTGATTGCTGAAATTGGATTGTTTGTCTTTGAGTAGTGTTATTTGGATTGGTTATAGCTGTTAGGATTAGAGAATCAGTCATAGGAGTTAGTTTTGGCACCAAATAGATAACTTGAGGGTAGCACAGGATTTTTACAGTCACTTCTGATAAATTTAGGACCATTAAGGGCAATGTGGACTTTTCAAGTTGTTTTTGGTAATATTGTGAACAAACAAGGGTAATATAGGTAGTATATAAAGGATAGAAATTGATAGAAGTCTTTAGACCCTAATAGAAGAGGTCTTTAATACAAAATCAATAGTATTACTGCAGTAACTTGAGAAACAAGTCAAGAAATGAGGGTCCAAATAAGTAAAGTCTGAAAAATTAAAGTAAGACTTGAGGATAAAACAAAGTAGAAATATGCCCTAGCATTTGGTTATATAAAGGGGACTAAAAATCACTATAAGGGGGTTCTTTTGGTGGTATTTTAAAAAAATCTGAAGAGGATCTATACAAACTCTTAGAATTTCAAAACTAAAGTTTCCAAAAAATCATTTCTTGAACCCCAGCAATCCCATATTCACTGTTCCATTGAGGGCCTTCTTTGGTTTTCGTAAGTTTTGAATTGCTAAAAGTCCATGGATACTTTTCTGGGGTCTTAAAAAATGTGTTTGAATCCTAGTGTTGTTCTGAAAGTTTTTTGGGTTGAAGCCATTTAAGTGCCACAACTTTGTTGGATTTTAAGTTGAATTTCTGATCCTGATTGCTAAATCTGGGTTATATTTGGCTGTTGGTTGTTTGCTGATTGTGTCGTTTACTGGGCTCATTCCTTGTCATTTTTTGTGTTGTGTTGGGTTTTAAATGGTTCAACTGTTGCTTTGATCTGCTATTTGCCATCTGCTGTTGTTAACCTCACATTTTCCTTCTTATTTGCAACCTCCAGGTACTTTTCTTTTGATTCAAGTGATTTGAAAGCTGAGTCCACATGTCTGAGCAATATTTGTATAAAGTGAATAAAGAGTTGTCTATTTTTGCATGAAATATTACAAGGGTTATTTAGTTTTGGCATTAGACCATGATACTCATTTAAATAATTCATGTTTGTATCACTTTGGACTGTAGAAACTATTCGTTGATTGTAGTTTCAACAATTTCGGTTTCTCTGATTCTTATGTGGATTTGAGGTTTAGGATAGAGTCGATGGTGGTTGGAAATGAAGTTTGAAACATGAATTTATGTGTTTACGCTGTGGTAAAATCAAGTAGCTCTTGGTATCAATAATTTTAAAATTCGAACTTCAGATTCAGTATGGACTCTTGCTATAATCTAACGAATGTGTAATATAAGTTTCGTTTGTGATGTCCCATTTTAAGTTCTGATTGTTGTAGTTTAGTTTTGATCTCTTTTCATGTTTTGAAGAGACTCATTTATCTTACACGTGATTCTAACCCAAGGATTTGGAGCCAATAGATTAATAGCCTTTTGTCGATGGGTTTATTGTTAAAAATAACTCCAACAAACTACTTGAGTCTGTTAATGAATTAGAGTTGAACTGGTTTGGTCCAGCCTCTATTGGCGTATGGTTTAGTCCTAATCCAATACTGTCTTTTCAAGTGGGCTGGAGCAAAGGCCCGTGTTTGGACAAGCTTTCATAAGCGTTGAGGCTACCTGAGTAAAACATTGTACTCGAAGCTCGATTTTGACAATCTTTAGTACTGGTGTATTGACAATACTAATGAATTAGGAACATTTTATAGCGACAATACTTGATGGAAATCAATAGTCAATGCTATGGTTGGCCTTTTAAAAAAAATGAATGCTAAAATACTTAAAAATTTGGGATACACCGCTTAGAAAATTTCACGGTGTCCCCGAAAAGCTAATAATGTGCTAGACGTTTCAGGACACGTCCTTAATAATTTCATCTCCTTAAATACGGGTGCACATTTATGTGACCCAAATCCGAATCCCAACAAATATAGGATGTGTCAAAATCCACGGGTGCATTTATGTGACGTGGTTCGAGGCATGTTTAAACGACGTTGCAATTCTCTTTAATAATAATAATAAAAGTGGTTCAAAGATTCAAAAAGTACATAAGTTGAAACATGTTCTAAAATCAGATAATTTAAGCCAAATATAACAGTTGAGCGACCGTGCTAGAACCATGGAACTTGGGAATGCCTAACACCTTCTCCCGGGTTAATAGAATTCCATACTTGGATTTCTGGTTTGCGAATTGTTAGACAGAGTCATTCTTTCCTCGATTCGGGATTCTAAACGGTGACTTGGGACACCATAAATCTCCCAAGTGGCGACTCTAAAATTTTCTTAAATAATTGAAACATGTTTCGATTGTCCTTCAATTGGAAAAACTCCCTTTATCTACGCCCTTCGCCGGGTTGTAGTAATGCCAAAAGGAGGTGTGACATCTCTGGCGACTCTGTGGGACCAACCCAGAATCTTTGGTACAGGGTTCAAGAATTCAAGCTCAGAATAATTGTTGTATTTGGATTTGTTTATTATTTGATTTTACATGTTGACTTAATGTGCAAAATGATGCTTTTACCGCTTTGATATTATTTGAACTGTGTATAAACTGTTACGAAACCCTTCTCTCTTCACCTCTGGGATGTGGTTACTGGTAGAGACTCCCTATTCTGTTAGTGTCATACCCTGAAATAAGAATGAGGCCGGACAAGTTACTAAGCCGGATGACCTTTTGGTTCCCTGTACGTAGCCCCATCCTCGACTCGAGTCATCCACTCGGGTACACAGTCTAGACCCTATACCAAGGTTTTAACTTAGAATAACTTGACCTCGTGCTGGATCCCAAGTAGGAATGTTTATCTGCATCATGCATTTGACTTAGGCGACTCAACACAGGTGTTGGGTCCATCTAGGACAGGTAACCCGAAATGAAAAGACCATCTTGATGTATGATTATGTGTGCATTTAATTGTTTGGGATTTGCATGTTGGCCAGCTTGCGAATAAGGAAAGAAAATTGAGAAAAATAGTAGCATTAGGGTTGGTCGAGATTAGTCATTTGTCTTGTAAAAACCAATGCTCACATAGCATCGAAATGTTGCCGGATTTTTGAAAAGGAGGTCTTTAAATTGTTTTGCCCAAACTATGCCGGTATGATTCTCGTTGAGAGTTAGGTACGTAGGAAACCCCGCGCCTAACCTCTCTTTTTCAAAATTAACAAAAACAAAAAAAGTCCAATTTTATTCAATTTTCCAAAACTAAATCAGATGATGTCGTTACTACCAGAAATAACCGAACGTTACCGAAAAGGACACCGTAAGGCTGACCTTGTACAAATGAACACCTCTGAGTCCTGTTTTGGCCGGCGAACGAGCACAGCGTAAAAACCTTCCCGTGAAAGTGCTGCAAGGCCGTATTCGCAAAGTGGGGCCCTGATTATAGGATATAAATTTCATAAAAGACAAATGCCAGTTTTAATATTTTGTGGAGTCAAATAGTCAAATTTTGAGATACTAATTCACCTTAATAAATGAGCAGAATGAGCATGATAACGTTCATGAACAAAATTAGCTATGCCCGTGGTGGAATGACCTGGGGGAAGCAGGGCAAAATAGGGTCAACACGCATTTGGGAGGACTTACTAGGTTGCTGAAAATTAACTCAAAGGGAGATATCCTAAATGCATTGATCACGTTCTGGGCCTCGGCTCATAATTTCATCCACTTCTCGGATTTTGAACTTACACCGACATTGGAGGAAATAACTGGATATATTGGGACCGCTACAATTCCTTTGAGACACCAATACCTGATTGCACCAAGAACCCTTGTCGTGCACAAGTTCCTAGAATCCTTAAAAATCAGTATCAAGGTTCACAACCCGGACCTGTCAGCTGACTTCTGTACTCCGCACTTTATAAATCAGAGGTATAGGCATATAGGGGGATACAATAACCCGGACAACTATATTTGTAGCAAAGGGAACCAATTCAAATGGAAGGAGCATCGATGTTTTGCATTCATGGTATTCTTCATGGGTCTTTTGGTGTTTCCACGGAAGGATGGAAATATTGACATACGAATAGCAAGGCAGCACTTTAATGACTTAGGCCAAGAGCACTCTCGCTCCAATGATCTTATCAAAGATTTTCTATGCTCTCACCGCCTGTATAGCATGAGGAGACCTCTTTGAGGGGTGTAACCTATTCTTACAAATATGGATGATTGAGCACATATGACATCGGCCTCGGTACATAAATTATTGTTCACCAACAAAGAGCTGCATAGAAGAATTCTATAACAGGGTTGATGGGTTTAGGTTGCCTGAAGGTGTCACGGAATGCGTGTTGCATCTCCGATTTGTCACTGCAAATCAGAAAGAGTGGACATTCGGGTGGCTCACCGTGGATGAAATTGTGTATATGCCAGCCACCGGACCTTATTTCCTTCTAATGGCTCTTCGAAGTATCCAACCCTATGCACCATACAGAGTGCTAAGTCAATTAGGTAGATGCCAAATCATTCCAATGGATGAGGATATTAGCCGCCATGCGGTTGAGATTAGCCCCAATGGTCAGTTCCCTGAAGCTGTCGTGCGCCAAATCTAGAGCGAATGTCAATATTTGACAGTGGATACCCAAGTACGTGACATATCTAAAGGCGGGGTTGCACTGGGGTACATTGTGTGGTATAGAAAAGAAAACCGCATCTCCAAGAATTTGTTGAAACGTCACAAGAACAATGGGATTGGCTAGCCAAGGAAAATGAGTACAGAGCCACCATAGGAAGATTAGAAAAGAAAGTCAAAGAGCTTCAATTTGAAAATGGGTTGCAAGCCGCAATAGAAGAGGGAGAAAAGAAAAGATTAACCAAAGAACACGAGGCGTTGTGAGCCCAAATCAAGAATATGAAAGCTGCCGTAGAAAATCCTCCCAGAGCGCGAAAGATAAAAACTCACAGACAATTTGAGGCGTAAAGTAACTGAATATTGGTTTAACTTGAACAAGGTGGAAGGCGAGCTATCTATGGTTCGGAAATAATTAACTAAAAGTGTGGAGGAATGAGGCAGCATCATTGAGCAATTAAAGGAAAAATATGATAATGAGGTTGCATGGTTAAAATGGAGGGTCATCATGGTTGAGAATAGAGTAGCCAAGCAAGTCGGGGACCTCCAGGCCGAGAGAGAACATTGTTATGCAGAGATAGCAAAGCTGGAGATGGATTTAAGGAAATTCCAGGAACTAAATCAGGTAGCCGAGCGAACATTAGAGGCGAGGGCTGGGCAGATTGGGCATTTGTTGCAAGAAAAGGGTGTTATTAGGGAAAGAGTATGGGCGATCACAAACTAATCACCACGAAGTGCAACCATTGCAAGGATATGACAAGATCCATGTTGTTTGCCACCGCCATGACGTTTGGGCAATTTGGGCATGGGAAAGGATAGAATATTGAGAATCAGTAATTGAAAAGAAGGGTTAAGGGTAGTTAGGAATTGTACAGCTCAAAGAACCTCATAGAAACTCCTAGAATAGGGCTATTGTGTAGATTTCAACAATAACTTAGGGAATACTTGGGAAACAAGTCATAAAATTAGGGGTTAAAGTAAAAAATGGGCAGCGACTAAAATAGAAAACCAAAATCTGATTATTTACCCTAGAATGGCCTACAAATTGAGTTCGCCATTGCTTGTAAAAGGGGGCTTCTTCCTTCAGCCGTTCTTCGTTCAGCCATTGTTTAGATTATTAGCTCATAAATACTCTTGCATTCTAGTTTTTTTAGCCTTTGATTTCCAAAAAACCAAAAACAAAAAAAAAACAAAAACTCAAAAATAATAGAAAATCTCTGGAAAAAAACTGCAGGAAACACTGTTCAATTGAAATCCCTTAGCGAATCCTTGGTTTTAGTTAAGTAGTTTGTATTTCCAGCTCAGATTTTAGTAATTCAAGTTCAGAGGCAGTCATGGCTTGATTCCGAGTGGTTTTGAAGTTCAAACTGTTAGTTTTGGGTTTGGTTTAGGTGTTGAGTTGTTGTGGTATACTGCTGGATCATTTTGGGTTTTATTTGGGCTTAATGGAACTTGTTTTGGTTTGATCTATCGAGTCTGCTGGTTGTAAAGCCTTTCTGGGCTATTTTTACTCGTTTTGGGCTGGAACTTGGTGTGCTTTGGCAATCGAATCTGACTGTTGTTGTTGATCTGTGTTACTGCTCCTGTTTTACTCACTTTTCTTTCTCCTGTCAGTCTCCAGGTACACTCCTTGTAACCATGTTGGTTGATGAATGAAACTGGATAAATTTGAATAGAAATGAAGATGTTAAAGCATGAGATTGATTCCAGCTTACTGAAAGAATTTATTTATTTGTTGTGTTTTTCTCCCTACTATTATGTTCTTATTTGGTTTGTAAATGTTTAATGAATAAGCTCTTTCTTGTCTTTCTTGTTTTTCTCTTGGCTACTGCTAGTGTTGGATATTCTGCAAATTTTTAAGGTTTATTGGCATGTTAAACTACAGGTTTAAGTTTTAATTCTGGTTGCTTTGTCTCTGAGTAAGAAGGGGTTAAAGAGTAAATCCCTTAGTTTGCATAATTATTGACCTAGGATAGTCAGGAATAATCTTATACATGGAAGTGGTCTCTCGTTAATATATATCACTTGGATTTAATTCCATGGCTAAAATAGGAGAATATGATCATCAGTATGAGTTTGTTTTCTCGTTCCAGTTAAGTTCGAAATCGAATTTATTTTAGTCTCGGCAATTTGTGTAGTTTTAATGTTAAATGCATAAGTGTAGGCCCCTTTGGGTTTGTTTTAGGTACTGAATGCATGAGATTCGAAGGCCATTTCCCGCAAATGGGTTCACTCGGACCCTAGGCCCAACAATAGATGCAACTTTTCAAAATGAGGATTTTGTGTTTATGTCCATCTAAGTTAGAACTCTTGACGTGTGAATTTGTTCCAGCTCTTTCCCGTTGAGTACATTGGGCCAAAAGTTTTGGGCCAGGGCAGAATTTCTTTCAGTAGTTTGTTAGTTAATTGAAGTTGGGTTGTGAGGAAGGATTCTTTATATTACTTTAAAAGAAAAATGTAATTAGATAATGTAGCTACTTTAGATTGGCATTTAGTAAAATGATGAGACGAGCCTCGCCAGACAAAAATGATTGCGGGGACCTCAATAAAGGTTAAAAAATATTTAGAATTCGGGAGGGTCGTTCAGCAAATTTCATGGCCTTCCCCAAAATAATAATACGCTAGAACCTTTAGACGCGTTTAATTAAATTACTTTCTTAAACTCGGGTGTGCATTAATGCGACCCAAATCCAAATCTCGACGAAGTCAAAACGTGTCGACGATCACATGTACACTAATGGTGACGCGATTAGAAATACATTTTCACGACGTCGCAAGTCTTTTAAAATAAATAATGGTAAAAGAGGTATATAAATCAAATGGAACATAAGTTAGCATGTGCTAAAATCAAATAAAATCAAATACAACAGTTAAGCGACCGTGCTAGAAACACGGAATCCGGGAATGCCTAACACCTTCTCCCGGGTTAACAGAATTCCTTACTCGGGTTTCTGGTTCGCAGACTGTAACAGATTCATAATCTTCCTCGGTTCGGGATTCAATCACTGACTTGGGACACCATAAATCTCCCAAGTGGAGACTATGAATAAATAATAACCAAATACCGTTCCGATTGTCCTTTAAGTGGAAAACCCCCTTTACGCCTCTTTGCGAGGGTGTACAGAGAGAAAAATCAGGTGTGACAGTGGTACTCTAGCTCAGGTAGAAAAATAATAAAAAATGAGAGAGTCTTATTAGTGAAAACACTCACGGGCACCGTAAGGCGACGAGAGTTAGGAGAATTAAAAATGAGAGAGTCTTATTGGTGAAAACCCTCATGAGCACCATAAGGCGAAGGCAAGTCAAGAAACGAACAATTGGAAAAAGGGACATTGGTGGAAATCTGTTTAAAACTGTGTAAGTCAAGCAAAGTTAGGGTTTGGTTAAAGGAATTGGGTTAAAATGGTCGCAACAACAAAAGCATGGCAACCGAAGGCCGGTCATCGGGACATACTGGGTCGACTAAGCCGAAGTGCAAACTAGCTTGTTCTTCCTCAGATAAGTTTCTTTTCTCTTCCCCTCAACAGTCATTAAATTTGGAATTCCTTTGCCCTAAAATAGTTATGCGTCATTGCATTTAACTTTTCGTTCGAGTCTCTAAAGTCTTTTTGTTTAAGAAAATGGGAGAGAAATTTCAAAGCTTACTACTAGATCCCAAAGGGACGAAGCACATGCCACCCAAAAATGTAACAAAGGCAATAAGGAGTAAAACCGCGAGGGGAGGGATTCACAAAAGCTTCAATGATAAAATTGACTCGAAAGGCAAGAGTTTGGCAAAGTGAAGGAGCACAACACAAAGATGGGGAGCAAAGTAAAGACACAAGGGCCATAGGGTCAGCCGAGCGTAGTACATTGACTTGGTAATCTCAAGAACATAAAGGTTCGGGGTCAGCCAACCAACTTAGGAAACTCATCATCAACATGGAAACTTGAACACAACGGAACACGACAGTGGGGAGGCTGCTTTTAACAAGAATACCGTAAGCTAACCACCCCTTTTAAAACTAACAAGTTTTTTTTGATTGACACAGGGGCAGAAATATTCCAGAAGATCCTAAGAGAGTGCCCCCACATGGGAGGGCAAGCACATAACAGGTATGATCAAAAACCTCAGGGCCCATATGAAAATGGGACCTAGATAAAGCTCAAAAAGGAACAAAGTCCAGCACATATATTCTTCCCAGCAAGGGTATATTGGGACAAAACTTTAATTAGTAAACCCCAACAGAAAAATTGAAGGTTAAAAATGGCATAAAATGACTTGCATGATGAAATAGAATGCAATTAAGAGCCAGGACCCTCCTGAAAAATGGGACATAGCCTAAAACACAAATAAGAACGGGCAGGGGCAGGCATAAACACCTTCCCCAATAAGATTCGTCAGAACTCGCATGAACAATGATCCCCAGCAGAAACAAAAAGAAGTTTGAATTGGCATTTCATCTGGAACCCTCAGGACACTCCTGGAAAAGTGGACTTATCTAAAGGTTAAGGGTAATCATAGATGGCGAAGGGTATAAAATGAATTGCATGAGGAAATAGGATTCGGCTAAAAGTTGTCAGGACCCACCTGAAAAATGGGACTTAGCCTAAAAACACAAACAAGCACGGATAACATTGGCAGGCACAAATATTTCCCCAATAAGAGTATAGCTCTAAATACTGATCCCCGGCCGGTACATCTGGCCATCTAATTAAGAGTTGTCAGAACTTTTACCGGATAATGGGAAGTAATTTCAATCACCAAACCCCATCAGACATAACTCAGATAACAAAAACATAGTGGAAAATAATACATTTTGAGAACACATCCTAATTTTAAAGTTGTCATGGGATTTGATTAACACTCAAAGATGCATCCAGCACCAAACTAGGGCAGGAAAAATTTCTCTTGTTTTGTTTGTTTTGTTGTGGTCAGGTACAAAGGCAGCAGTCTCATGGAATATTTTTCATATTTCAAGTTGTGGTAATCAGGCGCCCACTTGCAAGGGAATATTTTTCAAATTTCATGTTTTCGTATTCAGGTGCCCACCTCGAAAACAAGGGAATATATTTCAAAGTTCAAGTTGTGGTAATCAGGCGCCCACCTGCAGAACAAGGGAATATTTTTCAAGTCGCAAGTTCCGGTAATCAGGCGTCCACCTGTAGAGCAAGGAAATATTTTTCAGGATGCAAGATTCCGTAATCAGGCGCCCACCTGCAGAACAAGGGAATATTTTTCAAGTCGCAAGTTTTGATAATCAGGCATCCACCTGTAAAATAAGGGAATATTTTTCAACTTGCAAGTTTTGGTAATCAGGCGCCCACCTATAGAACAAGGGAATATTTTTCAAGATGCAAGCTTTGGGAATCAGGCGCCCACCTGTAGAATAAGGGAATATTTTTCAAGATTCAAGTTTTGGTAGTCAGGCGCCAACCTGTAGAACAAGGGAATATTTTTCAAGATTCAAGTTTTGGTAATCAGGCGCCCACTTGGAGATCAAGGGAATATTTTTCAAATTTCAAGTTGTGGTAATCAGGCGTCCACCTGCAGAATAAGGGAATATTTTTCAAGTTGCGAGTTCTGGCAATCAGGCACCCATCTGCAAAACAAGGGAATATTTTTCTAGTCGCAAGTTTTAGTAATCAGGCGCCCACCTGTAGAACAAGGGAATGTTTTTCAAGATGCAAGCTTTGGTAATCAGGCGCTCACCTGTAGAACAAGAGAATATTTTTCAAATTGCAAGTTTTGGTAATCCGGCGCCCACATGTAGAACAAGGGAATATTTTTCAAGTTTCAAGTTGTGGTAATCAGGCGCCCACCTGTAGAACAAGGGAATATTTTTCAAGATTCAAGTTTGGTAATCAGGCGCCCACCTGCAGATCAAGGGAATACGTAGGCAACCTATAAAGCAGGATGCGGTCAAGCTTTCCAAAACGCTTCTCATAGAGTGTCAGGCAAGCAAAAATCTCTCATGGTTGCTCACTTTCTTTGCCCGAAAACCCTTCGTGTCTCCGAGAAAACAGGGACAACTGTGAGCATGTGATTTTTGCCTAGCCTCAGTTTCTCCTATAAATTTGTAAAATTAGGATTTTTCTTTATCTGTGTGATTTTTAGAATTTAATTGCATAAATCATGTGTTTTTTTGCATGCCGAGTGCACTGTAATTCACAAAACATTTCTAAAAAATATGCGCCCTTATGTTTAGGATTCAATTTGAAAACTCTGCGTTAATTATGAAAATTAATCATTTTATAAAATAAATTAAAAAAAACCCAAACCACAAAAATAGTTTATCTTGGTATTGTGAATTTGTAGCTATGAATTTTTGCTAGTTCGATATTTGATTAGTTTGTGATATTTGTTAGAGTTAATTAATTTGACTACTAGTTTAATTTAGTTTTCAGAATTAATTTAGGGTTTTAGTTTAAGTATAGAATAAGAATTAAAAGAATTTAGAAGTAAGATTTGAAAAACAAAAGGAAAATAAGAGAAAAGGATTATTGGGAAGGTCTTGGTTTTAAATTAACCAGCCCAAGCAGACCAGCTTATTCAGGCCCAGATTAACGCCCCAACCTGGTCTGGCTTCGTCAGCTAACCAAACAACGTTGTTGCTAGCGTTAGATCTGGACCGTCTAGGTTCCCTAATCTAACGGTGGGGAAGTGGGGAAGGTTTAGTATATAAGTGTCAAATCCCCTAACCACCCCCCCCCCCCCACAAATCTTAGCTCGTCCCTGACCATTGTAATGCCACCTTCTAGCCACCTCCCTTCACCATGTGCCGTCGCCCGGAAATCGCCGCGGCCGTGGGCGATCACCTAAAAGCTTCCAAGTTAACATCAGTCCACCTCCCAACCTCCTCCTTCCAATTTCGAGTATGGTTTCTTTCAAATCACTGTCAATCTTCTCGAATATCCAGTTGAAGTGGAGGCTGCTACACCGTGTGCGGCGGCACCGACTCCAATGGCCACAAAAAATACACCCCTTAACCACCAGACCTCCCTCATCCCATATCCGTCATCCTTTCCCTTCAAATATCACTCAAGCTCTTCAAATTTTGAATCTAGAATTCGAAATAAAAATGGATTCAAAACCCAAGCAGGCAAGGCTTCTTCTCCAGTTCCTTAGGCCCAATTTTATCGCGTACTAATGTTATTTACCTGTTCTTGAACAAAGAACATGTGATTAATATTGTGTCGCGGTCAAATTGAAAGGTCATTTGTGTTCAAGTCTTGATTGGTAAGTTTTCTTGGATTTGTTTTGTTTATATTTGAGTTCTTCTTCCATTTGAAATCAGTTGAACCTAGTTTTTCTCCTTAATCTATTCTTCGCACTTAGATTTTTTTTAGGTTTCTCTTTATTCATACTGCATGATTCTGTGATAAATGATTAGTTTTGGTTCAAATTTTTCCTTTCTTGTTCGATTGATAACTCATTTCTGTTCCTACTAGTTAATTCAAGTATAAATTAGATTCGTTTTGATTTGTATTCCAATTTTGGGGATTTGTTTTAATTGGAGTTCGTTTGTTATTGCTGAAATATTTCAAGTTTTTTTGGGTTGATCATGGTTGGAATTGACCCAGTTAAAGGGTTTGGTATAGTGACACCTGGGTTTCATTAAAGTGTCTCAGAGTTATTTCAAATTCTAGTTACTAATCCGAGATTCTAGCTTAGATGGTTATGAAAAGTGACTTGAAATTCCTTGTGGCTGACTGTTAAAGTTTCAAAAGTTCTCACGGGTTTATTTTCGAGTCAATTTTTGTTCAAACAAGTGTGTTTTGGTTGTTTTGTTGCTGTTACTCTCCGATCATTCCTTCCTGGGTATTGAGGCATGGGTTTGGGGTTTAAAATTGGCCTTGTTCTCTGCTGGTGTGAGCTGCTTACTGATGTTTGTCCCTGCTAACTATTTCTCATTTATTTTGCTTCAAACATCGAAGTACTTCTCTAGCTTCAAGTATTGTGTGAAGAATCAAGTCAATCTGTACTAATGCCTTTGAAGTTCAATAAATGAACAAGCTGTTATAGAAACCTGCCGCTGCATTTCATTTCAATTCATGATGTTTAGTATAGTATTAGATTGGATACCATTCTAATTGTATCACTAGGGCCTTAGATCGGTTGTAGTTGGACTCTAAGGACTATTTTCAAATGTGCAAGACTGTGATGTTAGCTTAGTTAATTTAGTTACCATATTAATTTTGAGGATCGAATCTGGACTTAGGTATAGGTTAGGAAACAAATGTTAAAAAATCAGTGCATATGCCTTCATATTATTCAGCAACTCCTGCAGTTTAGCATAGCTAGTTAGCTAGTTTGTATTATGCCTACTTCGAAAATGAATTCCAAAATAATTAAGCCAAAACTTAATTATCAGCATTTACCTTATATTTTATGCTAGTTGATGACTTAGGATTTGTTCAAACTATTTCAATTTTCCAGGTTTAGAATGATGGATGTTTATAAGTATATAAACGGGAATTACACACTTTACCTACACTCTAAAATCAGCATGTTTTTTATGTGAGTTATTTACCTTGCAAACTTTTTAATAGGTCTAGAGCCAAAATCGGTATTAAATTTGGGTTCATTGTGAGCCCAAGCAGTATAATTCTTTAGTGTAAATGGGAACTGGGCCTAGTGGTGTAACGGAAGGCCCAATATATATCCAACCTCCTGAATTGGATCGTTATTAGTATTGAAATCAACTCAAATAATAGGTCCAGTAGTAGACCCAGCATTAATATGAAGGCTGATGTGAGCCTAAAGCTCAGTTTACCCTTTGTTACATTGGGTTTGTTTCGGGGCCCAAAGCCTTGGACGTTTGGCTTGAGCATATGGAAGATCTTAATCTACTCACTAAGAGTTGAATATGATTATAGTAAAATAATTTGAATTATACATTTAGGCTTTTGCCTTAGGTAGAGAATTCAAATTAAGAGGTTTTTCCCTCTTGTTTATGCCTGGACTTGAACTTGAAGCCCGAATTTTATAATGCTAATTAATCAAGCCCTTTTAGAGACAGATTCACTAGAAAATAATAGCTTGCTTTAGGATATGCTTAAAATAAACGAGGTGCGCCATACCAAATAAAACTCCTAAAATTGTGTGGCCCTCTTTAAATGGTTATATCAAAGATACTTAGAACCCGGACGTTCCGTCTAGCAAATTTTCACGGCCTCCCGCAAAGTCAATAACACGTTAGCCACTTTAGGTGCGTTCTTTAATAATTTCACCTCCTTAAACTCGGGTGTCCCTTCCATGCGACCCAAATTCCAAACCCCAAACTTTGAATAAAATGTGTCGAGCATCCGGGTGCATTTCATGTGAGGTGATCCTAGCACATATTTTAAACGACGTTCAATTTCCTAAAAATTATCAATAACAAAAGCAGCTTTGATAAGTTAAAATGTACCATAGGCTAAACCATGTATTAAAATGAGATAATTAAGCCGAATATAATAGTTGAGCAACCGTGCTAGAACTACGGAACCCGGAATGCCTAACACCTTCTCATGGGTTAATACAATTCCTAATCGGATTTTTTGTCCGCATACTGTATACAGAGTCAAACCTTCCTCGATTCGAGATTTAAACTGATGACTTGGGAAACCATTAATTATCCCAAGTGACGACTCTGAAATCTCTAAATAATTGAATCCCGTTTCGATTATCCTTAAATTGGAAAAACACCCTTATCTACGCCCTTCGCTAGGGTTGTAGTGTCCAAAAGGAGGAGTGACAATTTTTGGAGTTGATTTGAATAGGTTGGGGCGACGGAGAGTACGGAAACCAGAAGCTAAAAATTGCAAGGGCACCAGGCATTGCATTTGTGAACTTTGGTTCGCATTTGCAAACTTGGCCCATCGCAAAACCCATGATTTTGTCATATTTGCGACAGCTACGAGATTCACTTAACTTCACAATTGCGAAGACAGTGTCGCAAATGCGACATCAGAGAGCTTAAACGAGTAAACTTGTTTCACTTTGAACAAAACTTAAAAGATCTATGGCTATTCAAAAGATTGTCTTCTCCAATCTACTAATTCTCAAAGCCCACCATTTTTAACACCTATGTGCAAGAATTCACGTATCAAAGCTTAATCGTTGCTTCTTCTTCTCCTCTTAGTTTTTTCTGAAACCTCAGGGTAACATTCCTCTTCCCGAAATTATTTAAAATTTGTTCAAATCTTATGTTGATTTCTGGGTGAGTTTGGTTAAGAGTGTGGATCGTGTTCTTTGATTGTAAAAATAGGGAAGTCTGAGTACACAAGGCTTTGTAAAGTAGAAATGAATTTTTGTTCTTCATATGTGATCGATGAAAGGCCCGAATAAGATTCTTGGTCAAATCATTGGTATGTTTGTAATTTATGGTCATCTATGAAGTTTATTGCATGAATCTGTGTCTGAAAATTGCTTGGGCTCTCTTAAGTTAGCCTTTGGTCAAAATTTTTGGGGATGGGGACTGTGTTCCACTAAAAATCTTTGTTGGGGATGATGGCTCACCATCGTGATGGCCTCTTCGCATTTGTGACTACGCATTTTCAAAGAGGTGGTCACAATTGCTAAACCTAGCAGCCCTGACCATCTTCGCAAATGCGATGTTTCTCTCGCAATTGCAAGAACTACCTCAGTCTGATACCTTCACAATTCCCATATCTAAGCAGTTCTGATAACTTCGCAATTGCAAAGAAAATGTTGCAGTTACAACATCAGATAGCAGATCCCTGAAAATCTCAAAATTCTAAAAAAAATTCTAAGGCTAGGTTTTGACTGCCCGATTATTGCTTTGGCATATTTGACTGATTTTGCAACATTCTTCATAGTCATACCATATTTCACTCATATCATTTGTTGACAAGAACAATAACTTAAAATGAGTGTTAACCCCGGTGATTCTGCGAATGACAACCCCTTGAAAGCTAGGCAGAACAATGACCAACACCAGTTCTTGTCATTGAAGTGCCAATAAAGGTACTTTACTGAACTGATCTCGAAAAAGTTATTCTCGGAGAGTGGTTTATTCCCCTTTTTGGACACTACAACTATGTTTGCTAACCACTCAAGATATTTCACTTCATGGATCGATCCTATTTTGAGAAGTTTGGTTACCTCGTGATGAATGCATGCTTTACCTAGGAATGTGGCCTTCTCTTTTGCTTTACCAGTCTGAACTTCCGGTCCTAATTTCAATCGATGAGTGGTGATCTTCGGTGGGATCCCTATTATGTCAACGTAGGACCAAGCAAAACAATCCATATTTTTTATAAGGAATTTAATAGGTTTTTCCCTAAGCTCGAGAGTTAAACCTGTGCCCAGGTATACCTTTCGATCAGGCAGATGCTCTATCAGTATAACTTGGTCTAGCTCTTCGACGTTGACTTCATAGATTCAGAATCATTGGGGATTATGAAGGTTCGAGCTATCATGCAATCATCATCCTCGATAATTTCCTGATGTTTCGATCTGGTCGAAGCCGGCGACTTTGTTTGGTATTTGACCTTCTTCTTTTCCTTTGATTCTGGTATCACCTCATCGATTGCAAACATCTCTTTGGATGCTGGTTGTTTGTCGTACACCGTTTTGACTCCTTCTGGTGTTGGGAATTTCAAGACTTGATAAAGCGTTGAAGTTACTACCCTCATATTACTAATCTAAGGTCTCCCGAGCAGTGCATTGTATCTCATATCACCTTCAATTACATGGTACTTTCTTTCCTAGATAGTTCCAACCACATGCACTGGCAACATGATTTCCCCTTTTGCAGTTTCACCTGCCATGTTAAAACTGTTGAGCACTCAAGCTGCGGGCACGATTTGAACCTGAAGGACAAGCTGCTCTACGACCCTCGATCGTATAATATTTGCCGAGCTACCTTGATCAACCAACACACATTTAACTTGAATCTTATGCATAAGGATAGATATTACCAGTAAGTCATTGTGAGGTTGTTCTATCCCTTCTGCATCCTCAACATTGAAAGAGAAGGTATCTTCAAGTAAGTAGTTCCAGGTACGTTTCTCCCTTGTGATTGTGACTTTGGTGTGCTTAAATGTCCGACCCTGAGGGATATCGACCCCACCGGCGCTCATATGAATCACGTGATGTGGTTCCTCATGTTCGTTTTTCCTATTTGCATCCTTTTCTCTAAAGTGATATTTTGCTCATGCACCCAAGAACCATCGAAGATGACCTTCATTGAATAAACGAGCTACCTCCTCCCTTAATTGTCCGCAATCCTCGGTACTGTGACTATGGGTTCCATGGTACTTGCACATTTGATTTTGATTCCTTTGAGCTGGATCAGCTTGCAGGGGTCTGGGCCACATAGTATCATTGGTTCACCTAATGGCTGACACAATATCTGGAGCATTGACGTTGAAGTTGTATTCCGATAATCTTACTTCCTTAGACTCGATATGCTTATCTAAGCCACACTTACTCATGAGCCTTCAAGAATTTTGACCTCAACCATTCCTTTGATCATTTCAACTAGGATTAAGTCCTACCTGTTTTTTCTACTGTCTCCATTGTATGGTTGGTTCCCATCTCTATTTGATATGGGCTATCTATCGATGTCTCTTTGAATTCTGCTTTCCAACCTATTTGGGTAAACAGAACCAGATGGAGCTCCCAACTGATCATCATCGAATCTGATCTTTGATGGGTATTGATTATGCACATCGGCCCAGGTCACCACAGGATATTCAATCAAATTCTGCTTTAGTTGATGTGATGCTACTGAACTTCGCTCGTTCAAACCCTGAGCTTGGATAGCCCAATCATCGGTAGCCTAGGGTAGGTCCATGTACTACATCTGAAATCGAGATATAAATTTCCTTAGCATTTCATTGTCCTTTTGTCTTACTTTTAAGAGGCCATACTTCCTAGTCGTGACCTTTATTACTCTAGCTTGTGCCTTTACGAATGAATCGGCAAGCATGGCAAATGATCGATGGAATCGGGTGGCAAATTATGGTACCAAATCATTGTCCTATTCGATAAAGTTTCTCCAAATATTTTCAACAGAACATATTCAATTTTACCGTCTTCTAAGTCATTTCCTTTTATTGTGCATGTATAAGAAATGACATGCTCATTTGGATTAGTGGCTCTATTGTACTTTGGAATTTCTGGCATGCGGGATTTCTTTAGAATGGGATTTGGAGTCATACTTGGTGGGAAGTACTTCTGTACGAACTTTTTCGAATCCAAACCCTTTAGAATCTAGGGTGCCCCAATATCTGATCAACCCGAGGGTTGTAGCTTTCTACCTTTTAATCATTAGCCTCGATCTTCTTTTCTCCCCATTCAATCCATTTAGTAAGCTGCTCGAGCCTCTTCATGATGGCGGGATCAGTTCTCGATCTACTATCATTCAATTTCTCATGTATGGGTTCGACTTACAAACAACTTCCTATGATGTATCGAGTTCAATTCTACCTGGGGCTCGATTTTGATTTTGGAGTTGCACTATTGCGACTTGCTGAGATTGTAGCATGTCAAATATCATTTGTAGGCTAATTCCGCCTTCTTCGCCATTTTGTGCATTCTGATCGGATGCCCGGGCATCTCTGTAGATATTATTTTCATGGTTTGCGCCTAAATCTCCATGAATGGCGACAAGAGAACTGACATCAACCATATTTGTGGCTTGTGGTGCGTAGGGATTAATTGGAGGCACTCCATTTCCCGGGGCGATTACATGTTCGTTTTCGCCATGAAGACCAAGCCCAGTATCATTGTGAGTGGGTACTGCCTGAGGGTTTAACATGTTGATTTTGAAATAAAAAATACTATGAGAACAAGCGTAACAACAGTGTGTGGTATGAAGGCTAAAGTATTAAACAATCACTATTTTACATAGCCACACGGTAGGTGCCAATCTGTTTACCCTAATATTTAGATAACAATTACACTCATAATGTAATATTAAAGATATGTGATTTAGCTAATATCAATTGATAAACGTAAAGAAAAGCGATGCAAATTGGCAATAATACAAAGCAAACCAGTGTTTGCTCAATACCCTCGAGCTTAGTAAAGTAAGAACAGATAAAGAGCATATTGTTAATGAGCAAAAGAAAGAAATATTATATTTGATTTATATTCCTAAATGTAATGTCCTTACAAATGATGCTGACTCCCCTTTATATACTAGAGTAATCCTAATTATGGTACAATTCTAATTAAGGAAGTAAATCACATGATTGATACAAATAACTTCCCTTGATTTGATCTATTTCGGGATTTTCTCATGATTTTTGACCGTCTACGGATATCTCACCTTTCCGTTATGAAAGAATTACAAGAAAATACACATGATTTCACATCATAACAAAAAATGGCCAATGTTTTTAAGTTTTACCCCACCTAGCCCATATTGTACATACTTTGAAAGCACTTGTAAATTCAAAATAAACTTTTTTACAACCGTTGCTTCTAAAAGCTTTGGAGTTAATTCTTTGTTCTCATAATTATTGCTTTTACTCTCTCTTCTTCTCATATTTTATATATTCTTCAAAGGACCGTGCATTCTCTGATTCTCCTCTTGTGTCACCTGCTTGCAATGAAAGAAAATTAAAGAGTAGACACTACTAAAAATCACCTGTTTATCGACGCAAATTATCGACGGATGTCCGTCGGTAAGAAGGCTTTACCTAAGGAAGTCTGTCGGTAAGTGGTTGGTAGGTAAATCCGTCCTCGGTAAAATATACCGACGGAACCCATCCGTAACTTACCGACGGAACCCATCAAAAAGCCATCGGTATTTTTTTGGCACCAACTGGTAAAATAATTTTACTTACCGACGAATATCCGTCTGTATATTATAAAATAATATTATAATAATAATAATATCAATACCGAAGGATATTCGTCAGTAAATTAAAATTAATAATTGAATTATACAGACGGACACCATTAAGTTTAGAATTTTAATTTAGTAGTATAAAATTAAAAATACGAATAAATTCATTTTCCGATGGCTATCTGTCCGTATTTTCAATAAAATCTGAAAATTTCGTTCAAGCATACCGACGGACTCCCTCGCTAATTACTGAATAATTGTTCAGACAGACTCTGTCGGTTAGTCCCTCGATAAATCTGGTATATTTTTGGCAGGCAGTGCCTATTTTTTGTTGCACCACCTGCCAGCAAAATATTACAATGCAAACTAAAATGCAACCACAATAAAACTCAACTTAACAACAACAAAAAACTTTATAAACTATATCTAAACATCCAAATTATCCCATCAAACATTCATATATCCAAATTATCCCATCAATTATAAGAACAATCTAACCAAACATCAAAATGTAACATACAAAGTTAACATCCAACTAAACAACAATCCAACCAAATATAAAATCACTCATCTTCGGGTTCCCCCTCATCTTCTTCATCATTCGTAATATTTCTATCACTTTCATCCTCTTCATAAATGTGGCTTTTTGGCGGAGAGTAGGGCAACCCGATTAAGTGATTTACATAGGGATATTTCAAGGTATTTACACTATCAGAATTGTAATGTATAATATGCTTATCAGCAAAGTTTGTGTTCAATCTAACTCTTCAAAGTTTGTGTACATTACACTATCAGAATTGTAATGTATAATATTTCAAAGTTTGCTTGAACCCCCTGTGGACTGCGTTATACTCAACTTTATGGTTCGGTCATTATCATTTCAGAAGAGTAAAGCTCAAACCTCCCTCTCTTCCCTTTTGGCAATAGCTACTGCTCATTTACAACTTAATGCAGTGATAGGGCAGAGTAACAGCTTATTGCCATTATTTTCACGGATGTCATTTTTCCAATGCATGATGTAGTGTCAACATCTACCAAAATCATGTCATTTTCTAGTTTAATATAGCTCATTAGCTGCCACGACTATGTTACTACTTACTTATAAGTAGTGTCAAACTTGGCTACAATTTTTCTAATCACTCCTTTTACATAGGAATATTTCAAAGTATTTACACTATCAGAATTGTAATGTTACAATATGCTTATCAGCAAAAGTTTGTGAAACAATGACTTTACTCCTTTTACATAGTATTTACACTATCAGAATTTCTTCCTTTTTGTAAAATAAAGGTTTGTGTACAAAAGTTGACTTAAGTGACTGTTGAGAATTGGTTTTTGATACAAAAACAACAGAATTGGAAGAAGTCAAACATCTTAACCATTGGAATAGTACTACTTTCTGTATATTGCTATAAAAAAGTGATGTAACATATTAAGGAGGAGAAAGAAGAAATTAAAGATAGGAGAAGAATGAAGGTTTGAATTTGTGCTAGGAAGTTTATAGTTGTACGAATTTGAACACTTCAAATGTAGTATTTGCAAACCTTAAAGTTTCTTAACAACAAGAAGAGCTTATTAACCAAAAAAGTATATACCTTGTAGTCCACACATGAGGCGATGAAAATTACGCTCGGAGGAAAGGCCGTATGCTCTACCCTTACACACGCCCCCAACCACGTTCAATCATAATGGGAGAGTTTCTTCCTCCGATGGCATGATTGGCTGGCCTTGCTCATCGGTCGACTGGCTCCTAACGAGCTCTTCCACTGCTTCTTTATACCGATTCTGCATTAAAAGTGAATTTTAGTATATAAACAATCATTATAAAAGAATTTTAAGTTACTCTTGATCTTACATAAGCCTCCTTAGCCCGTGTCTCAACCCAACCTTCTTGCCTGACTTTGTTTTTTGTGTGGGCCTTCTTCCAAACCTCATCACGTGTTGCGGGTCTCCTAAGAGCAACTTCTTGCAAATGAAACAAAAAGAGTTAATAAATTCAAGTAATATTAGAAAAAATCAAGACTGAGATCTTTAAATAAGTACCAATCTCCTCTTGTGAGTCCCCATAGATACTGAACCACAAGTGTGCAACGAGCCACCCTTCTCAAAATTACGAGCGGCTTTTGTTTGTTCCCTCTTCTCTTTAAAATCATCAGTGGTCCAGTATTTAAGAAGCTCTTCCCAATGATCTGGTAGAACCCAACTAGGCCTTTTACTTTTTCTCTGAGCAACAGAGAACGCGTCTGATAATCGATGATCAATCCTCTTTTTAAAATTGTTTCTAATAACATGATCTTTGTCGGGGCTCCATGTGCACCTTTTCTGCAGTCAAAATATATATCGTTAATATATAAATAAAGTTAGATATATAGTTTTCTACAAACAATGTATTCATACCATAAACTCATTAAGCATCGCTTGCTGCTGACTATGTGGAATACTCCTCCAAGTTGGGTAGGCACTATTATAAACCTGCCTAATGGCAACTGAAATTACATTTGCAGCCAGTGTAGAAGGGTAAAACCTGCAAGACAATGATAGAAACATTTAGAAAATTGTTAATTCAATTATTAAAATATAAGATAGACATTGAAATAGCATAAAAGATTAAGCTTACCCTTCCCCTTCAGCAATGATACGTATTTCTTAATCCTATCTGCATGTCCAGGTGGTGGAAGATCTACATGTCTAGGCGGTGGAGGATTTGGACCATGAAAAGGAGTCAAAGAAACAGGCGATGCCTCAGAACTACTCACTCTAATATTCAACCTAGAAATACGTGGAGATGGAGTAGTCTCTGATAATGGAGACTCTGAAGATGGCCTACTTGCCGTATGCCCAGACATACAACGTTGCTCTACGGCAGCAAGATAAGCTGAGTGCATGTCCTGTGTAGCTTGCATCGAGCTATATCCCGGGGGAAGCATATCGGGAAAAGGAGCAGAGGATGGCATCTCGGGATAGCCCGAGGGAGGAATCGAGCTAGAGCCTGCGGGAGGCATAGATGGATAGCTTGAGCTATATCTCAGGGGAGGCATATTGAGAAAAGGAGCAGAGGATGGAATCTCGGGATAGCCGAGGGAGGAATTGAGCTAGAGCCTGCGGGAGGCATAAATGAATAGCTTGACGGAGGCATCCCGGGATAGACCGGGGAAGGCATCAGTGGGTAGCTCGAGGGAGGCATACCATAAAAAGGATTTGATAATGGTGGTTGTCCCTGTGAGCGAGAATGCAATGACGGTGTCTGTCCCTGTGAGCGAGAATGCAATGATGGAATGGAAGAACGAGGTTGACTCGATCTACACACTGTAGCCTTCTCTTTTCCTTTTTTCTTTTTTCGTCACACTTTCACAAGAATTATTACTCTGACACCGATCATTATTCTCACTGGATGCCATCTACATAATAAGAATGTTAAAAAAATAAGTTAGTAAAAATTATTGATTTAAAGTATAAAAATGAACAGTGTTAAATATTGACTTAAACAGAATCTTGAATAAAAACACATGTTAAAGAATCTGAAGTTGAATTTGCTATAAGTTAGTCAAAGGGAGTGATTTTACTGAGGATTTCAATTCCAAGAAGAAAAAATTTGAGTGTACTAATTGCAATAAGAGTTTCCATTCCTACCAAGCACTAGGAGGTCATAGGGCAAGCCACAAAAATACTGAAAATAAAGGTGTTGATCATATCAAACTCATCAAAAACTGCAACAGCGAAAGTGCAATAAATGAAAAGATTGAGACTAATTCTGGATCCAAGAAGTTAAGAATCATGAGTGTCCAATTTGTTTCAAGATTTTCTCATCTGGTCAAGCTTTAGGTGGTCATAAGAGATCCAATTTGATTGCTTAGGCTAAAAGAAATAATAACCAAGCAGTTGAAATAGTACAGAAACCAGTACCAGAAATTAGAAATACTACAGAAACAATGTGAGATAATTTTTATCATAAGATAGTAGAGAGAATCTCATACAAGAAATAGAAGGATAGACAACAAAAAAGATTAGCTTATCCAAATACAGAAACAACCAAGAAAAACTCTTTTAATCCTCCTCGCTTATCTCATCTTCAACACTTGCCAATTCTTAATCTTCACTTATTTCATTTTTATCACTTGCCAATTCCTCATCTTCACTTGTTCCATTACTTTCTGTCGCATCTAACTCGTAAGAAGCATACTCATCGTCATCTGATAATTCTTCCTCCCCATTTGCTATGAAACCTTCTTCCTCGAGATCAATTTCTTCATATGTGTTGAGGATGCTCCAATTCATGTTCTAACTCTCTGTCCACTGCTTGTTGAACACTAGATATATCATTTTGATATGCAACATTCAATACATTTTCAACCTCCACACGATCCACAGGCTTAGTTTTAATAACCTCCCACCAATCCAACTTGTCCCTACACGACGGATAAGGAGCATAATAGACTTGCTTAACATTTTGTGCAATAATAAAAGGATAATAGATTCTGTATTGCTTTCTGTGGTTAACTTCAACAATGTTATAATGTGGGTGTACCTTTGTACCTCTATTTGGTGTTGGGTCAAACCATTTACATTGAAATAGTATCAACTTTTTGTATGGCCAACCACCATATTCTAGTTCTAAAATTTCATGGATCACATCATAATAATAAACATCCCCATCATAATTGTTAGTATCCCCTTTAACCCACACCCCGCTATTATTGCTTTTTGAAAGCTTACAGGATTCTTCAGTACAAAACCTATAACCATGGACATAGTACTTTTGCATTGTCTCGACCCAGGGGCTTGGTCCCCAAGCTATATCTTTCAAAAACTAGTCGGTTATGCCATTATTTGGATCATGGACCTATATATGGTAAAAATACAAAAAGTTAGAAAATAATTATAGTTTGTAAACAACTAGATATTGGTTTGAGTTTATAGTAACGCTTACAAAATCTCTGAACCAATAGCTAAACTAAGTATGAACAACATCGCAGCCTCTCAACCCCACAAACCAACTGTCCGACACATTTAAGACTTTTATAGTTACATAGTATGATAGATTTATTCATAAAACTCAATAGTATCATTCGAAACTCACTTATAATATGGTTGAACTTCTGGGCAATTAATCAATACATGTGTACATTATCTTCATTGGAGTCAGGACTCTTCTTTTGGTACTTTTAGAACCTCGACCTGTTTGATTGAATATTGATATTGGCAGAGCTAGAGGATCATTCCTGCCTTCATCGTGTCGATTTGGCCTATTTCTCGAACACGTCACCTGTTTCTCAAAATAATAAGAACAGAAGTGAGATGTTTCCTTAACGAGATAGGCTTCACATATAGATCCTTCAACCGTATTCTTCTGCTTCACAAACCGTTTACACTTGCCAATTTTCCTACATAATATATAGTTAGATAAGAACTTAAAAAATTATTATAAATTCAAAAATTAAATAATAACTTATTGCCATTACCTCTCGTAGGGATACATCCATCTATATTGAGCCGGCTCTCCAAGTAACGCCTCATGTAAAAGGTGAATTGGAAGATGTTCCATCACATCAAAAAAACCACATGGAAAAAATTTCTCCAACTTACCTGTGGTAACAGGAATGTTCTGATTCATACGAAGTAGAGTATCTTTCTTCAACGTGTTGGAACACAACTCTTTGAAGAACAAACTAATCTCTGTGATAGGTTTCCATATTCTTTCAGGCAAGCCACTAAATGCAATAGGAATTAAAGTTTCCATAAAAATATGACAATCATGACTTTTCATGCCTACCAAATTTCCTTCTATCACATCTGCACGCTTACCCAAGTTGGACGCGTACCCACTAGGCATTCTCAAATTCTTTATCCACTCACAAATCTATTGTTTATCTTGCAAAGTGAATGTATAGCTAGCCTTTGGCTTGATGATGTTATTTTTGTTGTTCGATTGTTGTAGGTGCAATTCTGGCCGCCTACAATATTCCTCTAAGTCCATCCGAGCCTTGATGTTATCTTTTGTCTTGTCTTTAACATCCATCACAGTATTGAACAAATTATCAAAATAATCCTTTTCAATATGCATGATATCAATATTATGCCGAAGAAGATTATGCTTCCAATAAGGTAACTCCCAGAATATGCTCTGTTTCGTCCAATTGTGCACAACTCTATATCCATTTAATCTAGAAGGTGGCTCTTTTGTTACCTTAGGCAAGTCGCTAACCCACTCCCACACTTCCTCCTCATATAATATGGGTGGTGGTAAATCATGTTCAGTTTTATTCTTCCTGAATGCATTTCTCATACCCCTAAACTCATGATAAACTGGTAAGAACTGACGATGACAATCAAACCATGAATTCTTGATCCGATGTTTTAAAGTGAACGCTTTGGTATTTTCCATACAATAAGGACAAGCTAACTTTCCTGCAGTCATCCACCCTGACAACATCCCATATGCGAGGAAATCATTTATAGTCCACATTAAAGCAGCACGTAAGGTGAAGTTTTGTTTAGTTGATATGTCATATGTTACAACACCTCCATGTGAATCAACGGCTACAAATATAAATCAATCAAGCTTTTTGGATTGCGGGGACCAGGGATAATGCAAGTTAGGAACAAATATGGACTTGTCATACACATCTCAGGTGGAAGATTATAGGGTGTGACAAAGATGTGCCAACATGAATATGGAGTAGCTGAGATAGAAAATGGTGTGAATCCATCAGAACACAAACCCAACCGAATGTTCCTTGGTTCATTAGCAAAATATGGAAACACTCTATCAAAATGCTTACATGCCTCTCCATCAGATGGATGACATAGAACATTAGGTGGCCTTTTATTTTCATAGTGCTATCTCATGTGTGGAGCGGAACTCATCGATGCATACAACCGTTTTAGCCTTGGTGTAAGAGGTAAATAATGCATAGACTTAACCGCAACCTTATTCCCGCTAGCAAGTTGTTTAAAGCGAGATATCCCACAAAATTTACAGCTCTCTAAGTTTACATCATCCTTATAATACAACATGCATTCCTTTTCACAACAATCAATTCTCTCTGAAGAAAGCCCTAACTTGGAAGTCAATCTCTTTGCTTTATAGTAATTATCGGGTATGTTTAGGTTCGGATTAAGTTCTTTCATAAGCTCAATCATAGATTTCATGCCCGTTTCAGAAACATTGGCATCTGATTTAATACTTAGCAGTCTAGTCGCTACAGACAACTTAGAGTGCGACATGTCGTTGCAAAGTGGACGACTAGCAGACTCTAACAATGCATAAAAATGATTTGCCTTTTCATTGGGAGCTTGATCATCATATTGTTTGTTGTCAGTGTGTTGGATAGCGCGCGGCGGATATAGCGACGAGGGCTCGCTTCAGTGAGGCGAGAGGCGCGCAGCAAAGCGCTCGCCTTATTGATGTGAGGCAACAATTTATAAAAAAAAATAATATATATATATATATAACTAAAAACTCAATAACAATAATATGTTAATAAATATATCAATTTAAAAATTAAAAACTCAATAGAGAGTCATAAACTCATAATAGATTCATAAATTAAAGACTAATAGTCTAAACTCTAAAATAATAATGTAATTATTTTTTTTTTTGGTAATTAACTTTCTTTTATTAATCACCAAAGATAGAGTCATTACATTTCCATAATTCAGCTAACACAGCTGATTATCTATAATAAACTCCTCTCCTACTTCTATACTATGCCTCTATATCTAATTACATGAAACCTGTTAAAATTGTAGGCTAAACTCAATAGGACTTCTAACATGACAGATGTAAGCAGTGTTTCTAAGTAATTGCCCAACAAGATTTGACACATTTGTGAACACTCTGGAGTTACTTTCTAGCCAGAGACAATAGCATAATTCAGCAAATAACAGCTTAAAGTTGTGAGCTCGTGCAGTCTTTCCCTTAGCCTTGGTAACAACCCACTGTATGTACTGATCCCAGGATTGACAAGCAGGCTGAGTAATTCCAATCCAACTCATTGCTTGATGCATCATTATGGTGGTGAATGGACACTGATAGAAGAGATGATCTCTGGATTCATCACTTTGTTTACACAAAATGCATAGGCTGTCAATGTTTGGATTCCATTGCTTCACTCGATCTTTAGTAGGCAGCCTATCCTGCAGTATTAACCAAAGGTTAAACACTGCCTTAGGCCTTGCATGATTTGTGATAGTTAAGTTCCTCCATATGACTCGTGGCAGCTGACCAATTTGATGCAAATATAGCTTCCTTACAGACCATTCAGTGTGGGGCAACTGCTGCATTTGGCTCAATGTAACAGTGGCTTCAACTATTTTCCTAACCATCCAGCTTGCCTGGTTAGGAATTTTGATGTTATGGAGCTGCTGTTGCTTAATGTACACAGAATGGATCCACTTGATCCATAAGATATCTTTCTTGTTAGCTAAGTCCCACCCTAGCTTAGTAATAGCAGCTCTATTCCATAGTTGCAGGTTCATGAGACCTAACCCTCCAGCAGATTTAGGTAAACACATTTTCTCCCAGGCCACATATGCCTTTTTTGAGATGCTGGCATTACCAGTCCAAATATAGGATCTACATATTGCATCTAACATCTTCAATATCTTTGAAGGAATAAGAAAGATTTGTGCCCAATAAGCTTGTATGCCAAAGGTAACTGTTTGGACAAGCTGTATTCTTCCAGCATAAGATAACTTCCTGGCAGTCCAAGAGGTTATCTTAGCAGTGATTTTATCCACCAAAGGCTGCCACTGTAGAAGAGACATCTTCCTTGTAGATAAAGGAATTCCCAGGTACTTAAATGGCAGCTCACCAGATGCAAAACCCAGCTGAGCTAGGATAAGCTGTTTGATCTCATTAGTGACTCCACCAAAATACACAGAACTCTTGTTTAGATTTGCCTTCAGACCAGATGCCTCTGTGAATTGAGTAACATATTTGAACATAGTGCATACAGATAAGAGGTCTCCTTTTGCAAACAATAACAAATCATCTGCAAAGCTAAGATGTGTAATACCCAACCTTTTGCAACCAGGATGAAAAGAGAAGTTTGAATCCTTCTTAAGTTCATATAGAGCTCTGCTGAGGTATTCCATCACCATGGTAAACAGAAATGGAGACATTGGATCTCCTTGCCTCAGACCTTTGGCTGCTTGAAAAGATTCTGTGGTTTCCCCATTCACCATGATTGTGTAGCTCACTGTTTGAACACATTCCATGATCCATCTGATGAACTTCCATGGAAAATTTAGAGCTTCCATCACCTGTTGTAGGAAAATCCACTCCACAGAGTCATAAGCTTTTTGTAAGTCAATCTTTATCATACATCTGGGGGAAATATGCTTCCTTGTGTAATGTTTGATCAATTCATGAGCAAGGATGACATTGTCAGCTATCCTCCTTCCAGGTATGAAGCCTGCCTGTGTCTCACATATGATACTTGCTATGCACTGCTGCAATCTATTGGCCAAGATCTTGGAGATGATTTTATATAGCACTGAACAACATGCTATTGGTCTGAATTCTTTAACTGATGTAGGGTTAGCAACTTTGGGAAGTAAGGTCAGGGAAGCACAGTTAGCTGGTTTATACATACAGTTGGTCTGGAAAAAATCTTGGACAGCCAATATGATCTGCTCACCTGTAATATTCCATGTTTGCTTGAAGAAAACAGCATTAAAACCATCAATGCCTGGGGCTTTGTGATCACCTATAGACTTTAGGCTGTCAATAATTTCATCCCTAGATATATCTGCAACTAGCTGCAACTGCTGCCTGTGAGTGAGTTTAGGACCATTATCCATATAAGACCTGTTAATTGCTGGCAATGAGTTAGAAGCTGTTCCCATCAATGATTTGTAAAATTGCTTGACTTCCTCTCTGATGGCATCTGGATTGGTGATTCTTGTGCCTTCTGTTGTAACTAGTTCTGTGATACTCTTGTGTTGGTTCCTTTCTTTCATTAAAGCAGAAAAATATTTGTTATTTGAGTCTCCTAATTGAATCCATTTAGCCCTTGATTTCTGTTGAAGTATACTCTCTTCTATCAGTGACCATTTCTCCAATTGTACTATTAGCTCCTTTTCTTTCAGCTATAGTTCATCAGTATAGTGCAGCCCCATCTGATTTTGAATGCTAGTCAGCTCCACCCTGCTATCTACAATTCTTTGTGTAATGTACTTAAATTCTCTAGTATTTAGAGATTTAAGGACAGGCTTGAGTGCTTTGAGATTCTGCCATATCTCCCTGAGAGTAGCTTGATCATTAGACTTCCAGTTCTCCTTTACAATGCATTGAAAATCTTCATGATTAGCCCATACATTGTAAAATCTGAAGGGAGCTTTCCTGAGCCTGCAATCTTCATATATAGTAAGGACCATGGGATTATGATCAGATATTAAGGGAAGACCATATACAGTTTGTATATGACTCCACTTAATCATCCATTCATAGTTCCCAAAAATTCTATCCAATCTACTATTCACTCTATCATATCCAGCTTGTTTATTAGACCATGTATAAAAAGACCCTTTCCAAGGTAATTCTGACAGTCCTGCAGTTTGTATACACTGAGTGAAATCCTGAATTTCAGCTTGTGTAACCTGATTACAAGATTGCCTATCTGTGATGGACAACACAGCATTGAAGTCCCCTGCAACCAACCAAGGCTCATTTATGCCAAGAGCAAGATTTTGAAGCTGCTGCCATAACACCCTTCTTTGATCCAAGGCATTGCTTCCATATACTATAGTGAGTAGACAAATCAGCTCTCCTGTAAGAGTAAGGACTTTGCAGTGAATGAATTGATCTCCCTCTTGACAATCAGTGATAATAATCTTCTGTTCATCCCAAAGAATCCATATTCTGCCTCTTGTAGAATCCCTGTAGTTAGCTTGCAATTTCCAGCCAGGTAATAAAGTATTAGCTATTCTCCCTGCATTATGTTCTTTAACCTTTGTCTCTACTATACTAACTATACTAAATTTATTTTGTTTAAAATATTCCCTAGCCTCCTTTTGTTTGTATCTCTTATTTACACCTCTAATGTTCCATACTAACAGCTTCATTTAGTATAACTAGGTCCTCCTTTATCAGGAGGGTTTCTAAGTTTACCATCTGACATGCTTTGGAACCTGTTGCTCAGCACCATAGGTGATAGAGGGGGGAAGTTGGTTATATTGAACTCTGGCAGCACTTGCTTCCCATTATCTGTCTTCACCACTGCTATGTCTTCATTACTATCAGCTGTCTTACTTGGTACCATCATCTGCTCTTGAGGAGTTTGCTTACTTGTGGCCATCATCTGCTCTTGAAGACTAGAATGTTGGACTTGCATATTATTCTCAGTCACCACTTTTGGTCTCCATTGCTGTATTACTTTGGGCTTGTTGACAGGTTGAGTTTTGGGCATAGCAAGACAATTATGTCCAACTTTCAGGCACTTCTCACAATATATAGGTTTCCAGTCGTAAGCCACATCCTGAAAGAATCTATTACCAGTTGGATCAATGAGTTCAATCTCACTAGGTAATGGCTTGGAAACATTGACTTCTATAAGCATGCGAGCAAAGGAAATCCTGGACTGGTTAGTAGTACATTCATCTGCAAATAAAGGCTTCCCTAGGACACTCGCAATCCTACTAAGTGACTTAATCCCCCAACATGACATGGGCAGGTTAGGGAATTTAACCCACAGTGGGATTTCATTTGGGAACTCAAGTGTGAAATCAAAATCTACAGACCAGTGTTTCAAAATCATAGGTCTATTAGCTATCGTATATGGCCCAGCATACATTACTTCTTTAGCATCCTCTATGGTCAGAAACTTGGCTACATAGTAGCCCTCCTCATGATAGTATAATTCTGGCTCAGGGACATGTGACCAGTGCTGATTAATAAATCGTTTCATAGCATTAAATCCTGGTCCATTTCCAAATACAAAGATTACTAAAGCATTCTTCCATTTCTTCTCTTCCTCCTCCACTTCCTCTTTCATCAATTGCCCTACAGGCTTGCCATCCAGCATAACAGGTGGGATATATTCCAATGCCATACCATTCGAAGAGAATCTGTTCTTCTGGAATAAATTTGCCCAAACCTTAGGGGCATCCTTAACCTCCTTGGTTGGATCTGACTCTACTATTTGTTTAGGACTCTGCATGGGAACATTTGGTACACCCAGACATGGGGATGATACCATATGTTCATCTTGTTTAGTACTCTTCTCCGATTGTGCCAATGCAACATCATTTGATGGTACAGTACTTAATGTAACAGTACCCTCCTCCATTTGTACCAATGAAACAGTGTTTGCTGAAATAGTTGTCAATGTAGCATTATTCAATGGACTAGCAGCATACTTTGAGCTGTTATCACCCTTTCCAGTTGAAGAAGTTATGGAATCTCCAGCTACCTTCAGATCTGTAGTGGATTTAGCAGGGGAATTCACTATAGTTGAGGGGTTTGTGTTCGCATAGATTGGGACTAGAATTTTCTTTGGTCTACCTCGACCTCTTCCTCTTCCTCTTCCTCTTGCCATCGATCTCAGTGTATGTTCACTTACATGCACAGAGCAGACATGGAAGAAGACGGTTGCAAGGAAGATGAAGCAATTTCTAGAGAGAAGTTAGAGCTTCTCTCTCTTCTCCTTTCTTCGTGTTATGTTTAATAATAATGTAATTATTAGCTCTAGAAAAACAGTAAATAAAGAAGAAGACAAAACAGAGCAAAAAACCCTCTGTTTTCTGTCGACAAAAAACAGAAGAAAAAAATAAAAAGAAGAAGAGAAAAAGAGAAGTAAAAAGAAGCAGAGAAACAGAACCTATTTGGCACTGTTCTGTCGACAAAAACCAGAAGAAAAAATATAGAAAGAAGAAGAGAAGAAGAGAAGAAGAAGAAAGAAGCAGAAATACAGAACCTGCTCTGTTTCTGACATCAAAACAGAAGAAAAAAATAGAAGAGAAGAAAAAAGAAGCAGAGAAACAGAACATGTGCATGCTCTGTTTTGTTGACAAAAAACAGAAGAAAAAGATAGAAAGAAAAAGAGAATAAGAGAAGAAGAAATATGCTGCTCTGTTTCTGCGAACAAAACCAGAAGAAGAAAGAAGAAAGAAGAAAGAAGAAGCATACCTGTGTTTTGTTGAGAAAAAACAGAAGAAAAAAGATAGAAAGAAGAAGAGAATAAGAGAGAAAAGTATGCTGCTCTGTTTCTGCGAACAAAACCAGAAGAAGAAAGAAGAAAGAAGAAGTGAAGAACATACCTGGCTGGTGCTGGTCGCAGACGATGGAAGAAGAAGAAGATGGAGCAAAACCCTAATTTTTGTCGATTGGAGCAACTGAAGGAAGCTGACTGTTTTAATTTATCTGTATAATCAAAATAGCGACGCCTCTCGTCGCCACTCGCCTCGCCACTCACAACAGAAGCAGAGGCGCACGGTATTCTGCCTCGCAACGCAACAGTCCCCTGTGTGGCGTTATAGCCTCGCCTCGCCTCGCTACACGCCTTTAGCGCTGTAGCGAGCGCTATTCACAACACTGTTTGTTGTCACCCTCATTGTACATTCCAAAAGCATTCATAACCATTTATGTAATCTAGGATCTTGACTACTTTCACCAATATCAAAATTATGGTTATAAATATTGCCATCACTACCCTCAATCTCTCCATGACTAGTCCACACATAGTAATTATCCATAAAGCCCTTACTATATAGATAAGTCTTAACATCTTATACTTTCAACCATTTTCTGCACTTGCATTTCGCACAAGGGCACCTAATCATCTCCTTATTTTGGCTAAATGACTTTGTATGATTAATAAACTCATCAACACCTTGTACAAATTCATTTCTTAAACCCCGCCGATTAGGAAGATTCCTATCATACATCCACATACGATGTTCCATCTACATATACAAACAACAAATTTATTTCTCTTACTCCTTTAATTTTATAACAATTAAATGGCACGAGTTGCTGGCTGTATCACAAATAGATGGCCATGCACCCATACGAAAATATAGATGAGAGGAACCCAAGGGAGACAAGTAACAAGACTCATAATGCTGTCAACGTACCAAGAACTAGAATGTAAAGTCTAAGTATATCTGAACAGTGGACAAGCCATTAGCTGCGAGTTCTAACTTAGCAGTTAATGATATGATGATAGTAACCAAGACACTAAGAGTATCCAAGCCCTGAGTATGTTAATAGTTTCAAACCATAAATTATCTGGATGTACCCAAAAGGCATTACTTAGAAGCATCACAATGGTATTTAGGCTGACACTTTTTATATACAATGTCAAATTAGATATTAAACTACAACACAGAGTTCTACATAGATCAAAAATGAATGGATGAAATTTAATGCAATGATGAGATACGAACACAAAGTCTATGAGAAGTTTTGAGTACATTAGGCTCATAGTTAAACTTGATTGGATGAAATCACAAAAAAGACGAAGCAACAATATGACATTTGGAACACTTCTCTTAGAAGCATTTAGTTCTGCTCCAAAAATTAAGAGAAAGAATCCAATAGCGACAAGATTACGTGAAGTCATAAACACACGACAAGAAGATGAACACTGGCCTAATTTTGAGATTTAGGGCAGAAATAATTCGAAAATAGAGAAAAAAAACTCACCGAGATAAAGTTGCCTGAAGGTCACCGATGGCTGCTTAGATCATCGGCGAGAGCACTGAGTAGAGAGTATGCCGGGTAAAATCTGGAGGGAGATAGCTCGCCGTCTGGGGAAGGAAAAGCGTAATCAGGGAGAAAGGTGTTAGTAGGGTTTTGTTCCTTTGCACAATTCCTTTTCCCGCGTTCTAATTACAAGCTAATGTTAAAAATAATAATAAATATTTACATATCCTATTTAGCTAGCCTATTTAAAGAAAAATTCCAATTCTATTGTATAATCTCTACTAATGGTACTGATGATGTCAACTTGAAAAATTAAAAATCTCCATATAATTAATTTGAAAAAGAATTGAATTGAATTTAATTATTTTTCTATATGTTAATATAAAAACTTAATTATTTATTTTTACATAAAATAAAATAATTTATTTCCTTGAAAAAATAAAAATCTATATAATTAATTTGAAAAAGAATTGAATTGAATTGAATCATCTTGCTATATGTTAATATAAAAACTTAATTATTTATGTTTACATCAAATATTAATTTATTTACTTGAAAAAATAAAATATGTATATAATTAATTTGAAAAAGAATTGAGTTCAATTGAATTATTTTGCTATATTTTAATATAAAAAATTAATTATTTATCTTTACATCAAATAAATTATTTATTTTTATTTAAATTTTAATTATCTCATTTCAAGTGTTGAATATGTGAATTTAATAATAATTATTTATTTAATAATCATTTTATTTTTGAAGGATTAAAAATTTGATATGACAGTTTACTTTAGCTTGTTATGTTTATTGACTCTTACCAATTATTTTTTTTTTCTTTAAATTCTTACATATTTCTTATTTATTTGTTCTAATTATTGACAGTAGCTTTAAAATATTATATAAAAATATGGAAAAAATATTATTTAACTGGAAGGGTTCACATATAATATACAAATGTGAAATTAACCATCGCAAAAATTATTCATCATTAATTGATACTATGAGATTTAACTATCTATATTTCTATATTGTACTCATTTTGACCTTAATTAGCAATTGATTTATGCGATCAAGAAATTAGCACCTCCACTATTTCATTCACGTCAATTTATTCGACAAATAAAACGTTTAGTATCCAAGATACTATAATTATATAAGCTAAATTTTATTGGACTTTGATGTTATAAATATAAGAAATCTTTACATAATTCAAATAAGGAAACTACTAATACACTTCTACTTAGTAGAATTTTTAATGTAAAGGCTAATCAATCACTAATATTAATTATATATATACTATTAATATACTTTTACTTGGTTTAATCGCCAATAAAATTAATATTAATAATTTAAAATAAATCATAAGCTAATGTAATTATTAATTTACAAGCTAATTACTACTAAACCACGTTCATGTAATTAAGTATCATCAATACTCTAATCAATCATTAATATTACTTAAGGATATCACTAATGCACTTTTACTTAGTAGAATTACCATTTTATAAACTAAACAATGAGTAATATTTCTTAATAATACTGCTAATACACTTTTACTTAGTAGAATTTTCAGTGTATAAGCTAATCAGTCACTAATTTTTCTTACTGGTATTTCTAGTACACTTCTATTTAGTATAATTTTCAATGTATAAGCTAATTGATCAGTATTAATACACTTCTATTTAATTAGTCCAATTATTAATACACGGACTAATCAATCATTAATATTACTTAAGGATACCACTAATACGCATTTACTTTTTGTGATTATCCATTTATAAGCTAATAAATCGCTAACATTTCTCACTGATATATTCCTAATACACTTCTTAGGAGTGTAAATATATAATATTATACATAATTATTTTTTAGTTTTTATTATACAATACCGAGGGAGGCAATCGATAAGTCCCTCGGTAAGTATTTACTTAACTATCTTAGTATAGCCTATTTGGTGAAATTTATACTAAGTGGAGGTAATTACACTACCTAAAAATATATTAGTGTTAATTAACTTAGTAATTTATAGTTACCCAAAATAATAGTGATTTTGTAGTATCCTTAACTGCATTGATTAATCTATATATTAATAATTACATACTAAGAAGAAGTGTATTATTCGTTTTCATAAGAAATATTAGTGATGGTTTATCTTATAAATTGATAATTACTGTAAGTATAAGTGTATTAATGGTGTCCTTAAGTACCGTTAACAATTAGTGAACTAGTGGTATCCTTATATAAGTAACTTTAGTGTTTGATTAGCCGATATATTGATAATTGTACGCTAAATGGAAGAGTCTTAATGATATATGTGAGAAATGTTTGTGATTGTTTATCTTTAGTTTGATAATTAAAGTAAGTGGAGGTTTATTAGTGGTACCGCTAAGTAATATTAGTGGTATTCTGAAGTATTGCTAGTGATTCATTAGCCTATATATTAATAATTATACTAATTAAGTATGTATTAGTATAGTCTTAAAAATTTTTACTGATTCATTAGCTTGTGCATTGAGAATTACACTAAGTATGAATGCATTAGTAATATAAGTAAGAAAAGTTAGCTATCGATTGGCTTATAAATTGATAATTACATAAAGCATATGCATATTAGTGATATGCTTAAATAATATTAATGATTGATTAGCCTATCTACTAGTAATTGTACTAAAAGTTTATCAGTAGTAGTTTCAAGAACTAATACTAATTGATTAGCTTATACCTGAGAAATGTTAGCGCTTAATATGGTTATAAATTGATAATCACAGAAAGCAAATATGTATTAGGGTAATCCTTAAAGTAGACACTAAGTAGAAGTGTATTAGTAGTATTTTTAATTCTCACAATTACTGAGGGAAGTCCATCGATACTATAAAAACAAAATTTAAAATATTATGTAAATGCAATAGCGATTTAGTATACGTCGACAACTTTATTTTCTTTTTCATTTTTTTAAAGCACCGACAAACACCGTCGGTATATAAAGAAAATAATTCAAAAATAAAAAATACAAAATGTTCCGAAGGAGTCCGTCGCTAAATTACTGACAGGGTCCGTCGGTACAACCATTTAAATTTTGACCGGTTAAAATATCATTATTTACCGACGGACTTCCGTCGACTCTTTTTTAAAAAAATTAGAAATTAAAAAATTCTAAAGTATCGAGAGACTCCGTCGGAAAGTCTTTAAGAATACCAACGGAAAAAAGCTCGTCGGTACTGTCATGTCGGTAAACATGTGATTTTAGTAGTGAGAAGTCCACCATTGAAGACCATTCAAAACTTTGCTTTTGAAAATGGTTTTTATTTTTTGAATTTGTTAGCTGTTTGGATTGGGTATTGTTCCAATTGATTGAAGACATCAAAAGGAATTCAAAATTTAAATTTGAAGTGATTTGGAGTAGATTTGAGCAAGATTTGAGTTAAATTTCCGAAAAAGACGCAAGGAAGAAGATGAAGTCAGTTCTTTTATAATTATGTATAATCATATATAATATTGTATATGAGTGTAGAAATACACAACTTTTATATACCTTTATACAATCATCTATAGACGGACTTCTTTCACGATTTTTAGTTGCAATTCTTGTTCAAAACCAGTACAAATCTCCATTAAATGACTTCAAATTTTATATACAACCTCCTTATACTATTTCTAACAAGTAATAACATCCATTTCAAATTTCTCACAAAATCAAATTCGAAATTTAAACCAACATATTTAAGCTTGTTAAAAAATCTAATTTTTACCACCCAAATAAATTTGATTTGTTGAATTAATATTGGAGTGAAAATTACTGATTTGAAAATTAATTTAAAAGCTTGAGGAATCTTTTTTAAAAATTAAATTGTAATTTTAAGAATCTATTGGAGTTAGATGTTGAATCTTAACCTGTTATTTATGGGCTAGTTGGTTGTAAATTGAAATATGAGCTATAAAATTGAAAAATATGGAGCCCAGTCGTTCTAATGTGAAATTTTCCCTTCCATTATTGCACTTCACTCGAAGTCGGTCATGCTTAGTTCCAATTGTTTCTGAGCTTGATCTCAACGGACATCTCGATTCTTGAACTCAACACCTCGTCTTCGTGCTATAGCCTAATCCATTACTAGGATGACACTTGATGTGATCCCCTAAACTCAATTAAACAGTAAAATCGAGTAAGCCCAGTTTTAACCGTATAAAAGACTAATAAACTAATGATCACTACTTTTGGGTGGATCCAAACTAGAGCTGTCAACCGGGCCGGGTTGACCGGGGACCGGCCCAGACCGGCAAAACCCGGGACCGGACCGGACCGGTAGGTGGGGTCGGGCTGGGCTGGGTTCAAAGGGGGTAGGGGGTTGGTCCGTTAAAAATTTTTTATTTCGGAACCGGACCGGACCGGCCCGGTATGGTGAACAGTACCGTGAACCGGTACAGCCCGGACTGGACCGGCACGGTTCAAAGGAAACATTTTTTTTTAATTTTTGAATTGCTGGGGCCCACATTTCTGTTGGCAACGGCTACAGATCCGTTGGCAAACGGATTTCTTTGCAAAAATGGCCATTTTTCATTTTTTTTGTATTTATTAAATTATAATATTAACCCAGAAGCAGGAATATTGATGAGCTTCAATTCTACTTGCAGAAGCAAAAGGAGCCTGGCACAAAGGACTTTTCACCGTTAAGATGGTGGCATGAAAATGCAAAGCAATTTCATGTTCTTTTCGCTATGGCTCGTGACGTGCTGAATGTGCCAATTTCTACCGTTGCATCGGATAGTGCATTTAGCCAAGCAAGACAACAACTTGGAGACACCAGCCACTCATTGGGAAGCAATGCTTTGGAAGTTTTAGTATGTTTCAGAGATTGGATTAGATCGGAACGAAGAAATCAAGGAAAGGAAGATGTTGATAGCCCAGTAGACGAAGAACTTGGAGATATATTAACCCATGAAAACCCATCGGAATTTAACTCCCCAGAAGAAGGTCAATCGGTTCATATTGATTATGATGAACTTGCTAAGGCGATGCAAAATATTTGAAATTACTACTTCACTAGTTTACTTGTTAGAAAAAATGTAAACATTTTATTTTCTACTTATTAATTTGAAATTGAGAAATAAAATAGTACTTGCAATAAGTGCAAATTTTTCCATCTTACTTGTATTCATTCAATGATTACAAAGTATTAATATAATTATAACTTAATAGTTATACTTAATTTCAAAAAAAATTGAAAATATACTAAACCCGGCCCGGCCCCCTTTCAACCCGTAACCCGTATGGTTCAATTTTAACCCGAACCAACCCGGCCCCTTAAAAACCAGGTACTGTTCAACCCGGACCGGACCGGACCGGAACCCGGACGGGTCGAACAAAATCCGACCAGGCCCGGACCGGTTGAACCGTTAAACACGTATAATCCAAACTGAGAGCAATATTCCAACCATTGTTGGCGATGTTGTTGGAATTTCGCCGCTGCAACCTCATCGTGTAAGATATATGGATTTATATCTAGATATATGGACTTATATCTACATACATATGAACAACATATGGATAAATTATATGTTATGTGCTATCTTTTGGTTTGGCCTAAATAAGTGATCTTATGGACATTATGTTAAGGGGGCCAATGTGTTGTCATATAAAGTGTAGGACTAATGTGTAGATACCCAAAAGGGTAACCTTAGTTAATGATGGGCTAACTAAGGTTACATATATGTAACCATGGTTACATGCTTGTGACTCTTGAGTTATGTAACTCTTGTGACCCTTGGGTTATGTAACTCATGAAGTTATAAAGTGGGGGTTATGGTTCCCACATTAGTGCAAGACAAGACTCTTCTTCCTCCCATTGAATCAAGAGCCAAACACTCCATTGTTGTCTTGCAAATATTGTGGAAAACCATATACCTATTTGATCATTGTCATAACATTATTATTGTGAACAATTCACATATTGTTTAAGGTTTGTTTCTTGCATACTTGTGGATACATATACAACTTCAAGACATTCTTGAAGGAAGCCTAAAGGAGCAAACTTCATAAAAGACATAAGGACAATCATCAAAGGAGGTTCAACAATTTCCACATATGGATTCAGGTTAGCTTCCGCTCATGTAGTTTAATTCCGGATTATTCAATATGAAGGTTGTTATATTTAGTTGGAATCATAATCCTAACAATTGGTATCGGAGCCACCCTTCATTTTTTGGATAATTGGATGTTCATAAGATTCATGTTATGTTAGGATTCATGTTTAAGTTTAATTAGAATTTTGTTTATGAAATTCTACCATGAAATAGCATGATCTTATGAATGTTATGTTTTGATGTAATTTGATGTTTTAATATCATGTTAAAACATTGTAAATAGCATGATTTTAGTTGGTTAATAACATGTTTTTTATGTTTAAGATTCATGTTGAAAATCATGTGTTATTCAGGAAAATTTTTTTGGTCACTGCCTCAATACAATCGATTGTTTCCTTACACAATCGATTGTCTTTGACGTTTAAAATTCTGGCAGTTTTTTGGAACACCAGAATAATCGATTGTATATTCTATACAATCGATTGTTCTGGTCCAGTGAGTTAAAACGTTTTTTAATTATACCATACAATCGATTATCTATTGTAGACAATCGATTGTAATGGTCCAGAAACTTAAAAAAAATTTTATCAAAACCAAAATAATCGATTGTCTGGTTTTGACAATCGATTATATTGGTCCAGTAACTTATAAAATTTTCTTAAAACCAGCATAATCGATTATATGGTTTTGACAATTGATTATGTTTGGTCCAGAAACTTAAAAAAAAATTCTCAAAACCAAAATAATCGATTGTCTGGTTTTGACAATCGATTATATTGGTCCAGTAACTGAAATTTTTTTTATGCCAAAGATAATCGATTGTCTATTGCTTACAACCGATTGTTTTTGTCCAGTAAGGTTAAAAACGTTTCAACTCTCTTAAGTTTCAGTGAATGTTAATTGTTTTTAAAGTCCATCAATTCTAATATTATATGGAATTGTCCTATAAAGTAAACAACAATTAATATTCAAGTGTTACATATCAACATATGTAACATATTAAGTTGAGATTCATAATAAGGCTTAAGGAACTAAAGTTTATAGCATCTAATATTTTAATTATTCAATTGAAGCATTATGTTGCCAAAGTAACCTCTATTGTGTAGATTGATTAATTTTAAAATATAAGATGACTGTGGATGTTAGTCTTCCATGCGTTTAACACCGGCCCAAAGGAAGGTGTTATTTGGCAGGAATTCGAACATGCTTGTGGTGGTAAATATGAGACGATTATTTGGTTTTCCATGTGAATATTAAATCAGCCCAAAGGAAGGTTTAATATTTGACAGGAGTTTATTGTCTATGTTTGATCACTACACCAAGAGTACCACTTACAAGTTGTTTTTCTGTCCAAAGACTAAAATCAATGTTGTGCTAGGTATCTTGTAATGGGAATGCCTAATTTTGAATCTATAAAGTTAAAGTTCAAGTATTTGTAAGCATGTATTCAGTAATCCTTTTGTTCTATTTTCAGTAAATTCTTCTGCTTCTACGATCTCTGCCAACATCAATAGCATCCCTGTGCTTAACGGCACTAACTTTAAGGAATGGAAAGAGAACGTCATGATCGTTCTCGGTTGCATGGATCTTGACCTTGCTCTTCGGATTGAGCAACCTACTCCTGTTGAGGATACATCCTCTCCTGATGAAAAGAGAGCGATGGAGAAGTGGGAACGCTCGAATCGCATGAGTCTAATGATCATGAAACGTGCAATTCCAGAATCATTCAGGGGCACTATGAATGATGAACCTAATGCCAAAGTTTTCCTTGAAAACCTTGAACAGCGTTTTATTCAAAACGAAAAGGCGGAAACAAGTAAAGTATTGAGTAAACTTGTTTCCATGAGGTATAAGGGCAGGGGAAACATTCGGGAGTACATTTTGGAAATTCTCATCTTGCTTCGAAACTTAAGTCACTCAAGCTGGATTTACCTGAGGAACTGCTTGTGTACTTTGTTTTGATATCTCTTCCTGCACACTTTAATCAGTTTAAGGTCAGGTACAACTGCCTGAAGGAGAAATGGACTCTTAATGAGCTCATTTCACATTGTGTGCAAGAAGAGGAACGGATAAAGCAAGATAAGACTGAAAGTGCTCATTTGGCATCCTCTTTTAAGGAAACTAAGAAGAGGAAAGGTAAGGAAGTTGCGGTTGCAAGGCCCAAGATTAAGCAACATAAGGAACCTAAGGTTGAAATCACTGAATTAGGTTGCTTTCTCTGTAAGGGGACTGATCATGTGAAGAAAGATTGTACCAAGTACCATGCCTGGCGTGCGAAAAAGGGTACATTTCTTTCTCTTGTTTGTTCGAAAGTTAATTTAATTTCGGTACCTAAGGATACTTGGTGGGTAGATTCTGCTGCTACTACTCACATAAGTATATCAATGCAGGGTTGCATGAACTGCCGAAAACCAAATGATGGTGAAAGATACATCTATGTGGGTGACGGCAAGAAGGTGCCAGTTGAGGCCATTGGCAAATTTAGGCTGTTGTTTAAAACCAGTTTTCATTTAGATTTGGATGAGACTTTTATTGTACCGTCTTTTAGACGGAACTTAATTTCAGTTCCCCAATTGGACATATCTGGTAATAAATGTACATTTGGGGATAATAAAGTTAGTCTCTTTCAGAATTCAAATCTTATTGGTACTGGTGTTTTATCAACATTTGATAGCTTATATTTGGTTGATACAATAACTTCAAATAAAGAAACTTTGCATACAAGTTTAAGTGGTGCTAAAAGGAGATTAAATAATGAGAATTCTATTTCACTCTGGCATAAACGTTTGGGTCACATATCCATTCAAAGAATTCAGAAACTCGTGTCAGATGGAATTCTTGATTCGCTTGATTCCTCAAATTCGGAAATTTGTATTGAGTGTATCAAGGGAAACAAACAAACAAGACTAGATTGGGTGCTAAGAGAGCTTCGGACGTCTTAGAATTGATACATACGGATATTTGTGGGCCATTTCCTACTCCTTGTCGGAATGGTCAACAATACTTTATCACATTCAAAGACGATTACTCTCGTTATGGGTACCTATATCTTATTCATGACTAAGCATTAAACACCGTAGCATATATTCTTAATAGAGTTCCACCTAAAGCTAGAATCAAAACCCCATATGAACTTTGGACTGGGCATAAACCCAGTATTCAGCATTTACACATTTGGGGTTGTCCAGCTGAGGCAAGGCCTTATAGGCCGAATGAAAAGAAACTGGATGCTAAGACGGTTAGTAGCTATTTTGTTGGATACTCTGAAAAATCCAAGGGTTTTAAGTTTTATGATCCCACTTCTAGAACTATTTTGAGACGGGTAATGCTAGGTTCTTTGAGGATATTGAGTTTGGGGGTGGGGATAAAGTTGTTAGAGATTTTGTCTTTGAGGAAGAACATGTGTCTTTCCCTCAAATTGTTGATCTTGGTCTTCCTGACTCGGATCACACAACTCCGGTTCAAGACAATCTCGAAAATCTCCCCCATCAGGACCCTGATATAACTAATGAAATCAAACTCAACAACCTCAAGAAACTGAAATGCCATTAAGGAGATCCACTAGAGAGAGGAGAAATGCAATTTCGGATGATTATGTAGTATTTCTCCAAGAACAAGAAAGTGATATTGGACTTGAGGAAGATGATCCAATCAACTTCCGTCAAGTCATTAAGTGTTCTAACTCTCAAAAGTGGATTGATGCCATGAATGATGAGATGAAGTCTATGAGCGATAATGACGTTTGGGAGCTTGTTACATTGCCCGAAGGTATTAAACCTATTGGTTGTAAATGGATTTTTAAAACCAAAAGGGATTCAGGGGGCAATGTTATTAAGTATAAAGCTCGTCTTGTCGCAAAAGGCTACACTCAGAAAGAAGGCATTGATTATAAAGAGACTTTCTCTCCAGTTTCATCGAAAGACTCTTTAAGGACTATAATGGCATTAGTAGCATATTTTGATCTTGAGTTTCATCAAATGGATGTTAAGACAGCATTTCTCAATGGTGACATTGAGGGAACAATTTATATGGTGCAACCTGAATACTTTGTTTCGGATGAACCAGAGAAAAAGGTTTGCAAATTAAAGAAATCCATCTATGGGCTCAAGCAAGCTTCTCGTCAATGGTATTATAAGTTTCAGGCAGTCATTACATCTTTTGGTTTTGAACCGAATATTGCTGATGACTGTATATACCATAAGTTCAGTGGGAGTAAGTATATTTTTCTGGTTTTATATGTCGATGACATACTGCTTGCCTGTAACGATATAGCATTATTACTTGAAACTAAGAAATTTCTATCAAAGAAATTTGAGATGAAAGATCTTGGTGAAGCTTCTTTTGTATTAGGAATTCAGATTCTACGAGATCGCTCCAAAGGTGTTCTCGGTCTGTCACAAAAGGGCTATATCGATAAGGTTCTGAAAAGATTTGGCATGCAGGATTGTAAACCAGGTAACACCCCTGTTGCTAAGGGAGACAAGTTTAGTCTCAAACAGTGCCCATATAATACTTATGAAATTTCAGAAATGCAGAAGACGCCTTATGCTTCGGCTGTAGGTAGTCTGATGTATGCTCAGGTATGTACACGACCTGATATGGCATACATTGTTGGGATGTAAGGCAGATATCTTAGCAATCCGGAAATGGACCATTGGTTGGCAGCCAAAAGGGTCATAAGGTATTTACAGAGAACAAAGGATAACATGCTTACATATCGGAGTTCGGACCAGCTTGAGATCATCGGGTATACCGACTCCGATTTTGCCTTTATGTTAATAACAACAGTAATTTGACGAAAGCAAAACATAAGGACGTCAAATTTCGGGTTGTTAAAGAAAGAGTACAAAATGGACAATTGTGCATTGAGTACATAAGTATAAACTCCATGCTTGCGGATCCGCTCACTAAGGGGTTGACACCAAAAGTATTTCATGAGCATATTGCTTGTATGGGTGTCAAATCAGATAAGGATTATGTATTTTAATGGGAGTTTGTATTGCACATTTATGTATTGTTCATTATGTTCAGAAATTCAGTAATTCAGTTATATCTGCGCAGATATTCAGTTTTAAAGTTTTTGTACTCTTACAGTTTATGTTTGATCTCGATAAAGAGAACCAGTTGGAAATAGACATTCTATTGACCACACTTTTATGTTATTTCCATGCTACATACCTACACTTGATCCATGTCGTTGGTTATATTGATATACGTGATCTATGATTGGTTCTAGTTACGAATGAGTAACTAAGAGCTCTTAGGTCCTATGTTGGTATGATTGATGGACGGGATTGTTCATGACAATTTATTGTGATAGCAATTTTGAGCTCATAAGGTTATAATGTAACATATAATGCTAAGGTCTGTGCATATATATGTGTATCTCGTCCAAGTGGGAGATTGTAAGATATATGGATTTATATCTAGATATATGGACTTATATCTACATACATATGAACAATATATGGATAAATTATATGTTATGTGCTATCTTTTGGTTTGGCCTAAATAAGTGGTCTTATGGACATTATGTTAAGGGGGCCAATGTGTTGTCATATAAAGTGTAGGACTAATATGTAGATACCCAAAAGGGTAACCTTAGTTAATGATGGGCTAACTAAGGTTACATATATATAACCATGGTTACATGCTTGTGACTCTTGAGTTATGTAACTCTTGTGACCCTTGGGTTATGTAACTCATGAAGTTATAAAGTGGGGGTTATGGTTCCCACATTAGTGCAAGACAAGACTCTTCTTCCTCCCATTGAATCAAGAGCCAAACACTCCATTGTTGTCTTGCAAATATTGTGGAAAACCATATACCTATTTGATCACTGTCATAACATTATTATTGTGAACAATTCACATATTGTTTAAGGTTTGTTTCTTGCATACTTGTGGATACATATACAACTTCAAGACATTCTTGAAGGAAGCCTAAAGGAGCAAACTTCATAAAAGACATAAGGACAATCATCAAAGGAGGTTCAACAATTTCCACATATGGATTCAGGTTAGCTTCCGCTCATGTAGTTTAATTCCGGATTATTCAATATGAAGGTTGTTATATTTAGTTGGAATCATAATCCTAACACATCGTTGCACGAGCACTGGTATATTTAAGGTGTGTAAAAGAATGCCCGAGAAAAAAAGTGTATAAAAGAAATTTTTGTGCAAGTTAGGAGAAGATGTATGTGTTAGTATAACTTAAAAAATAGGGATATGTTTTAAAAGGTAAACCTGTAATTTTAAATCCCAGATCCGTATTTGATGGTTGTCAATCAGGTGAAGGACACAAAACACCTACGTCTCTGTACGGTAATAGACAAGATCGATGGATCAAAGAAAATGGGCAAAATACAAAAACATATAGGTCGCGCGCGCGACGACAGAAAAGAGAATATTCGTCCGAGACATGAGCGATAACATTATGCGACTTCTCCGCTAAAGCTCTAACTTACCTCCAGAATAGTAACTACCACATACACAGGAACTTACAGCATCTTGGACAAACAAATAATAACACTGGCGAACAATTCGCAAAGGAAACCTTAACCATCACTTTGTCGATCATCAGAAAATAATACTCCTATTACGTTGTATACATACCATGACGAACAAAGATACTGGCACTCGTTCTTGCTCGTAAAGAGTAGATTGTATTTGTTTGGCGATATTTTTGAGACTCGGCGTGTTTCTGTCCTCCTGGTTAGTACTTTTTTTTGGGACTTGTCCTGTCCTATTTTGTTTATTTATTTATTCTGTAACTATGTCCTTGACACCTTGCATGATATCAAAGTTGTTGGCTAGTTTTTATTCATTTCGTTTCCTTATAATGCTCCAGAATGTTGTGGCTTGCTGTAATTTATGCTGTTTAGTGATTGCATTTTGGATCTCGCGCTTGAATTTTATTCTATACCGAGTATTTTATGACCATTGTATAGCCACGTGTGAATACAGTCATTTATCACCACATAATTAAACACGAATTTAACTGATGAACAAAATTTTTGCATGTTATAACCAGTTGTTGCAGGTTTGTTACCTTATTTTTCAGGTTACCTGCAATTATTATCTCTAATATGACTTGATAGTGTGGTAAAACTATTACACTATTAGTGCATAAAAGATAAACACATTAAACTCTCCCCATTTCATGGAGTCAATTTCTTGTTTTCAGCTTCTTTCTCATACTCACCTTAAGCTTATATAGTAGCAGCGTCGAAGGTAGAGTGAGTCTCTGATCACTTCTATTGACACGTATAAAAGATAGTCTAAGGTGTCTAGGTATGGTCTTTCAATTACCGAAATATTTGAAAAGTTTCCTTACTTTCCTACAACGTTAGTGCTATTGTAATCTTTATGGAGTATTATATTGGTTAGTAAGTTGTAACAAGATTGTCTCTTCGTTAGCAAAAATGATTTTGGTAGACATAACATTTTCTTTTCAAATGATTTTATAGAACTCAAAGTAAATTTTGCAGGGAAAAGAAATTGGACAAGGAAATGGAGGACATTTGGACTGTATTTTGTGGTTGCTCGGACGATAATGTAAAGCTTTGCCGTGCTGATTTTGGGTCAATGACAGATCCTTTATCCTGTATCAATCATATATCGATCATTTGTTTTGATGTTATACTTGTGCTCATCGTCCTATTTACGCTGTTTTATAAGGCATCCCTAAGAACAACCAAAAATCCTGCTCGCTTTCATGGGTTTTCGCGTTTGCAGTTGATTTCTGCTACTTTTAACGGCTTCCTAGGATTGATATATTTGTCTTTTGGCATTTGGATTTTAGAAAACAAGGAGATGACAGTACCACTGCACTGGTGGTTACCAATCTTGTTTCATGGAATGACATGGTTATTAGTAAGTTGTACCACAAGCCTTGGAGGAAAACATTTTTCAAAAACCCCTCTGAGGATTTTGTCAGTTCTTTCATTTATCTGTGCCGCGATTTCTAGCGGTTTATCTTTTTTTGCTGATAAAAGGGAATCAGTGAAGATAGGTTTGGATGTATTGTCTTCCCTAGGAGCATTTTTATTGTTGTTATGCACATATAAAGGGCTAAAGCAGGAAGATTTCATTCGAAATGATCTTTATGCTCTCTTAAATAATGCTGTCAATAAAAGTAATTCTGTCACTCCATTTGCTAAGGCTGGAATCTTTAGTAAAATGTCCTTTTGGTGGCTGAATCCGTTGATGAAGAAGGGGAAGGAGAAAACTCTCGAGGATGAGGACATACCTGGATTACGTGAGGCAGATCGTGCAGAATCATGTTACTTATTGTTTGAGGAGCTATTGAACGAACAGAAACAAGTTGATCCCTCATCCCAGCCATCCGTTTTGAAGACGATTGTCTTATGTCATCGGAAAGAGATTATTGTCTCAGGATTCTTTGCACTGCTGAAAATAACTACTCTTTCAGCAGGTCCTTTGCTTCTCAACGCCTTCATTAAGGTTGCTGAAGGAAATGCAAGTTTCAAAAATGAGGGACTTTTCTTGGTCTTTCTGCTTTTTACGTCAAAGAGCTTGGAGTCATTGTCACAAAGACAGTGGTACTTCAGGAGCAGACTAATTGGTCTAAAAGTGAGATCTTTACTTACAGCGGCCATTTATAGGAAGCAAATTAGATTATCTAATTCAGCCAAGCTGATACACTCCAGTGGTGAGATTATGAACTATGTTACTGTGGATGCTTATCGGATTGGAGAGTTTCCTTTTTGGATGCATCAGATCTGGACAACAAGTGTCCAGCTCTTCTTTGCACTTATAATTCTCTTTTCCACCGTTGGGCTTGCGACTGTTGCGTCCTTGGTAGTGATTATACTAACTGTGCTGTGCAATACTCCCCTTGCAAAGTTACAGCATAAGTTCCAGTCCGAATTGATGGTTGCTCAAGACGATAGGCTAAAAGCTATTTCAGAGGCTCTTGTTAGTATGAAGGTTCTAAGATTATATGCATGGGAAGCCCATTTCAAAAATGTTATCCAGAATTTGAGGCAAGTAGAAGAAAAATGGTTATCAGCAGTTCAGTTGCGTAGATCATACAATAGCTTCCTTTTTTGGTCATCTCCTATTTTGGTCTCTGCTGCTACTTTTGGGACTTGTTATTTCATTGGCATTCAGCTAAACGCAAGCAACATTTTTACATTTGTAGCGACTTTGCGCCTGGTTCAGGATCCTGTTAGAACAATTCCGGATGTTATTGGTATGATAATTCAAGCAAAGGTTGCCTTTGAGAGGATTATCAGCTTCCTTGAGGCATCTGAGCTGGAAATGGCAAATTTGAGACAAAACCACGTCAGAAGCACAGATCATTCTGTACTCATCAAATCAGCTAATCTCTCGTGGGAAGAGAATACATCACGACCAACACTCAGAAATATTAATTTGGAGGTTAAACCGGGTGAGAAGGTTGCTATATGTGGGGAAGTTGGGTCAGGAAAGTCAACTCTTTTGGCAACAATTCTGGGAGAGGTTCCGAGTATACAAGGAACAGTAAGTTGTAGTGGCTGGTTCCTTCTTTCCTAGTTGGTTAGGTAGTAAGAAGCAGGATTAAAGTTTTCATTTTCAGGCATAATGATAATTTTGGTTTATTTCAATCGAAGTTTGGGAAAAATTTAGTGTCTATGGCTGATCCTTAATACATTCTATTATCTGCAGGTTCAAGTATATGGAACAACTGCCTACGTCTCTCAATCAGCATGGATTCAGACGGGGACAATACGAGAGAATATTTTGTTTGGTTCTCCATTGGATAGCCTGAGGTACCAGCAAACTTTGGACAAGTGTTCACTGTTAAAAGATCTTGAGTTACTACCTTATGGTGATCACACGGAAATAGGAGAAAGAGGAGTCAATCTTAGCGGCGGACAAAAGCAGAGAATTCAACTTGCTCGTGCACTGTATCATGATGCTGATATATATCTATTGGATGACCCGTTCAGTGCTGTAGATGCACATACCGCTACAAGCCTATTCAATGTGAGCATCAGTTTCTTCAATGGTGTGATTCTTATCATTTCTTTCCATTTGCAAGCTCAATTCATCCTTTGCAGGAATACATCATGGAAGCTCTCTCTGGGAAGACTGTCTTACTTGTGACGCATCAAGTTGATTTTCTTCCTGCATTCGATGTGGTTCTGGTTAGCTTTTCTACATGAAGTTCTCTCTACAGTTTGTCTGTTATAACTCTGCTTCTAGTTTGTCTCTCCTCTAGTCGAATTAATCTTTTGAAATGGATGTATAATGATCATGCTTGTATCGAATATATATCAACTTTGATCTGCAGTTAATGTCAGATGGAGAAATTTTACATTCAGCTTCATATCATCAGTTATTGGCATTGAGCAAAGAATTTCAAGACTTGGTTAATGCGCACAAAGAGACTGCTGGTTCAGAAAGGGTTGCACAGGTTTTTTCTTCACCAAGAAGCGAAACTTGTACTAGAGAAATTCACAATAAGGATACTGCTAAACAACCCGAAACCTCAGGAGGTGATCACTTGATCAAGCAAGAGGAACGGGAAGTTGGAGACAGTGGATTTAAGCCATATGTTCAGTATTTAAATCAGAATAAGGGATACATGTTCTTTGCCATGGCTGTTCTCTCGCAACTTGCATTTGTGGTCGGACAGATTTTACAGAACTCGTGGGTGGCTGCAAATGTTGAAAATCCTGAAGTTAGCACATTGAGACTGATTTCAGTTTACTTGCTGATTGGAGTTGCATCCACACTGTTTTTGCTCTCTAGATCTCTATTGACAGTTGTTTTGGGTTTGCAATCATCAAAATCCTTGTTCTCTCGGCTACTAAATTCTCTTTTCCGCGCACCTATGTCATTTTACGACTCTACACCTTTGGGAAGGATACTGAGCAGGGTAAATATCTCAAACGATAACAAATGATAATAATTATGTTCAAGGACCTAACCAATTCTGCTACATTTTCACTTTCTCCATCCCATTATTGCAGGTCTCATCAGATTTGAGTATTGTTGATCTTGACATCCCATTCAACTTCATTTTTGCTGTTGCAGCTACGACAAACTTTTATTCTAATCTTGGAGTACTAGCTGTTGTTACTTGGCAAGTTTTGTTTGTTTCCATCCCGATGGTTTATGTGGCCGTTCACTTACAGGTAATAGTTATATTTTCATTTATGCTCTCAGTATCCTTTAAGCACACACTAGACAAACGTTTCAAGGTTCTTAAGTGTTGGAATCGAAATAACAAGATGTCATGCGCAAGCTAACAAGGTAAACCTTAATGATAATAAATTAGATGAAATGAAAAATATACTGAATTAGGCATACTAAATTATTATGGTTTGGTCAAACGACCTACATATGATTTATAACTAATATAAAAAAGAGAGGCCTCAATTTATAAATGCTATATTGCGGAGATTGTGTTATTATTAAGTGATAAGAAGCCTCAATTTATAAAAATGTAAAACTTCTCTTCCAAGAAAAGGATTAGTCAAATATGGAAGAGGCCTCTTCCATCTAGAATTCTGTTAACAACAACAACTAACCCAGTTTGATCCCAACATGTGGGAAAGGTAGTCTGTACGCAGACCTTATCCCTACCTGATGCAGGTAGAGAGTCTGTTTCCAATATACTCTCGGCTCAGGAAGGACAAGAAGAAGAGGAGGAAAGCAAGGAACGAAAACAATATCTATCAAGAATTCTGTACCACCAAGAAAATCTTTTTCTTTTGCAACAACAGAAGTAATTTTAATTATCATAGAATTCAAGGCAAATCCTAACAATTCTCCTATTTGGCCCGAATTTTCCTGAGAAAATTATATCATTCTTGGCATGATTGAAAATAGAAACGGGTTAAATTTGGGTTCTATGCGTTAAAAGTGAGCATGAAAATATTGGAGTCCACAAGTAGATTAAAACTGATGTTTTGCTTTTAAAGATGCAGCAGCACAAATGTAGAAATATGGATGGTTTTATCAATACATGTAGTACTTCGAACTTTTTTTTGAAAAATCCATTGTTGTCAAATTGGTTGTTGCTTGATTTGAACCTGCCTTGAACTTGTCTTCAACTTCGATTCAACCATTGGTTTTGAGACACTTGTTGGGATCGAAATAACCTGGCGCTTGCGAAAGTTAACATAGATAACTTTCATGACGTTAAATCAGGCATATCAAATGAAACTATCATGCAAAGCGGCTTGGTCAATTGACCTACATTTATAAGAGAGGAAATTAAAACAAAAAAAAAGCTAATACTAATACAAAAGAAAATATTAAAATATAAATCTCCCCCTAAATATGCTTTTCTTAGTGACTATATTGTAAGTATTGTTGGTGTTGTGAGAAGCAAAATCCTCAATTTATAGATGTTCAGAACTTCTCTTCCAAGAAAAGAAATAGTTACGGGAGGAGAAGCCTCAATATTTATCGAAATGCAACACTTTAATTAGTCAAAACCTTTTCTTTTCATCAAGAAAAGTAATTTTAATTATGGCTGAATTAAGATGTCATTGCAAATCCAAACATTAATGATTTCAGTGTAAGATTTGAATTTCACGTCTCTTTGTCAATATCTTAATATCTTTTCCAATAACTATGGACTAGGTTGTTGACCATAGTGGGAGTCTATGTTACTTGGACTCTTCAAAAATATTGTTGTGTACGTGTTGGATCCTTCAAATTTAGTGCATATTTGGAGGATCCGACACGGGTGCGGCAAAACTTTTAGAGAGTACGAGCAACGTAGCTGGGAGTACCCCAGACCTTACGTACATCACCGTATGATACTTCAGTTTCTAATAGGTCAGAGATTCTCTGCCTAGGATTTGGGGGAATTAGAATGTTTAATCCTGTGCTTCCAGCCGAACTGATAAATAATGATATTTTGTTTTCTATTTTTCCACAGAGATACTACTTTGCATCATCCAAAGAGTTGATGCGGATCAACGGAACTACCAAATCATTTGTGGCCAACCATCTTGCAGAATCCATCGCTGGAGCTGTGACTATAAGGGCCTTTAAAGAGGAAGACAGATTTTTTGTGAAAACTTTTGAACTAATTGATATGAATGCCAGTCCCTTCTTCCACAACTTCTCAGCAAATGAATGGTTGATTCAACGGCTGGAAACTATAAGTGCAACTGTTCTTGCTTCCTCAGCAGTTTGCATGGTTTTACTTCCTCCCGGGACTTTCAGTTCTGGTACTTCTGACTCCTCGTTACCTTTGATCGTTATGTAAAACAGAACTTTCTAATGACTAGCTACCTGTTAATGCTATTGCAGGATTTATTGGGATGGCTTTGTCTTACGGTCTTTCCCTAAACTTGACCCTTGTTTCTTCCATTCAATATCAGTGCACTTTGGTGAACTATATCATTTCTGTGGAAAGACTTAACCAGTATATGTGCATACCAAGTGAAGCTCCTGAAATTTTAAAAGAGAATCGTCCCCCAGTTGATTGGCCTTCGAGGGGTAAAGTTGAAATTCGAGATTTGCAGGTAAAACTTAATCTAATCTAATTTCCATTCTTTTGGGATTGAACATGCTACTGAGTATGCCTCAAAGCAGATAAGATATAGGGAGGAGTCCACACTTGTTCTTAGAGGGATCAGCTGTACATTTGAAGGTGGTGATAAAGTTGGTATTGTTGGCCGGACTGGCAGTGGCAAGAGTACACTAATCAGCGCACTATTTCGACTAGTGGAGCCTGCAGGTGGAAGGATTGTGGTTGATGGAGTAGACATTTGTAAAATTGGTCTTCATGATTTAAGGTCCCGTTTTGGGGTTATACCACAGGATCCTACTTTGTTCAATGGAACAGTAAGATGCAATTTGGATCCCCTATGTCAGCATACTGACCAGGAAATTTGGGAGGTAATGTGCTTTTACTTACTATACATTAAGCCATTATTTTTAGCATTCAGGTGATAAATAGCATAGCATAGCATTTTTCTGCTGACTTATCGTCATTTTTATCTTCATTGGGAAAGGTTCTTGGGAAATGTCAGCTACATGAGGCAGTTAAGGAAAAAGAGAAGGGGCTTGATTCTTTGGGTAATCTTCTGAACATGTCTGATACTGTTATACAAGTGGATTCTTACTGACCATGGACTCGTTTCAGTTGTGGAAGATGGGTCGAACTGGAGCATGGGGCAGCGACAACTGTTCTGTTTGGGGCGTGCTCTTTTGAGGAAAAGCAAGATTTTGGTTCTTGATGAAGCGACTGCATCAATTGACAATGCCACTGACATGATAGTGCAGAAAACTATCAGGACAGAATTTGCTAACTGCACTGTAATTACAGTTGCCCATAGAATACCCACAGTAATGGATTGTACAATGGTTTTGGCCATTAGTGATGGTAAGACCTATCTGTTTACTTTTCAATACTTCCATGCTTAGAAGTTCAGTTATTATGTTAATCCCACAATGTTATGCTGAAAACTTACTTTTGGTTGCTTATACAGGAAAATTGGTGGACTATGATGAACCTATGAAGCTGATGAAGAATGAAGGGTCGCTCTTTGGGCAGCTCGTCAAGGAGTATTGGTCTCATTATCACTCAGCGAAAGCACATTGAAGCCAACTGCATATCTGCATTACGTTTTGTGGCGCATCAAACTTCACATATGTTGCCTAATTGCAACCCAAATTAGCCCATTGAGAGAAGCACTAAACTCAATGTTTATCTAGTTTTGGCATGGGAATTAATGTAGAAAGAGATCAGGAATCAGGACTAACAACTCAGTGGGACACTTTTTCTTTTTGGCAACGGTGGTGCCCATGTGATCTCGCGTGCACCTTGGCTATTGGACAGTGAAAGAGCTCGTAATTTTCTCTAAATGTTAGTATATAGATAGCTGTTGCCTTGTAGGAAGTCGCAACTGGGGAGGTTCGGTAGGTAATGTGATCTAAACAACTGCAACTTACTAGCTTAGCTTACCATTTTTATTCATTTTGTAACCTTTTAACTAGGCATGCTGGTAACCAAAGCCTTACAGGATCATGAATGTACCATCTTCCAGTTCTATGAATGAAATTCTTTCCACCTTTTCAAACATCACTATAGGTGTTTTGACACGAAACTCTCCCTCTAATCCCTTCTTTCCACTATTCTTCCACATACAAAAGGATTTTTACAGAAGAAATAATAAGAGAGCAGAGGAATTGAGTGAAACTAAAGAATAAAGAGAAGCAATCAGTGAGTTCCTGAAAAGTGTGTATGATGCTGTTGAAACACATAATACAAAAGTGGGTTTGTCCCTCTCTTTTTTTCCTTGTAATTTGTTTTGGGAGGGGTTAGGCCAGGAATGGAGGAGAAGGGGAATCAACAATCAAAGAATATGCAATTGCATAATCATAACATAAAACTTTGAGATGAGTTTCATTTCAACTTGAGCTATCTAGGTGAGATAGTGGAGTGACTGCATGTAGCGTAAGATGATGGAAGAGTAGCGACGGAGAAGGAACTATACTGATTCAGCTCCCTCTTCATTGACTTGTATACATGATCTAAGCCTTCCTCTATTAACTCCAAAACTGTCTGTGGCATTGGTGGCATATTAATGTCAACCGATCCTTCCAACATCTTCACCACTTCTCTCATGGAAGGCCTGTTTGAAACCTCATCCTGAATACACCAGAAAGCAGCCATCAATGCTCTCATTATCTCTTTTTCTTCTGCCTGCTCCTTTAAGTCACCTGTCAACAACTTTTAGGGGTGTTCCACTAGTCATCTCCTGGAAAGAAGAAAGAGAAAAACAGTGAAGACTACGTGTACCAGAAACGAGGCAACAATATGAGTCAAATTAAAGATTCTGTCAAGTGAAGTACATACCTTGTAAGCCCATCCGGGATAAAAGAAGCCGTCTGCATCGCAAGTCATATCAAGATTTCTCCGGCCAACAACAATCTCTAGAAGAAGCATACCGTAGCTGTAAACATCAGCTTTTACAGTAATAGGTCGATTGCTGACCCATTCGGGAGCTAAATAACCTCTGGTTCCTCGGACCATAGTGACAACGTGGGAGTTCTCTCTCACCATTAACTTGGCTAGTCCAAAATCAGATACCTTAGGGCAGAAATTCTCATCCAGAAGTATGTTCTCTGGCTTGATGTCACAGTGTATTATTCTATCCCTACACTGCTCATGAAAATAGGCTATCCCTTGTGCAGTACCAACTGCTATGCGGAAACGTGATGACCAATCTAGTAGTCTATCTCTTGCACTAAGTGAATGAAATATCCACTTGTCCAATGAACCATTTTTCATGAACTCATAAACTAGCAGCCTGCCAAAGAATGAAATTTTTTAGTGAAAGTTGAGCTAATCCTGACTACGATGCAACACCAATACATACTTGCCATGCTATACTTCAGAAATTACAATGAAAGAAGTTACTTACCTTTGAGTTCCCTCAGAACAGTATCCACATAGACGAACCAGGTTCAAATGATGCATAGAGCGAATGGTTTTAACCTCTGTTATGAATTCCTTCTCCCCATGAGGTGAAACTTTATCAAGTTTCTTTACTGCAATTAATGTTCCATCTTTTAGACATCCCTTGTATACACTGCCAAATCCACCTGTCAACACAGTACTGTTACTAATTATGTCCTTAAAGAAACCAGTGATCTGTGTTTGCGTTCACATAGTTTGAGAGCTTAGTAGCACAGAAGTAATAAAATGTTCATATCTTTACCTGTTCCAAGTAACTGGGAAAAATTGGTAGTCCAACCTAGCAGGTTGCGGTAGCTGAAACAATCTGGAGCTCCTGACAAAAGCAAAGAGCTCTCAAGTGCCCTCTTTAATGATCTTTTTCTATGGATATTAATATATAACAAACAACCTAGCAGGCCAATAATAACTGCCATGCTCAGGACTATAGGAAGTACCAAAACCTTCTCGTGAGTACTTTCTGACTCGTGTGACGAATCCCCAGGTGTTCTGCTACCGCTTGCTCCAGATGCTGAGGCATTGGCCTCAACCTTCACAAATAAAGTTGAAACAGGATCCTCAAATCCACCAAATTCCATGCTCCTGAGTAACCAACAGTAAGCCTTCTCCTCACTAAGGCCGTAAACAGAAGCAACACAATCACAGTTTGATAAGCAAGCATCACCACATTTGGACACAGTCCCTTTATCACTATAATTTCCTCTGACCGATGATTCTGTGAAATAATAATTTGTTTTCTGAACAGTAGAAACCTTGAACTGAGACATCAAGTTTTCATGCCGAGGTCCACACTTCCCTGTCACTGAAAAATTTCCTGAACATGAGACATCATTTCCCACCTTAGAAGTCCCTGGCAAACATGTGCAAGAAGCATTCGTCTTGCTTCTGTCAAAATTACATATCCCATTGCCACAAATTCCAGAAATACCACACGGATTGGACACAGCTGCCCACTCTGGAACCCATTGCCTTGATCCATTCACATCATTATCCCATCGATACAGACGTATATTTCCATTAACCTCGAGGGTTAATCGACGAAGAACAGATAGTGCATTGGCATTCCTTTGATTTACATCCGATGATAGGCCACCATAATCTCCATCATTTTTATATACATAAACTGCTCCATCTGAAGATGAGCCATAAACCATACCAAAGCTTCCTGCTTTATTCAACACTGCAATAACATCTCAGTCACATTTGATATTTCAGGTCCTGACCAATAAGAAAAGTTTATGTAAGATTCAGGCGACGAGATGTATAGCTTAGGCACATTATAGGTCAATGCAAGGCTTAGTGAAGTAGGCTGCTGCAACATTTTTAAAGTATAGTAACCACCATGAGAAGATAATTTTGTTGATGTTAATTCTAGTGAAACTGTTAATGGTTGACCAGGTAGGAGAGTATCAGATGGATATGCAAAGCTTTGCCATGCGACGCTTAGGTTGGTGCTGTAGAGAACGAAGTTGCCACTTTCAGACATGACAGCTAACTCGACGCCTGCTTCCGAGGTGTTTGATGCCCAAACTGTGGTATCTCCATCCATCAACATGAGATTTCCGGTGGTGTCAAACTCCAAGGTTGCATCTTTGCTGACTGTTGAATTTCTATTTAGATGATTGAGACAAAATGGCCAAAAAGTTATATTACCTGCAAAAGCTTTATTAAAAACTAGAGGTGGTGGAGTATTTCTGCTTTTTCCTAGTCAAGAACTTGTTATTTACCATAAAATTTCAAATCTAACACTTAATGAAGAGAAAGAGAAGCTACAGTTAAAATCATGCAAAATTTTCATCCTACTAATAAGTAATGAATTTAAGTTGTATACAGTGTAAAAGTATATTACTCTACCAGTATAGTTTAACCTACTATAGTAGGTTAGCTACCATTTTTATCGTGCTACGAATTAATTTATCATAGAGATCTACCTTTTACACTGTTATTGCATAAAACATAAACTCGTAAGCACATTTGAACATTGGTTTACACTTACATATTAGGAGACCAAACCATGGTTATGTCTCCCGGAAGTTGTGCAAACCAAATTGCCAATTGATATTGATCATTAGAGTCTGTGTTTATTCATTTCTTTGTTGCTTTCAAACTATAAAAGCACTGAATCATTCAACTTATAAAACTGGACCGCACTTGTTCTTGATTTCACAGTTTATCATTAGCAACAAATGGGTGAGCTGCAAATTCTCATTCATGAAAAACCAAGTATTCTGACGAAGATCCATCATTTCCCCCCCATTCTCACCTATGTCATCAACAATGTAGGAATGCAAAGAGAATTATAGTTCCTTCTTCTCAAGCTAATATCTTTTAGGTTTTAGCTCACTGTGTAAAGTTATGCTGCAAAAAAGAAAAAGAAAAAAAGTTGGGAGTTTTTCTTATGGAAATTAGCTTTGAACTCTGCATTCAGAAGTGGTCATATATGAATTATTTGGTGTTTTTTTTGTATAGCATCAAAATATTTCTTGTTTGGGAGTTGAAAGCCTTAATTCGTCTCTGAGACTCTTAAGAGCACATAATTTTGACATTGAGGGCAATTTGCAGGCTAATTTAGCCTTTTCTACGTTCAGGCTGAGTTTCTTTGTCATTTTAGATTTACCTCATTTCTTATTACTTTTAATTAAATTAGTCATCATATTGTCTGTTGACCTCGGACAATCTTCTCTAATTTAATCTTTTATTTGTGCTATTTTCTATCTATGTTGAAAGTGATAATTTATAATCTCCTCTAATTTATATGATCATAAATTCATCTTAATATTTATTTCTCTAATATAACTAATTTTGGATTTGTTGGGGCATAAAGGCATAACATCTACTCCAATATACCATTGTTAATGTCGTGAGGGCAAGATTACCAAGTAGTATAAGGAGATTATAATTCACTTCCTCAATGTGGAATTTGATACTCCCTCACATAAGGCTGGGCAACTAGAGCATAGATCACATAATAAGAGGCCCAACATTAAAATAACACATCTACATCTACAAGGACTAATGTGTCTTAGTTTTTACATGGGCACATCTTCTCATATAGATCAATCATGGAGAAACAGAAAGTGATGGCTTTCAAGAACAACTAGAAACGAGGATCGATACCATAATTAAAAAAAAAAGATTTTTAACCACTATACCTATTAGTAAGAATTGCATACGAAAATCACATATTTCTTTTTAAATATTGCAAATATAGCGGATTCTATAATAAATATGCATTCCAAAAAGAAAAAAAAATTCAATAGATAACCCAATTTTAGCATCAGTAACACACCCCATTAACTAAGGGATCCATTAAATCTATATATTTTTTTACTATATTTTTTCTGATGCTATGATGATAAACAACCTACATTTTTACCCAAAATGTTATCAGTTCGAGAACAAGATGGTTATTTTCTCTTTTCTAATATAATACTTGTAAGTTGTCACCAGTTCATGCTTACTTTCATGTCATTTAAATTCACCCCATTTCAGTCATCATAATGACTGTTGACCTCAAAGAGTCATCCCAATTTAATATTTTATTTGTGCTATTTTCTGTCAACGTCGAAAGTGACCTTTTCTAATAGTCGTTGAGACTCTAAAGAGCACATAAATTCGGTAAAAATAGCACGGTCTAGTTAGTTTTTAGACTGGTCATTAAAAAATAGTCAGTATTTAACAAGTTAAAAATAGCCACTATTTTATTATAATAGAGATCGGTTCAGCATAATACTGGAGTTCAGTGCACGTATATATGAACCTCTAGCATATTATGCTGGACCGGTATACTTTATTGGCTCCAATATAATATACTGGAGACTGTAGCACCGATGCTCCAAACTCTTGTATATTATTCTCGACTAATATATTATACTGGAACTCCAGTATATTAACTCAAGTATATTATGCTGGAGTATTTTTTTCGAATTTTAAACAGTGTTTTCGTTCACATTTATCTTTACATGAAAAATGACTAAATTTTAATTCCTTTTAAAACTGAGCTATTTTGGAACGATCGATTATAAATTTGACTATTTTTGAATTTCTCCCGTAAATTCGACATTGAGAGCAATGGCATGCTAATTTAGCCTTTTCTATCGTAATACTTGTAAGGTTGAGTCATTTGTTCATGCTTAGTTTCATCTCATTTTAGATTTACCTCATTTCTTGTTACTTTTACTTACCTAAATATCTCAAAGATTGTAAAAAATTATATATATATATATATATATATATATATATCTCACAAATTCTCCCCTCTTTAACGATGTTGAAACCAAGGAATTCCAATAAATATCTTTTAAATATTTATTTTTATGCTGGAGAATTCTATTTTTTTATTGACTGTGCCTTTAATATATTCTAGTATATTATATTGTGACAATTTTATATAATGTCAATATTTTCTATATATGATATATTGTTATAAATACACTTCTATTTAAGGTGAATGTCTTTAATTAGAGAGATTCTAGAGTTCTATTCTTGGTAGATAAATCATCCTCCTCCCTATAAATAGAGGTGCCCTCTACCATTGTAAATCACTCCTAACATTCTCTAAGTATCAATAAGAAGAACTCTCTCTACTCTTCTCTCTATTTGCTCTTGTTCTTGCATTATTGTTCTTGTCTTTTATATTATTTCATAACACGTTATCAGCACGAGACTCTACCGTCTCAAGAACCATTCTCGAAAAATCTAAGGTATTTCCCTCTTCCTAATTTAATTTTCGATTATGTCTGATATTACAAAAAGAAAGTTCGTTGCCCTTGAAATTTCGGGCAAGAACTATATGACATGGGTGTTGGATGCTGAAATCCACTTAGATGCTATGGGTCTCGGAGACACCATCAAAGATAGAGAAAAAGCATCCACCCAAGAATGTGCGAAGGCCTTGATTTTCTTGCGCCATCACCTTGATGAAGGTTTGAAGATTGAATATCTCACCGTCAAGGATCCACTCATCTTGTGGAACGGCTTAAAGGAGAGATATGACAACCTGAAGTTGGTCACTCTGCCACAAGCACGATATGATTGGGCTCATCTGAGGCTCCAGGACTTTAAGTCCGTTTCTGAATATAATTCTGCAATGTTCAGAATTACTTCTAAATTGAAGCTATGCGGGGATAATATCTCCGATTATGATATGCTTGAGAAAACGTTTACAACGTTTCATGCCTCCAATATAGTACTGCAACAACAGTACAGAGAGAAAGGCTTTACAAAGTACTCTGAACTGATTTCTCTTCTACTAGTGGCTGAGCGAAATAATGACCTGCTCATGAGAAATCATGAAAATCGACCCACTGGGTCCACACCACTGCCTGAAGCAGATAAGGTGCACTCTCATTATGCCAAACGTGAAAAGGACCATGATCATGGTCGTAAACGGGGTCATAGCCAGGGACGTAGACAAGGAAGAAATTCCAATGAAGTCCGTCAACCCCCAAGGAGAGATAACCGCCGAAAGCAGAAACGGGGTCATGAAGATCCTAAGGCAAATGGTTCAGAAACTATATGTTATCGTTGCGGTGGGAAAGGGCACTGGTCAAAGACTTGCCGTATACCAAGACACTTGGTTGACCTTTATCAAGCATCTCGAAAGAGAAAAGGCCCTGAAACAAATTTTGTCTATGACGACAACTCGGACATCACCCACCTGGATGTGGCAGTCTTCTTTGAGCAACCCGAGGGGAAAATAGACCACCTAATCGGCGATGGGTCGTGATGAAAGAAGATGGAGTTATTTGATTTTGTTCTACTTATTTGTATTAGTTAGTGAATAAACTAATAGTCATTAGTATTAGCTCGTATTAGTTAGTTCATGATGCAATGTTAGCAGTAGTTCTTTAGAATATCTTCAATATGCTCAAATATCAATAATATTTTTATTTTCCAGTAGGGGTAATCGACTAGCCTGAAAAACTAGTCGATTATCTACTATTTTCGCATTAAAGCTGAAAAACAATTGATCAACAATCGATTGTCTTTGTCTAACAATCGATTGTCGTTGAGACAGTGTAATCTGGAATTTTTCAAAAATCATCCACAATCGATTGTCTTTGTCTAATAATCGATTGTCGTTAAGACAATGTAATCTGGAATTTTTCAAAAATCATCCACAATCGATTGTCTATGCATAACAATCGATTGTCTTAAAACAGTGTGTTCTGGAATTTTTTAAAATAGCCAACAATCGATTGTCTATACTTAACAATCGATTGTCTTAAAACAGTGTGCTCTGGAATTTTTCAAAATAGCCAACAATCGATTGTCTATGCATAACAATCGATTGTCTTAAGACTGTGATCTGAAGTTTTTCAAAATAGCAAATAATCGATTGTGTGTGTTTAACAATCGATTGTCAATGTTCAACAATCGATTGTTTGTGTTTAACAATCGATTGTTTGAAGAAAACGTTTAAACTGAAATTTTCAAACTGCAAAGTAATCAATTATGGATAACATATCTGATTTTGTTAGTCAACTGTTAGCAGCAGATTTTGAAAATATTATGTGACACAAACGAATTGAACTTGTTTATTCTTATGTTCGTGTATCTCTTTTGTATGTCAAACTATGGGATAGCAAATATGGATATCTCACAAAGTGAACTTGGATCAAAGTCCAACTGTAAAAGTATTTGCCTAGTTGATTCATGTACTACACATACAATACTCAAAGAAAGGAAATATTTCTCTCAACTAAATATGTGTAAGGCAAACGTTACTACAATCTCTGGAAGTAGTAAATTGATTGAAGGCTCCGGAAGAGCAATTGTAACTCTGCCCAAAGGCACGACGTTAATCATAGAGAATGCAATGTTCTCCTCCAAGTCTAAGAGAAACTTGTTGAGTTTTAAAGATGTACGCCGGAATGGCTATCATATTGAGACAATGGATGAAGATAATCTTGAATATCTCGTCATCACAAAGAATGTCTCCGGCCAAAAGAGGGTTATTGAGAAATTCCCGTCTTTATCTTGTGGCCTGTATTGGACAAGAATTAGTGCAATTGAGGCACATTCAACAGTAAACCAAAGGGTTACTGATTCCAATACCTTTGTACTTTGGCATGATCGATTGGGACACCCAGGATCGGTCATGATGAGACGGATTATAGAAAGCTCATATAGGCATCCGTTAAAGAATTTCAAAATTCTTTCGAATAATGAGTATCCTTGCACTTCGTGTTATCAAGGCAAGTTGATTATCAGGCCATCACCAACAAAGGTTGGGACTGAGTCACCCACGTTTCTGGAACGTATACACGGGGACATTTGTGGACCTATTCACCCACCTAGTGGGTCGTTTAGGTATTTCATGGTCTTGATAGACGCATCCTGTAGATGGTCTCATGTGTGCCTGTTGTCATCACGCAACCTTGCGTTTGCGAAATTAATGGCACAAATAATTCGACTACGAGCACAATTTCCAGATAATCCAATCAAGTCCATTAGACTGGATAATGCTGCTGAGTTTACATCCCAAGCATTTAATGATTATTGCTTATCAATCGGGAAAAAAGTTGAACATTCTGTAGCTCATGTTCACACTCAAAACGGTCTTGCAGAATCGTTAATTAAACGCCTGCAGTTGATTGCAAGGCCATTACTTATGAGAACGAGGCTGCCCACTTCGGTATGGGGTCACGCCATCTTACATGCAGCAATGCTAATTCGTCTCAGACCGACGAATTACCACAAGTATTCCCCGTTGCAATTGGTTTTGGGTCATGAACCCAATATATCCCATTTAAGAATTTTTGGATGCGCAGTATATGTACCTATAGCACCGCCATCCCGCACCAAAATGGGTCCGCAAAGAAGGTTAGGAATATATGTTGGGTTTGAATCGCCCTCCATCATTCGCTACCTCGAAACATTGACAGGCGACTTGTTTACTGCACGATTTGCAGACTGTCGATTTGATGAGACACTTTTCCCAAAATTAGGGGGAGAAGTTGGTGAAACCAAACGGGAAATTTTGTGGAAAAATGCATCATTATCTCATCTTGATCCACATACCTCTATTTGTGAAAGAGAGGTACAAAAGATTATCCATTTGCAAAGAATAGCAAATCAAATGCCTGACGCATTTACGGACTTGAAGAGGATAACGAAATCCCACATTCCCGCGGAAAATGTTCCAATCCGTATTGATGTCCATGTTGGACAATCATCTAGTGTCATATCCAATGAGTCAAATGCACGCCTGAAGCGTGGCAGACCATTAGGTTCCAAAGATCGAAATCCTAGAAAGAGGAAAAAGAACGATCAAAATGACACCACGAAAGAATCTCATGATTTAACAAATTCTGAGATACATGAAGAATCCATTGAGCCCGAGACTCTGGAAAATACGGAACTATCCCTAAATCCAATTAATATTGAGGCAAATATTAATCGAGTGGATATTGTGGTGGATAATGCCTTTGCTTATAATGTAGCATCTAGCATTATGCAAGAATGTGAGGATCTCGAACCTCAATCTGTTGAAGAATGTCGAAAAAGACAGGATTGGCCAAAGTGGCAAGAAGCAATTCAATCAGAATTGAATTCGCTGGCAAAACGTGAAGTTTTTGGCCCTATAGTTGAAACACCTAATGGTGTTAAGCCTGTCGGCTATAAATGGGTCTTTGTACGCAAAAGAAATGAGAAAAACGAGGTACAAAGATATAAGGCACGCCTTGTTGCACAAGGTTTTTCTCAAAGGCCTGGTGTCGATTATGAAGAGACATATTCGCCTGTAATGGATGCGATAACCTTTCGTTATCTCATAAGTTTTGCTGTCCATGAAAAGCTTGACATGTACTTAATGGATGTAGTTACTGCCTATCTTTATGGCTCACTTGATAATGAGATATACATGAAAATTCCCGATGGACTCAAGGTGCCAAACGCGCACAATTCAAAATCTCGGGAAATGTTCTCAATTAAATTGCAAAGATTCTTGTATGGTCTAAAGCAATCTGGACGAATGTGGTATAATCGTCTTAGTGAGTACTTGTTAAAAGAAGGCTATATAAATGACGCCATTTGCCCGTGTGTTTTTATAAAGAAAACAACGTCGGAATTTGTTGTACTTGCCGTATATGTTGATGACATAAACCTTATTGGAACCCCTAAAGAACTCCAAAAGGCAATTGATTATCTAAAGGATGAATTCGAGATGAAAGATCTCGGAAAGACTAAACTATGTCTTGGTTTGCAAATTGAATATTTGGCAAACGGAATTTTTGTTCATCAATCTACCTATACAGAAAAGGTACTGAAACGGTTTTACATGGATGAAGCACATCCTTTAAGTACACCGATGGTTGTTCGATCACTTGATGTGAACAAAGATCCATTCCGACCACAAGAAAGGAATGAAGAGCTACTTGGTCCTGAAGTACCATATCTTAGCGCAATTGGCGCACTAATGTATCTTGCAAATACTACAAGACCTGACATATCCTTTTCAGTTAATGTCTTAGCAAGATTTAGCTCGGCTCCTACGAGGAGACATTGGAATGGGATCAAACACATATTGCGGTACCTAAAGGGAACTACCGATATGGGCTTATTTTATGGCAAGAATTGCAGCCCGGATCTTGTTGGTTATGCTGATGCTGGATATTTGTCCGGCCCACAGAAGGCTCGATCTCAAACGGGTTATGTGTTTACCTGTGGAGACACCGCCATATCTTGGCAATCGACTAAGCAATCAATTGTGGCTACTTCATCTAATCATGCCGAGATAATTGCTATTCATGAAGCAAGTCGGGAGTGTGTGTGGTTGAGGTCTATAATACATCATATCCAAGACAAATGTGGTTTGAAGTGTGATAAACTACCCACAACTTTGTATGAAGACAATGCAGCATGTATAGCTCAATTGAAGGGAGGATTCATAAAAGGAGATAGAACGAAGCATATTTCACCAAAGTTATTCTTCACACATGATCTTCAAAAGAATGGTGATATCAATGTTCAACAGATTCGTTCAAGCGACAATATGGCTGATTTGTTCACAAAATCTCTACCAAAGTCAACCTTCAAGAAGCTAGTTCACAAGATCGGGATGCGAAGACTTAAGGACATAAATTGATGTTCTTATCAGAGGGAGTTAAATGCGTGTTGCACTTTTTTTCCGTTACAAGGTTTTGTCCCACCGGGTTTTCCTTGCGAGGTTTTTAACGAGGCAACCAATAGGCGCATATTCAAACATGTGTACTCTTTTTCCTTACTTTAATATTTCCCATTGGGTTTTGTTTTAAGGTTTTAACGAGGCACATCATTGAATAGACATTCAAGGGGGAGTGTTATAAATACACTTCTATTTAAGGTGAATGTCTTTAATTAGAGAGATTCTAGAGTTCTATTCTTGGTAGATAAATCATCCTCCTCCCTATAAATAGAGGTGCCCTCTACCATTGTAAATCACTCCTAACATTCTCTAAGTATCAATAAGAAGAACTCTCTCTACTCTTCTCTCTATTTGCTCTTGTTCTTGCATTATTGTTCTTGTCTTTTATATTATTTCATAACATATATAATATTTATACATATTACCTACCAAATCTAGGAATTTATATATACAATATAGTACATGTACCTAAACAAAATATATTACGAGCATAATGTTCATATATGCGCAGTATATTTTTTTACTAAGTAGCGGAAATCCAATAATAACTAGACTTATAAATGATAATTGAAAAATAGCCACCGTTTCAAAAGTAATCGAAATTTAGTCACCTTTTATGTAAAGATAAATTTGAACGAAAATACTGTTCAAAATTCAAAAAATATTCCAGCATAATATACTAGAGTTCCAATATAATATATTGGAGTTCTAGCATAATATACTGGTCCAACATAATATGCCAGTAGTTCATATATACGTGCTCCAATCTCCAGTATATTATACTGGAACTTTCTGTGTGTTGGAATTCCAATATAATACTCTAGAAGTTCATACATAGCTGCATAAATCTCCAGTATATTATACTGGAACTTTTCGTATTGTAACAAAATATTGATTATTTTTTAATGATTTTACAAATTCTAATTATTTTTTAATTACTAATCCAAAATTTGATTATAACCTAATGTATGGTTTATCACATGTACCATTGAAATAGAAAATGCATAACCACCTCCAACAAATTTGTAACATGATAAAATCGTATGTATAATTAAATTCGAGAAAGAATTTTGCCAGAAAAAGAAAATAAGAAAGACAGACACTAGAAAAGGGAAAGGACAAAAAAGAATACTGCTAATATGAATATGTCACGATCCAAAATCCGATCATGTCATAATGACAGCTAACTAAAATTGATAAATAAGCCAGTTAACACAAATTATCATATAAACTGGATAACATCAATAAAATAAATAAGTATATGAAAAATTAACTCAACTAATCCTAATAACTAGTGGTACAAGACATGGGCAAATACGATTTTGAAATACAAAGTTGGCAAGAAGAAAATACATCATTTGTGTGAGAGTTACATAAATTAGAAAATACAAGACCTATACTACCATAAACAAGATGATATCAGATGATTGGAACAATGTAGCCTTCTACTTTCATGAGCAGCTTCACTTCAGGTATTATGACTTGTACGCATGGTCGGAATTGAATTGGAAAGAGAATTTCCATTTCGAAAGTCTTAAGTTAAAAGAATTGACTAATATTGAATTTTTGAGTAAGCGATCTCGGAATCGGGATTCGAATGTTCCAGCAGGTTTTTATGATAATTTTGGACTTGGCCGTATGTCTGGATCGGGTTTTGGAAGATCCAGGAACGTTTCAGCACCTATTGTGGAAGTTAGCATTTTTGGAAGAATTTCATAAATTTGGGTTGAAGTGCATTTTCGGTGTTACCAATGTCGATGTTCCTTTAATACTGTTGTTAATTATGGAATACTATTGTAATTATTACTTTATGAACATGCAAATACGTGACAGTTTTTTTGATTATTGTAATTGCATATTCAACGTCATATTCCACCCGTGCCAAACAAATACCATAGCAATTCTTATGATGAGTGGTTGCGCCCTTCCGATATTATCACTCCCTAAATCCAGCAAAGGCATATTTGCAGTAAAACCAGTCGATCAACGGTGTAGTAGACAGTTCCGTGCCTTTCCCTCTTGACTTTTCCGCTCAAGAGTACCAATCTAATACCCTATAGAAACTTTACTTCTTTTAATTGTGCATGCATCATTGTCAAACCTAGACAAGTTAGTTATGTTGTTCGTATAATGACTCTTTAAGATAGCCTTGTCCAAAGTTTCCTGGGTTTACTTGAAACCCAAACGGACACTATCACGTTCTGTGCATTTCTTTGAAGAACTAAATGCTTTTATGCCAATTATTGGTATTAATAGTCGAGTCCGGTAGGGGGAATGGCCTAAAACTTTTGTCTTGCATAAAATAAGGCACTAAGTCCCCAGATTTGGCATGGTCACCAACATCCATCCAAAATAGCTAAACTGGTGGGAAGATCTTCATTCTAGTGATCAGACTCTTGTTCAGAAATACTTGAGGAATTTACCTTCCCTTCTAGAAATCCAGCCCAATAACAAAATTGTTGAAGCTGCTACCCTGTTCTGGGATTGCGATAGGTCTGTGTTTCACTTCGGGGAGATTGAGATGACATCCCTACTAGAGGAAATAAGAGGACTGCCTGGTATATTGTAGGAAACTCTGGGTGTGTTAATGCCAAAAAATCGCAAGGGTAGAGGTTTTCAAGATGATGGGTCTAAAGAATAATCTAGACTTAACCTGCTTGAAGGAGTCGCATATTTCCTTCGATTATTTGTACGAGAGGTACGCTCACGGCAAATCTTACCGTACTTATCTTGATGAGTTCGCCCTTACATCATTGGGGCCTATTCATCGAAGGGTATTTGTCTTCATGTTCTGTTTCTTTGGGATGATAGCGTTTCCGATGAAGAAAGCAAGGATTCATACCAGGCTAGCCATAGTCACCAGAGCCTTAATAGAGGGAATTGGTAGGCAACCATTTAGCATAGGGCCCATGATCATCGTAGAAATATACCGAGACTTGGAGAAATATGAACAGGGAGCCAAACACTTCGAGGGTGGCAACTTGCTACTCCAACACTGGCTCATGGAGCACCTCCAAAAGGGTGAGTATCGACAGGAGATTCATCGTAGGGACTGGGACAATCATATAGCCTTCCACCATCTAGGGAGGATGAACTACATACCCAACATGGTTGCTCAGCTAGGATGGGTAGAACAATTTGAAAATCTGAAAGAGGACCAAGTACAATGGATGTTCGAATGGTTCCTTACTGAAGAGTTTATTGCCATATGTCGGGAGGCACCGTTTCTAATACTTATCAGTTTGAGAGGAACTTATCTTTATGTCCCTCTCCGAGTGTGAGACAGGCTGGCAAGAAGCAGGTTATACCAAGGGTTGACAAGATGACTCATTTCTTGGCCGAGTTTCAAGATGATGACAGTCCTTACAAGTGCCAAGCTCATCACAAGTGGCACTGCAAAATCGCTATGGTAAGGGACACTATTGATCCAGGCAAGTACGATGTTGGTTACACTGCATACTATCCCAGTCGGTGAGAAGACAATCATAATGGTCTGGGTCAACCCGGGTTTGCTCAAAGGTCACAGGATCATCGATGAAAAGGCTAAAGCACATGTCAAGTACAACTAATTGTGCAAACGGATTCGGGAATGTTAAAGTGAGCACCGTGAAGTTCAAGAAGCTAACCAAAAGTTGATTGAAAAATGGAAAGACATGGCTGTCAGCGCCAACAAAAGACTGGGGTACTTAGAGCAGGGTTTAGTAAAGCTGGAGATGAAATTTATCGGAAGGGTCGAGGACTGCCAGAATGATGAGGGAAATGTAGATGGGCACCTAGCTAGAGACTACTTGTTGCTGGGACTTCGCGAGCTGGTACAACTGTTCAACATATCCAAAGATGCCAAGTTTGGGGAAGGTCCTTCTGGGACCAAATAAATAGGAATTTACCTTTTTGTTTATAAATGTAATAAGGCCAATGGCCATTAGTGACATTTTATTTCCTGTTATTTAGTGTCGTTTTGAGGTTTGTCTTATTTTCTATCAATAAAATGAGAAATTTAGAATTGTAAGTTCTCCAAATCAATTTGTTGCTAGGCCTACCTTAGGCACAACGAGGCTCCTAAATTAGGATACGATTTATATTCATGCACTATGTGTTTAAATATCACAACATTTTCTCTTATAATCCTCACTAACTTGTTATCTTTTTGTTTTTACTTCTTGTTTTATTACCCTCCCCAAAAGGTTATTTCTTGCACTCTGGCATCGTCATCATATTCCACAAGATCCTGGGGCTCTCTACCCACTCCGCCTCCTAGTCCTATAAAAAATAGGAACAAGGGAAAGATGGAAGAATTGAGAAAGGAAAGCTCAGCTGAATGGGCAGACATCACTTAGGGTACTCAGGTTTCCAAAGAAAGCACATCCCAACTCGAACAAAAGCTATGGAGATTTCAGGAAGAATTGGATCAAGGCCTAAATTTGGCAAGTTTGTCATTTTCCTTGCCACTCTAGAGGTTACTTTCCCAACTGCTCATAATCCTGTACCTCCACAAAGTGTCCCAAAGCAACAAAATCATCCCGCTCCTCACCATCACTACAATACTTGCCACACTCCCAACAATACCCTACTATTCATACCGGAACCTTTGAATTCCACAAATAACCATGACCACACCTAACGCAACACCCCTATGTACGTGGAGGCTATTCCACACTCCAACCAGCCCATCTCAAGCACAACCGAGTTCGATGACAAGAACTCGCTCATAAGAAATCTGGCGGAAGAACTTAAAAGGCTGACTACTAGAATTCTGGGCGTCGAAGGAAACAAGGGGATTCAGGGGTTGAACTACGAAGACCTCTACATACAACCAGATGTCGAACTGCTCGATATGTGCAAACCTCCCAAGTTTGAAATGTTTCATGGTACAAGGGAACCTAGGGTTCACTTGAGAACATACTGCGACAAGCTGGTCGGAGTAGGAAAGGAAAAAAGAAGCTTTTTATGAGAAGTCCGAAAGGAGATACTCTGTCTCGGTACATTTGCCAAGACCCAAAGAAATTTTCAAATTGGGTAAGTATGGCATTAGATTTCATGGACAGGTTCAAGTTCAATACACAAAATGCACCGGATGTGTTCTACATTCAGAACCTAAAGAAGAAGCCCACCGAAACATTCCACGAGTATGCCACTCATTGAAGGTCAGAGGCTGCTAAGGTCCGACCTGCTCTAGAGGAAGGACAAATGAGCAAGTTTTTTGTTCGAACTCAGGATCGGTAATACTATGAAAGACTCATGCTGATCGAGAATCATAAATTTTCTGACATCATCAAGCTAGGAGAAAGGATCGAGGAAAGTATAAAAAATGGTATGGTTACGAAATTGGAAGACTTGCAAGCTACTAATAAGGCTTTACAGTCTGGTAGTACGTCCAAGAAAAGGGATGTAGGTGACGTAAGGGTTGCACAGAGAACCAAATCACCTTTCAAATACCAAACTTATCAAACACCTCCACTTACATATCAGCCCACTCCAAATTACCAAGCACCCTCACCCTCTTATCATACTCCACCACCCGCTTATCAGTCATCTCCACTGCCCATATACCAACCTTCTTCAACCATATATGCCCTATCAGCGTATGTCTACCAAGCCTACAATGCTCAACCATCCCACTATCAATAATATCCCCCACGTCAAAACATCCCTAGACCTCGACAAAATTTCGACCGCAGACCCTCCAAACAGTATACCGCCATTCCCGAACCAATCGACCAACTGTACGAAAGGCTCAAAGCTGCTGGTTATGTCTCTCCTATCCTTGCTATAACCCTTGAAAATCCTTCCCAATAGGTGAACCTAAATACAACTTGGCATACCATTATTGCATGAAAGGGCATACCGTTGATGAATGACACTCCCTAAGAGATAAGATCCAGGCTTTGATTGATAACAAGACCATCGGGGCAAAGGAGCCTGCTCCGAATGTCCATAATAACCCTCTGCCAGACCATAAGGGCGGAGGTGTTCACATGATCGAGATAGAGGATGACTAAGACCCCAGGGGATCAATCAGTTTAATCATAGAAGGCTCCAAAAATCCAGTAGTCACCCTCAATCTGATTGTGGTCTAGATTCAGGCTTCTAGAGACGACAAGGTGAACATGTCCATACCACTTAAGTTTGAAACACCAACCTCTGCAAAGGCGCCAACACCAATTAAGGTCATGTTTGGGTCCCCAAAGGCACCTGTACTATTTGAAAATGCTATATTACCTCCCAAATCAAGTGTGCCCATTCTAGTAGAAATGACAGCCGTAACACCATTCCACAAAAAAGCCATACCGTAGGACTACACAGCCGAGGAAAGAAGGAAAGGGAAAGACAAGTTCGGGGAAGCGATTGCAGCATAGGGTATGACAAGAACCGGCAGGGTTTATACCCCAGAACACTTGGCTGAGTCGAGTAAGCAGAACTTTGGCCCATCACTGGAACTGGGCCCGATGATCTCTGGAGAAAGATACTAGTGAAGGAATAATCAATCATCGATCAGCTGAACAAAACACTGACACAGATTTCTATCCTTGCTTTTCTACAGATTTCTGATGCACACAAGAATGCCTTGCTAAAAGTGCTGAGTGAGGCATATGTACTAAGCAACATCATCAGTGGAGATATGGTTAACATGGTAGGTCAAGTATTGAAGAGTCACAAGATCACTTTCAAGAAGATGAGCTGCCACTAAAAGGATTGAGTCACAACAAGGCATTGCACATCGCCATGTAGTGCGAGGATTATTTTATCACCAGGATCCTGGTCGATGGGGGTCCAGTCTCAACGTTTTTCTGTTGGTAACACTCAGGACATTGGGAAAATGGCTGTATGAATTCAAGGATGGAGCCATCAATGTCAAAGCTTTCGACGGTTCCTAAAGGTCCATTTTTGGGGAAATTAGTTTGTGTTTGCAAATGGGGCCTTCTTGGTTCAATTTTAAGTTCCAGGTAATAGACATGCCAACATCTTACAATCTGCTATTGGGATGACAGTGGATTCATACCGGTGGGGTTGTTGCATCCATACTACATCAGACAATGAAGTTTGAGCGGAATCACCAAGAGGTGATCATCCACGACGACGGTGGCAATCCCATATACAATCACCAAACCATTCCAGCAATTTGAGGAAGGAGAAGGATAGGCAGGGAAACTTACCGCCACATAGAGTGAGTCAACGTCTTCGATAAAGATAATAAAAAATTGAAAGCATATTGAACTAAAGCGTGTATGAACCTGGCAAGGGACTTGGCAAGAATCTACAAGGGATCTCTAAGTCCATCAAGCTCAAGAAACATGGCACCACCTTCAGATTGGGGTATGAGTAACTTGGGAGGAATTCAACCACTGGTCGCCACCATGGCGCGGTTCTTACTATCCATTAGAATAGCCAATACCCCGATTGGAGTAGATCTTCCAACCGGCCGAAGTTATCTACGAGTCAGAAGAAGAGGAAGCACTAGCATCAATGAGGAATTTGTTCCTAGAAGACGATAACATGGATTGCTGTGTCATTTTCGAGGAGGAGGGGGAGGAAGGCCCTTCCATATAGGCCGTAAGACGAAGAGCATGACTTAAAATTGGAACATCAGAACTACCAGAGCCTGGCGTACCTCAGGGTAGCAAGGTTGAACAAGCACCATCCACTATTTTATTTTACTAGTTTACTTTCCTTTCGCATTTTATTTTTTGCAAGAATGAGCTCCAATGTTTAAAACATTTATGAAATTTATCAAAGCATTTCAATTTTATTAAATCTTACTCTTATAATTTTATTTGTTTTCACTACTTATACATCATTACTATTACTTATCTCAATGAACCAATTATTGTGACATGCAACGAGATAACCTAACAAGCGGACATATATTCTGAAGAAGATGATATACCAGCGGAAATAATTAAAGAAGTTGAGAAGTTTTAGCACAGGCCTAAGTCTAACCTGGAGGAGAGTGAGATTGTTAACTTGGAAGATGCAGAAAACATCGTAGACACAAGAATCATTATCCATTTATCACTATTTGAGAAGGAAGAGTACGCGGAGTTTCTGAGAGAATATGAGGACATATTCGCATGGTTGTACGATGACATGAATGGTCTAAGAACATCTATTATGGCTCACAAGCTGCCAACCAATCCAACATGTCTGCTAGTAAAACAAAAGTTCAGGAAGTTCAAGCCATATATGAGTATGAAAATCAAGGAAGAAGTCACTAAGCAGGTCAAATCTAAGGTTCTCAGGCTAGTACAATATCCAACATGGTTAGCCAACATTGTGTTAGTGCCAAAGAAGGACGGGAAGGTTAGAGTCTTTCTCGACTACGGGGATCTCAAACGGGCCAGTCCAAAAGACGATTTCCCTTTGACAAACATACACATCTTGACTGATAATTGCACCAAGAGCAATTGCAATCATTCGTAGATTGTTTCACGGGGTATCATCAAATCTAGATGGATGAAGAAGATGCTGAGAAAATGGCTTTCGTTATGTCGTGGGGCATGTACTGCTACATGATGATGTTATTCGGGTTAAAGAATGTAGGGGCCACCTACATGAGGGCCATGACCACCATTTTCCATGATATGATACACAAGGAGATCGAAGTATATTTAGATGACGTCATCATCAAGTCCAAGAAATCCACTAATTAGATAGAATATTTGAGGAAGTTCTTCAATAGACTGAGAAAGTACAATTATATCGGGAAACTACTTGGGTTCATTGTGAGTCGCTGAGGGATAGACCTGGATCATCAAAGATCAAAGCCATTCAAGAATTGACACAACCAAAGAACAAGAAGGATGTAATGAGTTTCTTGGGGAGACTTAACTACATCAGCCGGTTCAGCCCAATCTATGGTTATCTGTGAGACGATATTCAAAATGTTGAAAAAGGATGCCGCCACCAATTGGACTGATGAATGGCAGAAAGCTTTCGACAGAATCGAGGAATACTCATTTATATCACTAGTCTTGCTTCCGCCCGAGCTAGGAAGACCTATGCTACTCTACATCACAGTGTTAGATGGTGCCTTCAGTTGTGACCTAGGGCAACATTATGAAACATAGAAGAAGGAGCAAGCCATTTATTATCTCAGTAAGAAGTTCACCCCGTACGAAGCCCGGTATTCTTTGTTAGAGCACACCTACTGTGCCTAACTTGGGTGGCCCAAAAGCTGAGGCACTACTTCTATGCCTATACTACATATCTCATATCCAGGATAGATCCTTTGAAGTACATCTTTCAGAAGCCCATGCCCACTGGCAAGCTAGCCAAGTGGCAAATCCTTTTAAGTGAATTTGATATTGTCTTTAGGACTCAGAAAGCAACCAAGGGATAGGCGCTAGCATATCACTTTGCTGAAAACTCTATAGATGGAGAATATGAACCTCATAAAGGTGTATTTTCCTAACGATGATGTATCGTTCATAGGAGAAGACATTGCAGAGTCCTATGATGGTTATAGGATGTTTTTTGATAGAGCAACAAATTTGAAAGGAATTGTCATATGAGCAGTACTAGTAGCAGAACTGGCCTACATTACCCAGTGTCTGCCAAGCTCAGGCCCCTGCACTAACAAAATGGCCGTGTACGAAGCCTGCATCTAAGGGCTCAAGATGTCTATTGACATGGACATCCAATAGTTGTTAGTGACTGGAGATTCAAATTTGCTTATACACCAAGTCTGAGAAGAATAGGCAACCAAGAACTCCAAGATAGTCCCATATCAAAATCATGTACATGAGTTGAGAAAGAGGTTAACAAAGACGAAATTTCAGCATGTTCCTAGAGTCTAGAATGAGTTTGCCGATGCATTGGCTACCCTATCGTCCATGATACGACACCCAAATATAAACTTCATCGATCCTATTACTGTGAAAATCCATAATCAGCTAACTTATTATGCCCATAACAAAGAAGAAATAGATGGAAAACCTTGGTTTCACGACATCAAGAGATAATTTAGCAAAAGGAGAATATCTGGAGCTTGCAAATACTACTCGAAAGCACACACTTTGAAGATTGTCCAACAATTTCTTTCACAACAGAGGAATCCTGTTTAGGAGGACTCTTGATTTGGGGTTACTAAGGTGTATCGACGCATAGGAAGCATCCAAGCTACTAGAAGAAATCAATTCTAGGACATGCGGTCCGCATATAAATGGCTTTGTCTTATCCAGGAAAATACTTCAGGCATGTTATTTTTGGATGATTATGGGGACGAGCTGCATCTTGTACGTCTGAAAGTGCCACCGCTGTCAGATACATGTTTACTTGATAAAGGTACCTCCTAATGAGCTTAATGCACCAAGCTCTCTATGGCCGTTCGCCACAAGAGGAATGGATGTTACAGACCAATCGAACCTGCCGCATCAAACATGCATAGTATTATCCTAGTAGCAATTGATTATTTCACCAAATGGTTTGAAGCACCATCCTATAGAGCAGTGACTAAGAAAGTCGTGACAGACTTCTTCCGTGACCGTTTCATTTGCCAATTCGGGATTCCAGAATCAATCATTACTGATAATGGCTCCAACCTAACAATGACTTGATGAAAGTTATGTGTGAAAGCTTCATGATCAAACACAAGAATTCCACAACTTACAGGCCCCAGATGAATGGAGCTGTAGAAGCCGCCAATAAGAATATCAACAAGATACTAAGGAAGATGATAGAAAAGCATAAGTAGTGGCATGAAAAGTTATCATTTGCTTTACCGCACCTTAGTCTGCACATCAACTGGTGCAACTCTTTACATGTTGATTTATGGTACAGAGGCATTCATTCCCGCCGAAGTAGAAATTCCTTCCCTAAGAATCATACAGGAAGCCGAGCTCGACGATGTAGAGTGGGTAAAAAGTTGTTACGAGCAGTTGGCTCTTATTGATAGAAAAGAATGAATGCAGTTTTCCATGGTCAGATCACACAAGGGTAGCTAGTATTAAGGAAGATTTTTCCACATCAAGATGAAGCCAAAGGGAAATTCTCTCCCAATTGGCCGGGTCCATACATGGTTCATCGGGTTTTGACAAGAAAAGTCAACAAGGACATGAACTAACCTTTCCCCTTTACAAAACTCACGATTTTTCTTTAGATGCATGAACCCAAATCGTATATTATGCAATCAGGAACACAACTCTAGGAACCATTACACCTATTCACATTCGCTATCCAATATCCCAGCAGCCACGATACCAATTCAACTATCAGCTAAGAAATGTCACTACTATTCTTCCCTCTATTGCATTGCATAAGGCTATCATTCTACCTTCTGAGGTTATGCTCTACCTCAATATACATTTCCCGTATTGCATAAGGCTACTATTCTTCCTTTCAAGGTTAAGATCTACCTCCATCTTCATTTCCTGCATTGCATAAGGCTACCATTCTGCCTTCCGAGACTAAGCATTATCTCCATCTGCATGGCTGAAATATCGCCACTTTGTTTTGCATCTGTATGGATTAAATATCACCACCTTTATTTACATCTTGCATGGCTGAAAGATCGCCGTCCCATTGCATGGCTGAAATATCGCCACCTTTATTTACATCTTGCATGGCTAAAAGATCACCGCTTCATTGTATGGCTGAAAGTTCATCACCTTTATTTACATCTTGCATGGCTGAAAGATCGCTGCTTCATTTAAATTCTGCATCGACTGAAAGATCGCCGCTTTATTTTGCGTTTTTGCATCGGCTGAAATATCGCAACTTTTAGTTACATCTTGCATCGACTGAAAGATTGCCACTTTATTTTGCATTTTTGCATTGGCTAAAATATCGCCGCGTCATTTCATTGGCTAAAAGATCACCGTTTCATTTAAATCTGGCATCGGCTGAAAGACCGCCACCTCAATTACTTTTGCATTGGCGGAAATATCGCTGCCTTATTAATATCTGGCATTGGCTAAAAGATCGGCCCCCCAATTTACATTTTGCATTGGCTGAAAGATCACCACCTCATTTATTTTGCATTGGCTGAAAAATCAAACCTCATTGACATCTGGCATCGGCTGAAAGATTGGCACTTCATTTATATTTTGCATTGGATGAAAGATCGCCACCTTATTTACATTTTGCATTGGCTGAAGTATCGCTGCCTTATTGAAATCTTGCATCGGTAGAAAGACCGCTACCTTCTGCAACTCATGGGTTGAAAAACCACCAAACTGTTCAAGGGCATTATTGTTCAAAGACACAATCTTCATAGCCCGAGAATGCCATGCCATAGCCTAAGGACCCCTTTTATCTCTTGTGTACCATTATTCAAAGGCATCATCGCTCGGAGGCATCATTCTTGTAGTCCGAGAGCATCATTTCATAGTTTGAAAATCCTTTTTTATATGCTTCATGGCCCAGGACATCATGGTCTAATGACGTCATTCTAACCCTCCAAGGACATCATTTATGGTCCAACGGGAACTTGTATCGTGTTTAATTTTATGCATAATATGTGCACGTATTGCTTATCTACAAGTAAACCAGTGAGCAATGACCATCTCAGCATGAGCGATCCCGCTCCGGTTTCCGATGCCGTATTAGGCTCTAACCATCCGCCTTAACCCAACTTCCGTTCTTGGAAAACCTCCATCGGCATACTCCGCCGATGGATCCTGAACTACATATGGCCCGATTCCTTTAAGACCAGGGATATGTAGGCAGCTCAGGAACTAAAGCGCGGTCAATCTCTTCAAACCACTTCATTTGGTCAAAATTGGCCATCATACCTTTACCCGACAACTCTTTCATCCTTCCCGGGTAAAGAGGGGCGGCTGTCGATACCAAATCTTTCTCTGTATATTTTTATATGCAAAATACTTTCAAAATAGTATGTACATGCATTCATAAAAATGTCCAAGTATTTCATTATTCTTTCCAATTTTAAAAGTATGTTAAAACGATTTATGGCCCTATTTTAGCAATACTAAAACTAATAAGTGTTCCTCAAATTATCATTTTTGTGATTAGTTTATTTTGTTCTTATATTTATGCCTATTTGTAGCTAAGGTAATTGTTGCATATTTTTATAAATTGATTTGGTATTTTTAAGCTAAAATTGCACTAAATTGCAGTTCTAGCCTATTTTAAGATTTAAATAGCGTTTATAATCATAAAATCTATTCCAATATTTTTAATTTACTTATTATATATTATTAATTAATTCAATGCCATCAATTTGTTTCAAAATCATTTTTTACTATTTTTATAAATTAAAAGGGAAAAAGTGGCGATTTAACTGATAGCCTTATTTGTATTTCAATTATAGCCAAATTTCACCACCCTAATTGACCCAATCTCAGACCGACTATCTCAATTTAACTGCCCCTGACCCAAGCCGGCCGGCCACTCCTTTTAATCTAGGCCGTTGATCAACAGCCTCATTTCTTTCCTTTTTTATTTACCCACACCCCTAACCCTAACTCATTTTCCTCCAGAGACGCCTCCTTGAAATCCCTTCTCCTATCAAACTCTCCTGAAACCTAGCCTCTCTCACCATTTTCAACCTCAATCGCGCCGGAGTCCATGGACTCTCCGGCCATGGATGGCTTAAACTCATCAGCCTATGCTCCTAGACACTTGGTATTCGAAGATTCGAGGTCTAACATCGATGGTGCCCGTTCAGAACGTCACCGATTCAAGGTTCTATGGCCATCTCTGGCCCAGCTCCGGCACACTATGGTGTTTTTAGCCTGGTTCTGACCTTTCCGACCATGATCAGACCTTTTCCAAGCCTTTCTCATTCTAGGGTTATGCTGAAACCCTAAATATTCGAGGTTTACTCCTATTTTTCTTAATTTGTTTCACATATTTGGGCTCTACTTGGGGTTTTAAACCATTTCCCAAATTTGTCTTTCAAAAATTATCTTTTAAAATCACCTCTCTTCGATTTAGGGTTTCTGAAAGTTTTGAAATGTTTTTCGACTTTTATTTTCCTTTCTTTGTGTGTATTTGCCACGCATGTGCTTCTACTGCTTTCTTATACTTTCTTTCTACTATAAAAAGTTCTTCTATGTTTCATTTTCTTACTATGTTTCTATACAATGCTCGCATGTTTATCTTGCTGTGTTTTCCTATATGTTCTTTTGCTTTACTTTTTCGATATTTTATATTCTTCCAATGTATGTAGTTCCTACTGATGTTCTTAAGTTTTTTTTGCATTCTACTGTACTTTGTTTGAGTTCTTCTAAAAGACCTCCTTAAACGTATTTCCACTACTATTTTCTTAAGTGTTATACTACCTTTTTCTCTTCTGAACCTTGGCTAAGTTCCTTCTAAAAAGTACTTTCTTCTACAATATCTTCTATTGTGTTCTTGAGTGTTATTTCTTTCTCTTTTACTGAACCTTATTTATGTACCTCTTAAAAGAATTTTTTCTTAAACGCATTTCTTCTGCTTTCTTGACTATTCTCTTATGATGCTCCTTCACTCTGTTTGCTTTGAATATTATTTGTATTTGTTTGTCTTTTCATGAGATTCTAAAAAGAAATATCTGAGGTTGTTGCCTCCTTATCTTTGTATTTGACTCGAGGAGGAAACCCTAGAATTTGGGGGATTTCTCCGAGTTTGGTAATATGAACGGACCAGGGTTCTGTTTGGTCTCTTTCAGGCTTATTTCTAAGTCTATGATTTAAGTGTGTATTTCTCTTGTTTGCACACAATCCTGATTCTCCTACACTAGACCCTTCTACTGAATAACATGACAGATCTCTTCACGTTTAACGTGTGTGTATGCTTTTATATATGAGGAATTTTTCTTCAAAAAAGGGTTCTCCCAACTTGTGATTGATTCAGAATTCTTTTTTTAATAAGTCTAATTATTGGTATTGATTTTCCTTAAGACAAAATCTTTCCCATCTTTCTGACCTGGTTCATTCATACAAAATCTTCAATTTCAGATTTACTAGATGTTAATTGATTCCCTTGCCTTATTTCCACAAACCGTGTACTATCAAGAGTTTTTCCTTAAATATACTTCTATGTATTTACCCCCTCTGGAAGTGTTTGATTAATCTCCTTCATTAATTAGATTACTCTTTTGAAATTAGATTAAAGGGAAACCTTGTGTAATTGATTTCAAAACTATTTTCGTACATATTCCTGCTCACTTTCTACACTATAAAAAGGGCACGACCCTTCTACACATTACACACTTCAGGAACTTATAATCTCACAGTTCTCTTCTCAACTCATAGCATTCTGACTACTTGTTTACACTTTTGTTTCACAAGACTACTGTTTTGTTTTGCTTGTTTCCTTGAGACTGGTATATTCTATTTTTGGTTTAAGCATCATCCAAATGTTTTTACTTACTGCTTTTACATCCATGTTTATTTACTATTTAAATGGAGTTTTAGCATGTTAATTTCCTTTCATATGTTTCTGCAGTGAATTCCTACACCCCATATTTCCCCTATCTGCTTTGAGTTGTAGTTCTGAACATGGCAATATTCTAGTTATTGTTCATGTTTGGACTTGATCACTTAGGGGATCCTAACTCCTAAAACAATGTGTTCTAACAGGCTGGTGGGTCGTGCCAGCATTTTCTATTGCTGGGTATGACCACTAGCCTGTCTTTGCCACTCCCCTTCTCCCCTTTTCAAATCCCTTCCATGCACTTACACTCATTCCTAGCTTCTAAGTTCTGCCCCACTCCTGTGAGCCATGCCTTGGGACCTTGAGTTCCCTCTGAACTTGGACACTTGAGGGCTGGACTTTTCACACTGCACTATGTCTTAATCCTACAATGTACTTGGGTGTGCGCACTACCCGGATTCCATTTGAGGCTCTTAGAGAACTCTGACATACCCCAAAAAATGAGAAAGGTTTGGATTTGGATCTTTGGAGTTGGTCTACTACATGCTTCAGGCAGGAAACATGAATCGGGCTCTCCTTGATTGTGATTTTATTTGTTTTTGATGTAGTTTCTTTATTTTATTTTGGATTGTAATAACTCTATCATAAAATCCTGAGGTGATTAGACAAAAGGGGAAGGGTTAATCATGCATGCAAAAGGATAGATTCCTGTTCATAGGGAATATTTACACTTCTACACTCATGTATCCTGTTTTCAGCTTTCACTTCTATATTTCATATAGAGACCATGTCTATAGGTTTCTTCACTTTTGCATCTCATATAGATACCATGTGTATAGGTTTCTTCACTTCTGCATCTCATATAGAGAACACGTCTATAGGTTTCTGCATATATGCATTTTTATAAAAACCATGTCTATAGGTTTCTGCACTTTTGCATCTTATATAGATACTATGTTTATAGGCTTCTGCACTTCTGCATTATATGGAGACCACATCTATAAATCATTTCTGAAATGCTGCATATCATATAGATAATATGCCTATAAGGCTTCCTGAATTTTGCATCTGCATCTGTTACTAGGCAAATTTGTTTATAGGTTTAAATAACTAACAATATTTCAGATACCATTCATGTAGGACTTCCGCACTCTTGTTTCAATTGTAAAAAAGAAAGGGTTTTTAAAATCAGTAGCGCCCAGAAAGCATGCTTATAGGAACCATCAACTAAATCTGAATCGTCCATTCGCTTATAAGTCTAAAATCAGTAGTAACAATAACGAATGTAAAATTTATATTCCTACAATTGACAATTTCTTTCCCTTATAATCATTACACTTCTTTTCTGAAACTAATAGCTATCATGCCTATAGGTTTTCGTTTTACATTTAGGCAAGCGATAAGGTAACTTATAAATTGAATTAGATTCTATCAACTTCAACCAACAGGTAGGCCTGACTCGGGCTTGTCGTCTGAAATATGTAATAGATGAGTTTACCACAACTCTTAAGTTTAATCAGACCTTAATCAGTACATGTAAGATATGCTAAACTACAATTTTCCTTTTATTTTTAAGGAGGTTTTTTCTGATCCTTTCTATCTGTTATGTGCTTTTCTGCCATATTTGCTACATATGTATTTTGATTGTCGCCTTAGAATTTTATCTTTTGAAACTATAAAACCTCACACCTCTTCCCTTTAGGATTAGTAGTCTCAAATGCCTCCAGGACTGATAGGATTGGAGCGGGTAATAGCATGTCATAAGTAAAATGAGACCATTCCGCACTTAATACCTTAACAGAGTAGAGAAGGGTAGATATGGATATGATGACCACGCGATAACACTATGTGTATAAACAGTTATCTGGTGTTGTTTGGGGTGATCCTTATTATTTATAAACTTAGGACCTTCCTCGCTTACTTGTTTATTTTATTAAGAATTTCAAACTGTTTTTCTCAAATTTCAGCTTCTTTAACTGCTTTTAACTTCAATTACTTGCAACAATTATATAAAACTTTCCCCCTTCTTTTTACTTGTTTATTCAGAATTTTAAAATTTCTTCTTCTCAATTTTCTGCTTCTTTAATTTCGTTTTAACTTCAAATTACTTGCAAAAATTATGTGAAAGCCCCCTCATATTTGTAACTCTTAGTTGTCCACTTGTTGTTTGCCCTTAAAGTCACATTTTGTAGTATGGTCGGGAACTACACTAGTTGATCTCGAGGGGTGCCTAACACCTTCCCCTCGGGGTAATTTCAAGCCCTTACCCAATCTATGGTTTTCTAAATCAATATTCTTCTTAGTGTCCTAATGCGCTTAATCATTAGGTGACGATTCTTCAATTCAAACCTAATTCCCAAAAGGGAACAAGTTGTACTCCCTAATGTCATAAACCCAATTTCGCGAGAAAAAGAGGGCATCGACAACGCCCATAAAGTAGTCAACCGTGACCTATCACTAAAAAAAGTGCTTCATGGACAATATTTGAAGAAACATGTTGCAACCCTTGAAGAAATCATACCTCCTAGAACATGCAAATAATGCTCTGAGAATTTTTGCTAACACCATAGGTACTAAAGTGTCTTAGAGGTCGCCCTGTAATGTTGCCAAAACCATAGGCAATAAATTGATATTGATCTGTTCTCTTATTTATGGGAAAACCAGCAGTCCCAGCAGCACCAAAGAGAAGTTCATGGTCGGAGACTTTGTCATATTGCCTAATTAAACTAAAACTCTCGCACGTACCATTCATAGATTTCACAATATCCGAGCCTCTCGAGCAATTGGTCTATGCTTACCCATTCATCTTCAATATTTCTTAATCCCTGACTGCTTGCCAGACCCAAAGCATCAAGAAACCTATAGCCAGGCGTGGTGACCGGTAGTATTAGCCTCCTCTTATGAATGGCAGCTCTATGAAATTGGTAACTTCTTCCAGTGTTGGCACCAACTCACAATCAGCAAACTTGAAAACTACTTTGGTTGGGTCCTATAACTCTATCAATAAGTGGTTGAGCTCATTGTGAGCTTGGATGTTTAGTAAGGAAGTCAGTGCTCCCATGTGTGTCCTGGTTTCGTCTCTATGCTCTCAGCAGATGTTCTTCCGTCATTGCTTTAGCTTGTGTGATGCTTCTATCACCATATTTATCTCGGGAATGTTTTGGTGGATTTCCATTTTTGAATAGGGTAGAGTAATGGGGTTTGATAAGTGTTTGCTTTGGATCATAAGTGTCTCATTCTGATTGGTTCGTCTTCCACAAAAGTCAGGTCGTTCGGTGCACGACCTGTTCATATTAGGGTGGCATTTCTAATTATGTGTCGATGCCATGGACCGACCCACCTAAGGTTTATGCAATATGACCTGTGTTTGCTAAAGTATAGTGTTTCATAATTTTGAGTTGGACTGAATACTGCAAGAAGAAATTTAGTTGACCTGACAAAGCCAATCTCTAAAACTAAATGATTTTGAAAGAAGGTTTGGAAGGGTGTAAAAGACAACTCTCACATGCCATTGTGTGTCATAGTGCACGATTAAGATTCGATAGGAAAGACAGTCATGATAATATATATAAAGCAGTAACAGAAATTGATGCTAGAAATAACCTTTAAACTAAGAAGATAAGTACATAATGAGCAAGTAAGGCAGGTAAGCATACAATTGCAAATTAAACATAGTTAAATCATTTTACAAACAATCCTTGATTCCAACTCTAGTAAGTCTGCTAAAGTCAGAACCTAAGTGCGAAATCCCCAGCAGAGTTGCCATGTTGTAGCACCCTATTTTGTACGAGTCAAAACATGATTCAACTAGTAGTTTCCTTGTTGTTTATAAAAGCAAGTCACCTCTTAATATTTAAAGGTATACTAAGGTACCTATTGAATTACTAAGGTTTTTTCTCTATTGGTCTGCTAACCGGTGAGAGTTTGAATAAGTATTCTTATTCTTCTAAAGGGAATGTGTGAGGCACCTCTTAAAATCTATCTGAGCTAACTCCATAAGATAAGACTAGGTTTAAAAATTTAGTTGTCTATATTCTCCTTAATTAGTGCTAAAAAATGTGATATTGTATATGCTGTTTCAAGGTTATCACTTGAAAATAGGATATGCAATTTTAAAAGGGATATATGTTTACAAAAGCCTTTAAGGAAATGTTTTCACCAATATGATTGACAGAGTTTTGATGTATGTATATAATGTTTATATTTTACAAGAAAAACTTAGGGAGATAAGGCTAAGTTTTAATTTTAAATGATGTGGCTATTTCTATAATTCTGGTAAAGTAAATCTTGTTTAAAGAGATAGTCTTAAGCTATACCTTAATGATTAGTTCTCAAAACTCATATTAATTCGAAGAAACCGTATGAAAATCCTTGGCTTTGTAACAATGCTTGATTGATTTTACTCTGGTATGTCCAATATTTAAAGCGATCCACCCGGTCTCTGATGCTCATACTTGACCTGCTAACAATTTAAAAACCGCGACACATGCTCAACAATATCTTTTTGCATTCTTTACCACCAACAGTGCTGCTTCAAATCATGGTGCATCTTCATGGTACCTGTATGAAGAGAATACCGCAAACTATGAGCCTCCTCAAGAATCAACTCTCTTAAATCATCCACATTAGGAACACAAATTCGACCCTAAAGTCACAATACACAATCATTCCCAATTGTCACCTCCTCAAAACCATCTCGCAACACAGTGTCCCTAAGGTCAAGAAAACGATGGTCATTATACTGACGAGCCTTGATGTGCTCGAATAAAGATGACTGTACAACAAAACAAGCAAGAATCCTGGTAGTCTTGGAAATATCCAATCTAAAAAACCTATTAGCCAAAGGCCACTCCACGACTAGAATAAATGCCAAACTACCTGACTCTCTCGTCCGCTACATCATTCTCTTTCCCCGGGTGATATAAAGATAATGATATCATAATCCTTTTATTACTCCAACCACCACTGCTGCCTTAAATTAAAATCCTTTTGCTTGAACAAATGCAGAAGACTCTAATGATCAGTGTTACCCTTACAAGACATGCCTTACAAGTAATTCCTCCAAATCATGAGTGTATCAATAGCTGCCAATTCCAAATCACGTACTAGATTGTTCTTCTCATGAGTCTTCAACTGGCACGATGCATAGACAATTACCCTACAGTTCTGCATCACCATACATCTAAGGACAATGTGCGAAGCATCACAATAGACATTGTATATCCTAAACCTGAGGGCAATACAAAAACTAGAGTCGTAGTCAAAGCAATCTTGAGTTTCTGAAACCTCTCCTTGCATTTATCAGTCCAAGTGAATGGAGTGCCCTTTTAGGTCAACTTGGTCAATGGAGCTACAATAGACAAAAATTCCTCTACAAGACAACGATTGTAACCAGCTAAACACAAGAAGCTCATGATATATGTAGCGATAAAAGTTTGGGCCTAATTTGAACTACCTCAATCTTCTACGGGTTCGCCTTAATCCTATCCCTAGACACCACGTGGCTCAAGAAGACCACCCAGTCCAACCAAAACTTACACTTAGAGAACTTAGCATACAACTTCTTTTTCTCTCAAAATTAGAAGCACTATCCTTGTATGCTGCTTGTGCTCCTCAGCACTCCGGTAGTATACCAATATATTATCAATAAACACAATGCAAAAAGAATCCATAGAAGATTGGGACACACTATTCATCAATGCAAGAATGTTGGGGCATTGGTCAAACCAAAATACATCACCAAAACTCATTATATCTACGTAAAATACTGAAAGCCATCTTAGGGATGTACGAAGCTCTAATCTTCAACTGGTCATGCCCCGATCTCAAGTCAATCTTTGAAAACACCTTGGAACCCCGAAGCTAATCAAACAAATCATCAATGGAAGGCAACGAGGATATTTATGGTAACCTAATTTAACTACATCTAATCAACCCATATTCTTATTTAAAAACAACATCGATGCACCCCAATGTGATACAGTAGGCCTAATGAAACCCTTATCCAGCAACTCTTGCAACCTTTCTTTCAATTCGTTCAACTCTTAGTCACGAGTGCATACAATATTATAGCGAGTCTGGTATTACTTGACCATTTGTTCTTTAGGTCACTATACTTATGTTGAAGCCTTCTTCCTTATTTCCTCAGCTAGTCTTTCATTATAGTTCTTAGGGAAGACCATCTAACTCTTGTAAAGCTGTGAGCTTATTACATTTTATACCCAACGAAATTTGTGATGTTTTTACTCGCCTATCATTATCCTTAGTTACTTATCTCCGTGCCCTTGTGCTCGTAGGATGCTTTTGAAATAAAATTTCAATTTTCTCCCTAATATCACTCTCTTTTATTTCCATAACATTTATACTGATCTTATACTACCCCAACTCCTATCTGAATGTTTCTCGAGGATTACGATGTCGTATATGAAAGACTTAATTTCCTATAGTAAATTTCACTATGTTTATCTTGCATGATCTACTGATTTATCTGAGACCTCTTGTCGAGCCATAACAAAGCTCTTTCGTAATGAACTACTAACTACTTCTTAGTCCATGCTCATATTTATATTCTGTGTAACCTCTCTTGTGTTATGTTTTTTTCTTACCTTACCTTTGCACTGGCTCCTAATGTATCAAATGTTCATTTGCACTTATTTATCAATAACATCTTGTGTGGGAACCTTTGTGCCTCTCTTGACATCATGCTTTAATAATATTCTAGAATTGTAACATATCTATAGGATCTGAATAAATGCAATATCATTCCTTTGGCCTTTTTACCCCACCCTTTTATTACTATTCTACAGTAACTTAAACAACATAACTTGGACTTAATACCATATCCCACTGTCTTCCCCCATTTAGGGGAGTACAAGCATTTAATGTTGTGAAAATTTACCTATATATGGTTTACCTCTTTGTATACGGCTAAAATAAGAGAATCCGATTTTATAATCTTTATGGCATTCCATAGCCCGTCTTCAGAAGGCCCGGGGCACAGATCGAGGTTCGACCCCGAGGGTTCCCTAGGTTCAACCTCATGGTAGTACAAGTCAGTGGCTACCATTGACAAGAGGCAAGTTCCCAAGGCACACTACCTAAGTTGGCAATATCTGCAAGAATAGTACTAGCTTGTACTAGACTAGTAAACAACTGTACCACCTACGTTTCTTTGTAAGAATTATACATGTACCATGTAGGGATCCCCCTCCTATATATAGGGGACCCTTGTCATTTCTTGCACACATGATATTGAGTAGAAGAACAAGTACATCCTCTACTCTCTATCTTATACATATTCTCCCTTGATTTTATTGCTTACATTTATTACATTTCTTACATTCACTATGTTACATTGATTGTTCTTCATTTATTACTCATCATTAATCATAAAGGGCCCTCATCAAAGCTCTCAGAATTGTTAATCCTTATCGATCATTCCCAGCTAAGCTCGTCTAGCTCGTCCTTGAGGCCCTGCGTAGGATAGCTCGAGACCCTTATTCTTGGCCACTTGATTTGCATAGCGTTCTGTCTTTAAGCTCTTATGTTTTTTTCTGGTCTCGCACTTAGCATGTATTGCCTAACAACTAGTATAAAAATGGATCACTTATTTTTAGAACCAAATGTAATTGCCATTTTCAATGTAAACAGTTTGGCACCAATTGTGGGGCTAAAAATAATATTGATTGTTTTTGTGCTGGTTTACTAAATAAATGCAAGATATCTTTCACACTTTTTCTTGTCCAAGAATCTTTGATTTCAGGTCAAAATGTCTAACTCATTGAGTGCACATGAAAATAACAATCCCGAGGACCATGGAGAGAATGGTGTAGCTGTTCTAGGTATCGGTATACCACCACAAAACCCTAAGGATGCACCAGAACCAATTTCTTGTGGAGGTGGTCTCACGCAACGCCCAACATGTAGATGTAGGATCCCACACTAACAAATGTATATGCCAAGAAAACAATAAGAAACTCAAAAAAACCTTGGGTCGGGAGGAACAAGAGATTGACTTTCATGTTATTTTTGAGATAATATAGGCAAAACAGCTGGCAATTTCTCAACTTCAAAGCCACCAAAAAATTCCAAGCACAACAACACCAGAAATAGCTCCTTGAGCTGAACAAGTACAAGAAAGATCGAGTAACAACAGGTCAGCAGCCGACCCTGCTATTCTGAAGGTGCTCGAGGACCTTACAAAGAAGATTGAATCGAGCAAAAAGATTGTCACGACCCTAAACCCGAACCTTGTCGTGATGGCACCTCCCGTGAATACAAGGCCAGCCAATTAAACCTGATTTACCTTTAAAATAGTTAAAAACATAAAGCAGTCTAAAACATGATTAAATAATATTAAGTAGCAGATAATATCAATAAAGTGCAAGTACAACCCAACACAGGCAAAAATCGGGGTGTCACAAGTCACGAGCATCTAACAACACTGAATACTCGATTGTAAGTATAGAGTTTGATTCTTGAATAAGAATATAAAAGGAAGAGATAGGGAGGAGCTTCGGCTGCGAATGTCAACAGCTATCTAAAACCTCCTCAAAGAACTGCCTGAAGCTGGAATAATCAGCAATTGAGAGCGAGACCAGCTATGCCTGAATCTGCATACATGGTGTAGGGAGTAAAGTAAGTACTCCAACTCAATGAGTAATAGATGTAAATAATGACTGCAAGTAAGAAAACACGTAAGGCACAAGGCATTCTATAATGAAATAGTAAACCATTTAAAAGCAATAAACAAGTGAAAAGTCAAGTAAAAATCCTTTTTCAACAATAAACTAGTAATTGATGGACAATTATGGTAAGGTAAACAAGTAGAAGTTTTCCCCTTGGGAACAATATCAAAAAATCCGCCCCTCGGGCTCAATCTCACATCACAATGGGAACCCGCGCTCACTTGGGGTGTACAGTCTCCTGGAGGGGACCCTTATGGCCCTAGCACAATAACAAGCCATCACGTGGCATCAAAACTAGGCCCTCGGTCTCGTATCAATCAAGCCACCTCGTGGCATACATATCTCAGGCCCTCGACCTCAAATCAGTATTAGTGTTTCCTCATAACGTAGGCCCTTGGCCCTACTCAGTCAAAAATCCTCACAAGCCCCTCGAGCAATAGTAAAATAATGTTTCTCAGCCTAACCATCATTTAAAATATCAGTTAAGCCATAAAACTTGGTAAACATGGCTGAGCATGAAAAGAACAAAAAAATAACATGACTGAGTTCAAGTGATAAGTCGAAACAGTGAGGAAATATCTATAAAAAGCCCCGAAGGGTTGAAATAGTTGGCACTAGGCCCAAACATGGAATTCAACCTAAATAATGATGATAGCAAATAATTTTCAATCAAATACGCGATAAAATCATCAATCGGGATGGACCAAGTCACAATCCCTAATAGTGATGACCCCACGCTCGTCACCAAGTGTCTTCCTCACCTCAACATATCAGTACGATGTGCAAATCTAGGGTTTCAAACCCTTAAAACATCATTTACAATCATTACTCCCCTCAAACAGGCTAAATCTCTAGCTCGAGATGCCTTTGCCCCTCGAATCGGCCTCCGTGCGTTTCGAATCTATCCAAGATCAGAATAAGGATGTCAAAATATGCTTAGGGAACAAAGCCCAAACGAAAACAATCAGTAAAGGGCACAAATCCTGAAATTACCAAAACCCGACCTTCAGGCCCAAGTCTAGGAATTCCATAATTTTTACACAAATAGAATCCTTATCTCCCACGAGTTCATACATATTAAAATTTCTAAAATCTGACCCCAAATGGTCCTTCAAATCCCCAAATCAAAGTCCATTTCCAAGCCCTAGTTCTTCAATTTTAGCTTAAGTTTTGCATGATTTTCTAGGTGAAATTCTCATAATAATCGAGTTTTAAGTCCAAGAATCTTACCTCCAAATATTTCCCCTTGAATCCCTCTTAAATCTCCTTCAAATATCTCCAAATATGACCAACTATGGAGGAAATAAGCCCCAAAATTGCGGACAAGACGAGTTTAATACATTCTACCCATGCCTTAATTTCCTTCTTCGCGAACACGGTCAAAGCCTCTCGTTCGTGAAGCACGAAAATAACATTGATCAAAATCCTCTTACGCGAATGCGACACAACCTACGGGAACGTGATACTTTACCAGATGAACGTTCGCGAACACGATCCCTCCATCGCGAATGCGATGGGTTAATTTCCACTAAAGCTCGACCTCTCAATTCGTTCTATGCGAAAGAGGTGCACAACCTCACATCCATTCGCAAAAACTTCACCTGCCTTTTGAACGCGAAGGCTAAATCTCCACCTCCCTCAGCTGACCCTTTGCGAACGTGAGGGTCCTCCAACGAACGCCATGACCAAAAATGTCTGCAACTGATGGAACTCAAAATCTGCAACTTTAACTCCAAAATGATACGATTGACCACCCAAAACTCACCCGGTGCTCCCGGGACCTCAACCAACGGCACGAACACATCCTAATACTTTATTCAAACTTGTTCCAATTTTAAAAACACCCTACAAAACATCAAATCAACCAAAACACATCGGATTCAAGCCTAAGTTTCTAAAATCTTCCAATTTTCATTTTGACCAAAAACCTAACCAAACCATGTCTGAATGACCTGAAATTTTGCACAACATCCCAAATGACAGAAAAAAGCTATTGCAACTCTCGAAATTGCATTCCAATCCCTATATCAAAATCTCGCCTATCAATCGGAAATCACCAAAATATCAAATTTTCCAATTCAAGCCTAAAACCACTCCAAACCTCCAAAACTCATTCCGATCACTCTCCTAAGTCATAAATCACCTCGCGAAGCTAATCGAACCATCGGAACTCACATACGAGCCCTCAAACATATAAGTCAACATCCGATTGACTTTTCCAACTTAGACTTCCTTAAATGATACTAAGTGTACCGAACCTTACCAAAATCATTCTGGATTCGATTTGACAAACCTGATACCACAAAAAACGGATAACAAAGCATAAAGAAGCAAAAATTGGGGAGACAGAGCGGTAACTCATGAGACGACTGACCGGGTCATCACATCTTCCCCAACTTATACAAATGTTCATCCTCGAACGAGTCAAGAAACATACCTGAAGCCTCTAACAGGTGAGGATATCTGCTCCACATCTCCCGCTCGGTCTCCCAGGTAGCGTCTTCTACGGGCCGACCTCTCAACTGCACTTTCACAGAAACTATATCATTTGACGTCAAATTCCGAACCTGAGAACCCAAAATAGCTTCTGGCTCCACATCATAGGTCAAATCATCATCCAACTGAACCGTGTTGAAATCTAAAATATGGGACGAATCCCCAATATACTTCTGAAGCATAAAGACATGAAATGTCGGATGCACACTCGACAATCTAAGTGGCAAGGCAAGCTCATAAGTCACCTCCCCAATCCTTTGAAGTACCTCAAAAGGTCCAATAAATTGTGGATTCAACTTCCCTTTCTTCCCAAATCTCATAACACCCTTTATCGGTGAAACCTTCAACATAACCTTCTCACCGACCATGTATTACACATCTCGCACCTTCCTGCCAGCATAACTCTTTTGCCTCGAGTGCGCTGTACGAAGCGTCTCTTTAATCACCTTCACCTTCTCCAACGTATCCTGTACTAAATCTGTCCCCAATAGCCTAGCCTCATCGGGCTCGAACCAAACAACTGGAGATCTGCACTGCCTCTTATAAAAAACCTCACATGAAGCCATCCGAATACTCGACTAGTAGCTGTTGTTATAAGAAAACTCTGCAAGCAATAGAAACTGATCCCATGACCCTCTGAAATCAATGACACAAGCACACAACATGTCCTCTAAGATCTAAATAGTGCGCTCAGACTGCCCGTCTGTCTGAGGAAGAAAATCTATGCTCAACTCAACTTGAGTATACAACTCTCGCTGCACAGACCTCTAAAACTGCGAGGCAATTTGAGTGCCCCTATCTGAAATGATGGAAACTGGGGCACCATGCAAATAAACAATCTCCTGAATATACATCTCTGCCAATCGCTCCGAAGAATAAGTAGTACACTCAAGAATTAAGTGCGTGGACTTGGTCAGCTGATCCGTAATCACCCAAATAGCATCGAACTTCCTCAAAGTCTGTGGAAGTCCAACAATAAAGTCTATAGTGATCTTCTCCCACTTCCACTATGGAGCATCCATCCGCTGGAGCAAGCCACCTGGTCTCTGATGCTCATATTTCAGCTATTGACAATTGATACACCGAGCTATAAATCCCACAATGTCTTTCTTCATTCTCCTCCACCAACAGTGCAGTCTCAAATCATGATACATCTTCGCAACACCTAGATGAATGGAATACCGCGAGCTATGGCCCTCTTCCAGAATCAACTCACGAATTCCATCCACATTGGGCACACAAATTTGGTCATGCATCCTCAACACTCCATCATCACCAATGGTCACATCGCTGGCATTATCCTACTGAACTATATCCCTAAGGACAAACAAATACGGATCATCATATGGGCGCTCTCGGATGCGCTCATATAAGGAAGACCGAGAAATAACATAAGCCAATACCCGATCGGGCTCCTAAATATCAACCTCAAAAACTGATTGGCCAAGTCCTGAACATCAATTGCAAGAGGTCTCTCCCCAACTGGAATATATGCCAAACTCCCCATACTCACTGCCTTTTAGCTCAAGGCATCAACCACCACATTGGCCTTCCCCAGATGGTACAATATAGTGATATCATAAACTTTAAGCAACTCCAACCTTCTCCAGTGCCTCAAATTAAGATCCTTTGCTTGAACAAATGCTAAAGACTGCGATGATCAGTGAACACCTTACAAGATACGCCATACAAGTAATGACTCCAAATCTTCAATGCGTGAACTATGGAAGCCAACTCTAAATCATGAACGGGGTAGTTCTTCTCATGGGGCTTCAACTGACAAGAAGCATATGAAATAATTTTGCCCTCCTACATCAAAGTACAACCAATCCCTACTGTCGAAGCATCACAATACACGGTATATGAACCTGAAGCTGACGGCAAAACCAATACTGAAGCTATGGTGAAGGCTGTCTTGAGCTTCTGAAAGCTCTCCTCACACTCGTCTGACCATAAAAATGAAGCATCCTTCTAAGTTAACTTGTTCAAGGGCGATGCGATAGATTTGAACCCCTGAAAAAACCGGCGATAATAGTCTGCCAAACCAAGAAAGCTGCAAATCTCTGTAGCCGAGGACAGTCTGGGCCAACTTTGAACCGCCTCTATATTCTTTGGGTCAACCTGAATACACTCACTAGACACCACGTGTCCCAATAATGCCACTGACCGAGCCAAAACTCATACTTGGAGAACTTTGCATAAAGTTTCTCCTCCCTCAATCTCTGCAGCAGAACCCTCAAATGCTCCGCGTGCTCCTCTTGACTATGGGAGTATACAAGAATATCATCGATGAATACTATGACAAACGAGTCAAGATAAGGCTAAAACACATTGTTCATCAAATGCACGAATGCTGCTGGGGCATTGGTCAGCCGCAAAGACATAATCAGGAACTTATAATGACCATTTTTGGTCCTGAAGGCCGTCTTAAGAATATCCCAATCCATGATCTTCAGCTGGTGATAACTTGAATTGAGATCAATCTTGGAGAACACTCTCGCTCCTTGAAGCTGGTCGAATAAATCATCAATGCGAGGCAAAGGATACTTGTTCTTGATTTTTACCTTGTTCAATTGCCTATAATGAATGCACATTCTCATAGTGCCATCCTTCTTCTTCACAAATAGAATCGACTCACCCTAAGGTGACATACTAGGCCGGATAAACACCTTATCTAGGAGTTCTTAAAGATGCTTTTTAACTCCTTCAACTCCGCTGGTGCCATAATACGGTGGAATAGAAATGGGCTGAGTGCTTGGCACCGGGTCAATACTAAAATCATTATCCTTTTCCGGTGGCATGCCCTGTAGGTCTGCACGAAATATATCAGGGAAATCCATCACAACTAGAATAGAATCAATACTGGGAGTCTCAAATCCAACATCCCTCACAAAGGCAAGATACGGGAGACAAACCTTCCCAACCATATGTAGGGCCTTCAAGAAAGAGATCACTCTATTATGAAAATAATCAGTCACACCTCTCCACTCGATCCGTGGCACATCCGGTATAGCCAATATGACTATCTTGCATGACAATCCAGAATAGCCCAGCATGGAGATAGCCAATCCATGCCTAAAATAACATCAAAATCTACCATGCTCAATAATAATAGATCTACTCAGGTCTCTAAACCCCCAATTGTCACCCCACATGACCAGTACACACAGTCTACAACAATAGTATTGCCCACCGGGGTAGATATATGAACATGTAAAGTAAGAGACTCATGGGTGTACCCAAATAACAAGCAAAGTATGATGACACATAAGAAAATATGGATCCCGGATCAAAAAATATTGAGGCATCTCCATGGCAGATTGAAACAATACTTGTAATAGTAGCATCTGAAGTAATACCATCGAGTTTGCTTGGAAGAGCATAGTAACGGGCATGACCGCCCCCTGATCGAACTCCCCCTCTGGGGCGACCCCTTGTTGGCTAACTTCCAACCTTAGATGGTTAGGGGTGTGGTGGTGAAGCAACTGGCGCTGAATCCGATGACTGTCCCCTCTGTTGGGATGAACAAGTATAATGATGAGGACACTACCTCCATATGTGGACCATCTTACCACACTCATAACAACTCCTAGCTGTTGGAAAACAAGATTGAAGGGAACTCCTAGCACCAGAGTGAGTAGCAGATGCACTCAGTATAGAAGAACTCTGAACTGAGGGAGAACGAGATGAAATTTGAGTTTGAAGGGCACTAAGTGATGACTAGTACTGATGTGAACTGTAAGAACCATGACCCGATGGCACCCCACGATAACCTAGGCATACTGGCTGAGCAGGCCATAATGGACAGCTCAACCATGCTGAAACTAGCCTTTCGAAGGAGCACCACTATAACTACCATATCCTCGAGGCCTCTTGGCCTCCCCTCTCCTCTCCTCAAATGAAGCACCAGTCACCCCGGGTCATATGAATACAAAGCTGATAAGTAAGACCATCAACAAACCTCCTGATCCTCTCTCTATCTGTCGGGACCAACCAGATGGCATGGTGAGCCAACTCGTAGAACCTCAACTCATACTACGACACGGTCATCTCCCCTTGAAGCAACCACTCAAACTGCCTATGCAGCTCCTCTCTGCAAGACTACAACACATATTTCTCCAGAAAGAGAATGAAGAACTGCTGCCAGGTAAGGGGTGCTGCACCAACAGGCTCGCGCCTCTTAAATCCTCCCACCAAGTGAAAGCAGGTCTTGAAAAACTAATAGGTATTGAAAGCAACCCCGCTAGTGTCCAGAATACCCGCGGTCTGAAGCATCCTCTAACACTTCTTCAAAAAGCCTTAGGCATCCTCACCCTCTACACCACTGAAGGTCGGAGGCTAAAGCCTACCAAATCTCTCCAATCTACGTTGCTCATCCTCTGGCATAGTAGGAACTACATATTTCTGAGCAGCTACAACCAGCTGGGTGGGGTGTGTCCCTGGCATCTTAAATCCCAACACAACCTTCTCAGGTGTGCAAGCGTTGGGAGTCTGACTACCTCCCCCGGCATGAGAAGTCGCTGTGACTGTAGTGCCTGTAACCACTTGAGCTAGGCCAGTGCAAACTGATAAGATTTGAGCTAAGGCTTTCTGAAGATCCGGAATCAAAATGGGCACAACTACTACCTAAGCTGGTGCTGTTGGAACGTCCACAACTGGGACCTAGTCCTGGGGGCAGCTGGTGGATCTACAGGTGCTGCCCTCGCTGTTCTGCCTTTGCCGCAACCACGTCCGTATCCTCGGCCTCTAGTGGTCGTAGTTGGTGGCACTGGTGGTCGTCCACCCTGTCCGGTAGCGTGTATCTTCACCATCTGTGAGAAAATAAAATATCAAAAGTTTAGTACTCGGATCAAAAAGTTTGCACGACAAGAATTTCAAGAATATAAAGTTTTTCCTAAAGGTTCTGTAGCCTCTTGAGGATAAACACAGACGTCTTCGTGCCGATCCACGAGACTCTACTAAACCTGCTCATAACTCGTGAGACCTATGTAACCTAGGCTCTGATACCAACTTGTCAACAACCCTAAACCCAAACCCGGTCGTGATGGCGCCTCTCGTGAAGACAAGGCCAACCAATTAAAGTTAATACACCTTTTAAAATAGTTAAACAACATAAATTAGTCTAAAACATGATTTAATAATATGAAGTATCGGATAATATCAATAAAGTGCGGAAGTATAACCCAACGCAGCTCTAACCGGGATATCACAAGTCATGGGAATCTAACAACACTAAATACTCAAATGTAACTACAGAGTTTGATACAAAATTAAGAACAAGAGGGTCTTCAGCTGCGAACGCCAATAGTGACCTAAAGACTCCTCGAAGAACCGCCTGAAACTGGAATGAATCAGCACTTGGGAGCGGGACTAACTATACCTATATCTGTACACAGTGTGCATGTAATAAAGTGAGTACTCCAACTCACTGAGTAACAAATGTAAACAACAACTGAAAGTAAGAAAACACGAAAGGCACAAAACATTCTATAATGAAGCAGTAAACTAGTGAAAAGTCAAGCAAAAATCCTTTTTTCAACAATAAACAGGTAATTGACGGACAATTAAGGTAAGCTAAACAAATAGAAGTTCACTCCTCAGGCACAATATGAACAAATCCGCCCCTAGGGCAACATCTCAGAACAATACCAGCCCCTCAGGCTCAATCTTAGATCACAACGGGAACCCGCGCTCACTAGGGGTATTCAGACTCCTAGAGGGGACTCTTATGGCCCAAGCGTATAACAATCCATTTCGTGACATCAAAACTAGGCCTTCGGCCTCATATGAATCAAGCCACCTCGTGGCGTACATATCTCAGGCCTTCGGTCTCAAACCAATATGTGTTTCCTCACAACATAGGCCCTCGACCTTACTAAGTTAAGAATGCTCAAAAGCCCCTCGGGCAATAGTATAACAGTGTTTCTCAGCCCAAATATCATTTAAGTCTTAAAACTGAATTAAGTCTTACAACTGAGTAAACAAGGCTGAGCATGAAAACAATGGAAAAATAACATGACTGAGTTCAAGTAATATCTCAAAACTGTGAGGAAATATCAACAAAAAGCCCCGAAAGGTTCAAATAGTTAGTACTAGGCCCAAATATGGCATTCAGCCCAAATAATGATGATAGCAAATAGTTTTCAATGAAATATGTGGTAAAATCATCAATCGGGATGGACCAAGTCACAATCCCCAATAGTGTACGACCCCACGCTCGTCACCAAGTGTCTTCCTCACCTCAACATAGAAGTACGATGTGCAAATCCAAGGTTTCAAACCCTCAAAAAATCATTTACAATCATTACTCCCCTCAAACCGGCTAAATCTCTAGCTCGTGATGCCTTTTCCACTCGAATCGGCCTCCATGCGTGTCGAATCTATCCAAAATCAGAATTAGGATGTCAAAATATGCTTAAGGAACAAAGCCCAAACGAAAACAATCAATAAAAGGCACAAATCCCGAAATTACCAAAACTTGACCCTTGTGCCCACGTCTCGGAATTCAATAAGTTTTACACCAATAGAATCCTTATTTCCCCACGAGTTCATATATATCAAAAGTTCTCCAATCCGACCCGGAATGGTGCTTCAAATCCATAAATCAATATCCAAATTTCCAAGCCCTAGTTCTTCAATTTTACCTTAAGTTTCCATTATTTTCTAGGTGAAATTCTCATAATAATCAAGTTTTAAGTCCAAGAATATTACCTATTAATGTTTCCCCTTGAATCCCTCTTCAATCTCCTTCAAAAATCTCCAAAAATCACAAACTATGGAGGAAATAAGCCCCAAAATTGCGGACAAGAAGAGTTTAAAACATTCTGCCCAGGCCTTAATTTCGTTCTTCGCAAACGCGGTCAAACCCTCGCATTGGCGAAGCACAAAATAACATTATCCAAAATCCTCTTATGCAAACGCGACACATCCCATGTGAACGTGATTCTTTACCAGATGAACCTTCACGAACGTGATCCCTCCATCGCGAACGTGATGGGTTAATTCCCAATGAAGCTCGACCTCTCAATTCCTTCTATGCGAATGCGACTACATGCCCGCGAACGTGATGCACAATCTCGCTGCCCTTCACTAACACGTCACCTGCTTCGTGAACGTGAAGGCTAAATCTCCACCTCCCTCAGTTGACTCTTCGCGAATGCGAGGGTCCTTTCGCGAACGCAAAGACCAAAATATCTGCAAGTTTCTTAACTCCAAAATGATCCGATTGACCACCCGAAACTCACCCGAGGCCCCCAGGACCTCAACCAAAGGCACGAACAAATCCTAATACCTTACTCAAACTTGTTCCAATCATGAAAACACCCCAAACAACATCAAATCAACCAAAATAAATTGGATTTAAGCCTAAATTTCTAAAATCTTCCAATTTCCACTTATGATAAAAAACCCAACCAAACCACGTCCGAATGACATGAATTTTGCACACACATCCCAAATGACACAACAGAGCTAATGCAATTCTCGAAATTCCATTCTTTCCCCTATAACAAAATCTTGCCTATCAACTAGAAATTGCCAAAATATCAACTTCGCCAAGTCAAGCCTAAAACCACTCCAGACCTCCAAAACTCATTCCGATCACACTCCTAAGTTATAAATCACCTCCCAAAGCTAACCGAATCATCAAAACTCACATCTGAACCCTGTAACACATAAGTCAACATCCAGTTAACTTTTCGAACTTAAACTTTCTTAAGAGAGACGAAGTGTCTCAAACCTTACAAAAATCATTTCGGATTCGATCCGACAAACACGATACCACAAAACAAGGATAACAATGCATAAAGAAACAAAATGGGGAAATGGAGCGGTAACTCACAAGATGACTGGTCGGTCATCACAAAGATGATAGAAGCTAATGACTAAAAAGTGGAGACGTAAAATTCAAGGGTTGATCAGATCCCAAGCGCACCCCCGATTCTGAACAGTGTTAATTCAAAGAAATTCATACAAAAGCCATTCCTATCAAGTACGTCTCTGAAACCCATCCCGAAGAAATTCAGAATGCCTGATCTCTCAAAGTATAACGGATCCTCGGATCCCAACGAGCATGTCACTACTTACACTTGTGTTGTAAAAGGAACTGACTTGAAGGGCGACGAAATTGAATCTGCCCTGTTGAAAAAATTAGGGGAAAAACTTTCAAAAGGGGCCATGATGTGGTATCACAACCTATCCCCAAATTCGATAGACTTATTCACCATGCTGGAAGATTCTTTTATAAAGTCACATGGTGGTGGCATCAAGGTTGCTACAAGGAAGTCCGATGACTTAAAACCAAACAAAGGGAGAATACATATCCTCGAATTTGATAGACTCATTCATCATGCTGGCAGAGTTTTTTATAAAGTCACATGCTGGTGCCATCAAGGTTGCTACAATGAAGTCCGACGTCTTCAAAATAAAAAAAAGGAAAACGAGATACTTCAGGAGTTTCTATCTCACTTTCAAATGGAGCGAATGGAATTACCACAAGTGTTTGATAACCGGCCAGTGCACACCTTTACCCAAGGTTTGAATGAATGAATATCGGTGGCTTCGAAGCAGCTAAAGCATAACTTGGTTGAACCGCCATGACTTGGTCGGATGTCCACAACTAATATCAATCAAAGATTAGGGTCGAGGACGACCAACTGGGAGCCTCCTCGAGCTTAGTATAGCCTAGTAGGCTCTTGGAAAGGGAACCAAGGCCAAACACGAAAAGGTACCAACCATACCTTGAAGATCAATGAAATGCCCCAAGGCATAACATACCACGAAATAATCGAAGGGCAGACCGAGGTCATAATCCTCGTGGACTCGTGCGCAAAGACAGATTTGATAGACATACAGGATCGGCGAAGGCTCCCCGATTATATTAATACAACTTCAAATTGATGTTTAGACATCGTATTTGTCATCAGTAAAATTAGAGACACCAAGTGGCTAAAACCCATATTGCAAAGGAACTCTAACTTGACGTGCGAATTTCACGGCACACATGCTCATAGGAATGAAGATTGTAGACAACTCCGAGAAGAAACATCTCGACTATTTAACAAGGGACACCTCCGAGAGTTCCTCAAGGAGCGAGCCAAAAATCAATTTTGGGAAAGAGAGAGGAATAGGAAAAATAAAATAGAAGAACCACAACAAGTCATCCATATGATTGTTGGGGGATTTGACATCCCAAGGGAACATGTTGTCAAACAAACAAAAATATCTATCACTAAGGAAAAGCGAACTCAAGGTTACATACCCGAGGACTCATATTTAGCAACGAGGACATCAAAACCCTGTCTTATCATCATAAAGATGCATTGGTAATCTCTTTTCTTGTGAATACATTTCAAACTAAACGCGTGTTTGTTGATCCAGGAAGCTTGCCCAACATTATCAGGCTGAGGGTGGTGGAGCAGCTCAGACTGCTCGACCAGATCTTGCCCGCTTCTTAAGTCCTCAATGAATATAATATGGCGAGCGAGAGAATGAAAGGGGAAATCACCCTCCCGGTCAACTTGGTCGGCACAACCTAGAATTTCATGTTTTATGTCATCGAAGGAGATGTGAGATACAATGCCTTGCTCAGAAGGCTATGGATACAATGAATGAGAGCAGTACCATCAACCCTTCATCAAATGGTGAAGCTTCAAATAAAGGACAAAGTAAAAGCTATATACGGGGAGCAACATGTAACAATAGAGATGTTTGTGGTGCACGATGTGGCACCGACATCAACACTTTCAACATTGAAGGTGACAAACGATAAATAGTGAAATGGCAATTATAAGCTACATGCCTAGCTATACCCGAGTAAATTAGCGAAGGACTGTACCGCATCCCTAGAGCGAGCGGCCGATGCATGTCAAGGCTTGAAGCGCCATTTCCACTAAGGTATTATCATTCTCCCTTTATATTTACATCATACACTAATCTACGTGCAGGAGCCCGGTTAGAACAATCAAAGTACTTTCCAACTTTAAGTCATTAGGTTCTAAAGCATGCGTTGCACTCTTTTCTTTTGATCGGATTTTATCCTAAGAAATTTTTTACTGGAAAGGTTTTTAATGAGGTAACATCTATATGCTACCTAAGGAGAACTTAACAAGTATTAAAGGCTTTTCTTCAATCAACCTCGAATACGGGGGGGCATGCCCCGGGAGATCACCTCTCTGGAGAAATCAAGATAAGCCTAGGAGGGTCTCGATAGAAAAATGATGTACCAAGAAAAATGATCAAATGAACCATGTCCATATAGAATAATCGAACTCTTGACGATGAAAACATGTATACTTGTACCAAGTAATAAAAGGAGCATCTTACTCAGCACTTCAAAGAAGTTTGCTATTTTTACTAGAAATGGCCCTACGACAACACGAAGCCGTATGACCTCCGGTCCGGAAAATTTTGAGCTCATAAGCCCTCATTAAAGAAATATATAAAACGCCTCCAAAGAAAAAAACTCTCGATGTCTCGGGGATTGTCACCGACTGTTGCCTCATCGATAAAAAATCGAAGCCTTATGACCCCAAGGGGGCAACCTCAAGCCCGAAAGGTGTCCATAAGGCAGTGCCAAATCTGTAAGACTTCGAGCAAGGCATGAATTATACTTGAACCAAGTAACCTATCTGTAAGACCTCAAGAAAGACATGAATTATACTTGTACAAAGTAACATATATGTATGACCTCAAGCAAGGCATGAATTATACTTGTACCAAGTAACATATTTATAAGACCTCGAGTAAGGCATGCTCAAATTTATAAGACCTTACAAAAGGCATAATCCCGATCTTAAAGTCAAGTCTACCCAAACTTGTAAGACCCCTAAAAAGGCATACCCTCGATATAAACACTGAGGCTACTTCACTCGGGTACTAAAAGGCTACAACCAAATACAATGACTATGGTCACAAAGCTGTACCAGCTGAACTAAATCAACTCGGGGACGCCCGACCATCGCCATAAAATCACATGCCTTTAATTACATCTAAAATACTTCAAAATGATCTGGTTAACCAGGCTACCCTTGTCATAAGCAAAAGAGCTTTGATAACATCAGCTCCAAATAATAAAAAAGCTTCGAAATAATTTAGCCATCGAGCGAATCCTCCTGATGTGCTCATCTATCATCACATAATGGCTCACAATCAAGGTTCTTATCGAACCGTCGAAGATCCGGACAAACATAAAAACTTCGAAAAGGGAAAAGTAAAGCCTATACTAGAGGGCCTTCCAACCCTACGCGTAAGACCCACTGCCACCAGCCTAAATTAAAAGTTCATATGGGCCCTACGTATAAGAGCTACTATCACCAGCCTAAGCTGAAAGGTCGTACAGACTCTACAAGTAAGAGCCACTGTCGCCAACTTAAATCAAACGGTCATGCCGACCCAATGTGTACGAGCCTAAGAGCCATCTTAGAATTCAAAAACCTAAGGGTCATGATCTTGAGTCAAAACCTGACTCGAGGCTTAGCCCATAACAGTTAACTAAAAAGTGCCTAAGGGCAGATACATAAGAGCCTACGGGCCAGCCTGACAAGCCTCACGGCCAATATGCTAAACTAGCCAATTAATCTAGTTAATCATTGATGATCATCAAAATTCAAGACAAAGAAAAATATACTCAAGCAAAGAGAAATTCATGAAAAGAGAAAACCAAAAAAGGCTTCCTTTTATATATATGTGAAAAATACAAAGCTTCATTTACAATGCTCTCTAAGAGCATTATACACAGAATTAGAAAGGAAAGGCCTAGTCTACATTCCACTCGTGGACTATGTCCATATCGGCCTCTTTCTCATTATCTTCGGTATCAGACAAGAGAAACTTGGCATCGTATTCATCCACCTTGGCTGCTCTGTAGGAAATCATTCTATCCATGATATGTGTGCTTTGGTTGTATTAGCATGATTTCCAGGTATAGGTTTTGATGAATGACAAACAATGAAGTCAAGTGTCAAACAACGTTATTACATGACAAACAATCAAGATTGAATGCCGAGAAGCATATTGATGAAGGGATTGCATGGAAAATCCAAGACGAGCTCAAAAGTTCAAGACCGAAGACCCAAGGCGTAGGTCGTTAGGTAGAACTAATGTAAGAGCAACGTTTAAGTTATCTCGTCTTTTGGCTCAACATAGGTCATCATAAATATGCATAAAATCATTTTATCAAATCATAAATATCATAAACATTTTCATATATTTCAAACAAAATGATTTTCAATGTTTTCATTTTAACCAAAATGGTTTTTGAAGTAAGTTTTCGATTCTGGACAGAACAACCAGATAATCGATTATCCTTAAGATGATAATCGATTATGCTGAGTTTCCAGCAAAACTGGAAATTCCAGCATGGCTGCATAATCGATTATCACTATAAGGATAATCGATTATCTGCCTTTTCCAGCTTAAACTGGAAATTCTAGAGAAGGTAAATAATCGATTATCCCCTATAGAATAATCGATTATTCACTGACTGTTGCCTTCCAATGTTCAGTTTTATGAACGTTGAGAAGATAATCGATTATAAAAATCTGATAATCGATTATTCTAGCATAAAATCAGCATTATTGATTGTCAATCAAGCAACAGACATACAACCTCTACCACCTATAAATAGAGGTCTTTTTGACTCATTTCATATGAACAATATCTCTCATTATTCTTGATCATATTGATAACATTTATACATCATATTTAGAGCTTTTGTTGAGCCATTTGAGAGACATTCTTGTGTTGTTCATAGAGCTTATATTGTATCTCTTTATCTACTCTTCTTAGAGAGTTCTTGTTGTAAAAGAGAAAGGTTCTTGAGAAGACCATACCTTCTCATTGAGCGTTGGGTTTGCTAAGTACCTTCAATCTTAGTGTGTGAAGTCTTGTGGTGCGGTATCCACGAGCAAGGTGAAGTCTTGAGGTGAGGTATCCTCGAGCAAGTTGAAGTCTTGTAGAGTGTACATCTACGAGCAAGTGTAACAGTTTGTTAGGCACCCGTAAGCTTAACGGAGTTAGTGTAAACTCGAGAGAGTCTCTCAGGGACTGGACTAACCACACGTTGTGGTGAACCAGTATAAATTTGGTGTGTCCTCTCCTTACTATTTTAATTACTGCACTTACTTTACTCCTGTAATTTTAATTTCGCAAAATTTATCGACATTCTCGTGCCTCACTATTCACCCCCCTCTAGTGACGGGCATAAATCCTAACAGTTGGTATCAGAGCCTAACTCTCTGAAAGCCTTAACCGGTTGAGAGAACGATATATATTTTTTTGTTGAGAATGTTGAATCAGGAATGATGAGCGAAGGACACTCCACCAATAGGCCTCCACTATTTAACGGAACAAATTACACATATTGGAAAGAGCGGATGAGAATCTTCATCCAATCAAATAACTTTCGCTTGTGGCAAATCATCAAGAACGGTGAGCAAATGCCGACAAAGAAAGTTGGGAAAACCATGGTTCCAAAGGAGGAAGATGAATATAATGCCGAGGACATCAAGAAGGTTGAAACTAATGCAAAGGCCGTCAATTTGTTATATTGTGCGGTGAATCCGGATGACTATCGAAAGATTTCTTGCTGCACAACCGCCAAGGAGATGTGGGATAAGCTTGAGATCACTTATGAAGGTACGCCTCAAGTCCGAGAATCAAGAGTTGATTTTCTAACACATGAATATGAACTCTTTAGAATGAAGGAGCCGGAAAGCATCAATAATATGTTTGAACGGTTTTCAATGATCATCAACGATCTCCAAGCTCTCGGAAAAGTATACTCGAACAAAGATCTAGTTCGAAAAATCCTACGGAGTCTCACTCCCGAATGGCGTTCCAAAGCCAATGCCATCCAAGAGTCGATAGGAATCACGGACGTCACAATTGATGGACTAAGAGGTAATCTCAAAACTTATGAAAGCACAATTCTTAAACCTTCATTTGGAGATGAGAAAAGTCCAGGTATTGCCTTCAAAGCCTCATCGTCTAAAAGAGTAGAGGTAAGTGATTCGTAAAGCGATGATGATACTATTTCCAACTATTTAATTGAAAAGTTTTATAAGTTTATGAAGACGGAAATGAAGAGGGAAGAACCAAGTCCTTCATGCCATAATTGTGGAAAACTTGGCCACACCAAGTAACATTGTCCAAAACCCAAGGACAAGAAGAAGAAGAAACACCAAAGGCGCGTGACATGGGATTCGGACAGCCGGGTGATGAAACTGCCGCCCTATGCTTCATGGCCAACGAGGAAGAAGAGGTAAGTACTCCTAACTCTTACTCTTATGAAGAATTAGAAGAAGCTTTTCAAGAATTATATGATGAATTGAAAAAGTCTTCAAAAATTTCCAAAGAGGCCAAGGCTAAAATTAAAGTTTTAGAAGAGAAAAATAAATTTTTGGAAAATGACAATATTGATCTTAGAAATAAAATTAAGGAGATGCATGAAGATTCTTCAATTGATAAAAATTCTAATTGTTCATCTTGTGATTCTTTGAAATTAGAAAGAATAGAACTTAGGAACACACTAGAAAAACGTAGTGTAGACAATCCTAAAATAGTTGAAGAAATTAAAAAGAAAAGGCCCAGGAAAAATAAAAGACGTAAGAATCATGTTAGAAATTGCGATGCCCAACCTAGAAATAATTCTAGGATTTTTGTAAATGAGTCTAGAATTAATCATTTTAGACCACCTAGAAATGATTCTAGGAATTTTATTAATGAGTCTAGAATTAATCATTTTAGACCGCCTAGAAATGACTCTAGGAATTTCAACGCTTCTAGGAATAACGACTTTAGATCACCTAGAACGTTTTTGGCTCAACCAAGACATATGCACAACCCGAATGTTATATGTCATTATTGCAACCGGGTAGGACACATAGCACCCGCATGTTTTGCAAAACATAGGGATTTATCTTTAAGCTATGATTATTCCTTGCCTAACCCCCAAGGACCCAAAAGTGTTTGGGCACCTAAAACCTATTTTTAGGTACGTTTGCAGGTGTGCTTGAAGAATACAATATCGTAGTAGATGCACCAAGCATGAAACCTTATTGCATCGAGGGGGAATTTCGGTTAGTTATCATATTTTTGATAAAAACGTAATAGTTGATATGTGTTAACGATTGATATATCTTTGTTAACAACTGATATCAATTATTTTTTGTTGATTCATGTTTTTGATAACTTTATTTTGAATAACAATTGGTATCAATTATTTTTGTTAAAAATAATGATTGATTCATGTTATGATGAGTATTATTTTTGGTTTGAATAACAGTTGGTATAGTATTGAAAAATAAATGATTCATGTTTTAATACAACTATTGGTTTGTCAAAAACTAATAGTTGATATGTTGTTAAGTGATATGATTTGCTAAAAATAACCGTTATTATGGTTGTTATGTTTCTGCTAACATTTGGTATCATTTTATGTTGGTATGATTTTTTTTAAATCGTCATCATGTATACTCCTCATTGTATTTCCTATCTTATGTTTGACACTAACAGTTGGTATTCCCCAAAAGGGGGAAGTGTCAAAAGGGGAAAGTAGCCTGTGTCTCTCTTTTTGCTAATGCCAAAAGGGGGAAGAAATTAGGCGATATGCATCTAATAAGGGGGAATGTCTCCACCTTCTAGTATGAGGAGTACTCAATTGAGGGGGAATGTTTTGCATAACTTGTATGTTGAGATATAGCATGAACTTAGGGGGAATCCGATATGCATATATCTTATTGTTTGTCATTATCAAAAAGGGGGAAATTGTAGGAAATCATTCTATCCATGATATGTGTGCTTTGGTTGTATTAGCATGATTTCCAGGTATAGGTTTTGATGAATGACAAACAATGAAGTCAAGTGTCAAACAACGTTATTACATGACAAACAATCAAGATTGAATGCCGAGAAGCATATTGATGAAGGGATTGCATGGAAAAGCCAAGATGAGCTCAAAAGTTCAAGACCGAAGACCCAAGGCGTAGGTCGTTAGGTAGAACCAATGTAAGAGCAACGTTTAAGTTATCTCGTGTTTTGGCTCAACATAGGTCATCATAAATATGCATAAAATCATTTTATCAAATCATAAATATCATAAACATTTTCATAAACTTCAAACAAAATGATTTTCAACGTTTTCATTTTAACCAAAATGGTTTTTGAAGTATGTTTTCGATTCTGGACAGAACAGCCAGATAATCGATTATCCTTAAGATGATAATTGATTATGCTGAGTTTCCAGCAAAACTGGAAATTCCAGCATGGCTGCATAATCGATTATCACTATAAGGATAATCGATTATCTGCCTTTTCCAGCTTAAACTGGAAATTCCAGAGAAGGTAAATAATCGATTATCCCCTATCGAATAATCGATTATTCACTGACCGTTGCCTTCCAACGTTCAGTTTTATGAATGTTGAGAAGATAATCGATTATGTAAATCTGATAATCGATTATTCTAGCATAAAATCAGCATTATTGATTGTCAATTAAGCAACGGACATACAACCTCTACCACCTATAAATAGAGGTCTTTTTGACTCATTTCATATGAACAATATCTCTCATTATTCTTGATCATATTGATAAAATTTATACATCATATTTAGAGCTTTTGTTGAGCCATTTGAGAGACAATTTTGTGTTGTTCATAGAGCTTATATTGTATCTCTTTATCTACTCTTCTTAGAGAGTTCTTGTTGTAAAAGAGAAAGGTTCTTGAGAAGACCATACCTTCTCATTGAGCGTTGGGTTTTCTAAGTACCTTCAATCTTAGTGTGTTAAGTCTTGTGGTGCGGTATCCACGAGCAACGTGAAGTCTTTAGGTGAGGTATCCTCGAGCAAGTTGAAGTCTTGTAGAGTGTACATCTACGAGCAAGTGTAACGGTTTGTTAGGCACCCGTAAGCTTAACGGAGTTAGTGTAAACTCGAGAGAGTCTCTCGGGGACTGGACTAACCACACGTTGTGGTGAACCAGTATAAATTCAGTGTGTCCTCTCCTTACTATTTTAATTACTGCACTTACTTTACTCCTGCAATTTTAATTCCGCAAAATTTATTGACATTCTCGTGCCTCACTATTCATCCCCCTCTAGTGACGGCATAAATCACATGCTCTATCTCTTCCGAGAGATCGAAGCCCTTAGCATGGATCTCCTTGAGGGTTTCCCTCATAGATTTTCATTAGGCATATTCATTACTTCTGCTCTCCCGATCGGAAGCCCCTCTCAACTCAGCCCGAGCATCAACATCGTCTTTTAAATAAATGACCACTTTCTTTAGCCTTAGCTCGAATCTCTTCCACTTCAGCCCGGGCATCCGCAACCTCGGACTTCATCTTCAAAAGGTCATAATCAAGTCTTGAAATCATTCTTGTTTGGACCGAGCTATTTTCACAAGCATTTCGGAGTTACACCTTGAGGATAGAAGCCTTGGCTAAAACATTCTTCTTGGCCGCAACTTAGGCATCTACCTGAGCGTTTAGCTCATTACACTCATACCTGGCCTGACTAACTTCACCCCAAAGGCATTCTAGATCCTCCGTTTTCTTTGAAACTAAAGTATCAATATATTAATCTCCACGGGTAGAAGAGGAAACATGCATCCCCTCGAACCAAAGGTTACCTGTCTCTCAAGGTAGCTTTCATTGTTCCGGCTTTAACTCGCCTTGTATCGCAGGTATACCAACTCTTTTGCCCTCTTATCACAAAGAATCCTGTGGGATTTTTCTCCGTCCAAGGCTTTTCCTAATCTTGATTCATGGTGGAGCAGCTCGGACTTGAGCTTGTCAAAGATCTATGAAAAAGGAGCTCAATAAGAAAATGAAAAGTGCAAAACTAATAAACCAATACAGTCGACCAAAACTCACCACAGAACTGAGCCGCTGAGCCTCCTCAAAATTTGAGCACATATGTACTGGCTTGGTCCCATCAACCCTAGTATAACCACTCCCAATGGGAATATAATCACTCCCCGCTTGATTTAGGTGGCCCCTAGCTTAGAATTTTCCTCGAAGTACCTTCGGTAGGAGAAGAAGAAGGAAATAAAATTTTTTTATCCCTCGAAGTACCTTCGAGGGGAAAAGAAGGCAGCGACAAATGAGAAACCAATTTTCCGAGGCTAGAAGCCTCGGATGCTTCAGGCTCAGATGGTACATCTTCTTTGAGCCTTCAGCAGAGTTTGCCTTGCTTTGAGCACCCTCCTCTCTCAAGGATTCCTTTTGTTTGTTATCATTCCTCGGCATGAAGCCAACGATCCCCTCCTCCCCGAAGGGGTGCTCATCGTAGAAAATTCTCCAACGTAGATGGAGTTAATAAACATAAAAGAAAGTACCTTTCAAGGAAAGCAATCCACACAGCATGTACCATGGTATTTCGCTTCACATCTACCCTTGGACAGATCTCGCCACTTATGCTCATCGTAAGTCGAGCAAGCTACCAGTTTCCATGACCAATCCACCAGGTCGGGAACCTCGTATAGAAGCCACATGATTGTAGATAAAAAGAGAAAGAAAATGTCTTTACGGAGCCCGTCTCCACCATAGACAAAAATAATAAGAACAAAAGTGTGCCACTTACGTGTGAAATTCTATTTCTCGGGAAATGGCAGAACTCTACAGGGATAATATCAGTAGTATGCACTCGAACGAATCAACTCATCCACCCTCGGTCTTCATCTTATTCATTACTAGAAACAATAGATCGGGTGGATCGGCGTTGTAGGGTAATCAAGACTCAGTAATACAAGGTCCCGTACAATCTAACAAGATGGTTGAGGGTGAACTCGAGCCTGGCCTTATTTGAAAAATACCTTATCATCAACATTACCCTTCCAAATAACGGGTGAATATGTAATAGGGTAACCCAATGTCTATTACAAAATTGGAGCACAACTCTATCAAGATGGCCCAATGTAAATGGCTACATATATACATTCAAAAACCCATCGACATGAGCCATGATGCTCTTTTCTGAGGAAGATACTTGTAGTACCAACTTTTCTCCCCATCCGCAGTCTGTCCTAACTGTCCTCAAGACAAAACATCTCGAGGTTAGCTCACCATATATCGGTGATGTACCACCAACCGAGCGCGAAGCAAAGGCAGAACTCTCCTTTCCTTGGTAAATGGATTTTGATGTAGTATCCATGAATATTGAAAAACAAGAGAAGAAAGATGAAGACTTAGGAAAAATTTGTGAATTGAAATGGTAAGATAATTGTCGCAAAGAATAAGATATATATAAAGGAGATAGTTACTCAAAGTAACGGAATCCTTAGATAAGAAGAATGGAAATACATATATAGAGAAAGCGCCGATAGTTCGCCTATTCTGAAGGCCAATTAATTCCAAACATGTTCGTGCCATATTAAGGGAAGTGTACAGGTGGTACCATCCCAGTCACTTCGCTACTGGGCCATATGAATGGCATTGTCATACGACGCTCGGGGGGCATTGAGATCCCGAGGATCTATGTTATTACAAGCATCGACTCTAAAACTTTTATCGACCTAATCTCGAGATGGTGACCAATCACTCTAAGTATGGGCTCCAATGAGCCAACATAAAAATTCAAAGGCTAACTTTGGTAAATGCTAAAATATAAAATTCGAAGACTTGAAGCAGAAGAATCATTTTACATTCCCAAAAATATATTTACAAAGCCCCCTTTTCCTCGAGAAATCAATATACAAAAAAGAAAAGGGGAATATAACGTAATTCTATTCTTCACCCTTACTACTGTTTGGATCATCTGTGGAACCCTCATCCAAAGTGGCCAAAAATGTTGACTCTTCCTTAAAGGTTCGGGCTTCCGCAATCTCAGCTGATAGATCGGCACCTTTGGTGCTTGCTTCCTCGAATAACCTGCCTCCTAGATTGCAAACAAGCATAAGAAATGACCGGAGCCAGCTTTTGCTCGACCTTCTTGGATATCTCTTGGCTCGATTGTTTGCGGTAACGACATCTCTCTTGTATGAGGACGCATCTTCAATAGCCTCAGCCTTGACCAAAAATAATGTAGCGACCTCCTTCTAAGCATTTTGATGAAAATACTGGGTCGAGGCCAACTCTCCCCTCAAAGGTCATTCTCCGTTGTTATGGCCCCGTTCTGCCTCTTTAGCTCGAGGATCTCCCCATCCTTGGCTGCAACCTCTTCCTGAAGTTGCCCCACCAAGGCATTTTTTGCCCATTTCGCAAAGTCAAAACACGATAGTGATCATTAGGTTATGAGAATAAAATGATGAGTTAATGGATGCCGTGTTACCTACTCAGCATGGCCATCCCTTTCCTAGCACACTCCCTCCAAACTCGCCCGAAGCTCGCTCAATTCCTCTTTATTTCGGGAATAGGAGGCCTTCGACTCCTTTGGATTCAAGGTGATCTTCTCGAGCTCCTTCCCATGGAATGAAAGCTCATCTTGAATCTTAGATAAGGCGTGGTCATATAATTTCTTAGCCTACAACAAAAATAGAGGAGTTAGAAAGACAAGGGAAAAACTTCAATCACAAATGGTGTGTAGAGAATATTACATGTTGTTGAAACTTCTTAGCCTCCTCGAGAGAAACATGGGCATTAGGGTCTGTGTCCACATTAATACCAGCAATTAGTCATCGAGCATATCTTCCTCTCCATGATAAGACCCCACAATGGTGGTACCCGGGTCTTAGGCATCCCTAATTTCCCTCGGTGAAACGAAGGGCCCAATTTAAAGCCACCCAGGGCATTGATTTCTATAAGGGTCTCTTCTCGACCCAAAAAGGTTTTGGCTTCAGGCCCTCCAAAGCCGATAGCCTAGGATCCACCGACACGGGCTATACCGTGTTTGAGTTAAGGTTCGAGGACTGTGCCCGGGTCACTTCAGTACAAGTTTGGTCCACATTGATCTCCCAGCGGCTTTCTGAACAACAACTTGAGGAGCGGAATGTTCGAACCTCGTGGGCTTTTTGATAATAATGATCACAATGACCTCTACGCAGCCTTTAAGTTATGGTATTTAATGCTCTGAGGGATGACATCATATGGAAGTATCAAGGAGCAAGAGTTCAAGACCTTTTATAATCATTTCACTCTAAAAAACGTGCAGACTATCTGTATACGGCTAAAATCAGAGAGTCTAATCTTATAATCATTATGGAATTCCACATCCCGTCTTCAAAAGGCCCAAGGCACAGCTCGAGGTTCGACCCCGAGGGTTTCCTACGCTCAACCTCAGGACATTATAAGTTGGTAGCTACCATGGACAAGCGGGAATTTCCCAAGGCACGCTACCAAAAGCTGATAATATTTGCAAGAATATTATCAGCTTGTACAAGACTAGTAAATAGCTGTACCAGCTATGTTTCTTTGTAATAATTATACATGTACCGATGCTGGGATTTCCCCTCTTATATAAAGGGACACTTGTCATTTCTTGCACATATGATATTGAATAGAAGAACAAGAACATTCTCTAGTCTCTACCTTAAACATATTCTCCCTTGATTTTATTGCATATATTTATTACATTTCTTACATTCACTAAGTTTCATTGATTATTCTTCATTTATTACTCATCACTGATCATATAGAGCCCTCATCAAAGCTTTCAGATTTGTTAGTCGCAATCGAGCATTTTAGATAAGCCCGTCTAGCTTGACTTCAATTCCCAGCATAGGATAGCTCGAGGCCCTGATTCTAGGTCACTCAGTTTGCATAGCGTTCTATCTTTAAGCTATTACCTTATTTTTCTGGTCTCGCACTTAACATCTACTACCTAACAACAAGCATAAAAATAGATCACGTATTTTTAGAACAAAAAAATCAAATGTAATTGTAATTACCATTTTCAAGGTAAACACTCTTCATCTTTGGCGTCTTTTCACATCTTCACTTACTCTTACTCACCATGCGGTAAGCCTTCTCTACCAGGGATAACTGAATTTCTTATGTGCGAGGGTGTCACCTAGTGTAACTGGCACACTTAATCCCTTAAGCATAACTCTGCTCACATTGCTTTCTCTAGGGAAATGTCTTCCTGAATGACCTATAAAGGTTATTCTTCTGTTGTGCATTCTATCATTTTCATAACACAATTTCTAAAATTCTTATGATGCCGACTATTATCGATTTCTTTTGGTCCCTAAATCATGTTTGATTATTTTTCTTGTTTAGTGACCTATGTTGATTTCTATATCTGCGGGAGAGGGGGGGGGTGTCTAACTTAGCCTTCTGGTAATTACGTATGAGTCGCCAACTCATTTTATCAAAATGAGAATATGATTTTATGGCTTATGTTCTTTTATAGTTTCAAGGACTGCCACCTCTTGTCTTTTCCTTTACTTGAATATAGACTATGTCATCCTATCATATTATGATTTACCCCTACCAACCTTTTATCATATCTTACTCGTAATGTTTATTTACTATCTTCTTTTTCTCCTGCTATTATCTCAGTTTATTACCTTATTCTAAAAACTTCAACAAAACATCCTTTCACTTTTATATCCCCTTGCTCTATCCGCTGGATCTTCGGCTTGCCTGGCATTCTCTCTTTACTATGGACATGAGCCATACAAAGGTAAATATTTATCCCTTCTAGGATTCCATTACTTGTCTTCTAAAATATGTTTGGACATTCTAATATTCATATTTGTCTGTTCTATTCTGGAGTGCACCACTTATGTGTCTCACAATGAGATCTATTACCAAATTTTCACTATCCTTTAAAAATTTTAACTAATGATCACAATTCATTTACCATTTTGGGTTACTCTAATCCTACCAGGATCTTGATGTCCTTTCTTTCTCTTAAACAATAAATGTTAGCTCTTACTAGGCATAACTAAGATGGGTGTTGCCATTTTATATACTTCTGTTACTGTTGACGGTAACTCAAATACTTATATTTCTCTTCCTGAATTTTAAAAATTGATAATCTTTACTAACTAGGTACCCCATACCCTTCTCAACCTTGCTTCTATTATCTGTTAAAACTTAAACTTTTACCTTCTATTACTCCCATGTCTTGCTATTAATGCGATATATATATATATATATATATATATATATATATATATTCATGTCTTAGGTTCGTAAGTAGAAAATTCGCACATCCGGTATGCATGATCTGATAGAGCCTCAAACTGGGACACATTGTCAAGAATTCTCCCTCTACTAGTGCCCTAACCTACTGATGTAGTATCCCTCTAGGTAGCTAGAAATTTTCAAATTGCAAGCATCTTTATTATTAGCAAACATAAGTCTTGGCTCGATCTCTTATGACTCGGCTCTATAGCACAATGTGGATTTGAAAAAAAGGTAATATACTCCTAAATGCCTTGTAGCTTCCTATTTATATAATGTGGTGCACAAAAAATTTATTAACAAGGCTCTACTAGACACGACTTGTAGATTCCCTAGCACAGAACTGCTCTGACACCAAGTTTTCATGGTCCAAACCGGAAGAGGCATGTCCGACACCCAATGTTATACTTGGCCCGAGCGTACAACTGTGTAACTGTGAACTTTGGAGGGGTAACACTAATTTCGGCCGATGAGACCATACTCTGAAAATAACGCCTATCTTATCTGTGGGGGTAAACATACCTAAAAGTGGATATATATAATTGTACATTCCGAATAAGCCGCCATGAACATCTACTAACATACAAAATATACAAGACTCATCTACAAGCCTCTAGAAATTACTGAACCGTACTATGGTCAGGACAGGGCCTTGAGCTACCCATCAAATCTGTATATATAAAATGGACTCCAAGGTCTAGACCTGGTAGCTCCGAAGAAGTGGATCTTACCAGCCAAGCTGATATTTGACTCTGTCTATGCGGGAAGGAGAGTCTGTCCAACTATCAATCAAGACCTGCAGGCATGAAATGCAACGTCCCCGGCAAAAGGGATGCGAGTACACAATAATGTATTGTGTATACAAGGCAACATAATTACTTAATGCTAAAACTGAACTGATAATATAATAACTGAAAATAATTGGGAGTCAAAGATAATCTAAAGATATGCTTACTTACTGATAATGACTTAACTCTCGCAATATAGTAATTAAAATAGATGTCTGGCTTTATAAGGCTTAGTATGTGTAATTGCTCTGTCGTAGTAGGATTGGTCATATTGCGCTAGGCTATGCTAGGCTTTGTATCAATGTCATTTGGAGATCGCTCATAGGCGCTCGACCACAGTAGGCTCGATACATAACTCACTATCTGATCAAAGGTTTCCCAATAGGGTCCTGCCCATCGATTTCGATGATGGTGAAAATATTGTAATAGTGTATATATATAGACTCCCTGCTCTAGTGGATGAAATTAGACAAAACTAAACTAAATATAAAGTCCTGATAAGGGAGAATTCTGCAACTTATGAGATTAGGACAGTGTACATAAATTCAAGAATGTTAACTTCTCTCTATCACTCGTTATCAAACACCTGTAGTTACATGATCATGCCAAAATAAAGGAAAGGTTTAGCCTTAACATACCTTAAATTTGTTGAGTTCTTGCCTTATAAATAATTCTTCTAACAACTCAACCCAATATACCACAACATAAGAACATTCAAAATCAATGCTAAGTAAAGGCTAGGTTCGCTACTTAAACTAGTAGCTCATTTACGTAAATTAGGGCATTACCTCCCCTATAACAAAGCCATCCTCCAATATCATATACCAACAACACAAAGAACAAAACAATAATAACATACATGTATCATTTTCCAACCTTATCTCCATCACAAATATATCACAAAATAGCCAACAAACCCTAATCATTTCATACATAAAACGACAACAAAAGTGGTGTCAAACAACCTAAAAATGTAACTATGAATGACCAACTCACCATTCCGTAATTATGTTGTATTTCTCCAAACCTTTTATCCTCCAAAAATCCATAAAACATCAAAAAAATACATAGCCCATAAGTAATATGAAACAACCCACAGGGTCTTTGTGGAGATTTTTAGGATAAGTTTAGGGGTTTTATTATAGCTGTGGTATGTGAAAAAGTGAAGAAAGGGGTGCTAGCTTGGTAAGCTATTGTTGGATCTTCTTTAGATGCTTTTATCTTTTAATCTGAATGTTGTATGAACAAACAAATAAGAAAGTTAGAAACTACATTCCAAGACATTCAATTTGGTGTATAATATATCCCAAAAATACCTCATATACCACACAAAACGTATTGCTCAAAAAGCTTTAGTGAAAAACCAACTTGTCACCTATGCAGTCTCTCAAAAAATCAAACATATCTCTTCTCCTATGTTGTATTAATGAATAGTTTAATGTGTTAGAAAATGGCATCGTAGATGTTCAATTTGGTAGGTAGATCATCCCCTAATTCAATCTATATTGGGAGAATATCTCAGCTACATTTGACATAAATTTCAGCATATTTATGAATGTAACTTGTGATGATCATTATCAACTATTGTTCCACAACTCACTTGACTTCAAAACATAACATACAAAAATTATAAAACAAAAATTACTCATAAAATAATCTCCTTATTAATTTTTAGCACCCTAGTCTTACCCCAAAAGTACATGTTTACATTCCCAACTTGTTGACTTTCGACAAAAGTTATTTTCTTCAATTATTTTAGCTTCTAAGCCTTCCAACACTCTTGGTACTTGCAGTCCATGACATATTTTTAACCTCTAAGTTATCATGATTAACTTAATTTATGTACTTTCAAAGATGGTCCAGTTCAGAGCTTACATCAATTGACTTTCAACGTACTCTCGCACATACAAAACTATGGGGTTTAACAACATATAATACACGATGAGGAATCAAGAAAAGATAGTTTCCTAAAGCCCTATAGCCTCTCACAGATATATACTGATGTCTTTGTATTGATTCACAAGAATCTACTAGGCCAACTTCTTATTTTTGAGACCTCTTAGAACCTAGTGCTCTTATACCAATTTGTCAGTATCAAAAATCCCCCTGAAGAATGTGAGGGTGCCTATCCCGCTTACTAGGCAAGCCAACATAATAACTATTGTAATTCTAAAGCAAATTAACCAAATATTTAATAAATTCTACAATATGATAAGAAACAAAAATAATCTCAAAATCATAACATATATGAACTATCTAAGACAGGGTTAAAAATGACGACAACTATAAAAAAGGCCCCAAACCCAGATGTCCAACTATCACAAGTATCTAAAAAGAGTAAATAGAATGAACATAATAGCATTGTTTGCTTGATGAAATTAGATAGGCATAATAGTGAAGCAGAGAGGGGGACTTCATATGCTGCAAATCAATCAAGTAGAGCAACTCATCATGAAGTCTCCATAATCCTCCAATTGTGTCAGATAGATGCCACTAACACCAACCTCAGAACTTGCAAAAACAATATGTAAAGTATAGTATGAGTACAAATCACGATACCTAGTAAATATTAAATCTAGCCTCCAAGAAGTACTGGCAAGGGGTCGACCTCGACAGTAATTAAAAATTCAATAATCAGATGGAAGTATAAATAGTATATGAACATGGAATAATCAAATGAGTACGGGATCTTAGTTCATACGAAATTTAACATTTTTTACAAATAATGTAGATCAACTACGACATTAATATCTCAATCATTGAATAAGACATGATATATTCAAACAATACCTATATCAAGTCACTACATGAGCATACGTACATATACATATGAATGATTTGGATCCCTTTCTCAACAACTCATAGTACAAATTCATATGCCTAACACATGCCACGTGTCCAACAAGAACAAAAGTAATCACGGTGCCTACGCTTAAGGGGCCCAAGGTAACATGGATAATTACCTGAATCTGGAGGGATATGAAAACATCAATCATTTTATAATAATGATAACAATTAAACAAAATTCTTAAGTTCACATACTGGCAATATCAACTTTCCTCAATAACAACTCTTCGCTCATGCATATCTTTATGAAGCGATATAATAAAAAAGCATCAGACATTATAATAACAATGCAGATAAATGTGCATATGGCTAAAGGAAAGCTGCTGGTAGGCTACAATCTTGTGTTTCAGTCGCTTACTGCACTATAAATTAATGCACTTTAATCGAGGTTAAGCTTTAATCATACTGTTTTTCACTAATTGTGTGTTTTATGCTTTGTAGAAGCGATTCCAAGCTATGTAAAAGTTATGGAATTAATTAAAGGTATTTTGGAGTTTTGAAGTATGAGTAAAAACAAAAGTATTAAGCCGAGATCCTGTTCTGGGATTAGCTAATGGTAGTACACTTAAAGAATGAAACAAAGAACCGAGCAAGATGTCACCCAGGTGTGCGAGCGCGCACTGGGCGTGCATGTGAGGCAGAATTTTGTCCAAAATGCATGGCCAAATGCGCGACCACACTCTCAAGTGTGCGGCCGCGCACGTCCAACTCCAAAAAGTATCCTCTTTAACGTAAGAGAAGGTGTTTCGTTTGGGCCCGACCCTACTCGGTATAAATACATGGAAAAATAGTACTTTTGGGACTTTTATCACATCTAAGACCTTAGGAGGCTAAGGAGAAGTGAGAGAAATAAGAGCACAAGGAACCATAATGCAATCTCAACTCAAGATAGGGGTTTGGATTATTTCATGGTTTTTTAATTTAAACTTAATTGCGATGAACCACTAAATGACTTTGGAGTAGTTCTCTGTAGGTTTTAATGGATTTGGTATATTGATATTTTTTGTGGATTATAACTCTAGTTTATGTAAAGAATTGTTGTGGATGTTTTAAATGGTGGCATCTATATTCACTAGTTCATGTAATTGAGAGAGGCATAACTTGTAATATTTTTGTGTTATATTTTGTGGGGTAAGTTCATTAATTCTTCTTAGTAATTGAAAGATACTAGTTGAATTGTTGATTAACCCTGTTATGGGAATTATCGAAAGAGTTTTTCCTAAAGACCAACCCATTAGGAGTTCTTGCATATTTTCACCGAGCTTAATTTAGTTCATATTGTGAGATTGAACTTAATCGAGAGAAGAGTTTTTGATGAATGTGTGAACACATAATTGACTGAATTTGAGAGACTCATCTAACATTAAAAGTGAATTATTTAGAGTTAGGTCCCCCACATTTATCTTGACCTATCCTATCAACACTAATTTCTCCATTGATATCTTTCCTTGCTCATTACTTGTGTCGATTGTCATTAGCCAATAGTTTAGACGCTTAGTTAATGTTAGTTGTAAATCGCATAAATCTCAAATGTTGATCATCTTGGATAGAAATCTAGCTACAAACAAGGATAATAACTTTTTAACTCCAATTCCTGTGGATACGATATTTTATTTACAATATTCGACTAGCGAGCATATTTAAGTGTGTATTTTGCACTCGTTAGATGGCTAGGATAATCATGTAATTTAATTTGTCACAACGGCTCAATAAGCTATTTCAGCATTCACAAGTTTAATCATATTATTTAACATGAGTCATTTAAGCCATAGAAATCGTCAAATAATGGAGCAAATAAGACAAGTTTATCACTATTGATTTATAATAAAGCTCAACATAGCAAAACAATTCCTCATGCCAAACAAACAAGTAATAATCTAATAGATGCTCCTAAATCATGAATATAAATTATCACGTGTGAGAATGTGATTTTTGCCTCACTTGAAGTATTCCTATAAATTCGTTAAGCTAGAATTTTCTTTTATTATTTAAATTTTTTAGGAATTAATTATGTGATTGTGTGTTCATTTGCATCTTCTTTTATTATTTGAATATTTAGAATTTAATTGCATAAATTTATTCTTATTTGCATGTTGCATATTTTAATCTGCATAATTCAAAATATAAATGGCGCGGTTGCATTTAGGATTTAATTTTTGCATAATTAGTTAATATTAAAAATAAGAAAAATAACAAAACATGTTTATTCATACATTTGTTTAATTTTGTTTTAAATTTATAATGTAGGAGGTTAATTAGTGTATTTTGTGGAAAATAAATCTATTTTGGTATTTTCATTTTTCTTTTCTTTTTTTTTTCATTATTTTATTTTAGAATCTGAGAGTGTGTAAAAAGTATAAAAAAAGAGAGAAAATATGTATATAAATTAGGTCTCTTATTGACAACCCTTGGCTTGGGCCACTTCTTGCAAAGCATCCAGCCCAAAACCATAAACCCAACCCAATAATCCATGCCCAGTCCAAACCCCTAGGTGCCCAAAATAACGTCGTTTGATCTCGACCGTCTATCACCCCTGATCCAATGTCTCAGAGTGAGCCTCCCATTTACATATAATGGTCTAAACGTATGCACAACTTAAGAGACCAAAATCATCTTCATCGTACCAGTTCAACCGCCGGTGTAACACCGCCTCCAACCTACCATACCACCACCGTCCGCCGATGGCCGGAAATCGTCGCCGGCGGCGGCAAGTCTCCAAATTGTACCAAATTAACACCACACAAGCATGTTAACCCCCTCTATCCAAATATCCAACTCTTGGCCCTCGAATCATCTCCAGACTTCTCGAATATTCGAAGAAACGATCACCGGCTCCGCCGTGTCCGGCGGCGTTGCTTCCAAACCTCTCCAATATCATACACACGGGTTTCCTCACCTTCTCCTTCCTATATCCAAGACCAACCTCTGTCAAAACCAACCAGAATAATGTGAATTCTAGATCTAAGGTCTCGTTCAAAACGTGCCGAATTTTCAAGGTGCTAGTGTTCGAATAGGGGTTCCAAATAAGGTTATATGCTTGTTCTTGCCAAGAACAAGCATGCAACATTATTTGGAGACTCGATTCGAGGTCAGTCCAGACGATAGCCTAAACTGTAAATTCCTAAATCTTTTTCTTTGTTTGTTTGTCTTTCTTTCTCTTTGCATGAGTAAATATGTTTCAATGCATGATTTTTTGTTCTAGTACTTCTTTTATTTTGATGTGAGTTAGGGTTTTTAGATTTAGGCTTATGATTCTTGAATATTGCTCTCATATGGTATAGTTCGTATTCGATTGTGTGTTTATTTGGATTAAATGATCTATGATTGTTGCTGTTAATTTATTTTTAGTTCCACTAGTTTGCTGTTAATTGATAGTTTCCTCTTTAATTATGACCTTAGGTCATAGTGTTAATTAGAGTTAAAGGCCAGTCCAGTTTTTGATTTGTTAAATTCAGTAGTTCAATTTCAGGAATTGTCTGAATATTGCTTGAGTGTCCCCAACCCTCAATTGGCTAACTATGGTTAGTTTTGACGCAATTAATAGGGTTAGGGGTTAGTTTGACTAGGTTTGTGATAAATGAGTTGAATTTTGGTAGCCTTCCATGGTTCTTCTTCTCAAGCTGAGTATTGGATTTGATTTCTACTTTGACTTCTGAGGATTGATTGATTTTGGATTGGTTATGGCTATTAAGATTAGAAGAATCAGTGATTAATATCATTTGGATTGGTTTTAGGGGTTAGCTCTTATATAAAATAAGTAACTTAAGGGTAGTATAGGGTTTTCTTACCTAATTATGATAATTTTAGGATAAATAAGGGTAATATAGAGTTTTTAACTTGGTTTTGGTAATATTAGGAACAAAATAAGGGTAGTATACGTAGTCTATAAAGGGTATAAAGTGGTAGAAGCCATTAGACCCTTCTAGGACTTTAATAAAAATATCAGTAGTACTATTGCAGTAACTTGGGAAACAAGTCAAAAAATGAGGGTCCAAATAGGTAAAATCTAAAATATAAAAGAGACCTTTAGTTTAAAAAATAATAGTGATGCCCTAGCCTTTGGCTATAAAAAGGGACTAAAAATCACCCAAAAAGGGGGTTGGATACTCTGAAAAATTACCAAAATTTCTAGCCATAGTCACAAATCAGTTTTCCAATTTCTGCAACTTTAATCCAAAATACATTAGTTTTAGTGGGAGCAATTGGTATCCCATCCTTGAAACTTGGGCATTTTAGCACTCCAAATATGATCTGAATGTTTAGAAAACACTGTTTCATTGAGAACTCAGCTGTTTTCAGGGCTATTATGGGTTTTGTTCTGGGTTTGACCTCACCTGCTTGGTTTTATGTGTTCCTGGAGTGTTTGGGTCTGACTGCATGTTGTTTGAGTTGAATTCAAGTTATTTGGGTTGTTTAATGGGTCTTAATTGGTATTAAATTTCCTGGGTCATTTGATGTCGTGGCTGGGATCAAATGGAAATCGAGCTGTTGATTTTGCCATTAATTTGCTGGTTAATTTTGCTGGTTTCTAGCTGAATCCTCTCGTTCCAATTTCCTTGTAATTCCCGGTATGCCCAGCTTCACATGTATAAGGAACCAAAACTACTACTGTACCTGATTTTGTTATATGAACAACCAATTTTCTCTTATTAATGTCTTTGTTCACTTTTGTTTTCCAAACTTGTAATTTGTATGAGATCTAAGTAGTAGTGTTATGTATGAATTTCCTAATAGGACTGTTAAATTGGACTGGATATATTTTCATTAGTGCTGTAACGATTTTGGTCAAAATAGGATTCATATATCTAGGATTGGAATTGTCTCGCCATTTGAATGAGTAATTTGTTTGATGGCTTATCAGTAGAAAGTCACTAGGTTAACTTGTAATGACAAAATCATGGTGAGAATTCATTTAGAGTTGGTCATATAGAACTTGTAAATTCAACAAGTTAGTGATAAACTCTTAAAATTACAGAGTCTGAAACTGCAGAATAAGGTTTTAATATGATAATACAGGTCTGGTTGATTCGAGTTTGATATCTCAGTATTTTCGGTGGTTGTATAATTTAACCCATATTTACCTCATTCTCCTCTTAAAATTATATGGTCGTTGTTGGAAGAAATTGTTTTTTCACAATGAATCCCTTTATCATTACACATGTTTTGGACTCATCTGTTATAAGGTCCAATGCCCTTAAGATTTAATTGAGGTTCGTTTCTCCCTGGGGTTGCAATTGATTGAAATCCCTTCCTATTGGGTTGGTTGTAAACCCAAAGGCTCGATGAGTATAACTCTTGTTCAGATGTAATAATCGAAACTGGAAGTCCTTAATAACGGATTAACTCATATCAGGGGCACATCTTATAAAAAAACCTAGTTTGCTTTAGGTTGGGCTGTATATAGTAAATAGAACGATGTGACGCGCCAAACGGAATCCAAAACCACACGGCTCTTGCTAATTTTTTATCCTAAAATACTTAGAAAATCCGGGATACACCGTTTAGCAAATTTCACGGTATTCCCGCAAAGATAACAACAAGCTAGTCGCTTTAGGACACGTTTTTAATAATTTTCTCTCCTAAAACACGGGTGCACATTTATGTGACCCTAATCTGAATCCCAACGAAGTTGAAATGTGTCAAAAACTATGGGTACATTTATGTGACGTGGTTTGAGGCATGTTTTTAACGACGTTGCAATTTTCCTTAAAATAATAATAAAAGTGGTTTAAAGGCTAATGTACATAGGTTCATAATTGTATAAAATTAGATAATTTAAGCCAAATATAACAGTTGAATGATCGTGCTAAAACCACGGAACCCGGGAATGCCTAACACCTTCTCCGAGTTAACATAATTCCTTACCTGGATTTCTGGTTCGCGCACTATTAAACAAAGTCATTCTTTCCTCCATTCAGGATTCTAAACGGTGACTTGGGACACCATAAATCTCCCAAGTGGTGACTCTGAAATTCTCTTAAATAATTGAATCCCGTTTTAATTGTCCTTTAATTGGAAAAACTCCCTTATCTACGCCGTTCGCCAGGTTGTAGTAGTCAAAAGGAGGTGTGACAGCTCTGGAAACTCCGCTGGGGATCGAACCCAGAATCTCTAGTTCAGTGTTTAAGAATTCGAGCTTAGAATAATCATTGTATTTGGCTTTATTTATTATCTGATGTTTACATGTTGGCTTAATGTGCGAAATGATGCTTTTACGCTTTGATATTATCACAATTGTGCATATAAAACTGCTACGAAACCCTTATCTTCTTGTCTTCGGGGATGTGCTCGCTGGTCGAGACTCCCTATTCTGTTTGTGTCATACCTTGAAATAAGAAAGAGGCTCGGACAAGTTACAAAGCCGGATGATCTTGCGGGTCCCCAGTACGTAGCCCCCTCCTCGACTTGAGTTGTCCGCTCGGGTACACAGTCTAGAACAAATACCTAGGCTCAAACTTAGAATAACTTGACCTCATGCCAGATCCCTAGTAGGAACATTTATTTGCATCATGCATTTGACTTAAGGGACTCAACACAGGGGTTGGGTCCGTCTAGGACAGGTAACCCGAAGTGAAAAGACCATTCTGACGCATGTTACGTGTTACCTGTGCATTTAACTACTTGGGATTTGCATGTTGACCGGCTCGCGAATAAAGAAAGGAAATTTAGAAAATAAGTAGCATTAGGGTTGGCTGAGATTAGTCATTTGTCTTGTAAAACCAATGCTCAAATAACGCCGAAATGCTGCCGAATTTTTGAAAAAGGGAAAAGGAAAAACAAAAGAAAAGGGGCTTTTCAACAAAGTTTTGTTTCTGACAAATTTTTTTTCCCCGAACTACGCTGGTTTGATTCTCACTGAGTGTGGGATACATAGGCAACCCCCATCGGGTTCAACATCCCTCGTGCAAAAATAGCCAAAATATGTTTTCAAATTTTCATTTGTCCGAAATAAATTGGGTGATGTTGTTATTGTCAAAAAATAGCCAAATGTTCTCTAAGGGGACACCGGAAGGGTAATGTTGCACAAAAATCTACCTTTGGGTTTTTATTGTATTTTTGGCCGGCTAAGGGGAACAACACTGAAAATTCCTCCGAAATAGCTAAAAGGCCGTATTCGCGAAACTGGGGTTTTTGTTTTAGAAAATAAATTTCATTAAAATTTTTGATTTTGAAGTCAAACAGGCATAAAATTACAAGTCGTTGTTTCACCTTATAAATGTGTAGGATGAGCACAATCCAAACCGGACCTGTTTCATTTGTATACCAAATCCCTTTAGAGTTGCGGTTTTGGTGGAGTGATCTAGGAAGAGAATGGCAAGATGAGGTAAAGAAGTATTTGGGGGGCCTCCCCGGGTTACTGGAGATTGTACCCCAAAGAGACATCATAAGGGCATTGGCTACATGCTGGGACCCAACGCACAATGTGTTCCACTTCTCATACTTTGAATTTACCCCAACGTTTGAAGAAATAGCGGGTTACATTGGAAATGCGGAGCTTCCTTTGAGACACAAGTGTTTGGTTGCCCCAAGAGTGGTAGCGATGCATAAATTCTTGGATACCTTGAAAATAAGCAGAGTGGTACATGATTCAAACTTGGCGGCAGGGTTTTTCACTTCTCCATTCATGTATTCCAGATATGGTCACATAGGGGGGTTTCAACAATCCAGAAAACAAAATCTGCAGCAAAGGAAACCGTGTCAAATGGGAAGAACACAGGAGCTTCGCTTTTATGGTGGCTTTCCTGGGGCTCCTGGTATTTCCCAAAAACGATGAGAACATTGACATAAATATAGCAAGGGTCGTCAGCACTCTACGCACGTAGGCCAAGTGCTCACTCACGCCTATGATAGTAGCTGAGATCTTTCGCGCTCTCACAGCTTGCAAGGCCGGAAACAATTTCTTTAATAGGTGCAATCTATTATTTCAAATGTGGATGACTGAGCATCTATGCCACCGTCCTCAATTCATGAGTTATGGGTCCACCGAGAAAACTTGCATAGAGGAGTTTCACACGAGAATTGAAAGGCTCAGATTACCCGAAGGTGTAGCAAGATGGACTTCTTACTTCCAGTCCCTTACTGCCAGTCAAATAGAATGGACACTAGGATGGTTGTCTGTGGATGAGATCATGTACATGCCGGCAACAGAACCTCATTTCCTGTTGATGGGTCTTAGGAGTATCCAGCCTTATGCCCCGCATCGGATCCTGAGACAACTCGAAAGATGCTAGACAGTGCGAAAAGACGATGATCTCAGTATTCAGGTAGTCGAGATTGGTCTAGATGGTCAGTTCCTAGAAGCAATGGTCTGCAAGAGTTGGAATGAATGCCAATACCTAACCGCCAACACTTGCGTACAGGATCAGGATAGAGGCGAAGTGTCACTGGGATATCTCGCCTGGTACAGGAGAGAAATTGAGTTTGAGAGAAAACTAAAAAAGCCCCATGTCCAGAAGTTCATTGAAACGTCGCAGGAACAATGGGACTGGCTAGCCAAGGAAAATGAATACAGGGCCACCATAGGAAAATTAGAAAAACAGGTCAAAGAGCTTCAATTTTAAAATGGCTTGCAAGACGTTACAGATAAGGGGGAAAAGAAAAGATCAATCAAGGAAAATAAAGCATTGCGGGCCCAAATCCAGAGGATGAAAAAAACCGTGGAAAATCCCTCCAGGAGCACAAAAGATGAAGAACTCATAGACAATTTAAGGCAAAAAGTGACCGGGTATGGGTTTGACTTGAAGAGAGCAGAACGCGAGATATCCAGGGTTCAGAAACAATTAGCCAAAAGCGCAGAGGAATGGGGCCGCATAAATCAGCAATTAAAGGAGAAGCATGACAATGAGGTTGATGGGTTAAAACAGAGGGTCATCATGGCTTAAACATAGTAGCCAAGCAAGCCGAGGACCTAAAATCCGAGAGAGAACATTGTTATGCAGCAATAGCAACGTTGGAGATGGATTTGAGGCAATTCCAGGAACTGAATCGGTAGCCGAGCGAACTCTAGAGGCAAGGGCCGAGCAAATTGGGCGTTAGTTGCAAGAAAAGGGTGTTATTAGGGAAATATTATGGGCGATCGCAGACTACATCACCACAAAGTGCAACCATTGCGAGGATATGACAAGATCGGTCTTCTTTGTCACCGCCATGAGCTTTGTCCGACAAGTGATGGAAGACCTCCACCACCTCCAAGGGAGTTTTGCATGCAAGCTAGTGGCAAGGCCAAATGATGCCCCGCGAGGTCCAAGAGCACTCGAAGCATTAATATATTCATAAAGATTGCACTGTCTTTTGCCAAAATATATTTTAAAGTCTATTAGTTTAACCGAGAGTCTGTATTTTCTTTATGCATAGTTAGTTGTTTTTCGAGTTTGTAGTTCGATTTATCAAAGTTGGTTAGTTTATTGTTTAATCTGTCACCTTTCGAGTCCTTGTAATTAAAGTTTTTTATCATGGAAACTTTCCCAAATATTTTATGCTACGCTTTTGCTTGCAAGAACTACGTTTGGTCTGATTCATGCGGGGACATGATACGTAGGCAATTTACATAGGATTTGACCATAATTGAATAAAATAAGAGAGAGAATGAATGAACGATGGAGAGAACAAGGCAACAACAAAAGGAATCTTCTCAAATAAAAGCCGGGATGAAGCAAGCAGCCAATGCATGTAGGGACCAACTGTCATTTATGTGCATTCATACCCAATATGTGGCCGCTTATCTATCAGAACCTAACCATTAATGAGTTTTTGGTGTTGTTCCAATCTAAAATTAGACAGGTGATTAGTACTCGCCGCATTCTAGCAACCCACTCCTACAATACGCAGCCTAAAAGTGAGCAAGTCATGGCCAATCAAGAAGCCGATGTCAGCATTATTGACCCCTCGAAGGAAGTAGAGGAATTGGACGTTAATGCTATGAAGGAGGAAATTTATAAGCTTAAGCACCAAATGGCTGAGATATACCAGGCATGGGCAAGAGGACAGCCGCCCCCGACCTATACTACTAATCCAACCTTCATCCCACCACAGGCCCAAGCACCTGACCAGTCCGCCACTAATCCGCCTCCAAGTTTTCCTATCTATTCACAACATCAGGGTACTACCTCTCAACCACCAGCTCCACTACCCAAAGTCACTCCTCACCCTCCTCCGCCAATTTTCCCCATCTATGTGGCACCTCTGCCTCATGCACTCCATAGGTCATCAAGTGAACCCCTGCTTCAAGATTATGAACCTCAATAGTATACACTAGAACCTTCTTACAAAAACCAGGACCTTACTCCTATACTCCCCGTCCCGAAATCCCGACAGGAGTTGCAAAACCGATTAAAGATCCTGAGTAGGAAGAGATGCTAAGTTGCGGAGTCTGGAAAAATCATTCAAGGACATGCGGGGATTAGGTGGCCAGGTGAATGTGGAGTTCAAGTATCTTTATCTATTCCCAGAAGTGCAGTTGCCTCCATGTTTCAAGATGCCTAAATTTGACATATTTGATGGTCATGGCAATCCGATCGCGCATCTAAGGGGGTTTTGCAGCAAAATGAGAAGAGTAGAGGGAAAAGATTAATTGCTAATGGTGTACTTTAGCCAGAGTTTAAGCGGGTTGGTACTGGAGTGGTATACTCGGCAGGATCCCAATCGGTGGTATACCTGGGACGACTTGGCACAATAGTTTGCCTGGCACTTTCAATATAATCCCGAGATTGTCCCGGATCGTCTATCTGTGACCAAGCTGGAGAAGAAACACAAAGAGAGTTTCAGGGAGTACGGTTTCTGGTGGAGGGAACAAGTAGCTAGAGTTGATCCTCCCATGAAGGAGAGTGAGATGGTTGATTATTTTATACAGGTTCTGGAACCTACCTATTTCGGACATTTGGTGTCAGCAGTGGGAAAGTCTTTCAACGAAGTGGTCAAAATGGGAAGTTGGTCGAGGAAGGCCTCAAATCCAATAAAATCATGAGCTCCTCTGTAGTTAAAGAAACTACTCAGGCCATCCAGGGAGGATCTGGGGGAACCTTTGGGAAAAAGAAAAAAGAGGAAGTAGCGACAGTGGAGTCGGGAACTTGGTTCAGGCCTCGGGCACCATATCATTACGACCAACCCCTTCCTCACCACCAAACGTACCGGAACACTCCATATGTCCCACCACAACATTACTATCCGCCACCAGAACCTCGCTTTTCAGTCCATCATGCGCAAGCATATGCCCAACCTTCCGCTCACGCACAATGGCGTGCGCCACCCCCTCAAAACACCTACCCAACTCTAAAAAATCATTACCCGCCTCCGAGAGCTTACCAACAATCCCCGAGGCCTGCCTTTTGAGCCAATCCAGTCCTAAGAAATGAGAGGGTACAGAAAAAGAAGACTTTCACTCTGCTGGGAGAATCCTACACTAGCTTATTCCACAGGCTGCGTCAACTGGATATGTTGAGACCAATTGAAGCAAAATTGCCAAATCCTCCCCCGAAGAATTTAGATTATTCAGTCAGCTGTGAATATTGTTTCGGCGCACCTAGGCATGACACTGAAAAATGTTGACATTTAAAGAACGCTATCCAGGAACTCATTGACTCCCACACGATCGAGGTGTAGACCCTAGAGGTTCCCAATATTAACTAATACCCGCTGTCGTCCCATTAGGAAACCAACATGATTGAGATTGTGGAAAGAAGGGGAGATCCCAAAAGGCCTTCACAAATGGTAATGATGATAAAAGCCAGTGAATGTAATCCAACTAAGGTTGTAGGCAGTGAGAAGCAATCAACCGGGGCAAAAGAAAATGCAGCAAACCTGTCATAGTTCAGGGAAGCTCAGCATACGCGATTGCGCCAAAGCAGGAACTGGCAAAACTAACAGTACATGGGTAGTTAGAGAACTTGTCGTGGTTGTGGAAGGTTTATGCATAGATCCAGTTATTGTAAAACCAGTGATCTACCCACCAATCATCAACAGCAAAGCCGTTCCTTGGAGATATGAGCAGGCAATAGTGATGTACAAGGGAAAAGAAATAAGGGAGGAAGTGTGTTAGGCATAGGGTTTAACTCGGTCAGGAATATATTTCGCCCCAGAAGAATTGAGGAAGGGAAGAATCCACAAAGATAACCCAGAACCAGTGAAGAAAGAGGTGTCGGAAGAAGAGGCGGAAGAATTCTTGAAGTAAATGAAAATGCAGGACTACTCCATCATAGAGTAGTTGAGGAAGACATCGGCTCAGATTTCTTTGTTGTCCTTACTAATCCACTCAGATGAACATCTCCAGGCGTTGATGAAGATTTTGAATGAAGCCCATGTCCAAGACAAGATAACGGTGAACCATTTGGAAAAGATTTCAAACAAGATATTTGAGGTAAACCGGGTCACATTCTCTAACGATGAACTGCCTATGGAGGGCATTGAGCACAACCAGACTCTTTATGTGACTGTGAAATGTATAGATGCTGTGATCACTCGAGTTTTGGTTGACAATGGGTCCAGTGCAAACATTTGTCCACTATCCACATTGACCAAGCTGAAGGTGGAAAACGAAAGGGTCCGCAAGAATAACATCTGTGTTCGAGGCTTCGATAGCGGAGGTAAAGACACTATAGGGGATATAGTGTTGGAAGTAACCATAGGACCCGTTGAGTTCACCATGGAATTCCAAGTGCTGGACGTAGCAGTCTCCTATAACTTGTTGTTGTGTAGGCCCTGGATTCATGCAGCCAAAGCAATGCCGTCTACCCTGCATCATATGGTTAAATTTGAATAGGACATGCAATAGATTATGGTGCATGGTGTAGACAATCAGTGTACTTCAGGAGACGCGATTGTACCTTTCATTGAATCTGAGGAAAGCAAAGGGCCGTGGGTCTACCAGGTGTTTGATACAGTGTCACTACAGAAAATCCCAGAAGGTGAGGTTGTCGCAACCCCAAAGATAGCAACATCACCCATCAAGGTGGCTTTTGAAATGTCGAAAAATAGTTTTAAGTCCGGCAAGGGGTTGGGGGCATCTCTACAAGGCATTGTGCAACCAGTGTCCCTTTTCAAAAATCTGGACACTTTTGGCCTACGGTTCAAGCCCACAACCGTAGACATAAGGCGAGCCAGGAAGCTGAGACAGAAGGCCTGGGTTCTCCCGAAACCCATCCCAAGGTCGTCCAAATCATTCGTCAGATCCAGTGCTAGTAATGGCTCCAGACCAAAGATTTTTGGCCCGCTGATCGACATGGACGGAGATCTTGATAAAGAATTGGAACGACTGTTCAATGAGGTGAATACGGTCGAGGCAGGAGAAGGATCAAGCAGCGCGGATGTGCATTTTGTGGGAGCGCGCGCAAAACTCAATAACTGGGAAGCCACTCCTCTTCCCTCTCGGAGTGAGTCATAGTAGTCGGCTTTGATTTTCCTTTTGGTCTAGTTTGGATTAGCGCTAGAATCGTTAATTCAGTTGTTATTTCCATCCGTTTAGATGTGTAAACTCTGTTATCTTCGATTTTAATGAAATGCAATTTACCTTTCAGCAATGCTGATAATTTCCACTTCTCTTTACATTTCTTTCTTTTCTCTTTTGTACAGTTATTTTTATGTTGGTTCCAATGATCTGACATGCATAAGGTTCCTCGGCCCAGTCATCAAAACAGGTCTAATTCAGAAATAATAATACAGGAAATAGAACATGAGGATGAACCAGGGCATGATGAGAAAGGGGCGTGGGATGAGAGTAATAAAGAGTTGACCCAATTCGAAGAGAAACCCAAACCAAACCTGAATGATACAGAGGCAGTCAATCTAGGAGGTCTGGATAATGTCATAGAAACAAAAATAAGTATATATCTGAAGCCTTAACTTAGGGAAGAAATAATTGAAGTGTTGCTTGAGTACAAAGTTGTCTTCGCATGGTCCTACGACGACATGCCCGGATTGAGCATTGAATTAGTAGTCCACAAGTTACCCACTGACCCAGCCTGCCCGCCTTTCAAGCAAAAGTTGAGAAAATTCAAAACTGATGCGAGTGTGAAAATTAAAGAGGAAGTGACCAAGCAGTTCAAGGCGAAAGTCGTCTGAGTCACACGATACCACTTGGTTAGCTAATGTTGTGCCTGTGCCTAAGAGGGACAGTAAAACCAGGGTGTGTGTTGATTACCGTGACCTCAACAGAGCAAGCCAAAAAGACAACTTCCCCCTGCCGAACATCCACATATTGATTTACAATTGCGAGAACCATGAAATCGGGTCATTCGTTGATTGTTACGCAGGATACCACCAGATTATGATGGATGAAGAAGATGAGAAAACAACGTTCATCACACTGTGGGAAACATACTGTTATAGAGTCATGTCTTTTGGTTTGAAAAATACCGGGGCAACATACATTAGGGCCATGACAACCATATTTCACGATATGATACATACGAAAATTGAGGTCTATGTGGATGATGTGATAATCAAGTCCAGAAAGCAATCCGATCATGTCAAAGACCTGAGGAAATTCTTCCAGAGGCTCAGAAGGTATGACCTCAAACTCAACCCGGCAAAATATGCATTTGGGTTCCCCTCGACAAAGTTGTTAGGGTTCATAGTCAGCCGTCGAGGCATCGAACAAGACCCATCAAAAATCAAAGCTATACAGGAGCTGCCGCCACCAAGGAACAAGACAGTATTAATGAGTCTAGTGGGAAGATTAAATTAGATCATTCAGTTCATTGCTCAGTTCACAACCATCTGCGAGCCCATCTTTAAGCTATTGAAAAAGGATGCTGCGGTAAAATGGATAGGAGAGTGTCAAGAGGCTTTTGATAAGATAAAGGAATATTTGTCAAACCCACCATTATTGGTCCCGCCGGAACCAGGAAGGCCTTTGATCTTATATTTGACAGTCCTAGACAACTCATTTGGGTACGTGTTAGGTCAGTATGATGTTACTGGGAGAAAAGAGCAGGCCATATACTACCTCAGCAAGAAATTTACAGCTTACGAGGTTAAGTACACTCATCTTGAAAGGACATGATGTGCCTTGATGTGGGTAGCCCAAAAGTTAAAGCATTACCTGTCATCATACACCACTTATCTTATCTCACGACTGGACCCATTGAAATACATTTTCCAGAAGCCCATGCCATGGGAAGGCTCACGAAATGGCAAATCTTGCTCACTGAGTTCGATATTGTCTACGTGACTAGGACTGCTATGAAGGCACAAGCATTGCCGGACCATTTAGCGGAGAATCCTATAGACAAAGAATATGAGCCCTTGAACACATATTTCCCTGACTAGGAAGTGATGGATATAGATGAAATGGAACGGGATGAGAAGTCTGTATGGAAACTATTCTTCGATGGGGCTGCCAACATTGAAGGCGTTGAGATAGGAGCATTGCTCATTTCTGAAGAAGGGCATCATTACCCAGTCACAGCTCAACTCCGCTTATATTGCACTAACAACATGGTAGAATATGAGGCATGCATTTTGGGTCTGAGATTAGCAGCGAACATGGCTGTCCTGGAAGTCTTGGTCTTGGGAGATTTGGACCGTCTGGTACACCAGATTCAAGGAGAGTGGGAAACGAGAGAATTAAAACTCATACCACAACGGCAATGCTTGCATGATCTCTGTCAACGATTCTGGTCAATAGAGTTCAGGCACATCCCCAGAATTCAGAATGAGGTCGCCGATGCCCTGGCTACTTTAGGCGTCAATGTTACATCATCCAGATAAGGTTTATGTTGACCCTATACACATCCGGGTCCATGATCAACATGCGTATTGCAACATGGTGGAAAAAAGCTTGATGGCGAGCCTTGGTTCCACGACATCAGGGAATATATCAGGAGAGGTGTGTACTCGGTACAAGCCACGGGTGACCAGAAGAGAACAATCCATCATTTATCGAGTGGGTTTTTCTTAAGTGGAGGAATATTATACAAAAGAACGGCAGATCTTGGTTTGCTAAGATGTGTAGACGATGGACAGGCAACAGTCATCATGAATGGGGTACATGCTGGCGTCTGCGGGCCACACGTAAGCGGATATGTTTTTGCAAAGAAGATTCTCTCGGCAGGATATTATTGGATTACCATGGAGCGGGACTGTATCAGCTTTGTGCGCAAATTCCACCAACGTCAGCTACACGGAGACCTAATTCATTCTCTATTGTCGAAATTGAATACGATGTCGGAACCATGGCCTTTCGTGGCCTGGGGTATGGACGTCATCGGGCCCATTGAGCCAGCAGCTTCTAACGGACACATTGTTGGACAATACGCTTTACGCTAGAGGGGGGGGGTGAATAGCGTTTTAAAAATATTAAGCGTTTTAGTGCGGAATTTAAAAACTTTGCAGAAATTAAAACAAGTGCAGTAGAATAAACTTACACAATGATGTATCCTGGTTGGCCACAAACGTGGTTAGTCCAGTCCCCGAGAGACTCTCTCGAGATTTCCACTAAACTTGTCAAGCTTACGGGTGCTTAACAAACCGTTACAGCTGAGGACACAAGCCTCACCTAGTTGCTCGGGGATCACAATCCCAAAGACTTCAATTGCTCGGGGATACCAATCCCAAAGACTTCAATTGCTCGGGGATAACAATCCCAAAGACTTCAACTGCTCGGGGATAACAATCCCAAAGACTTCAACCGCTCGGGGATAACAATCCCAAAGACTTCAACTGCTCGGGGATAACAATCCCAAAGACTTCAACTGCTCGGGGATAACAATCCCAAAGACTTCAATTGCTCGGGGATAACAATCCCAAAGACTTCAACTGCTCGGGGATAACGATCCCAAAGACTTCAACCGCTCGGGGATAACAATCCCAAAGACTTCAATTGCTCGGGGATAACAATCCCAAAGACTTCAATTGCTCGGGATAACAATCCCAAAGACTTCAACCGAGAAATCACAAGTTCCTCAACAAACGAGAATCGCAATTCTCTTACAAATACAAAACACACTCACTTTACAAAGCACTCCTTAATGAGTAGATATGAGTAGAAATAGTACGCTCAAGATCACAACAACTTAGCTCAATAGAATGGCTCTTCAAAAAGCTTTATGGATGAATGGAAAATGATGATCAATGTAAGAAAGCTTTTAGCAATGAAAATACTCAAAGTGTATATGTTGTTGTTGTGAAAACACTGAGTTGAAGCTGTATTTATAGGTGAAAAACTCAGTCTTACCGTTGTCTAATTGCCAATTAAGGATTGCTGAAATTACTCAGTGACAATCGATTATCAAGACTAAACAATCGATTGTTTGCCTATCAGATCAAAAATTCAATCCCAGATTTTACGTCAACAATCGATTACTTCAGATCAATAATCGATTATTTATAACGTTAAGAAATCTTTTCCAATTTTTGGCATAAAACATCGATTGTCCGGAAATCAACAATCGATTATTTTAACAACGTTCAGAAAATTTTTTCCAGATTTTACGCAAAACATCGATTGTTATATATCAACAATCGATTAACTGACGGTAATTGAAAATATATGACAACGGTCAGCTTCAACAATCGATTATCAAATGGAATAATCGATTATTAATTAATTTCAAAACTCTCTGTCTCATATATAATCGATTATCAGAAGCCACAATCGATTATCATTTTATTTAAAATCACTGGGAGACATTTTTCTCATTCTAATCGATTACCATTAGTTCATAATCGATTTTTATGAGTTTTGAAAACTTTGCCTCAGTTAACAATCGATTAGCATAAGTACACAATCGATTGTTATGCAGTTTGCAAAAACCTGATGTTAACTGACTTACTCACAATCGATTATCATTAATTCACAATCGATTGTCATGCAGTCTTGGCTTAGAGATACTCGATTATCATAAGTACATAATCGATTATCTTAGCCCAGATTTTTGAGGCATGCTTGGAAAACATTTTAACAAATGTAAATATGCATAGTTTAAAATCATTTGACACTTAATTTAAATATGCATGATTTTGGAAAAATAATTTTAGTAGAGAAGCCATGTTATGAGCCAAGTTGAGGAATCAAGATCACAATTAATATTGACTCAATTATAACATTTCTAAACTTTGTCTTGAGCTTCTTGTAATGCATCCATTTTGTGCTTGTCCTTGAGTACTGCTATATATCGCTTTTTGCTTTGTTTGACATTCATCAAAACCTACAAAAGAACACACGTTTAGTATATTGCATTTGGAACGTGTTTCCCACAATTTCCCCCTTTTTGATAATGGCAAACATAAGCGGGATATATGCAATAATTATTTTGATGATCCAAGACAAGTGTAAAGTATGCAATTTGATGTTCCCCCTCAATTCATGTTCCCCCTCACTTTAAGCATGAATGAAGTTGAGAGTGATATAGCATACTTCTTGATATCCCGTTTCTTCCCCCTTTTGCCATTAGCAAAAATATATACAAGGGAAGAATATGCAAAAAACATATGAAATAAACAAAAGTTTATTTATTGGAAAATAACGATAACAAAAGTAATCGATTATTGATACAGTAATCGATTGTTTGACGGCGATTTTCCTGTAGAATACTTGAGTATTATGCGTCATGCTTTTATGATCCCCTTTTCTTTAGGGTGATACCTGCAAAAAAGTGTTAGACGCCTCCGACGCTCAAGTTAGAAATTATGTAAGAAATAAAATGCAATGCATGACTTAGATCAACGTGGAGTCAAGGATCCCGAGTTCACTACGAATTCGGAAGAAGGACTCTTTATCTAAGGGCTTTGTAAAGATGTCTGCCAATTGGCTTTTTGTTTCAACAAATTCAATTTCAACATCGCCTTTTAGAATGTGATCTCTAATAAAATGATGTCTAATTTCAATGTGTTTTGTTCGCGAGTGAAGAATGGGGTTCTTCGTCAAGCATATGGCACTAGTGTTGTCACATCTAAGAGGAATGTGGTCAAGACGTAGGCCATAGTCCAAGAGTTATTGTTTCATCCATAGGATTTGAGCGCAACAACTCCCCGCGGCTACATATTCAGCCTCGGTTGTGGACAACGCAACACTAACTTGCTTCTTACTAAACCAAGAAACTAAAGCGCTACCGAGCAAGTGGCAAGTGCCGCTAGTGCTCTTGCGGTCCAATTTGCATCCAGCAAAATCGGAGTCGGAATAGCCAATAAGTTGGCATGAAGAACCTTTGGGGTACCATAGACCCATATTGGTAGTACCGACAAGATATCTTAGAATCCGCTTTACCGCAGTAAGGTGAGACTCTTTCGGACATGATTGATAACGGGAACAGACGCACACGCTAAACATGATGTCCGGACGACTAGCAGTAAGATAAAGAAGAGAGCCACTCATACCTCGGTACTTTTTGATGTCGACTTCCTTACCTTTTTCATCTTTGTCGAGATGATCGGATGTGCTCATGGGAGTTGCCATTTCCTTTGCATTGTTCATATCAAAACGTTTAAGCAGTTCTTTGCAATACTTGCTTTGACAAATGAATGTACCTTCCTTCATTTGTTTTACTTGTAATCCCAAAAAGAATTGTAACTCACCCATCATGGACATCTCAAATTCGCTAGTCATTAAGTTTGAAAATTCCTTGCATAGAGCATTGTTAGTAGCACCAAAAATGATATCATCTACATATATTTGAACTAGCAAGATATCATTATTTTTATGCTTGACAAATAAAGTTGTGTCAACTTTTCCGCGAATAAAATTATTTTCTAAAAGAAATTTACTCAACCTTTCATACCAAGCTCGAGGAGCTTGTTTTAAACCATAAAGGGCCTTTTTGAGTTTGAAAACATGATTAGGAAAATTAAAGTCTTCAAAACCGGGGGGTTGCTTTACATAAACTTCTTCTTGGATAAAACCATTTAAAAAGGCACTTTTCACATCCATTTGATATAAAATGAAATTCATAGAAGATGCAAAAGCAAGCAACAAACGGATGGCCTCTAATCTAGCTACCGGAGCATATGTCTCATAAAAATCAATCCCTTCTTCTTGATTATAGCCTTGAGCCACAAGCCTAGCTTTGTTTCTAGTGATTATGCCATTTTCATCTAATTTATTTCGAAAAACCCATTTCGTACCAATTATTGTATGACCTTCGGGTCTTGGCACCAAATCCCAAACGTTGTTACGTTTGAATTGGTTAAGCTCCTCTTGCATTGCCAAGGTCCAAAATTCATCCCCAATTGCTTCAGAGATGGTTTTGGGTTCAATTTGAGAAACAAAAGCAGTAAGATCTAAGGTATTTCTAAGGGAGCTCCGGGTACTTACCTTCCCTCCAACGTCGCCTATTACCTGATCGAGAGGATGGTCTTTGACTGTCCTCCATTCTATTTGCTCTTTTGGTTCATTTTCCGGTTGAGGAGCTTCTTCAATTGGTTGTTCCACCGTTTTGTCAATTTCTTTCCTTGGTGGTTCTTCTTGAATTTTGTCCTTTAGACTTTCCAGAATGCCTGAAAGATCAAGACCACAATCCTTTCTCGCCAAGCGAGTATTATCTTCGGAAAATACAATATGAGGAGATTCCTCTACAACTTGGGTTCTTTTATTAAAAACCCTATAAGCTTTACTACGAGAAGAATAGCCAATGAAGATACCTTCATCCGACTTTGCATCAAATTTTCCTAGTTGGTCCTTTCCATTGTTATGCACAAAACATTTACAACCAAAAACACGTAAATGTGAAATGTTAGGTTTTCTACCTTTGTAGAGTTCATATGGGGTTTTTAAGAGTATCGGCCGAATTGCTACTCTATTCAAAACATAGCATGCGGTACTCACGGCGTCTGCCCAAAAGTGTTTGGGAATCTTAGCTTCGTCGAGCATGGTTCTAGCCATCTCTTCGAGACTCCTATTTTTCCTTTCCACCACCCCGTTTTGTTGTGGTGTACGTGAAGCGGAAAAGGTATGCTCGATTCCGAGTTCATCACAAAAATCCGCAAAGAGATTGTGATCAAACTCTCCCCCATGATCACTTCTAATGGAAGTGACAGTTGATTCCTTTTCATTTTGAACTCTTTTAAGAAAAAGCTTGAAGCTAAGAAATGCATCACTTTTATGTGCAAGAAATAATGTCCATGTAAATCTAGAGAAATCATCAACAATTACAAAAGCATATCTATTTCTTCCTAGACTTTCGATACGGGATGGTCCGAATAAATCCATATGCAATAGTTGTAAAGGTCTAGAGGTTGAAACAACATTTTTGGATTTAAAAGATGCTCTTGTTTGCTTCCCCTTTTGACATGAATCACAAATAGTATCACTTTCAAATTTTAAGTTGGGAAGACCAATCACTAGATTTTGAGAAATCAATTTATTTAAAAGATGCATGTTCATATGAGCTACTCTACGATGCCACAACCACACATTATCATCTTTGCTCAACAAACAATCAACATACTCGGATGAGGAGTTTTCAAGATCAACCATGTAAATATTTTCAACTCTAAAACCACGTAGAATAATCTTGAAGTCATTACGTCTAAACACTAAACACTCATCCGAATCAAACAACGCAAGATTTCCCTTGTCACATAATTGACTTATGCTCAAGAGATTATGCTTTAAACCTTTGACAAGTAATATATGTTTTATAGAGGATTTTTCATTCTTACCGACCGATCCGATGCCAATAATTTGTCCTTTATTGTTGTCACCGAATACAACGCTTCCTCCTTCTTTGTGCTCTAGTTGAAGGAATTTGGATTTGTCTCCTGTCATGTGTCTGGAGCATCCACTGTCAAGGTACCATAGTACACTTGATCCCTTCAAGCACACCTACAAAGTAAATTAATATTCTTTAGGTACCCATACCATTTTGGGTCCTTGGGGGTTAGGCAAATAACGACCATAATAATATGAAGAATCTCTATGCTTTGTAAAACACATAGGTGCAATATGACCTATACGATTGCAGTAATGACATACTACGTTCGGGTTGTGTTGATGCCTAGGTTGAGCCAACAAAGTTCTAGGCGAATGAAAAAGATTAACACTAGACATATTGTTCCCATTTCTAGTATAATATCTAGATGGTCTAAAGTCATTAGTGCTAGACTTGTTGAAGGACCTAGTGTCATGTCTAGGTGGTCTAAGCTCGTTCCTAGAGTTATTTCTTGGTTGCCGAAAATTACTATTTGTAGGCTTGTTTGCAAGAATCCTAGATTCGGATCTAGGTTGTCTAAAGATATTAGTTCTACCCTTATTTTCATACATTCTAGCATAATGTCTAGGTGGTCTAAAAGAATTTGTTCTAGGCTTGTTTAATACCTTAGAGTTATTTCTAGGTGGAGTAGTGAAGTTTTTGTTTTTATGCCGTTGATAATTCTTAGGCGTTTCTTTTTCAACAACTTTAGGAACTTCTTTACTACGTGTTTCTAATGTTTTCCTAAGTTCTGTGTTTTCTAGTTTTAAGGACTCACAAGCAGTACAAGTAGAGCATTTATCAACATAAGAGGCTTCATGCATAGTCTTGATGACTTGTCTAAGTTCTATACTATCATTTAACAAAAATTGATTTTCATTTGCAAGATTCTCGTTATCACGAGACAGATTTTCAACACCTTTTTGAGCTAAAGAAAGACGTTCTTCAAAGTCCTTGTCTTTTAAAAAGAGTTGTTTTTGAAAATCCTCTTCTTGTAAAGAAAGAGTTCTTTGTAAATCTTTAATAGTCTTAGAAGCATTTACCAACTCATCATGCAGTTTGTTATAAGCAATTTGCATATCGTTAGATGTACTTACCTCGTCTTTTTCGTCTGCCATGAGGCACTGACCAGTTGATTCATCGTTTGTGCTGACCGCTTTTTGAGGCGTGTTTTCGTGCAATTCCTCAAGTTTGTCCCACATTTCCTTAGCAGTTTTATAGTGGGAGATTTTTCGCCAAAGTTCCTGGTTCAAGGCGTTATGTAATATATTCATAGCTTTAGTGTTGTATTCACTTACCTTATCTTTCCCGACTTTTGTCGTCAGTTGATCACTGTGTTTAATAGCTTGCCATAGATACAAATCGTTTGCCATTGTAAAAACTTGCATTCGATATTTCCAGACTGAGTAGTCGTTTTCGTCTAATATTGGAGGCGACATGCTGCATTCTCTTTCACCTATTCCTGCAAAGAAATTTAGAGTAGAAGCCATGGATGGTTCTCTCAAACGGTTAAGTTTTTCAGAGAGTATGGCTCTGATACCAATTGTTGGACAATACGCTTTACGCTAGAGGGGGGGGGTGAATAGCGTTTTAAAAATATTAAGCGTTTTAGTGCGGAATTTAAAAACTTTGCAGAAATTAAAACAAGTGCAGTAGAATAAACTTACACAATGATGTATCCTGGTTGGCCACAAACGTGGTTAGTCCAGTCCCCGAGAGACTCTCTCGAGATTTCCACTAAACTTGTCAAGCTTACGGGTGCTTAACAAACCGTTACAGCTGAGGACACAAGCCTCACCTAGTTGCTCGGGGATCACAATCCCAAAGACTTCAATTGCTCGGGGATACCAATCCCAAAGACTTCAATTGCTCGGGGATAACAATCCCAAAGACTTCAACTGCTCGGGGATAACAATCCCAAAGACTTCAACCGCTCGGGGATAACAATCCCAAAGACTTCAACTGCTCGGGGATAACAATCCCAAAGACTTCAACTGCTCGGGGATAACAATCCCAAAGACTTCAATTGCTCGGGGATAACAATCCCAAAGACTTCAACTGCTCGGGGATAACAATCCCAAAGACTTCAACCGCTCGGGGATAACAATCCCAAAGACTTCAACTGCTCGGGGATAACAATCCCAAAGACTTCAATTGCTTGGGGATAACAATCCCAAAGACTTCAACCGAGAAATCACAAGTTCCTCAACAAACGAGAATCGCAATTCTCTTACAAATACAAAACACACTCACTTTACAAAGCACTCCTTAATGAGTAGATATGAGTAGAAATAGTACGCTCAAGATCACAACAACTTAGCTCAATAGAATGGCTCTTCAAAAAGCTTTATGGATGAATGGAAAATGATGATCAATGTAAGAAAGCTTTTAGCAATGAAAATACTCAAAGTGTATATGTTGTTGTTGTGAAAACACTGAGTTGAAGCTGTATTTATAGGTGAAAAACTCAGTCTTACCGTTGTCTAATTGCCAATTAAGGATTGCTGAAATTACTCAGTGACAATCGATTATCAAGACTAAACAATCGATTGTTTGCCTATCAGATCAAAAATTCAATCCCAGATTTTACGTCAACAATCGATTACTTCAGATCAATAATCGATTATTTATAACGTTAAGAAATCTTTTCCAATTTTTGGCATAAAACATCGATTGTCCGGAAATCAACAATCGATTATTTTAACAACGTTCAGAAAATCTTTTCCAGATTTTACGCAAAACATCGATTGTTATATATCAACAATCGATTACCTGACGGTAATTGAAAATATATGACAACGGTCAGCTTCAACAATCGATTATCAAATGGAATAATCGATTATTAATTAATTTCAAAACTCTCTGTCTCATATATAATCGATTATCAGAAGCCACAATCGATTATCATTTTATTTAAAATCACTGGGAGACATTTTTCTCATTCTAATCGATTACCATTAGTTCATAATCGATTTTTATGAGTTTTGAAAACTTTGCCTCAGTTAACAATCGATTAGCATAAGTACACAATCGATTGTTATGCAGTTTGCAAAAACCTGATGTTAACTGACTTACTCACAATCGATTATCATTAATTCACAATCGATTGTCATGCAGTCTTGGCTTAGAGATACTCGATTATCATAAGTACATAATCGATTATCTTAGCCCAGATTTTTGAGGCATGCTTGGAAAACATTTTAACAAATGTAAATATGCATAGTTTAAAATCATTTGACACTTAATTTAAATATGCATGATTTTGGAAAAATAATTTTAGTAGAGAAGCCATGTTATGAGCCAAGTTGAGGAATCAAGATCACAATTAATATTGACTCAATTATAACATTTCTAAACTTTGTCTTGAGCTTCTTGTAATGCATCCATTTTGTGCTTGTCCTTGAGTACTGCTATATATCGCTTTTTGCTTTGTTTGACATTCATCAAAACCTACAAAAGAACACACGTTTAGTATATTGCATTTGTAACGTGTTTCCAACACACATATTCATCCTGGTTTCTATTAACTATTTCACCAAATGGGTTGAAGCCAAAACGCTCAAGGCAGTGACCAAGAAGGCCGTGGTCGAGTTTGTGCTCACAAACATCATCTGTCGGTTCGGGATCCCCAAGACGCTCAACACTGATGATGGGGAAAACCTCAACAGTCACCTAATGAGAGAAGTATGTCAGCATTTCAAAATCACACATCGGAATTCTACCCAGTACCTCCCCAAAGAAAACGGAGCCATTGAAGCAACCAATCAAAACATAAAGAAGGTACTTCATAAAATGGTGGAAGGGTCCAGGCAGTGGCATGAGAAGCTGCCTTTTGCATTGTTAGGATATCGCACCACTGTTTGCACATCAGTTGGGGCCGCTCCGTAGTTGTTGGTATATGGCACAAAGGCGGTAATCCCGGCTGAAATTGAAATCCTCTCTCTTCGAATCATGGCCGAAGCAGGAATCGACGATGAAGAATGGGTCAAAACTCATTTGGAGAAATTAAGTAAGATTGATGAGAAAAGATTGACAGCGGTCTGTCATGGCCAGTTGTATCAACGGAGGATGGACAGGGAATATAATAAGAAAGTGCACCCCAAGAAGTTCGAAGTAGGTCAATTGGTATTAAAGCGCATCCACCCTCACCAGGCCGAGGCAAAGGGCACGTTCGCTCCAAACTAGCAAGGGCCATTTATCGTATCAAGAGTGTTGTCCAATAGAGCATTGTATCTGATGGATGTGGAAGGGAAATGTGTGGAAATGACTATCAATTCGGACGCTATCAAAAGATATTATGCATGATTTACTTTTAGATCGCTGTCTATGCTCAAAATTTGTTTGTACTTAGCATATTTTGAAAATTGGAATGACGAAGACATTTTATTCTGCTATCTAAATACTCTACCCTTTGCTAACCTCTTTGAGCTTTAGTTATTTTCCCTTTATTCCCCTATTTCAGAATCAGTAATCAGTAACAAAAATCAGAAGCGCGAGTGTGAGAAGGCGCGAGAAGGCAATAAAAGGAAAGGAAAGCAAAATCAAAGAAAAAAAAGAATAGAAAATAAAGGAGTGAAAAAAAATAAAAAGAATGAAAAGGAAAAGAAAAAGAAAATTAAAAGAAGGAAAAACATGAAAATAAAAGAAAAGAGAAAAGAGAAAAGGAAGAAAGAAAAAGAAAACAAAGAAAAGAAAAGGAAGAAAAGAAAAACAAAAAGAGGAGAAGAAAGCAACAACAAAAACAAGGAATCGGTATGAACTACGTTTGACCTGATTCTTTTTAAAAGGATGCGTAGGTAGCTTCACGGTTTGGTTTCATCAAAATAAAAATCCAAAAGTCCCCGAGCAAGAAACTAGGGCAGAAGTTGTGGTTATTGTAAGAATGTGATTGCGAAAGTTGTGATCCTGAATCCATTTAAATTGTTTGAGCCTTTGATATCCTTCCTTTCTAACCCTATCCAAAAGCCCACGTTACGGTCCAAAGAAAGACCTTCTGATAAGTTTTTAAAAGATGCCAAGTTGAACAACTAGAGATGATTCATTCCAGGGACAACACTCCGAGCCAGACGAGAGAGATACTAAAATGAGAGACTCTTATTGGTGAAAACCCTCACGGGCACCATAAGGCGATAGAAGTTTGAGAGAAAATAAAATGAGAGAGTCTTATCGGTGAAAACCTTCACAGGCACCGTGAGGCGAAGGTATGGCAAAAGCAGAACTCTGATAGGGGATATTGATGGATGAACACTGAATGGCAGGCTGCGCTAGGGTTTGGTTGAAGGAATTGGGTAAGAAGGGTCACAACAACAAAAGCGCGGCAACAGAAGATCGGTCATCGAAACGAATTGGGTCGACTAGGCCGAAGTGCATGTCATGATCATGAAAACCAGCTGTTCTTCTTCAGATAAGTTTTCTTTCACTTCTTTTCAACAGTCAGTGAGTCTGGAATTCAATATCGTTCGGAGTCTTTGCATTTCATTTTTCTTTCGAGCCTAAAATCTTTTGTTTAAGCAAACAAAAGGAATTTCAAAGCCGATTATCAACTCCTACAGGGAAGCGCATGACGCCCAATGGCGTAACAAAGACAACAAGTGCGAAACAACAAAAGGAAGGATTCATAAAAAACTGCAATTGATGAAAGAGATAAGAGTCGGCAAAGTGAAGGAGTACCACACAGAAAGGGGCATGAAAAGTAAAACCATAAAGGTTCTGGGGTTAGCCGAGCATCATACACCTATCGGTCTATCTCAGAAGGGACGCAAAAATTGGCACAACACAAAGATGGGGAAGGGTCGCAAGGTCAAAAAGTTTGACCAAGCATAATACATCAGTCGTCAAGGAAAGACATAAAGAATTCTGGTGAAGGATTGAGAGCGCAACACAAGGTGGGAAGCGAAGTGGGGGCATACAGATCAAGAATCAGTCGAGCATCACAAATGGACCGGATAATCTCAAGAAAGGGATAGGGATTTCTGGCGAAGGCTCGAAAATGTAACACCAAGGTGAGAAACAAAACAAAGCCACGAGGATCAAAGGATCAACCACGTATAACATCCTAACTCAGCAATCGTGCGAGAGGGGTATAAGGCTTCTAGCAAAAGAAGCAAAAGCGCAACACAAAGGCAGGAAGGGCCATGAGAGTGGACCCAGTGTGACATAACAAATCATCAACCAACGGAAAGAGTCATAACAATTATGGCAAAGGGTCTGAAGTGCAACACAAAGTGGAGAGCAAAGTAAAGACACAAAGGGCAAAGGTTGACCAAACATTAGGGACAGATCGGGTAATTTCAAAAAGAGTGCAAGGATTTTGGAAAAAGAGCAAAAACGTAATACAAGATAAAGAACAAAGTGAATCCACAAGGTTCAGAGGGTTGGCCAAAGCATAATACACTAATTCACCAATCGTCGGGGAAGGAATTCCGGCCAAGGAAATGGAGACAATAGAACACGACAGTGGGGAGACTACTTTCAACCAGAATGCCACAAGCTAACCACCACTTTTCAAACTGACAAGTTTTCTTTGATTGACACAGCGACAGAAAATTCTGAAGAGCCTAAGAGAGGCCGTCCACAGAAGAAGGCAGGCACACGGCAGGTACCATTAAAATCTCAGGGCCCACCTGGAAGTGGGGCTCAGTTAAAACTCAAAAGGGACGTAGTCCGTCATAAACATCCTCCCCAAAAAAGAGCACAAGGGGACAAACTTTAACTAGCAAACCCCAATATAAACAATTGAAGATTAAAAGAGGCATGGAAGTTGAGATGGAACGCAGTTTAAAACTCAAATAGGTGCGGGTAACATGGGCAAGGACCAACACCTTCCCCAGTAAGAGTCGCAAAAACCCTCCTGTCAATAATCACAAGAAGAAACAACCAAAAAGTAGGATTGGCACTTAAGTTGGACCCCTCAGGACCCTCCTGAAAAATAGGACTTAGATTAGATATTTTCCCAGCCTGAGTCAACATGAGTCATTAGGACCCTCCTGAAAAATAGGACTTAGATTAGATATTTCCCCAGCAAGAGTCGATAAGAGTCATGAGAACCCTCCTGAAAAATGGGACTTAGCTTAGATACTTCCCAAGCAAGAGTCAACGAGAGTTGTCAGGACCCCCTGGATAATGGGACGTAGCTTTAAATACTAACCCCCACTAGAGATATGTTGTTATCTAAGTAAGAGTTGTCAGGACCCGCCTAGATAATGGGAGGCAGTCTTAGTTACCCGTCACTAGCAGACCACCGAGCAGATATAACTCATAGCAAGACATAGTCGAAAATAATACCTGTTGAAACATAACATAATCTTAAAGTTTCATCAATTAAGAATTTTTAGGACCCTCCTGGATAGTGGGACTTAGCTTAGATTTAGAGATATTTGGTAAAAGGATTTGATTAACACTCACGGATCCGCCCAACACCAAACTCAGGCAGGAAGAATTTTTGTATTTTGTTTGTTTAGTTGGGATCAGGTACACATGCAACAGTCTTAGGGAACATTTTTCAGGTTGCGAGATTTGGTTTGGTAATCAGGCGCCCACCTACAGAACAAGGGAATAATTTTCAAATTTTCAAGTTTTGCAATCAGGCGCCCACCTGTAGAAGAAGGGAATATGTTTCAAGATTTTATGTTTCGAAAATCAGGCGCCCACTTGTAGAACAAGGGAATATTTTTCAAATTTTAAGCTTTTGCAATCAGGTGGCCACCTGTAGAATAAGGGAATATTTTTCAAAATTTTAAGTTTTTGCAATCAGGAGCCCACCTGTAGAAGAAGGGAATACTTTTCAAAATTTTAAATTGTTGCAATCAGGCGCCCACATGGAGAACAAGGGAATATTTTTCAAAATTTTAAGTTTTTGCAATCAGGCACCCACATGTAGAACAAGGGAATACTTTTCAAAATATGAAGTTTTTCCAATCAGGCGCCCACCTGTAGAACAAGGGAATATTTTTCAGATTTTCAAGTTTTGCAATCAGGCGCCCACCTGCAGAACAAGTTGAATATTTTTCAAAATTTAAAGTTTTTGCAGTCAGGCGCCCACCTTTAGAACAAGGAAAAACTTTTCAAAATTCTAAGCTTTTGCAATCAGGTGCCCACCTGTATAAAAAAGGGAATATTTTTCAAATTTTCAAGTTTTATGATCGGGCGCCCACCTGTAGAACAAGGAAAAACTTCAGGCTATTGCAATCAGGCGCCCACCTATAGAACTAGGGAATATTTTTTAAACTTTTAAGTTTTTGTAATCAGGCGCCCACCTGTAGAACAAGAGAAGACTTTTCAAAATTTTAAGTTTTTGCAATCAGGCGCCCACCTGTAGAACAAGGAAATATCCTTCAAAATTTCAAGTTATGCAATCAGGCGCACACCTGTAGAAAAAGTGAATATTTTTCAAGATTTTAAGTTTCGAAAATCAGGCGCCCACCTTAAAACAAGGGCATAGTTTTCAAATTTTAGGCTTTGGCTATCAGGCACCCACTTGAAGAACACGGGTATATTCTTCAGAAGTCAAGTCTTGGCGATCGGGCGCCCACCTGTAAAACAAGGGAATACTTTTCAAATTTCAGGCTTTGGCAATCAGACACACACCTGGAGAACAAGGGCATATTCTTTAGAAGTAAAGTCTTGGCGATCAGGCGCCCACCTGTAGAACAAGGGAATATCTTTCAAATTTCATGCTATAGTAGTCAGGCGCCCACCTGTAGAACGAGGGAATACTTTCAATGGAATACATGTCAAAGTCCAACAATTCGGCAGCAGATATGAAGAAAGAAAAGGCAAGCAGTCAGCGAGGCTACAAGGAGTTCGCAGAAAGAACTACAAGGTAACGAAGCAATAAGGATCAAGATTGAAGACGTAGATAGGCTTTCCTTTGTAACCCGGAGCTTATAGCTTAGTCTAGTTTTCTTTTTATTTCTTCATAAGGTGTAATAAGGGGGTTAGCAGGAAGTAACAGCAGCATTAGAAGTGCAATCACAACTTTTGGTAGTCCCAGCTACCAAACACTCCAGAACTACACTGACCTGATTTCTCTTTAGCCGAGGATATGTAGGCACCTTTGAAGCAGGGTTCGGTCAGACAGTTTTCAAAAAGCTTCTCACGGAATTTAAAGCGGGCAAAAATCTCCCAGTCGCTCACTTATCTTTGCCCGGAAACTCTTCATGTCTCCGAGTAAAGAGGGCAGCTGTGAGCACGTGATTTTTTCCTCGCCTGAAGTGTTCCTATAAATTTGTTAAGCTAGGATTTTTCTTTTATTATTTGAATTTTTTAGCCATTAATTATGTGATTGTGTGTTCATTTGCATCTTTCTTTTATTATTTGAATATTTAGAATTTAATTACATAATTTTATGCTTATTTGCATGTTGCATGTGTTGATCTACATATTTCAAAATATAAATGGCTGGTTGCATTTAGGATTTAAATTTTGCATGATTAGTTAATATTGAAAATGAGAAAAATAACAAAACATGTTTATTCGTACAATTGCTTAATTTTCTTTTAAATTTGGAATGTAGGAGGTTAATTTGTGTATTTTGTGGAAAATAAGTCTATTATGGTATTTTCATTTTTTTTATTATTTTATTTTAGAATCTGAAAATGTGTAAAAAATATATAAAAAAAAGAGATAAGATATGTATATATAGTAGGGCTCTTGTTGACAACCCTTGGCTTGGGCCATTTCTTGCAAAGCATCCAGCCCAAAACCATAAATCCAACCCAATAATCCATGTCCAATCCAAACCCCAGGTGCCCAAAACGATGTCATTTGATGTCGTTTATCTCGACCGTCTATCACCCCTTGATCCAACGGCTCAGAGTGAGCCTCCCATTTTACATATAACGGTCTGAACGTATGCACAGCTTCAGAGACCAAAATCATCTTCATCGTACCAGTTCAACCGCCAGTGTAACGCCGCCTCCAACCCACCACACCACCATCGTCCGTCGCTGGCCGAAAATCATCGCCGCCGGCATCAAGTCTACGAATTGTACCAAATAACACCACATATGCATCTCATCCCCCTCTATCCAAATATCCAAATCTTGGACGGCGAATAATCTCCAGACTTCTCGAATATTCGAAGAAACGATCGCCGGCTTCGCCGTATCCGGCGGCAGTGCTTCCAAACCTCTCCAATATCATACACAAGGGTTTCCTCACCTTCTCCTTTCCAAATCCAAGGCCAACTTCTCTCAAAACCAACCAGAATTACGCTAATTCTAGATCTAAGGTCTCGTTCAAAATGAGTCGAATTTCAAGGTGCCAATGTCCGAATAGGGGTTTCTTATAAGGTTATATGCTTGTTCTTGGCAAGAACAAGCATGAAGCATTATTTAAAGACTCGATTCGAGGTCAGTCCAGAGGATAGCCTAAACCGTAAGTTTCTAAATAATTTTATTTCTTTGTTTGTCTTTCTTTCTCTTTGCATGAGTAAATATGTTTCAATGCATGCTTTTCTGTTCTGGTAATTCTTTTATTTTGATGTGAGTTAGTGTTCTTCGATTTAGGCGTTTGATTCCAGAACATTGCAGTCATATGGTTTAGTTCGTATTCGATTGTATGTTTGTTTCGATTAAATGATCTATGATTGTTGCTGTTAATTTGTTTTTAGTTTCAATTCTGCTAGGTTTGCTGTTAATTGCTAGTTTCCTGTTCAATTATGACATCAAGGCATAGTGTTGATTAGAGTTAAAAGACAGTTTTTGATTTGTTAGATTGAGTAGTTCAATTTCAGGAATCATCTGAATATAGCTTGAGTGTCCCCAACCCTCAATTGGCTAACTATGGGTAGTTTTGACCCAATTAACAGGGTTGGGGGTTAGTTTGAGTAGTTTTGTGATTCATGAGTTAAATTTTGGTAGCCTTCCATGGTTCTTCTTCTCAAGCTGAGTATTGGTTTTGATTTCTACTTTGACTTCTGAGGATTGATTGATTTTGGATTGGTTATAGCTGTTAAGATTAGAAGAATCAGTGATTAATATCATTTGGATTAGTTTTAGGGGTTAGTTTTGATACCAAATAAGTAACTTAAGGGTAGTATAGGATTTTCTTACCTAATTCTGATAATTTTAGGATAAATAAGGGTAATATAGAGTTTTTAACTTAGTTTTGGTAATATTAGGAACAAAATAAGGGTAGTATAGGTAGTCTATAAAGGGTAGAAAAATGTAGAAGCCTTTAGACCCTTCTAAAAGGGGTCTTTAATACAAAATCAATAGTACTATTGCAGTAACTTGGGAAACAAGTCAAAAAATGAGTGTCCAAATAGGTAAAATCTGAAAATTGAAAAGGGACCTTTAGTTAAAACAAAATAATTGTGATGCCCTAGTATTTGGCTATAAAAAGGGACTAAAAATCACTCAAACAGGGGGGTTGGACACTCTAAAAATTACCAAAATTTCCAGCCATAGTCACAAATCAGTTTTTCAATTTCTACAACTTTAATCCAAAATACATTAGTTTTAGTGGGAGCAATTGGAAGTCCTTCCTTCAAACTTGGGCATTTTAGGACTCTAAAAATGAGATGAAAGTTTAGCAAACACTGTTTCATTGAGAACTCAACTGTTTTCAGGGCTATTTTGGGTTTTGTTCTGTGTTTGACCTCACCTGCTTGGGTTTTATGTGTTCTCGGAGTGTTTGGGTTGTTTAATGTGTCTTAATTGGTATTAAACTTTCTTGGGTCATTCGATGTTGTGGGTGGGTTCAAATGGAAATCGAGCAGTTGATTTTGCCATAATTTGCTGATTAATTTTGATGGTTTCTGGCTAACTATTTTCCTTCCCGTTTCCTTGTAATTCCAGGTATGCCCAACTTCACATGTATAAGGAACCAGAACTATTGTTGTATCTGATTTGTTATATGAACAACCAGTTTTCTCTTATTAATGTCTTTGTTCACTTTTCTTTTTCCAAACTTGTAATTTGTACGAGATCTAAGTAGTAGTGTTATGTATGGATTGCCCAACAGGACTGTTAAATTGGACTGGATATATTTTCATTGGTGCTATTACGATTGTGGTTCAAATAGGATGTATATATTGCTCCAAATCTCATGGAAATGGTCCGAAACTATCTCAAAACAGACTCGAACCCCTCGGAACCCTATCAAATCATACCAAAAAGTTCATATACCTATTAAAATCTTATCCATTCCCAAAATACCACAACTAACATCAAAACCAAGAAACGACGGTCAAAATCGATCTCTTAGCTCCAAACTTTCTAACTTCGCCAAACTCGCCTGAATCATGCCTAAACATTCCAGATATACAAAAAAATTTGCACACAATTTTCGATCAACTAAATGATCTATCCAAATTCTCAGAACACCAACTATAACCCGATATTGTCGAAGTCAACTCTCATTCAACCCTATGAACTTTTCAAATCTTCAAAATGATAACTTTCGGCAAATAAAGCTAACATCACCATAGGAATCTATTAGAATCATCAAATCACTATTCCAAGGACATACACTCAAAAGCCAGACATTGGTCAACTCTTATAAATTAAGCTTCTATTATTGGATTTAAGTGTTCCAATACATCCCTAAACCTTCTAGAAACCAAACCAACCACCCCCAGTTCACAAAATAACAAACAAACATACAAGTAGCATCAAATAGGAAAACGTGGCACAAATAAACAAAACGACTGGTCTGATTGTTTCAATCTCCCCTTTTAAAACAAATTTTCGTCATTGAACCAGTTTAGAACCATGCCTAGGATGTCAAAAATTTGATGGTATCTACTCTTCATATTATGTTCGGTCTCCCATGTCGCTTTCTCGACTGATTTACCTTTCAATTGAACCCTCACTGGTACAATATCTTTAAACCTCAACTTCCAAACATGCCTCTCTAAATGGCCACTAGCTCTTCTTCATAATCTAGATTCTTATCAAAATACACCGAGCTAAAATCCAACACTCGTGAATGATCCTCGTGATGAAGCATGAAAATATGAAACACCTTATGAACCCCGACATGCCAGGTGACAAAGCAAGTCTGTAGGGGCATGGGGCGCGTGCGTTTTGATTTTTTTTAAAACCTCTACTAGTTTTCACTCTCTATTTTAAGATTGAAAATGTTTATTAATGGACTAATATTTCTTATATAGAATGTGGTATAAAGTACTAACTACTTTAAAAGTATCATGAAGTATGGATTTGTTGCTTGGATATAGCTTGTACTAGTTGGTGTTTATAAAACATCCCAAAAATTGGAATCAATGAGTATCTGTGCAAATTGATTGTGCCAAGAATAGCAAGCAAAGCAAATCATAAGTTCTGTAAGGGGCGGTCCGATAAATTTATAGTATAAAGCCAAATTTTACGAGGGTTCTTAACTTTTTAATTTTTTTAATTATTTATTTGAAGTCTAAATTTTTTAACTTTTAGATACAAAGTTATTAATAATCTTTAAATAATCAATAACTCCTAATTAATAAGTATTTCTCAATTGATAATATAGCTAATCCCTTTAAACTTTCTTGTGACATCGTTATTCTTAGATAAGATTTTATCAATTTTAATTGTGAAAACTTCTTTGCGCTGAAGCAACGGTAACATGAGTTATGAACATTATTCCATAAGCAATTTAGGCATTTGAAAAAAAAATCTTTTTATTTGATTAAACGTATCAATTAAACTGTTATCTTCTTATTGTACTATTTCTCTTAATACTTTTAATTCAGAAAAATAAATCTAAACCACTAATATCGAATTGATTATTATGCTTTAAAGAACATTCAAGATTAAGACAATATTTTTTCAAATTTCCAACATCTAGTAATCTTAGTTTTTACTGCCAACATCTAATTGTTCAAAATCTATTTTGAAGTGAAATAATAGCCTTGTCTATTATGTATAAAAGTAATCAACTGTAAAGGACTCTTCGAAAGATTTTGCGATTTCATTATCAACATTCACATCAAATTGTTAGTACTTCTTATATATCACACGTTTCGTACGTAATTCAGGTTCGATATTCATTTCAAGTGCAAATTCCTTAGTAGAAATCATAGCAGTTACAAATCCTTCTTTTCTATATTTGTTAAAGAAAGAAATCAAACTTTTTCACTTTACAGAACTTTTTTTTAAATTTATACATAACTTATTAAGTGTAACAAAAAACGAAGTCCCCACAAATATAAAGCCTAAAACAGTTGCTTTACTTGCTTTATGAAAGAACCGCTTATGGATCTGCCCCCAATGTGCATTTTCAGGCTTGTGATTTAACAATGAAAACTTATTGTTGAATTTTCAGCATACTGGCTTTAATTAATTAGTTTGGCAATGATTCTGGACAAAGCATGAACATGTCTACTAACAGACATTTTAATTCCTTAGCTATTATTGGCGTATTTGTAAAGTCATGAAGAGAAACTAACTTCTCCGCGAAGTTTAGTAGTTCTACAAATTATATATTGTATATAATATACTAAAATTCAATTCTAATTTAGCTAAGCTTTGGATGTAATTTAATGTTCATGAGTGCATGTGGGGCTTGCTTATCCATTTCTACTCCACTTTATAATCATTCACTAATAGAAATTTGTTTATAGTAGACCTCCACATATATTAATGTTAGCAAAATGATAGTGAGTCCTTTAATAAAATTTCTCCTATAATTTAATTTATATACATCGATGGTGTAAATTTTATATTAATCTCACTTTTTTATAATATACATACATACATATATATATATGCATACATACATACATGTGTATGTTCCATTATGCTTGATGAACACCCTCTTTTTGTATACCTTTTAAACTATATAGAGCCCTTTCTTTGTTTTTCTCTTTTCTCCTTTTCCCCGTTTAGAGTTGGAAACCATCTTTTGAAAGCATGGAGGATTCGTTGATGAGAGTTTCCACGGAATATGCATCCGATGAATTTGACGAAGCTGCCTACATTGAAATGGATCCTACACTTTCTCCTTCAAAGAGTTTCTCTAGCGTTAATCCACAAGATTTGATCAATTTTAGTTTTCCAACATCAGCTGAGTCTCCATTAACACTTGCTCATGCTGATGAACTCATATCTAAAGGCTCATCCCCTATGCCTCTTCTCATCAATCCAATGAAAATGGAGAGTACTAATTACTATCCTTTAAAAACCAAACAACAAGTGCACAGAGTTGTGTGTATATCATTTAGGAGATTTGGAAGATTGTTCGATTTTCTGAAGCCTTTGTGCCAAAAAATAAGATGTGATTTTGGGTGTAAAAGTGGAATTAGTACAAGTACTATAGAGGGAATGAAGATTTATTTTTCACAGGGGACATCTCCAAGGACAAGTTTAACTTATTCTGTTGATGATTGGCGCAGGTCTTGTGATTCTGAGACCTCCATTTATGAGGCTGTTCTTCATTGCAAAAGAACTATGGGTATGTCACTACTTATTTTCTCTTAGCTGGACTTGTATAGGAATTTCACGACTAATTTAGAGTAGTTAAACTGATACTATATAGTCCTGTCGCCGTCCTATGAGATGCACTTTGACTCCACTCAAAAGTTAAAATGAAAAATTACTATGATTTATAACATCTCAAATATTTTATGTGTCATTAAGGGTAAAACGGAAGCTTACAGTTAAACTATTTAGAAATATACAATATAGTGTCATTCGTTTTAGAATTAAGAGACGAACTAAAACTGTAAGTTCATTATATAAATTGGGACTACAGGAATTAAACTATATAAAATTGATGGTGATTAATAAATTTCTACACAGCCAATAACTTACTGCACTTTATTTTCCAAGTTACTAGTTGTAGTTTTCTTTTAGGTGGACTAATAAAGTTAAATTTTCTTTATATAGTTTATGCATAAAAATGATTCTCATTGATATAAACTACGATAATATAGCTGAGTATTTTTGTCTGATTATTTTTCTGATTGGAATACTGCCTTTTTACTTGTATATTTCAGGTGAGTAATTAGGTGCGGCTTTAGTACAAAGAATAAAATATAAAGTTGTAGTAAATGATTATGAGAGGTGTGAAGATGTTCATATACTTGTAGCTGTATAGATTGTCCCTTTCTGCTCTTCTCTACTCCAAGAAGGAACATGTATCTTGGCGAGGAAGTAGAAGCCAAGGGAAATTCTTGGAAGTTCCGAGGAGACAAGAATTTTCATGACTCACATTGTTTGTCCTTAATTTTCCTTTTCTCTCGAGGAAGAATCACTTTCCAACTTCGAAAATGTCTCAGCTTTGTGCTTTCTGAAGTCATATCAGATTTCATGATATTTTTTGTATAACATGACAAAGAATGGGGTAACTGCAGCGGATTTTTATGCATATAGTGGCGGTTATGAATCGCCACAATTATTCTAAATGGCGGCTTATGAGAACGCCATAATCACACCAAAAGGTATAATACAACATTTTTCCTTTAACAAACGTAAATATGCAGAGGAAACCACCATAATATGCATTGCTTTGACTATTTACTTTGCTTATTATGGCGGTTGTAACTGTCGTAATTGTTAAAAATTCGGAAGGGTTTGATATGTTCCTCTATAATGATAAATTGTTTAAGTTGTTCACTGTTATACTATTGGACCATAAAAATTCTTGCCGTCTTACTATCCTAACATATTTATCCTTAATTAGGTGGAGGTGACACATGTTACCCATCCATGCCCTTTTTACATCCGGTCACAGATTAAACGACCTGCTCCGTGAAACCCCATACCCATAACCCGTAAACCCTTTATTTATAATACAAAATAAACCTCAAGCCTAATTTTTATACTCCTACAGCCATTTGCATCAAGCCTTCTATGCTCTATGCTCCATCAAGACAGCCGATTGCTACAAATTTCATCATAAAGTTCTTTTTTGGTTGGGTGGTAAAAGTGGGTTAAATATTGGAGTCTAGTGCTACATCAAAGAGGATGTGCCATTGTGGAGAGATTGCCAACCACTTCCGATCGACCACGCCTCAAAATTCCAGAAGGAGATTCTATATATGTGCTAAAAAAAATAAGTTGAACTTTTCCACGTGTTTAGTTTGTTAATTGTTAATCAAATTTTATTCCTTCTAACCTAATTATTGTTCATTATCATTAGAATAAGTCTTGTGGATATTGGGAATGGCCAGACAAATCTTTTTCAGACCGAGTGTTGATAGAAATTAGCAAGTTGCAATGTAAATTGGATGATGCTAATGTTATAATCAATATGTTGAAGCAATTGTTGGACTCGTACAAGTTAGAAAGAGCAAATTGTGGGGAAAAGTTGAAGATTTGGAGGTTACAAAATTTTTAAAGTGAACAAAGTAAGGGAAATCAAAGATAAAGTGATTAAAATGAAGGTGTTTATTTCGATTCTAGTTGCACTTTTTGTTGGATTTGTTGCGGCAATGTGGATGAAGTAAATTATGTAAAAGAAAGATGGCATATGCTCCATAACTCACTTCCTAGTTCTTGTAATACTTAAACATTTCTAGGCTCTTAACTACTATACGTTTCTAGGCTGTTATCTACTATCTTTTTAGCCATTGTAAAACAATGATATCAATTGTTAATGTATATTCCAAGTACTAGTGTTTTGATATTCTATCTATTGTCCCTTTTTAATGCTCCTATCTACTGGCTAGGCTGCATATTCTACTTCTCTTTGGCTCTAAAATGTTCATGTGTGAAACGGCCACGGTGAGAGCATCGATAAAACCATAGTCTCCACCTATAGACATATTAGAAGAACTACCAGATGTTAAAGTTGAACTAAAGTCATCACAAAGCAATGCAATCAGATAGGAATAAGATTTAGAGATTTATACCATTTTGGTTGTCAAAAATCTAATGAGATACGATCACATCCAACTATGCCTTGTAAAAAAGATACGTAGACGTTGCAAATATAATCGGAGTATTTAGCCTGGAGTCGAACCCACAGGGAATTAACCTACCAATTACATTTGTTGGACATACTAAATTCTACGAAATCAAAATTTCAAACGTTGTCAATAGCACTTAATGGTATTTCTACTAACTATGAATGACAGTAAATAAATAATTAAAAACTAACTATGATTAAAGTGTAAACAATTAAGAGAAGGTTCTAATGGTATGATTTCCTCTATTGATAGAATCCCTTAGGGTTATGCTTCACATAGAATCACCAAATCATCTCTATCAATCATGAGCGTTCCTCTTACCGTAATCTCTCCCGAGTAATTACGATAATTTACTAGACGCTTTCTCCCGAGTTACGCTAGCTGACTTTGTTTATTACAGCTTACTTTAGATTGCACCTAAGGCTTCGTTATCCCTAATCCTGCCTTTAAACATGCAGATATAAATCTCTCTTATACTTTGGAAGTGGTGTTGTTCAACCATTACCTAAATATGCACTCTCTCCCGAGTTATGCACACTAAATAGGCATATCTAATTGAGAATCCTGTCAATTAACTCCAACAAGCACGTAGTTGAATAAATATAGATTCAAATGGCTAACTATATTAGCATAATCAAAAAGTTCATCCTTCAATAGGTTCCATCAAAACCCTAGAGAAAGGAATTATCTACACATGACAAAACAAGATGAAAATACTAAATTATTCATAATGAGCAATTGCAAGAAAATAAAAGAAATAGAAAAACTCTAATGTTTGGTTGATCTTCTCACAATTGTTCCTCCTCCAAAGTAGTCTAAAAACAAGCTTAAAAATAATACTGGGCGAGTTTCTAAAGCTTATAAGGGCTTGGCAAATATTTTCCTGAATTTACACTTTGGTCCCCAAACTTCCTGATACATGAATAGTGAACCACAATCCGACAAGACCGTGGCTCGACCGCGGTGATAGCTAAACTTTCTGCCTTGGAATTTAATTCACCGTGGTTCCACCGCGGTCGCGGTACAATTTTCCCAGGCAATTTTCTTTCTTCTTTGTGCTCGGGTACTTCTCGAGTCGGCGTTTTCTTCACATTATTGCCTCTAAAACAATATGTGGTGCTTTCTCGCATAGAATATTCCCTGCGAAACAAAATAACACTATTTATAGCATTTTGTTGGCAATTTACCTAAAAACAACAATAAAGCATGATCATATTAAGTTGTAAACATCATCTATATAGCCTAATATTAAGATGCCATCATTCTTATAAACAGTATGGAAAACAAAGATAACCACGATAACCCCTTGAATCATAGACACGTGAAGAAAAATGCTAGCAATAATTAAACTACAACTTAGACTTTAGAACTAACAAATTACAATGTCGAACTCCAATATGGAAACTTACCACTTCTAAACAGTTAGATTAATATGGTATTCAATTTCAGTAATTACATCACCAAAAACATACACTAAAAATAATAATTACAGTAATTACATCAGAAAAACCATTAATCACAGAATACTAATTGGAGATAAATGTCCATAAGTTTGCAGTAAATACATCCCACACACAACAAAAAAAATTCTAGCTTTGTCTTTATTTTTTTCTCCTTGATTTTAGCTTCCCAATTCTTTCTTGCCTTTGTTTTCCAACTGATTTGCAGTTACAACAGCCTTCCCATTCCATAGTAATGTTGGAGCCGAATATGGTAGATCTACTAGCACACTAACACCACTATGATCACCAGTGAAGTTGATGGACCTTGTTCCAGCTGGTAATTGTACATGTTGTCTCATCCTTAGCCTTGTAGTTACTTTTGATATAACTCTTACCTAAGCACAACATCTTCTTCATGTCTAACTCTTGACCTAAGAATTCTTCGAGGTGTAGGCATGAACCTAAGCCCACTATCCTAACTTGGTTGAGCAGTTTGAGGTGCTAAACAGTTGATATGATTTTCAACTTGAAGTGCTAAACTGTCTTGACTTTGCTCAGTTTTATGATCTGTCAAACTGTAATGACTCTACCAGTCTATTCGTGAGTCATAGCTCTGTTTCACCCATTTCTACTTCTTTATGTTTTCTTCAGCGGTGCTACATTCTATCGTGTTGGTTTGTTCGGGTTCAGAGTAGTTTTGGTGTGGAATGAGACACTTAGTCTCCTATTTAAAAGTTTAAGTTGTAAAAGTCAACCAAATATTGACTTATGTGTAAACGATCTCAAATGTAATTTCTGATGATTTGGTTAGCTCCGTTAGGTGATTTTTGACATTGGGAGCGCGTTCACAATGCAATTTTGAGGTATGTGGTAGATTTGGCATGAATTGCCGAAATTGGAAATTTGTCCAATTTTGTTCGGTAGTGAAAAATTTTTTATCAGCGTCATAATGGGATTCTGGAAGTTGCAGTAGGTTCGTAGTGTCATTTGTGATGTGTGTGCAAAATTTGAGGAAATTTGGGTGAGGTTTGATAAATTTCGACATCATTTGCGGGATTTGGAAGTTTATTGCTCTTAGGCTTGAATCCGAAGTTGATTTGGTATTTTGATGTTGTTTTGAGTGTTCTAGAGGTTCGAATAATTTTGTATGTGTTGATATATGACGTGTTGGTATATTTGGTTGAGGCTCCGAGGGGCTCAGGGTAATTTCGGATGGTTAACGAAGAAGTTTGGAGGTAGGGCTTCGAACCTGATACTCTTGCCTCTGATGTTTCCGCACTTGTGGAGTGGGGACCGTAAGTGCGATGATCGCAGACATGGGAAGAAACTGCAAATGCAGAATTTATCACATGAGTGGAGGATTTGACCGCACCTGAGAGCCCGCAGGTGCGAGGCTTGGGGCACAGGTGCAGAAGGTGGAGAGCTAAGTGAAATCGCAAATATAGTGCCTTGACTGCAGGTGCAGTCCCGCAGGCGCGTGAAAATAGCCTGCAGCTGCGGAAATGCCTGGGCAAAAGGTATAAATTAAATCCTTCATAATTTTTTGCCCATTTTCACCATTTTTAAAGACGTTATTGGAGTTTTTGGAGAGTTTTGAAGAGAGAATCAGGGTTTTTTTTATTTAAGTAAGTTTCTGCCTAACACTCGTGTTTATAGTGATTTTCAGTTGTTTAAGCATGTAATTTGTAGGAACTTTGGATGAAAATGAGAGGTTAGGGCTTGGAAAATTAGGGAGTTTGATTTGGGAATTCTAGGGACCATTTATTGTTAGATTTTGATGAATTTGGTGTGGATAGACTCGTGAGCTAAAGGGCTTCCTAGTTTTGTAATTTTTGTTGGATTCCGAGATGTGGGCTCGGGGGCCGGGTTGGGGTGAATTTCGGGTATTTGGTCTAAATTGATAGTTTTTTGTATGGAATTGATTCCTTGGCCTGTATTGATTGAATTGAATTGCTTTTTGTTAGATTCAGGGTGTATGGAGGCCGATTCTAGAAGCAAAGGTGTAGCGGAGTAGGATTTCGCTTTGTTTGAGGTAAGTAACACTTCACAACGTGGTTCTGAGGGTTAAAAACCCAAAACTATATGCTATATGGGTCACAATCCTAGATCACCCTCCGTGAACATGTCGTGAAAACACCTAGTCCTTATGACTAGGTAAGTCTAACAACACAAAAACAAATAACTTGCGAAAATTATAACTCAAAACCAAGATTTAACAAAATGGAAAACGAAATGTAAAATTCCCCTTGGAATATACAACACAATATATATCAAACTTCTATAATACTATCCTAAAACCTGGAAACTCACGGGAACACAAGCTGAAGGAAATTTAGTATAACGCTCTAGCTCTAGAATGTCTAAAACAACAGTAATAAGGAAGGCTAACTGCTAAAGGGTAGAATAAGATAGAGACTCCTTGGTCTGTAGATGCAGTATATGTACCTCGAAGTCTCTGGTAGATCTCTTCGCCTCAAGGGTGATACACCTGGGTAGTGCTACATGGATCTGCACATGAAAAACATGCGCAGAAGGGGCATGAGTACACCATAGCGGGACTCAGTAAGTGCCAAGCCTAACCTCGGTCGGATAGTGACAAGGAAGGTTAGGGCCCTACTAAGGTTAAACATAATAATAAGTTCCAACAGTATGAAATAAACAATATAAACGAGAACATCAATAAATAAGATAGGTTATACTAGGAAACAACAATTACACAACAAAATAGAGTAAACTCGGAAAATTAGAGCAGGTCAACATCAATAGTAACATGAGGATCTCCTTGGACGCTGTCTTATAGTCCCTATCATCATCTGTCCAGCTGTTCTCCCGGGATACCATTCTGTAGTCCATCATATGTATATATCTGAAGGATCTCCCGCGATACCGTCCCGTAGTCCAACTATCAATGCGCGAGGATCTATCAGTAATCTAACCTATTGTCCCAAATGTAAACATGCTGGTGGGATCTATCGGGAATCGAACCCGCAGCTCCTAAGTAAATGTGCAGAGGGATCTACCGGGAATCTAACCCGTAGTCCCAAAGTAAATATGTAGGGGGATCTACCTGTAGTCTTAAAGTAAACAGACAAGCGGGAGCTACCGAAATCCCACATCCGCAGTCCCAATATAAATACACAGCAACAACTAGGAGATGTTCAGAAATGAAGTTTCAAACCAAGGCAACAAGTAATTCTAGCCTAGCATGTTTCACATAATGAAACTGAAGCAATATTGCAAATAGGCAATTTCAGATCAACTAAACATGCTTCTCTAGCTAACATCATGCTAAAATTTTCAAGTATATAATAAAGAAGGTAAGAAAGGAAATCAGTTTTAGATACTCAAAGCAAACTAGAATTTTCAACAATTAGCTCAAGTACGCACTCGTCACCTCACGTACAAGGCATTCAATTACCAAAAATCATATCCTAAGGGGAAGATCCCACATATAAGGTTACACAATACACTTACCTTGAATTGGCTCAAAATCAACTAGAAATCACGCCTTTGCCATGAGTATCCGACTTCAAATGGCCCAAATCTATTCAATTCAATTACATATCGTAAATAACATCTCAAACAACTGATTATTCGATTAAATTCAAAGCTAAGACGCAAAAATAGGTAAAATGAAAATGCCCCCCAGACGAATGCCTCAGAATCAGATGAAACTTATATTTTTGGAAACCTCATACTCTCACGAGTCAAAACATAACAAGAACATAAATATCGGCGTCGAAATGACCCCTCAAATCCCATATTTAAAATTCAAAATTTTAAGAGCTAGTTCTTCCATTTTTGTTCAAGTTTCCATGAATTTCTAGGTTAATTTCACAATAAAATAACATTTTAGGCTCATAAATCTTACCTCCAATCAATTCTCCTTGAATCCCTCTTCAATATCCCTCAAAGAGCTCTCAAAATACTCAACAATGGTGGAAAAATGGCTCAAAATCGCGTATCAAATGTTTATAACTTTCTGCCCATGTCTGATATTTCTTCATCACGATCGCCTCCCAAGCCTCGCGATTGCGAAGAGCAAAAATTCCAAGACTCCAAAATGTACTATGGGAATGCAATACCTACTATGCAAACGCGATGCCTTGTTTTCCAAACCTATGCGAATGCATACCAGCTGATGCGAACGCGAAGAACAAATCCTCTAGAACCCCAAATACTAATATGAGAACGTGAAACAAGCATGCGAACGCGAAGCACAAGTTTGAGGCCTTGCGTGATGTGAACCTCAACAGCAAACGCGAAGGCCAAACTTAGTCCAACCCAAATTCCTTCTACGTGATCGCAATGGACCTCACGCGCTCGCAAAGCTAAAATCATCAGCAATAGCAAAAGCTGTTGAAATTTCTGCAACTTTTCAACATAGAAAATGGTCCGATTGACCATCCAAAACTCACTCGAGGCACCCGGGACCTCAACCAAAAATACCAACACATCCTAAAACCTCATTCAATCTTGTTCCAGTTATCAAAACACCTCAAACGACACCAAATCCACCAATTTGCATTTAATTTAAGCCTAAGTTATCCAAAAAACTTGCGAAACACGTTTTTGATAAAAAAAAACCCAACCAAACCACCTCTGAATGGCTTGAAAATTTGCACACCCATCCCAAATGACATAACGAAGCTGAAGCAACTCTCGAAATTCCATTTTTACCCTCGGATCAAAATCTCACTATCGGACTGGAAACTTCAAAAATTCAAACTTCGGTATTTCAAGCATAAATTTGATATAGACCTCCAAAACACAATCTGGACATGTTCCTAACTCCGAAATCACCTAAAAATCTAACGGAACCCTCAGATTTCTATTTCGAGTCTATCTTAACACTATTCTGACTATGGACAACTTTCCAACACTTAAGCTCTCATTTAGGGACTAAGCTTCCCAAAACTCTACGAAACTCAAAAGAGAACATCCTGGCAAATCAAATTAGCAGAAGTAAAGGAAAAGCAGATAATTGAGGATCGGGGCTTTAATTATTAAGATGACCAGCCGGGTCTTCACATCCTCCTATACTTAAACATTCATTCATCCTCGAACGAGCATAGAGACATACCTTAAGTACTGAAATGATGAGGGTAACAGATGCACATATCCTGGTCGTTTTCCCAGGTCGCCTCCTTGGCCAGCTGACCCCGCCACTGAACCATTATTGAGGCAATGTTCTTTGACCTCAACTTCCAGACCTGCCTGCCCAATATAGCAACTGGCTCCTCAACAAAAGATAGATCCTTGTCCGGCTGGACTGAACTGAAATCCAACACATGCGACAGATCACCGTGATAACTCCAGAGCATCTTTACATGAAATATCGGATGAACCCCTGCCAGGTTGGGAGGTAAGGCAAGCTCATAAGCAACCACCCCAATATGGCTCAATATCGCAAAAGGTCCAATGAACCTCGGACTCAATTTCCTTTACTTCCCAAATCTCATAACACCCTTCATAGGCGAAACTCGAAGTAGAACCCACTCTCCAACCATAAAAGGAAACATTACGAACCTTCCAGTCCACGTAGCTCTACTGTCTGGACTGGGCTGTACGGAGTCTATCATGAATTACCTTAACTTTCTCCAAAGCATCCTAAGCAAAATCTGTGCCCAATAGCCTGGCCTCACCCAGCTCAAACCAACCCACCGGAGATCTACATCGCCTACCATACAAAGGCTCATACGGTGCTATCTGGATGTTGGACTGATAGATGTTGTTGAAAGAAAACTCCACCAATGGCAAGAACTAATCCCAAGACCCTCCAAACTCAGTCACGCACGTACGGAGCATATCCTCAAGAATCTAAATAGTGCGCTCGGACTGTCCGTCCGCCTGGGGGTGAAATGTTGTGCTCAACTCCACCCGAGTACCCAACTCCTGTTGAACGGCCCTCTAAAACTGTGATCTGAACTAAGTACCCCTGTCTGAAATAATAGAAACTAGAATACCATGTACACGGACAATCTTCCGAATATAAATCTCCGCAACCGCTCCGAAGAATAAGTGGTACCCACATGGATGAAATGAGCGTACTTGGTCAACCGATCCATAATAACCCAAATGGCATCGAACTTCTTTAAAGAACGTGGGAGTCCAGATACAATATCCATGGTGAAACGCTCCCAATTCCACTTCGGAATCTCAATCTGATGAAGCAACCCACCCGATATCTGGTGCTCACACTTCACCTACTGGCCGCTGAAGCATCTAGCTACAAATCCAACTATATCCTTCTTCATCCACCTCCACCAATAGTGCTGCCTCAAGTACTAATACATCTCTACGACACCTGGATGGATGTAATATCCCAAACTGTGGGCCTCCTCTAGAATCAGCTCCTGAAGCCCATCAACATTGGGTACACAAACCCAGCCTGCATCCTCAATTCTCCATCCTCGCCAATGGTCGCATATCTGGCATCACCATACTGAACCCTATCCTTAAGGACAAGCACATAAGGTTCATCATACTGTTGCTCCTTGATAATATCAAATAATGAAGACCGAGAAACCATGCAAGCTAGAACCTGACTGGGCCCTGAAAGATCAAATCTCACAATTTGGCTAACCACATTCCATCGCCATAGGCCTCTCCGATGCTGGTAATATGCCAAACTACCCAAAATATTCGCTCGGTGACTCAAGGCATCAACCACTACATTGGCCTTGGCTGAGTGATATAAAATAGTGATGTCATAATCCTTCAGCAACTCTAACCACTTTCTTTGGCACAAACATAGATCCTTTTGCTTTAGCAAAGCTGCAAGCTCTGATGATCAACATAAATCTCACAAAGAACACCATATTGATAATGACGCTAAATCTTTCAGAGCGTGAACAATGGCAGTTAACTCAAGATCATGGACATGATAAATTTTCTCATGTATCTTGAACTGTCTGGACGTGTAGGCAATAACCTTATAGTCCTGCATCAATACCGCTCCACGGCCTCGAGGAGTCACAATAGACGATATAAGACCCTAAACTTGTAGGCAATACCAAAACTGGGGCTGTAGTCAAAGCTGTCTTGAGCTTTTGAAAGATCGCTTCACACTCCTCTGTCCACTGAAATGGAGCACCCTTTTGGGTCAATCTAGTCATAGGGACTGCAATCGATGAAAATATCTTCACAAAATGATGGTAATAGCCCTCCAAGCTAAGGAAAATATGAAGCTATACAGTTGAGGACGGCCTGGCCAACTATGCACAACCTCTACCTTCTTCGGATCCACTCGAATGCCCTCACTCGATACCACGTGGCCTAAAAATGCCACTGAATCCAACAAAAACTAACATTTTGAGAATTTTGCATATAAATACTTCTCTCTCATAGTCTGAAGCACTATCCTCATATGCTACTCATGATCTTCCTAACTCCGAGAATACACCATAATGTCGTCAATAAAGACAATGACCAAAGAGTCTATATATCACCTGAATACATTTTCCATCAAATGCCTGAAAGCTGATTGGGCATTGTTCAGCCCAAATGACATAACAAGAAACTCGTAATGATTGTATCGATTCCTGAAAGCAGTCATCGGGATATCTGGCTCCCGAATCTTCAACGGATGGTAACCTAAGCATAAATCAATCTTAGATAACATGCGTGCACCCTGAAGCTAGTCAAACAGATCATAAATACGAGGGAAAGGATAACAGTTCTTCACCGTGACCTTGTTCAACTGGCGATAATTAATATACATACGCATAGAACCATATTTTTCTTCACAAACCATACATGAGCACCCCAATGTGTAACATTGTGCCAGATAAAACCCTTATAAAAAAATTCCTGTAACTAATCCTTCAACTCCTTCAACTCAGAAGGAGGCATACGATATGGAGGAATAGAAATGGGCTGAGTGCCCGGCAACAAATCAATGCCAAAATCAATGTCTCTATCAGGCAGCATGTCCGGAAGATCAGCTGGAAATACATCGAGATAATCCCGTATCACTGGAAGTGAATCAACAGAAGGGGTATCAACACTGACATCTCTCACGTAAGCTAAATACGCGGCACACCCATTCTCAACCATACACTGATCTTTCAGAAAAGAGATAACTCTACTATGAGTGTGATCTAAAGTACCACTACTCAACACGGGATACACCTGGCATAGCTAGTCTCACAGTTTTGGCGTGACAATCAAGAATAACATAATGGGCCGACAACCAATCCATGCCTTAAGTAATATCAAAATCAACCATGCTGAGTAGCAATAAGTCTGCTTTGGTGTCAAAACCATGAATAATAACCAAACATGACTGATAAACGTGGTCTACAACAAGTGAATCCCCCATATGAGTAGAAACATAAATAGGGGAACTCAAAGAATCCTGAAATACACCCAAATGCAGAGCAAAATAAGAGACACATAAAAGTAACTATAGCGTGGATCAAATAGAACTGATGCATCTCCGTGGCAAACCAATATAATACTTGTGATGACAGAATCAGAGGAAACAACCTTAACACCAGCGGGAAGGGCATAGTAAATGGCATGTTCTCCCCCTTAAGGGTGACCTCTACCTCCCCGGCCTCCACCTCTAGCTGGCTGAGCCGGTAGGGCGATGGTTGGAGCTGTATCCATAGCCTGTGAACTCCGCGGGGCATGCTGTGGCTGAAACGCCTATAATGATGCACCCCTCCCAAGTCTGGGGAAATCCCTAACCATATGGCATGTGATACCACACTCAAAACAAGCTCTGGAGGACGTGGTGGTAGCGACTACTAGGGCCAGGTCTATTGGACTAACCTCTGGAAGAACCCCATGCAGAAGGCACACTTGAAACTATAGGTGCATAATAAGGCTTATGAGGCCTAGGAGGAGCTAAAGCTGGAGCACTGCTAGCTACTAGAAGTGTTGAATGAATGGGGCAACTCATATAACCCCTACCATCACAACCTTTTGTTGGGTTAAGGGCACCAGAATAGTTGCCCAACTCTGGAGACCTCTTGGCCTCTCTCTCCCTAGCATGCATACCCTCAATCCTCCTAGTAATGCTCACCACTTGATGATAAGAAACATCCATCTCCACTCACGAGACATGCTAGATCTGATGCTAGGAACAAGCCCCTCAATAAATCGGTGAACCCCCTCACGAACAGTAGTAACTAAGGTTGGTGCATGCCTGCCAAACTGGTGTAATGTACAATATACTCTGAAATAGTCATAGTACCTTGGTGCAAATGCTCAAACTCTACATGCCATGCGTCCCTGAGGCTTAGAGGAACATACTCTCGCAAAAATAGATCTGAAAACTGAATCCAAGTTAGTGAAGTAGACACATATGGACTATCTAACTTATAGCTGCGCCACAACTCATAGGCAGCCTCTCGAATGTGGAAGGTGGTGAAAGAAACCATGCTGGATCCTAAAATATCCAAGGTATGGATAATGCGGTAGCACTCATCAAGAAAACCCAAATCATCCTCCAATACTAGACCGTTGAATACATGAGGCTTGTACTTCTTGAACCTCTCAATCCTCGGCTTCTCATCCTCGAAAGTCGTTGCCCTGTCTTGGGGCTGATCTAGTGCTGTAGGTATAGAAGTTATAACCTCTGGGACCTGCTCAACATGCACTCGCTGCTCAGGAGCGTGGGAGGCGGGAGTCTGTGCCCCCCCCCCCCCCCCCAGCTGGGATGTGGCTGCGACAATGTAAGGTCCCGTGAAAACTTGTACTAAAAACCTAGTAACTCATAGTGCCAAGTTTCGAATATGTGTTAGGAATGTGTAAAATTGTATTGACCTAGCATTTAAAAATCAAGAATCAAAGTTTTCCAAAAAAGTGCTATTATGCGGTCCAGAATGCGGTCGTAAATCAAGTACGCGGACTGCATTTCTGCCGCAAAATGAGTCAGTGGTTTGGTTAAATTGAGGTGAAAATGCAGTCCATTATGCGACCACATAACTGATATGGTGGCCGCATAGTCATCGCATATTTATCTTAGGATTTTGCAAAGAGGCAGTTTTGCGGTGCGGACGCAATCAGGTATGCGGACCGCTTTTATGCCGCAAACCTAAATAGAGATTTCAGAGTTTTGGAACACTTTTGCAGTCCATTTTACAGACCGTATTTCCACTTCGCGATCGCAAAGTGTGACAGCAAATCTGACTCGGGCTCCTATTTTTCTAACTTTTAAACCTGACCCCCTCTTCAATAAAACACCCCAACCCCTCATTTTAACTTATTTTCTGAACAAACTAGGGAGAGGGAAGAGAGAATTCTTGAGGGAGAAAGTCTCACCTTCATCAATTTGATTCTTTCAAGTCACCCTAGCTGGTAAATTTTAAGTAATTGTCTTTATCTCTGTTCTTGCTGGTAAAATCCTTAATCCTTTTTCATTGGTTTTTCGATTTAAACAAAAAGGTGAATTCCCATGCATTGATACTTGAAAATATAAGTTTAAATTGCATGTATTTTAAAACCTAAAATCTAGTAAGAGGAATTGGGTAGAAGTAAAGATTTGGAGAAGATGGGTTGACAACCTAAGTAAGTTCGGGTTCTGTTTGTGAACTTCAATTCTAAGTTATATGTGTTAACTTGTGAACTAGATTGATAGAAATAGGCTGTTGGTGAATTGAAAGTAGAAGCTATAAAAGAAATTCAACTCCGGGTATGTATGGCTAACTTTAACCTTTGTAAATTCATCGTGTTTGGTGTACGAGTAATTGGTATCTCTTACTTATGTGGACTATTTGTGAATTCTTTTGATTAATATGCCTTGAACATTATTGGTTAAGCGTCCTGATATGATGGTGTAAATAAATGATAACAAACCAAATGTGTGTGTAAATGTGTTTATGTGGTAAAAGCTGCGTAACAAATGATGGAAAGAAATCGTAATTGATGAAATTGATACAACTGTGGTAATATCATGTATGACTTGTCGTGGGCATCTATCGTTGACTTAAATTATATACAGGTTGGGGGATATGATGGAAATGGTACTAAGGTTGATGAAAACTCATTGTGAATTTGTTATTGTTGTTCTGATATGTTATTCTGGATGGACTAAAGCTATGCGTTTGAGCTGTGAATTATTGTTGTTGCGTGAAATGTGATTGTTCGGTGGGATTGGGTTGTGTTCCACAACTCAAATTTATAAGGTGTGGGTTGTGGTGATAAAGGTGGTTGAGGTAATAAGGATGGAAAATTGATCGAAATCACTTTTGAAATGAAAATATGAGAAAGTTATGAAATCATTGATGTGATGAAATAATGTTGAATGGGGAACATGAGAGATTGTGAAACTTGTTTGTCTTTGGTTGTTCCTTTCATGTGCATTTGATTGTTGATTTTATTACTGTTTGTTATCTATACATTGATTGATTTTACTTGGTGTAAAGTTTGTTCGTACATACCAGCAAAATTCAAATGTACCGACGTTCCTTTTTCAGAGGGCGCTACATTCGTATTATGATTGTAGGTGGTTCTATAGCAGGTACTCCAGTCCACAAACAGTAGCACTCCTTCACTTCCTGTTAGATGAATTGGTGAGCACCTTTCCTCTCGAGGCCCTGCGTGCCTCATGCTGCTTTTTTTTCTAAAGTCTTATTTTGGTATTGGTGTAAGGTATAGCTGGAGCCTTGTTACCGACAAGTATTGTATCACCATTTTTGTATCCTTAGAGGCTTCGTAGATAGGAACCATGGTTTATGTACTTATGTATTTTGTATTTGGGTCATGTAATTTTAAACCACACAAAGTAACCATGTATGTTATGCATATCTCGTAAAAAGGTGCTTAAGTTATAAATGGCTATTTCACTTGATTATTGAGTAATGAAAACATGGGGAAACACATGGGATAGGAAAGGCACCCAGGTTCGCTTGGCTGGGGCTACGCGGTCAAGCGCCAGTCATGTCCCTCGGTTTGGGGCATGACAAACTTGGTATCAGAGCCTAAGGTTTTTAAAAGAGTCCTAGGATGTCTCGGAGTTGTGTCTAGTAGAGCCCTTCTTATCGGTGTGTTGTCGACCATATTTATAAGTAGGGGGCTACATGGACATTTAGGGAAGTACCCTCTTATTTGTTACTCTATATCGTGCGGTGACTGAAAAGTGAAAATATTTATGTCTGACTCGTGCTCTGTTCCGAAATTTTGAATAATGGCACCTAAGAAGAGAGCTAGACTTGGCCTTAGGGCCAATACCACCCAAGTGTGGCAATAGATCATGTAACTGATTCCGTGGGTGAGAGTGATTCCCCGATCCTGAATCTACTTGGCCCATCTATTTCAGATCAAGGTATTCATGTTCCTGCTGCGGTAGAGGGTGCTACCATCCATCCCACCGATATTCCTAATTCTGATGTAGTTCCAACTTCCTGTCCCGGAGTTTCTGATAGGGACCTTAGATGAGCCATACATATGTTTTCCCAGTTAGTGGCCGCTCAGGCCCAGAGATCTCATGATACCCATGTGTTCTCCAATGGTTAGGCAGATTCCTCCAGCTCCAGAGTCAACCAGTTTCTGCGGTTGGACCCTCCAGAGTTCACAAGCAGAAATCTAAAAGGTCGATCCACTGGGTTTCCTTGATGAAATTCATAAGACCCTTTGAGTGATGAAGGCTTCAGAGATGGAGGGAGTTGAGTTGGATTTTTACAGGTTGAAGGGAGTAGCGTATTCGTGGTTCGAGGTGTGGGAAGATTCCCATGGGGAATAAAGCCCTCCAACTAAATAGGATAAGTTTGTATATGTATTTATGGACCACTTCCTGCCTACCGAGACAATGACAGCCCGTGCCACTGAGTTTGAGGTCCTTAAGCAGGGTAGTATGAGTGTCTGGGAGTACTACATGGAGTTTGTGAGATTGTCCAAGTATGCTCCCCAGTTAGTGTCGACCATGGGTGTTCGAGTTCGTAGATTCGTTCAGGGCCTTAGTCCTTTGATGGTAAATGATGCTGCTACAACGGCATTGCACTCGGATATGAATTATGGAAAGATTGTGGGATTTTCTCAGGCCACAGAGGCTAGAAATTTGAAGATACGGACGGAAAGGGAGAGTAGGAGAAGGGCCCGATCAGTGGGTCACTCAGGGAGACCAATTTAGGGGAGAGGGCCATCAAGGTCATCCCAGTCATATGCTTAGTCTTAAGCGAGTGCACTGCTATCTGTGAAAAGTTATCAGTAGGGCAGTCACTTGAGACCAGGTTCAGACAGTAGGAGACCTCGTCAATCCGGTAATTCAAGGGAGAAATTACAGCAGCGGGGTAGGGCTCTGTGCCCCAAGTGTGGGAGCTTCCACACAGAGACTTGTTATTTTGATATCCTGATGCGCTATATAAGAGGGGTGAGAGGTCATATCTAGCGGGACTATCATGTGGCCAGTTATGGCATGGGTAAAGTATTTGCTCAGTCATCTGGTTATTCAGCCGCCACATCATCCGTGCATCCTCCAGCTCCAGCAGGGCATGGTGCATTTAGGGGTGGAGCTCGTGGTAGGGGTGGACCCAACTGGTTTTGTACATTAAGTGGTCGCCAGAGTGCAGAGGCTTCTCTAGATGTTGTTACAGGTATCTTATCTGTTCAGGCCATTGATGGTTATGCATTTATTGATTCGGGGTCCTCTTTGTCTTATGTCACCCCACTCGTTGCTTCGCGTTTGGGATAAAACCCGAACAACTTCATTAATCGTTCTCCATATCGACTACTGTAAGTGATTATATTAAAGTAGTACGAGTTTATAGGAATTGTGTTGTCACGGTATGTGGTCGTTGTGAGCATGTGATTTTTGCCTCACTTGAAATGTTCCTATAAATTAGTAAACTACGATTTTCTTTAACTATTTGAATATTTAGGAATTTATCATATGATTTCGTGTTTATTTGCATTTTTCCTCATTGATTGTGTGATTTCATGTTTATTTGCATATTTCTTTTATATTTGAATATTTAGAGTTCAATTGCATAAATTGTATGTTTATTTGCATATTGAGTGCATTTTAAGTCACAAAAATACAAAAAAATAGTATTTTTATTAATTAGCCTAATGTTGGATTTTAAATCAGTTTTTTGTTAATTTGGTAATTAAAACAAACAAAGGAAAAATTGGGAAATGTGGTCTTTTCCTAAAAAGGCCAACCTAGGCCAATTTTTGCAGTTCAAATAACCCCAAAGTCCCCAGAACTGACCCAAACCCACGTCCCAGACACGGTCCAATCCCACCCCCTCATCAAAACGACGTCGTTTTGGCGTTCGTTCATCTTGGACGTCCATATCCATGATCCAACGGCTCAAATTAGGCTATATACTTTAGATATAAGTGTCCAAATCCCTATAAAATTTCAGAGACAAAAATCTATCCTCCTCATACAGTTTGATCGCCGGTGTAATGCCGATGTCGAACCACCACACCCCCATAGTTTGTCGCCAGCCGAAAATCGCTGGCGGCGGCGGTGCAACTCTAATAGCTCCCAAATTTACACCCTAGAATCCCCATTTTATCATCTTCCTAACCCCCCTAATATCAGCATTCGAAACCCTTCCCAGCATGTCGATTATCCGTTTAAAGCGCGGCAGTTCCACCGTCCACGGCGGCGGCCGGTGACCAACGACCCCAAAACTAACACCATGGGAACCCCTCACTATCGTCTTTCTAACCCTACCATCGGCCACCCTTGAACGCAACCCCAACCTTTCAAATATTTGTAGAAACATGAAGCCCCACGATACACGATGGTAGATGACTTCCAACGTCTCCCAAACCATCACAACTCACCCCCTTTAGCCTTCCTCTACCCAAAGCCCCACCCAAGCGACTCTCAAACAACCCCAGACCTATTCAATGTTAAAACCAGCCATGACCCAAGATAGAGTTCAATTTTAAAGATCTTTTCAGTGCCCTTTAGAGGTTCAAGTTTGTTTCAACAAAAATTAATCGAAGAGAATCAGTGAGTTCACCCCTCTTAATTTGTTTTTCATTCCAGTTTAGTGTAGCAATTAGGTCTGATTTTTTTTCATTTAGTTTAAAATGTAAATGGCATTTTATTGGATTTTTAGCTATGTTCTGCTTCTAGTTAGCAATTCTAGGAACCGTGAACGTCTATTGTGAATTTTCTTATTAGTAATTTTGTTTTATTTTACCATGACTGCTTTAGTTTTAAGTTTTTAAATTCTAGCATGTCGTCTTTTAATTTCTGTAGTCTCCCTGGCTTCTGAGATTGAATATTGGCTAATGGTTCACATGCAATTAGGATTGGTCATGACTGTTTGATAATTGCCTCGTTTCTGAGTTTCAATTGATGGTTCAAAAGGTTTGGATGTTTATTTCTGAAATTTAGTAGTGGTAGCCCTCTTTGTTCTTCTTTTGGTTCTTGAGTATTTGACCTGATTTTGAGAGCTGAAGATAGATTAGCATTTGTTTTTTATTAATAGCTTAATAACATTAGGGTTGGTATATAGCTGCTAGCAGCATTAAGTGTTAGTAATTAGCATCTATGGTTAATATAGATCCTTAGCTTAACTCTGAAAAGTTTAGGATAAATCAGGGTAATATGGAATTTTAGTTTAGTATTGGTAATTTTCAGAATAAGATAAGGGCAATTTAGAGTTTAACTTGGATTTGGTAATATTAGGAACAAAATAAGGGTAGAATAGGTAGCCTATAAAGGGTAGAAAATGGTAGAAGCCTTTATACCCTTCGAGAAGGGGTATTTAATACAAAATCAGTAGTACTATTGCAGTTACTTGGGAAACAAGTCAAAAAATGAGGGTCCAAATAGGTAAAGTCTGAAAAATTGCATGAGGGACCTTTAGTTAAAACAAAATAATAGTGATGTCCTAACCTTTGGCTATAAAAAGGGATTGAAAATCACTCAAAAAGGGGGATGACACTTCGAAAAATTATAAAAATTTCTAGCCATAGTCACAAATCAGTTTTCCAATTTCTACAACTTTAATCAGAAATACATTAGTTAGTGCGAGGAATTGGAAGCCCTTCCTTCAAATTTAGGCATTTTAGGACTTCAAAAATGAGTTGAAAGTTTAGCACACAATGTTTCCTTGAGAACTCAGCTGTTTTCAGGGCTATTTTTGGTTTTGTTCTAGGTTTGACCTCACTTGTTGGTGTTTTATGTGTTCCTGCAGTGTTTGGGTCTGACTGCATATTGTTTGAGGTGAATTCAAGTTATTTGGGTTGTTTGATGGGTCTTAATTGGTATTAAATTTTCCTGCGTCATTTGATGTTGTGGCTGGGTTCAAATGGAAATCGAGCTGTTGATTTTGCCCTTAATTTGCTGATTAATTTTGCTGGTTTCTGGTTGACTCCTCTCCTTCTTGTTTCCTTGTAATTCCAAGATGCCCAGCCTCACATGTATAAGGAACCAAAACTACTGTTGTACCTGATTTGTTATATGAACAACCAGTTTCTCTTATTAATGTCTATGTTCACTTTTGTTTTCCAAACTTGTAATTTGTATGAGATCTTAGTAGTACTGTTATGTATGAATTGCCTAATAGGACTGTTAAATTGGACTGGATATATTTTCATTGGCGCTGTTACGAATTTGGTTCAAATAGGATTCAAATATCTAGGATTGGAATTGTCTTTCCATTTAATGAGTAATTTGTTTGATGGCTTATCAGTAGAAAGTCGCTAGGTTAACTTGTAATGACAAAATCATGGTGTGAATGCATTTAGAGTTGGTCTTATAAAATTTGTAAATTCAGCAAGTTAGTGATAGGCTTGTTTTAGAATTACCAAGTCTGAAACTGCAGAATAAGGTTTTAATATGATAATACAGGTCTGGTTGATTCAAGTTTGATATCTCAGCATTTTCAATGGTTGTATAATTTGACCCATATTTTCCTAATTTTCCTCTTAAAATATATAGTCGTTGCTGGAAGCAACTATTTTTTACAATGAGTCCCTTTATCATTACACACGTTTTGGACTCATCTGTTGTAAGGTCTAATGGCCTTAAGATTTAATTGAGGTTCGTTGCTTCATGCGGTTGCAATTGATCGAAATCCCTTCCTATTGAGCTGGTTGTAATCCCAAAGACTCGATAAATACAACTTTTGTTTAGATGTAATAATCGAAACTGGAAGTTCTTAATAACAGATTAAGTCCCCTCAAGGGCATGCCTTCTAAAAATACTAGTTCGCTTTAGGATGGGCTGTAAATAATAAATAGAACGAGGTGCCGTGCGAAATGGAATCCAACATTGCATGGCCCTCGCTAATTGTTTATCCTAAAATACTTAGAAATTTGGGATACACCGTTTAGCAAATTTCACGGTATTCCTGCAAAGATAACAACGCGGTAGTCACTTTACGACATGTCTTTAATAATTTTCTCTCCATAAACACGGGTGCGCATTTATGTGACCCAAATCCGAATTCCAACAAATTTGAAATGTGTCAAAACTACGAGTGCATTTATGTGACGTGGTTCAAGGCATATTTTAACGACGTTGCAATTTTCTTTAAAATAAAAATAAAAGCAGTTCAAAGTTAACAAACGCATAAGTTAAAACATGTTCTAAAATCAGATAGTTTAAACCAGGTATAATTGTTGAGCGATCGTGCTAGAACCCCGAAACTCGGAAATGTCGTACACCTTCTCCCGGGTTAACAAAATTCCTTACTCAGATTTCTAGTTCGCAGTCTGTCAAACAGAGTTATTCTTTCCTCGATTCGGGAATTCTAAGTGGTGACTTGGGACACCATAAATCTCCCAAGTGGCGACTCAGAGATTATTTTAAGTAATTGAATACCGTTTTCTATTGTCCTTTAATTGGAAAAAACTCTCTTATCTACGCCCTTCGATGGGTTGTAGTAGCCAAAAGGAGGTGCGACAGCTTTGGCGACTCTGCTGGGGAACGAACCCAGAATCTCTGGTTCAAGGTTCAAGAATTCGAGCTTATTATGATTGTGGTATTTGGATTTGTTTACTACCTAAACTTAGTACATGTTGGCTTAATGTGCAAAATGATGTTTTTACCGCTTTGATATTATCTGAACTGTACACATAAACTGCTACAAAATGCTTCTCTTCTCACCTCCGGGGATGTGCTTACTGGTTGAGACTCCCTATTCTGTTAGTTTCATACCGTGAAATAAGAAAGAGGCCTGAGGATTTACTAAGCCGGATGGCCTTTTGGTTCACGGTATGTATCCCCCTCATCGACTCGAGTTGTCCGCTTGGGTACACAGTCTAGACCCTATACCAAGGTTTTTAACTTAGAATCACTTGACCTCATGCCGGATCCTTAGTAGGAGCATTTCTTTGCATCATGTGTTTTACTTGGGGGATTCAACATAGGGGTTGGGTCCGTCTAGGACAGGTAGCCTAAAATGAAAAGACCATCCTGATACATGTTACGTGTGCATTTAACTGCTTGGGATTTTCATGTTGACCGGCTTGAATAAGGAAAAAAATTGAGAAAAATATGTAGCATTAGGCTTGGTTGAGATTAGTCATTTTGTCTTGTAAAACAAATTCTCAAATAGCGCCGAAATGCTGCCGGAGTTTTGGAAAAAAAATGGAAAAAAAGATAAAACAAAAACAAACAAACAAAAGAAAAGGGGGCTTTTTAATGTTTTGGTTTTAATAAATTGTTTTGCTCGAACTACGCCGGTTTGATTCTCGTCGGATACGAGATACATAGGCAACCCCCACCCGGTTCAACCTCCCTTTTGCGAAAATAACCAAAAACAAATGTCCAATTTTACTTATTTTCTTAAATAAATCGGGTGAACCCGTTATTGCCAAAAATAGCTGAATGTTACCAAAAGGGACGCCGAAAGGCTGACTTTGCGCAAATGGCCACCTCTGAATCTCATTTTGGCCGGTGAACGAGCACAACCATAAAAAGCTTCCTTCGGAAAATCTAAAAGGATGTATTCGCAAAGCTGGGCCCTGATTTTAGAAAAATAAATTTCATAAAAGAAAAATGCCGGTCTTAATATATTGTGGAGTCAAGTAGAACAAATTTTGCGATAGTAATTCACCCTAATAAATGTGCAGACTGAGCACGGATCAGTATTTGCCGATAGCATTCATGAACAAAATTTTCTTAGAGCTACACATGTGGTGGAATGACTTGGGGGAATCGAGGCAAAACAGGGTCAACATGCATTTGGCATGACTTACTGGGTTGCTGAAAATTAACCCGAGGGGAGATATCATGAAGGCATTGATCACATTCTGGGACTCGGCTCACAATATCTTCCATTTCTTGGATATTAAACTCACACCGACATTGGAGGAGATATCTGGATATATTGGGGCCCCTAAAATTCCTTTGAGACACCAATACCTTATTGCACCAAGAACCCTCGACGTGCACAGGTTCCTCGACTCTTTAATAATAAGTAGGAAGGTTCACAATCCGAACCTGTCAGCCGGCTTCTGTACTCCGCAGTTTGTATATCAGAGGTACGGGCATATAGGGGGATTCAATAACCCGGAAACTTATATTTGTAGCAAAGTAAACCAACTCAAATGGGAAGAGCATCGATGTTTTGTAATCATGGTATTCTTCTTGGGTCTTTTGGCGTTTCTGCGGAAAGATGGAAATATTGACATACGGATAGCAGGGGTCGTCAGCACTTTAATAACTCAAGCCAAGAGCTCCCTCACTCCTATGATCTTATCCGAGTCTTCCGTTCTCTCACCACCTGTAAAGCGGGATGAGACTTCTTTGAGGGATGTAACCTACTGTTACAAATATGGATAATTGAGCATATATGCCACCAGCCTCGGTTCATGAATTATCGTCGCCAACAAAGAGCCGCATTGAAGAATTCCACAACAGGGTTGATGGGTTTAGGTTACCTAAGGGCGTCACAGAATGGGTGTCGCGTCTCAGGGTCGTCACTGCAAATCAAATAGAATGGACATTCGGTTGGCTCCCCGTGCATGAAATTGTGTATATGCCAGCCAACGGGCCTCATTTCCTTCTGATGGATCTCCAAAGTATCCAACCCTATGTGCCATGCAGAGTTCTAAGGAAATTAGGTAGGTACCAAATGATTCCCTGGGACGAGGAGATTAGTCGCCATGCAGTTGAGATTAGCCCCAATGGTCAATTCCTTGAAGCCATCGTGCATCAAATCTGGAGCGAATGTCAATATTTTACAGCGGGTACCCGAGTATGCGACATATATAACGGCGAGGTTGCACCGGAATACATTGCTTGGTATAGAAAATAAATGTAGACCAGAAGGCTAGCTAAAAGTCCGCATCTCCAAGAATTTTTTGAAACATCACAAGAGCAATGGGATTGGCTGGCCAAGGAGAATGGATACAAGGCCACAATAGGAAGATTAGAGGAGCTACAATTTGAAAATGGTTTGCAAGCCGTAGCAGATGAAGGAGAAAAGAAAAGACTAACCCAAGAAAACGAGGCGTTGTGAGCCCGAATCCAGAAAATGAAGACAGCCGCAGAGAATCCCTTCAGGAGCGCGAAGGATGAAAAACTCATAGACAATTTGAGGTGAAAAGTGATCGAGTATGGGTTTGACTTGAACAAGGCGGAAGGTGAGCTATCTAGGGTTCGAAAAAAATTAGCTAAAAGTGCGAAGGAACGAGGCCGCATCATTGAGCAATTAAAGGAAAAGCATGACGATGAGGTTGATGGGTTAAAACAGAGGGTCATCATGGTTGAGACTAGAGTGGCCAAGCAAGCCAGGGACCTCAAAGCCAAGAGATAACATTGTTACGTAGCGGTAGCAAGGCTAGAGATGGATTTGAGGCAGTTCCAGAAACTGAGTCAGGTAGCCGAGCAAACTCTAGAGGCAAGGGCTGAACAAATTGAGCGTTTGTTGCAAGAAAAGGGTGTTATGACAAGATCCATGTTCTTTGCCACAGCCATGACCTTTGTTCGGAAAGTGATGGAAGACCTCCACCACCTCCAAGGGATATTAGCACGCAAACCAGCAGCAAGGTCGAATGATGCCCGGCGAGGCCCAGGAGAACTTGAAACATTAATGTATTTATAAAGATTGCACTACCTTTTGTCAAAATATATTCTAAAGTCTATTAGTTTAACCAAGAGTCTGTATTTTCTTTATGCATAGTTAGTTGTTTTCCGCGTCTGTAGTTCATTTTATCAAAGCTCGTTAGTTTCTTGTCACCTTTGGAGTCCTTGTAATTGAAGTCTGTTGTTATCTAAATGGAAACTTTCCCAAGTGTTTTATGCTACGCTTTTTACTTGCATGAACTACGCTCGGTCTGATTCATGTGGGGGCATGATACGTCGGCAATCTACATAGGATTCGACCATAATTGAATAAAACAAAGAGACAAAATAAATGAAATAGGAAATAGGGATAATATAAGGCTAAAACAAAATGAAGCTTTGCAAATAAAAGCTGGGATGACGCAAGCAACCAATCCATGTAGGGAACGACTGTCATTTATGTGCATGCATACCCAATATATGGCCGCTTACCTGTCAGAGCTTAACCGTTAACGGGTTTCTGGTGTTGTTCCAGTTTCAAATTTGACATGTGATTATTAATCATGGAATTCTAGAAACCCACTCCTACAACAAGCAATCGAAATGCAAGTAAGTCATGGCTAATCAGGAAGCTGATGTCAGCATTATTGACCCCTCGAAGGAAGCAGAGGAATTGGACGTTAATGCTATGAAGGAGGAAATGTATAAGCTTAAGCACCAAATGGCTGAGATGTACCAGGCATGGGCAAGAGGACAGCCTCCCTCGGCCTATCCTGCTAATCCAACCTTCATCCCGCTACTGGCCTAAACACATGACTAGTCCACTGCGGATCCACCCTCAAGTTTTCCTATCTATTCATAACATCACGGTACTACCTCTCAACCACAACCAGCTTCACTACCCAAAGTCATGCCTCACCCTCCGCCGCCAGAGTTTAAGTGGGTCGGCGCTGCAGTGGTATACTCGGCAGGATCCCAATTGATGGTATACCTGGGATTACTTGGCACAAGAGTTTGCCTGCCACTTTCAATATAATCTCGAGATTGTCCCGGATCGTCTATCTCTGACAAAGCTGGAGAAAAAACACAACAAGAGTTTCAGGGATTATGGTTTCTGGTGAAGGGATCAAGAAGCTAGAGTTGATCCTCCCATGAAGGAGAGTGAGATGGTTGATTATTTTCTACAGGCTTTGGAGCCTACCTACTTTGGGCATTTGGTATCAGCAGGGGGAAAGTCTTTCAACGAAGTGGTCAAGATGGTAAGTATGGTCGAGGAAGGCCTCAAATCCAATAAAATAATGAGCTACTCTACAATTAAGGCAACTACTCAGGCCATCCAGGGTGGAACTGGGGGAACCTCCGGGAAAAAGAAAAAAAAGGAAGTAACGACAGTGGAGGCGGGAACTTAGTTCATGCCTCGGGCACCATTTCATTATGCCCAGCCCCGTCTTCACCACCAGACATACCCACATGCTCCATACGCCCCACCAAAACATTACTATCCACCACCAGAACCTCGCTTCTCAGTCCATCATGCGCAAGCATACACTCAACCTCCCGCTCACGCACAATGGCGTGTGCCACCCCCTCAAAACACCTACCAACTCCACAAAATCATTACCCACCTCCGAAAACTTACCAACAACCCCCTGAGGCCCGCCTTCCGATCCAATCCAGTCCTGAGAAATAAGAAGGAATAGAGAAAGAATACTTTCACTTCGCTGGGAAAATCCTACACTAGCTTATTCCACATGCTGCGTCAACTGGATATGTTAGGACCAATTGAAGCGAAACTGCCAAATCCTCCCCCGAAGAAATTTAGATTATTTAGTCAGCAGTGAATACTATTCCAGTGCACCCGGGCATGATATCAAAAGTGATGGCATTTGAAGAACGCTATCCAGGAACTTATTGACTCCCACATAATTAAGGTGTATACCCCGGAGGCGCCCAATATTAACCACAAACCACTGCCGGACCATCAGGAAACAAACATGATAGAAATTGTAGAAAGGAGAGAGTCCAGAAGGCCTTCACAAGCGTTAGTGATGATCAAAGCTAGTGATTGTAAGCCAACTGAGGTTGCAAGAAGTGAGGAGCTAGTATTCATGGCAAAAGGAAAAGGCAGCAAACCTGTCATAGTTCAAGGGAATCGCACATGCGCGGTTACGCTAAAGCTGGAAAATGAAAAAGTAACAGTACATGGGGCAGATAGAGAACATGTTGTGGTTGTGGAAGTGGTTCGCATCGAGCCGGTTATTGTAAAACTGGTGACCCAGCCACCAATCATCAACAACAAAGCCATTCCTTGGAGATATGAGCAAGAAATAGTGATGTGCAAGGGGAAAGAAGTTAGAGAGGAAGTGTGTGAGGCACGAGGTTTAACTCGGTCAGGGAGGTACTTTGCCCTAGAAGAATTGAGAAAGGGCAGAATTTCTAAAAATAACCCAGAACCAGCAAAGAAAGTTGTGTCAGAAGAAGAGGCGGAAGAATTCTTGAAGAAAATGAAAATGCAGGACTACTCCATCATAGATCAGTTGAGGAAGACACCAGTTCAGATTTCTTTGTTATACTTACTAATCAACTCAGATGAACATCGCTGGGCATTGATGAAGATTCTTTATGAAGCTCTTGTTCGAGACAAGATAACGTTGAACCATTTAGAAAAGATTGCAAACAATATATTCGAGTTAAACCAGGTCACATTCTCTGACGATGAACTGCCTATGGAGGGCACTGAGCACAACCGGGCTCTTTATCTGACTGTGAAATGTGAAGATGCTGTGGTCGCTCGATATTGGTCGACAACGGGTCAAGTGCAAACATTTGTCATCTATCCACATTGACCAAGCTGAAGGTGGAAAAGGAAAGGGTCCGCAAGAATAACTTCTGTGTTCGAGGCTTTGATGGCGGAGGCAAAGACATCGTAGAAGATATAGTGCTGGAAGTAACCATAGGACCCGTTGAGTTCACCATAGAATTCCAAGTGCTGGATGTAGAAATCTCCTATAAATTGTTGTTGGGCACGCCCTGGATTTATGCAGCTAAAGCAGTGCCATCTACACTGCATCAGATGGTCAAATTTGAATGGGACATACAAGAGATTGTGGTGCATGGTGAAGAAAATCAGTGTACTTCAGGAGATGCAATCGTACCTTCCATTGAATCTGAGGAAAACAAAGGGCCGTGGGTCTACCAGGTGTTTGATACGGTGTCAGTACAGAAAATCCCAAAGGGTGAGGTGGTCATGACCCCAAAGATAGCAACTGCATCTGTTATGGTGTCTTCAGAAATGTTGAAAAATGGTTTTATGCCCAGCAAAGGGTTGGGGGCTTCTCTGCAAGGCATGTGCAACCAGTGTCCCTTCCCAAAAATCTGGACACTATTGGCGTAGGGTTCAAGCCACAACTATAGACATAAGGTGAGTCGGGAAGCTGAGACAGAAGGCATGCGTTCTCCCGAAACCCATCCCAAGGTTGTCCAAATCATTTATCAAATCCAGTGCTAGCGATGGTCCCATACCAAAGATTCCATGCCCGCAGATCGACACAGACGGAGATCTTTATAAAGGGTTGGAAGCAATGTTCAATGAGGTAAATACAGCCGAGGCAGGAGAAGGATCAAGTAGGGCGGATGTGCAGTTTATGGCAGCATGCGCAAAAATCAATAACTGGGAAGCCACTCCTCTTCCCACTCGGAGGGAGTCGTGGTAGTCGTCTTTGATTTTCCTTTCAGTCTAGTTTTAATTAACGTCAGAGTTGTTAATTCAGTTGTTATTTCCATCTGTCGGGTATGTAAACTCTGTTATCTTTGATTCGAGTGAAATGCAATTTCCTTTTCACCAATACTGATAGTTTCCATTTCTCTATACTTTTCTTTTTTTTCTCTTTTGTACATTTATTTTTATGCTGGTTCCAGTGATATGACATGCATATGGACTCCTCGGCCCAGTCTTCAAAACATGTCTAGTTCAGAAATAATAATAATTCATGAAATAGAACATGAGGATGAACCAGGGTATGATGAGGAAGGGGCATGGGATGAGATTAATAAAGAGTTGACCAGACTCGAAAAGAAACCCAAACCAAATCTGAATGATACAGATGCAGTTAATATAAGAAGTCCAGATAATGTTAGAGAAACAAAAATAAGTTTCCACATGGAGCCACAAGTTAGGGAAGAAATAATTGAAGTGTTGCTTGAGTACAAAGATGTCTTTGCATGGTCCTACGACGACATGCCCAGATTGAGCACTGACTTAGTGGTCCACAAGTTACCCACTGACCCAGCTTGCCTGCCTGTCAAGCAAAAGTTGAGAAATTCAAAACTGATGTGAGTGTGAAAATTAAAGAGGAAGTGACCAAGCAGTTCGAGGTAAAAGTCATTCGAGTCACACGATATTCCACTTGGTTAGCTAATGTTGTCCCTATACCAAAGAAAGACGGTAGAACCAGGATGTGTGTTGATTACCGTGACCTCAAAAAAGCAAGTCCAAAGGACAACTTCCCCTGCCGAACATTCACATATTGATTGACAATCGTGCGAAACATGAAATTGGGTCATTCGTGGATTGTTATCAAGGATACCACCAGATTCTGATGGATGAAGAAGATGCGGAGAAAACATCATTCATCACGCCGTGGGGGACCTATTGTTATAGAGTCATGCGTTTTGGTCTGAAAAATGTTGGGGAAACATACATGAGGGCCATGACAACCATTTTTTACGATATGATACATAAGGAAATTGAGGTCTATGTGGATGATGTGATAATCAAGTCCAGAAAGAAATTCGATCACGTCAAAGACTTGGGAAAATTCTCCCAAAGGCTTCGTAGGTATGACCTCAAACTCAACCCGACAAAATGTGCATTTGGGGTCCCCTCGAGAAAGTTGTTAGGGTTCATAGTCAGTCGTCGAGGCATCGAACTAGACCCATCAAAAATCAAAGCTATACAGGCGTTGCCGCCACCAAGGTATAAAACAAAAGTGATGAGTCTACTCGAAAGATTGAATTACATTAGTCGGTTCATTGCTCAACTCACAACTATCTGCGAGCTCATCTTTAAGTTGTTGAAAAAGGATAGTGCAGTAAAATGGACGGGAGAGTGTCAAGAGGCTTTTGATAAGATAAAGGAATATTTGCCGAACCCATCGGTATTTGTCCTGCCGGAACCAGGATGGCCTTTGATTTTATATTTGGCAGTCCTAGACAACTCATTTGGGTGCGTGTTGGGTCAACATGATGTTACCGGAAGAGAAGAGTAGGCCATACACTACCTCAGCAAGAAATTTACAGCTTACTAGGTTAAGTATACTCATCTTAAAATCACATGTTGCACCTTGACGTAGGTAGCCCAAAAGTTATAGCATTACTTATCATCATACACCACTTTTCTCATCTCACGACTGGACCCATTGAAATACATTTTCCAGAAGCCCATACCCACATAAAGGCTTGCAAAGTGGAAAATCTTGCTCACTGAGTTCGACATTATCTACGTGAATAAGACTACTATGAAGGCACAAGCATTGGCAGACCATTTAACGGAAGTCTTGGTCTTAGGGGACTCGGACCTTTTGGTACACCAGATTCAAGGGGAGTGGGAAACAAGAGATTTAAAACTCATTCCATAGCGGCAATGCTTGCATGATCTCTGTCAGCGATTCCGGTCAATAAGTTCAGGCACATCCCTAGAATTCGCAATTAGGTCGCTGATGCCCTGGCTACTTTGGTGTCAATGTTACATCATCCGGGCAAGGTTTATGTTGACCCGATACATATCTGGGTCCATGGTCAACACGCTTATTGCAACATGGTGGAAGAAGAGCTTGACGGCGAGCCTTGGTTCCACAACATCAAGGAATATATCAGGAGAGGTGTGTACCCGGTACAAGCCACGAGTGACCAGAGAAGAACAATCTGTCGTTTGTCAGATGTATTTTGCTTCACCGAAGGAATATTATACAAAAGAAGTAGATCTCGCTTTGCTAAGATGCGTAGATGCTAAGAAAGCACGACCATCATGAATGAGGTGCATGCTGTAGTTTACGGGCCGCACATGAGCGAATATGTCTTGGCAAAGAAGATTCTCCGGGCAGGATATTATTGGCTCACCATGGAGCGGGACTGTATCAGCTTTGTGCACAAATGCCACCAATGCCAGGTACACAGAGACCTAATTGATTCGTTGCCGTCTGAATTTCATACGATTTCATCACCATAGTCGTTCATTCCTTGGGGCATGGATGTCATCGGGCCCATTGATCCAGCAGCTTCAAACGAACAAAGATTTATCCTAGTTGCTATTGACTATTTCACCAAATGGGTTCAATCTAAAACCTTCAAGGCAGTGACAAAGATGGTCGTTGTCAACTTCGTGCACATAAGTATCATTTGTTGATTCGGAATCCCCAAGACTCTCATCAGTGACAATGGGGCAAATCTAAACAGTTACTTAATAAGAGAGGTATGCCAGCGGTTTAAGATCACACATCGAAATTCTACCCTGTACTGCCCCAAGGCGAACGGAGCGGTTGAGTCGGTCAATAAGAACATACAGAAGATACTTCAGAAAATGGTGGAAGAGTCCAGGTAGTGGCATGAGAAGCTGCCCTTCGCATTGTTAGATTGTCCCACCACTATCCGCACTTCAGTGGGGGCCACTCTGTACTTGTTGGTGTATGACACAGAAGCGGTAATCCTAGCCGAAATTGAATCCCCTCTATTCGAATCGTGGTCCGAAGCGGGAATAGACGACGAAGAATGGGGCAAAGCTCATTCGGAACAATTGAATCTGATAAATGAGAAAAGATAGGTGGTGGTCTGTCATGGCCAGTTTTATCAACAGAGGATGGCTAGGGCAAATAATAAGAAAGTGCGCCCCAAGATGTTCGAAGCAAGTCAATTGGTATTAAAGCGTATCCACCCTCACTAGGTCGAGGCAAAAGGCAAGTTTGCTCAAAACTGGCAAGGACCATTCATCGTATCAAGAGTGTTATCCAACGGAGCATTGTATCTGAAAGATGTGGACGGAAAATATGTGGAAACGACTATTAATTCGGGCGCTGTCAAAAGATATTATGTATGATTCTCTTTTAGATCATTGTATATGCTCAACACTTGTTGTATATGGCATATTTTAAAATTTTGAATGACGAAGTCATTTTATTCTGCTATCTAAAAACTCTAGCCTTTGCTAACCTCTTTGAGCTTTAGTTATTTTATCTTCATATCCCTCTTTCGGAATCAGTAATCAGTAACAAAAATCGGAAGCGCAAGTGTGAGAAGGCGCGAGATGGCAGTAGAAGGAAAAGAAAGAAAATGGAAATGAAAACTAAAAATGACAAAAATATGGAAAAAAAAAATTAAAAGGAAAAAGAAAAAGAAAATAAAAACAAGGAAAAACAAGAAAATAAAAGAAAAGAGAAAAGAGAAAAGGAAAAGGAAGAAAGGAAAGAAAAAGGAGAAAAAAAACAAAAAGAGGAGAAGAAAACAGCAACAAAAACAAGGAATCAGTATGAACTACCTTTGACCTGATTCCTTTTTAAAAGGATACGTAAGCAGCCTCACGGTTCGGTCATATCAGGATAAAAATCCAAAAGTCCCCAAGCAAGAAACCATGGCAGAAATAGTGTTTGTTGTAAAATGTGATTCCGAAAGTTGTAATTCTGAACCCGTTTAAATTGTTTTGAGCCTTTGATATCCTTCTTTTCGAAACCCTATCCAATAGACCACGCTACGGTCCAAAGAAAGACCTTCTGATCAGTCTTCAAAAGATGCTAAGTTGAGCAAGTAGAAGGGATTCATGTCAGGGAGAACACTCCGAGCCCGACGAGAGAATAATAAAATGAGAGAGTGTTATTGGTGAAAACTCTCACGGGCACCATATGGTGACAAGAGTTTGAGAGAAATAAAATGAGAGAGTCTTATTGGTGAAAACCCTCACAGGCACCATAAGGCGACGAGAGTTTGAGAGAAATAAAATGAGAGAGTCTTATCGGTGAAAACCTTCACATGCACCGTGAGGCGAAGGTAAGGCTAAAGCAAAACTCTGAAGGGGCTATTGGTGGATGAACACTGCAAGGCAAGCCAAGCTAGGGCTTGGTTTAAAGAGTTGGGTTAGAAGGGTCACAACAACAAAAAGCGCGGCAAAAGAAGGTTGGTCATTGAAATGGATCTGGTTGACTAAACCGAAGTGCATGTCACGATCGCGAAAACAAGCAGTTCCTCTTCAGATAAGTCTTCTTTCTTGTCTTTTCGACAGTCAAGTCTGGAATTCCTTACCCTAAATACCTTTCAGAGTCTTTGCATTTCATTTTTATTTCGAGTCTAAAGTCTTTTGTTTAAGCGAGCGAAAGGAATTTAAAATCCGATTATCAACTCCCAAAAGGACAAAGCACATGACGCCCAAAGACGTAACAAAGATAACAAGTGTGGAACAACAAAAGGAAGGATTAAAAAAAACTGTAATTGATGGAAGAGACAAGAGTCGGCAAAGTGAAGGAGTACCACACAGAAAGGGGCGTGCAAGTAAAACCACAAAGATTCTGGGGTCAGCCGAGTGTCATACACAGATTGGGCTATCTCGAATGGAACGTAAAGTTCGCATAACACGAAGACGTTAAAGGTCACAAGGTTGCAAGGTTTGACTAAACATAATACCTCAGTCGTCGGAAAAGACATAAAGAATTCCGGTGAAGGATCGAGAGTGCAACACAAGGTGGGGAGCGAAGCGAAAGAGTAAAGATCAAGAGTCAGTCAAGCATCACAAATGGACTGGATAATCTCGAGAAGGGGATAAGGATTTCTGGCAAAGGCTCAGAAATGTAACACCAAGATGAGAAACAAAACAAAGCCACAAGGATCAGGGACCAGCCAAGCATAACATCCTAACTCGATAATCATTTAAGAGGGATATAAGGCTTCTAGTAAAAGTGGCAAAAGTGCAACACAAAGGCGGAAATGGCCATGAGAGTTGATCCAGCGTGATATATCAACTTGTCAATCATCGGGAAGAGACAAAAGAGAATTCTGGTAAAGGGTCGTAAGTGTCGTACAAAGTGGAGAGCCAAGTAAAGACACAAAGGGCAAGGGTCAACCAAACATCAGAGACAGATCGGATGAAAAGGGGGTGCCAGGACTTTGGAAAAAGAGCGAAAATGTAACACAAAATGAAGAACAAAGTGAATCCGCAAGGTTCAGAGGGTTCGCCAAAGCATAATACACTAGTTCACCAATCGTCATGGAAGGACATAAAGAATGCCGGCCAAGGGTTAGAAATGTAACATAGTTATGGGACGCAAAGTAAAGTCGTAAAGGTGCGAGGGGTCAGATGAGAAGTTCGAGCAACTCATTATGGGCAAAGGAACACAGCAAAACATGATCATGGAAGGCAGTCTTCAACAAGAATGCTGCGAGCCAACCACCACTTTTCAAACTGACTAGTTTTCTTTGATTGACACAGGGGTAGAAAAATGTTAGAAGAGTCTAAAAGAGGCCATCCACAGGGGAAAGCAGGCACATGGCAGGTATGATCAAAACTTCAAGGCCCATCTAAAAGTGGGGGTCAGTTTAAAACTCAAAAGGGACATAGTCCGTCATAAACACCCTCCCCAACAAAGAGCACAAGGGGAAAAACTTTTACTAGAAAACCTCAATAGCAATAACTGAGAGTTAAAAGAAGCATGGAAGTTGAGATGGAACACAGTTTGGAACTCAGACAGGTGCGGGTAACATGGGCAAGCACCAACACCTTCCCCAGTAAGAGTCGAACAACCCTCCTGGACAATAATCACTAGCAGAAACAACTGAAAGTTAGGATTAGCATTTAAGTCGGAACCTTCAAGACCCTCCTGGAAAATGGGATTTATCTTAGAACACAAACAGTGGGGTGGCATGGTTAAACCCCAATACTTCCCCAACCAGAGTCAATAATATTCATCAGGACTCTCCTGAAAAATATGACTTATATTAGATATTTCCCCAAGAAGAGTCAACAAGAGTCATTAGGACCCTCCTGAAAAATGGGACCTAGATTAGATACTTCCCCAACAAGAGTCAATAAGAGTCATCAGGAACCTCCTGAAAAATAGGACCTAGATTAGATACTTCCCCAGCAAGAGTCAACAAGAGTTGTGAGGACCCCCTGGATAATGAGACGTAGCTCTAAGTACTAACCCTCACCAGTTTATAGAGTAATGAAAACACAGGGTAACACATAGGATAGGAAAGGCACCTATATTTGCTTGGCTGGAGCTACCCGGTCGAGCGCTGGTCATGTCCCTCGGTTTGGGCGTGACAAACTTGGTATCAAAGCCTATGGTTTTAAAAGAGTCCTAGGATGTATTAGAGCCGTGTCTAGTAGAGCCCTTATTATCGGTGTGTTGTTGACCACATCTATAAGTAGGGGGCTACATGGACATTTAGGAAACTACCCTTTTCTTTGTTATTCTATATCGTGCAGTGAATGAAAAGTTAAAATATTTATGTCTGACTCGTGCTCTATTCCGATATTTTCAGTAAGGGCACGCAAGAAGAGAGCTAGACTTGGCCTTAGGGGCAATGCCACCCAAGTGTGGCTATGGATCATGTACCTAATGCCGTGGGTGAGAGTGATTCCCCAGTCCTGGATCTAATTGGCCCATCTATTCCAGATCAAGGTATTCTTGTTCCTGCTGCGGTCGAGGGTGTTACCATCCATCCCGTCGGTATTCCTAATTCTGATGCAATTCCAGCTTCCGGTCCCAAAGTTTCTGATAGGGACCTTAGAGGAGCCATCATATGTTGACCCGGTTAGTGGCCGCTCAGGCCCAGAGATCTCATGATACCCCTGTGTCCTCTAATGGTTTGGGAGATTCCCCCACCTCCAGAGTCGACCAATTTCTATGGTTAGCCCCTCTAGAGTTCACATGCACAGACCCAGAGGCCGATCCGTAGGGTTTCCTTGATGAAATGTATAAAACCCTTTGAGTGATGAAGGCTTCAGAGACGGAGGGAGTTGAGCTGGATTCCGATAGGTTGAGGGGAGCAACGTATTCGTGGTTCAAGGTGTGGGAGGATTCCCATGGGGAAGAAATCCTTCCGGCTAAATTGGATGAGCTTGTAGATGTATTTATGGACGACTTCTTGCGTGCTGAGACAATGACAGCCTGTGCCACTGAGTTTTGAGGTCCTTAAGCGGGGTAGTATGAGTTTCTGGAAGTACCACATGGAGTTATTGATATTGTCCAAGTATGCTCCCCAATTAGTGTCGACTATGGGTGTTTCAGTTCGGCGATTCGTCCAGGGCCTTAGTCCTTTGGTGGTGAATGAGGCTGCTACAACGGCCTTAAATTTGACTGTGTGTATCAGAAATTTTCCCCAAATTCCACCTTTAAAATACACAATCTAGGCACATAAATCAATGGGCATTCAAAATTTATGAGTACAAATGACCAAGAGTCACCTACATCTTCGATATAGGTGAAAACCACTCCAAATATTGCCTAATTCCGCACGTCAAAACTGTCATAATGAGAAGAAGCCTCAAACCCTCAATTTTAAATATTTGCCAAGCAATTTTCCTTCATACGCACTCACTAACCGTACCTGTGGCTCTGCTTCTGAGGAAGTCACTTAAGAACCTGACCAGCCAAACTACGGTCGACGACTCGGACTTTCAAGACTACTTTTGGGGTCCATTCCTCGCTCATGTGCATCCGCACGCCTGCAAATTTTAATCCGCTTCTACGAATCCAGCCCACTAGACTTGATGAAGGAAATACCTCGCACCTACAACCACTTCCTAGTACACAAGACCGCCTATGCGAGTCCATGCTCGCTGCTGTGGTTGCACACAATGCGACCATTCCTTTACATGTGTGATTGCACCTAACCAGTAGCAGATTAGTAACTCCTTATGACCACAACTCATTCTGACATCAACCTGAATCTCCTCGAGGCCCCGGGGATACCATTCAAACATGCCAATACATCCCAAAACATCATAAAAACTTAGTCGAGTTCTCAGTTCTAGTCAAACAATATAAAAAAAAACAATATGAAGACAAGAATCGCACTCCAATTCAAGCCTAGGGAAACTAATGGATTTTCAGCTTCTACAATCGATGTCAAAACCTATAAAACCAACTCCGATTGACCTCAAATTTTGCACACAAGTCATAAATGGCCCAACGATCCTATTCTAACTCTCCAAACTTCACATTTTCCAACTTTCACCAATTTAAGCTAAAAGTTATCTACAAATCTCCAAATCATTATTCGATACGCTCCTAAGTCCAAAATTAACTTACATGAAACTATTAAAACTCTGTTTTAGAGCCATTTACACATAAGTCAACATCTGATAAATTCTTTCAATTTAGGCTTCCAAATTTGGGAGTAAGTATCTCAATTCATTGCGAAACATCTCAAAACCAGATCAACCACCCTCGTAGTTCACATAACAACAAACGAACATAGAATAAGTAATATATGGGGAAACATGGCTAAAATACTCAAAACGACTAGCTGAGTCATTACAACGAGTATAGAGAATGTACCAACCATTCCAACTGCATGCTACCACCTCGATCATGGTAGTTTATGACTTATATTTCTTTTTATGTAAATTTCAAAAAGATGATGTCAATTTTCTTCATATAAGAGTTATATTTTTATTTTTATTCGCTCATGGATTGTACTACCACATATTGGGATATTTGTAATGATTTTCATATTTTTTATTATTTATTTGATGATTTCCAGCTTGGATTATTACACTTGTTAGTTGCTTACCTAGTAGATTAAGTTAGGTGTTATTACGATTTGGTGGTATTTTGGGTCGTTATATGAGCCTCTTCCTCTATAATTGTTCAATAGTCCCTCAATCTCAAAATTTCTAGGCATTGAGTTGGGGATTTCTGTGATTAAATTAGTTCTTGGTTATGGAGTTGGCAACCCAATGGTCATGTTACTCGTTAAGTCCTCAACGCCTCCCTGATTCGATTGTTCCACTCATATTACTGAGGCACAAAGTTTTTCAACTTTTCTTTTATATTAGAATGTTCGTCATCTCCACTAGTCAATCTCTTAGGTGAATTTTCTTGGGGCCAAAGTGGTAAATATTTTTGGAGTGCGATTGTTTGGTGGAGTTGTTGGTACCCCTTTTGTCGTTAAAGCTTGACTTGTTTGTTTGTTGGCACGGTCAAATCCATAGATGGTGTTTCTTCAAGATAAATTTAGCCCGTGAAATTTAAAATGATTTTGAAGGAATAACAGTAAAGGTAAAATGCACATAGGTTCTAAAATAGGTAATTAAATAATTAATTAGGCCGGGTATGATTAAAACGATCGTGCTAAAATCACGAAGCTCGAGAATGCATCAACTTATTACCAGGTTAGCAGAGTTTCTTACACGATTTTCTGTGTTCACAAACTATAAATAAGAGTCAATTTCCTCGATTTTGGATTTAAAATAAATGTGTGACTTGGGACACCATATCATATCCCAAGTGGCGACTCTGAAATTAAATAAATAATCATATTTTGATTAATGTCACTTTAATTGAAACAACTTCCAATTCCCTTCGGGAAAAATAGGTGTGACAGCTCTGCAACTCTGTTTGAGACAAGAAACAGGAATCTTTGATGCACGATTTAGAATTCGAGCTTGTTAATATGATCCATGTTTGGATTTATTGTTTGTTGATATTACTGTACTTGTGGCCTGAGTGTTTATTGTCGCTTATTCACTGCTTTGATACTATTTAAACTATATTAAATTGTCCTCTTACGCCTCCCTTATGAGTCTTCTAAAAATATGATGCACATGTATGCTTGGCCACTTTACTATTAGAAGTCATAAAAAATAGAGCAAATCTTGGATCAGCAACAAGACCTGGTAGACTTTCGTGCTCCCGCTACGTTGCCCCCACCTCGGCTCAAGCTGTCTGCTTGGGTAAACCATGTCTAGAACACACCCCTAAGGGCTCAAACCTATAATAACATAGACTTATGCCAGATCCCTAGTAGGAACGTTCATATGCATCATGTACATTTGACTTAGGGGACTCAACATAGGGTTTGGGTCCGTATAGGACAGATGTACCCAAAATGAAAGACAATCCTGATGTATCTTACGTGCTATTTGTACATTTATTTATTTTGGCTTATATGTTGACCGGCTAAGGAATGAAAAACAACAGAAAAACTTAAAGCGAGTTAGGATAGAGAATTCACCCGGTTTTAAAAATCTCGATACTTTAAAATGCCTCGAAAATCTGCCAAAAGTTTTGAAAAAAATATGTATAAAAGAAAATGTATTTCAAAAAAATGAAATTGAGTCAATATTATGTTTTTTCTAATTATGTAAATACTGACTGAACTACGCAGGTTTGTTTCTCAACGGATGTGAGATACCTAGGCAAACCCCATCGGTTTCGACCCCCAATTTTAAAAAACCCAAAATATTTTTCTTTAGTTCATTCATTAGAAGATTTTTCTTAGAAAATTTCAAATCAAAAATTTAAAATCAAAAATATCTTCTTTCTTTTTAAAAGTTCTTCATTTGAAAAGAAAATCAAATAAAATTCAAAAATATTATTTTTTATTCTTTAGAAGCTTTCTAATATAAAAATATTTTTTTCTTTCTTCCTTCCCTAGAAGTCTTTCTCCAAAAAATAAAATCAAAATCAAAATTCAAAGAAAAATATTCTCTTTCTTCTTTAGAATTCTTCTTTTCAAAATTCTAAAAAAACAAATTTCAAAAATAATTTTGTTTTCTTCTTTATAAGTATTTCTTTAAATGAAATAAAAATAAAAACTTCAAAATTAGTTTATTTCCTTTATTCACGGTCTGCCCGAACTACACAAGATTTGATTCATGTTTCCACATAATATATAGGCAACCCACATCAGGTTCGATCGAATCATTTAAAAAAAAGAGAAATAAGGAAGAAAAACCACTTAAAAAGAAAAAATAAGAGAGTGACTATTCTAACATATTGTTTGTTTTGAAGTGTGAAGAATGTTTGAGGTGGTCAGTTTGTGGTAAGCTGGCAACACATCCATAATTCACAAGATACATAAGGAAAATGCCAATGACAAGTGACATCAAAGTTTTTACAATTGCCCAGGTAACTCATGGTCAGAGGGTTCAAAAAGAGTCTATTGTGGTTGAAGAAAATAGAGTAATGAAGCAACAAATGACTGAAATGTGTCATGCATGGCCAATGGCCAAGGACCACCCCTTCCTATTCATGGTTTTCCAGATTTCATATCCATCTCAACTACCACCACTCTGGTTTCATTGTCTAATCAATCCTATTCACTTAAGTTCAGTTTTTGTCCCAACTATACGACTACAGCTGGAACTTTTGTTTGCTCCCAATGTGTGCCATTGACAACCAATAAGACAACCACTACAGTTACGCCCATCTTCACCATCCCACAACCGACGGTGTTGTACAGGAAAACTCACGAGTCACAATTTTCTGCCCAGCAAGAACAGTACCACTCTCCTAAGTACTACTCATACCTATTTGATATTCCTGCAAAGATTGAGGAGACTACCTAAAAGATGGCACTGGAAGAAATGACCTAAATAATGAAAAGCTTAGAACAATAGTCGAAAAACATGCAACGGTTGGCAAGTCAAAGGAGCATTGCATTAAAGGATCTATATATGTTCCCCAATATTCGTTTGCCACTTGGTTTCCAGACTCCCAAATTTGAAAAGTACGATGGAAATGAAGACCCCATAGCCCACCTGAAAAGGTATTTCAATCAACTAAGAGGTGCGGAAGGAAAAGAAGAATAACTTATGGCTTACTTTGGGGAAAGCCTTATGGGAGTTGCCTTCGAATGGTTTATAGCTCAAGACATATCTCGCCGGTATGTCTAGGATGAAATAGCCCAGGCCTTTGTCAAACTGTTCCAATACAACATCAACATCGCTCTATACCATAATTCCTTTTCAAACCCGAAGAAGATACTAACTGAAAGTTTTAGGGAATATGCCATTAAATGGAGAGAGCAAGCGGCTAGAGTTAAGCCACTCATGGATGATCACGAGTTTATCATTGTCTCTCTTCAAGCTCAAGAGCCAGATTATTTTTAAATAATGATGTCCGCAGTGGGCAAATCCTTCTCGGAAGCAATCAGAATAGGGGAAATGGTTGAGAATGGCATTAAGATAGGAAGAATTATAAGTCAAGTAGTTCTCAAAGTCGCAACTCAAGCTGTCCAGATTGAATCTGATAATTTTAGTGACGCGAATGAAAAGGACGAAGAAATCATGATAACATCAAGGTCGAGAAGAGGTTCTATGAGAGCATCTCAAAGGTATGACCAGCCTCGTCTGTTTTTTATTATGCTCTTGGGCACTACTATCCACCTCAGAACTTATAATACCATGTTCCTCCATCTCCGTATGTTGTCTTGCCACCAAATCACCCAAGAAGGTGAGCACAAGCGTCACAAAATCTCTACCAGCCCCTACAAAATTTTCAAGTGCAGTATAACGCACATCCAAGCTAGAGGTATAAAGGGGATTAAAGGTTGAAAGATAATTTTACTCAAATATGAGAGTCTAATACAAGATTGTTTAAGAAATAAAAACATTATGACACTATTGCACCTATTTCTCCAAATCATGTGGATCCACATGCATGAGGCTTTGACCCTTCTAAAAGGTGAAACTACCATTCCAATACCTAGTGGCACAATGTTGACAGCTACCAGGATTTGAAAAGAGAAATAGAAAGGATGATCCAGGAAAAATTGATTGTAATCCAAAATAGTGACACCTAGAATATCATGCAGAATCCTTTTCCTGTACACGATGATGCACACTTTGTGGGGATGATGTATGGTGACATGGAGAATAAGAATCCTCCTGGGAACTTACTGACTGAAATTGGAGAAGGCCATGGTAATTTTGATGAGAAAATTTATGGCTAAATATCAAGCTTCGCAATTGAAAAGTCATTCTCTCCTCACTAGGAAGGAATCTTGGTAGCTTGTTTTGATATTTTTTCTTATTATTTGGGTTATTCAGGGTTGTGATCCAGATTTCATTTGTTTATTTAGGAAAACTCTTCTATCCCTTTATTTTGTCTGTGTGAGTCTTGTCTGTTTGTTTTGTTTCTATTTTCAGCGCCAGGGTTATTTCAAGGTTGTAGTTCGGATTTTAGATTATTTTTCTTATTGTCAAACCCTTTCATCTGTTACTCAATGAAATACAGTTTGTCCTTTTGTATCATTCCATGCTTTGTTCTTTTGTCACTAGTTCTAGTGATATGATATGCATGCGAAATTTTTAATCAAATCTTAGAAAATTGATTTAAGCATGAATTGGAAAACTGAGAAAAGTACACTTTTGAGGATGAAAAAGATTTGAAATACCTGGGAATTAAGCCCGAGTAAAATTTAAGTGGAACTAGAATAGTTATGCCCTTGGAGGTTAAGGATCTTTACCCTCAAAATCATTGTGAAGATTGGGTTTGAGGAAGAATCAATTGAAGTTTGTTGGAAAGTTTGACATCAAAGGATGGAAAATATCTTATGGCCATGACACACCTAGAAGACAGACATTGTTGTCGATGCTGTAGTCGCGAAAAGATAACATGATTGGCATTCTCGAGGCTATGAAGCCCTTTTTCTGCTATCCAAACACTTTATATCCTTCACTACCCTTTTGAGCCAATATTATTTTCGTTGACCACCCTCTTTTGGAATCAAGTTTAAAGTCAAGAGTCATGAAAAAAAGTCCATGTCCCAAGAGTACAAACTGGGGCAAATCTTAAAAAGTTCATGTAAAAAAAATAAAGAAGAAAAGAACTATCAAAGGTCCATACCCCCAGAAAATATAAGTTGGGGCAACTTGTTTTGAAAACAACAAAAAAAAGGACAAAGAAATAGAAAGATGAAAAATATAGCAAGGTCAGATGTATGAACTACGTTCGACCTGATTCTTTAAAAACAAGGATACGTAGGCAGCCATACACGGTTCAGTCCACTCAAAGAAGAAAAAGAAAAAAATATATCCAATCCCAACTATCTGAAACTGGGGATGAGTTTGTTTTAATTTTTAAACGAGTCGATTCCAAGAGTTGTATATATACAACCACGTCATATTTAGTCTATTTTGAGCCTTCATGTCAGCATTGCTCCCTACTTATATCCAAAAGTCTTCCATATAAAGACCTCCTTATCAACCTTCAAGAATGCCAAGAAACGCATGCAATGAGCGACAATTATCGCACAACATAGAACACTGGCAATTGCTTACACAAGAAAGCAAAAGAAAAAGAAGAATAAAAAAAGGAAAAAATGAAAGAGCCTTACTACTGAAAAGCCTCATGGGCACTGTAAGACGATGGCAAGCAGAGATAAATAAATGAGAGAGACTTATTGGTGAAAATCCCTCGAGGCACCACCAGTCGAAAGTGAGTCATGAAGCCGATGTAAAGGATCGGCACAAACAAGCCCGCTTAAAAGGTCATAAGAATGGTAAAAGAGAATATTGGATCAGTTTGATAGATCAGGTCGTTGAGTCCAAAATGCATGTCATGATCATTAAGGCTAGTTACCGTAAAAAAAATTCTTCCTTTTTGTCCTTCTCGACAGAGGCATTCCTTTGTATGTTTTTTCTTTGCATCATTTTGTCCTTCACTTCCTTCCTTGTCAAAACAACCAAGAAAAGAATTCAAAATATGCTACCAGCTTTCGAGTTGCAACAAAGTAAATTTGGCCAGCACACGCAGTTGTTACATTCAACATGCCTTGAGAATTCATGCAAAGGCGTCCATCCAATAGACTCTTGCCAGCCTACTTAGCTAAAGCAAGCAAAGATAACCACAAAGATAATAAGGGATTCTCTGTAGTACGAATAAAAACTATGAAGTGTGCACATCGTGCAAAAGGAACTTCCACTTGTGATTCTCTCCGACATACAAATTGCATAAAAGCATGAAATCATTCAAGATATTAGAAAAGGTCACCTAAGCAAAGATCTCCATTAGGATAAGGCTCATTGAGCCACAAAATACCAATGGCACTCGGTGTGAAACAATCAGGATTGATATAGAAAAAAAAAGGTCCCTTGAAGGCAACACTAGAGTCTCTCAGGAGTTCAGCCAACTATCAATGTAGTCGGTCTTCTAAAAGAAAACGGACACAAAGCCAAGCTGCCCAAGACTCAAGACGAACTGACCACCACTTTCAAAGCTGACAAAATTTCTTGATTGATATAGGAACGAATCAGTGCAAGGAAAGTGGTACAAAATAAAGGAAAAAGTAGAAAGAAGAAAAAATGAAAAGAAGAGAAGAGCCGACAAATGGATATTTCTCAAATCTTTGCCTTTTTCTGTCTTGCTCGTGTGCTTAAGATTTTGCCATTTTCTCGTCACATTTTGCCTCCTAGGATATAAAGTCCTAGTCTGATGGATTTTTCTACCAATAAAAATCTTAGTATAATGATTTTTCTCCTAAGATATAAAAACCTAGTCTAATGAATCTTTCTCCTAGGATAGAAATATAAGTCTAGTGAATCTTTCTCTTAAGATAACAAAAAATAACCTAGTCTGATGAATTTTCTTCTAGGATAAAAGTCTTAGTCTAATGAATATTTCTCTTAAAATAACAAAAAAAGCCCTAGTCTGATGAATTTTCTCATTGGAAAAACGTCTTAGTCTGAGGAAATAGAAAACCTAGTATGATGAACTTTCTCCTAACATAGATCTAATGAATTTTTCTTCTAAGATACAACAAAAAAATTGACCTAGCCTAATGAACATTCTCCAAAGATTAAAATCATAGTCTGATGAATCTTTCTCCTAAGATAGAAGACATATTCTAATGAAACTTTCTCCTAGGATAAAAATCTTAGTCTCCTAGAATAATTTCAGAAAAAAAGGGAAGTTTGGATTCGAAAAAAAATGGTCACTTTTTAGTTTTCTTAAGTTATCAATCTTTACTTTTCTTGAAATCAGGGGCCCTCCTTGAGAATAAGGTCAGTTTTTACTTTAGTCAAGCTTAGTTTATAGTTTTTGGCAAGCTCAATCTCAAATCTATAACACACTTCCTAGTCTGTTTTTTTTTTTTTTTGAATTTTATTATTTAGGGGATGCACTTCCTAACTTTAGGTTAAAGGTTTTACCTCTAGTAGGCATATTTCTTGGTCTGGGTCTTCCAGGTTATACTTTTTAGGACACACTCTTCTTAGTTTTTTCAGTCAAGTTTCACTCAAGAGATACACTTCCTAGTCCGGGTCACTCAGGTTTTTTAGCAGACGTATTTGCTAGTCAAAATTTTTTTGGTTTTATTCACAGGAGACGCACATCCTAGTCGAGTCTTCAATTACATCCTTCATCAATAGCGTAAGTGATTCATAGGTCTGCTAACAATTCACAAATCTTCCTAGTGCAAACTGGGGTAGAAAAGTTCTTTTGTTTTGTCTGTTTTGTTTGTTTTGCTGTAGTAGCAGGCGCCACCTAAAGAACGAGGGAATTCATTTCAGAGTTACTTCAAATTTCAAGTCAGTAGTAGGCGCCCACTTAGAGAACGAGGGAAGTCATTTCATAATTCAATTCAAAATAGAAGTAGCAGAAGCAGGCCTCAAGAATGCGAGTCAACAGTTCGAGATAACGAAAAGAAAAGTCTCAATCTGGAATACTATAACAAGAAGAAAAGAAAAAGAAACTCAAAATGCAGAAGCAGAGAAAATACGTGGACTGATCAAAACATGATTGAAGTCACAAGCTTTGCATCTCTAGCATTGATCCAAGAAGCTGAAAAAGAAATGAACCAACACCAGTAGCTAACAAGCATCAAGATTCATATCAGAGTCCGCATGAAAAACCAATCGAGACTCAAGATCAAGCTTCAGAAGACTTATATATAGGAATCTTGTAACTCCTAGTTAATAGGATCTGTTAGTTTTTTTTTTTCATTTTCGACTTTGGTGTAATAAGGAGCTCAACAAGCAGTAAATAGCCGTGACAATAGTAAAATCACAGCCATTCTTGCTAGTCCCAGCTACAAAAATTCCCAAAACTATGCTGACCTGATTTTCTTATAGCCAAGGATATATAGGCAACCTCTGAAGCAAAGTTCGATCAAATATTTTCAAAATGCTTCCCATGGAGTATCAAACAGGCAAATATTACTCGTAATTGCTCATTTTATCTTTTCCAAAAAACTCTACATGTTTCTGATCAAAGAGGGGCAGCTGTGAGCACGTAATTTTTTTCCGATATAAAAATACTCCTAGAAAATCCAGAAAAATAGTTTTTCCTATTTGTTTTTAAATTTATAGACTTGTAGGATTTTCTTTTAAATTGATTGTATGCATTTAGTTGTATTTTCATGCCTTCTTAATATTTTAAAATCATAAAAAATCATAAAAATTATCACATTTTTATTTCATGCCAAATTAGGTTTAATTTATATTTTTAGGAATTAATTACTCTCAATACATGAAAATCCCAAAAAATATACATTAGCTTTAATCAGTTAGTTTATTTAATTAGTTAAATTGCTAATTAAGTCATTTTCGCAGAATGGTTTCATCTAACTTTATTTTGGGATAAGTTTGAAATTCAATTACAGAATAATGAGTTGGCTCCTTTAAATCTCGAAATTAGGCCATCTTCGGGCGTCCTAATCGCCCAAAACTCCACATCGTCTAGCCCAATTTCGTCAAGCCCACAATTGGATCCCCCTTCTTTAACCCCCCCCCCCCCCACCCCTCAAACCCTAGGAGAAGAAGAGATCAGACCCCTCCCTTTTGGAAGACCCCAGAAATGACACTCCTTCAATGGCGTTTTGAGCAAACTCACACACTCATTTTCAATACTAAAAAAAGAATTGGAATAGAGAAGAAGTCATACCTCACTTCCATTTCACTGACGAGAAGCGAAAAGCTGTCTGTCAAACTCACAAAAAAAAGACTCCTACAAAGAATGAAAGGAGGAAGAGGAATTTGGGAAGAATTAAGAGATGAACTGCTTTCCAAACTTTAAGAGCTGAATTCCATTTTGAAGTTCTTACCCTTTATGCAGTCGAGTTTTTTCTAATTTTGTTGTTGTCGAGACTACTTGTTGTGCTTCAAACCCATCGATTCCACCTCCATTTGGCAATCTTCTCTTATATATTTTCTCATATGCTTAGATATTGACTTTATGAAACATAGATAGTTTAGTCTAATTGTTTCTAAATCCCTGTTTTATCATCACATGCTCGAAAGGAAAAAATAGAAATTGATTGGTTTTGAGTTCAGTAAATTATAATGGATGGTGAGAAGTGGAAACGAAAGAGTAGTAAGCTTAGGATTTAGTGTAAATTTTTCATACTGTTATAAAAAATGTAGAATGGGTTGTGTGTGTAATTTTCATTTCAACACGTCTCTATATTCTATTATTTCATGGCATGATGTCTGTTCATTGGAAATTATGTAATCTAAAATGCAAAAATACATGAGACCAGGCCTATAAGACGACCAATTTGTGGTTGGTTAAGAAAATCCGTCTTTAGCCAATGTTAAGATGTCGACTTAAACTTATAGCTTTAGTGTAACTCCTAATTATGAATTCTTGAATTGAGACGAATGCAAGCAATGGATTGATTCAAACACACTTAAATGTAAGACCGACTGTGATGATCAACTCTTTCTTTATATCGATTCTTTTCCCATAAGTCATGATTTTACACTGAATCTCAAATCTAAAATATTTGTAGAATGCTTTTGGCGCATTCTAAGCTCTATTCATGGTTCTCCGCATGTTAGCGTGACATAATTATGATTTTAAAAATAAATTAAGGTATGCGTTCTCACAACTTCGACCAAACAATCTTAATAATTAATAAAACGTAATTAATTATATACACGTACACGTGATATGATTCTTGACGCACCAGACAAAAGAAGTACACGTATTCGTGACTCGTTTCAAGATAATTCCTTGATTACAAATAATCGAGTAGTTAAAAGCGGTAAAGTAAAATGCACACAGTTTCTAAAATACATAATTAAATAATTAATTTGGTCAGGTATGATTAAAGCGACCGTGCTAAAACCACAGATCCCGGGAATGCCTAACACCTTCTCCTGGGTTAACAGAATTTCTTACCTGGTTTTTTGTATTTGCAGACCATATATAAGAGTCAATCTCCTCAATTCAGGATATAAAATAAACCGGTGACTTAGGACACCATATAATATTCCAAGTGGCGACTCTGAAATTAAATAAATGATCCCACTTCGACTAATGTCGCTTTATTGGAAATAATCATCATTCCCATTGAAAAAAGAAGGTGTGACACCACATGTAATGCACACAATGATAAACATATATACTTATACTCTCGGAGTATTCAACCTCACTCAACACACTCAATCACTCAGCACTACTCATCTTTTAACACTCTCAATCACTTGGCACTCACACTTTGCACCCAGCAGTACTATTGGTACGTCAGACTTGGAGGGAGGATCCTGTCCAAGCGCTAATATAACCTAACATGACATGCTACAACATGCAGCCCGATCTGATCATGAATAAAAAAAGCTTGATATGGCATGCAATCCGATTCCATAAACATCACTCACAATCAGTATATCCGCCTTGCTCAGTCATCAATATCTCCAATCTCTTGCGGCTCACAAATCTCATGACAATCAGCCCAACCAATGGTAATATTGTGATAACCCAGCCAGTCATCTAATGAGGTACTGCTCCGTTTCCCCCATTTCTGCTTCTTTGTACTTTATTCATCCGTATTTTGTGTATCGGGTTGGTCGTATCCTATCCGGAATGATTTTTGGTAAGGTTTGAGACACTTTGTCTCTTTTAAGGCAGTTTAAGTTGGAAAATTCTACCGGATGATGACTTATTTTTTATTGTGCTCGCATGTGAGTTCTGATGGTTCGGTTGGCTTCAGGAGGTGATTTGAGACTTAGAAGTGTGATCAGAATGTGTTTTGGAGGTTCGAAATAAATGTAGGCTTGAATTGGCGAAGTTGATATTTTGGCAATTTTCGGTTGGTAGACGAGATTTTGATATATGGGTTGAAATGGAATTCCAAGAGTTGCATTAGTTCTATTGTGTCATTTGGGATGTGTGTGCAAAATTTTAGGTCATTCGGGTGTGGTTTGGTTGGGTTTTTTACCAAAAGAAAAATTCAAAAGCTTTTGGAAACTTAGGCTTGAATCTGATGTGTTTTGGTTGATTTTATGTTGTTTGAGGTTTTTTGAAGATTGGTACAAGTTTGAATAAATTTTTAGGATATCTTGATGCCTTTGGTTGAGGTTCCGAGGGCCTCGGGTGAGTTTCAGGTGGTCAACCGGACCATTTCCTGCCTTGGAGAAGTTGCAAAATTGCATGTTCAACTGTTGTAGAGATTCCTTCTCCGCGATCACGTAGGGGTTCCTGCAATCACGTAGAAGCTTTTCAAGGGGCAGTCCATTTGTTCTTCTCGTTCACAAAGGTTGAGTTGCTATCACATAGAGTGGTGAAGTTGTTAATTGCGAACGCGTGGTGAAGGTCGCGTAGAGTTAAGTGGACCTGGGGTCTTAGCTTGGATTTGTTCGTTGCGAACGTGGTAGGCAGTCTGCGATTGCATAGAGTTAGTTGCCTGGCCATCGCATTTGCAGGGTTTTTTTATGCATTCGCATAGAGTAATTTTGGGAGCTTAGGAATTGTGCTTTGCGATCGCAAAGATTGTCTCGTGATCACGATGAAGGAAATTTAATAGCTGGGCAGAATGTTTTAAAAGCTCATTTCTACGAATTTGAGGCTAAGTTTCTCCGTTGTGTGTCGATTTTGAAGATTTTTTAATAAGATTGAAGAGGGATTCAGCGGGAATCACTTGGAGGTATGATTCTTGGTCTTAAAACTTGATTCAAATGTGAATTGCACCTAGTAAATCATGGAAATTAAGTAAAAATATTGAAGAACTAGGGCTTGGAAATTTAGACCTTTGGTTGAGGATTTGATGGACCATTTGAGGTCCGGTTTTGATGTTCTTGATATAGGTAGACTCGTGAGAGGATGAGGATTCCATTGATGTTAAATTTGTCGGATTCTGAAATGTGGGCTTGGGTCGGGTTTGAGTAATTTTAGGATTTGTGATGTCTTTCGAATATTTTCGAGTGGGCTTCATTCCCTTAGCATATATTAATAATTATGTACTGATTGTGGCTAGATTTAGAGCATTCGGAGGTTGATTCATGCGGGCAAAGGCATCAAGGCTAGAGTTTGGACCGGATCAAGGTCAGTAATGATTACAAATGATATTCTGAGGGTATGAAACCCTATTGCACATCGTTGTGCTATATTGAGGTGAAGCACACACTAGATGACGAGCGTGGGGTCATGTATTGTTGGGGATTGGGATGTAGTACATCCCGAATGATTGTTTACTACCTATTTGACTAGAATCTATTTGCTATCATCATTATTTGGGTTGAATGCCATATCTGGGCTTCGTGCCAATTATTTGAAATCTTCGGGGATTGTTTATTGATATTTTATCACTATTTGACTTTATACTTGAAATCAGTCATGTTAGTTTCCATTTCTTTCATACTCAACCATGTTTACTCAGTTTTAATAGTTAAATGATACAGTTTTAATAGTTAAATGATATTTTAAATGATGTTTGGGCTAATAAACAATGTTGTACTATTGTTCGAGGGGCTTGTGAGTATTTTTGACTGAGTAAGGTCGAGGGCCTACGTTGTGAGGAAGCGCTGATATTAATTTGAGGCAGAGAGCCTAAGATATGTACGTCACAGGGTGGCTTGTTGATATGAAGCTGAGAGCCTAGAGGTGCCACGAGATAGCTTGATATTACGCTTAGATCGTAAGGGGCTCCTCTAGGAGTCTGCACACCCTCAGTGAGCGTGGGTACCCATTGTGATGTGAGATATAGCCCGAAGGGCTGGTATTGTTCTATGTGATTGACCGAGGGGCTGGTATTGTTCTATGTGAATGTTTGAGGGATTATTATTGTTCTGAGATGTTGCTTGAGGGGCGGATTTGTTGACATTGTGCCCGAGGGGCGAACCTTATGTGTTTATCTTTCTTACTTGCCTGTCATTTACCCGTTTAATTGTGTTTTTATACCCGAGTGGCAGATTATATGTGCCTATATGCACTACTTACTTGCATTCATTTGCATAATTATTGAAAATGTCATTTTTAAAGAAGTTTAAACTGAGCTAAGATGCTTTAAGAGATTTCACAACTTCATTGCTTCCTTACTGGTTCGTATCACTTCTATACAGTATGTTGATGCACTTTTCGTGATTTCTTATTGCGCAGCCGTTAGTTATGATTATTACTCACTGAATTAGAGTACTCACTTTACTCCTTGCAGCTTGTGTACAGATTCAGGTATTCTGCACCCGGTAGTGGGTATTGGCTGAGCAGAGACTGAGTCAATTGAATTTAGCAAGGTAGCTGTCTGACGTCCGCAACACTGCTTTACTCCCTTTTGATGTCATTGGACTATATTTGGTATATTTTCAGAATTTCATTGTATTATAAACCTTAGTAGATGCCCGTGACTTATGACACCCCGATGCCAGACTGTATTTATTTCCACACTTGTTCTATTTTGCTAAATTTGTATTTTTAGGGGATTTATCTTTATAAATGACTTAAAATGACTTATTAAACTATTAAAACTGAATTTGAGAGTTGTATCGGCTGGTATTGTCTTCACGAGAGGCGTCATCACGACTGAGTCTGATTTGGGATCGTGACAAATATGATGTAACAATAAATGGCAACAAAGATTGAGATATGAAATACAAATGATAAATGTGACCTAATACATGATTGCAATTTAAGGAAATAATTCAACAGCAGATATAACCTTCATAGGTCCTAACAGAATAAAGATATAGTCAAAACATGATTTCTAACGTGGATTCTAACTCAATTACTCTAAAAAGTAGGAATTTCATGAATATCAACAAGGTTTGATGATTACACGGTACTACAGAAACAACTGAGTCACAATTACTACGGCGCACGCCCACACGCATGTCACCTAGCATGTGCGTCACCTCAACACTAACCACATAACACATAGTACATGGATTCTTGCCCTTAGTAATTATAGAAGTGTTACTTACTTCAAACCACGCAAATCCTTACTCGAACAAGTCTTTTCCTCGTGAATCGGCCTCCGAACAACTTGAATCTTGCCCCAAATAACTTAATATAATCAATACAAGCTATTGGAATCAATTCCATACGCTAAATTTAAGTTCTTTAACCAAAATCAAAAAGTCATTCCAAAAGTCAACTCGAGGCCCACATCTCGAAATCCAACAAAATCCACAAAATCTGACACTCATTCATTACGAGTCCAACCATATAAAAATAACCCAATTCCGACCTCCAATTACCACTCAAATTCCTAAAATTTGGTCTATGAGTTTCACAAATTTCCCCCTAATTCTAATAATCTAGGCATAAAAATCAATGGGTATTTAAATATTATGAGTACAAATGATCAAGAGTCACCTACATATTCAATATAAGTGAAACCCTCTCCAAATATTGCTTAATTTCCGCACCTCAAATTTCTCAAAATGAGAAGAAGATTCAAACCGTCGATTTTAAATATTTGCCCAGAAATTTTCGCTCATGCGGACTCACCAGCCGTACCTGCAGCTCCGCTTCTGAGGAAGTTAGTAAACAACCCGACCAGTTGCACCTGTGGCCCAAGACTTGCACTTTTGAGATGGCTTTTGTGGTCCGCTCCTCGCTCATGCGCATTTGCGCCTGCGTATTTTAATTCGCTTCTACGAGTCTAGCCCCACTAGACTCGATGCAGTAAATACCTCGCACCTGCAACCACTGCCCAATACCCACAAGACCACTCTTGTGAGTCCATGCTCGCTACTCTTCACAGGTGCGATTGCACCTAACCAGTAGCAAATCAACAACTCCTTAAGTCCACAACTCATTCCAATATCAACCTGAATCTCCCCGAGGCCTCAGGGACCCCATTAAAACATACCAACACATCCCAAAATATCATATAAACTTAGTCGAGTTCTCAAATCAGGTCAAACAATATCAAAAACATGAATCGCGCTCTAATTCAAACATAATGTAACTAATGGATTTTCAGCTTCAACAATCAATGTCAAAATATATCAAATCAACTCTGATTGACCTCAAATTTTGCACACAAGTCATAAATGACCCAACGATCCTATTCCAGATCTTTCACCAATTCAAGCCAAAAGTTATCTATGGACCTCAAATCAATATTCGGATACACTCCTAAATCTAAAATCAGCTTACGGAGCTATCAAAACTATTAAAACTCCATTTTGAAGCCATTTATACATATGTCAAGATCCGATAAATTCTTTCAATTTAGGCTTCCACTTTGAGACTAAGTGTCCCAATTCATTCCGAATCTCAGAAACCAAATCAACCACCCCGGTAATTCACATAACAACAAACGAACATAGAATAAGTAATAAACAAGAAAGCATGGCTACAATACTCAAAAAGACCGGCTGAGTCATTACTACGAGTATAGAGAATGTACCAGCTTCCAACTACATGCTACCAACTCGTTCATGGTAGTTTATGATTTATTTTTATGTTTATGTAAATTCCAAAAAGATGATGTGAACTTTCTTCATATCAGAGTTATATTCTTATTCTTAATCGCTCGTGGATTGTACTACCACTCATTGGGATATTTGTATTGATTTTTATATTTTTTTATTTTTTATTTGATGATTTCCAATTTGGATTATTGCATATGTTAGTTTCTTTATCTAATAGGATAAGTTAGGCGTTATCACGATTTGATGGTATTTTGGGTTGATATATGAGCCTCTTGCTCCGTAATTGTTCAGTAGTCCCCCCATCTCAAAATTTCTTGGCATTGAGTTGGGGATTTCCACAATTAAATTTGTTATTGGTTATGGAGTTGGTAACCCGGTGGCCATGCTACTCGTTAAGGTCCTCAACACCTCCCTGATTCGATTGTTCCACTCCTATTACTGAGGCACAAAGTTTTTCAACTTTTCTTGTATACAAGCATGTTCATCATCTCCATTAGTCGATCTCTCCGGTGAATTTTCTCGGGGCCAGAGTGATATATTTTTTGGAGTGCGATTATTTAGTGAAACGATATATATCTCTTTTGCCGTTAAAGCTTGACTTGCCAGTTGGTTGGCAGGGTCAACTCCATATTTGGTGTTTCTTCAACCTAAATTTAGCAACTAAAATTTAAAAGGATTTTGAAGGAATAGAAATAGAACTAAAAATATCAAAATAAAAATACCCATTGCTTGGGCGATCGCCAAACTTTTAAACTTAAAATTTGATGTATAGGTCAAATAAATTAAATTTATATATTAAGGCCTCAAGCAACCTTTTTGATTCACTTTCTAGAATATAAACGAAGGAATTAAATGATAACGCTAAAAGATAATGACAAATGCTAAAAGCGAATGAAATAGAAAAAGAATTTTTATTGATTTTTCATGTGCTCAACATATGTTGTTTGCTTCGTAACTATTTAATAATAGTAAATTAGAAAGTACAAGAGTTTTTCAAATATATCAGAGAAATGGGTGTATAAATAATAAAACATTTTGTAATTGGTCCTCATATCTCCCATTCCTGTCATCCCCATTGCTCTTCCGTGTTACGTTTAAAGGATTTGTAACTGCTCCAATAATTAATGTCGAATCTCTACTCATTCGTGATTGTCTATTTTTTGTTCTTATCCGTAATATAAGACTTCACAAATAAATCTTCTTGCATTGACTCGTTGGAGTGGAGTGGCCTGAGGAACTAGACTTGGCAGTGAAGCTAGCTCATAGAAAGAATGTTAACGCATAGATCTATAGAGTAAAGTTAGATTGCGTCATCTACTATATTTGGCAGGAGAGGAACAACAGAATCTTTCAAAGAGTTTGTCCAGCTTCATGGGTTTTTTCTCTACTTGTACATATTTTTCTCTCGTAAAAAAAATCCTTAATTACCCAAAAACAAGATTACATCATCAATATAAATTGTAAATATAAGAATAAAATCACCTTTCTTTTAATGTACAATGAACAATCGTTTTGGAGATGAGAATAACCTTTGAAACTGAAAGCACCTATGAGTTTAACATACCATTATCATGATGCTTAACAATGTCCATAAAAGATTTATTCAATCTACAGACATGTTTAGGTATTGATTGCTCTATCTCTATTGGGAAAAAATTGAGTTTTTATTAAAGGTGACGTGGCATGACACGTGGATTAGTTAAACAGTCAAAGAACAATAAATGATTAAAAGGTACGGAAGATAACATGCACGGTAGAAGAAAAGGAAACATACACGAGAAGGAACCTTAGATACGATTCTCGTGTCTATCCAAGCATTCAATATCAACGGATAAAAAGGGCATTGAAGACACGAATCTGAACACAAAAAGTAGTCTACATTCATTATTAAAAACTTGATACGTTAGTTATTCAGTGTTTAATATCAATGATTATGTAACGTCTCATTAAATGCTCTTTATTATTTAGAATAATCCGTTACTCCGTGTCAACTATAAAGGAGGAAGTTTTATCATTTGTAGGGACACAAAGAACATTCTTGAAATCATAGTGAAATACAAATTTTTATTGCTTTATTCGTATTCTTTGAAAGCCAATTATATTTCGGTCTCTTTGATTATCAGTAACTCGATTTCTTCTCTAAGATTAAAGCTTTGACCAAAATTACATTTTTTGGTTAAACAAATTACTTCCGTTACCGGAAATCTGATAATCCGTTCTTGCTAAATCAACATTCAATCTTATTGTTAATATGTCGAACAACAACGACAACAACAACCAGGAAAATCTGAACCAACAAATTGATGATGAGGAACTCAATAATGCTAACCTTCAAGCTTCTCCACGTGGATCTCGTGAAGAAACTCCAAACGATATGTCTGAACATGATGATGGAGGAGCCGAAACAAGAGATGAACTGTTAAAGAAAATAATCGACTCACGAATTAACAAAGCCTTGCGAGCCCTAGTTGATCAATTGCCTGCTGCACCAGCAACACCAAATAACAACACGTTGGAAAACCCTTTTCGCTCTGGTCTAGTTGATTCTGGCAATGAAACAGTTCCTAGTGACTCACAAGATGGAGAAACAGGTAATACAGGCAATTCTCATCTTTAAAATTTGGTTCTAACCTTGCAGAAACAACTCAAGGAGCAGAACGAGCGTATTGAGCAAATCCCTGGAGTTCCACCTGTGATAAAAGGAGTAGACGTGGATAAATACTCACAACAACTGTGGAAACCAAGTGCTGCTCCTTTACCGATACCAAAGAAATTCAAAATGCTTGATATCCCAAAATATGATGGTACAACGGACCCTCGTGATCACGTAACTGCATTTACAACGGGAATGAAAGGCAACGATTTGACCAAACAAGAAATAGAATCAGTGTTGGTCAAAATGTTTGGAGAAACACTCACCAAGGGAGCATTAACCTGGTACTCTCTTACCTGAAAATTCTATAAATTGTTTTGCTGAGCTTGCAGATTTTTTCATAAAAGCACATTTGGGAGCTCAAAAGGTGGAAAAAAGAATGGAGATATTTTCACAATCAGACAAGGGAACACTGAATTGCTCACAGATTTCGTTGATAGATTCCAACGTGAAAGAATGATGTTGCCCCGTGTACCAGATAATTGGGCTTCAATAGCTTTTGCTAGAATTTTGAATGACAAAAGTTCAGAAGCCACGAGAAGACTTAAAGAAAGCCTTCGTGAATTTCCTGCAACTACTTGGAATGATGTTTAACAGGTACAGTACAAAGCTCAGAATTGAAGAGGATACCGTATCTCAACCTCAACGAGAAGATAGAAGCGGATCCCGAAGGTCTGAAGCCGACAAAAGGTTAGGTAAGAACATGTACGATCCATATATGGGACCTGCAGGAAGAGACCCACATTCTAGGAAAAATAATCAACATTATGATCAGAGGTCGAGAGATAGGGAAATCGGATCTTCATCCAGATTCAAAGGTGATAGAAACAACCAAGATCCACGGGGCGTTGATAGAAATTTAATGGCACGATTTGCTGGTCATAGTTTTAATGTAACTAATTCTGAGCTTATAGCTGTATGGGAGATAAGGTACGGTGTCCAAAAAGATGCGGTCGAACCCAAACAGACGAAACCCAGACCGTTGTTGCGAATTTCACAACGACCATGGGCATAAAACTTCAGAATGTAGATTTTTACAAAGTGAAGTAGATCATTTGCTGAAAAAAGGCTACCTCACGGAGCTATTCAGTGAAAAAAGAAAGCAAGCCTACATGAAAAATAGGCAAGAGCCACTAAAACCACAGTCACCTAAGAGGATAGTAAATGTCATCAGTGGAGGAGAAGATATTTACGGAGTAACATATACGACTTCGAACAAAGTTTCCAAAATGACGATCACACACGGTAAGCGAGTACAACAAACCTTAGAATAGGAGAGTATAAGTTTCAATGATGCAGATACGGAAGGAGTGACTGCACCGCATAACGACGCTCTAGTAATATCTTTAATTATATTTGACACTGATGTAAAAAGATTTTTGATTGATTCAAATAGCTCTGTAAATATTTACTAAGAGTACTGCGAGAAATGCAAGCTGAAGACAAGATGACTCCAAAAGCACATGCTTTATCAGGCTTCGACAATTCAAGTGTGGTAACAAAAGGTATTCCACCGGATGTGATGACTCATAAGCTTAACGAAGACCCATCTTTCACCCCAATTAAGCAAAAGAAAATAAAGCAAGGAGCTTTCAAAAATCAAGTAATTCAAGATGAGGTCCAAAATTTGTTGAAAATCGGGTCCATTCGTGAGGTAAAATATCCTATTGGTTAGCTAACACGGTGGTCATACCTAAAAATAGTGTTAAGTGGCGAGTTTGTGTAGATTACACTGATCTAAATAAAGTTTGCCCAAAAGACTCTTTTCCTTTACCCCACATAAATCAATTGATTGATGCAACTGCAGGTCATGAAGTTTTAAGTTTTTTAGATACATATTCGGGGTACAATCAAATTAAAATGGACCCCGGTGATGAAGAAAAACTTCTTTCATCATAGACCGGGGGACTTACTGTTACAAAGTAATGCCCTTCGATCTAAAAAATGCTGGAGCAACCTATCAAAGGTTAGTTACCAAAATGTTTCAAGAACAATTGGGAAAGACAATGGAGGTATATATAGACGGCATGCTCGTCAAAACCCACCATTCCCATGACCATATTTCTCATTTAACTGTTATCTTTGAAATTTTGTGAAAAATTAATATGAAACTCAATCCTGAAAAATGTGCATTTGGAGTTGCATCTAGTAAATTTTTAGGTTTTCTTGTCTCTAACCGTGGAATTGAAGTGAATCCTTCCCAGATTAAAGCAATTGAAGAAATACCTGACATCCTTACTAGTAAAAAGGAAGTTCAGAGCTTAACATGAAGGATAGCGGCCTTGGGGAGGTCTATTTCAAAATCATCAGAAAAATGCTTCAGATTCTTCTCTGCGCTCAAAAAGCAGGATCATTTCGAGTGGAATGAAGATTGTCAACGAGCACTTAGGGATTTGAAAACTTATTTATCAAATCCTCCTTCATTGGCTAAACCTAAAGAAGGTGAAAAGTTACTCATCTATTTAGCAGTATCAGAAGTAGCGGTAAGTGCAGTTTTAGTACGAGAAGACCAAGGTAAGCAATCTCTGATTTATTATGTAAGTAAAACTTTATTAGACGCAGAGACAAGGTATCCATAACTAGAAAAATTAGCATTAGCTCTCATCATGACATCTAGAAAACTACGACCTTATTTTCAATGTCATCTTATTGTGGTTGTTACTGCTTTTCCTTTAAGAAATATATTGCATAAACATGAATTATCAGGAAGATTAACAAAATGGGCTATAGAATTAAGTGAGTACGAAATAATTTACCAACCTCGAACTGCAATCAAATCTCAAGTACTCGCTGATTTTAGTCAAAGCATACATCTAGAAGCCGAAATAGAATTACAAGTTTTTAACGGAGCTAATCCAGGGACTTGGCTATTATTTACCGATGGTTTATCTAATGTAAAAGGGGCAGGTTTAGGAATTGTTCTTATACCACCTACAGGTGAAACAACTAAACAAGCTATAAAATGTCACCCTGTAACTAATAATGAAGCAAAGTATGAATCTGTGATTGCTGGTTTGGAGCTAGAATTAGAACTTGGTATCATGCAAATTGTAATCAAAAGTGATTAACAGTTAGTAATCAATCAAATACTGGGGACATACGTAGCTAGAGAAACGTGAATGCAAAAATACCTCGGAAAGGTACGGGAGTTAATATGACAGTTCGAAACTTGGAAAGTGATGCAAATCCCAAGAGAAGAGAATTTGGAAGCAGATGCTTTAGCCAACCTCGCATCTGCAGCAGATATAGCAAAAGATGTGAATGCCTCAATTATACATTTGTTTCACTGTGTTCTAGACCCTGACAAATATGAGGTAAATTTTAATCATTTAACTTGGAATTGGAGAAATGAAATCTTGTCTTTTTTGCAGCACGGAACCGTACTTGAAGACAAGGTGAAGGCTCAAGCATTAAGGAAGAAAGCCGCTCGTTACCGCTTGTATCAAGGAAACTTGTACCGTAAAATGTTTGGTGGACCATTAGCCAGGTGTCTCGGACCTTCTCAAACAGAATATATGATGAGAGAAGTACATGAGGGACATTGTGGAAATCATGCAGGAGGCAGAAAACTAGTTAAAACATTAATTGGAGCGGGATATTACTGGCCTAAAATGGAAGAAGCAATTGATTTCGTATCTAAATGTGACAAATGTCAAAGGTATGCAAATAACATGCAAAGACCAACAGAGTTATTACATCCTGTCATAGCTTTGTGGCCCTTAATGAAATGGGGAATGGACATTGTAGGACCATTACCTCAGGCAAAAGGTCAGGTAAAGTTTCTACTCGTACTTACTGATTATTTTACTAAATGGGTAGAAACATGAGCGTTTAAACAAGTACGAGAGAAAGAAGTTAAAGATTTCATTTGGAGAAATATAATTTGCTGTTTTGGTATTCCAAAAGAGATAGTTTGTGATAATGGACCTCAATTTATAGGAGCTCAAATCACAGAATTCTTTCAAAATTGGAAAATCAAAAGAATTACGTCGACACCATATCATCCAGTAGGTAATGGGCAAGCAGAGTCTACAACCAAGGTAATTATAAACAACCTAAAGAAAAGGTTACAAGAATTAAAAGGCAATTGGCATGAAGTATTACCAGCGGTATTATGGGCATATCGGATGACGGCAAAAACAAGTTCAGGAGAGACACCATTTTCAATGGTCTATGGTGCAAAAGCTTTGATACCAGTTGAGATAGGTGAACCTAGTACACGGCATATTCATGCAAAAGAAGACTCGAACAATGAAGAGTTACGAGTAAATCTTGACTTACTTGAAGGGAGAAAAGAAGTTGCATTGATAAGGATGGCAGCTCAAAAGCAAGTGATTGAACGGTATTACAACAGGAAAGCACGCTCAAGTTTTTTAAAGTTGGGGACTTCGTGTTAAAAAAGGATTTCCAATCTACAAAGTTAGTTAGTTCAGGAAAGCTAAGTCCAACATGGGAAGGACCTCATCGAATTCGCAAAATTGCGGGCAAAGGAGCATACGAGCTAGAGACAATGGAAGGCAAGGTTCAACCTTCACATTGGAATGTCGTTCATTTAAAGAGATATTACTTCTAAAGAAAGTACCCACGGTCAGGTATCGCCAATTTAGAATTTTTTCTTTGAATTGATAAAATTATACTAACGATTTTAGATGCTAGGCAAAAACCCTAACTCGTGCCAAATGATGAGTCACGGCATGCACGATAAATTGGAATACTCTTAAATTCCTCGCCCAGGGTTACAATAATCTGATGGAAATACACACGAGTTAGGCATTCTTCATCTATAATTGCACCTCCGAGTCCCGTATGTTTTTCTGTTTCAAGAAAAAGGACCAAAGATTGGGAACAAATATACAAGTGTTCGAGGCTTCATACTTCACCACTCGAACACTTGGGGGACTGTACTATATACACATAAGTATGTGCAGAAATAGATACGAGAGAGCAAAATTCAAGATTTTCAAACCACATCAAGTTACGAGAATTCAAGTATCAATTTAAAATGAAGTCATTGGTTAAACCCTTCCTAAGAATGTAAAGGCAGGGACATGACTATGTATCGGAACAGGTTATATAAAAAACCTTGTATATCAGTAAATCTGTTAAAATAAAACAGTTGCGAGAAAGTTATAGATGTACTTCAGTACATGTAATACTCAAGAAACTTATCAAAGTTCATAAATAAAAAACTTTACAAAAATTGTTTTATGTGAAACATGTACGTTCCTATCTCTTTCATCGTATATTAACACCATTATGAAGTTGAGACGTCTTCTTCATTAAGTTTCAATAAATAAAAGGGCCCTCTTTTATTTTTTCTCATGTTGGTAACACATGAGAAGAATTATGAAAGCATTTTCTGAAAATAATAAAAAATGCTAACTTATTCTCTAAGTCCTAACAAGAAAAATAGGCAAGAGTAAGGTAAAATCATTCTGCAAAAAATAAAGTAGTAAGTAGACAAGGATAATATGAAGAAGTATTATACAAACTGCTTAACATAAAAAGTTAAGGGAAAAAACTTAGCTATTACAATACATTTTTCTGAAACAGATGCCCCATTATAGAAACTGGGGACTTCATCACATTATCATAATCAAATAAAAAAGAGGTAAGTTAAACATCTTCATTGGTCACTGAGGTGATTGGAGCGGTAGAAGTCGCAGCTTCATTAGGCTCGGCTGAAACTTCATGAGAAGCAGTAGACATGGGGATTTCTATTCCTAAAGGCTGTGTTATAGATAAGTTACCCTCGTCTACTTGAATTGTAACTTCAGTAACTTCAACTGTTGCTTCTAAGGTCAAAGGCTCTTCAACCCCGGGAGTTTCCGCTGTTGGAGAAGAGATGCCAATTACCTGGCCAGGAGAAGGAGTTTCGGTTGGCTGTTCATTCTTCTCAATCAAGTCTAAAACTTTGGTTAACTCAAATTGCAAGTCAAATTTTTCCTAAGAAGTCTCCATTAAAGTATCACGACGAGATTTCAAGAAGGCTTAGTTGACCTCATAGTTAAAATTCTCAGCCAAGGAACATAATCCTTCTCCAGGTTTTCATAATCTTTTCCCCACGTAACTAAAATGTTCTTCATTATTTCATGTTCAGCTAAGTGAAAATTAAGGGAAGTAATGATGGAAAGCCAATATTAAAGATAACCATCACTTCGTAAACAGAGGAAGTTGAACAGACCTATAAAAATGGAACAAAACTGAAGATCCAACCAGAAGACGATACGTGTACAGGGTATTAAATGAGAAAGAAAGACGTCGATACTAACACAAGCATTAATTGTAACAAAAATTCTTTTTCATGATCCACTTCCCAATTATTTAATTGATAAATAAATTAAAAGTGGGGTACTATCTGTATTGGGAAAAATTGAGTTTTTATTAAAGGTGACGTGGCATGACACGTGGATTAGTCAAACATTCAAAGAACAATATATGATTAAAAGGCACGGAGGACAACAAGCACGGTAAGAAAAGGAAACAGGCACGGGAAGGAACCTTAGATACAATTCTCGTGTCTATCCAAAGCATTCAGTATCAACGGATAAAAAGGGCATTGAAGACATGAATCTAAAGACAAAAAGTAGTCTACATTCATTATTAAATACTTGATATGTTAGTTATTCAGTATTTAATAGCAATGATTATGTAACGTCTCATTAAATGCTCTTTATTATTTAGAATAATCTGTTACTCCTTATCAACTATAAAAGGAGGAAGTTTTATCATTTGTAGAGATAGAGAACATTCTTGAGATCATAGTGAAATACAATTTTTATTGCTTTATTCTTATTCTTGAAAGCCAATTATATTTCGGTCTCTTTGATTATTAGTAACCCGATTTCTTCTCTAAAATTCAAGTTTTGACAAAAATTATATTTTTTTGTTAAACACTATCCTAACTAGAAACTTCAGATGTACCTCTTAATTTAAATATTCATGATAAAATTCGTTGTTAAAATCTAGTTGATATAATCCTTGTCTTTTTTTGTCCTTGGTAGTAGCTAAAAGACATCTAATTATAGTTATCTTAAACATAAAAAAGAATATCTCTTAAACTTTATAGTCTTGCCTTTAACGATGCTTCCATCTAGTAAATGATATTTAATTTTGTTTACCCATTCGCATGACAAGGAGACGCTGAATGGGTATTGCACTTCTGAAAGGGAAGAGAATGAATAAGAGATATGTATTATAAGAGAAAGATAATATGTTTTTTCTCACTTCTTTTAGTTGGGATGCGTTGGTGATATAATCATTTCAATATAAGGTATTTTAGATACTCTGGCGGATTTTTGGCAATGACTGGTGAATCTGAGATTAGCACCTCTAAACCCAGGAGTAGAGAATATTTGAGTTGTCCTAAAATGATGAATAAGTTATGTGTTCTCGAGGATCATATGAGTTTATTGGAGGTATTTCTGGAATATTAATACTCAGTTTATGATCATTTAAGAGAGAGAAATTTTGATTTCTGTGATTTTCTAAGATTTAAAGAAGCAAAAAGGTAAATGTCTTCATGAAATACCGCAAATGAAGAGAACAAGTCCGAGTAAGAGAAGAAAGAGGTCGAGTCCCTTGATCCACCCCTCTAGCCAATCCAGGTTTGGAAAATACGGCAAAAAGTACAATAATGCCCCAAAAGGAAAGGGACTAGAGGTTGTTTTGCCGGTAGGATATTCCTTTGAAAAAGGAAGAAACCTAAAAAGATAAATATATGACACAAGATAAAAAGGAAGGGAATGGGGCAAGATATGTTATCCCCACCCAGCGCCGACGATATGAATTACCCCTAAACTTGTACTCGAAAAAAAATAAAGCCAAAATGCAAAAAGAAATCCAACCCTTCCGCATTTTCTAAAGCAAAGGAAAATTATGTAAGCCCCCGACACAAGGGCGGGTAGCCGTGCTGTTTCATGCAGAAAATCTTCACTATAATGGACTTTTCCTAAAACATAAAAAAATAACATAAGTAGAATAAGGGGATAAATTGACTGTTTGGGGCGAGCTTCCAAAAAGAAGCACAGGGCGTAGTATACTATTAGCTGGAAGAGAAGAAAAAAGGACCATTGCACCAATCCTTTTTCCAATGAATAGAAGAGAAGGATGGAAAAAGGAAGAACGTCCGATGGAAGACACAAAAGAGAAAAAAAAGTGGAACCATGATGAATAAAAGACCCTCGAGACTTACAAGTTTTTATAGAAACAGGGTCGCTAGCACAAAATAAAAAGCGCTAATTATCAAAAGCCACTTCGACTCTTTCCACTGTCATGTCATCATTAAAAAAAGTATTATCAAATTGGGGAACCCTACCCCCCCCCCCCCCGGTGTATCAAATTCTTTTAGTATACAGCCTGCTCCCTTTGTTCAGTCGGAAGACTTTTCTTTTGAAAAAAACTTTTTAGTCCTGTCCAACAAGAGAGGTAAAGCCTTTCTATTCAAATGAGACGCACTCCCATTGTCTCGCTAAGGTCAGCAGCAGAACATAGAGCATGGATTGAGTAGTCTTGGGAGGCGGACTTATATTCCCCGGTTACGAGTTGACGATGTTTTCGCTACTCAAACTTAAAAAAGTCTTTTACACCTTCAGGAAAGCGTACAGGAAGACCCAACTTTCGCTTAAAATCCCAGTTTGGATGAGCAGAGATAGGCTCGATTTCGATTCATACTGAAAAATAGGTGAATAATTGATTGCAGATGGGGTCAAGCTAAAGGTAGAGCTTGAATTGGATTTTCCAATTGGAACTCCGTTAGAAAAGTTGTACCTTGACAAGCCCCACGATGCTTCTGGCAGCCATCATCGCGGGGACGAAGAGATTCGCAAGACCATAACTATATACTCATTTTGCACCAGCCCACTAGCAAAACAAAAGGCAAGGAACATTTTTTACTAGTATAGTATCGGGAACATGCCTAGAAGAGGATTTCAGAATTCCAGAGGTGGCGCAAACAAAGCCATGCTTACTTCATCTTCACTTCATGCGTATACACATGTTGGACTTTCTATCCTTCCTTGCGTTTGATTAGATGGATTATATCATCCAAGAGCTTAAACTAAGAGGCCAATACTTCAAGGAACGAACTTTCAGGCCTTATCTTATACCTTATCACAACTAAAAAAGCTAACGAGAATGTCAATTCCATGCCTTAAGGCTGACTGACGCTTCCCTCTTTCCTGGTCTCCATTACCCTTCTCTTGAAAATGTTTTTTCATCGCTCTAAGCTCATCAAGTGGAATAGTTAATTACGTTTAACAATCTTCAGCAGCTTTAAGGTAAATATGCCATTTGCATGATCCAAGGACTTCCCTGCAAAAGGCTGTTAGAAGTCTCGTTCTCGATCAGGGAGCAAATTACTTCTGTCTTAAGATTTTCAATCTGGCACTTGAGGCGAATCTTCCTCATAGCTTTCTGATACTCAGCATTGTACCCTGGGTCTTAACGTTGTTCAGCTTCCTGGTGGAAATCCCGAGCTTCCTTACCATTTTTAAGGGTATAACATTTATAGCTGACCCCATATCTACTTGCACTTGTCGGAGTTTTACTTCATCAATATATCCTAAAAGGTACAATGGACGATTATGGTGAAGGTCCCCTAGCAACAAAAAAGTCTTCTCGAGAAAATGTGAGGTCTGGCTCCTCCGCCTTCATCTTCTCTTGTATGCCTCGGTTCTCTTCTTGAGGTACATCATTCACCTCTATCTGGTGTACATTGGGTGCATACTTATCGGCTTCTGATAGAGCCTTAACACTTGTCGGATGTCAGGTGACAACCTCAACAAGGTAATTCTAGATGGTACATTAGCTAGTTGTGCTAACAAATCATAATCGAAAGGCTAATCTAAGTCGGGCAATGCTTTCTTCTTCACCCTAGAGTTTACATTCTATCGTCTTGGGAAATTTTCGATGGTAATCCGAAGCGGGTTCTGTCTACATCATTTAGACTGACTAGGGTCGGTGTCTCTCTCTTCAGAATCAGACTTTGAAGCGAAGATGGATATGGCACACTTACCATGTTAGAGGACTGTACAACTTACATAGGCAAACAATATCCAAGTGTCATAGAGGTTTTTGCAGTGCCCCCGAACTGAGAAACCGTACAAGACTTTTCGATCAAAGGACAAGTCTGTTCCTGCTTCGTTTTCGGTTCCCGATTCAATCTTCACATTTCCTAAATGAAGACAGAGAGTGAAAGAGAAGATATCACCGCAGTAGGTACAGAGGTACGAGAAACAGTCTTCGTTCGGTTCGGCAGAAGAAACCGAGAAAACAAATAGGAAGAGCACTACGCAAGCTTATAATTAAGAAAATATATAAAAGCTATCACCACCTCAAGCACTAAAAAAAAGTCGTTATGGCTATGTTACTAACATATCCAACTATGAATGGTATTCATTGACAGGAGTAACCGCTTTCTAGTAGTAGTTGTACCGCCCTTATTCACTTCAGCATGCAAGGAACACCTTCGGGAAGAATCAAAGTTTTTCTCCTCTGCAAAGCTATCAATGCTTTATTCAAGATCTTTAGCAGTCGATTGTTCATTCTCCCTCCCCAGTGGCTTTCGAATACTCGACATGAAAGAATAAAGAAAATAGGAAAAAAGAGTACGAGGATATTTAGCTATTTAGCCTTAGAGAAAGGTGACTTGGTAAGACCAGAATCTGGAACAGAGATTGGATGAAGAATTGCTTTTTCTTTAGCGGGAATGGCACCACCTTTTTATTTAGCAATTGCCGCCCGCTTAATAGGAATAGGATACACTTACCAACCGGTGAAAGGAAAGAGCGGGGTCAGCCATCGACAAAGGAATACCGAACTCTACCCCTGTAAGGCCTCGTAGCTAGGGAGAACCATATAATCGGAAGGTTATATTAGAACATCGGTGGAAAGGTCGAGAGGGCACCTAAAAATAGCTTTAGAAACCAGATTAGGAAAGTGTTTCCCGAGTTCGAGCAAATGCAATGTGATATCCAGGAAAAAAGAGCTGGGGTTCGATCTGCGCATACATCACAAAAGAAGATAAGAATCCACATATATGGGGGAACACGTCAAAGGCCCATGTTATGGAAGTAGCAGAAGCTTATGAGGCAAAGAAAAAAAAGGGTGTGCTCCTATGAGTGCAACCGACATTATAGAGCAGCTTGCGGGACAAAATTAGTGGCCAGAAGTGTTCAGGCACGAACAGCTGAAGCATATTGTTCTACAAATGTACCCGAGCATGAAGGCCCCTATGAGGACATACAAGTCCTCAAACTAATGGAAGCAGGAACCCCAATAGAAAGAAAAGTATATGGAAGAAAAAGAATGTTCCAGTTGCTATGATAGCGAATGAACTACCAGAGTGCGTAGCTGCGAATGGGCCTTTCCACGAGAGATTCATGGTCTTACACTTCCGTGAAAGGTAAATGATCTCTGAGAAGAGGGTGGTAGCCACTTTATGAGGCTGCATACAACGAAGAATGGAGAGAATGAACCTAGAGAAAGGAAGTAATCCCCAAGTGAAGATGAAATTCAATGATGATGTCCTTATGGTAAAATATAAAAAAGGAAGTGAGGACGGAACAAAACCATCCTGCAGAAACCTGGATCTCAGGAGAACAGATGCTTGTGCAGGAAGGCACGGGAATGCTCATCATAAAAAATAAGTAAGAAAAGGCTAAAAGAGGACTGGGAGCCTCTCGAAGTCTCCGATCTCACAGATGGTTAGGCTGCAATTCCTTCGCTTGTGAAGAAGCTTAGCTAGTTCTCCTTTCTCAGACATTCTGTTCACCTGCCCATGCTTCCAGATTGAAGTTTTCACTAGAAATCTCTATAAAAAAAGAGCGTAGTAACGAGATCGCATAGGTCCAACATAATCCTCCTAACAGGCAGCCAAAGATGGGCGAGGATCAGTTAGTTAGCAAACGAAGTAGATGTTGAAGTAGAAAAAAGTCTAATAAATAGGAACATAGTCGGGGAATTCTAACTCTTAACTTGCTCCTGCGACTTCCTTTTCATTTGGTAGGGCATGCCAACGAGATCACATGAGAGCTTTGAATTAGTAAGCTCATAATCTAGGGTTCAATTAGCGCCAACATCAGGGGAGGGAATTCACCCCATATCGGATTTTGTTCGCTCTGCTCCTCTTGATTCTGTTGTTCTAGACAAAAAGATGAGAACTTTTCAAGGTATCTAGTTAGACCTCCAGGTAAAACAGATCTATCAATTTTAGCTACCCTTTCTATCGCCACTTTATTATATTATCTTTTATTGACTTCAAAAAGTCAATTTTTTTTCTTTTTCTCGGGCCGACTTCATACATTCTATTACTTATAGAAATAGTCATGCCAATATTCTCGGTAAAGAAGAACTCTTTCGCACGATCTTAAGAGAGCCTAGTACCGCAAGAGCCTTATCACGAGCCTTTACTTGATGAAAGACGCCCTGTAAGATGCACTATATCGGCAAGGCAAGAAGAAAGCAGCCTAATGGGAATAGCTCCAAACCAAAGGATCCCTCCATCTCGCATATAGAAATAGTTGACAGGCATACCTATTCATGATATCGAATAGGAATGATCATTATCAGGGGATACAGATATGCCATGCTAGGATGAGCTAGGCTTTCAACAACATAAGCCACCTCCCAAGCGGCTTCCCTCCAGTGCCTTTGACTATTGCTATGGTCATCAACCGCAGCATTGAATTGAGACTTTCCACCTTGCTTTGGACTTGAATGGATCTACTTCTCCTCTGCCAGATCGTTCTTCATTAAAAGGGTCAACCCAAGCTATTGTTCTACCTCTTCTCCTTATGTTATGGTAGATTTTGAATCCCTATTGGATTTCTTCCTCCAGAAAAAGAGAGAAATCGACAATAATACGCACACGTGAAAAGGCTTACCCTGCAGGCTGACTCTTCCAATCCAACTCTATCGAAGGAGAAAAAAATCTGGGACTACGACTTGCTTAGTGCAGGGCTGCTTGTCGTGATTGGTTGGACACTCTCTTCGTCTAAGGTCTTAGCTTGGTCACTCTATTAACTTTCCCAGCAAGTCTATTGAATGGGGTACGAAAGATTGCTATTCAAAGCATCGTTAAGAGTTTTGTCTTCTAGGGAGTAGTCAAGATAAGATGACTCTGATCTTTCCTTCTATGGAGCCGGATATGAGCTTATCGCCTACTGATCTTACTAAAAAGAGTCAATGGGAGTAGACACATCAATAGCAGCAGACGCAGAGGAAGAAATCCTTGCTCTTCGGGCTAAGATGCTAACTTTTCCATGGAAAGAGTAATGAGAGGAAAGCCTTGACCTTCCATTGTTCTACCCTTCGAACTCGGAGATTGAAGAAGATCACTTTATGTAGCGACAAAGGCAAGATCTCTATATGTTGATAGATACCCGAGAGACTGAGTCCTTAGGGGAGTGAGAAAGGAGGCATTACTCCTAGAAAACGTTCAATCAAACTTTCCTTCCCGCTTCTTCCTTGAGAAGAGAAGGTAGGGACTCTGTTTCCGCATCCGTTCCATATCAGTATTCATTGTTAAGATCTCCCGGTAGAATCGAATGGTAACTGAATCATTCCAATAGTTCCGAACAAGTCATGTATGGGCTCTTTGTCAAATGAGTTTGCATTCATCAATCCAATCAATAAACTTCCAACATCTAGAATAACTCGCTGGATCGACATATCTAGGTTCTCCCAACCCAACAGGTTCCCTTTCTTTCAAAATGGCATTGCCAAAAGTCGAATCAAAGGCTTGACAGGAGAGCTTCTCTTAGCCCTATAGTCTTTCTCCTTTCAAAATATTTCCAAATCAAATGATTCAACACCTGAACTGAAAGAGACTCTACAAATAAAAGCTTTCCGACTCGGCCTTGAGAAGCTTTATCCTTTGGATTCTTGGGACCTAACAAGCCAGGATAGCCTATACCGAAGGAGATAAATGCATACCCTGCCAATTTCTAGGGCTTGCGTTGCTTGGATGTTATTGCCCTTGCCCCCACGCCAACTTGTTGTCTCATCCCTCCCACCTTTGCCTATACATAGTATTCCCATTTGGTTTGGATGTAGTTTCATAGATCTACATGGGAATCTTCGTCAGATCGATCATGCAGTTACGACCAATCAAGTAGAGACGATTGGCCTACCAGAGAGCTGACATTAGAAGACTGACACCCACAACACCAACAAAGCTGGACGACATACGATTAAAAGTTCGGGATGATGTGATCCAAGTCAACCTAGAGGCAAAGCAATTCCTTGAGTTTGTCCATCGAGTCAGTAGCACTCTTGAAAAGGGTAGAAAGCGGACAGATGCCATCGAATCGGATGTGAAAAAATTCCTGAAATCGCTCTTAGAGTTTGAGAATCCAAGCGCTGGCAAGTCAGCTAGCGAAAAAAGGGGCGAATAAAAGGTCAAAAGTAAGTTTCGTGCCTATAGTCATTCCTCTCTCTGGAGCAATCCAGTCTCCAGTCGATAGTACTATTTAAAAGAGAATGCCATGTCGTCCAGCGCACTTGACCACTGCGATCGATCCGATAAACCAAAGTATCATGGCCAACCAACTAACCATTGAGAATGGAACAAATATGGGAGATTTAATTCTTCTCTCTTATCTTTCAAACCTTGCTCTTGCCTCGGCTTTTCCTTTCACCTTTTTAACCTTTGGACTTTCACCTTGACTAACCCGTGGATGGGACCGACCTTCTCTTTTATTTGTAATTGGACTTGACATCCTAAGCGGCATTGAGGATGAGTCCACCGGTCGACAAATGGCTTCTATCTACAGGTACTTTCACTATGGATCAGTTGACTTGTCACGATTGATTGCTCACACACAATTAGGTTAGGCAGGCTTGGGGAGGGGATCAGAATCGCTATCGATATGATGCGGGGCTTATTTGCTAACCGTAACAAACTTGACTCTGCCCCTGAAAAAAAAAGGGCGGGAAGACCTTTGCCCTAGGCCGGGGAGGGATTGGGGTTGCTTTTATTTAGGGCTTTAGTCTGTAACAAGGCTCGAAGACCTCCGGCTGGATTTGAAATGGATCAGGTAGGGCATCCGTTTACGACATGCGTGGGATTAGTAGTTTTCTCTATTTTCTTCAGTGTTAGGAAATACGCATCAGCGGGGGTATATGGGAGGAAACCAGTCTTTCTTACCCTATAGATATCCCAAAAAATACAAGGTAAGCTTTAAGATCAAACTCTATCCTTTGAGATGATAAATCCGAAATTAAAAACCAAACATCCAAAACATATAAGTCTTGAATAATTAGGTATAAATTAGGTCTCTGGTCTTGAAGAGTTTTTCATAGGGTATCTTCGATTTTGGCACGTTTGAAGAGAATTTGTTAATTTAATGAGTTGCAGTAAATATGCAATCTCTCAAGAAGTGAACAAGGATGTGAAACTGATATAGTAGAGCGAACAATGAGTTGAGACTGATATAGTATAGCCCTAAAAGTCTCTGAAAGATTTATATGCTTGTGTTCTACAATTTATTTTGTTGTGGAATTTCAATACATATTGCCTGATATATTATACCTTATTTTAGAAAAAATTCTAATTGTGCATTTCTTGTTCAAGCTTAAAGGCATTATCTGAATGTATGACTTTAGTTTTGTTTCGAAATAACCTCTCTATTTAGCTATAAAAGACTAGAAATTGAAAAGGCATATTATTTTGTGCTAAGAATATAGGTGGAAGTACCCCAATTATCATCATCAACAATAATAAAAAAGATACTTGTATCCATCATAGGTAAGTATGTTATAAGAGCTTTATATATCTACATGAATTAAGTCAAATACATTCTTACTTACAATAGAGAAGCTAGAAAATTACAACTTTGGTTGCCTAGCCATTGGACAAATCATAAAATGCATAGGAAAAATCATGACAAGAAGAACTAGGAATATAGGAAACATTTTTTATATTACTCAAAGGTTTATGGCCTAAACAATTGTGTCATAGCTTATTTTTTACACCTGATTGACAAGAAAAAGAAATTAAAGTGGCTACTTGAAATTGAGTTATGTAACGATCTGATTGGTTGTTTTGAGCATTTGCATTCAGTTTGATGATTTGAGACCATGAGTAGCTTCATATGGTGTATTATTACTTGTGTGCATCGTCAATTTTGCTTTTCGAATGGTTCATAATTGATTTGAAAGAATAGTTCTCAACTAGGAAGTTTTAAGTTTGAAAGTTGACCAAGTTTGACTTTTGTGTGATTGATCTTGAATTGAAGTTTAATGGTTCCGTTAGGTTCGAATGATAATTTTGGACTTACGGGCAAATTTGTATTTGGATATTTCTAAAAGGTTTTGGCTCTAATTGGCAAAGATTAGTTATTTGAAGGTTTGGAGAGTTCATAGGTTTGATCGGGAGTTGGCTTCGAGATTATAGAATTTGAATTTTTATTTTAGGAGTTGGAATATATTTTTTATGTCATTTGGAACTTGGATAAAATATTTGAGGTGATTCTAAGTTGTTTAGACATGTTCGGCATAAGTTTGAAATTTTGGAAGTTTGAAATAGTTCATTAAACTTGATTTGACATGTGATTTGTGGTTTTGATGTAATATTTTATGATTTGAGGCCTCGATTAGGTCTGTGTTATATTTTTGGACTTATTGGTATATTCGGACAAGATCCCGAGGGGCTGAGGTGAGCTTCGGACAGGTTTCGAACCATTTTAGGTCATGTTGGTTATTGCCGATTTTGTGTTGGTTTTGATGCTTCAGGTGTGCTTCGTGATCATGAAGGTGTGGTCGCGAACAGGATGTGTATGTTGGAGCTGGGTGTTTCACAGTACGCGTCCGCAATAGCAGGGTCCCGTTCGTAGAGGTTCAGTGGCTAGAGCACTGGGTCGTTTTCGCGCAGCTAGGTCGTGTTCGCGCAACTGGGTCGTGTTCGTGATGGTTGGTCGATTAGTGTTGTGTGGTCATGTCTGAATGTTATGATCGTGACGTTGTGTAGGCTTGGTAGGTGATGTACAGTGCATTCACGAGGACTGTGTTACAAATGCAAAGGCTAATTGGAGAAGAGTTGTTTTCTTTGACGGGATCACGAACGTATTTCCGTGATCGCGGTGTGTTTAATTAGGCATAATCATTTAAGTACTCTATTTCTAGGGCGTTGGTTGTTTTATCACATTTTGAGTTTGGGAGCCTGGCTTTGTGCGATTTTGGAGGGGATTTCCCCATTTGGATTGGAGTAAGTATTCCTGATTCAGATTTAATTATTATACATGATTCCATCTATAATTTTAGCATTTGATCAATAAATCAAAAAGGGAAATTTAGGAGTTCTGTCTAAACTTTTCTAAAGTGAATAATTGAGTTTTGAACATCAATACGGAGTCGGAATTTGATGAAATTAGTATGGTTGGATTCGTATTTTAATGGGTTATCAAATTTGTGAGTTTTGTAAGGATCCGGGGTGCGAGGTCGGGTCGACATTGTTGTTGACTTTTGAGTATTTGTTTAAAGATACGATTTTTATCGTTTGGGTTTGTTTCCTATGGCGTTGTTTGATTTTATAGAATTGCTTTTGGCTAGTTTTGAGCTGTTAAGAGGTCGATTTATGTTGCATGGTATTTTTATAGTATTGTTTTGGCATGTGGGAAGTTCTGATGGTAAGCAACCCCCACTTCCAACCGAGAGGTTGTGAGTTCGAGCCTCCCCAAGAGCAAGGTGGGAAGTTCTTGGAGGAAAGGATGTCGGAGGTCTATTTGGAAACAGCCTCTCTACCCCAGGGTAGGGGTCAGGTCTGCATACACACTATTCTCCCCAGACCCCATTGAGTGGGATTATACTGGGTTGTTGTTGTTGTTGTTGTTGTTTTGGCATGTTCGAGGTAAGTAACATGTCTTAACTTTGAGTTGACGACAATTATCCCTAAGAACATGATACTTGAGATGTATTTGGGCATGAGCTAGGTGATGGGCGTGTGTACATGCACCGAGGTGACGATGATCAGGGTACTTCTTAGGCTATTATATGTCGTATTTTATTAGCATGATTATTTAATATCACGTTTTCTCCAATTGTATGACTATGTTTTCACACCTCCTTTTTACACACCCGAAGATGATACATGGGAGTTTTTCTCATTTAAGTGATATTATTCGAAATGTGACTATTTATTTATCAGAGTCGCCACTTTGGGTAGGTTTGGTTTTTGGTGTCCCAAGTCACCGGTTTATCTTGAATCCCAAATCGAGGAAATTTTTGACTGTCCAAGTGAAGTCTGCGAACCAGAAATTCTAACTAAGGAATTCTGTTGGCCCGAGGGAAGGTGTTAGGCACCCCTAAATCCCGTGGTACTAGCACGGTCGCTTAAACTATCATAATACCGCTCTTAATTAACTTTTAAGAAATATTGAGCGTCGTTTCAAACATGTTTTTGGATCACGTCACATGAAATGTACCCGGATCCGAAACACATTTTATTCAACATTTTAGGATTGGGATTTGGGTCACATGAAATGCACACCCATATTTAGAAAGGTAAAATTATTAAAGAACGCGCCTAAAGCAACTAACGCATTGTTGACTTTGCGGGAGGCCATGAAAGTTTGATAAATAGCATGTCCGTATTCTAAGTAGTTTAAAGACAAAATTAAACGAGGGCAATGCAATTCGCGATTTTATTCAGCGCAGCACGCCTCAGTGTTATTTGAAGGAAGTTCGGACTAAGATTCGGAGGACTAATGAGTTGTTATTACCTATTATGCCCACCTTAAAAGACTTAATTAGCTAGTGGTTGAACACAATTAAAAGAAGACTAATTCATTGTGTATAAAACTTGAACCACTATAAAGGATTGGTGGTCCAGCTAGGGAGGTGGTCCACTTTGACTCAATTGGACCTTCAGGATTGGGCTTCGAGACAGGCTCAAATGTTGAGTCTCAATATCAGGGACCCAACCTCAAGTCCCTCCACATGAACCAGGAAGTCATTCTCAGTTTTATATATTAGATGATTAGATAATGAAGGCAATCACAATTTTGTTTTTAGTAGACTATCAAAATAAAGGAATTCATCAGCATTACAACTACATCAACGTCACTATTTGCAACATTTGACCTTATATGTTGATACTGATATTTAAACATTGGTTTAGACAAATTGCTACTTACACTATTAGTGAACATGCTGTTTTGATTTACGCACAGGAAAAGGATAAGTTAATGGACTCAATTTCATTTATGCAGTGATTTCTCATCTCACAAATCATTCTACCAAACTGCAGTCTATTGATACAAACAGGAACCAAGCGTTGCTAAAACATTGACCATTTCCTAACACGTTATATGAAATTTACTGATAATAGAACATATACGGCCTGCAACTTTGAGTTCTGTTGAACTATGAGTTCATAAAGTGAATTACAATTTTTCAACATTACTCATGTCTCATAGATGCCCATATTTAGAGCATGAGATGAGTAACCCAAGTACTCATGAGTTCAAAATTACTTATTAATTGCACGAAATCAAACTACACTAGAATTAGACTAATAAAACAAACACAAGAAATTCATAATTGTCCCAGTCCAGTTATTACAGTTACTAGAAGATCCAGATCACTTTACTTTCATACTCTAGAGAAACATGAATTTAAACAAATTTACTCGCAAATAAATTAATATGAAAATCAAAGGAGCAATGTATTATTTAACACTTCAGTCATGCAATGGCTGATTCAGTTTCTTCGTACATCATTTGAGGTCAAAAAGTACTTGGAAATTGGAGAAAAATACAAGGAAGCGATCAACAACTAGCAACGAGCAGCATAGTGTTTCAACAGCCAAAATTACCCAGAATTGATCACTTAAATCGAATTTGAGTCTAGGATAACTAACACAAACCAGCAAATTGAATACTCAACTAGAAGATTATCCAATTAAACTAAGCACCCAAGCAAGTTCAATTCATCTAGCTATCAACTATTTATGAATCATTTCAGAAGGAGGGGTTGAAGGACTCCACAGAATTTCAGCAAAACAATGAAGATTTCTTATTGGAATTTCAAACTTTTAGACTTCCATACTATTGAATTTCCATTTTTCAGATTTTCTAGCTTCTAAATCTATTTCCTTTTTTTTGTCCCCTTCCTTCGATCCCTTAAGCTATAAGTGACTATGCCTTTATAGGCAAGTCACTAGGGCAGCCCTGAAATTTTATTTCCTTCTAGTCCCTTTTAATTTTTAGTTTTTAGCTTAAAACCCCTCAGTGTACTGACTTGTTACCCAAGTTACATCACTTAAGTCCTGAAATTCAAATTGGAACTCCATTCTAGAAGGTTCTAGGGGCTGCTACTTTCAGCTATTACAAGATTCCCTAAAGCTCATTCCCTTATTTACCCCTTTAGTCGTTAGGTATTTCAATTTTGCCCTATGTCCTAAATTGAAACATTTTAAGACCCTTAGTTAAATGACTTCCAATCACACTCATAACTTAAAATTAGGATCAGCTAATTATGGTTAATCGAGTCTGTGGGCAAACCATACAACCAAACCTAGCTTAAGCTCGGGAATCAAAAGAAAAGATTAAAACAAATTACATCAAGGCTAATTAAGCTCTGTAATTTTAACATGGACAATAATTTAACTAACACAACTCGAATCAAAATCAAGTAATTCAATGTGGAAATTTGAACCAGCAGGTTAGAACCAATTCGACTAACACAAATTGAATCTAATTTGAACTCAGATATTAAGCAAAATGAGACATACCTATTTAAATTCATGACAAAAATTAACAGAAAGATGTGAGGCGAAGAGAAACTAGGAAAGAAGTTTAGAAAACATAGCTTACAGTTCCACTTTGAACACTGAATTTTGAATAGGGCCCTTCATGCATTGTGTTGAAAATTCTGGAAGACCTAAATCCAGATTTGGGCAGTTGCGAGGGTATTTGAGGGACATAGGTCGTGGATAAAGTGGGGGGCGATGAGGTTTGTAGGGTGTAATTTTGGATAATTCGGTGGTGGTGAGGTTTTGTCCATTGTCTTAGAATCAACATTCAAAGGGTTTGGGTGTTATTTGGAGGGACGATGGCGAATTCACAGTGAGGATGGCCAAGAGAACCTATGGTGTTAATTTGCGGGGTGGCGCCGCCATGCACCCGGCGGAGTTGGTGCTTCTGGCTAATATTCGACGAGCTATGGTGGGATTTGAAGGAAATGGAGTATGAATTTGGAGAGAGGAGGACGAGTTATTCAAGTGGTGTTAATTTGGGAGTCTTTGGACGATCGCCGCCGGCGAAGGCGATTTTGTGTCCGGCGATTTGTGGTGGTAGGCGGCGACGTTAAGGTTTGGGTGTTTGGGGGTGTAAGAGACAGTGAGAAGGGGTGGGGGAGGTCGTTTGGACAGTTAAATACTACAGGGACCCAGCTTCAGGACCGTCCGATCAAAAACCTTGAAGGTCCTAATTTAACCCCTTGAAACGATATCGTTTGATTAAGCGATGGATTAGACCGGTTTTTGGGCTGGGCATGGGTAAATTTGATCGGGTCTAAGTAATTTCTGGGTTGAAATTGGCCCAAATGTGAGGTGCTTTAATAAGACAAATCCAATTCTTTTAATTTCTTTTCATTTTCTCATTTTGTCAGTTTTTTCGTGTTTTTAGAATTTTGGTTGAATACAAATTAAACTAAACTAATTAATTTTTCAAAAATTAATTCAACTCTAATTTTAAAAGAAAATTATGACAAATTCGAAAATTAAAAGTAAAAATGCAGAAGAACTATTTTTGTTATTTTCCTTCATGTTTTGTACTGTTAATTAACTAGTAAACCCTAAAATATTTAAATTGGATCCTAAATGTACGTGCAATATTTTTTTATTTTTTAAAGAATTATCTAAATCAAAAATGCAAACAAAATGCAATTATTCCTAAAAAATAAAATAATTAAAAGAAAAATCCTAAATCTAAGAATTTGTAGGAGTAATTCACGCGGGGCAAAAATCACATGCTCGCATATGTGTGTCACACCTCAACATCGGGGGGCACGACCAATGCTCAACTGAGATATCCCAGCTGAGCAAGCCTGCTAGATTTCCTTCTAGCCAACTTACTCATAAACCACGACCTACACCTATAGGCTTTCAACTTCACTAACTTGAAAAAACCTATTACAAGCCACTTTGAAATGACTCTATTACAAAGAATTTACTCAACTAACTTGTGGTGCTATGACCACAAGCCACTTTGCGACTCCCTCGTTACAAAGACTTTTACTAATATGCGATGCTCTCACCACAAGCCACTTTGTCACTCTACAGTTATAAAGGCTTTTTCTTATGACTAAACCTAGTCACAACATAAACTCAAAGGAGTTTGGATTTACGAGAGGATTCCTAATCAACGCTTCTAGCTAAAAAATTTAGGAGATACTGCCACACCTCCTTTTTGTCACCTAGAAAGGTATATAAGGGAGTTTTTCCAATTAAAATTATATAAATCGATATAGGATTATTTAATTTATTCAGAGTCAGCACTTGAAATATTTTAATTGATGTCCTAAGTCACCGATTTATTTTAAAATCCCAAATCGAGGAAATTCGACTTTTATTTTTAAAGTCTGTGAATAAGAAATTCTAGATAAGGAATTCTGTTAACTCGGGAGAAGGTGTTATGCATTTCCAAATTCCGTGGTACTAGCACGGTCGCTTAAACTATTAAAATTGGCCTATTATCCGATTTATTACTTGTTTTAACGTATTATGCATTTTTACCTCATAAACGCTTTTATTTAATTATTGTTACATATGCAAATTATGTCACGAGAACCGTACCCACGATCTACAACATGTTTAATTTTTTTAAAGAATAAATTATGACCAGGTTACATAAATGTACCCCCGAATTTTATTAATTAAGCGTCACAACTACGTCACGGGAATCATACCCGTAGCTATGACAATTATTTAATTAACCTGCCTAAAGCAAAGCTTAAAGACATTTCTAAACTAATTTTGTATTTATATGAGGGCCATAAATTAAAGGATTTTATTTGTGTATGGTACACCCTAAATTATATTAAGAAGAATTAATTCTTGATCTAAATTTGTGAGGGGCGTGTGTTATAAGTTTAAAGCATGTCACACCTCAAATTATTTTAAGACAAAGAAAGGGTAATATATTTTTGAAGGCAAACTAAAGGTGCTTCTATTTTAATCTAATTTAAGTCTAAATACCACAACCACATCACGAGAACCGTACCCATAGTTGTAATAATTTAATTGCATGCCTAAAGCAAACTACGGATGTTCAACTTATTTCGTAAACTATTTTGAGATTATTGATGCCAAATTTATGGACAAGATATTATTGGGGAATGAATAAGCAAGCTAACATGATACATTACTTAACCCAAATTCTTTATGGTTCAAGATCCACCTTTTGAACCATTATTCAATTTTAATTAAACAAGCAACGACCCAATAGAACTAAGGCTGTATCCGGTTTCGGTTCTGGGTCTATTTGGGTCTGCGGTTCCGGTTCTGGCGGTTCTGGCGGTTCCGGTTCTGGCGGTTCCGATTCTGACAGTTCTGAAGGTGGAACCGGCCCGTGACGGTTCCAGGTACCATCCGGTTCTGATTCTGGCGGTTCCGGTTCCGGCGGTTCCAGCGGTTCTGAATTTTTTTATTTTTTTAAATCAATATCTTATATAGTAGTCATTAGTATATTGTAGAATATATTTTATATGGTGTACTATGTTATTAGTATAGTATATATTGTATTTGGTAATTAGTATATATTGTGTATAAGTAGTGTATATTTTGTATATAAGTAGTTTATATTGTATTTAAGTAGTATATATTGTATATAAATAGTGTATATTGTGTTGTAGTTAGTAATTAGTATAAATTGTATATAAGTAGTAAATATTGATAAAAGAATGTTGTCATTAGTATATTGTGTGTTATATAAATATTCAAGGATTGATATAGAAGTAAAGACAAAGAAATATTGAGACAAATGATATTCAAGGAGATGATAAAGAGCATATTTATTGACCAAAATGGCATATCTTTCTTAGTCTTCCTTCCCCCAATGGAATGAGCACAACATGGTACTAATACCACCATTAAAAGGAAAAAAAACTAAAAGAAGACGTGTCAATGTACAAGTTACATCATAATTTATGCATTATTTCTAACAAATCTCATAAAACCTTCAAGGTTTGGAGGTGGTTGTGTTGGCGGTGGTGGAAATGAAGCTTGTTCATCACCACTTCCGGGTGAAGTTGCTTCCTGAGAAAGTTCTGCTATCATTTCTTCATATGCCTCATCTATTTCTGGTTGTGATTCTGCTAGGCCAAAGTTCTTCTTTCTCCGCAGATCCAATCTCGAAAAAGCACTGATTTTTTTAAGTTGTCCCGCATCAACGCTCTATGATCACCTATTTATAGTCTTGCTTGACTAAAAGCGCTCTCCGATGCAACAGTTGATGCTTGACTCGACAGAACATCCCGAGTCATCCTTGCAAGAACGGGAAAATACTTTTCCCTTGTCTTCCACCATTCCAAAAGGTCGAAAGAGCCATCTGGATTCTCCTTTTCTAGTCCCTGTGACAAATAAACTTGAAGCTCATTTAGATGGGAAATTTCATCTAAATTATCACCTTGAGTACTTCTGAACTCCGTCCACGATTTAAGAGTTGTTAAGCCAGCAGCTCTTTTAGACGATTGTGATGTATACGAAGTATGGGTTGGAATATTAGGCCTAGCATGCTCCAACCCTGTTTATAAGCATTATAAACAGTTTGAGCATTAACTTTAATTGATGCTTTCGCATCAGCTAGTGTAGCAATTTCTACTTCTGAAAGATCTAAAAATTAATAAATAGTAGAATACCAAAAGTGAGGACCTCCTAATTTCATAGTTGGATTTAACATAGCAGACACACCAAAAATAGGAGGGATTGGAAAAAACTATTTTTTAAACTTCTTTTTCATTTCAGTTATTGCAAGTTCATAAATGTCCCCTCCCTCGCTAAAATCAACAAACAAATTAGCAAGTGCAGCAATATAAACTAAACAGTTAGAAATAGTCGGATAATATTGGCCAGAAAAGCATTTGTAGCCACATGAAAATGTTCTAAAAAATCTAATAGAATTTTAACGTTAGTCCAATCTTGTGTAGTTAGCATTTCATCATCTTCCTCACCACAATCCCGAGAATTATACGTAACGTTAATTGGGTTTCGATATTCATACGCTACTACTAAACTTTCGTACATGTAATTCCACCTAGTCGGGCAAGGTTTAGGAACCTTTCTTTCTCTAAGGCCATATTCGTCACACTTTTGAAAATATTCTCTAAGTCTACTTCTACGGTTTGAATAAAATAGCCAATTAAGAGTCATTTTAACCTTTTCAATTTCTATGTTTAATATTCGCATACCATCACCAACAATTAAATGATAAATATGACAAATACATCTAACATGAAAAATATTAGTAAATGCAGGATTAATTGTTCTTGTTAGCATACCTATTGCACTAGTGTTGCTAGAAGCGTTATCAATAGAAATTGACATTATTTTATCACTAAAGCAAAAATATCTGCACATCTGAAACAGTGCTAGCTATAAACCTACCTGTGTGCCGTGAATTAATTATCCTATGTGCAATTATGCGTTTTTGCATTGTCCAGTCTTCGTCTATCCAATGACTTATTACGGTTAGATAATCAAAATCATTTTCACTTCTACCAATATCGGTTGTAATAAAAATACGATTAGTTATATGAGTAAATAAATAGCGCAAGTATTGTTCATATTCATGCTTGTATTTATAAATATCGGCCTTATCTGTTGCGCGAGGCCAACCTTTATACGTAGGATTAAATACTCTTCTAATATAATGAATCCATGCAAGATTAGAAGCAAAAGAATAAGGCAAACACATAACAGTAATCATTTTCGCTAATTCTTCACGATCCTTATTTGGATCGTAATATAAAATACCTCCGGTGACTGTGTTTATTCCCGGTTGAACTAGATTTGAACCAGTACTTGGGTTAACTGTAGAATCAACACTTGTCCTTCCCTCTTGTTGCGCTTTCAATTGCAAATAACTAGCCTTATCGTTAGGGTGTAATTTTATATGCTTAACTAAACTACCCATGCCGCTACGATCTCCAGTATACCTATGAACAAGTAATTTCCCACAAGATTTACACTTAGACTTATCTTGTTCTCTTAGTTGAATAAAAAATTGCCAAACTAGTGAAGTTTCTGTACGTTTAGAAGGTTGTCTACTAAAAGTGGGAGTTTGTACAGGTGGGTGTGTCGGTTCATTACCTAAGTTATGAGCAGGACTAGTAGGTGTATCATCTAAATCTACTGGAGCTTGGGTTTCATCATCATCCTCATTTTCCTCTATATAGGTGCATTAGGATAAAGAGCATTCATAATATCATCGTCTATTCTATCACCTACTACTACATCATGTAAAAAACCAATATCGCTAAATTGAAAATAAGGGTGATCACTATCAAGGATTCCGAAGGGTTCATTAGGACATCTAGGTTGGCTACTACTTTCAACTTGCTTATCTTTTCTAGGTCGGGGAGCCGGGGAAGGGGTAGTATTTTGGCCACTACTTTCACCGGTTTTAGCTTTTCCTTTACCGAACATTTTTTTCAACGAAAATGCCATAATAATTAGAATTAAGCAAACTAAAAACCCAAAAAATTACTATTAGCACGTAAGAGTTGAAACGAGTTTACCGGATTGACGAACAACTTCTTGAAAATTGAAAATCGTTGAACTTGAACAAACTTCAATTCAACAACTTCACAATTTTTCACGAATTTGCAACAAAAAATTAAGCACTTGCACTAGAAAGATTGAAAGAGAGCTTGAGAGAGATTGAGAGACATTGATAAATTGGTGAATAAAAATGAAAGAATGAGGGGGTATTTATAGTTGAGAAATGGAAAATAGTGTAATTATATAAAGTTTGGGGTTACATTAAAGTTTGGGGGCCAAACGGCTAACTTCCAAACGGCTATTTTTTGCAAAGAGCCGTTGCTGAAATAACTTTTAAAAATTTTTTTTTTTTTTGAAAAATGCCCGTTGGGAACCGGCAGAACCGTTTGGAACTGCCAGAACCGGTCCAGAACTGTGAGCCGGTTCCGGTTCTGCCGGTTCCCGAGTATAGAACCGAACCGTCACGGTCCCCTTGAACCACCGGAACCGGCAAAACCGGCAGGGCCACGGTTCCGTCCGATTTCGGTTCGGAACCGTTACCGCCAACAGCCTTAAATAGAATAAAGCCCAAAACCTATTATTATTTTTGGACAAACAAACTCACGTGACTCGCATAGTTCTAACTACTAATTTACCACAAGGGGAGTTCAATTGCTAAAAGGACAAAATGATATTTACTATGGAATTTATGAGACACACAATAACAATTCAACTTATCTGATATCCAAAACAATTATGAAGATCAAATAGTAAAAGAATTACATTTTTTGAAGAATAAGACCATGAGGCTTAATTTCAGTCTATGTAATTTCCTAGTATACGAAGATAAATCTTGACATAAATAAACCAGAAGGTCCATTAGTCCATACTATTAACTTTACCACATTAAGAACTTGACCACTTCTAGGCAGAATGGACGAAAACACATGTGGACCCAAACACTGGTTCTTTTGAACTCACAAATTAAAAAATGAGATCCAATGTTTGATCAAATTATGAAGCTTAGTAAATTGACTCATGAAAAATGAAGCAGGACTGCCTTTAACAGAAGTACATTTCATGGAGAAACAAGAATCAAAACTGAATGAGAATCTTTAATTGATGGAAAATTTCCACTAATTACACGAACAAGATGAATCAACGGTTACGGCCTCGACGAAAACATAAATACCTTGGAAAATATCACATCGGCTACTTCTAAAACCCGATTAAGAAGCAAAAATAATAGACTCCGAAAATCCAAAATTCCAGCAACATGGACAACGAACAGGAGGTGGTTAATGACTATTGGGGGCGTTCATGGATGTTTGGAAATGGCTGAAGGTGTTTTTGGGGAGGTTTTGCCCAAGACAGTGACAATGCAGAGGAGACTCCATGAGGGCGCCGTTTTTAGAGGTTAGGGAAATATGATCCCTCTAATTTTACGAGTTAAGTATTATTTTATAGGGGCAAGAATTAGCTTAGGTTAACTGGGGATTGGGCATGAGCTTAATGTTTTGGACTCAGATAATTTAGAATTTTTGCGATTCAATTTAAGCTGGCCCAAACGAAATTGAAAGACCAAATCTATTTTTCTTCTTTGTTTTTCTTTTAATTTTAGAAATCTAATTGAATTAATTAAACAGCCTAAATAAAATCTAAATTAGGCTCTAGCTTAATTAATTTATAAATTTATTCTTACTATTTTTACTAATTTAATATTAATTAATTTAAAACTAAAAGCTAAAATGTGGACATGACTATTGTAGCAACTTTCTTCTCTTTTTTTGTTGTGATTTTTTTTAATGAATGCAATTGAATTAAGAAATTAAATTTCTAAACGCAAATTGGACCTAAAATGATATGAAATTAAAACGTGATATTTTTTATGATTTTTCTATGATTTTAAAATATTAAAAATGCATGAAATGCAACTAAATTAAGAAAAAGTTCTAAAAAACAATTAAAATTATTTTTGGCCTATTTTTAGAAGTTAGTTTCATGTAGGGCAAAAATTAGGTGCTTACACATACAATAAGTATAATCACAAAGTTACAACTCACTAGGACAACAACATGCTAACTTTAGGAACTGATACATAATTGCGTTCAACTTTGTTCTTCAAGCTCGTGAGGATTGATTTCTTTGTTTTTGCAAGAAGTTTGAATAAGAAACTGAAACATTCAAGTGATGTTTCAATACGAACTCATGTTGGTACACCTTTATTACATAACTTGAATGTGCTGAAAAAAGTGCAATGCAGCAGAAAAAGTGCAATGTGGCAGAACAGTGCAAGTAGTCACTTCATTTTCAGCTGCGCCCAACTGACTTTGTACTGCTATGAGAGAACCACAAGGGTAGCAGGTCCTTGTTTAGTTTCCTAGCTCCTGAAGCTGCAGCATTTCACATTTGGTTGGAATCTATTAAATGTAGTGTAATTCAAGTGAGTCAGGTTCCCTATCTAGTACTTAGCATTAAGTTTGTTAGATCATCAAAACACAAGGTAAAGATATTGAAAACCTATCATGGGGGAATAGAGGTTCATCATGTGTGTGAGAGTCAGGGTTTCCCCAATCTCAAAAGACAACTGTCGGAAGCAAGCCACCATATGCCATACGCAAGGCCCTACTCATGCTAAAATATTTAGTACCGGTGGAAAAACTCTAAGATTATTGGGTCGACTCCTTCACCCACTCTCAACGTGAAAGGATATGTATAAACATACACGAACCCTGGTTTGGAGAAGGTGATCCTTTCTACCTTGCTTGGAATGAGGATTTCGATTTTGTCCTAGTGACAATCCTCCCTCATGACAGGAACGCTAGAACGCCGGATGGAAGAAGGATACCTATTAACATACCAACTTATGTCACTTTTAGGATTTACAGAGATTCTTTTTGTTCCTGAAAGTCCGATTTCGTACTAAGCTTAGGTGGTATGATGGAATTAACTGCAAGAGGTTCTGACTCAACTTCAACTTCCTTTGTTTTGGTTTTCTTTATACCACCTCCGAAGAAAAGGGCAGAGTTTCCAAGGGCGATAATGTTAGAAGATATATTTATGAAGAAAAATTTTACCGGGAGAGTTGAATATTGCAGAAGGGATCTAAGGAGATTCAGAGAAGACGAAAGAGTTGTGAAAGTAAAGAGTAAAAATGATGAGTTGTAGATAATTTATAGATGCCAAAGTAGTCAATACTGGTTGCCAGCATGTGGTCAGGCTGGATGAGCCCCGAAAGCAAAGTAGCCAAAGGACAGAGGTTCAAAGTAGTGATATCAGATAGCATTCAATGAGCGGTCGTTATAGAGAATATTGACAACCAGGGATTCTAGTTCGTTTTACACTCCATTTTACTTGAGTTTTGACTAAAAATGTATATAAAATAGTGTCAAAGGCTTACATGTTGTACTTGTTTGCAGGTTTTGGTCAAAAAAATGACAATTAGTCAAAGCCATCTCAAAAAGGAGTAAAACATGCAAAAGTACCAAGAACAAGTCAAAGTACAGCTACAACAGACCCACTGTGTACCGCAATCCATTTAGTGCACTCCGCAGTGAGAAGATTCAGAGAGGTGCCCTTTCGGAGCCTAAGGTAATGCGATACACGAAAGATTTTTTGCAGCCGCAATGGCCTCTCCGTGGCTGCAATACATTTTTGTGTGGTCCGCGGATAGGGAGTTTCAGTGAGTTGGGAGTTTGAAGATAAAAGCCAATGCGGTCCGCGGTCCTTTTTGTGCGGACCGCAGTTGAAGCCACCCAGGTCGTGGTTCATTTTATACGGTCCGCGATGGCCAGATTCAGAGAATACATAGTCAAGCCAAGAACCCTGATCGTGGTTCGCAATGCATTTTATGCGTACCGCAATACCTCGTGAGGGGTATTTTTTTCCAGAAAATTTGGCCCAGTATAAATACTTTCTTTTCACATTTTTAGGGTATCTTTTGTAATCTAACTTTCAACTGAGCACGTGAATGGCTGTTCTTGACTATTTTGAGTAATTTTATAGTGGGTTTATCATTGAATAATCAATTATTAGTTTGTAATTAAATATTATGGGTTATTATTAATCTATTTGTCAATTTTCTTCCATTATTATGAGTCACTAGACCCATTAGTTAGAGTTGTGGCTCAACCCTAGTGTGGGTATTTGAAGGGTCTTGAGTTTTAAGGCTTAAATGTTTATGGGTGTTTGATATTTGGATTAATTTGTGTTTTCCATGTTGAATTAGTGGTTGCAAATATTAATTTGTGCCTTTATTGAATTAGGTTCTTCTTGAGAAAGAGAGTTTGAGTCTAGAAAAATTAGTCCAACAAGAAATTCGGACGTATTCAAGAGATTGATAGCCCCAATTAAAGGGTTAAACCTAGAGATAGTAATACCTGACTTGAACCTATATTGCTTGCACAATTTTGATATCCAATTGTTCTTGAGAAAGTCAATTAGGGAAAAATCACTCAAACTACCGAGAGGTATATAGTGAGTAATTATGTGCATTAATTATATTGTATTCCCCAACATAACAATTTTTCCTTAGGCTTTAGATCCCGTAAGTATTCATTTAGGAGAGAGTCACTTCCCTAGTGCCTCTTTAACCATTTAGAAAACCTTTCAAGCATTTCATTTTTAGTTTAATTTAGCATATTATTAACATAAAATTAGAAGCAACAGACAACCAAAGATGATTGAAAGTGTAATTAAGAACACTATGCACTACTAGTTTAGATACGAATACAATTCCCACTTCTAGCTCCATGTTGATTCGATTCCGACCATCTCGGGTAAAAGCTACTTCGACCGCTCTTGCCAGTTTGTAGTGGTGTAGGGTTGGCCCGAATCAAATATCTTCATTTATAACCAACCGTTAAGCAGCCATCAATGACGTTTTATTCTCATTTAAGAGAAGCTTAATTTGAAAATCTTGTGTCCTTGAATAGAGCTATAAATAGGATAATTAACATACATTATAGACACGAAATACTTTGTACACAAAAAGCTATATTCTGCTCTCCAAATTATGAAGTTACTCCTTCTGTTTCAGTTTAGATGAGGTAGTTTGACTCGACACGGAGTTTAAAAAAAAAAGTCTTTTGAAACTTGTGGTCTTAAAATCTTAAGGGGTAAAAGCTTTATAAGGCTATGATATTTGTGTGGTTATAAAAGCTTCTCATTAAAAGTATAATGGGTAAATTAAAAAGTTTAAAGTTGAATTATTATTCAAATTTAAAAATATGTCATTTATTTTGGAATAAGCTAAAAAGAAAATACTTCATCTAATTTGAAACGGAAAAAATATTCACTTTCGTCTGCTCTCAATATTATTTGTACTTCTACTATCGGAAAGATCAAGCGCATAACCATGCTTGTATTTCCTTAAATTGTTTCATAATCTTTTTGTTCTTATTTTACTTAATATTTTTGGATCAAATTAATTTACTTGTCTATAAACCACAATATAAATTTAACTATATCATTTTATGGGTAAACAAAAGTCAAATCTAAATGTGGAAGTCAAAACTACCTCCAAAAAATGCCATACTCATTTAATTGTACATGTAATAAAACAAATCCAGTAACTAAAGGGCTCTAACGCAGGGACTCAACATACGAAAAACTCCAGTATGAACGTAGTGGAAACACTATTAGTCTCTATGCAAGCTTTTTGTCTCTTAGTGAACCTCTTGGAATTTTGCTAAGAACCTGGTCGTCGAAAACAGCATAATGCTTCTTGATCTCTGCCTCTGCCTTCTCAGCAAAAGCATCAACCTTGTCCTCGTACTTCTCATAAAGCACAGGAACAGTATGCAGTAGTACAAAAACTGTAAGCAGAGAAAAGTAAAAGATGCATATAAGAATAAAATAAGTAACAAATAGTTTGGGTCCCAGTAAGCATTGAAAAAAGAAAGTCCAATTAGCAAAATAAGAATGAAATTACTTACCTATGTAAAATAAGGTGAGGAAGTTCCAGCAATTCCCCAATATAGAAACTACCCACAAGCCCACAATGACCTGCATGTACAATGTCAAATACTTTACACCAGTACTGGGAGAAACATTTTTTTATAAGGTATACTACTAGGAGAAACATGAAACTCAAAGAGGAGATCCAATGGGAAGAAACTTGAGACTTGAAGCAACTGTCAAACTATAAACTTAAGATATAAAATTAGATGCACATACAACAAGGAATTTCTTCAAGTCTTTCCCAGATGCAATATCTCGCAGGACCTCAAGGATCCTAGTCATTTCAATCCTCAATGCAGAGGCAACACCCATGACAATATCCTTAGGAAGAACAACTTCTGGAATTTGAGGTGGAGCCCTGGTGCATAACATTTCAAGGTCAATTTTCTTGTACATATTAGATGAAAAAATAAATCAAGAACACAAAAAAATACGTACGTGTTGATGAACGCTGATGCATTGGACCACAGGAAAAGTACTGTTATAGCAACGATGAGAATATGGCATACAAGTGTGAGCAAGTGGTATTGAAGCAACTCAAAAAGCGCCCAAATAATAGTGGCAAAACCAAGCACGCCAGCAGAAACTTTCTTGTCCCGCCATAGGAAAATGTCAGCGGCTGTCATTCATAGGGAATTATAAGTATATACAAGCCAACAAGCAGCTATTTTAAAAGAGATGTTTCCATAACAGCACACATATTTGGTGGGGATTGAAGTTCTGCAGTACACATTGAAAGCCCAGCAGGAGATATTGGGGCAAAGAAGCATAGAGGAGAACACGTTATTTTCCAAGCCAAAGCAAAATAACTAAGTGATCAATATAAAAACTGTTTAAACCTTTGCCAAATCACACTATATCTTGCTGACACATCAAACTGGAAAACTAGTGCAGAAAAGGGAAACAGCTCCTTCGTTTCAAATCTTTTACCCATAAATTCAGTGTGGAAACCAAATCCTTTTCCTACGGATCCTACTAAAAAAAACAGATAATGAAATAATTGGAAAGGTTGTTAGAATCTTCCTTGTCTAAAAGGATCATCTACAAAGCTATTAGTTTTATCCATATTTGGAGCAGCAGCAGCCATAATGTGGAGAATTTACATCTGTTTGATGTCTCTTTCACTACCGCTCCATGGGTCAACATTATGAAATTAGCCCCTTCAGTTCTGACTATAGCTGCAACCCATCTCATATTTCAGTGAGAATTACTTACCACTCAAATGCTTCCGGTGGTTTGATCCAATGGGATTCCCTGATATTTCTAATGAAGTTATCATACGAGCTTTAGAATGTATGATTGCTGATGGAAACTTCTTTTCAAACAAATAGTTCCATATTCAATCGCAAACGTTTATTCAACTTTGAAGGGGGAATATCAACAATTTATATAAACTAGGAAAATGCATTCAAGAATTGAAGCAACATGATACTACTTTAATCAAACTCAAATCGGTAAATAACATTTCAACTTCGCATTTATGAAATAAAAGAAACGCAATAAAGAATACACTTATTGCACTAACAAAAAACTCGTGAGGATCCTAATGAGACCTAACAAGACTGAAAAAGGAAGGGAAAGGAAAGAAGAAGTTCAGAGGATTAATCAATCTGCAGGAACAGATGGAGATATTCATCTGGAAATTAGCTATATAGTAACAGATTAGGAAACGAAATATTAGACCAATTAATTCAAAGGAGGTTCCATTTTCAGAATTTGCAAATAAGCAAATAATTAAACAGTGCCTCTTGGCCCGCAGGTCATTTATTAACATACGAATTTGCTCGCAATAACTATAAAATCAAATCATAATTACGTGATACTTGTGTATATATATTAGCAGCATATGCTTTATAAAATAAATAAAACTTGAGAGAGAATTGAGGAATGTACGTTTTCCACCGCCTAGAACCATGTGGACAGGCCTTTCTCTACCGAAAAGGCGGTAGATCTTAGCCTTGACGACGTCGACCGGTGACTTTGTATCCTTACTCTCATCTTCAGAATCCGATGAAGAAGGATCGTGGTGTGCGACGTGCAACTTGTCGACGTTTACCTTGTCCATTACCGTTTCTACAAACGAGTCGTGCTCGCCGGCATGATCAGCCATCGCTGTTTGACCTCCGGGATGTTTTGCTGTGTTGCGCTTTCTGAGTACGTGTTTTTTTTTGGGGGGCGGGGGAGGGGAAGGGGAGGGAGCCTTCCGCTTGAATATGACAACAACAACAACAAACTACCCGGTATACTCTCATCAGGTGGGGTCTGGGGAGGGCAGAGAAGGTGTTTTCAATCGACCCGGAAATGAAAAAGGCTTTAAGAAGCGAGATTCCGAAGCCTGAGGTTCCAAACCAAGTGGCTCGTAAATAACGCAAATGGATGAACGAAATTTATGTTTTGTGTCGCCAAAATTTTTTAACGAAATTTATTTATCGTGTTGCCAAAAATATTACTTATGAGTTTTACACCTGGATCTGGAATTGTCGTTCGAGTAAATTACTTAAAATGTAATTGTAAGCAACTCTAATGAATAGAGTAAATTAATAAACAAGATCGATGGTGAATAATCTTCTATACAAGTTGAATCACAGCAATGGTATAAAGAATTTAATGCACTATCAATGCATATCAATTTTTTTTATAAACAGGGATCAATATATATAAATATTAGGGAATAAGGTTCACACCATTACATATGTCCAGAGGGACATTTCTTACTTGGCTCTTCAAAAATGATAATTACAATTAAATTTGATTTTGTGATTTATTTTTATGCTAGTTGTTAGACAATAAATACTAGGTGTGAGTTAGAAAAATAAAGTAAGAGTAAAGGGCACCTTATCAAATCTGAATGGCTGGAATCGGGGCCTCGAGCTAGACTGCACTGGGCCTCGGGGTCGAGCTAAGCATCAGGCTGCGAGTAGCCGATGAAGGACTACAGTTCTAAGAGCTTTAATGAGGGCTCTATATGATCAATGATGAGTAATAAATAAAGAACAATCAATGAAATGTAATAAAATAAGTAATTAATCAAAGAGAGTGTTTAAGTTAGAGAACAAGGATTGTTCTTGTTCTTATATTAAATCTCATGTGAGCAAAAAATAACAAGGGTCCCCTTTATATAGGAGGAAAAATTCCAACATAGTACAGAGTTATTTATTACAAAGATATGCGGCCGGTACAGTCGTTTAATGCTACGATACGAGTTTGCACTAGCCTAATAGGCTTGGTCTGCTTTAATCACGTGCCTTGGGAATCTCCCACTCGTTCATCATAGCTGCCGATTTGCTCTACCCCAAGGTCAACCATAGGGAACCCTCAGGGTCGGGCTTAGAATTGTACCTCGAGCCTCCTAAAGACGGGCTATGGGATGTCACGGTGATCATGAAATCGAGCTCTCTGATTTTGGCCATATACAGATAGTCCTCGCATTTCTTACAATAGAATGATATGAAACGACTTTGACATCGATCTCCTCGAGCTTCTCATGATGACATCATGTTTGTGGCGCAAGATTTTGTGATAACTGAAACGTCACATCGATTCATCTTTCCAAAAGCATTCAATGCATCGCTGATTTATATTCCCAAAAGCGATGATATCGTCGCCGATCGGTTTTCTAAAAAGCATTGATTTTGCTGTCGATACGTTTCCCAAAGGCGTTGATTGCACCGTCGATTACGTTGCTACCTTTCTATAAATGGAAGGTTACTTGAACCAAAATTCCACCCATCCATTCTCCAACAGCTTTTAATCCCCATCTATTGCTGCTTCGGATGAGATGGAGTCCTCGAGGAATTGGTTATCACATATGTCGCTCCCGAGGATGTATCTACGAAAGTAGATTAGGCTTTTAGACCATTATTTTTCGCTTCTTTGTTTCATTGTAAGGACCGCTCGTGGGATTTTGTAATCGTCTTCTATCAATATAATAGTTGCTTTGATTTGCCTTTGGCTCGTACTGAATTTTTATTTTGCTTTTGATTAGCCCAAACACTGGATTTCGAAATCATAATCCCTCTGGTTCTCAATTAGTTAATATGATATTTCTTGAGATTCTTCGTCAAACCTTGGACTAAATCTGGATTGATCTGGAACATACTCAGGTCTGAGTTTGAGTTGAGCGACACTGTCCTATGGGCATGATTTCTATATGATTATGATTCCAAATGTCATACAGGCAGTGTTGCTGTCCTATATTAACTTATTTGTAGATTACAGGTTTTATAAAAGCTATAGACATGATTTCTAAGTTGTTTGCGCAACGGAAAGTGAAGTCTATTAGAAAACTTGGAATTACCAACGTTTGATTCCATAGATATTCTTTCTAGGCAAATAACAGTATTCTGTAGGCAAGATTTTTAATAGTTGGTATTTGAACTCACTTATATCATACGTATTCCTATAGGCATGTTACCTAGGTGGAAGTGTAATAAAACAACAAAAACAATTGATTAATTAATCAGTTAAGACCATATAGTCATGGTATCTAGATGAGCATTAACAAAGATATGTGTTATTGCATCCTATCAGCATGTTGTCTAATAGTGCTCAATGATGAGCATGGAAACAAGTACAACAACTGCTCAAACCAACATGCTTTGAATGGTGTACAGGAATTAGACAAGTTAAGTGACGCATGTAACCTCGTGTATGCATGGTTTTTATGTGTGTACATAAATAAATCATGTCAAACAAAGTTAGTAAACAAAGAAACTAGGTCCTATAGGTATGCTTTCTACTCGTTTATGAGAGCATTAGGATACCCGAACCCCTTTTTACTAATATCCCCATCGTTCGCTTACAAATTATTACAGGCCCAAAGATAAAAGAAGAAACAAACTCAAATATTAATGAATCGAGATGACTACATGCTATACAAATAAAGCAGACCCAAGAAAAGATAACCCAGTATTGTCTAGGCCTTCAATAGGCTTGTTCTTCACACAAGTAGAAAACCTAGACCCAAACTTATCTCAAACGTTGGAGTGTATGTCCATTTGCATAACCCACAGCCATTTATAGACTCATATCAAGCCCAACATTTACAATATTGACCACTTAACCAAATAAGTAAATAGACCACACATGAAATTCAACTAAATATACCTAAGACAACACCTCATAGAGACAGGATTGTGTGATATTTAACAAGATTCATAAACAAGGCATTACAGAAGCGAGAGTGGCAAGGTTGATTAAGCAAAGAATAGGAAACTAGGAGAACCCACAGACTTGATATCCAACATGGTAAATTCAAGATAGATTAAACCATAAAGCAGCTAACATCCTGCTAAAGATAAACATAATACTGGGGGAATTAAGGGGACATGCTATTTGGGATTAACAATGTAAAATACAAGACACATAGAAGATGACATGCTAAGTTTTTCCAAAGTGAACTCAGTATAGAGCATGATTCACTATTACAAAAAGGACTTTGAATCTAGAAGTCAAAGTTATAAAGGTCGAAAGGAGTCAAATTCGGGAAAGGAAAATTACACATCACAAACAAATAGGCAAACAATCAATAAGGAGCCTAATCATGTTGAGTGCAACACAAAGATCCCCAATTTCAAAGGTCTTATGACATCAACTCTGGATTAACATGTCAAACATACGTTGGGACTATCCCAGTTGACCATATAGGAAGAATAGGTTGAATATATTGAGATTCCTCCTAGCTGTTTTAAGCAATCAGTGAGTACATGGAGATAACAACATTAAAAGTTTACAAATAGCAAGAGTCCTAGTTGGGATAGTATTAGCATATAGATTCCTCATGAATTGACTCTAAGCAGATAGTATATTGTACATGAAGGGCTCGACAGAAAGTAGTTCATTTGAACAAATTCTAGGCATGAACTAGTTCCTCACAAGAATCTACAGCATAGACCCATAACAAGCAATAGGTATAAGTTGTTGGAAACACGTTCTCAAGGCCTTATACTAAAACGTGTGTTCTTATGTGTAGGTTTTGATGAATGACAAACAAGCGCAAATTGATATATGACGAAGTTCAAGTACAAGCACACAATTGGTGGATAACGAGATTCAAGCACAAGACAAAGTTCTATAGTTTAAATGAGTCGTTCTTAATTGTGATCTTGATCCGACAACTTGACTCATGACATGGCTTCTCTCGTAAAATTACTTTTACAAAATTATGCATATTTAATTTAATGCTAAACGATTTTAAATCATGCATATTTTCATTAGTCAAAATGATTTTTAAACATGCCTCTAAAAACTGGACTAAGATAATCGATTATGTACTTATGATAATCGATTATGTTAAGCCAAAGACTGCATGACAATCAATTGTGAACAAATGACAATCGATTGTGTTAAGGCAGTGAGCATCAGGTTTTTCAAACCTGCATGACAATCGATTGTGAACCTTATGACAACCGATTGTGATGAGGCAGTGTCCATCAAAGTTTTTCAAAACTCAGAATAATCAATTGTGAAGCTAATGACAATCGATTGTGAAGAGACAGTGTCCTTCAGATTTTTCAAAGTCACAAAATAATCGATTGTGAACTTATGACAATCGATTGTGTTGAGGCAGTGACTTCCAGACTTTTTCAAAGTTATTAAATAATCGATTGTGAGTATATAACAATCGATTGTCACGAGGCAGTGTCTAAAATGATTTTTAAAGTCTGATAAATAATCGATTGTTAACATTGCACAATCGATTGTGAAGCTGACCGTTGTCGTAAAGTTTTCAAATACCGTCAGGTAATCGATTGTTGATTTTGTACAATCGATTGTTGAAATTAAAATCTGGAAAGGATTTTTTTGAACGTTGCTGAATAATCGATTATTGATTTGGTATAATCGATTGTTTTACGTAATATCTGGAAATGATTTTTTGAACGTTGCCAATAATCGATTGTTGATCTTGGACAATCGATTGTTAAGCGTAAAATCTGGGATTGATTTTTGGTACGATTGGCAATCAATCGATTGTGGCTTCCCGACAATCGATTGTCACAGAGTAAAATCAGCAACTCTTAATTGGCAATTAGGCAACGGTAATGCCAAGTTTTTTAATTATAAATACAGCTTCATTTCAGTGTTTTAAACACAACAACACACAACAACTGATCATTCTATTGCTATAAGCTTGCATACTATTTTTTATCATTTTATATTCATTTCATAAAGCTTTTGAGAGCCAAAGTCTTGTCCATAGTTGTTGTGATCTTGAGCTTACTTCTTTTACTCATATCTACTCATTAAGGAGTGTTTTGTTTGAGTGTTTAGTGTTTTGTACACTTGTAAGAGAATTGTGATTCTCTTGTTGTAAGGAACTTGTGTTTCCTTGGTTGAAGTCTTGGAGTGTTGTATCTCCGAGCAAAGGTGTTAAGGCTTGTGTCCTTAAGTTGTAAAGGTTGGTTAGGCACCCGTAAGCTTAACAGTGAAGTCTTGGAGTGTTGTATCTCCGAGCAAAGGTGTTAAGGCTTGTGTCCTTAAGCTGTAAAGGTTTGTTGAGCACCCGTAAGCTTGACAAGTTAGTGGAAAATCTCGAGAGAGTCTCTCGGGGACTGGACTAGCCACGTGTTGTGGTGAACCAGAATACATCGGTGCGTACTTTATTATTTGTCGCACTTATTTACTTCCTGCAATTTTTAATTCCGCAAAGTTTACGCTAATTTTTATTATAACGCTATTCACCCCCCTCTAGCGTTAAGCGTATTATCTAACAATTGGTATCAGAGCCCAACTCTCTGAAGACTTAACAGTTTGAGAGAACCATCCATGGCTTCTACTCGTGACTGTTTTGCAGGAATAGGTGAAGGTGATTTTAACATGTTGCCCCCAATATTTGATGGAAATAATTACTTATATTGGAAAGATCGGATGAGAATTTTCATCACAGCCAACAACTTTTATCTATGGCAAATCATCAAGCATGGTGATCAAATGACAACAAAAGTAGGGAAAGCCAAGGTAAGTGAATACAACACTAATGCAATAAATATGTTGTATAGCGCCTTGAATCAGGAAGACTATCAGAAAATTTCCCACTACAAAACTGCCAAAGAGATGTGGGATAAGCTGGAGGAAATGTATGAAATCATGCCTCAAAAAGCAGACAGCTCATATGATGAATCAACTGGCCAATGTCTCATGGCAAACGAAGAAGAAGAGGTAAGTAGGTCCAACTCTCACTCGCTTGAAGAAATGCAAAATGCTTATAATAAATTACATAGTGAGTTTGTTGATGCTTCCAAGACTATTAAAGATTTGCAGAAAACTCTGTCGTTGCAAGAAAAAGATTTTCAAAAACAACTCTCTCTAAAAGAAAAAGATTTTGAAAAACTGGTTTTAGAAAATGAGAAGTTGAAAGAGGAAAACAAGTTTTTCGAAAAAAGAAGCGCCAATAAGCCCGAAAGCTCTATTAGAAAGTGTACGTCTTGCTTGCATCTCAAAAATGAAGTAGAAAGGCTTAAAGGCACATTAGATAAGTTTAATTCTTCGCACAAAAATTTGAATGATGTTCTTGATAATTTGAAGTCAACCAAGCATGGCATAGGCTTTAAGAATGAGCCTAAAGAAAAGGTTGAAGCCAAACCCCAACCACCTAAGGCTCAACCTAGGATTAATAAAACAAATACTTATCCTAGAAATAGCAATCCTAGAACAAATATGCATGCTAGACCAAATGTTGAACATTTTAGAAGACCTAGCAATGACTTACCACCTAGAAATAACTACCCTAGAAATGATGCATATTATAGGCCAAATACTAGAAGGATTTTTAAACCCTTCAGAGCACCTAGAAATGATTTCCAACGTAGAAATAATTATTCTAGAAATGGTGCTCATAGTAGGAGAAATGATGTTCATAAAGCACGCAATAGTCATAATGCTGAAAATAGAGTAAACCATTTTTGTCCGTCAAGTTACTATGAACCTAGAAGGATGCATAACCCCAACGTGACTTGTCATTATTGTAGACGCATTGGTCATATTGCCCCTGCATGTTTTACACGACATAGACATATCACTCAATCGCATCATTATGATATGCCTAACCCTCAAGGACCCAAAATGGCATGGGTACCAAAAGATCATTAATCTGTTTTGCAGGTGTGCTTGAAAGGCTACAGTATTATAGTAGATGCACCGAGCACGACACCTCATTGCATCAAGAGGAAATTTCGGTTAGTTATCCTTTTTGACAAAAACCGAATTGTTGATATGTGCTAGGAACCAATATTAACTTATTTGTTGTTAATTTGGTTCCCTTATTGTTGAATCTTTGATAAGCTTAGTCGTAATAGTTGATGTGCGTTAACAATTGAGATATCCTTGTCAACAATCAATATCAATTAGCTTTGTTGATTCATATGTTGAAAACGTGTTGTTAAATGACAATTGGTGTCAATTAGTTTACTTGTTAGTTATCTGCTTTTAAAAGATCAAAACTGTTGATATGTATTAACAATTAGCTTGATAAAATCATTTCATTCATGATTTGATAATTGCTATCTGTGGTCTAAATAACTGTTAGTATACCGTGTGGTGTGTATTATCTATTAGCATATTCTTCAAAAAGTTTTCACTCACGTTTTTGATGAATGCTATCATCAGCTTTGAAAAATAATTGAGATGTCTCATGTTTCTAACAATTGACAAAAATCCTTCTGTTAAAAATCGTCTCTTGATGAACACATCCTTTGGTCTGGATAATGGTTGGTTTGTTCTTCAAAATTCGATGTATGGTTGATCTGTTAACAGTCAACACTCGTTTGTAATATGCTTTACTAAAAATAACAATTTGTACCACTGTTAATAAAATAACTTTTGGTACACTTGTTATGTCATCCAACAAATGGGTTTATCATTGTTTTATAACAATTGGTATATCTATGTCTTGTTGGTATGTCTTGATAAATTTCTGATTAAGGGGAAATAGATTGCATGAAGTTTACTATCTTTTTGATGACAGAATTTCAAAACAACTCTCTATATTGGCAATGTTATTTTCTTTAAACTCTCATGCCACTAATATCTTGCATTCCAAATCTTGTGGAAAATGATATCTTAGAAAATATTTGTATTACTTTGGAGCAACTAATAAGTGTCATGCAAGGAATCTGTAAATCGCATTTGAGATATCATTGATAGACAAGCTTAATTTCTTCTTGGAGCTGCAAATGAAGCAAATGAAAGAGGGAACTTTCATTTGTCCATCTAAATGTCGCAAGGAGTTGCCAAATCAATTCGAAAAGAGCAACACCAAACCAATTGTCACTTCAATGAATTTAGATGACCATCTTGACAGAAATGTGAAAGGTAAGACGAGCAATACCAAGAACTACACAGGTATGATCGTTCCTCACTTTACCTTATTGCTAGTAGACTTGATAAAATATTTAGCGTTTAATGTTGTGCTAAATATAAATCATGTCCAAATGAAGTATTGAATGCGGGTAAACGTTGATCTAAATGCATATATTTTAGGTTGCATTTATATTTTAATTACTGACTTGAGCGTCGGAGACGTTTAATTCTATTTTGCAGGTATCGCCCAAAAGGTAGGGGGAACTATAAAGAAATGGCATAAAACAATCGATTGTTACAGCAAATAATCGATTATTTTACTGTGCAGAAAATCGATTAGCAAGTATCACTAATCGATCATTTATAGTTTAAGCTTATTATGAAGTTTTGTTTACTAATCGATTTTTTAGTTGTTTAATCGATTACCGTCTCAGCCATTCAGTACTGCTTTTCTACAACAATCGATTGTTCCATATATATAATCGATTATTTTCCGAGTTAGAAAATCACTGTGCTCACTGGAACAAAACAATCGATTACCATATTTTTGACAATCGATTATTTCATGTCAGAAATTCAAAATTGTTACCGTTTGGTTCTTCAATCGATTTGTGTCAGTTCCGAGATTCAGTCAAATCTTAATGAAAATCGATTATCTCATCCCAACAATCGATTGTCTAACTGTCAGTAAGATTTATTTTTACCGTTTCTGACTGTTTCAGCTTTCAATTTTTTGCAGGTTTCCTCCATTAATGAAATGCCTTTCTTCCCTCTATAAATAGGCTCCATATATGTTCATTTTTATTCACTCAAGCATCAAATTAAGCTTTCAAACTATCAAAACTCTTTCAAAACTCTTGCAAATTCCAGCAATACTTAGTTAAAATGTCGGGCCGTCACTCTAAACGTTCCCGTTCTTCTAGGCATGGTGCATCCTCCTCTGCTGCCCCAAACTATCCTTACCAAGATGGTTCCGTTCTTTACTTTAATTCTGACATCGAGCTTACTCGATTTTTAACAAAATTTGAAAAGCGCGACATTCTTCCTCCCCGCTTTTCAACCAACAAGTATCTTAAATCTTATGGCCCTGCTGCAAATATACTCAAAAATTGTCAACTTCTTGACTTCTTACTTCTTACCCATCCTTACATCAATACTACTTTAATTCAAGCTTTTTACTCCAACCTTCATGAGGATGATGACGGTGATCTTGTGACAAATATAAACGGGGTTCAAATTCTTATCTCCGATGAAAACCTCCATACCATTGCCCATCTTCCTTGTAATGGTGAAGACATTTTTCGGTACACCGGAGAGGCCGGAGCCCTTTTTGATGAAACAACCCTCCTACATCAAACCGGTATTACTTCTTATGATCCAATTCTTTCTTCCCGCCGTCCTATAATTATGGGAATGGATCCCAATTATCGGTATTTTCTATTTCATCACCCGAGTCCTCAAGCCTCGTAAGCATAACCATACTACCATTTCCCAAGAGGACACCAAGCTCATGCATGCCATAATAACCGGAGCTAACATCAATTGGTGTCGGCTCGTCAAGATTCACATGCGTGACGCTATCGGAGATGATAGGCCTCTTCCTTATGCTCTCCTCATCATGAACTTTCTTGAAGCCTCCGGATTCATCACTTCCAACGGTCCTCTCAGAAAGAGTACCAAGAAGTGGGAAATTTCAGAATCCTCCTTTCATCATGACGGTGATCATACAGCGCCTGCTCCTCCTCCATCCCGTCGAACTCGTCCAGCTCAAGAGCCTACCCTCCAATCAATTTCCGACCAAATTGCTTCATTGACCTCTTCTCTTGGTCAATTAACTCATGAGATCCATGGATATTTTGACCATGTTAATTATCCTTATGCGGGTCTTGTTCCATATGAAGCAGCGCCGGATGATGAGGCGGGAGATGATGGAAATGAATAATTTCTTTGTTTGTTGTTTTTAAGTTTGTTTTTATATGTTGCATTGTCTTCCCTGTTACTGTAATCTCCTTTCCAATAAATAAACAAGTTTTATTTACATCTTTGGCATCTTCTTATATTATTTTTGCTAATGGCAAAAGGGGGAAGATAACGGGTATACACTCTCAATATTCATAAACTTAAATTGAGGGGGAATTCATATATTAAGGGGGAACTAATCGCATACTTATTGCATATTTTTACTTGTCTTGAATCGTCATTATAAATTGTTTAAGTTGCATATCCCGCTTAAAGTTTGCCATTATCAAAAAGGGGGAAATTGTTGGAAACACGTTCTCAAGGCCTTATACTAAAACGTGTGTTCTTATGTGTAGGTTTTGATGAATGACAAACAAGCGCAAATTGATATATGACGAAGTTCAAGTACAAGCGCACAATTGGTGGATAACGAGATTCAAGCACAAGACAAAGTTCTATAGTTTAAATGAGTCATTCTTAATTGTGATCTTGATCCGACAACTTGACTCGTGACATGTCTTCTCTCGTAAAATTACTTTTACAAAATCATGCATATTTAATTTAATGCTAAACGATTTTAAATCATGCATATTTTCATTAGTCAAAATAATTTTTAAACATGCCTCTAAAAACTGGACTAAGATAATCGATTATGTACTTATGATAATCGATTATGTTAAGCCAAGACTGCATGACAATCGATTGTGAACAAATGACAATCGATTGTGTTAAGGCAGTGAGTATCAGGTTTTTCAAACCTGCATGACAATCGATTGTGAACCTTATGATAATCGATTGTGATGAGGCAGTGTCCATCAAAGTTTTTCAAAACTCAGAATAATCGATTGTGAAGCTAATGACAATCGATTGTGAAGAGACAGTGTCCTTCAGATTTTTCAAAGTCACAAAATAATCGATTGTGAACTTATGACAATCGATTGTGTTGAGGCAGTGACTTCCAGACTTTTTCAAAGTTATTAAATAATCGATTGTGAGTATATAACAATCGATTGTCACGAGGCAGTGTCTAAAATGATTTTCAAAGTCTGATAAATAATCGATTGTTAACATTGCACAATCGATTGTGAAGCTGACCGTTGTCGTAAAGTTTTCAAATACCGTCAGGTAATCGATTGTTGATTTTGTACAATCGATTGTTGAAATTAAAATCTGGAAAGGATTTTTTTGAACGTTGCTGAATAATCGATTATTGATTTGGTAAAATCGATTGTTTTACGTAAAATCTGGAAATGATTTTTTGAACGTTGCCAATAATTGATTGTTGATCTTGGACAATCGATTGTTAAGCGTAAAATCTGGGATTGATTTTTGGTACGATTGGCAATCAATCGATTGTGGCTTCCTGACAATCGATTGTCACAGAGTAAAATCAGCAACTCTTAATTGGCAATTATGCAACGGTAATGCCAAGTTTTTTAATTATAAATACAGCTTCATTTCAGTGTTTTAAACACAACAACACACAACAACTGATCATTCTATTGCTATAAGCTTGCATACTATTATTTATCATTTTATATTCATTTCATAAAGCTTTTGAGAGCCAAAGTCTTGTCCATAGTTGTTGTGATCTTGAGCTTACTTCTTTTACTCATATCTACTCATTAAGGAGTGTTTTGTTTGAGTGTTTAGTGTTTTGTACACTTGTAAGAGAATTGTGATTCTCTTGTTGTAAGGAACTTGTGTTTCCTTGGTTGAAGTCTTGGAGTGTTGTATCTCCGAGCAAAGGTGTTAAGGCTTGTGTCCTTAAGTTGTAAAGGTTGGTTAGGCACCCGTAAGCTTAACAGTGAAGTCTTGGAGTGTTGTATCTCCGAGCAAAGGTGTTAAGGCTTGTGTCCTTAAGCTGTAAAGGTTTGTTGAGCACCCGTAAGCTTGACAAGTTAGTGGAAAATCTCGAGAGAGTCTCTGAGGGACTGGACTAGCCACGTGTTGTGGTGAACCAGAATACATCGGTGCGCACTTTATTATTTATCGCACTTATTTACTTCATGCAATTTTTAATTCCGCAAAGTTTACGCTAATTTTTATTATAACGCTATTCATCCCCCCTCTAGCGTTAAGCGTATTATCTAACATAAGTAACTAGCTATACATAAACATAATGATGAGAAATCATTTAGGTTGGCACACATAATGGGCATGCATTAAGGCTAGCATATTAAGCTAAGCACTTAGACAGTATTGTCACATGACTTGTAGAGAAATAGCAAATCATGCATTAAGGATTCAACATGAAGAGAGCAATTTTGAGCAAGAACAAAGTTTGCTAAGGGGTTTTAGTACAAGAAATCAAAACAAGGTTCAACAACCATCAATCAGATTTCAATTACGAATTAGGCAGGCATCGTGAATCAACTTAGCTATCCTCATATGAGTTAAAATCAGGACTTGCATAGAATTGAAGCTAGTGGAACTACAGAATAGTATGAAAATAAGCAGAATTGTGTACGAAGTGGAATAATATAAAAAATAACTCAGGAAAATCTAAGTAGCATTAATGCACATAACATAAACACAAACAGAGAGAAGTAGAATTATGAGGGTATAGGGCACTAACCAGTTGCAAACAAAGAGAATAAAGAATGAGTAACTCAAAATCTTAGGAATAGCAGCAATTGTAGTAGAGTAATGAAAACCCCAAATCTTTAGTGCTTCAGAGTTCACAAGGGCCTCGAAATAGACCCCAAGCAGTGCTTGCACTAGAGGAAGTTGAACGGAATATGGTGGCCTTGGCTTTCAGCCAGCCAAGAGTCCAATTTCAGAATAGTATAGAATAAGTGAGAGTGAGGGGATAGTTCTTAAGGTGATTTCGGTCTCCCAAGGGGGAAATTGAGAAGGGGTTTATATAACGTTGAGTCAAGAAAGTAAACAAGGAAAAAATTTCAAGTAAACATGAACAAAAAGAGTAAAATATTGTAAGCAATCAGTAAAGTAATCGCAAAGGAAAAAAATCAAACTCCAAACCCTAATTAGGGTTTAATACTCGAAAATCGGCTAGCTGGTATGAAGAATCGGGCCTTTCTTCATGTATATGGATTAGATATTGTCCAAATCTCCATGACTAAGATTGATTCCCATACGATATAGAGATGATATTTGTCAAAATTGGCAAATACCTAAGTAATACTATAAACATATGACCAATAGCAGAGAAACATAGATATGGTAAGCAAATAATAGTGAAATCCCATTATCAACGGGATTAGGATAGGGAATTAAGGGAGAGTCAACTAGGCTTCTTCAGAAGAGAGAAGGGGAGAGATTAGGGGATTTGGGGCGGTTGTTAGGTCGGAAATGAGGTAGAGTTTCCGGGTTTGGTTATTTAAAAGGTCTTGGGTGAGCGAGGGTCATTAATCGTGAGAGATCAATGGCAAGGATTTAAAATATGAATGGGGCGGTGTAGACATGTGATTTTTGACCCTCCCCAAGATTTTATATATTTTAGCATATAAATATTTAGTTTATGCCTAATATAGTTATTTCAACTAATTTTAACTCTTTTTGCTTTATTTTATCACAAAAGTAAAGATTATATAAAAAAATATTTTCTCTTATTTAGCTAGTTAATATTTTTATCTAGTTACTTTTAATTTATCTACTAAATTCAAAAATACAAAAATAATTCTAGGAATGTTATCTTAATTTTATTATATTTTATCTTTTAGTATGATAAAAATACCAAAAAATAGTTTTATTTTAACGATTAGTCTTATTTTAATAGTTATTTTACTTAAATAGGACTAAATAAAAAATGATATCGTATTTTAATCTCGTTCGTGGGAAAAGAATAAAACTTGGGATCAAGCATTAGCTCATAATTTTCAATGATATCGTATTTTTAGGCCTAATTTTAACCTTAACTCATAATTTTCAAGCACATAATTCCTAGGCCGAAATCTCTAACCTAATCTCTACTACTGTATAATAATACCTACACCTAAAAAGCACAACTTCCATTCTTTTAGAGAAAGGAAGCTGCGTTACAGATTCCTTGGATCCAAACCCATTCACTTGGATTTCAGCTTATCAACAATTGAAATATGCTTAATTGAACCTGCTAGATAATTTGACATTAGCAGAGGAAAGGAAACCTTCGTATAAGTTAGATTCAAAAGGTGGTATTGTGAATTAAAAACGCAAAGAGTTGTTTTTTTGTTAATGAGGTTCTTCCTGATTGCCGGTCTATCACTGAACTTACTCATGTATTGATCTCGGAGCTATTTAGCTGTTAGAACTGAATGACGTTGTTTTCTAAAACTAATACTCCAACTCCAATAGTAAACGGAAAGGACGCCGGAGATTTCACAAAAAGCAAAGGACTTTCCATTGGTTGCTCAAGCGATACTACACTTATTGTTTGCTCAATCGGATCTGGTTTTTCATAACTTCTTCCTCTTCTGATTTTTAATTTTTAAATTATGGAATCCTGATGGGGTTTGATTGAGGTCGTTTTGGTTTCGAGCTTTCTGGCGCCAGTTCGAGCTCCGATCAACGATCTCGGTTGAAATGTTTCTTGTTGCTCTCCATTTTCAGAGCTAAAACTTGATCTCACTGAACGCAACTAAAGGTTAGACATTTATCAATAAAAGAGCCAATTTTTATCTACTTTCTCAATATTTTGTTTGTTCTATTAGCCCTCGCACAAGATTCTACTTGTTTCTATCTTCAGGTATCGTTTTGATTTAATCCTGTGACTACCAAATATTTTGTTTAGTTTGATCAAATCTTGAATTCAATACTGACAGTTCCATTTTGTTTGATGAATTTGTTTTGGGCCACAAAGTTTTGGCAATTGGTTCAAATGTGCTGACATAAAATGGGGTGGGTTTGGACTAACCAAGGAAAGAATTTGAGTCGAATGGTTAGCCCATTTTACCCACAACAGATCAAAGCTACTCATTTTTCTAATAATCTTTGCTTAAATTACTTCTTTAGCGCTCATCAAAATAATTCAAGATGAATGTGGCAATTTATTAAGTTTTAAATAATTCAAAGTAATTTGTTGGTAGTTCTCGCATTTAAAACCATACATTTCATCCACAATTGACTTCCATTAACTCTATGGCCTCACATAATCTCAAAGATTAGGAAAATAATACTAATTGGCTAGTTGCTTTAGGCGCGAATAATAAATTACCGTGACTATTTGTATGATTTTCGTGGCATGGTCTCGTACCTAATTCCCCAATTTGGGTGTACATTTCATGTAACCCGATCATAACAACTTCGAACATTAATAAAATTAATCATATCACAAATCACGGGTGCATTTCATGTAGTGTGGTTTGTGGTGTGTTCCAAAACGGCAAGTGTACGACAATCGTGACTTGTTCAAGAAATAATTCCATAATCCTAAAAGCGTTAAAACAAATAAAAGCGGTTATAGAAGCTAGAAATGCACAATAGTTTAAAACATATAATTAGTCAGATAATTAAGTCAATTTTAATAGTATAAGCAACTGTGCTAGAACTACGGAACCCGAGAATGCCTAACACCTTCTCCCGGGTTAACAGAATTCCTTATATAGAATTTCTGATTCGCAGACTTTAAAAAATAAAAATTTCCTCGATTTGGGATTTAAAATAAACGGGTGACTTGGGACACCAACAATTATTCCAAGTGATGACTCTGAATTAAATAAATAATCTCATTTCGAATAATGTCAACTAGATTGGAAAAACTCTCTTATATCGCCTTCCGGAGCCATAAAAAGGAGGTGTGCCAGATGGGTCGTTTAAAATGAGTACCGACCGGGTTAATTAAAGGAGTTGTTTGGTTTGGTCTAGGGGATTGGGTTTAGAGGGTTTGGGATGTTTGGGGCATTAAATTGGTCCCGAATTGGCTCCAAATAGGCTACATAAATTTAATACACGAAAAATTATTTTTAAAATGTATTTAGAAAAAGTATTAACAAATAGTAAAAGTACTATTTATGTAGTAAGATGCTTTAAAATAATAATTTGACATTATAAAAGAAAAAAATCCTATTTGGGCACCAATAATATAATAAAATATAATTATGCATAACATATGAGTTATTACCGTAAAATTATGTAAAATAACTTTAAAAATAAAAATATAACTAGTAAAATATTATGAAATATATATGTGATGCGAATAATAAATTTAGGTGATTAGGTCCTCACCAACCTATTTAAAGGGGTAATTAATACATATTTAAATAACTTAAATACAAGAAAATTAATTTTAAGGCTTTAAAAAATTATGAAAATTTATAGAAAATTATTATATGACTCCTATAAATTAGGTAATAATGCAAGAAATGATATTTTAAAAGTATATAGGATATTTCTAAAATATGAGGCCAAAATTGGATATCAACAGCTGCCCCTCTTTACCGGGAAATGATGAAAGAGTTGTCCGGTAAAGAAAATGATGACCAATTTTGTTCGAAATGAGCGAAAAATGATGTTTTGGAAAAAAAATGAGGGTCAAACCCTGGTTCTTGAGTTTCCTACATATCCCTAAGGTTACGAGATTCAGGCTATGTGTAGTTATGGGGCGAACGAAACCAATGGAGTTGTTATAAGTGGTCCTTTGTTTTGGAAAAGGATCTTTTAAGCAGGATAATCTAGTTAGTAACGGACAATTTCGGGTAGGGTTATGAAGGCAACTTGCATCTTACGTATGTACAAGGTAAACATTTGAATGGTTATAGAACAAAAGGTAATCAAATACTAATCATCGATTACGTTTGAGTTAGTCAAAAGATGTGGATGTTGTGAACAAAGATCAGAGTAAGAATTGCTCCAGTTTGTAGAACAATTACCTAGGGAGTTACCTGGAAAATATAAAACACGATGCACACTAATATACGAGGTTACTGTAAAAATTTAAACATGATACAAATTCCCTTTTAACCATGAGATTTGTCTTTGGGGAAGGTCTCCCGGGTTTCTCGATTGATGATGTTCTTAGACTATGACGTCCTGAGCCATGAAGCATATGATAAGGGATTCGCAGGCCATGGAATGGAGTCCTTGGGCCATGAGGATGATGCCTTTAGACTATGATACCTTTGAATGATGGTATGCAATTTTGAGAGATCATCAGGACATGGTATTGTGTCTTCATGCTATGAGTATGACGCCTTTAGACTATGATGCCTTAAAAAATGTGGCGATGTTTCAGCCCGTAAAATGCAAGTATGTGGTAATATCAATCGTTTTTGATAGAGGAAACATGTGATTCTTAGTCATATGCGAGAATGAGACGAGACAAGTCTTAGTCTCGTATGGAATGCGAGCAATGTTTCACCTTATGAAATATGGAGGAAGTTCTTAGCCTTATACGAGGAATGTAAACAATGCTTAGTCTCATGTAAGGAAAGGAAGTGCTTAGGCATATGTAATAGTGGAGCGGTTCTTAGCCTCATTCAAGGTTAGTGTTTAGACTTATGCAATATGGAAGCAGTGCTTAGAATTTTGCAAGGAATGATGACAATGCTTAGTCTCATGTAAGGAAAGACAATGTTTAGCCTTATGCAATAATTGAGGCAGTATTTAGCCTTATGCAAGGTGAGGGAAGTGTTTAGCCTTATGCAATATAGAGGCGGTGCTTAGCCTCGTGGGAGGAATGGAGACAATGCTAAGTCTCATGTAAGGAAATACGGTGCTTAGCCTTATGCAATAGTGGAGGCAGGCTTAGCCTCATACAACGGGAGGGCATTGTTTAGCCTTATGCAATATGGAGGCAGTTCTTAGCCTCATACGAGGAATGGAGATAATGCTTAGTCTCTTGTAAGGAAAGGCAATGTTTAGCCTTATGCAATAGTGGAGGTAGTGCTTAGCTTCATGCGAGGTGAGGGCAGTGTTTATCCATATACAATATGGAGACAGTGCTTAGCCTCACGCAAGGACTGAAGACAATGCTTTGTCTCATGCCAGGAAAGACAATGTTTAGCCTTATACAATAATGAGGGAAGTGCTTAACCTTACATAAGAGGAGAAATGATTAAATGCAAGAGGTCAAAGAATTTCGTAGCTTGACACGTTTGCGTTTGGCGACTTTTATCGGTGTGAAAGTAGTGATCTTGTTGCATGTATATATTTGTGGACGTTCTTGTTATGTCCATCATGCCTACATCATGAGTTTCAGAGAGGGGGAAGGTTGGGTCTTGCTCTCGATTCCTTGCTTTGCCATTGCTCTTGTCTTGAGTTTCTGTTTGAGTCAACCCGGGTAACTTCTGGCAACTATAGAAAAATAAAAAGTATCAAAAATATGCATTTGTGATAAATCATTTATACAAAAATGTAATTTTTTGAAATACGTGATAATGTCTAAGAGTAAATAATTTTGTCGAATTGGCAATTGTGACACACTTTTGAGACATTGCAACCTTATTAACTCAGAATTTTGAGGATCCTCCTCAAAATTCTGCCCCGATTTAAATGCATACTTCTAGTGATGCATTCCTTGGAAATTCTAAACATGATGAGATCGAGAAAATTTGAGATCTTGCCCTAGTTTCTAACTATAGAGAGAATGAAGAGTTTATTATGATATGACCAAACCCATAGGATAGCCTACGTATCCCCTCTTAAATGGGATAAGATCAAGCGTAGTTTAGTTACATCAAACAAAAAGTACAACATAGTCTTAAATATAGTATCTCTTGACTGCGTCTGAATTGATGGATTTTGGTCAATCTCTCCATCCATTTTTGCAAGTATAAGTGTTCAACCTTTTAATACTCGGTGAACCATATAAGGGCCTTGCAAGTTGGGTGAGAATTTCCTTTTTGCTTCATCCTAATGTGGGAAGATTAATTTCAGTACCAATTGCCCTGGTGTGAATATCCTTGACCTAAAATTTTGATTGAAAGTTCTTACCATTCTATTATGGTTGTTACACACCGCCTTTATTCTTTTACCATCAATGAGAGCTACTTGTTCATACTCGTTTTGTATCCATTCTGCGTCACTGAGCTCATCTTATTATATGATCTTTAAGGAAGGAATTTCCACTTCAGTAGGGATAACAACTTAAGTACCATAGACCAGTAGGTAGGGGGTTTCCCCATTGGACGTGTGAACAGTGGTTCAATGCCCGAGCAAAGAAAATTGTAGCTTTTCGTGCCACTACTTGTAGTTTTCCACCAATTTTTTCAAATATCTTCTTGATGTTCTTGTTGGCGGCTTATACGAATCCATTTATTTGTGACTTGTATGTTGTATAGTTCCAATCATTGAATGTTTCACACATAGCTTTCATCAAGTCACTGTTGGAATTGGCGGCATTATCAGTAATGATTGACTTAGGTACTCCAAATCGACAAACCATGCGGTCCCGAAAAAAATTTGCTACGACCTTCTTAGTTACATCCTTATAAGATGCGACTTCAACCTATTTTGTGAAGTATTCTATAGCCACCAACATGAACTCCGTTTGAAGCGACGGTTCGATTGGTCAAATGACACCCATTCCTCAAGCATAGAAAGGATAGGCACAAACTCGTTGCATTGAGTTCGTTGGGTGGCACTCGTATCATATCAGCATTTATCTGGCATTGGTGACACTTTTCAACATATGTATTTTGTCTCCATTGTCATCCAGAATTACCCTGCTCTTAATATCTTATTGGCCAAAACAAAACCATTCTTGTGAGCTCCGCAAGTTCCAACATGTATTTCTTCGAGCAATCTAGATGCCTCCTTGGCATAGACACATTATAACAATCCCAAATCAAGAGTCCTTCTATACAAAATTGCTCCATTTTGAAAAACATGATTGGCCTATTTTCGAAGCGTGCACTTCTGAGTGTGTGCATCGTTCTCTGGATATTCTCCCTTTCCAGATATTCCTTGATATTGTAGAACCATAGATTTTTGTCAAACACTTCTTCAACAAGAGCACACAAGTTGACCTCTTGTACACAATGCAAGTATGTCAATGTTTTGGTGTCTTAGTAGCCCATTCTCCTAGAACCTAGTGCACCAATAGATCAGAATCTCCAATTACCAACAACTCCTGAATGTTCATGTCAACGGCCAACCTAAGTCCCAAGATGCAGGCCTCATATTCTGCCATATTTTTGGTGCACGGGAACCTGAGTTTGCAGATATCGGGTAATGTTGACCGATTTCTGATACCAAGACAACTCTGATGCCTACTCCCTTGAAGTTTGCTGCTCCATCGAAGAACATCCTCCAACCATTGTATGCTTTAGTAATATCTTCTCCTACAAATGATACCTCTTCCTCGGGAAAATATATCTTCAATGGTTCATATTTTTCGTCTACTGGAATTTCTGCCAAGTGGTCAGCCAATGCTTGCCCTTTAACTGCCTTCTGAGTTAAATAGACGTTGTTGAACTCACTCAGCAATATCTTCCACTTTTCTAACTTACCTGTAGGCATGGGTTTCTGAAATATGTATTTTAACGAATCTATCTTTCATATGAGATATGAATTGTACGCATAGAAATAATGTCTCGACTTCGGGTCTAATCCATGTCAAAGCACAACATGTGCGTTCCAGCAAAAGGTACCGGGCTTTGTAAGGCGTGAACATCTATCTAAGATATATATCACCAACTCATTCCTTCCAGTTTCAACTTGTTGTCCTAGAACACAGCCAAAGGCCCCACTAAAAACAACAGATAAAGCAACAAAGGTGTTCCTGGTTCTGGTGGGACCAACACCGGCGGCTTAGATAAATACTCCTTGATTTTGTCGAAGGCTTTCAAGCATTCTTCACTCCAACTTGTTGCATCATCTTTTCTCGGTATTTTTAAGATTGGCTCACATATCACCGTCGGTTGTGTTACAAAACAGCTAATATAATTGAGGCGCCCTAGAAATATCATCACATCTTTCTTATGCTTTGGCGGTGGCAAGTCCTGTATAGCTTTAATTTTTTTTCGAGTCTAGCTTAAAGCCTTGGCAGCTGATGATGAGACCTAAAATTTCCTAACAGGGACTCCGAAGGCACATTTTGCAGGGTTCAACTTCAAGTTGTATTTTTGAAGCCGGTCTAAAAATTTCTTCGAGTATGCTGTGTGATCTGAACTCCGTTTAGATTTAATGATCACATCATCCATGTACACCTGTATTCCTTATGTATTATGTCATGGAAGATAGTCTCCATAACCCTCATGCAGGTGGACCCGGCATTCTTCAAACCAAACGGCATCATTTTGTAACAATATATTCCTCATAGTATGATAAAGGTGGTCTTTTTAACATCCTCTTCATCCATCCAAATTTGATGGTATCCTGCGAAGCAATCCACAAAGGATTGGAGTACATGCTTGGTGCAGTTGTTAATTAATATGTGTATGTTAGGCAGCGGAAATCATCCTTAAGACTCACTCTGTTCAGATCTCGGTATCGACACATACTCAAACTTTCCAATATTTCTTTGGAACCGACACAGTGTTGGCTAACTAGCTCGAGTATTCGACCACTAGAGAACTTTGCATTTGATTTTCTTGGTGACCTCCTCTTTTATCTTCAAACTCATATCTGGCTTGAACTTTCTAAGCTTTTAGTTTACCGGTGGACACGTGGGATTGGTAGGCAGCTTGTAAGCTACTATAGATGTGCTTAACCCAGTCATATCATTGTAGGTACATGCGAAAAAGTACTCATACTCCTTTAGGAACCTGATATACTCTTTTTTCTCTTACAGTGATAGATGAATGCTTATACAAGTTTCCTTGACTATTTCGAAATTCTCTAAGTTAATGGCCTCAATTTCCTCCATATTAGACTTTGATTTTCTTTCAAAATTCTCTATTTCTTTGACAATTTCCTCAGGTATTATATCATCTTCCAGATCTTCCAAATCACTATCCTTATATTGCGTTGTCTCATTACATGTCACAGTCATAGATTCATCAAAATAGGTAATAATTATGCTAAAAAGAATGTAGAAAGATAACAATAAATATGAAAAGAAGTAATGCATTAAAAATGTTAAAATTTTGACAAGTATGACTCGATGGCTCGAGTAATTATTTCAAAACAAAATATTGAAAATGTCTTAAATTCTCAAAACGATTTGAAAATAAAGTCATGTCAACTTGCCAGGCTACCCAGGAACCCGGGAGCCCGAGATTGTGCAGCGGTCCAGTTCTTAAGAACAACTCCCTCTTCCATTATCTGAATGGTAAGGTTTTCCTCCTATCTTTCCTCCACAATTGCACGGTAGTCCATGTCTTTTTCATCCAGAGACAACTTTCTCATGCCAGCGGAAACCTCATCTTCCTCAGAACCCTACATTATGTCATCCTAATGGAATGTCTAGTGTAGAGGTTGTATGGGTTGTTCCAGTGGATAATAAGGAGCATGCCATGGCGCTATCCAGTCTTGATGTTCTTGCACACCATATTCATACCCAAATCCAAAGGTCGTGCCATGACACAATGGTTGTATAGGTTTGGTGATCCCTTGAAGCTTTTTTAACAAGACATTTGCTTAGTTCATACCCTTTCCACAACAATATGCTTTCTATCTGTTGCTCCAACATCGATCCTTTTCAATTGTATTAACATATTTAAAGCGATGATGTGTTTCTCCACCCAACTTCCTTCTATATTTGATGACTGGAACGGTCTAAATGGTGTAGATGGGACTGCTTCTATCTTCATGAATGATCACCTCCTGATGATTCCACTCGAACTTCACAGCCTGGTGTAGAGTAAAATACACTACCCTCTCTACATGTATCCATGGCCATCTAGCAATAGGTTGTAAGTAGCCGATATATGTAGCACTTAGGATTCAACATCTAACCAAGTGGAACCTATTTGTAGATCAAGGTTTATTTCTCCGATAGTGGCTCTTTAATATCTATCGAATGCCTTCATATTCATGCTTCCCATTCATATCTCGTGCAGACCCTTACCTTATCTTTTCAGAGTGGTCAGTGGATATATGAGACTTGAACCTCCATCTATCAGGACCCTGGCAATGAACTTGTCCTCGATTGCATCGTGATATACAATGTCTTATAGTGACTCAACCCTTCGGTGACTCATCTTTGTGGAAAGTAATTTTGTGACTCTCCAGTACTTGTCCGACCATGTTAGCCATATCTTCGCTATTAATGACGGCGGGTACATAAGCTTTACTTAACACCTTCATCAAAACATTCTTTTGTGCATCTGAGTTTTGCAACAGTGATAAGATGGATATTTGAGCAATGGTCTTGTTCAAAGAGTCACCAACAGTGTGACGGCCTGGTTGGTCATGTTAATAATTAACACCACACTCCCCTATTAAGTGCTTTCCCCAAGTTTATTTCTACTATTTTGATTTTTCAGGATGTTCGGTTTTAAGTTTCGGAAAGTTTTGGGACACTTAGTCCCTAAATGAGAGCTTTAGTGTTAGAAAGTGGATCGTAGTCAGAACATTGTGAAGGCGGTCTTGGAATGGAAATCTGATGGTTCCGTTACCTTGTAGGGTGATTTAAGTCTTAGGGGCATGGTCGGATTTTGTTTTGGAGGTCCGTAGCTTATTTACGCTTGAAATGCCGAAAGTTGAATTTTGAAGTTTCCGGTTCGATAGTGAGATTTTTATCCGAGGATCGAAATAAATTTTTGAAAGTTTTAGTAGTTTTTATATGTTATTTGGGATGTGTGTGAAAAATCTCATGTCGTTCGGAAGAGATTTGATAGACCTTTCGATTGAAAGCAAAAGTTACGAGTTCTTGGAATTCTTAGGCTTGAATCCTATATTAAATTGGTGATTTGATGTTGCGAACATTCCGAAGTTTTGAACATGTTTGAACAATGTCATGGGATGTGTTGGTACAATTGTTTGAAGTTTCAGGGACTCGGGTGAGTTTAGGGTAGGTTTCGGGATGTTTTATGCCAAAAATCATAGATGTTGCAGGTCTAGGAGGGTTAGGCCTCGGAACACACCAGTGCGGTCCACACAAAAGCCAGTGCATCTTCGGTGGGGGCTGTTTCACTAGCCCTAATTCGGAAGATCATATTGTTTGATCTACAAGGAATTTGGAGATGATTCAAAAACAAAAGTTGTAGCCCTTTGTGTCTAGTTTCGAGGAAGGTAAATAAATCACAATTTGGAAATATGTAGAGAAAGTTATGGCCAAATACTAAAGCCTATCACTGCAGTTAAAACATGTGCAACAGTGGTCATTTTTGTGCGGAGTGCATTGGTTTTGTGCGGACCGCGGTAATTTTTGTGCGGCTCGCACTGGTGAAATTCTGGGGGGTTCTCTATAAATATGAAGTCTTGGGTTTTATTTCATAATTTGACCTAGAGAGCTCAAATTTTTGCGATTTTTCAAAGGTTCTTCAAAGAAATCATCGGGGTAAGTGATTCTAACTTAGATTTGGCTAGAGTATGTGAATCTATTATTGTATTCGTCATTTAATTCATAATTTTGAATGGAATTTGGGAAGCAAATTGTGAAATCTTTCAAAAATATAAAAAAACAAATTGAAGGACTAAATGGCATCTAAATTGGATAATTTTGGTATGGTAATACTCGTGAGACATGAAAAGTCTAGAAATGTAAATTTTACCCGATTTCGAGACGTGGTCCCAATGGGCGTTTTGGTCATTTTACATAATTTCACGTATTAGCTTAGAATTTAATTGTAGAATCAGTTACTTGAAGTATTATTTATATTTTGAAATGGAATTAAATAGATTTGGGCCATTAGGAGCCAGATACTCGTGTCAAAAGCGTGGTTTCGAGTTGACTTGAGCTTGTTCGAGGTAAGTGACTTGTCTAACCTTATGTGGGGGACCTTCCCCCTAGGATATGATATGTTTGATATCTGAATTGCCTTGTACATGAGGTGACAAGCGCGTACTTGAGCTAATTGTTGAAAACCCGATTTTTTCTTAAGTTATTTCAATGAAGTTCTTGTCCTGCTTAATTATATTTGCAAATTTAGCATGTTTAGTTGACTTAAATTGCCTTGATTGCATTATGTGAAGCATGTTAGGCTAGAATTACTCTTTTCTTAATATGAGATTTCTACTTCTGAATGTCTTCTTGCTATAGTTGTGTATATAAATTGGGACTAAGGATGTGGAATTCCGGTAGCTTCCCCTATCTGTTTACTTTGGAACTACGGGTTTAGATTCCTGGTAGATCCCCCTACACATTTTATGCAGGTTAGATTCCCGATAGATCACCTGCACAGTTATATGGAACTATGGGAATGCACCCGGTAGATTCCCGCAGTACAGGGTATTTACATTCTGGACTACGGATCGAGATTCCGGTAGATCCTCGCACATTGATAGTTGGATTACAAGGCGGGATCCCACGAGATCTTTTGGACATATATATGATGGAGTATGGGATGGTATCTCGGGAGATCTATTGGACAGTTGTAATTGTGACTTCATGACAGTATCCTGGAAGACCCCTGGTTGGTGTATTGAAACTGAGTTGTATTTTCCTTCGGTGTTTGCATTGTCTTTACGTGTACTGCGTAGCTGTTGTTGTTCTCTATATACTGTGTTACTTTAATTGTTGTTCACGCATTATATTGTTGTGTTCCATACTATCAAATTATATCTTTTATTTGATCTCAGTAAAGTGCTGACCTTCCTCGTCACTACCTGACCAAGGTTAGGCTTGGCACTTACTGAGTACCGTTGCGGTGTACTCATGCCTCATCTACGTATGTTTTCATGTGCAGATCCATGTACTTCTTCTCAGGCCTACCATCCTTGAGGGAGGCGACTGCTTAGAGACTCCGAGGTATATCTGCCGCATCCGCAGACCAAGGAGTCCTTTTCTATTCCTACTTTAGTAGTTAGCCCTTCTGTACTTTTCTGTCGTTAGATATTCTGGAGTTAGAGCTATGTAGCATTTATCTTAGCTTCTGATTCATGGTTTTCTATTTCTTGGATTTAGATATTGGTTTTGAGACTTATACATATATGGTGTATGTTGAGTGGCACATTTAACCCTATTATTGCTTTATTTATTTTTTTGAGTTGTTTTATTTTCGCAAGTTTGATTATCTTCTGCAATTTAGACTTACCTAGTCGCAGAAACTAGGTGCCGTCACAAAGGTTCATGGAGTCGTGACAAGTTGGTATCATAGCTCTAGGTTCATAGAAATCAAGAATCACTAACAGTTTATTAGAGTCTCGCTGATTGGTACGGAGACGTCTGTACTTATCGACGAGAGGCTATGTAACTGTTAGGAAAATTTCAACTTCATTTGATTTCTTTGTAGTGCGATATTTTGATATCACAATTCTAAACTTCTGTCTTCTATTCTCTCACAGATGGTAAGGACGCGTGCTACTCGAGATGATTAGGCACCCGCACCCCTTACTGCAGCCGTCAGAGGTCGAGGCCGGGGTAGAGGCCGAGGACGCGCGCGTGGTGCAGCCAGAGCACCTGCTCTAGCTGCCGTTGAGGTGCCACCAGTAGTTCCAGCCGGAGTCTAGGCATCTGACACACCTACTACCGCTATTACTACTCTAGCTCTTAAGGAGACTCTGGCACCGTTCATGAGCATGTACACCACTTAGGCTCAGGCAAAGTTGTTTTCCTTTGCTGCAGCCATATCCTAGGTCGAGGGGAGGAGCACAGACTCTTGTTTTCCTTTGCTGCAGCCATATCCTAGGTCGAGGGGAGGAGCACAGACTCTCGTCGCCCGCACTCCTGAGTAGTGAGTGCATGTTGAGCAGGCTCTCGAGATTATTTATGTACCGCCTGCAGTGCCAGTTCAGCCCGAGGACAGGCAGCCGCTTCCGAGGATAAGCAGCAGAGGCTTGAGAGGTTCAAGAAGTACAAGTTACCTATATTCAGTGGTCTAGAATCGAATGATACTTTGGGATTTCTTGATGAATGTTACTGCATTCTCTGTACCTTGGGTATCTCAGGATCGAGCCGGATTTCTTTCACTACCTTCCAGCTTTAAGGGGCCGCCTATGAGTGTTGGCGTACCAATGAGTTAGATAGTCCAGATGAGGCTGCTTCACTGACTTGGCCTCAGTTTTCAGATCCATTCCTGAGGCATTATGTTCCTTAGAGCCTAAGAAACGCATGTCACGCAGAGTTTGAGCATTTGCGCAAGGGTGCTATAACCGTTTCAGAGTGTATTGTCTGTTACACCAGTTTGGCTAGGCATGCACCAGCCTTGGTTTCTACTATATGTGAGAGGGTTCGTGGGTTTATTCAGGGCCTTATTCCTAGTATTAGATCAAGCATAGCTCGTGAGTTGGAGATAGATATTTCTTATCAGCAGGTGGTGAGCATCGTTAGGAGGATTGAGGGTATACATGCTAGGGAGAGAGAGGAAAGGGAGGACAAGAGGTCTCGAGAGTCGGGCCATTATTTTGGTGCCCGTACCCCAACTGCAGTTCATCATAGTAGGGATTATATGAGTTGCCCTATTCATTCGACTCTTCTAGCAGCCAGTAGTGCTTCAGCTCCTCCTAGATCCCAGGAGCCTTATTATGCACCTCCGGTTTCTAGCACGCCTCCTGCGCGAGGTGCTTTCAGAGGTCAGTCCAGCAGACTTGGCCTAAGCTAGTCATAGCTACCACGTCCTCCCAGAGCTTGTTTTGAGTGTGGTGACACACGCCATATAGTGAGGGTTTGCCCCATACTTGGGAGGGGTGCACCGCTACAAACTTCTTAGCCACAGCATGCCCCATAGAGTTCTCAAGCCATGGTTACAAGTCCAGTTTCTACCCCACCTGCTCAGCTAGCTAGAGGTGGAGGTCGGAGAGGTAGAGTCCACCCTAGAGGGGAAGGCCATGCCCGATACTATGCCCTTTATGCTTGTACCGAGGAGATTGCCTCTGATTCTGTCATCACATGTATTATACTGGTTTATCACAGATATGCATCGATTCTATTCGATCCAGGCTCCACTTATTCTTATGTATCTTCTTATTTTGCCCTGCATTTGGGTGTATCATGGGATTCTTTGAGTTCCCCTATTTATGCTTCTACCCATATGGAAGATTCACTTGTTGTGGACCGCGTTTATCAGTCATGTTTGGCTACTCTATATTGTTTTGAGACCAGACACGATTTGTTGTTACTCGGCAAGGTTGATTTCGATATTATCTTGGGCATGGACTGGTTGTCATCCCATTATGCTATTCTTGATTGTCATGCTAAAACTGTGACGCTGGTTGCTATGTATACTGCATGTTGAGTGGTGGTATACTTTATATCACACTCCCAGCAGAGTTATTTCTTTCCTTATGGCTCAGAGTATGGTTGAGAAGGGGTGTGATGCTTATCAAGTTTATGTGAGAGATGTTAGTATTATACCCCGTCAGTTGATTCAGTCCCAGTAGTACGGGATCATCCCGATGTGTTTCCAGCTGACTTTCCAGACATATCGCCTGACAGAGATATTGATTTTAGCATTGATTAGTTGGCGGGAACTCATCCCATTTCCATCCCTCTATATCGTATGGCTCCTCTTGAGTTGAAGGAGTTGAAGGATAAGTTATAGGAATTGCTTGATAAGGGTTTTATTCGGCCTAGTGTTTCACCTTTGGGTTCTCATGTCTTGTTTGTGAAGAAAAAGGACGGTTCTATGCGTATGTGTATTGATTATCGCCAGTTGAACAAGGTTACAGTGAAGAACCATTATCCTTTGCCTCGTATTGATAATCTGTTTGGCCAGCATCATGGCGCATGGGTGTTGTCTAAGATTGATTTGCGCTCGAGTTACCATCAGTTGAAGATTCGGGAGCCACATATCCTGAAGACTGCTTTCCGGACTCAGTATGGTCAGTACGAGTTTCTTGTTATGTTATTTGGGCGGACTAATGCCCCGACAGCTTTTATGCATTTAATGCACAGTGTATTCCAGCCATATCTTGAATATTTTGTCATTGTCTTTATTAATGACATTCAGGTGTATTCCCAGAGTCGAGAAGATCATGAGCAAATCCTGAGGAAAGTGCTTCATACTCTAAGAGAAAACAAATTATGTGTAAAGTTTTCAAAATGTGAGTTTTGGTTGGATTCTGTGGCATTCTTAGGACACGTGGTATCGAGTGAGCGGGTAGATCCAAAGAAGGTAGAGGGAGTGCAGAGTTGGCCCAGGCCATTCTCATCTATAGAGATCCGTAGTTTCCTTTGATTGGAAGGTTGTTACCGTCATTGTGTGGAGGGGTTTTCATTGATTGCAGCCCCTATAACTAGACTGCCCCAGAAGGGTGCTCCATTCCAATGGAAAGAAGATTCTAAGGCGAGATTTCAAAAACTCAAGATAGCTTTGACTACAGCCTTAATTTTATATTTCCTACAAGTTCGGGGTCTTATCCCGTCTATTGTGATGCCTCGAGAGTTGTACAAGGAGTGGTAATACTGTAGGACGGTAGGGTGATTTCCTAAGCGTCCATATAGTTGACGATACATGAGAAGAATTATCCTATCCATGATCTTGAGTTAGTTTCCATTGTTCACGCCATAAAGATTTGGCGCCATTACCTATATAGTGAGCCTTGTGAGATCTATACTGATCATCGGAGCTTGCAACATTTGTTCAAGCAAAAGGATCTAAATTTGCGCTAGAGGAGGTGGTTAGAGTTGCTAAAGGATTATGATATTAATATTATGTATTACCTAGGCAAGGCCAATATGGTGGCCGATGCTTTAAGTCGCCAGGCAGAGAGTTTGGGGAGTTTGTCTTATCTACCAGCATCAGAGAGGCCTATGGCAACGGATGTTCAGGCCTTAGCCTAGCCAGTTTGTGAGATTAGATCTTTCGAAGCCTAGTCGGGTTTTACTTGCATGGGTTCTTGGTCTTCCTTGTTTGATCGTACCAGGGAGCGGCAATATGATGACCCTTATTTGCTTGTTTTCAAGGACAAGGTTCAGCATAGTGATGCCAGAGATGTGACCATTGGCGAGGATGGAGTATTGAGGATCTTGGGTCAGGTTTGTGCACCCAATGTTAATGGGCTTCGGAAGTTGTTTCTAGAGGAGGCCCACGGTTTGTGGTATTCCATTCATTCGAGTGTCGCAAAGATGTATCAAAACTTAAGGCAATACTATTGGTGGAGTCGAATGAAGAAAGATATAGCTGGGTTTTTAGCTTGATGCCTCAACTGTCAGTAGGTGAAGTATGAGCACCAGAGTCCGGGTAGATTGCTTCAGCAGATAGAGATTTCCAGAGTGGAAGTGGGAGCGGATTACCATGGACTTCGTATCTGGGCTCCTGCGGACCTTGAAGAAGTTTGATGCCATTTGGGTTAATGTGGATTTTCTGACCAAGTATGCTTATTTCATTCCTGTGTGTACTACGTATTCTTCGGAGCGGTTGGCAGAGATCTACATCCGGGAGATTGTTTATCTACATGGTATTCCAGTTTTTGTCATTTCTGATAGAGGTACTCAGTTCAATTCATGATTCTGGAGGGCCGTGCAGCATGATTTGAGTACTCAGATATAGTTGAGTACATTATTTCACCCTTAGACGGACGATCAGTCTGAGTGCACTATTTAGATTCTTGAGGATATGCTCCGTGCGTGTGTGATCGAGTTTGGAGGATCTTGGGATCAGTTCTTGTCATTGGCAGAGTTTGCTTACAACAACAATAATCAGTCCAGCATTCAGATAGCACTGTATGAGACCTATATGGTAGGCGATATAGATCTCTAGTAGGTTGGTTTGAGGTGGGTGAGACTAGATTATTGGGCACAAGCTTAGTTCAGGATGCTTTGGAGAGAGTCAAGGTGATTCAGGATAGACTCCATACAGCCCAGTCCAGATAGATGAGCTATGCAAATCGAAAGGTTTGTGATGTTTCCAATATGGTTGGAGACTGAGTTCTGTTTCAGGTTTCGCCTATGAAAGGCGTTATGAGATTTGGGAAGAAAGGGAAGTTGATTCCGAGGTTTATTGGCCCTTTTGAGATATTGAGGCGAGTTGGGGAGGTTATTTATGAGCTTGCCTTACCTCCTAGTCTGGCAGGAGTTCATCTGGTGTTTCATGTTTTGATGCTCCGGAGGTATCACGGTGATCTGTTGCATGTGTTGGACTTCAGCTCAGTCCAGATGGAAAAGGATCTATCTTATGTTGAGGAGCCAGTGGTAATATTGGACAGGCGGATTAGAAAGTAGAGGTCAAAGAATGTTGCATCGGTGAAGGATCAGTGGCGGGGTCAGCCGGTCGAGGAGGCGTCTTGGGAGACCGAGCAGGATATGTGCAGATGTTACCTCTCATCTTTTCACTACTTCAGGCATGTCTCTATGCTCGTTCGATGATGAATGAATGTTTACATGTAGGACGATGTGACGACCCGTCCGATCATCTTAAGAATTAACGCCTCATTCTCCTATTAACTACTTTCCCCAAGTTTATTTCTGTTATTTTAATTAGCCGAGATGTTTGGTTTTAAGTTTTGGAGAGTTTTGGCACACTTAGTCCCTAAACAAGAGCTTTAGTGTTAGAAAGTGTTCTGTAGTTGGAAAAATATAAAGACGGCCTCGGAATAGAAATCTGATGGTTCGATTAGCTTCGTAGGGTGATTTCATGCTTAGGGGCGTGTTCGAATTTTGTTTTGGAGGTACGTATCTAATTTAGGCATGAAATGCCGAAAGTTGAATTTTGAAGTTTCCGGTTCGATAGTGAGATTTTGATCTGAGGGTCAGAATGAAATTCTGAAAGTTTCAGTAGTTCCATTATGTAATTTTTGATGTATGTGCGAAATTTTAGGTCATTCAGATGAGATTTGATAGACCTTTTGATCGAAAGCATAATTCAAGAGTTCTTGGAGTTCTTAGGCTTGAATCATATGTTAAATTGGTGATTTGATGTTATTGTGAGCATTCCAAAGTTTTGAACAAGTTTGAATGATTTCATGGGTAGTGTTGGCACAATTGGTTTGATGTTCTTGGGACTCAGGTGAGTTCCGGGTAGGTTCCAGGATGTATTAGGCCAAAAATCATAGTTGTTGTAGATCTAGGAGGGTTGCAGGCCTCGGAACCCACCACTGCGATCCGCAGAAAAGCCAGCGCGTCCGCGGTGGGGGCTGTTTCACTAGTCCTACTTCAAAAGCTCATATATTTTGATCCACAAAAAGTGTTAGGATGATTTTAAAATGAAAGTTGTAGTCCTTCGTGTCTAATTTCCAGAAAGGTAAAGAAATCACGATTTGGGCATCAATAGAGAAAGTTATGGCAAAACTACTAAATCATGTCACTATAGTCAAAATCTGTGCAACAACGATCATTTTTGTGCGGACTGCGGTAGTTTTTGTGAGGTCCGCAGTGGTGGAATTCCCGGGAGTGCTCTATAAATACGAGGTTTTGGGTTTTATTTCATATTTCGACCTAGAGAGCTCGGATTTTGGTGATATTTTGAAGGTTTTTCAAGAAATTCATCGGGGTAAGTGATTTTGACTCGGATTTGGCTAGAGTACATGAATCTATCATCGAATTCATCATTTAATTTGTAATTTGGATTGAGACAAATTAAAGGAACAAATGACATCGGTATTGGATATTGGTGTGGTTATACTAGTGAGGACATGAAAATTTTGGAAATATAAATTTTACCCGATTCCGAGATGTGGGCCCAAGGGGTGTTTTGATCATTTTACATAATTTCATGTATTAGCTTAGAATTTAATTGTAGGTACAGTTACTTGAAGTATTATTTACATTCTGAAGTGAAATTGAATAGATTTAGGCCATTTGGAGTCAGATACTCATGTCAAAAGCGTGGTTTCGGGTTGACTAGAGCTTGTTCGAGGTAACTGGCTTGTCTAACCTTGCGTGGGGGACCTTCCCCTTAGGATATGATATGTTTGATATCTGAAATGCCTTGTACGTAAGGTGACGAGCGTGTACTTGAGCTAATTGTTGAAAACCGTGTTTCTCCTTAAGTTATTTCAATGAAATTCTTGTCTAGCTTTATTGTACTTGCAAATTTAGCATGTTGTTAGTTAGAAAAGCATGTTTAATTGACTTAAATTGCCTTGATTGCATTATGTGAAGCATGAGAATTAGTCGTTTCTTAATATGACATTTCTATTTCTGAATGTCTTCTTGCTATAGTTGTGTATCTACATTGGGACTAAGGATGTGGAATTCCGGTAGCTCCCCCTATCTGTTTACTTTGGAACTATGGGTTACATTTCTGGTAGATCCCCATACACATTTACTTTGGGACTGCGGGCCCCCTGCACAGTTATATAGAACAATGGGAATGCACCCGGTAGATTCCCCTAGTACTGGGTATTTACATTGGGACTACGGATTGGGATTCTGGTAAATCCCCGCGCATTCATAGTTGGACTACAAAACGGTATCCCAGGAGATATTTCGGACATATATATGATGGACTACGGGACGGTATGCTGAGAGATCCATTGGAGAGTTGTAATTGGGACTTCAGGACAATATCCTGGAAGACCCCCGGTTGGTGTTATTGAAGCAGAGCTATATTTTCCTTCAGTGTTTACATTTTCTTTATGTGTACTATATAGTTGTTGTTGTTATCTATATATTGTATTACTTTAATTGTCGTTCAACATTATACTGTTTTGTTCCATACTATTGAATTATATCTTTTATTTAATCTCAGTATGGTCCTGACCTTCCTTGTCACTACCCTACTGAGGTTAGGCTTTGCACCTATTGAGTACCCTATGGTGTACTCCTGCCTCTTCTGCTCGTGTTTTTCATGTGCAGATCCAAGTAATTCTTCTCAAGCCTACCATCCTTGAGGGAGGCGACTGCTTAGAGACTCCGAGGTACATCTACCGTATACATAGACCAAGGTGTCCCTTTCTATTCCTACTTTAGTAGTTAGTCCTTTTGTACTTTTCTGTTGTTAGATATTCCGGAGTTATAGCATTTATCTTAGCTTGTGATTCATTGGTTTTCGGGTCTTGGATTTAGATGTTGGTTTTGAGACTTATACATATATGGTGTATGCCGAGTGGCACATTTAACACTATTATTTCTTTATTTCTGTTTTAAAGCCGTTTTATTTCTGCAAGTTTGGTTATCTTTCGCAATTTAGGCTTACCTAGTCGTAGAGACTAGGTGTCACTGCGATGGTTTACAGAGGCAAATCAGGGTCGTGACAAACAGAGTATTCCCTTGCTTGTATCTTCCTCCAAAGATCATTAGTGCCAGTCACAACAATAGGTGGCTTAGGTACAAATTCTTTGCTTGTTCCTCCCAGATTCTCAAGTGTGTAAACTTTGCCGATTCTAATCATACCTTGTGCGACAACTGTTTCTTCCATTTTGGCTTTCCCCCTTCTTTTTGCTTCCGCAACATAATCCCACAGGATGACATCATACTTGTAAGATGGTGTGGGATTTACCATTATAGTGAATGGTGTAGCTATCTCAACTTCAAATGGTGTCTCGATTTGTATCACAACTGGTGTGAGGGTGAACAGAGATGTTTTAGGAGTGTCTCCGTCACGAATGAATCTGATAGACCCTTCCCGATCCCACCTCTCACTAAATTCTATCACGTTTACTCTCTCACCTCTGTGATATCAGAGAGGATTGTTGCGGATATTCAGTGTAGCTTCCTTTTCTTGTATACCCTTAGTGTCGATCAACATCTGAATCTTGTCTTTTAGAGTGTGACATTCCTCGATAGTATGACCTTTCATGCCTGACTGATAAGCACATGTTTTTATGGGGTTAATCTATTGGGAAGGATTTTCCACAAAAACCAAAGGAATAGGGGTGACATAACTAACGGCCTTCAGTCTCTCATACAATTAGGGTATGGATTTTGCAATTAGGGTGTATTGTCTAGGAGGTCTGCGGTCGAAATTTGGACGTGGCTTTAGGTGGTTTTGGCGAGCGGGTGGAGGTGAACAGTAATATATAGGTTGAGTTTTTTAGGTATGGTAGGTGGCGGCAGGGCATTGGCATTTTGGGGGTGAGGGTTGATATATGGGAGGAGGTGTTCAGTATGTGAGGGGAGACTTAGGGTCGTGGACACGGGACCCATTTCTTTATTCTTCAAAATACCTCTGGATTGCAAGGCTTTGTTTGTGTCTTGCAACGCCTCAAAATTGGTCACCATCCCACTTTTGATTCCTTCTTCTATTCTCTCTCCCAACTTGATGATGTCTGAGAACTTGTGATTCTCTATGACCATAAATCTTTCATAATACTGCCGATCTTTAACTTTAACAAAAACTATGTTCATTTGTTCTTCTTCGGGTGCTAGACTTACCTTTGCGGCCTATGATATCCAACAGGTAGCATACTAGCAGAAGGTTTTTGTAGATTTTTGCTTAAGGTTCTAAATGTAGAAAATGTCTTGCATGTTTTTCGTATTGATCCTGAATATGTCCATCAAGTATGATGCCATACGCAATTTGACAACTTCTTTGTGTTTTGACTGATATACCAAGACAAGGCATCTTCTGTAAGACTTTGCAAGAACATTTTCAGGCGAATATGTTCATTCTTACCTACTCCTACAAGTTTGTCGCAGTATGTTCTTAGATGTACCTTCAAATCACCAATGCCATCGAACATTTATAACTTTAGAGGTTCTTAACCCTCTGGCAATTCCACATCTGGCTGAATGCATAGATCTTCGTAATTAAGACCTTTGCTGTCTTTCCCACCTTCAACGCTCTAAACTCTCCCTGCGAGTTTCTTGAGTGCATCCACCATGTTTCTAATTAGCAAGTACTTCTACGTCAGTTTAGGTATGTATATGGTTTGTCGTGGGGTATGGGATAAGGTCTCCACATATATTGGATTGCTCTGATAAGTTCCTCGAACTTAGGTATATGTATGATCATTGGTCGAGTTTTGGGGATCGAGAGTAGGTTGTGGTGCATTTGGGGAGTGTCATATGTAATGGTTTATAGGTATTGAGTTGGATGATAATTGTGGTGTTGAGGGATTTACACTAGTGGTGGGTTAAGTTTCTAAGAAGGTGTGGGATTATGATACTGGTGTTGTGCGAGAGGATTCAGAGCTATGGGTGGCGGATTCTAATTTTGTGTGTTTGTGGTGGTGTTTGGTTCTAGTTAGTCAGGTTTTGCTGGTTAATGTCGAGAACATCTAGAGTAAGAGAAAGGTTGGCTATATTTTGGACCAGCTCAAACTCGCCTTGTAGTTCAAGGATTTTCCGCTCCAAGCGTAAGACCAACTCATTCTGCCCCGGAGTGCTTCTACCATATGAAGTTTCAACATCTTCCACCTTGTAGCATTATCTTTTTAGATACCACTTAAATCATCCATTTGCTCTTTGTCCTTGCTTTTGCTTTTCGGTTCGCTAGGTGGATGAGGAGATGGAGGACCTCTGATCTAGTGTGGTATGCTGATGAGTCCAGTATGCATGGACCAACCTTTGGGAATAAGAATAAATAAATAAAAACAAAAGGTAACCAGGTTAGTAAGGTGAAATAAAAGATTATTTGCAGTATTTAAACATGTTTCACAAAAATAATTCGTGTCCTAATTTGGGGACCTCATTGAGCCTGAGGTAGGCCTAAGAAACACATAGACTAGGAGAAAATTGATGCCAACGTTTGCTTCATTTCTTTAATGCAAAAAATAATCCAAAACAAACTTTCACTAAATTGAAAATAATAATAATAATAATAAAGTCACTAATTGCATTAGGTCTTATCACAACGAAATCTAGAAAGTAGTAAAGAACATCATCTCCTAATCTACTTGGTACCTAATGGAGTTTCTCCATGCTTGGCTCTCTTATCAATTATGTTTCCCAGATCACACATTTCCAGCAATAAGTAAGCATTTGCCAGCTTCCCTCATTCATCGTCGTCCATGTCCTGACAATCCCAAATTCTCTTTCTCATCTTCCCTTGTATATCCATCAACCCTTGCTCCAAGTATTCTAATCTTTTGTTGACTTAGTAGCAATTTCTTTCCATTCCCTTATCGCTTCCATGTTTACTTTATGTTGCTCCAGATTCTTAGCTTCTAACTCGAACACCCTTTTCTGCAGCCTTTTGTACTTCACATGTGCCTTAACCACTTCATCTATGATCATATCCTTCAGATGACTCCTAGTTTGACGTCACTAGCTATGTCGTCTTCCAGCCATGATAGATAGTAGTACATATGGTCGGCGTGATACCTCTTTGGCTCAATAGTTTCTCCTTTCACAAAGATCTTTTGGTTCCACATGTGTTGCGATTCGAACTTGAACGGGATGACATCTTTCTTGAAATCTGCCTTGTATTGGACCATGTTGGAAACCCGAGGTATGACCTATTTTCTTTGAGTTTGCCTCATTACCCTTATAGGAGCATAAGGATATATGGCTCATAGCCCGATCAGTAACAAATGAGTAGTACCTCTTGACCTGACGATGAACTCACTACTAGAAAACTATTCAAACATCCAATGTGCCTGCTCTTCCATCAGATTGTTGAATAAATGCACCTAACCTCAGCATTTCCAAGATCTGTAAACATGTATAGAATAAACATCATTTTCTTTGGGTAGTGGTTGGCTATGTAGTCATTTACTGGCCTTCGCAGAAGTTGTTGATGGTACTCACCCCTCTGTAAGTGTTCCAGTAATCAAATTTTTAGCAATAGATTGCAACCCTCAAAGTGTACGAACCCATGCTTGCGCTGATCTAGAGCACGGTACATCTCACCTAAGATCATTGGGATGATAGTACAAGTTTTCCCTTCAATTCCATCCATTAAGGTCCTGCCGACCATGGCTAAGAGAGTACAAATCATTCCTTATTTCATTGGAAAGATAAACAACCCCAAGAAGCAGATAATGAAAACATAAACCCAATCATGCACCCACCTCAAAGAAGTAATGGCTAGTTCTGTTGAAACACGTTCTCAAGTCGCTAAAACTAAACGTGTGTTCATCTTTGTAGGTTTTGATAAATGACAAACCGACGCGCATGGAACATTGACATATGCCGAAGTCCAAGCACAAGAGAAACAAGGAACAAGATCAAGTAAAGCAACAAAGCTATACATGAGTCGTTTTATATTGTGATCTTGATTCGACAATAGATTCAAGACTTGGCTTCTCTCGTAAAATCATTTTCATCAAACCATGCATCTTTGATTTAAAACAAAATGATTTTCAAACATTTTTATTTCAGCCAAAATGAATTTTAAACATGTCTTTCAAATCTGACAGAAATAATCGATTATGCTTTTCTGATAATCGATTATGTTAAGATAGTGTATAACCGGATTTTACAAAGCAGCAAAATAATCGATTATGTCTTTTTGCTAATCGATTATGTTAAGACAGTATATAACCGGATTTTACAAAACATCAAAATAATCGATTATGTCTTTTTGGGTAATCGATTATGTTAAGACCGTTGCCAAATTATTTTTAAATGCTGAAAGATAATCGATTATGCACAAGGCAATAATCGATTATGCTAGCATAAAATCAGCGTCTGATTTTTAAACGTTATTAGGTAATCGATTATGCAATTTGAATAATCGATTATTCTGCTTAAAATCTGCATATGATTTTTGAACGATTTGCAGATAATCGATTATGCAAATCAGATAATCGATTATCCTAGCACAAAATCAGCAATTAGTGATTGGCAATTAAGCAACGGTCTTGGTGACTTTGAGGACTATAAATACGCCTCAAAATCACTCTTTTAAGTACAACAACTAATTACATTCTTGCTTAAGCTTACATACTCTCATATCAATCATTTTATATTCATTTCATAGTTTTTGAGAGCCAAATTCTTGACGAAGTTGTTGTGTTCTTGAGCGTATCAATTTTACTCACATCTACTCTATAAGAGAGTCTTGTCTTGAGTGCTAAGTGTTTGCATGCACTTGAAGGGAAGTTCTAATCCCTTGTTGTAAGAAGGAAAGTTTAGTTCCTTGACTTGAAGTCTTGAGATGAGGTATCCTCGAGCAGGTTGAAGTCTTGTAGAGCGTATATCTACGAGCAAGTATAACGGTTTGTTAGGCACCCGTAAGCTTAACGGAGTTAGTGTAAAACTCGAGAGAGTCTCTCGGGGACTGGACTAACCACACGTTGTGGTGAACCAGTATAAATTCGGTGTGTTCTCTCCTTATTACTTTAATTACTGCACTTACTTTATTCCTGCAATTTTAATTCCGCGAATTTATCTTGATTTTTATTAAAACGCTATTCACCCCCCCCCCCTCTAGCGTTAAGCGTATATTCTAACAATTGGTATCAGAGCCTAACTCTCTGAAAGACTTAACAGTTTGAGAGAAACAATCCATCGCTTCTACTCGTAACGTTTATGCAGGACTAGGTGAAGGACAATGCTTCACAAGGCCACCACTATTCGATGGCACAAACTATACTTATTGGAAGGAAAGGATGAGAATATTTATCCAATCAAATAATTTTCTACTGTGGAAAATTATCAAGAATGGAGAGCAAATTACAACCAAAAAGGTAGAAAATGAAATGGTGCCAAAATCGGAAGATGAGTATGACGCAGACGATATTAGAAAGGTGGAGAACAACGCAAAAGCCATCAACATGATGTACTGTGCTGTAAATCCTGATGATTATCGGAAAATATCATGTTGCACCACGGCTAAGCAAATGTGGGATAAATTGGAAATTACCTACGAAGGTACGGACCAGGTAAGAGAAGCTAAAATAGATTTTCTAACCCATGAATATGAACTTTTTCATATGAAGGAAAATGAGAAGATAGATGATATGTTCGAAGGATTTTCAAAAATCGTTAATGATCTTCATGCTCTTAAGAAGACTTTCACGGATAGGGAACTTGTCCGTAAAATTCTTCGAAGTCTCACTACGGAATGGCGCTCCAAAGCCGACGCTATTCAAGAGTCAATCGGCATTACAAATGTCACAATCGACGGGCTTAGAGGTAATCTCAAAACCTATGAATCTACTATTCTTAACGCTCCTTTGGATGATCAAAGGAAACGAAGAATCGCCCTTAAAGTAAGCACGGCTCAACCTCAAAATGATGAGGATTCAAGCGACGAAGACAACGAGTTCGGACTCGTTACTAAGAAATTTCACAAGTTCATGCAAAAGAAGTATGAACGAAAAGGTAAGCAACAAGGAGACCAATTAAAGTGCTATGGATGCGGAGAAATCGGGCATATCAAATCAAATTGTCCAAATACCAAAAAGGAGAAGAAACCCGTCAAGAAACAAAGAGCATACATCTCTTGGGGAGGCGACTCCGGAGACGAATCAAGTGATGGAGAAGGAAACGAGACCGCAAACTTGTGTCTTATGGCACACGAAGAAACTCAAAATGAGGTATGTACTACTTCTAAGAACTATTTCACTTTAGAAGAAATGCAAGATGCATTTGATGAGTTGTATAAAGAGTTTATTAGCGCTTCTAAATCTATAAAAGATTTAAGAAAACAAATTTCTTCAAAAGAAAAGGATTTTGAAAAACTAACTCTTGAAAATGAGAAATTAAAAGAGGAAAACAAGTTTTATGGCAAAAGAAGCGCCGATAAACCCGAAACCTCAAAAAAGGATTGTACTTCTTGCAAATCTCTAAAGGAAGAAGTAGAAAGTCTTAGAAGCACTTTGCACAAATTCAATTCTTCACACAAAAATCTCAATGAAGTGCTTGTAAATTTGAAATCCACTAAGCACGGTATAGGCTTTAAAAACGAGCCAAAAGAAAAAGTTGAGTCCATTCCTAAACCACCTAAGACTCAACTTAGGCAAAACAAAATAAATGTCAACACTCAACCTTGAAATTTTAATCCTAGAATTGCAACTCATCCTAGAACAAATGCTAGAAGAAATATTGGCATGTATAGACCACCTAGACAAGATTTTCGAAAACTACATCAAAACTATATTCCTAAAAATAGAGTGAATAAATTTAGACCCCCAAATTATTATCATCCCAGAAGAATGCACAATCCGAATGTCATTTGTCATTATTGCAATAAAATTGGACATATTGCTCCCGCATGCTTCACTAGACATAGACATTTCACTGCAGGTCAATCACACCACTATTTTGCACCTAATACACAAGGACCCAAAATGGCTTGGGTACCAAAAACACATTAATTTGTTTTGTAGGTGTGTTTGAAGGGATCAAGTGTACTTTCGTACCTTGATAGTGGATGCTCCAAACATATGACCGGAGATGCATCAAAATTCCTTCAACTAAAACCCACGGAAGGAGGAAATGTTATTTTTGGAGACAATAACAAAGGAAAAATTATCGGCATTGGCTCGGTCGGTAAGGACGAATCTTCCTCCATTAAGCATATTTTGCTAGTTAAAGGTCTTAAACATAATCTCTTGAGCATATGTCAATTATGTGACAAGGGAAATCTTGTATTGTTTGACTCCGAAGAATGCTTAGTTATCCGTCGTAGTGATTTTAAAGTTATTCTTCGTGGTATTAGAATGGATAATATCTATATGGTTGATCTTGAAAATTCTTCATCAAGTTTTGTGAATTGTCTTTTGAGTAAAGAAGACGACATGTGGTTATGGCATCGTAGAGTAGCTCATATAAATATGAATCTTTTAAACAAACTAGTTTTACAAGATTTAGTAATTGGTCTTCCAAACATAAAATTTTGAAAAAGATTCTATTTGTAATTCATGTCAAAAAGGGAAACAAACAAAAGACTCTTTTAAATCCAAAAATGTTGTTTCAACCACTAGACCTTTACAACTTCTTCACATGGATCTTTTTGGACCATCTCGTGTTGAAAGTCTTGGTGGAAATCTTTATGCTTTTGTAATTGTTGATGACTACTCTAGATTCACATGGACGTTATTTCTTGCTCATAAAAGTGATGCCTTTCAAGCTTTTAAAAGTTTTCTTAAACGTGTTCAAAATGAAAAGAACACAACCATCACTTCCATAAGAAGTAATCATGGGGGAGAGTTCGATCACAATCTCTTCGCGGATTTTTGTGACGAACTCGGTATTGAACATACCTTTTCGGCTCCACGTACACCACAACAAAATGGAGTGGTGGAACGTAAAAATCGATGTCTCGAAGAGATGGCTAGAACCATGCTCGATGAGGCTAAGATTTCCAAAAAGTTTTGGGAGGATGCCGTGAGTATCGCAAGCTATGTTTTAAACAGAGCTGTCATAAGACCGATACTCATAAAAACTCCCTATGAACTCTATAAGGGAAGGAAACCAAATCTTTCCCATCTTAGAGTCTTCGGTTGTAAATGTTTTATTCACAAAAACGGAAAAGATAACTTGGGAAAATTTGACGCGAAATCTGATGAAGGAATTTTTCTTGGTTACTCATCGCCTAGCAAAGCATATAGAGTTTTCAATAATCGAACCAAAACTATTGAGGAATCTCCTCATGTAGTATTTTGTGAAAATGATGCTCGCTTGGCGAGAAAGGATTCTTGTGTTGATCTTGCAGATGCTTTAAACAAAATCAATCTTCAAGACGAGGTGCAAAAGGAGAATCCAAAGGAAGTTCAAGATGAAGTCATGGAACAACTTTCGGAAGAAGTACCACCACAAGAAGAAGAATCGATGATGCGCTTGGAGGACGTCTAAAGACCATCCTCTTGACAAGGTAATTGGCAACATCGAGAAAGGGGTAAGTACACGAAATCTTGTTAAAGACACCGTAGGGCATATGGCTTTTGTTTTTCAAATAGAACCTAAAACCATTTCCGAAGCAATTGGGGATGAGCATTGGACCTTGACAATGCAAGAGGATCTTAACCAATTCAAACGTAAAGATGTTTGGGAATTGGTGCCAAGACCCGATAATCACACCATAATTGGTACGAAATGGGTTTTTCGAAATAAATTAGATGAAAATGGTATAATCACTAGAAACAAAGCTAGGCTTGTTGCTAAGGGTTATAATCAAGAAGAAGGAATTGATTATGAAGAAACCTATGCACCCATAGCACGGCTAGAAGCCATTCGTTTATTACTTGCTTTTTCATCATCTATGAATTTCAAATTATTTCAAATGGATGTCAAGAGTGCCTTCCTCAATGGGTTTATTCAAGAGGAAGTGTACGTTGAACTACCCCCGGGCTTTGAAGACTTTAAATCTCCCGATCATGTCTTCAAGCTTAAGAAAGCGCTATATGGACTTAAACAAGCTCCTCTAGCTTGGTACGAGCGCTTAAGCAAATTTCTTTTGGACAATGAGTTCGAAAGGGGGAAAGTTGACACTACACTGTTTATCAAAAATAAAAATAATGACATTCTATTAGTTCAAATCTATGTCGATGATATTATTTTTGGTGCTACTAATGATTTTTTATGCGAGGAATTCTCTAAGTTAATGACTAGCGAATTCGAAATGTCAATGATGGGTGAGCTAAACTTCTTCTTGGGGTTGCAAGTGAAACAAATGAAAGAAGGAACTTTCATTTGTCAATCTAAGTATTGCAAGGAGCTGCTAAATCGTTTTGAAATGAGCAACGCCAAAGCAATGGCCACTCCAATGAGCACATCCGACCATCTTGACAAGGATGAGAAAGGTAAAGAAGTAGATACCAAGAAATACCGAGGTATGATCGGATCCCTTCTTTATCTTACTGCAAGTAGACCGGACATCATGTTTAGCGTGTGTTTATGCGCTCGATATCAATCATGTACGAAGGAGTCGCACCTAACTGCGGTAAAACGGATAATGAAGTATCTTGTTGGAACTATAAATGTGGGACTATGGTATCCCAAAGGTTCTTCATGCCAACTTGTTGGCTATTTCGATTCCGATTTTGCGGGTTGCAAATTGGACCGCAAGAGCACTAGTGGCACTTGCCATTTGCTCGGTAGCTCTCTAGTTTCTTGGTTTAGCAAGAAACAAGTAAGTGTTGCGTTATCCACAATCGAGGCTGAATATGTAGCCGCGGGGAGTTGTTGTGCTCAAATCCTTTGGATGAAACAACAACTCTCGGATTATGGTCTTAGTATCAATCATATCCCTCTTCGATGTGATAATACTAGCCCCATAAGCTTGACGAAGAACCCTGTTCTTCACTCAAAACGAAACACATAGAAATTAGGCACCACTTCATAAGAGATCACGCTCTCAAAGGTGATGTCAAAATTGAGTTTGTTGAAACCAAATATCACTTGGACGACATCTTCACAAAGCCTTTAGAGAAAGAGTCCTTTTTCTGAATTCGTAGTGAACTCGGAATTCTTGACACCACGATGATCTAATACATCCATTGCATTTTTCTTTTAACAATTACTAACTTGAGCGTCGGAGGCGCCTAACTCTTTTTTGCAGGTATCGCCCCAAAGACAAGGGGAATTCTCGGGCACTGGTGATAAATAATCGATTATACTAATACTAGAATCGATTATCTAACATTTTGATTTTGCAGGAATCTGGCAATCATGCTTAATAATCGATTATCTATATTACTAATCGATTAGTGAAAGTTCAGTTTTACAAGTGTTAATAAAATAATCGATTGTTGAAAACTGAATAATCGATTTTCCTCTTACCGTCTCGGTTTTTCATCGCACTGCCTAAGAATAATCGATTATCTCCAAATCAAAATCGATTATTCCCAGAGTCCGTATAACACACTGCAGCAATAATCGATTACCAAAGTTCCATAATCGATTACTAACGGTCAGCTCATCAAAATTGTTACCGTTTTTGACCGTTTGGCTTAATAAATCTGCAGCTTTTTGTTCAAAAAATGCCTCACTTCTTCAATTCTATAAATAGGTGTTTTCATCCTTCAAATTTCTCACTCAAACTTCACCCTTAGCTTCAAACAATCTTCAAAAGCCCTCAAATTTTTGCAACAGCTCTTATTTCTTCATACTAATGGCGAGCAAGCACTCTAAACGCGCTCGTTCCGGCAAACAAATTGCCTCCTCTTCCATCGCTCGTACACTCTCCCACTACTATAAAGACGGATCCTTCTTACGTTTCGACACTGAACCCGAACTCCTTCGATTCGTCGAAAAATTTGAAAATCGGAAAATCCTTCCTCCTCGATTCTCCACTGGTCGATTCCTTAGCCATAGCGCCCCTCCATCCACAGTAAATATCCTCATGCAAAGCCAACTCCTTGAATTCATATATCTTCAATCCCCTTACATTCACCCTGCTCTAATTCGTGCCTTCTATTCCAATCTCGGGAAGGACGAAGATGGTGACCTAGTCTCAAACATCAATGGAGTTCCAATCCTTTTAAATGAGGAACACATGCAACTCCTCACAAAACTTCCACGAAATGGGGAAGATATTTCACTTTACACTAGAGAAGAAGGTGCTTTATTTGATGAACAACTCCTTTTAAACAAAATTGGCATTGGCGAATTTATTGCAAGTCCGGAGCAGCGTCGCCCAACCATTACGCACATGCTCCCTGAATATCGCCTAATCTTCTATTTCATCACCCGCGTTCTAAAACCGCGCAAATTCAATCATACAACTCTCTCTCATGAGGATTCAAAACTCATGCATGCAATTATTACCGGGGCTCGCATCAATTGGTGCCAGTTCGTCATGACTCACATGTATGATGCAATTGGGAAATTCAAAAAACTTCATTTCCCAATATCGGTGATCATCCGGCTCCTCGTCCTACTCAAAGACGTCGTCCTCAGGATCCAGCCGTTGCTACCCTCCAAACCATTTCTGAGCAACTTGCCTCCTTATCCACGTCCATGACTCGTATTGATAGGAATGTCACCCGATTATCCCACGAGCTTCATGGATATTTTGACCACGTCCGCTATCCCTATGCCCAAGTTTTCCTTCCGGAAGAAGTGCCGGATGCCGAGGCGGATGTTAATGTTGACAATGAATAATATTTTTTTGTATCGGTTGAATAATATTTTTTTGTATCGGTTGAATATGTTAGATAATACGCTTAACGCTAGAGGGGGGGTGAATAGCGCTATAATAAAATTTAGCGTAAACTTGTGGAAATTAAAATTTGCAGGAAATAATTAAGTGCGTTAAATAAACAAAAGGAAAGAACGCACCGATGTATTCTGGTTCACCACAACACGTGGCTAGTCCAGTCCCCGAGAGACTCTCTCGAGATTTTCCACTAACTTGTCAAGCTTACGGGTGCTCAACAAACCTTTACAACTTAAGGACACAAGCCTTAACACCTTTGCTCGGAGATACAACACTCCAAGACTTCAACCAAGGAAACACAAGTTCCTTACAACAAGAGAATCACAATTCTCGTACAAGTGTACAAAACACTAAACACTCAAACAAAACACTCCTTAATGAGTAGATATGAGTAAAAGAAGTAAGCTCAAGATCACAACAACTATGGACAAGACTTTGGCTCTCAAAAGCTTTATGAAATGAATATAAAATGATAAACAATAGTATGCAAGCTTATAGCAATAGAATGATCAGCTGTTGTGTGTTGTTGTGTTTAAAACACTGAAATGAAGCTGTATTTATAGTTGAAAAACTTGGCATTACCGTTGTCTAATTGCCAATTAAGAGTTGCTGATTTTACTCTGTGTCAATCGATTGTCAGGAAGCCACAATCGATTGTTTGCCAATCGTTCCAAAAATCAATCCCAGATTTTACGCTTAACAATCGATTGTCCAAGATCAACAATCGATTATTGGCAACGTTCAAAAAATCATTTCCAGATTTTACGTAAAACAATCGATTATACCAAATCAATAATCGATTATTCAGCAACGTTCAAAAAATCCTTTCCAGATTTTAATTTCAACAATCGATTGTACAAAATCAACAATCGATTATTCAGCAACGTTCAAAAAATCTTTTTCAGATTTTAATATCAACAATCGATTGTATAAAATCAACAATCGATTACCTGACGGTATTTGAAAACTTTACGACAACGGTCAGCTTCACAATCGATTGTGCAATGTTAACAATCGATTATTTTGTCAGACTTTGAAAATCATTTTAGACACTGCCTCGTGACAATCGATTGTTATATACTCACAATCGATTATTTAATAACTTTGAAAAAGTCTGGAAGACACTGCCTCAACACAATCGATTGTCATATGTTCACAATCGATTATTTTGTGACTATTAAAAATCTGATGGACACTGTCTCTTCACAATCGATTGTCATTAGCTTCACAATCGATTATTCTGGGTTTTGAAAAACTTTGATGTACACTGCCTCATCACAATCGATTGTCATAAGGTTCACAATCGATTGTCATGCAGGTTTGAAAAACCTGATGCTCACTGCCTTAACGCAATTGATTGCCATTTGTTCACAATCGATTGTCATGCAGTCTTGGCTTAACATAATCGATTATCATAAGTACATAATCGATTATCTTAGTCCAGTTTTTAGAGGCATGTTTAAAAATCATTTTGACTAATGAAAATATGCATGATTTAAAATCATTTAGCATTAAATTAAATATGCATGATTTTGTAAAAATAATTTTACGAGAGAAGCCATGTCATGAGTCAAGTTGTCGGATCAAGAACACAATTAAGAACGACTCATTTAAACTATAAAACTTTGTCTTGTGCTTGAAACTCGTTATCCACCAATTGTGCGCTTGTACTTGAACTTCGTCATATATCAATTTGCGCTTCGTTTGTCATTCATCAAAATCTACACATAAGAACACACGTTTTAGTATAAAGCCTTGAGAACGTGTTTCCAACAATTTCCCCCTTTTTGATAATGGCAAACTTTATGCGGGTTATGCAAATTAAACAGTTTATAAAGACGATTCAAGACAAGTATATATGTATGCCTCAACAAGTATGCAATTTGTTCCCCCTCAATATATGAATTCCCCCTCGATTTAAGCTTATAAATATTGAGAGTGCATACCCGTTATCTTCCCCCTTTAGCCATTAGCAAAAATAATATAAGAAGATGCCAAAGATGTAAATAAAACTTGTTTATTTATTGGAAAGAGAAAAACGTGATTACTTAAAGAGAGCACAATAACTCAAGTAATAGCATTACAATCGATTATTGATACGAGATAATCGATTATTAGACGACAGAAACCGATTTTTCTGAAGAAGACTTGATTATTGCGCGTCATGCTTTATAATTCCCCCTACCTTTAGGGCGATACCTGCAAAAATTCGTTAGACGTCTCCGACGCTCAAGTTAGAAATCATGTAAGATAAAAAGATGCAATGCATGACTTAGATCAACGTGGAGTCAAGAATCCCGAGTTCACTACGAATTCGGAAGAAGGACTCTTTCTCTAAGGGCTTTGTAAAGATGTCGGCCAATTGGTCTTTGGTTTCAACAAATTTGATTTTGACATCTCCCTTGAGAACGTGATCTCTTATAAAATGATGTCTAATTTCAATGTGTTTTGTTCGCGAATGAAGAACGGGGTTCTTAGTCAAGCATATGGCACTAGTATTATCACATCTAAGAGGGATATGATCAAGACTTAGGCCATAGTCCAAGAGTTGTTGTTTCATCCATAGGATTTGAGCGCAACAACTCCCCGCGGCTACATATTCAGCCTCGGTTGGGGACAACGCAACACTTACTTGTTTCTTGCTAAACCAAGAAACGAGAGAGCTACCGAGCAAATGGCAAGTGCCACTAGTGCTCTTGCGGTCCAATTTACATCCAGCAAAATCGGAGTCGGAATAGCCAACGAGTTGGCATGAAGAACCTTTGGGGTACCATAGACCCACATTTGTAGTACCAACAAGGTACTTCAGAATCCGTTTTACCGCAGTAAGGTGAGACTACTTCGGACACGATTGATAACGGACGCATAAGCACACGCTAAACATGATGTCCGGACGACTAGCAGTAAGATAAAGAAGAGAGCCGATCATACCTCGATACTTCTTAGTGTCGACTTCCTTACCTTTCTCATCTTTGTCTAGATGATCGGATGTGCTCATGGGAGTCGCCATTGCTTTTGCATTGTTCATTTCAAATCGTTTCAGCAATTCTTTGCAATATTTGGCTTGGCAAATGAACGTACCTTCTTTCATTTGCTTTACTTGTAATCCCAAAAAGAATGTTAACTCACCCATCATAGACATCTCAAATTCGCTTGTCATTAAATCGGAAAATTCCTTGCATAAGACATTGTTAGTAGCACCAAATATGATATCATCCACATATATTTGAACTAATAAAATTTCATTGTTTTTATGTTTAACGAAAAGGGTGGTGTCAACTTTCCCTCTAATGAAATCATTTTCCAATAGAAATTTACTCAATCTTTTATACCAAGCTCGGGGAGCTTGTTTTAAACCATAAAGAGCCTTTTTGAGTTTGAAAACATGATCGGGAGATTTAAAATCTTCAAAACCGGGGGGTTGTTCAACATAAACTTCTTCTTGAATAACACCATTTAGAAAAGCACTTTTCACATCCATTTGATATAAATTGAAATTCATAGAAGAGGAAAACGCGAGCAGTAGACGAATAGCTTCTAATCTAGCTACAGGAGCATATGTTTCTTCATAGTCAATACCCTCTTCTTGATTATAGCCTTTTGCTACAAGCCTAGCTTTGTTTCTAGTGATTACACCATTTTCATCTAGTTTGTTTCGAAAAACCCATTTCGTATCAATTATGGTATGATTTTCGGGTCTTGGCACCAAATCCCAAACGTCATTCCGTTTGAATTGGTTAAGCTCCTCTTGCATTGCCAAGGTCCAAAATTCATCCCCAATTGCTTCGGAGATGGTTGTTGGTTCAATTTGAGACACAAAAGCAGTATGTCCTAAGGTGTTCTTAAGGGAGTTTCGGGTACTTACCTTTTCTCCGACGTCCCCAATTACCTGTTCGAGAGGGTGATCTTTGATTGTCCTCCACTCGTTAGGCGTTTTCGTTTCATTCTCCAATTGTGGCGCTTCCTCCGTTGGTTGTTTCAAAGATTCGTCTTGATTTTCTTTAGGCGTTTCCTCTTGTATTTTTTCTTTCAAGCTATCTAAGATACCTGCAAGATCAAAGCCAGTATCCTTTCTCGCCAAGCGAGCATTATTTTCGGCAAATACAACATGAGGGGATTCCTCCACAGTTTCGGTTCTTTTATTAAAGACCATTTATGCTTTGCTACGTGAAGAATAACCAATGAAAATTCCCTCATCGGACTTAGCATCAAATTTTCCCAATTGATCTTTGCCATTGTTATGAATAAAACATTTACAACCGAATACTCTAAAATGGGAGATATTTGGTTTCCTTCCCTTATAGAGTTCATAGGGAGTTTTCGTGAGTATAGGCCTTATGACTACTCTATTTAAGATGTAGCATGCGGTACTCACGGCATCCGCCCAAAAATGTTTGGGAATCTTAGCCTCTTCGAGCATGGTTCTAGCCATCTCTCCGAGACACCTATTTTTCATTTCCACCACCCCATTTTGTTGTGGTGTTCGTGGAAAGGAAAAGGTATGCTCGATACCGAGTTTGTCACAAAAGTCCGCAAAGAGATTGTGATCAAACTCTCCCCCATGATCACTTCTAATTGAAGTGACGGTTGTTTCCTTCTTGTTTTTAACACGCTTAAGAAAATATTTAAAGTTCTGAAAAGCATCACTTTTATTGGCAAGAAATAAAGTCCAAGTAAATCTAGAATAATCATCAACAATCACAAAAGCATAACGATTTCTTCCTAGACTTTCAATGCGAGATGGTCCAAATAAATCCATGTGAAGCAATTGCAATGGTCTAGAAGTTGAAACAAAAATTTTGGATTTGAAAGATGCTTTTGTTTGCTTCCCTTTTTGACAAGAATCACAAATAGAGTCATTTTCAAATTTCAAATTGGGAAGACCAATAACTAAGTTTAGTGAAATCAATTTGTTCAAAAGATGCACGTTTATATGAGCAACTCTACGATGCCATAGCCAAGTATCATCCTCTTTACTCATAAGACAATCAACATATTCGGGTGAGGAATTAGTAAGATCAATCATATAAATATTATCCACTCTAAAACCACGAAGGATAATTTTAAAATCACTACGTCTAAACACTAAGCATTCATCCGAATCAAATAGGGCAAGATTTTCCTTGTCACATAATTGACTTATGCTCAAGAGATTATGCTTTAATCCTTTAACAAGTAATATATGCTTAATAGAGGAATTTTCATCCTTACCGACCGATCCGATGCCAATAATCTTTCCTTTATTGTTATCCCCACAAATCACACTTCCTCCTTCTTTGTGTTCTAGTTGAAGGAATTTGGATTCGTCTCCCGTCATATGTTTGGAGCATCCACTATCAAGGTACCATTGTACACTTGATCCCTTCAAACACACCTACAAAACAAATTAATGCGTTTTAGGTACCCATGCCATTTTGGGTCCTTGAGGGTTAGGCATATCATAATGATGCGATTGAGTGATATGTCTATGTCGTGTAAAACATGCAGGGGCAATATGACCAATGCGTCTACAATAATGACAAGTCACGTTGGGGTTATGCATCCTTCTTGGTTCATAGTAACTTGATAGAAGAAAATGAATTACTCTATTTTCATTCTAACTATTGCGCATTTCATGAGAACCATTTCTCTGACTATTAGTTCTAAAATGAGCAGCATTTCTAGAGTAGTGGTCATGTCTAGATGTTCTAAAAGGTTCAAAACTCCTTCTAGTGTTTGGCCTAGAATATGCATCATTTCTAGGGTAGTCATTTCTAGGTGGTAAGTCATTTCTAGGTCTTCTAAAATGTTCAACATTTGTTCTAGCATGCATATTTGTTCTAGGATTGCTATTTCTACGATAAGCATTTGTTTTATTAATCCTAGGTTGAGCCTTAGGTGGTTGGGGTTTGACTTCAACCTTTTCTTTAGGCTCATTCTTAAAACCTATGCCATGCTTGGTTGACTTCAAATTAACAAGGACCTCATTCAAATTTTTGTGGGAAGAATTAAACTTATCTAAGGTACCTTTAAGTCTATCTACCTCATTTTCGAGATGCATGCAAGAAGAGCAATTTTTAATAGAACTTTCGGGCTTGTCGGCGCTTCTTTTTCCGAAAAACTTGTTTTCCTCTTTTAGCTTCTCATTTTCTAAAACCAGTTTTTCTAACTCCTTTTCTTTCAAAGAAAGCTGTTTTTGAAAATCTTTTTCTTGCAGCGACAGAGTTTTCTGCAAATCTTTAATAGTCTTGGAAGCATCAACAAACTCACTATGTAATTTATTATAAGCATTTTGCATTTCTTCAAGCAAGTGAGAGTTGGACGTACTTACCTCTTCTTCTTCGTTTGCCATGACACATTGGCCAGTTGATTCATCATATGAGCTGTCCGCTTTTTGAGGCATGCTTTCATACGTTTCCTCCAGCTTATCCCACATCTCTTTGGCGGTTTTGTAGTGGGAAATTTTCTGATAGTCTTCCTGATTCAAGGCGTTATACAACATATTTATTGCATTAGTGTTGTATTCACTTACCTTGGCTTTCCAAACTTTCGTTGTCATTTGAACACCATGCTTGATGATTTGCCATAGATAAAAGTTGTTGGCTGTGATGAAAATTCTCATCCGATCTTTCCAATATGAGTAATTATTTCCATCAAATATTGGAGGCAACATGTTAAAATCGCCTTCACCTATTCCTGCAAAAAAGTCACGAGTAGAAGCCATGGATGGTTCTCTCAAACTGTTAAGTCTTCAGAGAGTTGGGCTCTGTACCAATTGTTAGATAATACACTTAACCCTAGAGAGGGGGTGAATAGCGTTATAATAAAATTTAGCGTAAACTTGCGGAAATTAAAATTTGCAGGAAATAATTAAGTGCGTTAAATAAACAAAAGGAAAGAACGCACCGATGTATTCTGGTTCACCACAACACGTGGCTAGTCCAGTCCCCGAGAGACTCTCTCGAGATTTTCCACTAACTTGTCAAGCTTACGAGTGCTCAACAAACCTTTACAACTTAAGGACACAAGCCTTAACACCTTTGCTCGGAGATACAACACTCCAAGACTTCAACCAAGGAAACACAAGTTCCATACAACAAGAGAATCACAATTCTCGTACAAGTGTACAAAACACTAAACACTCAAACAAAACACTCCTTAATGAGTAGATATGAGTAAAAGAAGTAAGCTCAAGATCACAACAACTATGGACAAGACTTTGGCTCTCAAAAGCTTTATGAAATGAATATAAAATGATAAACAATAGTATGCAAGCTTATAGCAATAGAATGATCAGTTGTTGTGTGTTGTTGTGTTTAAAACACTGAAATGAAGCTGTATTTATAGTTGAAAAACTTGGCATTACCGTTTTCTAATTGCCAATTAAGAGTTGCTGATTTTACTCTATGTCAATCGATTGTCAGGAAGCCACAATCGATTGTTTGCCAATCGTTCCAAAAATCAATCCCAGATTTTACGCTTAACAATCGATTGTCCAAGATCAACAATCGATTATTGGCAACGTTCAAAAAATCATTTCCAGATTTTACGTAAAGCAATCGATTATACCAAATCAATAATCGATTATTCAGCAACGTTAAAAAAATCCTTTCCAGATTTTAATTTCAACAATCGATTGTACAAAATCAACAATCGATTATTCAGCAACGTTCAAAAAATCTTTTTCAGATTTTAATATCAACAATCGATTGTACAAAATCAACAATCAATTACCTGACGGTATTTGAAAACTTTACGACAACGGTCAGCTTCACAATCGATTGTGCAATGTTAACAATCGATTATTTTGTCAGACTTTGAAAATCATTTTAGACACTGCCTCGTGACAATCGATTGTTATATACTCACAATCGATTATTTAATAACTTTGAAAAAGTCTGGAAGACACTGCCTCAACACAATCGATTGTCATATGTTCACAATCGATTATTTTGTGACTATTAAAAATCTGATGGACACTGTCTCTTCACAATCGATTGTCATTAGCTTCACAATCGATTATTCTGGGTTTTGAAAAACTTTGATGTACACTGCCTCATCACAATCGATTGTCATAAGGTTCACAATCGATTGTCATGCAGGTTTGAAAAACCTGATGCTCACTGCCTTAACGCAATTGATTGCCATTTGTTCACAATCGATTGTCATGCAGTCTTGGCTTAACATAATCGATTATCATAAGTACATAATCGATTATCTTAGTCCAGTTTTTAGAGGCATGTTTAAAAATCATTTTGACTAATGAAAATATGCATGATTTAAAATCATTTAGCATTAAATTAAATATGCATGATTTTGTAAAAATAATTTTACGAGAGAAGCCATGTCATGAGTCAAGTTGTCAGATCAAGAACACAATTAAGAACGACTCATTTAAACTATAAAACTTTGTCTTGTGCTTGAATCTCGTTATCCACCAATTGTGCGCTTGTACTTGAACTTCGTCATATATTAATTTGCGCTTCGTTTGTCATTCATCAAAATCTACACATAAGAACACACGTTTTAGTATAAAGCCTTGAGAACGTGTTTCCAACAGAATAATATTTTCTTGCTTTATTATGTATTCTCAATATTGTTTCCTCAATACAAGTTTATTAATTTTTGCTAATGTCAAAAGGGGGAAGAATAAGGGCTATGCACACTAATATATATTGGCATAAATTAAGGGGGAATTCATAAATTGAGGGGGAACTCATTCATATATTTATATACTTGTCTTGGATTGTCATTATCAATTATTTAATATGCATATCCCGATATTGGTTTGCCATTATCAAAAAGGGGGAAATTGTTGAAACACGTTCTCAAGTCGCTAAAACTAAACGTGTGTTCATCTTTGTAGGTTTTGATAAATGACAAACCGACGCGCATGGAACATTGACATATGCCGAAGTCCAAGCACAAGAGAAACAAGGAACAAGATCAAGTAAAGCAACAAAGCTATACATGAGTCGTTTTATATTGTGATCTTGATCCGACAATAGATTCAAGACTTGGCTTCTCTCGTAAAATCATTTTCATCAAACCATGCATCTTTGATTTAAAACAAAATGATTTTCAAATATTTTTATTTCAGCCAAAATGAATTTTAAACATGTCTTTCAAATCTGGACAGAAATAATCGATTATGCTTTTCTGATAATCGATTATGTCAAGACAGTGTGTAACCAGATTTTACAAAGCAGCAAAATAATCGGTTATGTCTTTTTGCTAATCGATTATGTTAAGACAGTGTATAACCGGATTTTACAAAACATCAAAATAATAGATTATGTCTTTTTGGGTAATCGATTATATTAAGACCGTTGCCAAAGTATTTTTAAACACTGAAAGATAATCGATTATGCACAAGGCAATAATCGATTATGCTAGCATAAAATCAGCGTCTGATTTTTAAACGTTATCAGGTAATCGATTATGCAATTTGAATAATCGATTATTCTGCTTAAAATCTGCATATGATTTTTGAACGATTTGCAGATAATCGATTATGCAAATCAGATAATCGATTATCCTAGCACAAAATCAGCAATTAGTGATTGGCAATTAAGCAACGGTCTTGGTGACTTTGAGGACTATAAATACACCTCAAAATCACTCTTTTAAGTACAACAGCTGATTACATTCTTTCTTAAGCTTACATACTCTCATATCAATCATTTTATATTCAGTTCATAGTTTTTGAGAGCCAAATTCTTGACGAAGTTGTTGTGTTCTTGAGCGTATCAATTTTACTCACATCTACTCTATAAGAGAGTCTTGTCTTGAGTGCTAAGTGTTTGCATACACTTGAAGGGAAGTTCTAATCCCTTGTTGTAAGAAGGAAAGTTTAGTTCCTTGACTTGAAGTCTTGAGGTGAGGTATCCTCGAGCAGGTTGAAGACTTGTAGAGCGTATATCTACGAGCAAGTGTAACGGTTTGTTAGGCACCTGTAAGCTTAACGGAGTTAGTGTAAAACTCGAGAGAGTCTCTCGGGGACTGGACTAACCACACGTTGTGGTGAACCAGTATAAATTCGGTGTGTTCTCTCCTTATTACTTTAATTACTGCACTTACTTTATTCCTGCAATTTTAATTCCGCGAATTTATCTTGATTTTTATTAAAACGCTATTCACCCCTCCACCCCCTCTAGCGTTAAGCGTATATTCTAACAAGTTCATCATGATGAAGGCCATACGATTTTCTATGCCCATAACGCTCGTAAAGAAACTCAAAAGTGATGTATGATTTCTTCAGACAGAGAAGTTCATCATTTTTCTTAAAACCTAATATTTTCATAAAACCGCGGGGGTGGGGGGTGGGGGGTATGATTTTCTATCACTAGCAATCCCGGCCTATCCCATGGTAATTTGACGAAACCCCCTATTTCTTCCAGGAGAGAAGTCATTCTATGTTGCCAAATCAAAAGACAACTCTTTTCTCATCCCAGAACATGATAGCGGCCTTAATTAATTCCCTATATGGTCGAATGTTCAACAAAGATGGCAAGTCACCAAGTACTCTCCTCACATTATTTTTATCACAAGGTGCAACATATTTCCACCAGTCAAGTAGAAAAGGAGGGATATTCTAGACCATATCGAACATGGGGATTTCGTGCTTCATTTTCTACAAAAAAATACCCCCTCCAAATTCGATGCACATCCTCTCCAAGTAATGCACATAACATGATAATGTCCTTTGGGATTATGGAACTTTGGAAAAGATTTATCTAAGGTGGTTGTCATATTAATAACGCTTCTACCCGTACTAGGTTTAGCATGATGTATGTGCATTTCAAATTAGAGTGGGGTTTCTAGAAAGGTCTAGACAAGTGCTCCCAAGTGGACAACTTGGAAGGGAAAGGCACGAGACCGTTGATTGTACCGCTGACTGACTACTCTACTGCAAACAAGCCTTTCCGAGTTAAAAGGGTGATTTTAGAAAATCCGGACACTTATCAAGCGTTGATATGTTGATAATTGGCACAAGTGGAGTATGATCCGGGGCATGCTTTATGTAAAAATAAAAATACATTTCCAATTATTTGCATGATAAAAGTATGTAAAAGAAGTAAATAACATAGTAAAGGTAAACATGAAAAGAAGAAAAAAGAAAACAAAGACAAAAAGAGAAGTCAGTTTAGCTCAGGAAAAAATTTGTGAGAATGTAATGAAGCGGGTAGGGAATAGGGATGGGAGAATCATAATATAGCAATCTTAGACAAGATGAATTAAATGGAGAGAGGTCATACATGTCATAGAAAATAAGGATAATAAGGTAAGGGGCGTGCATGTCATAGCAATTTAAACAAATATAGGAAAATAAGGAAGGGATGTGCATGTCACAATAGTTTAAAAAATATAGAAAAACAAGGGAAACAATCCATATAAGTCAAATTCATTATGGTAGGAGCCTAAGTATCTCCAGCAGAGTCGCCATGTTGTCACGTCCCATTTTCTAGTGAAAAGCGGGCTTCGACGTGTGACAATTCTTTTAAGAAAGGAAATAAGAGAGGAGTCGCCACCTAACAATTTTAAGGCGTGTTAGGGCACCTATTTGAAATAACTCCATTTGACTAGTCCATGTCACCGAAGATTGGGAAAGGGCTCAAGTTACTTTGAAGAGAAGGTGTTAGGCACTTTTTGAGGTCAACAACTATGGGCCCCGATCAAATTTTAAACTATGTGGATTATGTAGTTAGGTTAGGTGATCAAATAAACAAAGGGAAATATAGGAGTCTGAGACTCTTATCATAACATATGATAAATGGTACAAGTCCTTAATGATTATATTCAAGGTGTTGAGAGAGTTGGTAAGGTGGCCTACAGACTTGGTTTGCCATCTAGCCAATCCAGAGGTCATCCGGTGTTTCATGTTTCCATACTTTGGAAGTACTACGAGGATTCATCACATGTGTTGGATTTAGATCGATACAGTTGGATAAAGAATTGACTTATATTGAGGTGCCAATGACTATTTATGATAGGCGGGTTTTAAAAATAAGGTCGAAGAATATTTCATAAATAAAGGTTAAGTGGAGAGGTCAACCAGTCAAGGAGGCGACTTGGGAGACCAAGCATGATATTCGGAGCAAATATCCTCACCTTTTTATATCCCACGTATGATTCTAAACTCGTTCATGGACAAATGCTTGTTTAAGGGGAGAATATAATGACCCGACTAGTCGCTTTGTAAATTTTGGTCATGCTCCCTATTTGATGCTCCGCATAGCATATTTGTTGTTATGTGACTCGCGGGGATAGTTGGTTTGGGTTCGTAAAGGCTTAGGAGGGAATTGGGACACTTAGAGTTTGGAACCTTAGGTATAAATGTTGACCTATTGGCTTTTTATATAAATGACATCGAAATAATATTTTAATGGTTCCAATAGGTTCTTATGGTGGATTAGACTTAGATGCATGTCTGAATTTAGATTCAAAGATTCCTAGGTTGATTTGGCTCTTTTTTGGCAAAATTTGAATTTAAAGATTTGGAAGGTTCATTAGTTTGACCGGGTGATGACTTTGAGGTTGTTGGGTTTGCATTATTATTCCGGGAAATTAAATAGGTTCGTTATATCATTTAGGACTTGTCTACAAAATTTGGAGTTACTCGGATTTGGTTAGATGTGGTTCGACATGAATTTTGGAAGTTAGAGGTTGATTAGCTCATTAGGCTTAAATTGAGATGTGATTTGTAGTTTTGATGCTATTTTGTGTGATTTGAGACCCCGAGTAGGTCTTTATTATGTTTTGGGACTGGTTGGTACAGTTGGATGGAGTACTATGGGGCATCTGGTGGGTTTCATATGGGCTTCAGATCATTTACGGTTGAATTGGCTTATCAGGTCTGGCATTTTCGCACCTGTGAAATTTGGTCCACATGTGCGATTTCACAAAACCGGACTTGGGGTCAGATATGAGAGCTTAGATAGGATCAAGGATTTTCACGGTAGCGGAATCCTTTGTGTTGGTGCACACGTGCAAAAGCACTATGTGGAGCGTAGAAACGGCTACGCAGAAGCGAGTATGCTTCGCATGAGTGGAGGGACAGGGGAGTTAGTGAACTCACAGATGCAAGCCACTTTCCATAGGATCGGGCTCACATAAGTGGGCTTTTTTTTGTTGCAAAAGAGGAATCTCTAGGCAGAGTTATTTTTCGAGGATTTAGCTTATTTATCATATTTTGAGATTGGGAGCTCAAATTGGGGCGATTTTTACCACTTGGATTGGGGTAAATGTTCTTTACTCGGATTTGACTTTATTTTATGATTCCATCTTTGGTTTTGGCCTTTGGTTGATGAAATCTATGCGATAAAATTGCGGGGAGAGGGGGTGAGTAAATTTTGGAGAGTAATTATTTAGGATTTGAGCTCCGATTTGAAGTCGGATTTGGATGAAACTTTTATACATGGACTTGTCTATGAACGGGTAGTCGGACTTTGTGACTTGTGATGGGTTTTGGGAGGCAGTCCCATGTTTAATTTTGGATTTTTTATAAAGATTGGAGATGTTTTTACTTGGAATTGATTTCTATACGCCTATTATATGTTATTGAGTTGTTTTGCTAGACTTGACCTGTTATGAGTCCGATTCAAGAGGCAATAGATTTTTAGAGTATTGATTTGCCTTGTTTGAAGGTAAGTATCTTGCCTAATATTGTGTGAGGGAATAACCCTTAGGTTTGTACCGTGTTTGTTAATCTGTGATATTTTGATGCGAGTTAAAAAGCACATATGCTGGTGCTATGTATGAAAATGACCGGATTAGACTTTATATCTCTAGCATGACATGATTTGATTATGTGCTTTCTTAATACATGTATAATTCATTGTATGACTATTCGAGCTTACCCTTTTCATGAAAGAGATCATGTTTAGGATTTTTATTTCCTAAATTAGCCAAGTTAGGCATTTATGGGATCATTGCTAAATTGATTTAGTTGTAGTCATGGTTTATATGTTGAAACCTCATCCATATTTATTTATTTCCATGTCTGTGTGCCCTTCTGTTGATAAATTGTGAGTGTATGTCTTTGATGATGATTTGACTAGTTGCATCATTGTAATTATGGCACTTGTGGGCACACTGGGTGAATAGTTTGGGTGTTGGCACGAGGTTGTTGTGTGATTGTGATTGATATTGTATTACTGTCTGGTGCAATAGGGGTAAATATTGCTATTGTGTCAGGTGCAGAGCGATAAGGGTGCTAGTTCTATTATTTCAGGTACAGTGCGATAATGACGGACATTGCTATATGTCGGGTGTAGAGTGATAAGGGAAAATATTTCTATTGTGACAAAAATGTGGGTACAAGGTGTAATATGGTTGTATTTCTATTTGATGACTTCTTGTCAAAACTGACTCCTTTACTTGCATTGAATTGTTATCAAATGTTCTTACACCTTGTACTTCCATTATTCGAATGCGTCTTAAGTGAATCAGTATAAGCCGAAGAGTTTAAGGACCCTTACAAAGACACTGATGAGTTAACACATTGCCGAAAGTATCATGAGGATTGGAGGCTAAACGAATCAAAGATGTTATAACCCGTACTTTTAGGGGTAAAACTAGGAATGATTAATATGCTTATAAGGTTGTGTTTATAGGTAATTGAATCATATAATATTTGTGTGTTTGAAATCAAACAAGCTATAGAACAAAGGTCAACAACAAATACATTTATAATTTTATTGAAATTTGGGACTAATGTCACTGAGTTTTTCTCTACAAATACTTGGAGTTACAAGGTGATCCCCACTAAATAAAGATCTACGAGTCTATTTTCTAACACATTAAATTGTTCGTCGATACGATACCGTAGTAAAGAGATATTCACATTTTTGTGAGACTGCAGAAGCAGCTCCCTGTGGGACCCATGTAGCGGTGGTCGACCTACTTCCTTTATAAACAATTTGGACAAACATTCTTACTTATTTTTCTACACAAATTCATCCTTGCAGTCATTCTAACCCTCCTAAATATATTCCAAAGGTTCAAGGGTGATTCCAAAGTGATTACACTATATTTCAATATCAAAAATTAGGTATAGTGAGGAATAATACTTCTATGATGTTGAGGGTCATTGTGAGCTAACAACAGCCTGAATTAAAGCTTATGAGTTCTCTATAAGGTAATTAACTTCATTGTCATATTCTCAGAAACCCTCCCAAGCAGTTCATAAGTGATTAAGAGTGAACCTTGATGATTTAACTTAGGATTAACCTTGAAGATTAGCTCAAGTGAAAATTAGAAATTCCATGGTGTTGTATTACCATTAAGGGCTGTTGTAAGCTAAGTATACCTTGGATTTTGACTTGAAGCTACTGTAGGAGATAAGTATATTGTGTTATTTCTTGTTCTTAAGGTTATCTTGATGTTGATTGAGTTAAATTGATGGATTAGACATGAACTAGTGAATACAGTTACTAATTAAGGATAGTTGGAATTGTGGACTGTTTTCTTTGTGATAAATATATGGTACAAGGCTGGAATCATTGATTTATAATTTCATTATCATGTTAATATATTGTTAATTTAAATTAATAATCCAATAAGGGGTGATATAGGGTATGCGGATTCTAATTCGAGCTTGTCACTCGTTGTAAAATAGTTGTGACTTGCTGTTATATGGTGTCTTCTTATGAATATTTATGCTCATTGGATTGATCTGGTTGTTGTTTTTGTTGGTATACGGTATTGGAGGAGGTCATTGTTATAGGGGAGATGCTTCCCAAATTTACATAAACGAGCTACTAGCTGAAGTTACGGACTTAGCATTGATTATGAATCTCCTTATGTTATTGTAGATTGAGTTGAGTTATTTGAAGAGTTTCTTTGAAGGTACTAAGGACTCAATATGTTTAAGGTATGTTAAGGATAAACTTTTTCTTCGTTTTGGCATAATCACGTAACTGAACGCGTATGATAACGAGACTTAAAGAGAAGTTCGTATTCCTAAATTGATGTACATTATTCTAGCCTCGTAAGTAATAGTATTCTTCCTTATCAGAACTTTATATTCAATTAAGTATTGTCTTCTTTCAATCAGTAGGACCTTATTGGGCAACCTCCAATCATATGGTAAACAATATACCGACCCTACTATGGTCGAGCGCCTATGAGTGAGCCAAAAATGGCCGAGTAATAATTTAGATATTGAGCCTAGTATAGTCGTGCACCTATGAGCGGGCCTACTACGGCTGAGCAGTTACGCGTACCGAGCCTTGTAAGGATGGATAGTTACTTTACTTACTGTATTGAGAGAATTGAGTCAGTATCAGCAAGTAAGAATATCTTCAAATCATTTTTGACTCTGTTACTTTTTGTTATTATCAGTTCAGTTTCAACTTTCAGTTATTCTATTACCTCACATACTCGGTACATTATTTCGTAATAACATCTCTTTTGCCAGGGATGTTGCATTTCATGCCTGCAGGTTCTGATAGACAGACCTTCCAATAGACATATCCAAGCATCAGCTTGATTGGTAAGTTCCACTCCCTCGGAGTTACTTGCTCTAGACTTGGGAGTTCATTTTCTATATACATAGTCGATGGGTTGATCGGGAACCTGTCCTAACCATGATTAGTTTTGTTATCCTTAGAGGCTTGTAGATGAATGTTGTACATGTTATATGTCAGTATTGTGGCCTTGCCATCCTTGTGTACATGTTTAGTTTGATATTGCTGGTTGTAGACGTTCATGGTAGCCTCGTTGGCCTGCACAATTATGTATATGAGCTTTTGAGTATGTTTATCCCTCAGATGAGATAGACGTTATTTTTAGATGATTCAGAATATGTTCTTGTTGGCCTTGATTGGTATTGTCATCTTGCAGGTAGGCCTCATTGACCTAAGTTGAGGGTTACTCCTCCGGAGTTTACAGTTACAGAGTACTACGCTAGGGCCGAGTATGACACCGGGTGACGACCACGCCTCTTACTATTTGGGGCGTGACAGTTCCAAACGAAATTGTGATATTATTTTCTGATATACGTTCACGAAGATTAATCTTGATACTTACTAAGAATCGATTATTAGGTAGTTATACTACACTTTTGCACCCAAATAACATACAAAACCATCAAGGCAAACAATGATCCAGGCAAGTAGATAGATGGTAACTGGCTAATGACTTTGGCAAACTAGAACAAAAATAAAGGAAACATTTGTAGGGACGTAGGGAGGCAAGCAGGGAATCTTTATCACAAATAACGAATAAAGAAAGACGTAAAAGGTTTTGAGAAGCCTTCGGATAAAAGAGAGCCACACGGCCCAATCATCACATACACCGAGATATTAGGAGAATAATCTCGTTAAGACCAACTCCAGCACTTCTCTGCTTTGATTTCATTTCAATTGGGCAAATTTGAAGAATGCCAACGGTAGAACATGCCGCTGCCACCGTCCGTTTCTCCGCTGTAAACTTTGACGCCACCTCCCGCCGTTTATCTCATTCCGTCAGCTTCTTCATACCTCGGTACAGCTACTTCTTCCTTGCAGCTTCAGCACAGTGTTATCAATTAACTAAAGGCCTCAATTGACTTGAGAGTTTTGTTTGCAGGGATAAATTTGGAAGATTGACGGACAATTGTGCTGGTGGTGGAAGAAGAACGTGCAAGGACAAAAATGGAGGAATTAAAGCAGCTGCAAAGGATCATTTTAGCTCCGGTTCGGAGCCAGTAAAACAGAGTAGATCATATCATCCATCTGAGGGCATTGAGGATTTGGAACTAATGGAGAATGAGAATGCTCAACTCAAGCCAGCTGAATGTTCTAGGACAATTATTGAGGTTAACTGTTTCTGCAAAACATACTTATTCATGCACCACATTGTTTTTATGATGTTATGAACACATTATTTCCTCTAATTTAACAAATTTAAGAAGATTATTCTACGACTTATTACTGAAGAGGGAAAGATATTTTGGGTCCATTAAGCAACTTGATTGTAATATAGAGATTTTTACACTTACCAGATATAATTGATACTTTTTATTTGTATGGATTTAAGTTATATATATACTAACATTTTAATGAACTTTTTACACCATCAGTTGCATACTATTTATTCTAGGTTATAAATCAAATCTTATTAAATTGAGATACCTGCAATTACTTTTTAATGACCTGATTGTGTATAATATTTTTTACAACATCAGCACATAGAACTTAAAACTCTATTTGTATTTGCATAATATTGGCATGAGAGAAGTATAAATGGAGTAATGTGGCCAGTGAGGATTTATATAGTCGATCCAACTTGTTTGGAACTGAAGGGGAGTTGTTGTTATTCTATGAGCATATGCAAATAATACCCTTTGACATATAATTTACTGCTGACTCTGCAAAATGCTTTCCTGCCTTGTGCTTTTAGTCAATGTAGCTTTCAAGGATCTATTTGTCGTCTGAAATGGACCCTTGCTAAATTCTAAATGACAGGCATTGTCCACAGGCTCTCAGTCACTTTCTGATATTCTTGAGCAAAATATAATCTAGGCTGGTGATCATTATGGCTGGTTATCTATGGTTAGCTGATATTGCCTTTCTCATTTGATGTCTAGGTAAATAGCAAAGCGACACTCATGTTTTCAAGTGCAATCAGTGATGTAATGCATGCGAACATTTTCTGGCCAGATTTACCTTATACAACTGATGAACTCGGAAGTAAGTTTCCCAGTTCTTTTTATTAGCATGTTTTGCTCAAGCTAATAATTTTCTTCTTTGTGGTGAGTGTATCTACAATCCTCAAAGGTTTATGTGCTTTCCCTTTTTATCAGATGTCTACTTTCAAGTAAAGAACGACGAAGATGTTCTGAAAAATCCAACAGAAGAAGAAACTGTTGTGGTAAGGAACAATTGAACTGAGAAGTTCAGTTAGTTTTCATTGTTAGGCGCTTCTGTGCTTCTCCAAACATTGTATTATTTTGCTTTTCCTTGTTCTTCGACAAGTAACTTTGATATAGTCACCACTACTGGATTCAAATGATTGTGCTTCATTGTGGGACAACCGTTTGCGGATCACTTAGCTGCTTTCCTTTTTGTTGATGCTGATTAAGCATTTATTGTTTCCTAATCATGTCATGGTCATTTTCCCTCATTTTGATAAATAAGAAAACAGGAATCATGATGACAACTCATGGTCTTCAATAGCCCAGATGTAATGTTTCACAAGCTTAGCCATCATAAGAGACAAATTTTCAATATTGTATTATCTTGATTATGACTTTTATGATCATCTTCCTGTGGAAAGATTCTTGTGTTGCATTGGGTTATAAGCTGGAGCATTGCTCCTACCACTCTATTGTGAAATCCAATTATCTTTTAAAAGCTCTTTCTTTCTGAGAGATATGGTAGAAGAGCTTAAAAAAAAAGTGAGGAAACTCTGCTATCATCAATCCACATATTTCTGCTTTCCATTAATTCTATGGAGATATAATAATGAAAAGTTAAACCTTATAAAAAAACTAACGAAAAATAAAATAAAAAGAGCTCACAGATAGCAACTTCCACATTAGAAAACTACTTGGTTTTCTCTGAAGGCTTACTTAATTTCCAATAAAATGCAGCAAGTAATTATTGGCTTAGATACATCCGAAATGATGAGTGAGATGAAGTCATCAGGTCAGTCTGAAACTGATTACCACATAGATGAATTTGATGACGAGGGTGTCGATATAGATGATTTAGAGGACATTGATGAAGACGACGACGATGATGATAATGAGGATGACGATGATGATGAATCGGTATTACTCATTTTAAATAGCTTACTTTTCAGATATGACTGCTTTTCTATCCGTCATTGTGAGTTTATAAACTTGTTCACAGGATTGGGTTTCCATTCTTGATGATGAAGAAGATCAGAATGAGGATCCTGACTTGGGGGATTGGGCTACGTTAGAGACAATGCGTTCCTCTCATCCAATAGACTTTGCCAAAGCAATTACTGAGGTAAATATCTTCGTGATAAATTGTATGCAACGAAGTTAAAAGTGTGAAAACTATCAATTTGACTTCCTCATGTTACATTTAGTTCTCTATATGTGTTACATATAGCTTTTTTATCTGCCACGGAGATTAAATCAAACATTTAATTATTTGGTCTAATTGTCTGCTCAGGTTGTGACAGATGATCCTATAGATTTTATGGATCAGCCTCCAGCAGGTCTTGTTATCCAGGGCCTTCTAAGGCCAGCATTCCCTGAAGAGCACGCTGCCATTCCAAAGCAGATATCTGAACATAGATCAAATGATGCTGGTATAGACCAAATAGAAAAAGTTGCAGAATATAAGCAAAACTGTAGTGTTCAAGTCAATGGCCACAAACATGAAAGTGGATCTTCGCAAGATGGCCCGAGTTGTCCAGAGGAATTGAAGAAGGACGAAACCCTTGGAAATGGAACTTCATTTTACAAGCTAGAGATGACTAAAATTCAGTTAATTTCTTCACATGGGCATCAAGTAAGTTTTGTAGGTTTAGGAGGTTCCACCTTGAATTTGTTGGTCAGCACTACAATACTTTCCTTGCCTCAATCTGCATCTGTGAAGTGCCATTATGTAACTATTGTGAATCCTTTGTGTCATCCCGGTGCTTATCGTCATTAAGTACGGGAAGTTGGACTTGATAATCTCAGAAGGGTTACAATTGGTGGCACAGGGGGCAGCTATAAGTGTGTGACACCTTATTTGTTAAGTCGAAAAAAAAATTATTACGAGAAAGAGCATACTGTTATTTTGAACAAGTAGAAAAAGGGTACTCTTCTCATTTGTCCCTTTTCTATAAGTGGAAAAGTTCTGCCCTGAAATTGCTGCAGTTGTTACATGCTAAGATGAAAGCTAGTTTGGAATTGACAGCAGAAACAGTCTTCCTGTTTTCCGTCAGTGCTAACCCAGTAATAACAATTATACATGAATACAATGACTCACTAGTCATTATCATCCATATTGTTTGTATTTCGCAAATGAGTGCTATATGTCATGCATGTAACTCACACTAGAATGTTCTTGATATTTTAGAATGTGTAGGTGCATACGATCAATTTTCTTAATCTATCGAAAAGCTTATCAATTGTTGCAATTGCGAGATTCCTGTGAATCCACCCATCAATACTCAGGTTAATCAATTTTATGTTTTCTAATGGTGGGCACAGATCTTAGTGGAGTTAGATGATTTTAGTCAAGCTAAACCTGATGCAATAGCGCATTCAGCTGCCAACATTATATCGCGGCTTAAAGCTGTAGGAGAAAACACCACACAGGCTCTCAGATCTCTCTGTTGGAGATGCAAGGGAATTCAAGTGGAGGTATGAACAATCTTAGTTCCCTGGGTATATTTTAGATGATTAGATTTTTTTTTCTTCCCTTCTCTTCAGAAATATGATGCTTTACAATCTCAAGTGGTTTGCCCTTTTAACAGCCAAATAAAGTGATATAAAAGCAAAACACGCAACTCTTCCTCCCCTTCTTTCCCCAAACCTCCTTTCCTTGGAATGAGATTGACTTGCACATGCAGGCATTTCCAAATATTGGAGCCATTTTTTTAAAATGGTAGACAACTGATCGATTTTGTTACTTTCCTACATCATTGAAATGGAAACTAGTCTGCTGCTTTTGTGTGCCCCCAGCACTTACTTGATGCTATTATTGTGAATAAAATACTCTCTTACACGTGCGAGCAGACACACAGTGTAGCCAGCATTTAACTGCTTGTTTTCTGATGTTTTATTGTTTATTCATTTGTTGTTATTTTTCTAATATGAGAACATACCCTTCTTGCGGTCTGTTTGATGCAGTAACATGGAACCGTAAGACTTGAACCACATCACTGTTTAGTGTGGTGTCCCTGTCCCACTGGCTACTTCATCTTACTTCTTTTTGCCATGTATGACAGGAAGTGGCTCTGATTGGTGTAGACAGCCTTGGTTTTGACCTGAGAGTTTGCTCTGGAGCACAAGTTCAGACACTGCGGTTTTCCTTTAAAAAGCAGGTATGATATTTATAATACTTGTGTTTTGTTTTTGAGATTCAAACTTCATTCTAGTTTTGCTGCATATCTGCTGAGCTCAAATGAACTATTGTCAATGTGGATTACCATATCTTTGATACATACCTGACATGCAGGCTCAGTTAACGTGTAAAACCAGAATGAATTATTTGTTATTGAGATCGAATGGAGAGAAGTGGTTCTGCTTATTTATCATATTTGCTATTTTAGACCACAAGCTTTTGGTTTTTGAGAATCACTTTGTGCTACTTCCAAGTTCCAAAACAGTAACTATTTCATTTTCCTGTAAAAGTAATAGAACATTCTATTTGCAGGCCTCCTCGGAGTATAGTGCTGAAAGACAATTAAATGATCTGCTGTATCCAAGGTTCCATCCTAAGTTACAGAAGCAAGAAACTCACCAAGCTGAATCATGAAAATTTTAGACTACAAAAAGTCTACAGTATCTATAGATTTTGTTGTAGTTTTTGCTCAAAATTGTATACAGAATGTAAACTCTTTGTTCCATCCATCATATTATTTATTCGGTGGAGGTCATAACTATCTCCCGTTACAGTTCTTGTGACCTCCATAGTCCCATTCTAATGCAATTTTGGTTAATATATTTTTTGAATAAATTTCTGTCTTGTGCTAGACTTAGCAAGGTGCTTTCCCTAACCATTTGGGCCAAGTGTTTTATCATCTTAGAGCAATTGGCTACATCTGATTTTGCTGATGCAGCTCCTTCCCATGTCATGATGTTTTATCAGGAAGCATGCAGAGTCAATAGTATTTTAAGTTAAAAACTGGATCCACACAACATTATCATATCACAAACTTCAACAAGAAGTATATAAGAATCATGGTGTCCAGGTAAAAACCTATCCAAAGATTACATCTTTTCATATGTCTTGATAAACAACATTAAACTGCATGGCTATGTTATTGAAACCTAGAATAAACACTTGATAGAAAATAAATCCTTATCTTCTCTTATTATGATGTATATAGTCGCAGAGAATATATGAAAACAAAATTAACTCTCACTAACAACTTTTCATGTAAGTCTCATATGCCAATTGAGCAGTGAGAAGATCAACAACAGCAGAACCAACTGATTTGAACACAGTAATCTCTTCAGCAGTTGTTCTCCCGTTCTTTTCTCCCTTGATCAATTCCAACAAGTTCCCAGCAATATCATCCCTTGTAATAACCCCTCTCTCAAATGCACCTACTAATTCCCCTGACTCTACCAACGCAGCCTCGTTATCAACAAACACTTTCCCCCTCTTCAACGCTTCATCATCGCACTCTCTCATTGAATGCTTAAATGATCCAACCAAATCCAAATGCGCCCCTTCTTTAAGCTTCTCCCCCTTCACCAATGGTGTCTCCGAATTCGTTGCACAACTCACTATATCTCCCAACTCCACAACTTCCTCAAGACACCCATTACTCTCAAAACTCACCCCTTCAAATCCACCTTCACTTTGCAATTTTTCAATCAACTTTTTTGCCTTGTCAGCAGTTCTGTTCCATACTATCACTTTCTTCAAATTTGGCCTAACTGTTAGATGTGCCTTGATCAAGTGTGGTGCTAAAGTACCAGCACCAATCATCAAAAGGGTTTCAGAATCTTGTCTTGATAAGAAGTTAGAAGCTAAAGCTGAGATGCAAGCAGTTCGGTAGACAGTGAGTTCAGTGGCATCCATAGTAGCTAAGGTTTGTCCAGTGATGGAATTGAAAAGAACATAACTTGCGTGAACCCCAGGTAAATTTTGGGTGGAATTGTTGGGGTGATAAGTGACTAGCTTGACACCAATATAGGGAAGTGAAGGGGAACAAGACCAAGAAGGCATAAGGAGGAGAGAAGTGGAAGGGCTTGTTTGATGGGCATGGCGAAGAGGGGATTGAGTGGTGGAAGTGAAGGTGGGGAGGGAAAATCGAAGGTGATCGATGAGGGATTTGTGAGAAAGGAGGGTATGGAGAGTGGCGGAGGAGATGAAGAGTGGTGGTGGTGTCATGGTGGTGGCTACAGTGGATTGGGATTTTCTTGCTTCTTTTTGGTGGCAATGGAAATGTGTATAACAGGAGAAATGAACGACGAGTCGGTAGTTGGGTTCCTTGGGGTAATTCTTTATAATTGACTTAGGAATTTCATGGCAAGTACTGGAGTTTTAGCAAAAGAAATTCAAAAGTAGCTAAATTTATAAGTGTTTGTTAAAAAATAGTTATAATTTTAAAAGTAATTGAAATTTAGTTACTTTTTGTGTAAAAATTAAATTTGAATGAAAATACTATTTAAAATTTTGAAAAAATATTTTAGTACGCGAAAAGTTTTAGTATAATATATAGAGGAGATTGGAGCACCAATCTTTAATATATTATTACTAAAAATTTTCGTATTATAACAAAATAATAATTATTATTCAATAATTTTATAAATACTGATTATTTTTTAATAACTAATAAAAAATTGATTAACTCATACTATTTTTATGTCTTGAGCCGAGTGCTTCTTTTGATCCTAAAGAGGACCTCAATCCATTCTTGGCCTTTTACTTTTTTGAGATTGATATATAAAACTTGTGTTGGGCTTTTAAGGTGAATGAGAAAAGACACCCTTTGAATTGTCTTTCATTTCATTGCTTATAAATTTAAAGGTCTGACCTTATTTTTCACACATTAAAAATTCTGAAATCTCTCCTCTTTTGTTTACATTATTTTTTCAAAATAAATATAAGTATCAAGTGCAATTTGTTTTATTCTTAGAGTTTGTCGGAGTTCTTTAATATGAAGTTTCACTATATATTTCGCTTTTTTAGGAAGAATTAATTCAAACCTTAAACAACAATAAGGAAATTAAATTCATTAAAAACATGCATTGAATTCCATCAGCTCGAAATTATTTAACATTTTCATTTTTTTAATTTCCAGTTTATTTCATGTATTATGGTTTTACTGTTTTGACAACAGTTTAGTAACGACTTGATTGCTGGTTGGCTTCTTATCTTCCTCTGCTTAGCGATATTTTTCTCCCTCTCGTACTCTCCTATTTTCTCGCCTATACCAAAGGAAGATTATATAATAGAAGGATGACTATAATGCATTTCTCATAAGAATTTATTTCAATTAACTAGTAGAGTAGCTTGTACCTAATTAAAACGGCCTAGTGGCCACCGAAACTTACACATGCGTATCATTCTGGTATACAAACTTACGACTTTTTAATTTAAACGCTTGTACGGAGTAAATTGGTTTATAATAAATGGTCGAATGATAACGTGTCACATAAAATTGAAGATAGGTAAAGATAAAGTCAAGCATACCAGGAACAACAAGCTACAGTTAATATCAGATAAACCCCGAAGGAGCCTGGTCAACAGAAGCGGTTTGAATGTTTGCCATCGAACAAAATTCAATGAAAATTTTTTTCTAATATTAAATGGGCAGCCGTTGCAGAAAATATTTGCATTCATGATCTGCCGTTACATATTCATCAATGGCTCTTTTGTTGCCATATAAGAGGAGTTTGATCCTAGGATGTTATTTTCCTATGTATACCTACAAAAAGTAGGCTCAACAGCCATTGTAAGCACACGAAATTTTTGGCAAAGCTTATGTTGTATTCTGCTTTCAATTTCAATTAAACAACTTTATTTGTTCTTCTATATTGCTGTTATTTATGTCTCAAGAGACGCTGCTCTCGGAGCTAGGCTTGTCATTTTCTTCAATCTTAATTGCTAAGTCTGAATTTTAATCTTGTTTATTTATCGCTTTTGAATCAAATCAACTCTCTTGTCTATAAACCATATAATAAATTCAATTGTATTATTTTACGAGTAAATAATTTGGCATGTACCGTGCGGCTTAGACAATTATGTAGTTGAGTTGATCCTTGTATTTATTACTAACTATTTTGACTCATTGTTCGTTAACAAAAAAACAAAAATGGTAGCTAACGATGTGTCATGACCTAATCAAAGGACCACGACTGAAACCCGGTGCCTACTCAACCGAGCACCACATACCTTATCTTATTGACTATAAGATTCGTCACGGGCTATGATAGGCCACATCTATGTATATAATTAACAATATTAGAACTTAACTCACATAACTAATTCAAAAATATTTATATAGATACATAAGGGCCGACAAGGTCGTTGACATATCATACCTAAAACTATACACAGGACACTGTCTGCAAAAATTCTAAGAAAACATGACCATAATATATAAGTCGGGACAGGGTTCGTGACATCCTCAAAAAAATAAAATAACATATATAGAACGTGGCTTTGCAATATTCCGGGAAGAAGTGAAGCTCACCAACCAAAAGATGATATCCGGAGGCAGCCTACAGTGGATGATCCTCACTTCTTCTATCTACACATGCGTGCCATGAAACACAGCACCACAGGAAAAGGGATGTCAGGATGAAGAATGTATCGAGTATGTAAGACAGAAATGAAACGTAATAATAAGATACTATCTCGGGGAGGGATAAGAGTCAACTTATAACCTCTGACTTGCCGCTAAGAGCCATAATATATGGAATAAGACACATATCGTATATATATAATAGTTCTGATTACATTATTCTCGTAATATTAACTACCCAACTGATCGGTGGTAACTGCGCGACCGGTTGTAGCGTGATGGTAAATGCATGACTATCCCGATTGGCCGTAGCTCATGGTAAATGTGTAACTGCCCACCAGCTGCGGTGCGGTGGTACATGCATGACTGCCTGACCGACCATAACTCGGTAGTAAATATGTAATTGCCCAACCGACCGTAGCTCGATAGTAAATGCATGATACATATAGTATCATTGTGACCATTAACATCTTTTATAAATATCTTAATAAAGAATTAAGAACATACTTAGGCATACTTTGAATATCATGTACAAGAATGAACAATATAGACTTCTTAGTTACTAAAAGTATAACCATTTATGAAATAATATTATATTTACGTATTGTTACTTGACTCATGCCAATCGAAAAGAACGAATAGCCTTAACATATTTTTGTCTTTTTCCTAACCTCACGACGACGGTTCAGCCCATTAGTACTTCAATCTGAAACTTGCGATTTTTAGAACATCAGTAATTATCTTTCAAAGTTCCTTCGCCCCAATTTACCACTGTGTTCGTTTTTATGCACTTCTTATAATAATATTACAACTTTCTGTATTAAATGTATAGTAGTTCCTTAAATTTAAAATGAATGGAAGGAAAGGAAGTTACTCGTATATATTTCCTTGCTTTAAATACTGCCACTACCACTATCCCTTCTCCAAATATCATTTTGATTCATGTCACCTATTTAATGAATGTAAGAGTCACAATGTTTTTAAGGCAAAAGCTTCCCCGTGAGAATATCTAACTTTGTTCATAGATTTTTAATTATCTCCTACTTTTATTTTTATTTTTTAAGATTAAGACGTTTAAATCTGAATACACATCTGAATATCAAAATATATATTAAAATTAAAATATATGAATCTGAATAGACATATGAATATATTGAAATCCGAATACTAAAAATTAAGACTGTTTGATTTTTAACATCTAAATATATAAAATTTATCTTTAGTTGAAATAAATAAACATAAAATTAAAATGAAATATTAACTAATCTAATATTCTATAAAATATATAGTTTTTTTAAAATATGATAGTTGTAGGTGGTGATGGCTAACGGGTAAATACCGACTAAAGGCGATGGTTAATGGTAGTTTTGGTCGATGATGGTGGTTCATGCTAGTAGCTAGTAGTGATTGGTAGTGGTGACTATTATAATTGAGGATGATGGTGATGGGTGATGATAGTTAATAATGACGGGTAATGGTTTGTGATTGAGGAAGGTGGTTGTATGTTATAATGATGGGCAGTACCGACTGTGGTTGTTGATGGTGATGAGATGCTTATTTGTGGTGGATAAATGTTGATTGTGAGTGAAATGATGGTGGTCGGAGTGGTGATGATGGTCGATAATGGTGGCGGCGGCATGGTGGCAGTTGATAATAGTAGGCGGTGGCGACAGTTAATAATGAATATGTGATAGCATCTTAATAAAATTAATCTTTGTTGTAGATCTTAGTCATACAGATTTATTCAGACCTATTAAATGGTTGTGAAATATAAAAAATAAATACACTTAATGATTAAGATCTGAATAATTAAGATTCAGATTTTAAAAATAAACGCACTTAATACCTGAGATCTGGATGATTAAGATTCAGACCTCTATTAAGTGCAAATAAATGAGTCCTAAAATTTATTAATTACCCAATTATCTACATAATTAATAATTACATCAAAATTTCAAATTACTTAAGATACTACTCACTTTTAACATACTTTATACACCTTACTATCATGTTCATGTGGTACCTTATATGGCAATAGTCCATAAATATCGGGTATTATAGCTTAGATCATATTTTATTACAAAACAAACTTTAGCGACACTCAATTTCTTCGATTCGTTAACCCTCTGAACTTTATAATACTTACTTATCACTTGTTACAAATATCGTAAATGTTTATAACCTCAAAAATAATCTCATTCCCGAGTCTATGTCAATTAACTTACGACAAAATTTTAGCATACAAAATGTGGGATGTAACATCCTTCGCCCCTTAGAAATATTTGTCCTCGAATATTTAACCTTGCAAGATGTACATAACATACTCATCAATTATAAATGTATATATCTTCCCGGGCTATACTCTAATGAAACAAATATCAAGATCTCATGGGATCAGGACATCGTTCCTCCATAAAACTACTTTCTAATCCATTTGTATCCTACAATCTTGTTAATCTATCTTCTAGGCATTGACACCTACCAGTTGTAATCTTAATAATCGGGCTTGTAACTTTCTATTACATTATATTAACTTCCCCAAATTCTTGCGTACTATATGTTATTTACTCCCTTGGGCGTTAGAGCTATCAGAGTTCTAACTTCTTAATGTCCTAGGTTACTACCCTCTCCTCCTTTAGTCCACTATCCTCGGGTTCTCCTTTACTTTTCAAGCTAGCCTTGGTTTTCCTCAACCCTTCTGACGTAATTCCAACTCCCTCTTATAGTAATTATATTAACCCAGAAATTTCATTAATAAGATCGAACATTACCCATAGTTAAAGTACCTAACACCTTATCCGGTGTAGCCCCTACATCCTGATGGCCTGCCAAAGCATATATGCGGTTCTCACTATCGTCGGAGTAAGATGCTCCACCCCTGCCTCTACCTCTACCAGCCGATGCCTATGGTCCTCGCTCTAGAGGGTGTACTGAAGAGGAGGAGACTGTTATAGATCGGGTGAGCTAAACCATCCCGTTTCTCTCCTTCATAGGACAATCCCTCATGTAATGACTAGGGTCTCCACAATTATAGCAAATATTAGATCCCTGATGACATTGTCCAGAATGAGCTCTACCGTATTGACTCCACCGCGGAGGAGGTTCCCGTATCTGCGCTGAATCCGTCCGATTATAAAAACCCAAAATTATCGAGCCCTGACCTGATTCAAAATAGACAAATCCTTCATAATGGGGCATCTGCAACTGTCGGACACTATCAATAGGATATGGTGGCATAGGATCGCCCAAAAAATCCTCAGGTTGTCTAGCATACCTAGCCTTCTTACTTGACCCTCATCACAATTCTCGTATTGCTACCATTTTTTATCTTCCACATTCTGAGCATAAGCCTGGATGCGGGAAATATCTATACTATTGAGCAGAGCACCCGTGAAACACTTATTAATCAGTTGCGGTGCAAGTCTTACCACAAATCGATGCACTCGGTCACTTATCTCAGCCGCAATTGAGGGGGCATACCTCACCATGGAATCGAATTTGAGACTATGCTCACACACACTCATATTACCTTGCTTAGGAGCCACGAACCTGTCTACCCGTGCCTGATGAATCTTTGCCAACAAGTAATGTTGCAAGAAAGCCCCTGAGAACTCTTCCCATACTGCTGGAGGTGCATTTGTCCTTATAGACAATTCCCAAGTCTCATACCACTGAACCGCCCATAATTGGTAAGAGGCCAACTCTACTTACTCGGTGCCTGATGCATGCATCATCCTCAAAGTCCTCTGCATCTTATCAATAAAGGTTTGAGGGTCCTCATCATTGTTGGATCCGGTAAACACTGGAGGGTCTAGGTTGATGAAGTATCGAACTCTCATGCTAATAACCATGTCAACATAACCAACACATGTACCTACCTGGCACTGAGCCTGAGCTGTTACCAGTCTAGTCAACAATCGTACTGCATTTTGCATATCCATATCCTCATCCTGAGCAATAGGTGGAGGTGTTGGGTTCCTCCTCATCTCCTTGGATGCTGGAGAAATTGGTGAACTATGCTAGGGTGTTGTACTTCCCCTCGAGGCCTCACTCTGACCCTCACTAGATATTGGTGCTCTACTCATGCCCTCATCTGCCACTATTTTACCCTTCTGACTAGCTGTAGCTTTCCTGGTCATAAGCATCATTGTCTGTATAAAACAAGTATGAGGTCAAAGGCTTTATTCCCTACGGCTCTGCTCTATTGCATGATCTAACATCAAGAAGGAAGGGTAACCGGTCCCTAAATTCCACGTAGTTTTCTGTTTATACAATGTGGTACACAACACATTTATAAATAAAAGTCTACTAGAAATAGCTTGCACACAAACCTAGGACAGATTCTCTCTAATACCAAGTTTGTCACGACCAATCGGAGGGCCATGACTGACACCCAGTGCCTACTCAACCAACCGCCATGTACCTTATCCTTCTTTACTATAAGACTTGTCACGGGCCGTGATAGGACACATCTATGTTATAATTAACAATATTAGAACTTAACTCACACAACTAATTCAAAAATATTTATATAGATACATAGTGGCCGACAAGGCCGTTGACATGTCATACGTAAAACTATACACAGGACACTATCTACAAAACCTCTAAGAAAACATGATCATAATATATAAGTCGGAACAGGGTTCCGGACATACTCATAAAACAAAATAACACATATAGAACGTGACTCGGCAATACTCCAGGAAGAAGTAGAGCTTACCAACCAAAAGTTGATATCTGGAGGCAACCTACAGTGGATGTTCCTCACCTCGTCTATCTACACCTGCGTGGCATGAAACACAGCGCCCTAGGAAAAGGGACGCCAGTACGAAGAATGTACCGAGTATGTAAGGCAGAAATAAACGTAATAATAAGATACTATCTCGGGGAGGGATAAGAGTCAACTTATAACCTCTGACTTGCCACTGAGGGTTACAACATATGGAATAAGACCCATATCGTATATATAAATAAAACTACAATTTAATAGTTCTGATTACATTATTCTCGTGACTTTAACTGCCTAACTGATCAGTGGTAACTGTCCGACTGGCTGTAGCTCGGTGGTAAATGTGTAACTGCCCAACCAGTCGTAGCACGGTGGTAAATACATGACTGTCCGACCGGCCATAGCTCGATGGTAAATGTGTAACTGCCCAACCGGCCGTAGCTCAATGATAAATGCATGATGCATATAATACCATTATGAATATTAACATCTTTATTGAATACTTTAATAGAGAGTTAGGAATATACTTAGGTATGTGTTGAATATTATGTACATGAATAAACAACGTAGATCTTCTTAGTTACTAAGAATATAATCATTTATGAAATAACATTACGTTTACGTATTGTTACTTGAATCATATCAAACGAACAGAATGGATAGCTTTGGCATATCTTTATCGTTTATCTAATCACACGACGAAGATTCAGCCCGCCAGTACTTCAATCTGAAACTTGCTATTTTGAGAACATCAGTAGGTAATCATCTTCCAAAATCTGGACAACTTAAGTTCCTTCGCCCCAATTTACCAGTACGTTCTTTTTTATACACATCTTATAATAATATTGCAACTTTCTCTATAAAATGTATTAGTAGTTCTTTAAATTTAAAGTGAATGGAAGGAAAAAAAATAACTCCTATATTTCCTTGCTTTAAATACTGCCACCGCCGCTATCCCTTCTCCAAGTCTCATTTTGATTCATGCCACCTATTTAGTGAATGTAAGAGTTTAAGGAAAAAGTTATCGCGTGCGATTATCTAACTTTACCCAAAGATTTTTAATTAACTCCCACTAAAATTTATTAATTATTTAATTATTTATATAATTAAGAATTATCTCAAATTACTTAAAATACTACTTACTTTTAATATACTTTATATATTTTACTATCATGGTCATGTGGTACTTTATATGGCACTAGTCCATAAATACCGGGTATTATAACTTGGATCGTATTTTATCACAAACTGTCAAACTTCGGCGATACTCAATTTCTTAGATTCGTTAACCCTCTGACCTTTATAATACTTACTTATTACTTGTTCCAAATAGCATAAATACTTATAACCCCAAAAATAATCTCATTCCCTCGTCTACGTCGATTAACTTACGACGAAACTTTAACGTACGAAATGCGGGATGTAACACGATATCAACATCACACACAATGTTGAGAGACCTGAAAATTTACCTCAACATAAGGATTCAATCAGCGACACCACAACTAGGGGATGAGGCAACCCCGGTCCGTGGAGGATAGTTCCCCCAACATGTATATGAGCCAACTCCCGATAACGTGGAAGATGAACATGTTACGAAAACAGTAAGGATCCTAAGATAGCAACAGAAAGTCATTATGGGCCACCCCTCAAGGTAGGATTAGGTCATTATGGGAATGAAGTAGACTTTGTCATGCGCTTCCAACAATGAAAATGGAAGGGTTTCATATCATGACTCTAATCTCTCTCTGTAGGATGTCATGATGGCATATAGTCTTTAAGACATGGTAAGCATGGAGAATATAAATATTTAGCATAAAGAAACTCTATACTTAGTGTTTACAATTTTCCCAAAACTTGGCGACATTGAGTCATAAGCTATACAACAATATCAGGTCATCCCTATACAACTGTATCCAGTAAAGAAGGAAAAATGAAGAAATGGATAGAAGGTGACTCTAAGGCATGCAGACTCAGGCATGTGTACCTTGAAGTCTCCAAATACGAACCCAGCTCTCTAGTACTGGGATTGATAGGAGGTACCTAGATCCGCACAAAAATATGTACAGAAGTGTAGCATGAGTACACCAAAACGGTACCTAGTACGTATCAAGCCTAACCTCGGTAAGGTATTGACTAGGTCAGGTCAAGGCCCAACTGAAAACAATAAGAAATAGGACGAAAGAATTAATAATATAATAATAATGACAATGGAAATGAAACAAATAAGGAGTGTACCAGAAGTTAACTACCAAGAATCAATGCAAATAATATATCATGGAAGGAAACAACGATTGACATGTTAAGGAAACAAAATAATCAAAGACAGGTACAACAAATAGATAAAGATCAATAAGAATCAATACCGAGGTACCACCTCGTAGTACCAAATACAAGAATAACTCACAATCTTTCCTTATTATCATTACGGGAGCCTTGCATTTTAGTTTATAAAAATTATTTTTTCGAAATATCATTTCACGTTTTAGCCCACCTTATCACAACGCATAGATTCTTGTGGTTCCCCTACTAGCCATGTGTATCAAGCTAACATGTCACACCGCATGCATTCAACCACAAAATCTTATACCACCGCTTGCGTATTAATATCACAACGTATCATAATTCACATCTCAAGTGCGCAATATCACAATTTGCTAGAAGAAATCAACATTAACAATATTTTCACAGTAAGGAGCCCGCGGCTCCACCACGATGTACACAAAGTCTCAACAATAACAAATGGAAGTGAATAACTCAAAAGAATGATATCGCACAACTTAACACTTTGCCTCAATAGGAACCATGGTCTTTGTAACTCAATACCAATTTCAACAATAAGATATTCCAAGAATGACAACTTCAAGTAATGATTTCAACAGTTGGATAATGGATACAGAATAAAGGAAACAAGAATTTCAACTAAACATGCAAAGCAATTAGCAAGTAAGAGATAAGACAAATAGAACATGTGAAAGTAGACTAATGTTGATGAATATAACATGATAAGATAACTCAATTAAGGCATGAAAGGAATCTATGTAGCAAAAATCGATAATTTTTACATTTAGCTCGTGTACACACTCATCACTTTACATATAAGGCTTCCACACATCACAATTATCACAACCAATACCAATCTTAAGGGAAAATCTTTCCACACAAAATTAGGCAAGTCACTTACCTCAAATTACGCTAATTCATTACACTGTAGGTCGTTCCCTCAATTATCCAACTCTAAACTGCTCGAATCTAAACAAATTCATATTATATATACTATAGGAAACTAACTCGAATAATAAAATTACAATCATTAAAAAGAAATAAAAAGTCAACACGGCCTGCATCTCGAAACCATGTCAAAATAACAAAATCTAAACATTAAATATGTGCATTCGATTTATCGATTCGATTTTGACTCTTGTTGATAGTTACTTATCGATTATCGATTTGTACATATATTTGCCGTTATTGTTTCTATAAGGTTTTGATTTTCTCGATTTCGATTTATCGATTTTGGGGGCTTATCGATTCGATTACCGATTACACCAATAAGAAAATTTTCGGGATACCACGAAAAGTATATCGCTATAAACAAGCCTAACTAATTTGGACAAAAAGATGCTAAAATAATACGAACACCATTTATAACATAAAAATTATATCAACAAGCGCATGTAATAAAATTAAAGTACGCCGGAGTTCACTCTCTCTCTTAGGTTTGCAGTCGTAAAGTTTAGGGATATTTATGGACCATTTCTGAGCTGAGGGTCGATTAGAAACAGGCTCTCTGCCTTTTCGGGTAGGGGTAAGACTCGTCTACGTATTACCTTTACTCAGACCCTACTGTGTGAGACTATACTGGATAGTTATTGCTGTGGTTGTTCTGTTATACAAATATTACTGTTATATAAATTGAGACAAAAAAGTACATTTTGTATGTGAATATGTTTTTGATAAGGTTAGGCCGAATTAATCTTGTAGAAGACAAAAAAAAATTCCTGCACATGATTTTTGTATCTAGAAAACATATCTTTTATATAAAATATTTTTCCTGTAAGAAAGTTAATTTTTTGACAAAAAATATTTTCTTTAAAAAAAGCATCTAAACGACATAGTAGTACAAAAGTTCAGAGAAGCAAAAAAACGATGTGGTAAATAAAAAGGTACATCGGGTGAATCAAAGTAAGTTGTCGGCGAATTTTCAAAGACTAGTGACAAAAAGAATATCAAATCATTAGATTGGGAAGGGACAGGACCCACTCCTTTGTAGACAATAGTCAACACACGTGAAAGTTTGGTTTTTTGTCTCAGCCATCAATAGTATAAAGCAAATTTAATATATTATCGGTTTATCGATAAATCAAAAATTGAAAAGGACAAAAACGAAATTGAAATTAATAACTCGATAAGAAAAATTTTGAAATCGAAATCGAAATTAATAATTCGATAAACCGATATCAATAAATCGATAACAAATAATCGATTCGATTTATCGATAAACTAATTTGAATGAACACCCCTACAAAACACCCATTGATAACGAGTCCAACCATACAAGAATTACTCAAATTTGACCTCAAATCGCCTTTAATAACTCAAAATTCAATCTAGGAAGTCTCTACCATTTTTTCCTAAATTTCTGACTCAAATCCCGTATTAGATGATAAAACAACAATAGATTCGTGTAATTTAGCCAAAATCGAGTTAAGAATTCTTATTCCAACGTTACCTCTAAAATATCCTCCGAAAAATGCCTCTCACCGAGCTCTCTTGGTCCAAAGTATGAAAAAAATGAGATAAACCCTCGTTCTTGAGATTATATTATGTTGCCCAACGATTTCTTCTTCGCGAATGCAGAAGGTGCCTCATGTTCGCGAAGTATAAACCACACAGCTGCCAAAAATCCTCATCGAGAACGCGAGATACCCCACGCGAATGCAAGAAACAATGAGCCCAAGCCTACGGGAATGCAAAGCATCACTCACGAACGCGTAGACCAACCGCGTGAAGTCTCCCCACCCTGTCTTCCTTATATGTGAACACGATAAACCTCATGTGTTTGTGATGAACAACTCATAGAACCTTCATGAATGCGACTTCACCTTCACAAACTCAAAGGGTAAAATTTTAGTGACCTTTGAAGACTCTACGAAAATGCTGGACAACCTTCGCGAATTCGTAGAAGGAAATCAAACCTGTAGAAAAACCAATAGCTTCAGCAAATCCTCAAGGTTTTGAAATGCACCGAACATGGTCCGAATTACAACCGACGAGGCCCCCAGACCTCAATCTAACATACCAAAAAGTCCTAAATCATCATACAAACATGCTCGAAGCGTCAAATCACATCAAACAATACTAGAACCATGAATTGTGCATCGATTCAAGCTTAAGGAACTTATGAACTTCCGAATTTCAATATGTCGATTCATACCAAAACAACTCCAATTGACTTTGAATTTTGCACACACATCATAAATGACATGATGGTCCTATTACAACTTCCAAAATTGGATTCCGGCCTTGATTTCCATAAAGTCAACTCCCGATCAGACTTTCCAAATCTTCCAAACCTTCAACTTTCCAACTTTCACCAATTCACGCTGAAACGGCCTATGAACCTCCAAATCAACATCTAGATATGGTACTAAGTCTAAAATCACCATATGGAGATATTGGAACCATCAATACCCCATTTCGGAGTCGTCTACACAAATGTCTATCTACGAAACTCTTTCAACTTAAACCTCCAACTTAGGGACTATGTGTCCCATTTCACTCCGAAACTCGCTGAAACCAAAACCAAACATTGCAGTAAACTACATAACCACATTATAACATAGAGGAGGCAATAAATAAGGGATCAGGGCTAAAATACTCAAAATGACCACCCGAGTCGTTACATTCTCCCCCTATTAAAACAAGCGTTCGTCCTTAAACGAGTATAGAGACATATTTGAAGTGGTGAAAAGATGAGAATAACGGCTACGCATATCATGATTGGTCTCTGAAGTCGCCTCATTGACTAGTTGACACTTTCATGTAGACAATGTTCTTCGACCTCAACTTTCAAACCTGCTTGCCCAAAATGGCCACCGACTCCTCATCATAAGACAAAATCCTTGTCTAACTGGACTTAGCTGAAATCCAACATATGAGACAGATCAATGTGATGCTTCCGGAGCGTAGAAGCATAGAACACTAGATGAATTGCATCCAGACTAGGTGGTAATGCAAGCCTATAGGCCACCTCTCCAATCTTTCCATGAATCCCAAAAGGTCAGATATAACTGGGGCTCAACTTGCCCTTCTTCCTGAACCTCATAACACCCTTTATGGGCGAAACCCGGAGCAAGACTCGCTCTCAACCATGAATGCAATATCGCAAATCTTTCGATCTGCATAACTCTTCTATCTAGATTGGGCTGTACGAAGTCGATCTTGAATTAATTTAACCTTTTCCAAAGAATCCTCAACCAAGTATGCACCCAATTGGCTAGCCTCACCCGGCTCAAACCAACCCACCGGACACCGTCACCATCTACCATACGAAGTCTCGTATGGAGCCATCTGAATGCTCGACTTGTAGCTGTTGTTATTGTAGGCAAACTCCACAAGCAGTAAGAATTGAACCTAAGAACCCCCAAACTGCATCACACGTACATGGAACATATCCTCCAATATCCTAATGGTACACTCGGACTACTCGTTTGTCTGAGGGTAAAATACTATACTCAACTCAACCTGCATGCTTAACTCACGTTGTACGACCCTATTGAGTCGCAATGTAAACTGCATACCCCGATCAGAGATGATGGATACTGGCATGTCATGAAGTCTGACAATCTCACAAATATAAACTTGAGTAGCTCTGAAGAATAAGTAGTCACTACTGGAATAAAATAAGCCGACTTGGTCAACATGTCCACAATTACCCGTACAATATCGAACTTCCTCTGAGTCCGTAGGAGTCCAACCACAAGATTCATAGTAACCACCTCCCAATTCCATTATGGAATCTCTAACCTATTAAGCAATCCACCTAGACACTGATGCTCTTACTTCACGTATTGATAATTTAGGCACCGAGCTACATACTCCACTATGTCCTTCTTCATCCTCATCCACCAATAGTGTTACATCAAGTTCCAATACATCTTGGCTGCACCCAGATAAATAGAATATCCCAAACTGTGGGCCTCTTGAAGAATCAACTCATGCAAACCATCTACATAGTCACACATCATTTTCCTTGCATCCGCAACACACTATTATCCTCAATAGTGACTTCCTTGGCATCACCATGTTGAACCGTGTCCTTAAGGACAAGCAGATAGCGGTCGTCATACTGACGCTGCCTAATAGTATCACATAGAGAAGACTGAGAAACCACGGATACAAAAATTCAACTCGGCTCCAAGACACCCAATCTAACGAATTGGTTGGCCCAGGCCTAATCATCCGATACTAATAGCCTCTTCGCTGTCGGTATATATTCTAACTACCAAGCTCTTCTCCTTGCGACTCAAGGCAAAAGACACCACATGCCCTTCCCAAGATGATATGCAATGGTGATATCATAGTTCTTAAACAACTCTACCCACCTCCGCCGATACAAGTTAAGATCTTTTTGTTTAAATAGATGTTGTAGACTCCGGTAGTCGGTATAGACCTCAAAAGGGACATCATACAAATAGTGCCACCAAATCATCAAGGTATGAATAATATCTACTAACTTAAGGTCATGGACATGATAGTTCTTCTCATTCACCTTCAGCTGTCTAGATGCATAAGCAATCACCCTACCGTCTTGTATCAACACCGCTCATGGCCAACACACAATGCATCACAGTAAACAGTATAAGACCCCCAAACTTGTAGGACACTAACACTGGGGTTGTCTTTAAAGCAGCCTTGAGATTTTCAAATCTCTCCACACACTCCTCGTTCCACCTGAATGGAACACCTTCTGGGTCAATCTGGTCATAAGTGTTGCAATAGATGAGAACCCCTCTGCGAATCGATGGTAATACCCCGCCAAACCAAGAAAACTTCGAATCTCAATAGTTGAAGACGGTCTTGGCCAACTCTGGCCTACTTCAATATTCTTCAAATCTACCTTAATCCTCTCACTCGACCCTACATTGCCAAAAATTCCAAAAAATCAAGCCAGAATTCGCACTTTGAAAATTTTGCATATAACTTCGTTTCTCTTAAGGTCTGAAGCATGGTCCTCAGGTGATGCTCATGATCCTCTTGTCTCCTAGAGTACATCAAGATGTAATCAATAAATACAATGATGAATGAGTTAAAATAGGACTGGTATACATTGTTTATCAAGTGCATAAATGTTGATGGGGTGTTGGTCAGCCTAAATGACATCACAAGGAACTCGTAATGACCATACCGAGTTCTAAAGGCAGTCTTTGGAATATTTGGCTCCCAAATCTTCAATTGATGATAGCCTAATCGCAAGTCAATCTTTGGGAACACTATGGCACCTGTAGTTGATCAAATAGGTTATCAATGCATGGCAATGGGTACCTGATCTTCACTGTAACCGTGTTTAACTATCAGTAATCAATACATATATGCATAGAACCATCATTCTTCTTTACAAAGAAGATTGGAGCACCCTATGGCGACATACTAGGCCGAATGAAACTCTTATCAAGCAACTCTTGCAACCGCTCCTTTAACTCTCTCAACTATGTTTGGGCTATACGATATGGTGGAATAGAAATGGGCTAAGTGCCCAGCAACAAATAAATACTAAAATTGTTATCCCTGTCAGGCGACGTGCCCGGAAGATTTTATGGAAATACATCTGGATAATATCTCACTACTGGAACTGACTCGATGATAGGAGTATCAATACTAATATCTCTCACAAAGGCTAGATAAGCATTACACCCTTCTCAACCATCCGCCAAGCCTTTAGAAATGAGATAGCCCTGCTAGGAACATAATCTAATGCACCCCTCCACTCTAACTGTGGCAAACCTATCACAACCATCGTCACTGTCTTGGCGTGACAATCAATAATAGCATGATAGGGTAAGAACTACTCCATGCCCAAGGTAACATCAAAATCCACCATACTGAGCAGCAATAGATCGGCTTTGGTCTCAAAACCATCAAGAATGACTAAACATGACCAATACACATGGGCAACAATAATGAAATTTCCCACAAGTGTGGACACATAGCCAGGAGAACTCAAAGAGTTATTGGATATACCCAAATATGGAGCAAAGTAGGATGATACATATGAATAAAGGGAGTTTGGATCAAATAAGACTGAGGCATCTCTATGACAAACTGGAACAATACCTGTGATAACCGAGTCGAATGCAACCGCCTCCATCCTAGCAGTAAGAACATAATATTTGGCCTGGCCTCCCTCTTTGGGTTGAACTCTACCTACCTGACCTCCACCTTGAGTTGGTTGTGCAGGTGGAGTGGAAACCGGTGCCGTAACCACAACCTAAGAAGCCTGAGGACCTTGTGGAATATGCGGAGGCTGAGTAGCCTGTGGAGGTGCACCCCTCACGAGTCTAGGTAAATCCCTCACATATGACGAGTTTCACCACACTCAAAACAAGATATGGGAGGACGTGGCTTCTGGGACCAGCTCGGTCCTGGTCAGCTAGACTGACCGCTAAAAGCACCCAGTACAGGAGGTGCACTAGACAATGGTGGTGCATAATGGGAAACCTGAGGCCTGGGAGTGGTCGGAATACTGATGGAAGCTGGAATTGCTGAATGAACATGGCGGCTCACATAGCCCCTACCATGATGGGCTACAACTCAGTCATGAGCACCAATATATGTGCCAGAATCTTGAGGTCTCTTGGCCTCTCTCTCTCTCTCTCCTTTATCTCGGTCCTACATACCTCCAATCTCCTAGCAATCTTGACTACCTGTTGGTATGGGATGTCCATCTCCAACTATGCGGTCATGCTAAATCGGATACCAGGGTTGAGCCCCTCGATAAACTGATGAACTCGCTCCCTGTCAGTAGCAACCAAGGCTGGTGCATGCCTGGACAAATCACTGAATCGGGCTGCATACTCCGACAAAGTCATAGCACCCTAGGGAAACTACTCAAAATATGCTAGTCATGCATCCCTAAGACTTTAGGGAACAAACTCCCTCAAGAACATATCTGAGAACTAAGCCCAAGTGAGGGAATCTGCCTCGACCAGACTACCCAATTCATACGCTCGCCAATACTAATAAATTGCTCCCTTAAGCTGTAATGCAGTGAAAACAACCTCACTCGACTCCACAATGTCCATAGCACAGAGGATACGATGGCACTCCTCAAGAAAACCATGTACATCATCTAATGATACACTTTAGAAAGTAGGAGGGTGGTACTTATACCTCTCGATCCTGAGTTGTTCCCCCTCAGAAGTTGCTACCCTAACCTCGGGCTAGACTAGGGCGACCAGCTGCTCTAGTATGATCTTTGTAACCTGGTCAACCTGGACCCGCTGTTATGGGGTACGGGTGGCGGGAGTCTGTGTTCCTCCCCCGTCCTGAGATGTGGCAGGAGAAACTTCTTGAGCTACAGTTCCAAACATGCTAAAAAACTAGGCGAGGGTCTCCTAAAGTGTTGGGGAAGTAACAGGCCCATCAGATGTATGTCCTCCAACTGGAGCTGCTGGTGGCTCCTATATAGCAGCTCGGGATGATGCTCTATTGCACCACGTGCTCGTACCAATCCACGAGACTCGACTAAATCTACTTGTGACTCATAACACCTATGACCTAGAGCTCTGATACCAACTTGTCATGACCCCAATCTCTCTCCATAAGATGCCATGATGGCACCTAGTCTATAAGACTAGATAAGCCTAATAAGCATGTGGAATATAAATGAAATGACAATTAACTTCCAGATACTCAACATTTAAAATAAATAAACTCTGCGCTCAGTGTATATAATTCTCCAAAACCTGGCAGCATCGAGTCACAAGCTCTACAACAGTATCAAGTCATCCATATACAATTGTACGTAGTAAAGAAGGAAAAATTTATAAATGGATAGAAGGTGACTCTGAGGCTTGTGGAAACGGGCATATGTACCTTGAAATCTCCAAATGCGAATTCATATCACTAGTACCGGAACTAATAGAAGGTACCTAGATCTGCAAAAAATATGTGTAGAAGCATAGCATGAGTATAGCACAACAGTACCCATTAAGTGCCAAGCCTAACCTTGGTAGAGTCGTGACGAGGTCAGGTCAAGGCCCTATTGGAAATAATAAAAAATAGCACGAAAGATTTAACAATATACTAATAATGACAATGGAAACGAAACAAATAAGGAGTGTAATAGAAGTTAACTACACATAATCAAGATAAATAATACATCACAGAAGGAAACAAGTATTGACATGTTAAGAAAACAAAACAACCAAAGACTAGTATAACAAATGGAGAAAGATCAACAAGGGTCACTACCAAGGTATCGACTCGTAGTCCCAAATAATAAAATAACTCACACTCTTTCCTTATATCACTGGGGGAGCCTTGCATTTTAGTTTTTGAAAATCATTTTCCGAAATAGCATCCCGTATTTTATCCCACCTTATCATACTTCATGGATTCTAGTAGTACCCATGCTAGCCACGTGTATCAAGCCTACCTTATCTCACCGCATGCGTTTCAACCTCAAAGCCTTATACCACCGCATGCGCATCAATATCACAACGTATCACACTCCGTACCTCAAGTGCTCAATATCACAACTTGCCATAAGAAATCAACAACAATAATATTTTCATATTAAGGAGCCTACCGCTCAACCACAGTGTACACAAAGTCTCAACAATAACAACCGAAAGTGAATAACTCAATAGCATGATATCGCACAACTTAACACATTGCCTCAATAGGAATCGCGTCCTTTGTAACTCAATATCAATTTCAACAACATGATATTCCAAGAATTACAACTTCAAGTAAAGAGTTCAATAGTTAAATAATGGATACAGAATAAAGAAAACAAGAACAACTAAACACGAGCAAATAATAAGAGATAAGGCAAATAGAACATGTGAAAATATACCAATGATGACGAATATAACATGATAGGATAACTCAATTAAGGCATGAAAGGAATCTGCATAGCTAAAATTGGTAATTTTACATTTATCCCATGTACACACCCGTCACCTTGCATACATGAATTTCACACATCACAATACTCTCAACCAACACGAATCCTAAGGGTAAATTTCCCCACACAAAGTTATGCAAGACACTTACTTCAAATCACGCTAACGTAATCCACTTCTATTCCTTTCCCTCATTATCCAACTCTGAATGGCTCGAATCTAGCCAAAACAACTTCATAGTGTAAATATAAACTATAGGAAATTAATTCAAACACTAAATTATGATATTTACAAATAAATAAAAAGTTTACTCAAAAAGTAAACTCGGGCCTACTAGTCGGAACCCCACCAAATTAAAAAATCCAAACACCCATTGGATAACAAGTACAACCATACAAGAATTACTCAAATTTGACCTCAAATCGCCTTTCAAAACTCAAAATTAAGTCTAGGAAGTTTCTACCATTTTCCCTCAAATTTTCGACTTAAATCCCTAATTAGATGATAAAAACAATATTAGATTCGTTTAATTTATCCAAAATCGATTTAGGAAATCTTACCCCAATGTTCTCTATAAAAATATCTCAAAAAATTGCCTCACACCATGCTCTCTAAGTTCAAAATATGAAAAAATGAGATAAAACCTCGTTCGTGAAATTATATTCTTTTGCCCAGCGATTTCTTCTTCGCGAACACGGAAGGTGCCTCACGTTCGCTAAGCACAAACCACATATCTGCCAAAATCATCTTCATGAATGCGAGATACCCCAAGAAAACACGAGGAACACTAATCCTAATCCTACGCAAACAAAAAGCATCATTCGTGAACGCGTAGATCAACCGCATGAAATCCCCCTAATATGCCTTCCTTATACGCGAACGCGAATAACCTCACGTGTTCGTAATGAACAACTCACAGAACCTTCACGAACGTGGATTCAACTTCGCGAACGCGAAGGTAAAAAGTGTTTTGTGGCGACACCTAACTCAAATCTGTACTATTGTTGGTATACATACATGGTAGGTTAAGGACAAAACAAGTAAGAGTGACATTGCGCTTCTGGGAATTTTTGCTCAAGTTTTCAAAAACAACTCTTATATGCTTTCTTAAACTACAGAAATGTAATGTCACTAATTTATTCCTATCTCTCTCCAAATTTTTGAGGTCTAAAATGTTAAACATTTTCTAAACTGACAGGTTGCCCCGAAAAACCATTTCCTTTCTCTCACACCCAACCAAAATTGATTTGTTTCTTTAATACTAAATCAACCTTATCTAAGAATCATGTTCTCAAAATAGGCCAGAAGTGAACCAAACTTTGTCATCTCCCAAATCCTAACTACATCTAATCGGAACCCAAGAAGTCTTTAATAGATTTTGATGGGACTTTAACTAAAAAAAAGGGATAGATTTAATATTCCTGAGACTGAGGCTGAAATTGTTGCTAGTCCTGTAGAAGCCTTTAAGGATGGAGAAATCGCTAAATGTGCTGGAAAAGGGGGAACTGAATTACGAACTTGGACGCTCAAATCCTTCTTAGGATGTTAATTATGATGATGATCTTTTTCTCTTGAGTTATGTGCTTAAACAAACGTCTGATCTAGTAAAAAGGATTGAGAACCTCTGATGCTGGGTTTGTAGAAGCCTTGAAGGATGGAGGAATCGGTGAATGTGATAGACAAGAGGGAACTGAATTACGGACCTGGTCCCTCAAATCCTTCTTAGGATGTAAATTTTGATGATGATATTTTTCTCTTGAGTAATATGCTTAAATGAACCTCTGATTCGGTAAAAAGGATTGAGAAAAGTAGACTGATTGATGATGAAGTGGTGTGACTGGCTGATATGGTGATTGTGGAAGAAAGAATTCAAAAAATAGAGAAAAGAATTTTAGATGAGAAAGATACAGTACATGATAAAGGTGAACATATTGAGAAGAAGAGAAGGGAGATATCGCCGCTTTGGGAAAGAAAAGGTAGTGTGAGTGAGGAACCTGGTTCTTTATATAAGTAAAAGGTTGAGTCATCAGTTTTGGAGAGGTAGAAGACTCCGAAGTCTCAAAAAGTGATATTAGGCAGAGTGTTGACTCTAATATTGCTGAAAAATGGAGGAACTTCTTGACATTGTTAAGTTCCAAAAATAGAATCACTTCTCTGTTCCCCAAGTCCCAATTTTGATGAACAAGAAGTAAAAACTTCTATGTTATATGTAACACTCTAATGCTATATGTGCGTGGGACTGAGTTTGTTCTTGATAAAAAGAAGCTTGGGGAGATTTTTGGTGATCTGCTTGATGGTTCAGCCTACTCATATAGACTGAGAACCATGTCCCCATGAACCGTTGGCAAAATAGAATGCTAAGTTAAAGGGTGAGAATAAAAGATTGAGGAAACGGGTGGAGGACCTGAGAGAGCAGATGATCATTGACCAAATGATTGTGAATGAACAAATTGACAATCTTATCAAGGACTTATCCCCTTACTTTTCTTCCTGCCCAGTGACCTGTGTCTTTCAATTCTTCCAAATTCCCTCGAATTCCTATCTTCTTTTGATCCTTATGATTGAACACATTAGTACTGTAGTTGTTTAAATTGTCATATTTTGCATTGTAAACTATTGTGCTTTTGTTATAAATACTCTATTATGGCAATCACTCTATTTTGTGTAATGACTTTCACTTGTTGTTCTAGTTATTGTTTATTCAGTGTTGACCAAGTGGCATGAATTAATGTTGTTGAACTTCTTTTTGGTTGTGCTTCTTCTGTTATTCTTTTCAATGATGCCAAAATGGGGAAGCTACATAGGTGTCAATAGGAGGAGAAATAGAAAGTGTTGATATGATGTTTTGTGCAAGAAAGAAAGCTCTGCGTCACATGGGAAATGTTGTTAATAACATGTTGATTATAGGTCACATGTGAGAAATCTTGTCCTCAAGGGGAATATCAAGTTTGGGTTTGTCATCATCAAAAAGAGGGGAAATTTCTCTAAGTTACAGTATTTTGTGTTTTGATGATTTACCAAATAGTTTCGAGGAACAGGTTGTGATAAGTTTCTTAGGTTTGGTTCTCAGGGGGAATATGGCTTATTTACAAGGGGAACAATGTGGAGATCTAGTTCTCAAGGGGAATATCAATTCTAAGTTTGTCCTCATCAAAAAGGGGAAAATTTATAAGTTATGTGTTTTTTATTTTGATGATTTGCCAAACTTCAAGAGAGAACCATATAATGAACCTGATACAATTAGCTCTCTTGCATTCAGAGTAACTAGTCAGATGTACGGTTCAATTCTCAACAAAAGTAGATGAGGGAACAATAGAGGGAGCAGATATGGATCAGTTCCTCTGGTCATCGTATAGTCAACTCTACAACTTAAAAAATTGTCAAGACCTTATAACAAAGTTCTAGGTTGGGATCCAATTTGGGATATGGATCAACTCTTCAGACTCAAAGGAACAGCTGAGGGAACAAGTACCTACCAGTTCCCGAGGTGACTGTACAAAGTCAACTCTCCAGTTGAAAAGGTGTTGCCTGCAAACGCTACAATATAGGAATAGTGCATCAGTCAACTTTCTGTAAAAAGCTTTTTACCTACCTGATAATAGGCTATATAGTTGATATTTACACCTTAATTGCCCATGCTTTACTGTTGTTTATAAGGTAATTCGCCAATAAAATGCTTTAAGTGGTGCTAATTGGATTCACAAGGTATATTATATGTGAGGAAGCAACATGAAGTGTTTGGAGGCAATAATGTGAAGAAAACACCCACTCAAGAAGTACCCGAACACAAATGAGCAAAAGAAATGACTGGACAAAAGTCCACCGCGACCTCAGTGGACAGCGGAGCAAAGCGCAAAGACAAAACACAAAAAATAAGCCAAGGCAGTGTTCACCTGCGGTCCACGCCGGGGCCACGGTGAACTGTTCACGATACAGAAATATTAGGGACTAAAGTGGCAATTTGAGGAAACTTTTGGTAAAACCTTTATAAGATGCAGAAACTCGCCCAAGAGGGAGGAAGGCTTATTTTTTAGATTACTTTTGGAAGAAGAACAAGTGTGAGAGACCACCCAAAACATCATAGTTCTATATCTCTTCTATTTTTTCTTGAAATTCTCCCATTATGAATAATTTAGTAGTTTTATCATACGTTATTATGAGTATCTAAGTACTTTAATCTATGGTTTTGGTGAAACCAATTGGGGATGACTTAGTTGTTATATTAATGTAAGTTTGAATTGGTTGTTAATCTCTATTTTTTCATCTACATTTTAATTGTGGTTAGTTGAAAGGACCCTCAATTATCTGCCCTTATTAGTATGTATCTGCTTGAGAGAGAGTGCATATTTAGGTGATTGTATGAACAATATCACTCCCGGGTTATAGAAGGGAGTCATAACCGAGGGTTTAGAGGTTGGATTATAAATAACGATACCTTTGGTGCAATCTAAGTGAACTGTAATGTGAATCCAGCTAGCGTAGCTTGAGAAAGTGCGTCTAGTAAATTATCATAATTGCTTGAGAAAGATTTATGATAGCTGGAGCGTTCATGATTGATGGAGACAAATAAGTCTCAGTTATAAAACATATTCAACCAAGGAAATCAACAGCCGGGGAAACCATTACCTTAGACCTTATTTCAATTGTTTACAAATCAAGATTAGTTAACTTTCAGTTGTTATTTATTTTCAGTTTAGATGTTAGATATATCATCAATTGTGAGTTACAAAGTTTGGGAAATTGATTTCTTAAATTTAGTAAGTTCGATAAAAATAATTGATAGGTTAATTCCTTGTGGTTTGACTTTGGACAGAAATACTCAGAATATATTTGCTACGTCTGTGTGCGTCTTTTTATAAGGCATAGTTTGGTGTTATCAAATATTGATGTTGTTGCCGGAGAATTAACGGTGTTATCAATTACAATTGAAAGAAGTACAAAAATTCTTAGTGTAGTCAGTTTTCTCTATACCTAATCTATTCATTGAAATTCTAGTGTTTGAACTCTTGTGGAAATCAGCTATATGCCTAGAAGTTCTTCGAGGACTGGAGAACTGCTAGAAGGACTCTTAGACCCTGAGAAAACATTCAGGGCATTGAACCGTGCCAACAAGAGACTTCAACTATCCCAACAATCACACCTGCTCGAATTTGACATGGGTGACGTAGATAACATCGTTGGAAACGTTGGGGATCCGCCAGCAAACCCCAATGGGGGAGTAGTGGCACCTCTTTTGCCCGAAGCTGCACTTTATGACTGGATACAACCCACAGTTGATAACCAGGCCACTACCATAGCTGTGCCCACAATCCAAGAGGAGACCTTCCAGATAACCAATAATATGTTGCATCTACTGCAGAATAAAGTATTGTTCTCCAGGTCACACATTGAAGAGCCTCAGCAACACCTGAAAATTTTCTGTCAATATGTATGACCCAAAGGAAGCCCAATGTGACCCTGGAAGCTATCAAGTTGTTACTGTTCCCATTCTCTGTGATCGGGGAAGCTCAGACTTGGCTAAATTCGCTCCCTATAGATTCTATAACCACCTGGAAGGAACTAGTCAATCAGTTCCTGAATAAGTTCTATCCACCCAACAAGACTGTATGACAGATTGATGAAATATTACAGTATAAGCAGCAACCGACTGAGTCTTTGCAAGAAACTTGGGACAGATTTAAAGGGATGCTAGTGAAGTGCCCTCACTATGGAATTCCTGACCAGATGCTTGGAAAGAGATTCTACATGGGATTAGCTGACAATCTAAAGGCAAATGCGGATACTTCAGCTGGAGGTGCATCTTTTAGTAAGACATTCAGGGTGGATGACGAGAGTTACAACACTGGCACCCATAGTGCATTCAGTTCCTCTTGACCCAAATAATTCACATGCAGAGAATATGGCCACACTCATGACCCAGATGAACATATTGACAAAGAAGATTAGTGAGATGGGTACAAAACAAGTGCACATTATCGATACAACAAATGGAGGACTATGTACACGTTGTATTAATAAATCTTATGTGTGTTCATGGAGCGGAGAAGGCAAAAATTAAGGGGCGAGGGAAGATATGAATTATGTCAACAACTATGGGGATCAGAGTCAAGGAGCATAACAATGTATACTGCCAAAAAATCAGTAGTACATGCCTAACATGCAACAACCTGAGAGTATGCACCCTCAAAACCAATTGGTGCTAGTACCATATCATACACCACAAGGTTATCCATAGCAAAATCAGCAGCAATTAACATATCAACCACCTCATCAACAAGATAACAACATGATAGAAATTAGGGGTATGCTTCAGCAACTCATTGTGACAAATAATAAAGTGCAAGAAAAGTTGGCAGTGCATGATTCAGCCATAAAGAACATTGAAATGCAGCTGGGACAGCTGTCCATTGCCCTAAACAACCACCCTTAGGGAACTTTGCCTGCAGACACAAACATAAACCCTAAAGAGCAAAACCCAAATCAGCTAATGGAAGTAGGTCTCAAGAATGGGAGAAATTTAGACAGAGAACATGAGATTATACAAGCCAGTAAGGAGAATACGACAGTCACTCTAGTGCCATTAGAGATGGAGGAACCAACAGAGCTTACTGAAATGGTGGTTGAGCAGAGTTAGGAAGAAAAAGGCAAAGAAAAGGTGAATGAGCAAGCTGCAGGGTAGGTGGCACCTCTTGTGCCAGAAAATTCCAACAGAGAGAAGCTAGAAATCAATGTACAAAGGGTGATACATGCCCCTTCCCTCAGATACTGGTAAAATAAAAGAAGGCAGACCAATACAAGAAATTCATGGAGATGCTGCATCAAATTTAGTTGAATATTCCTCTTATGGATGCTCTAAGGGAGATGCCCAGTTATGCCAAGATGATGTAGGATCTAATGTCACGGAAGTTTGATTTTTAAGATCTATCCACTGTGACTCTAACACAGACATGCAGTGCAGTAGTAACAAGACAGATGGCTCAAAAGATGTCTGATCCAGGTAGCTTCACTATTCCATGCCCAATTGGGAGTTATGCCTTCACAAAGGCATTATGTGGTTTGGGAGCCAGCATAAATTTGATGCCGCTGGCAGTGTACACCAAGCTGGGCATTGGCAGAGCAAGACCAACTTCAATGTTGCTATAGCTGGCTAACCGCACAGTGAAAAGGCCAACTGGTATTCTTGATAATGTGTTGGTGCAAGTGGGGAAGTTCGTGTTCCTAGCCGACTTTGTTATTCTGGATTGTCAGGTATATGAGGAGATACCTCTCATTTTGGGTAGACCATTTTTGGCCACTGGAAGAGCATTGATCGATTGTGAGACTGGTGAATTAAAAATGAAACTGAATAATGAAGAAGTCATATTCAATATTCACAATCTATTAAGAGACCCAGCGAATATAGTAATTGCTCTCTAGTAGAGATAGTAGATGTGATCCTGCAAGGATGATATGACTCTGACTGTTAAAGATCCATTAGGCATGTCTAACAAATTTAGAAGAGATGGATGGTGAAGGGTTAGCTGAATGGTTCATAGCAGTTGAAGGCCAAGGATTCTGGAAAAGGGAACCTCAGTTTGAGTCCCTTGAGTTAGAAAAAAGGGCTACACCTCCAGCAAAGTCATCAATAGAGGAACCACCAAAGCTGGAGCTGAAGCCACTCCCATATCACTTCAGGTATGTTTTCTTAAGCCTTAATTCTACTTTGCCTATTATTATATCATCTGGTTTGCTACATGTGCAGGTAGAACAACTCATACAGGTATTGCAGGAAAGCAAGACTACCATCGGCTGGATCATGACAGACATTAAGGGTATCGGCCTGGCTTTCTGTATGCATACGATTCTCTTGGAAGAAGAGCATAAACCTTCCAGAGAACATCAACGAAGGCTTAACCCGAAGATGAAACAAGTAGTGAAGAAGGAAATGATCAAATGGTTAAATACGTGAATCATCTTCCCCATCTCTGATAGAAATTGGGTCAGTCGTGTCCAATGTGTGCCTAAAAAAGGGGGAATGACTATTGTGCAAAATGAGAACAATGAGTTGACCTCAACTTGTACAGTCACGGGATGGCGAATTTGCATGGATTACATAAAATTGAACTCAACCACCTGGAAGGACCATTTCCCCTTGCCCTTCACTGGCCAAATGTTGGACAGGCTGGCCGGGCGATTACACCTCTATTTCTTGGATGGATATTTGGGGTAAAATCAGATATCAATAGCCCCCGAGGACAGAGAATAAACATCCTTCACATGTCTGTATAGCATATTTTCCTTTTGGGGAATGCCTTTTAGGCTTTGCAATGCACCAACAACATTTCAACGGTGCATATTAGCAATCTTCACAGATATGGTGGAGGATATTGTGGAAGGTTTTATTGATGATTTCTCTATGGTGGGAGATAATTGTAAGAATGTCTTTACAACTTAAGGAGAGTGCTTAAAAGATGTGTGGAGATAAATTTATTCTGAACTGGGAGAAGTGACATTTTACGGACAGGAAGGGATAGTCCTGGGGCATCGAGTGTCTAGTAAAGGAATTGAGGTCAACCATGCTAAGGTTGACGTGATTGAGAAGCTACCACCGCCCACATTAGTCAAGTCGGTGAGAAGTTTTCTTGGATACGTTGGGTTCTACCAGCGTTTCACAAAAGATTTTTCCAAAATTGCTAATGCATTATGCAAACTCCTTGAAAAGGATCAGCCCTTTGTGTTTTCTAATGATTGCATGTTGGCATTTGAGGAATTGAAAAAGAGGTTGGTAATTGCACCCATCATTGTTGCACCCAACTGGGAACAACCATCTGAGCTCATGTGTGACGCAAGCGACTATGACATATGAGTAGTCTTGGGGCAGCAAAAGGATAAGCTGATGCACCCAATTTACTATGCACGCATAATGTTAAGCGGTGCATAGCTCAACTACACTGTGACGGAGAAGGAGATATTAGCAGTGGTGTTCGCTTTTGACAAGTTCCGATCATATATGATTTGCTCCAAGGTAATTGTATGCACTAACCATGCAGCTCTCAAGTACTTGATTGAGAAGGAGTCTAAGTCGCGCCTGATTTGTTGGGTGCTGCTGTTACAAGAGTTTGACCTTGAAATTCGTGACCGTAAGGGCAAAAAAATCAAGTCGTTGATCATGTATCACGACTTGAAGGAGCTGAAAAATCATTCGAGGCCGAAGAGATTCAAAAAACCTTTCTAGACGAGCAACTGCTCATAGCTAGTCTTGAGGAAGTGACACACACAAACTTGGAAAACTACTTGGCCTACGGTATAGTTCCCTACGACCTTTCATCTATCCAAAAAAAGTTTTATTGTGATTGCCTCATGTATTATTAGGACAAGCCCTATTTGTTTAGAATATGTGTTGATAATATTATCCGGAGGTATGTCCCCGAGATAGAACAATTTTTTATTTTGCAGGTTTGTCATGCATCAACATACGGAGGACATTTCGGAGGGGTCAGGATAGTTGCAAAAGTGCTAGAGGCTGGATTCTTCTGGCCAACTATGTTTAGAGATGTGCACCTTTGGGTAAAGGGCCGTAATGAATGCCAGCGGACCGGGAACATTTCCCGTTGCCATGAGATGCCTATGAACCTGATTCAGGAGGTAGAGGTGTTTGATTTGGGGGATTGACTTTATGGGTCCATTTGTCAGCTCATTTGGCAATAAGTACATACTTGTTGCTGTGGACTACGTGTCTAAATGGGTAGAGGTTGTAGCATTTCCCATTAATGATACAAGAGTGGTGGTAGGATTTCTGAAAAATAACATATTCACCCGGTTTGGGACACTACGAGCGATCATCAGTGATGGAGGCACTCACTTCTGTAATAGAGCCTTCGAGAAATTACTTGCAAATATGATGTACGCCACAACGTGGCTACCCCTAACCATCCGAAAACCAGTGGGCAGGTTGAAGTGTCCAACATGGAGATAAAGAGTGTATTAACCAAAACTATGAATGCCACATGAACTGATTGGGCAAAGAAGCTTGATGACGCACTCTGGGCCTATGTAACTACATTCAAAACACCAATAGATATGTCACCATACAAGTTGGTATTTGGGAAGGCCTGTCATCTGCCTGTGGAGCTAGAACATCGACCGTGGTGGGCACTAAAGCAATTGAACATGGATCCTGAAGCATCTGTACAAAATCGACTGACAAAGTTGCATGAGCAGGAAGAATTTAGATATCAAGCTTTTGAAAGTATAAGGCTATACAAGGAAAGAATGAAGAAGCTGCATGACAAACACATCGTGGACAGAGATTTCAAACCTAGTGGCAAGGTATTACTGTATAATTTTCAAGGTTGAGATTGTTTCCAAGTAAGTTAAAGTCCCGATAGTCAGGACCATTTAGAGTGGTGCAAATGTTTTCAAGTGGAGCTGTTAAGATCGAATCAGAATATGGGACAAACAAGTTCTCAGTAAATGGGAAAAGGTTGAAACATTACCTTGAAATAGCTGAAGAAAAAGAGGACACAGTGGTGATCAATTTGAAAGAACCCCAGTATGCGAATGAGAAGTGATGGCTCAACTACTTGCATCGTGCCACAATGTTAAATAAGGCGCTACGTGGGAGGCAACCCACGAATATGTTGTAAGTGTAGTATGTAACTTCATGTTTAAAAAATCAAAACCCGTTCACCGCGACAGCGGCGCGGACCGCGGTAGGATCACGAGCAACACTGCCTCTGACTGCAGCGTGGACCGCGACCGCGATGAACGCTGCCTAGGACATAATAACATCCATGACCGCGGTACAGACCGCGGTCGATCACAGGGGGTACTAGGTCTGTAAAAAAAATATTTTTTTTATTTTTTCGTTCTTTCCCATTTTTTCCTTCTCTTCTTCTTTTAAATTTAAAACAGAACTATCACACACACACACACTCCCCCAAAGATCCCCAATCTCCCTCTTTCACTAAACCCTAACCATCATCTCCATACTCTCCTCTTCTTCTTCTTCTTCCTTCATATGACCCCTCATATTCTTCTGCAAAGGTGGATTTTCTTTAGGTCACGGTTCTTTTCCAAGGGTTTAGCTTGAAGCGAGTGTAGGTGATTTTTGTTTTATTTTTTGTTTTAAGTTAGGATTAATGGGCGACGAGATTAAAATTGAAGAAAATTGAAGAAACCCTTAGCGTTCTTACACTTGAACACGATAGACGCTAGAGTGTAGCGCTTAGCTCAAGGGTTGAATTTTATTTAAGTGCCTTAAAAATTGTGTGTTTATACTAACTTGAATACTCAAAGGGAATGTCTTGATAAACTAATCCAAAGTGAGTCATGTGCCATATGTGTGTGAGTGTGCTGTATTCCATGCTGTACATTTGATGCCTAGAACTTGCCATGTGTGTTTGCAAAGCGAAGTAGTAGCTTTATTCAGTTTTAGAAGTGATATATGAATTTTTTTGTTGAGCCAGCTATGTATATTTTACCCGCCTAATAGTTATATATCGTAGTTAACACCATTGTGCCTATAATCCTTTTTTTTAGCAACCACATTACAAGCCTTACCCATTTGTTTGAATTAACCACCTATTTAAACCTTTTCATCTCTCATGAGCACTTGAATTGTTATGAACTTTGTAAAAGTTAAAGTATGGGATGATTGGTTTGGCTTTTGAGAGGAACTAATTGAATAAGGAGAAAGGTGCACTGTTTTGAAAAAGGAAGAGCCACTAGAATTGTTTAAAAAATATATATAATAATATTTTCTTGATAAGTGGTGGCTCTTGACGTAAGTGTGTTTAAAGAAGAATGTGGTAATTCAAATTGATGTGAAGGTGGAATTTTGGTTTGACAAAAGTGTGGGGTTTGAATGTTAAAATATATGTATTAAAGTGCTTACGAATGTGTAGTCACTCTTATATCAAAATATATTATACCCGTCTCATAGCCTACATTACAACCAAATAAAGTCCTAATTGATCCAAGATTGAATGGGCTCAATTAGTCGAGTACTACACTATGGGCAAGCTTATGGTGCATCTTTGTGGCATGTGATGTTCTTTTTGGAGAGTGAGCGAATTCTGTCTATTTTAGTTCCTAATTGTTATCACTATCACTATATATGGAACTATTCTCTTGTGTGATGTGAGAGATATGATTCACAAAGAAAAGGTATGTCTTGACTTATGTGTAAAGTGGTTTGAGTAAGTGCAAATGTTACGGGATACAAAAAATTTAATTCTTGAGGTAAAAGTTTGCTCACTACTAGGTGTAACTTTTGCATAATGTTCATGGTGTGAGTCATTAAGGGAAAAGCATAGGGAAGGAATTTTGACGGAGTGTGGTGCATTGCTCGAGGGCTCGCAATAATTTAAGTGTGGGGTGTTGATAATAGACTATATAGTTGATATTTCAACCTTAATTGCCCATGCTTTGTTGTTGTTTTATAATGTAATTTGCTAATAAAATCCTTTAATTGGTGCTAATTGGTTTCGCAGGGAATATTATATACGAGGAAGCAACATGAAGTGTTTGGAGGCAATGATTTGAAGAAAACACCCACTCAAGAAGTACCCGAATAGAAACGAGCAAAAGAAATGACTGGATAAAAGTCCACCCGCGACCGCGGTGGACAGCGGAGCAGAGCACGGAGACAAAATACAAAAAATAGGCCCAAGAAGTGTTCACCGCAGTCCACGTCGCGGTCGCAATGAACTGTTCACGATCAAGAAATTTTAGGAGCCAAAGTGTCAGTTCGGGGAAACTTTTGGTAAAACCCTTATAAGATGTATAAACTCGCCCAAGAGGGAGGAAGGATTATTTTTTAGATTACTTTTGGAAGAAGAACAAGTGTGAGAGGTCACCCAAAATATCATATTTCTTTATCTCTTCTATTTTCTTGCAATTCTTCCATTATGAATAATTTCGTAGTTTTATCTTACGTTGTTATGAGTAGATAAGTACTTTAATCTAAGGTTTTGGTGAAACCCGTTGGGGATGACTTGGTTGTTATATTAATGTAGTTTTGAATGGTTGTTAATCTCTATTTGTTCATCTAAGTTTTGATTGTGGTTAATTGAAAGGGCTCTCAATTATCCGCACTTATTAGTATGTATCTGCTTGAGAGAGAGTGCATATTTAGGTGATTGTATGAACAACATCACTCTCGGAGTATAGATGAGAGTCATATCCGAGAGTTTAAAGGTTGGATTAGAAATAACGATAACTTAGAGGTTGGATTAGAAATAACGATACCTCGGGTGCAATCAAAGTGAACGTAATATGAATCTAGCTAGCCGTAGCTTGAGAAAGTGCGTCTAGTAAATTATCATAATTGCTTGTGAAAGATTTATGATAGCTGGAGCATTCATGATTGATGGAGACAACTAAGTCTCATTTATAAAAATATTCAACCAAGGAAATCAATAACGGGGGAAATCATTACCTTAGACCTTATTCCAATTGTCTACAAATCACGATTAGTTAACTTATAACTGTTATTTATTTTCAGTTTATTTGTTAGATATATCATCAATTATGAATTATAAAGTTTGAGAAATTGATTTCTTGAATTTAGTAAGTTCAACAAAAGTAATTAATAGGTTAATTTCTTGTGGTTCGACTCTAGACGAAAATACTCAGAACATATTTTGCTACATCTGTGTGTGTCTTTTTATAAGGCATAGTTTGGCGTTATCACTACCTTACTTACATCATGTAAGTGATGTCACGTATGTATTATTAACATCAAGGAAGGTAAAACAATACACTTGAACACTTGCAAATCAAAAGAAGATATTCTCTTAAGTGCTACCCGCCATATTTCTCAAGAATAAAGCTACTGCAACCTCAAGGACCAGATCCAAAGATTGAAGATATCTTAAGTCCTTAGGTTTGTTGAGTCTTTGTTATTTTGTTCTTCACTTGTAATTCCTGCTTAGCTTAGTTAGAATCATTATGCAGGAAACCTTTGTAAATCATAAACCATTGTGTTTGTGTCTTGGCTAGAGTTAGTGCAGTTGGAAGTCTTTGCAATAGAGGTATTACAATGTGGCTTCTAATAGGTGTGTTATAAGTTAGTGAGGGATATCAAAGTATTTGTAATAGAGTTATTACGAATTGGGTTGTAATAAAGTATTACAAGTTAGTGAAAGATAAAAGGTTAATTCCTAGGTTGCATAGGCTGTAATTTGAACTTTGATCAGTTTAGTGGAGTTGAAATCCACCAGGGTAGGTCGTGATTTTTAATCCCTTGAGCAAGGAGTTTTTCACGTAAATATCGCGTATTTTTTATTTACTATTGATTTACTGTGGGAACAGATAGAGAACCTGGTTCCCCGTAAGGTTTTATATTCTGTTGCTTACTATGAGAACTGATAGAGAACCCGGTTCTCTATACATCTTGGTGGATGCTTAATTTCTATCACTAAGGAACTTATCAACTTTCGAATTTTAAAAATAATGCTGATTTATACCAAAACAACTCCTATTGACTTCAAGTTTTGCACATAAGTCATACATGACATGATGGACCTATTAAAACTTCCAAAATCAGATTCCAACCTTGATTTTATAAAGTCAACTCCTAACCAAACTTCCCAAATCTTCTAAACCTTCAACTTTCCAACTTTCGCCGATTCACGTCGAAACGCCCTACAAACCTCCAAATCAACATCCAAATATGTTCCTAAGTATAAAATCATCATATGGAGATATTGCAACAATAAAAACTACATTCCAGAGTCGTCTACACAAATGTCAAACTACAGAACTCTTTTAACTTAAACCTCCAACTTAGAGACTAAGTGTCTCATTTCACTCTGAGATTCGCTCGAAACCAAAACCAAGCACCCCCAGTAAAATACATAACCACAATATAACATAAATAAGGAAATAAATAGGGGGTGGGTGCTAAAAATACTCAAAACGACCGGCCAAGTCAATATAGTATGGTTCCTCCCAGCATTCCTACAAATCAAATAACTCAAGAGTTATTAACAATACCCCGAGGGGTGAGGTCATTTTTGATAGTGCCTGGGGATCAATAGTAGATTCGGTAATGATAATGGTAATGATCCTTTCAAAATTGAGCTCATGAGATTCATTAGGGAGATGAACAAATGGATGGCTTAAAATGCAAAGGAGTTTCATGGCTAAATGGATCAGATTCCGGGTGTACCACCAGTTTTGAAGGGCCTAGATTCAAAAAATTATACTCAGTTTCCCTTTAAACTGAGTGCAACACCAGAGTTAAATCTGAATAGATTCAAGATGCTGGACATACCAAAATATGATAGAACTTTAAACCTGCAGGAGCACATTACAACTTATACGATGGCTGTGAAAGGGAAAGATTTGGCTCAACATGAGATCGAAACGGTTCTATTGAAGAAGTTCGGAGAAACTCTCACAAAAGAGAATCCTGACACAGTATTCACTCTCACCCAAACATTTAATTGACTCTTTTGAGATGCTTGTGTATTCCTTTATAAAGACCCATGTCGGGGCCAGAAAAATCCAAGTAAGAAAGGCGGATACATTTGGATCACTCAAGGTGAGTCCGAATTGTTGCAAGAGTTAGTGATTAGATTCCAGAAAGAAAAGATGTTGTTATCGAACGTACCAGATGAATGTGCAACGGAGGAGGTCACAAAGGGTTTGAATCTGAGGAGTTCAGACACCTCTTGACAGCTGAACGAAAAACTACTCGAATTCTAAGCAATTACATGGCGGGATGTTCATAACTGTTACGGTAAAAAATAAGGATAAAAGATTATCAGCTCGAGTTCCCGACATCAACCAGAGGACGTGACCGAGACAAGAACCAGGATAAGTTCAAAAGTGATTTCGATACGGATCAGTGATCTTCTAAAGGTCATTTCTTGCCTTACGAGAGACGGGGGACAAGTCAACAAAGGGTTCCAGTTCTCGAAAAGGTTTCACTCCCAATAGAAGAGCCAACCACAGCCGAAGCAACAGATTATTACAAGAAAAATAAGTATTAGGGCATGGATTCCACATATCCCAGGTTGTCGGATTACAATTTCAACATTAGTGTAGTGAAGACGGTATCAACAATGAGGAATATTAAAGAAAAAATATTCCTGAAGTCAATCAAGTACGATCCCATACAGAGGGATCCCAACCTATGGTGTGAGTATCATGGGAATTACAACCATTGTAACGTCCTAACCTCGAGGAGTGCGACCAACGTTCAACCGAGATACCCCGATCAAGCAAGCCTGCACAATGCCATCTACCCGACTAACCCAAGAATAAATAGAAGACACATTTCATTAATTAGACAATAAGAAGGATCACGTGGACAACATCATTTCATTACCAGTGGTTACCCTATTTATAAGTCTCAAAAATACATTACACATTCATAGTTTGAAGTGGAATATGTGATACAACTACAACACTTTTAATTTAACTTTCCCAAAACAAGATACAACCCACACTATATCTACAAAGCCTCTAACAGAATCCAAAGAGTGTTATGATAGTGCCGGCAACAAGGTCCTAGATATACCTTAAAATACTATGTACAAAGGATAAGAGATATAGGAACCCAAAATGAAGTGGGCTCACTAAGTCAGCTGACAAGAGGGTGTGCTCCTATCACTGATCAGTAACATAAGCTATAGAACCACCCGCATCCATTAAAGATGCAACGCCCCTAACAAAAGTGACATTATTACATATGGAATGATACTAATATGTAAAATGAAACACTCCCTCAATAGAACGAGTAACATAAATGGAGAAGGAAACATGAAATCAATAAGAGACTCAAACAGTAACAAGATGTCAAGTTAGGGGAAAAGTAAATTTCAAATAACTTCCAATCTTTTTTTAAGTTGGAAGATCTTTAGCATCGACACACCACCATATTTTTAGCACATAGTCCGATCTCAGCCTGATCAGTCAAGCCATCTTACCCTAAGATATCCACTTACAATACCACAATGTGCGCGGCATGGTATCCGATTTTAGCCCAATCGACTAAGCCCTCTCACCAAAATGCCATGTAGGTCGACATCATATCACATCTCGCTAGGAATAATCCCATCCCTTTTAAGGGAAAACATCTCAGTATATCAATCTCATCCTATAAGGGAAACCAACCTCATCACATTAACACATGGATTTATCCCGTAATCACTCCTACACTAGCACGTATAGTTTCGGGGTTAGATTATTTTGACCTGCCCTTCCTCGGTGACTAAAGGATACTCCCAAAGCATTTATTATTTAAAGGATTTATCGCTCATTTCATAATAATTTACATATCATTCATTTCATTGGCACCAATAGCCATAACACAATATCATTCCTAGCACGTTGGTCGCACATCTTATTTCATTCTCTCTTCTTTCACTTTCAGATATCATCATGGATAATCAACAACACTGCTTTTCAAATTAAGATATTAAATATACATGTGAGGAAATAAGAGTGTTAAGCACATTGAGACTTCTTACACAATTTAGCATAATAGCTTTCATTTGAAACACGACTTGAAATTATAACATTTAGATACACAACCCATACTTTGAATATGTTGTTCAATATTGACATGACATAACTAGAATATTTGGAATACATATTGAACATATATCCTTTGACACGGCTTATTCGAAATAATCAATTTATAATGAACAACTCGGGACTTATAAGGACATTGTGGGGTTCAATTATAAAAGAGGAGTTTAACTAACATACCTCACCTTGAGCTTTTCTTAAATTACTACAATGTTCCAAAAATCTTAGCCACTTCGATCCATTTGGAAATGTAGCAAAATTGAACACAAATTAGGAATGAGCTCATGGTTCCAACTCATTTGAGCATTTTATCAAACATTATGTGTGCATTAAAGTTTCGAGGTCCTCTCCTGGTGGATTCCTTCATCCCACAAACCAATATCTATCCTTTTTAGCTCGACAACCTTCCTATATCTTTGTTGGTATATGCATGCATATATAACACCCCCATACTTAATAATCGCATTCTCCATTATCCACCCCCCTCCCCCCCCCCCCCCCCAAAAAAAGAACTTGAATTTGAAGACTAAGGTATGGAATCTTACCTCTTGGATGAGGACATTGTGACTCTTTCTTGTGAATTCTTAAAGACTTGAGCAAATATTTGTGAACAATTAGCTTAGGAATCCCCTTCCCACTATAGACTACTTTCTTTTCTCTAAAATACCAGTTAGGACCATCCAAAATAAACCCCAAGTTATTTTTATAAAAATGGGATCAAGTAAAAATTTTCAAACTTAAACGCTGTGTGCAGTCGCAAACCGGACCGCAAACATGTATGTGGACCGCAGAAAAGGGTCCCAAAAATGGGTTGTCTGGGTTGGGTCTCGGTAGGTCTGCAGTATGTAGACTAGTTCTGCTGTCCGCGGACCAGTTGTGCGACCCGCAAAATGATTATGTGGTCACATATTGGATCACGAAACAACCTCCAAAATTTTACCATTTCTCTGCTCCACTCTGCGGTGGTTCTACGGCCTGTAGAGTGATTCTGCGGTCGCATAGTGGATCGCAGAAATTTCCTACTCTACCAAAAAATTTCCTTCAACTCCATAGCGCACTGTTCAATCCAAAAAGCCCGTACTGCAACGAAACCTTGAGATTTAGATGAATTTTTATTGGGCCTTGGAAGTCTACGTTGACACCAAAAAACTCCAGGTTTTAGGTGAAACTTTACGGAGCTTTACATTATTATTTCGCTTCCTGACTATTTTTAGGATCCAATGACACCAGCAAGAATGGTGAAAAAAAAAAGAATTATAACTAGGAGATTTGAGAAGTGGTTAATCTTTTTCATGTAGTGTTTCTTAATTAATATACAAATACTTATATTTATCGAGAACGCTTAAATTTTAAGATTTATTTATATATAATCCAAATAACTCAAATATTTGACATAGTTAATGTTCACGTATCCGCTCAGGTGATAATACTAGTAAAATCTAAAAGGAAAGAATTGTATATAATATAGAAAATATTAATTAGCTTTAATGTTCTAAAGATTAGGACTTCCTATGTAATCCAAATATGGAAAGAATAGTAGAAAAATAACTCGTTTAGTGTGAAATCTATATTTAAAGGATAAAACAAACGAACGATATTTTCCTTATAGGAATTTCGTACTTTATATATATAGTATAGAAGATAAATTGATGATACTTTTGAATTTGACAGATATATAATTTTAAGGATATTTAGCCTTTTAAAGAAAAGACTTTATTAACGTTTTTTACCAAACACATCACTATTTGTTATTCAGTAATTCTCTCAAACATAAATTATTTTTTTTATAGTTTTAGCAGTCGCAATGTTTCAGCGGCATATTTGTTTGTCAAAGGACATAAAAAGAAAAGTTAAAAAGAGAAGAAAAGCAAATAGAAAGGAATGACAACATTTATGTTTGGTTGTCGCGACCAAAAAAAATTGTTTGTCATAGTAATAAACTGGATTAGCTTTCCACCAAAAAAACCGAACTAGGAACCAAACAAAGCCTATAGGTCTATAGGAGCTAACCTTAAACATCACATGAGCGCCAACCCGCCCGCTTGAATCCCATGGTCATGGCCCTTCCTAATCTTGGCTCCTTCTCCAACCCAACCGCCACCGCTTCCGCCGCCGCAACTGCGTCGGCCTCCAACCCGTTATCGCCTTCCGATGACCCGTCAAAGAAAATTCGAAAACCCTACACCATTACCAAGTCTCGCGAAAGCTGGACCGAACCCGAGCACGATAAGTTCCTTGAAGCTCTTCAACTGTGAGTTCGTTATTTTATACAATTTCTGATGCTAAATTCAATTTCTTTATTATTTTCTTAACTAGGGTTTAGGGTTGAAAGTTTGAGTTTTTGATTTGAGTTGGTATAAGGATTATTATGTGAATTCGAATGCGATTCCATTCTCGTCAATGTATTTTCACCATTTTATTGGAAGTGGTTAGTTTTGTTTGGCAACGAAATAGCTTCATTTTACTGAATGTGAATACTTTGCTTATTTCCGATATTTTCTAAATTCTTGAATAAAAAGAATTAGGTGTCTCATTTGATTTAAGAGTTTGTCTTTTTACTGATTACCTGTTTTGTTAACATACAGGTTTGACCGGGACTGGAAAAAGATTGAAGCGTTTGTTGGATCAAAAACTGTTATTCAGGTAATATCAGGTTAGCCTAGCACATGCACATCTTATTTGACTGACTGGTTACTGCCATGAGTTAACCATTATAAGGAACCACCGAGTTAACTATATCCTGTTTAGCTATTAATTTTGCCAATATAACATGGCAAATAATCAACAAGTGAGGGATAGCCTAGTGGAAAAAGCCCAACATTAGGTTGTTGGAGGTTCAAGTCACAAAGATAGGAAAGTGGAAATGTAATTATAGGTATGACTAATAGGGAGATGATGAGCTCACACGATTAACTATCATTTGCCTAAATTACTAGTTTTTTTGTGTGGATAAAATGGATGATCAAGTGACTTAAGATTTATCCTGATTGTTTCAAGTACTTTTAACTTCTTAGGATCACCATGCATGTCTTTTACAGTTATGGCAGGAGTGTTTGTCTGGTATGAAGTTGTAATGGGTTCTGCCTTTTGATAGTTGATACTGCTGATAGAGTCACTTGTTATAAGGAATATGGGCTAGTAGAGGCTAAAAGCGACTTTTTGAAGCCTTAGTGGCTTTTGATTAGATGTAGTTGTTTACTTAAATGAAACAAAGTGCACTAAGGGTGTGTTTGGTATAACAAGAAAATATTTTCTTGGAAAACAAGTAATAATCTTATTCATTTTTGGGTGTTTCGTACGCAAATTAAGGAAAGTGACTTCTCAAGAGTATTCATAAATAATTTAGATATAATAAACATAAAGCTATAAACTTTCAGACCGACAACCTTTCGAACCCACAAATTTCAGACTTTCGAATTGCTAAACTTTCAAAATCGCGGAATTTCGAACCCGAGCTTTATAATATCTAAACCCGTAAACTTTCAAACACATAAACTTCCGAACTCATAAATTTGGAACTTGTAAAATTTGAACCTTTAAACCGATAAATAGAAAAAAATTAAACTGAAAAATATATTTATAAAATATTTTTTTTCCGGGGGGGGTGCGGTGGGGTGGAGGGGTAGTTTGGTGGGTGGTAATGGAAAAACTGAAATAGAAAAAAATAGTTTTTTTGGAGGGGGTAGGGTGGGTTGGTGAGGGTGGGAAGGTTGAGAAAGAAGTTTGGAAAATGTTTTCCCTTCTCTTGACAAGGAAAACATTTTCCTCCATTTAGAAGAAATGAGTTCATAAGGAAAATGTTTTCCAAAACATTTAAGCCAACCAAACATGAGAAAATTAAAAAATATTTTCGGGAAAATATTTTCCTTCATATCAAGCACACCCTAAATTTCTTTGTGCTAACATAAGCTTTAGGGTGTGCACTATTTGGTTTTAATTGGAAAACTGACCAAACCAAATTTTTCGGGTTATTTGGTTCATATTGTTGTTTGATTTTCGGCTTTTGAAAATGGAAAAAAGGACTAACTGAACTGAAGAGTAGAGGTTATCAATGTATGGAAGAGTTTGGACCTTCACTTCTTTGGTCAGTTTTTCTTTTCTTGATTGAAGCGAAGTGCACTAAATTTCTTTGTGTAACATAAGCTTTAGGGGGTACACTATTTGGTTTTTACTGGAAAACATGTGCTCCCAAACGCACACATAAGTGTACGTGGTAGACAAGTAATATATGATTGTAAGTCCAGATATCGTGAGATTTGTGATTAACTATCAACTAAATTAAACCAACCAATTAATATATTCAAGAGAATCCAAATGTATGAATATTTAACTAAAATTAATCTAGAGTAACAAATTAAGATATTAAAGAAATAAATTGGCAATATTAGAAACGAATTCAATGGGAGACGACATTCTAGAGCTATGGGTTAGCTAACAATCCCGTTGAGTTTTTCGCGTAAATTGTCTAATTAATTTATCTAGTTTATTGATTGACAGGGTTAATATTACTTGTAGCCTTCTTCCGAAGTACTACTCGTCTATTCAAGCTAACCTAATACCTATATTCTTATGGAATTAGAATTAACAAGAATACATTAATAATTCCTGTATAGTAACCAAGCAAGGCGATTAGGTATATGCCTTTCCTAATCGCG